>CM066036.1:399335968-400731729 GCA_033557465.1 Ichthyophis bannanicus
AGGATACCCCCCCCCCCTCCAGGATGGGGAGGTCTACCTGTTGAGCACTTGAGGAACTCCAAACAGCGGGAAGCGAGCAACCGACAACTTTTCTGGTCCGCCCCACCCCCAAACACTGATTGCACACCCCTCCCTGGCTCCCCCTGGCCACTTCCTCCACCAAGGGAACCAGCTTCAGGACCAGGGTGTGCATAGATTATCACAGAAAGCACTCAGGGAGGGTTCCGGGAATGGACTGGAGTTCCTCAAGGAACAACAATTAGCAGGTAAGTCTAATTTTTCTTTCCTTATCGTCCCTCCAGTCCAGTCCCGCACCTCTGGGATGTATCAGAGCAGTTAAACTAATGGGAGGGAGACCAACACAACCAGCCTGAAGCACTGCCGATCTGAAATGAGCGTCCCCAGTCACCTGGACATCCAGGCGAAAATGTTCAGATAAAGTATGCGACCCTACAGATCTCCACCGGCGGAACTAAGCTATACTCTGCTCAGGAGGCTGCCTGAGCCCTCGTGGAATGCGTCTGCAACCCCACCGGCACTACTCTACCCTTCAAGATGTATGCAGGTGTGATTGCCTCACTGATCTATCTGGAAATGGAGGCTTAGCTGCCGTCTCACTTTTGTGCAACCTGCCAAACAGAACCAACAGACGGTCCGATCTCCAAAAGGATGAAGCCCTTTTCACATACCTTTGCATCCAAGTTGCACAGCTGTGGAGTGGCAGAGCCCATATCCGCTCGAGCCCACATCCGAGCTCACCAGAGCCGGTAAGGAAATGGCTTGATTTACATGAAATGCTCACATCACAATGGGCAAAACTTAAGGTGCCGGGCGCAGGACCACTTTCTCCTTGGAGAAGGAAAGGAATGGCTCCTGGCATGACAGGGTCTGAAGCTCCAAAATCCTGTGTGCTGAGCAAATCACCACCAGGAATACCATTTTCAGAGTCAAATCCTTCAGGAAAGCTTGACTCAATGGCTCAAAGAGTTCCCCAGACAGCACCGTCAGCACCAGATTGAGATTTCAAGGCGGTACCACTGCCCTCTTTGGCAGACGGAAGTAGGTTACAGCCCTAGAAAGCTCAACCCATCTGGGTGTGTACCCAGCGGCACCCTGTGGACTTTCCCACGATAACCGGAAATCACCGCCAGTTGCACCCTCAAGGAACTGGCAGCTAGACCCTTATGAAAAACTGGATTGCAAGAGAGCCAAAATGTCCGGGACAGAGGCAGTGGAAGGGCGGGCCTGCCTCTCTCCGCACCATGATTCGCAGATGCATGCCAGGTTCGTAGACCACCTCTGGGCCTATAGCAAGGTCGCTATCCCCGAGCCTGATTATCCTTTCTTTTTCAACTTCGCCCTTTCAAGAGCCATGCCATAAGCGATATTGATCCACCTGGGGCATACGAAGTGGCTCCTGTGTCAAGAGGTCCTTCCAACCAGAAGCCACCGCAGTAAATCTGCCAGTATCCGAATCAGCTCAGCATACCACTGGCACCTCAGCCAGTCTGGTGCCACCAGAATTACAAATCCCCAGTACATCTCTAGCCATTGCACTAACCGGCCTATGAGCGCCCAAGGGGAAAACAGAGAAGACCTTCTTTGAGCCACTGATGAATTAGAGCATCCCGGCCCCTGGACTTCCTCTCTTCTTCTACTGAAAAACTGGCAGGCCTTGGTCGACTCAAACATTGCCATTAGGTCCATGACTGGTGTGCCCCATCGGTGGACCACCTGCCCG
Organism: Ichthyophis bannanicus; assembly: GCA_033557465.1. NCBI lineage: Eukaryota > Metazoa > Chordata > Amphibia > Gymnophiona > Ichthyophiidae > Ichthyophis > Ichthyophis bannanicus. The sequence continues at coordinate 399,337,710 of CM066036.1, forward strand.
AACACCTCTTGATTGAGCTGCCACCCTCTGGGGTCCATGCGCACTCGGCTGAGGTAGGCTGCCATCACACTGTCAACTCCTGCTATGTGCGCTGCCGATAACACCTGGAGATGAATCGCTGCTCATCCAAACAGCTTTTCGGCCTCCTCTTCCAGGGCTGCACTGCCTGTGCCTCCTTGCCATTTGATGTAAGTCACTGTGGTCACGTTGTCCGAGAGGACTTGGACAACCTTCCTCTGCAACCATGGCTCAAAACTTTCTAGCACCACGGTCAGCGCTCACATCTCTAGCCTGTCGATTGACCACAGTGCCTCCTGCGGACACTTGTCCCTGAACAAAGCGTCCTTCGCAATCGACTCTCCAACCTGACAGGCTGGCATCGGTCATCAGAGGAACCCACACCAGGAACTCCTTACATGCTCCCCACATGCAGCCATCAACTGAGAGCTCTCCTGGCACTCTGCGGGCAGGGGAGTACTTAGGACAGGGGTTGACTCTGATGGGACCATCGACTGAGCAGAGCCCTCTGCAGCAGTTGCATGTGCATCCTTGCCCATGGGACTAGCTCGAGAGTGGCCACCATGGTCCCCAGAACCTGCAGATGCTGCCACTCTGATGGTCTTGCCATCTTTAGGATCTGCCGTATCCATTGTCATAGCTCCTGGTCTGGCGAACCAGCAGGAAAATCCTGCCCACGCAGGTATCAAAGCACGCTCTCAAATACTCTAGCTCCTGGGCCAGCTGTAACTGACTCTTGGCCAGGTTGACCCCAACCGAGACTTTGAAGGAACTCTCCCACCCGCGCTGTTGCTCTTTATCGCTATCATCCCTGGACTTCGCCTGGACCAGCCAATCATCTAGGTGCGGGTGGACGAGAATCCCTTCCTTGTGGAGAGCTGTCGCCACCACCACCATGACCTTGGTGAAGTTATGGGTGGTGGCCAGACCGAAGGGCAACACTCGAAACTTGAAATGGCCCCTTGGCACTGCAAAGTGGAGAAATTGCTGATGCTCTGGATGGATGGGAATGTGCAGATATGCCTCTGCGAGATTGAGAGTCATCCAAAATCTCCGCTTCCTACCGCCATTATTACTGTGAAAATACGGTACCCAGAGACCGTAGTTCATGCCCTCGAAGTCGAGAATTGGGTGAAAGGAACCTTCCATTTGGGCACCATGAAATACATGAAGCATCTACTGCAGATGTACTGGTCTCGTGGAACCAGTTCCACGGCTCTCAGCTGCAGGAGACAAGTCAAGGTCTCTTCGACTACTGCCAACATCACTGCGCTCACTTTGGGTGATCAAAGGAGCTCGTTCTTGCTCCAGCAGCGGGTATCGGCACGCCATGGATTGCACCCCTTTGAGGCCAACCTCCGGCAGATCCCAATCATCCTGGATCATCTGTCCTACTACTCCATGTACTGGTAAGACTTTCTGCAATTTCCGTACCGCCTGGAACAGCGGATCCTATAGCACTTCTTCTTCTGACGGGAAGTTAGCAGGCATATTCAGGGCCTTGAGGGTCTCCAAGGTACACATAGAATGGGGATGAGGAATTGAATCAGTACCCGCTTGTAGTGATTGTAAACCGGCCTAATGGCCTTCGGCCTGGGCAGTATATCGAGAAATTGCATAAACATAAGCATAAAGATGAGCATTGGTAGCTCCTCCTGGCGGAAAACCCAAACAATCCTGGCCTGATCCTCCTGTTCTAGGATCTCTCCTTCTTCCAACTCCTCCTGCAGATCTAGCTCCGTGTTAAGGTCTTCCCCATCCAGCCCCTCCGACAACGGCGATTGCTGCCACTCCTCTAGCCTCTAGCCCGCTTAGACGCCACTGCTCCTGACTTGTGCTCGTTTGCATTTGACATCCTCTTAGCCCTGTGTTCTGGGGCTGAGGAGCCACTTAGTAGGCAAAACGCCTTCTGCAAAAGTAAGAAAAACTCCAGTGAGAACTCCCCCAGGAGCCCTACGTCTCCCTGGGCTCAAGGGGTGGATGGTCCGGGCATCATGCAGGGACCAGGGGCCGGATCCATTGAAGGTAACATGGCGCCCCCGCCCCAAGGTCTCTTGCAACCAGGAGGGACTCTCCTGCCTCATCTCATCCTGCAGGTCCTGCTCCCATGACAGCCTCTTGCGTGTAGTTTAGGCAAACGCCTGCCTCCGAGACCACACCACATCGGGGACTGCATATCTTGAGGATTTTTAGATTGTGCTGCAGTGTTGTATCTTAAAGATATGAAATGGACCTTGCCCTGATTCAATCAAACTGACACATTCTCCAAGTAAAGCTTACATTTTTATTCTAATACTACAAATGGTTATAAGGGAGTACAGCTTCCCTTACAAGCAATATTACATATTTAATAGGTACATAATCTGGGCTAAGCAACAAGAGATGATCATGTCAGGTTACTCATTGACCATAGCCAGATGGAAGGATTTCATTTGCGTCCAATCCACTGACTGACTGACTATCTTTCAAATTACATACATTTCTTGTATGCAGGTACTTCCTGTTTTCCCCAGAGCTGTAGCTGCTACAAACCTATATGCAGCATCTTTTTTTTTTTTTACACTTAGCTTTATTTCTGTCTCTGACTTTTTATCTAAAGAGAAGCCCTACAAACAGACAATTCTAACAGCTGTAAAGGTAGTGGTTGCTTCATGGACTCAGTCCTATCCTAGATAAGATCCGATCAGCCTTGCATCGTCAGCCATTTATTTGGTGAGCTGTCTTTTCTTAAAGTACATGGCGGCCATTGCTGTTCACTGGGGGTGCCGTCCTGGCCCCTCTGTTGATTCCCTTTCGGGTTCTACTACCCGCTCCTTGGCTAATCTGTTGCCATGTACCAGCCCAAAGGCCTTTCCTTTTCGCCAACATGCCTTGACCTCTTTATCCTCTACTTTGAACCTTAGCTTGGCATTATTAAATTGCCGCTCTCTCCATGCCAAATCATTGTTGGTGTATGACCTCATACAGCAACACTCTCTTGACCTTTGTTTTCTTACTGAAACTTGGCTCAAAGAGGGTGACGATCCCCTCTTGAGTAGTTGCCTGCCCCCTTGGTTTTCAGCCTTTTCAACACCCAGGATGGGTAGGGGAGGGGGAGGAGTGGCCCTACTCTACCACTCTAGTTTCCTTTTTATAGAAGTCTCAGCACTCTCTATTCACTATTCAGAATCCCTTTTTCTTTGTTTGCAGTCTTCTCCCCCATGTTACTTCCTTCTACTCTACTTTCCCCCTTCCCTCTCTGGTCCTCGATGGGATGCAGCATTACAGACTCTTTCCGATACAGTACTCACATATTCTAATATCACTATCTTTGGGGACTTCAATGTCCACATAGACTCTCCCTCTAGACTGAAGGATCAGATGTTCTTAAACTTACTACATGATTTGTCGCTTATGCAACATGTTTCCTATCCCACACACATTGCAGGACATACTTTAGATTTGGTCCTTATTACTTCCCGCTCTGATCTTACATTTTCAGCCGTTTCCTCACATTCAGTTCCCTGGTCTGATCACTATTTTGTTCTTCTTTCTGCTGCTTTGGCGTCATCGGGCACCAAAACTGGTCCTGCAAACCCCCAAACTCCTCTCCGTTTATGACGCCGTATTACTTCAACTACCTTATGTACTTTCCCTTCTGCACAAACTTTATTCCCTTTGGACTTTGCTCTTCTATTGCCCGATGCTCAAGTCTACACCTGGAATTCAGTTCTTACTTCTGCCTTAGATAACTTGGCCCCTCTCCGCCCGTCTTCTTCCTCACTAAATCAGGTCCATTCCCCTTGGTATCATCCAGGTCTGCGCCTGCAGTGCTCACAGCTTCGTCAAGTGGAGCGATTATGGTTCAAACACCCATCCTCAGATACTCTAGCTCATTTCAGACAGTTGTACTCTTGCTATTGTTCATCAGTTCAGTCCGCTAAACGTTCCTACTACTCCTCCAAAATTTCTGAGGCTACCAATTCCTCTAGACACCTTTACTCTATCCTTCGCAAGCTTTCTTCTACCACCGCGAGCGCTTCCTCTCGGACTTTAGTACCAGCTTCGACACTACTTGCCACCTTTTTCTATGAGAAGATTCATAACCTTCGCTCGTCATTCTCTAGTACTCCGCCTCTATCTTTGTCGCCTTCCCGCCCTCTACTCTTTCCTCCCCTCCTGCTACAATGGTTTCCTCCCATGATACTTCCTCATTCGTCTCAGTGAGCTCGTCTTCCTCTCCTCTGAACCAGGCGTTGGTTCATCAGTGGGCTCGTCTTCCTCTCCTCTGAACCAGGCGTTGGTTCATACTTGGTCTTCATTTTATTCCATCACTCCCACTGAATTACTTAAAACAATCTCTGGTTCTAGGAAGACTACCTGCCCTCTGGATCCCATCCCCTCTAACTGGTTATCTGAACCCTCTCTTCAGTTGTTGCCCACAATCCTGACTATTCTGAATTCCAGTTTATCTTCAGGTCTTTTCCCTACTCCGTGGAAGTTCACCATTGCTCGCCCACTTCTCCAACAGCCCTCTCTGGATCCATCTATTTTATCACACTAGCGACCAGTCTCAAATCTTCCCTTCTTGGCTAAAATTTTGGAATGACTCGTGTTCCAGCAATTGGCATTCCATGATGAAGCCACCAACACACTGCATCCTCGACAGTCTGGATTCCGCTCAGGCCATAGTATGGGGACGGTACTGCTTGCCCTCCTAAATTAATTACACACTGCACATGATCGTGGGGATATCACCTTGATGGTGTCCTTAGACCTATCCTCAGCATTTGACTTAGTAGATCATCGAACCTTGCTTTCTCGTATTCATGATTCTGGACTTCAGGGCATTGTAATACATTGGTTCCGCTCTTTTCTCACGTCTCATACTTTTTCCGTTCATTCCTCTGGTCAGTCATCACCTTCATTTCCCATGATATGTGGGGTCCCTCAAGACTCTGTTCTTTCTCCCTTGCTCTTTAACATTTTTCTTGCTCCTCTCCCTCTCCTAATCCAACAGTACCCAGTCTCCACTTATCTTTATGTGGATGACATTGTCCTTCTTTTCCATACTTCACCTATAGATGTGGATATTACACCACCTAATGACTGTATTACCCACGTTGCTTCCTGGCTTTCTTCCAACTTCCTTCACTTGAATCCTGCCAAATCTTCTGCCATGTGGGTATCCTTGAGTATTCCCTGTCCCACTATTGCTCCTCAGCTTGCTTCTATTACTATCCCCTTAGTTTCTTCTTTCCGTTATTTGGGTGGAACATTGGATTCTTCCCTCTCTTTTCACGAGCATATGTCTATCCTCACCCGTCGTTCCTTTTATGCACTTAGATAAATTAGTGCAGTCCATGCTCTGCTTCCTAAGGCCTCGATTATCACCCTACTACTGGCCCTAGTTATAAGTAGACTAGACTACTGTAATGTGGCATTAGCTAATCTACCACTTTTTCAAATTCAGCGTTTACAACTATTGTAAAATACAGCAGCATGACTCGTTAGCCATGCTGGACGGTATGACCATGTCACTCCTCTTCTACTCCATCTCCATCGGTTGCCACTCCAATATAGATTCCAGTACAAATTCTTAATTCTGACCCATAGAGCAATCCATACTTCGACCCCGCTGTATCTTGCTAATCTCATCTCACTGCATACTCCACACCGGCAACTTTGTTCAATTCATGCAAATTGTCTTCCCTCATGCAAATTGTCTTCCCTCCTGCCTCCTTCTCAAGCCCACTTGGAACAGACCCGTCATGCCACTTTCTACTTTCTCAGCCCTGCACTTTGGAACACTTTACCATCCTCCCTCCATTCAGAACCATCTTATCAGAAATTCAAGACATTGCTCAAAACGCACCTATTCCAACAGGCATTTGAGCTTCCAACTGTTAGTACCACTTAAGGTTTTTTTTCTTCTTTTGTACCATCTGTCTCTGTTTGACTTTTACTGTTCTACTTATTTCCTATTATACAACGGTGTTCTTTTCCTCTTTCCTGTAGCATTTCGCTTTTATTGTAAACCGCCCTAATGTCCTGATGTGGGCAGTATATCAAGTGTATTAATAAAGATAAAGATAAAGACCCTTCTCAGGAGAAAGCAACAATGTCGCAACCAAGTGCCAGTTACATCACCTGACCTAGCACAACAGCCCTCTAAAAATATGCCCAGCAACAAACAATTGTTGTTGTTGTTGATAAGTGCCGTCAAGTCGGAGTCGACTCATGGCGACCCTCTGGATAGCTATCCTAAATTGTGTTCGGTCTTGAGTCAGGTGGCTCATTGTTGACAGACTGGTACCTGTAGCTGCTGTTATTGTATCGATCCATCTCATTGCTGGCCTTCCTCTTTTGCGCTGACCTTCTATCTTGCCAAGCATGATGTCTTTTTCTAATGATCTCTCTCTTCGCATGATGTGTCCAAAGTATGAAAGTCGAAGTCTTGTCATCTGAGCTTCTAAAGAAAGCTTAGGTTTGATCTCCTCTAGTACCGACTGGTTTGTTCTTCGGGTAGTCTATGGTATACACAGTATTCGCCGCCAGCACCATAATTCAAAGTCATCAATTTTCTTCCTGTCTATCTTTTTCACTGTCCTGCTTTCAAATCCATATGATGTTATTGAAAATACCATGGCTTGAACATGTCGAATCTTTATATGGAGAGAGACATCTCTGCTCTTGAGAATCTTATCTAGGTCTTTAATAGCCATTCTGCCAAGAGCAAAGCATCATCTGATTTCTTGACTGCTTGTTGCTTCTTTATTGATAGTTGATCCAAGTAGGTTAAAGTTGTTCACGATTTCAATTTCTTCTCCTTCAACGATGAACCTGTTGATTATGCCAGTTGTCATGATCTTTGTCTTCTTTACATTAAGGTGCAGGCCCATTTTGAGACTATGTTCTTTGATTGTGAGAAGCAAATGTTTCAGATCATCTTCACTTTCAGCCAGTAATGTGGTATCATCAGCATAGCAAAGGTTGTTGATGAGTCTTCCACCAATCTTCACACCTCTGTTGTCTTCATACAATCCTGCTTCTCTGATGATTTGTTCTGCATATAAATTAAACAGGTAGGGGGAAAGTATGCAGCCTTGTCTTACAACTTTGCTTATTTTAAACTATTCTGTTTCTCCTTGTTCCGTTTGAACTGCTGCTTCTTGATCAATGTACAGATTGTGCAAGAGTACGATCAAGTGTTCTGGTATACCCATGCTTCTTAATGTAACCCAGAGTTTCTCATGGTTTACACAATCAAAAGCCTTGTTATAGTCGATAAAGCACAAATAGATATCCTTTTGGTATTCTTTAGTCTTTTCAAGGATCCATCTCACATCCGCAATGATGTCTCTTGTTCCTCGCCCTTTCCTGAACCCTGCTTGCACTTCAGGTAGTTCTTGTTCCAGGTATGATTGTAGTCTCCTTTGAATAATCTTCAGTAGAATCTTGCTGGTCATGTGGGATCAGAGCGATTGTGCAATAAGTTCCACAGTCAGTTGGATCACCTTTCTTTAGTATTGGTATAAACACAGATCTTTTCCAGTCAGTTGGCCATGATGTTGTCTTCCATATTTCTTGGCAGAGCCTTGTAAGTACGGTAACAGCTGCATCAGATTGCTGTAATACTTCTATGGGAATGCTATCAATGCCTGGTGCTTTGTTCTTTGATAAGGCTTTCAATATTGCTTCAACTTCTTCTTTCATCACCAATGGTTCCTGATCATAAGGTACAGGTTAAAACGGCTGTTGGTCCACTTGATCTTTATCATATAAAAACTCTGTATATTCCTTCCACCTTTTCTTGATCTTCTCAGCATCATTCAACATAGAACCTTGAGCATCTTGTAACATTCCAATTCGAGGCTGGAACTTTTTCTTTAACTCTCGTAGCTTTAGGAAAGCCAATCTTGTTCTTCCTCTAATAGTTTCTGCTTCTATTTCCTTGTATGCGTCATTGTAGTACTTTTCCATGTCCTGTCTTGCTGCACGTTGGAAATCTCGGTTGAGTTCTGTTATTGTCTTTCTTTCTCCTCTGGCTTTAGCTTCTCTGCATTTCTGGGCTATTTTCAGAGTTTCTTCCGTCATCCATTTTGGCCGTTTTTGCTTTTTCACCTTTTGCAGAGACTTCTTGCTTTCTTCCAACACAACCTTCTTGATGTCATTCCATAACTCTTCTGGAGCTCTGTCATTTGTATCTAAAGCAGCAAATCAATTTTGCAGGCAGTCTTTAAATTCCAGTGGTATATTCTCAAGGTCATATTTTGCTGCATTCATGAGCGGTTTGCTCTTTTTCAACCTTAGCTCGAGTTTGCATACTAGTAGTTGATGATCTATACCACAGTCAGCTCCAGGTTTTGTCTTTGTTGATGTTATAGAAATTTTCCATCATTGACTTCCACAGATGTAGTGTGATGCAGCAGACCAGCGGGGAATAGAAGAAAATGTTTTAAAAGTGAAAAAAGGCATGCACAAGCTGCAGTATTCTCAGGAACCTGGTAGGGGGAGCAAGAGGGACCTCCAGAAGACCGAGGATCCACGCCCCACAGGGTGTGACCTAAAGCCAGCCAGCCTCCAATCCAGGAGGGCAGGAACTCCTTTTAAAGAAAGTCTGGAAGACTGGAAGGGAGGAGGCGGCAGTAAAAGGAGAAGCGGCGGTAAAGAGGAAGGTGGCTGTAGAAGCAGAAGTGTCTGTAAAGCCAGAAGCAGCAGAGAAGGCAGCAGAGAAGTTGCAGAGCCTTCAGAATCCGGAGAAGTAGCAGAAACTGCAGATGCTGGAGAAACTGCAGAAGCTACAGACGCGGCTGGAGTGCAGGAAAGAGGTACAGGCCAGGGAGACTTGAAAGGCCAGAGAATACAGAAGGGTCTAGGAGATTCAGGAACGCAAAAGCCGTACTGTGACTGCTGTGTGAAAAACCCAGGCCATATTGCAGGAGCAAGGCAGAGTCTCACCAGGAGTAGGCCTCAAGCCTCATCCCAAGGAAAGAAGTCGGAGTTACAAGGTAACCCATACTTTGTTGTAAACAGCCTTCAGAGGGCTAGCGTATGGAGAGGACAAGAAACAGAAGCTCCCTGTTCATATCACACTTCTCAGGAGACAAGGTATGATAACCTTTTATCAAATAAGAAACATTTAACTAAGCAAGGTTTGCAGGAAGCGAATGTAAAACCTTTGAAGAGAGAAGGATATTCACACTATAGAACAGCTCATGACCGACGCCCCACGCTGAACCCCAAGCACTGGGAGCTCATACAGCGTTTGTGTGAAAAGCCTGATTATAACTTGCCAGGAACCATTAACTCTGGTTCAGATATGCTTGAGCAAGAACCAATGCAAGTGGAAGTGGTAGAGTTCCTTTCTGAGGAAGAAATGGATTGTAGCTTTTGTACCACTGGAAGCTTGGAATCCTTACGTAGCAAGTGAGCAGTAAACTTGTGAATGTAGAAACGTGTGTTTTTGTATCCCCTTGGTGAAGAAAACAGTTTTGCTTTTGAACCTGAGTTGTACCTTTTCTTTCTAACCTGATGTAAGGACATTTCTTTGGTTGTTTGAATCTGATCCGTTTGAACCTTTTGCAATACAAGGGAAATAAAGCCTTATTTTTCCCTTCACTCGAAGACCTCTGTTCTCTGGGTATTTGGTAATAAGGACGCTACCCCAAGGCTATACGTCCCTGGGCCCTAGAAAATACATACCAAACCCAACCTTATTTATATTTATGTCCAACCTGCCTTGGCGCCCCTTAACCACCAGGGTGGCGTTGTGACAGTAGTCAATTTGATTTTTATACAATCCATTGGGTGAAGTCCATGTGTACACTCGCCGCTTGTGTTGATGGAAGAAGGTGTTTGAGATGAATAGATCGTTGGTCTTGCAGAATTCTATCAGTCTTTCTCCAGCTTCATTTCTGTTACCAAGTCCATATTTTCCAACTACATTGCCTTCTTCTTTGTTGCCAACTTTTGCGTTCCAGTCACCCATGACTATCAGGATATCCTGTTTGCATGTTCTGTCAATTTCAGCTTGTACTTGTTCATAGAACTCTTCAATTTCATTCTCTTCTGCAGCTGTTGTTGGGGCATATACTTGAATTATAGTTGTGTTGATAGGCATTCCTCGTAGACGAATAGAGATTAAGCGTTCGCTGACTGCATTGTATTTCATTACAGTTCTTGCAAGTTTCTTCTTTATTATAAATGCAACACCATTTCTTCTTTGTCTTTCATTTCCAGCATAGTAGACCATGTGATCATCTGATGCAAAGTGCCCAATGCCAGTCCATTTCAGTTCGCTGACTCCCAACAGATCAAGCTATACACGTTCCGTTTCATTCTTGACCACCTCCAACTTCCCTTGGTTCATGCTTCGTACGTTCCATGTTCCAATGCGTAAGACATCTTTACAGCTTCTGACTCTCATTTCATGCGCAGCTACATCAGCAGTCAGATGTCCCGAGGGCTTTGATCCAACCACCTCATAAATGCTGGCTTTACTCTGAAAAGTCTTCAGTTCAACAAACAATAGCCTATCTGATTAGGCCTTTCCCACATGTCTGCATCAAGTCATTGTGCACTGAATCAGTTTTGAGCTGTATAATATAAGGAATGCTTAAGGATTAAGTGGAGTTCACGCCCCTTGATACCATCCTATACCAGGTACTGTGGTCTGGCCGGCATGGTGGGAAGGGCTGGGGCACTCCCCAGGAATGCCCTCAATTTGTACCCGGGTAGGTAAAAGGATCCCCAGCACAGTGCACCTCCACAGGCTCAGGCACAGAACACTAGAGTACTTGAACTAAAATAAAATCAAACCAAAATCTAATTAACTGAAACTGAAATTAAAAAGAAACTGCAAATGGCCCTCTAGGAAGAGGCTGCTCTGTCCTGCTTTATTCTCCGGTGGCTGCCTCTCCCAGGCACCCAAAACACAGCAGGGGGTTAAACACATGTGGGCCTGAATAAGAAGAAATTCCGCCTAAATGCAGCAGTGGGAGTTTCCCACACCGCTGCAGGCTCCCAAACATGTGGCTGCAGGATGCTCTCTGTCTCCTCATGCTCTGGCAGTTGCTAGGTGTTCCTGTTGTCCTCCCCCCCCCCCCCCCCATCACTCTTACCTTGGAGCTTCTTTGCCGCATGGCTTTTCTGCCCCTTGTGCTCAGCCTTCCTTCCCGGCTTCGGCACTGAGGGGGGTGACTCAGGGTTGCCAGCTTTTACTCCTGTCAAGCAACTGCAGTTCCTGCAGTGGCTCCTCACCCAATGGGGAGGAGTGGTCTAGTGGTTAGGACAAGGTACTTCAGGTTGGAGGGCCAGGAGTTCAAGTCCCACCTGGGGACAGTAATCTCAGGCTGGAGGGACTGGGATTTCTAGTCCTATAGGCACTCCTTGTGGTCTTGGGCAAGCCACTTAACCCTCCATTGCCCATGTTCCCTGTAAGAATTAGCATATGTGTCTCATATCCCCTTGTGTTAAATGTATCCCCCAATTGACCGCTTTGACCCGGTGAAAAGCAGGATATAAATACAGCTAAATAAATAAATAACATGTTCGGGAGCAACTAGAAGTCTCAGACTGAGGAAAGCCCCCCCCCCAAAAAAAAATCCTGGGGGGGGGGGAGAGGGGGAAAAAGGAATATCCTCCCCTCAGCCCTGTTGTCCCCCAGGTTCCTTCTGATTTTTTTTTTTACATTTCTGCCTTTTAAAACAAAGAAACCTGCACCTTAACAGGGGAAATAAAAGTAAACTCTAACTAAACCTATCTTCTTAGTTGTCTCTTCAGTGAGCCCCGCACCCTGGCTCACAACCTCCTCCAGCTGCTTGGAGACTGAGCTTAATGGGACTGGTGGGTGGTGCCAGCTGCATATGTACACTAGTGTCATCAAAAAAGATGACATGTTCAGTCTCCAAGCTGCTGGAGGATGTGCACTACCCAGAGGTGTGGGACTGGACTGGACAGACGATAAGGAACTGCCATTCACAACTACCCCACAACTTCCCAAACTTTTTTACAACCACCCCCCCCCACCCCCGCCCCCGCCCCCGCCCCCTAGCCCCCTAGCCCCCTAGCCCCCTAGCCCCCTAGTCCCCTAGCCCCCTAGCCCCCTAGCCCCATAGCCCCCTTGCCCCCTACAGCTACTCCCCAATAGATAACACACATATAGCATACCACACACAAAAACTTAATTTTACTTCTCTTATATACCATGCTATTCTGCATCAGTGTGGTTTACATTGAACAAACTGAAATTACATTGAACAGGGCATTATAACTTGGAGATAACTATTTTACAGGGAACATGGGCTATGGAGGGTTAAGTGGCTTGCCCAAGACCACAAGGAGCACCTGTGGGACTAGAAACCCCAGTCCTTCCAGCCCAAGGTTGCTGTCCTCTAGTGGGATTTGAACCCCTGACCTTCTGGCCTGAAGTACCTTACCCCAACCACTAGGCCACTGCTCCACTCCAAATTATTTTGTAAATAATTTCCTGCCCCTAATAGGCAGCACTTTTAGTCAGGGAGGTTGTGGGGTAGTTGACTTATATTTTATTTTCTACGTTGTTAATTCTACTGTAAGAACTGCTGACTGAATCATATAGTTTGATGGTTATGTACACTGCTAACTAATATCTGTTGCCATGGTCAGGGCCAGACTAAGCCATTGGCAGGTTATACACAAACTTTGGGTCCAAATGTTTAGAGGGGGAGCCCTATGAGATGTGTTTAGGACTCACAGAGATTAGGATTACTAATTCTCTGGCTTTTTTCAGAATTCAACAGATATTAGCGTCAATATTCAGAAGGTAGAAGGGTGGCTAATATGTCTTGACATTTTTCAGATTTTAAAACTCGAGTTGCAGCTCACCAAATCTTCCCCCTCTGTGAGTACGTCTGCCCTGCCTGCTTCCAGTATAAATAGTACCAGAGACTGTGATTAGGAACCAGCACTAGCAAGGTGTGGAGCAAAACACTGAAAGATTGCTTTAGTCACAAGAAGGAAAGTGATGAACTGGTGGAATGTGGTGTGGGGCAGAAGAGAAATGAAGCATCCCCCAAAGTGTCTCAATATATTTTTTTAAGAGATGCAGAATAAAAAGCAGAATTACTGTAACATAGGGGCTTGTTTACAAAGCTGCGGTAGCGGTTTCCGATCGTTATAGGAGCCGTGGCCCCATTGAAATCAATGGGGCCGCGGCTCCGATAACGATCGGAAACTGCTACCGTGGCTTTGTAAACAAGCCCCATAGTGATTAAGGAATTGTACCTTTCAAACTGCTTTCCCTTCTCATCTCCCTCCCTATCAAAGACACAGAAAGCCAACACAAATACAAATGCACATGTATACATGCAAACACACTTATGCATGTACATACACACATACCAATATGAATGCACAGACATATACAAACAAGCACACACACACACACGCACATATGTATGTACAAATAACAAAGATAACATAAGACAATGATATACACCACACATGCTAAACACAAATAAAACACACACTCATACAATGTAGATACATGCACAAATTTATTCCACTGCCCACCAAAGAGGTGGAAGAGTAATGGTAATAGCAAAATCCCACTTCAACTTCAACCAACTACAGTATGTGCCAACAGCACAGATGGAATAGATCACATCTCAATATCAAACAGACAACTCTTTGCCTCATATACAGATCCCCCTCTATGTCAGCCAATGACTTAACAATCTTGGGAATTGTACTCGAAAACTCACACCCAAACAAGGACCTCGGGGACTTCAACCTCCCCCAACCAAGCCGCATCTTTCCTGGATGCTATGGGATCTATTCTGTAACATGAATAGTGGGGATAGATGTCCTCCTTTCCCATCCCCGATGAAGCCTCCCCACATGAACAAGGAGTTTGTACGGGGAGGCTAGACGGGGGTGGGAAGGGGACGGTGCAGAGGCAAAGTTAGGGTGGGCAATGGGCAGTCGTGGCCCTGGATGTACAGGGCCAATTTTGATATCAGCCTTGTACTGTACATCCAAGGCCAGCAGACTAGGCGGGGAACTTATTCCACCCCAGAGGTAGAATAAGTTTATTTATTTATATTATTATTTATTTATTACATGCACTTATATACCATGCTATTTTCCATCAGTGCGGTTTACATAGAACCAGTTAAATACACATCTCAAAACATTTGATTTGTGTTTACAATTAACAGGCAACAGAACTTGGATAGACAACAAGGGGGTAACTATTAACAACTAACGTGGTTAGTTTACTGATGAGGCATTTGAGATGCTGTCCTCCGGGTAATGCTCGAGGAAAAGGTGATATTTCAGAGCTTTCCTAAACTGCGTTAAATTAGTGATTGCCCGTATACTAGGAGGGAGGCTGTTCCCGCATTTTGGTGCCGAGAATTTGAAAGCCCTGTTCACTGTTGTCTGGCAGCACTTGGTTGTTTCTCTTGGGACTATTAGTTTATTGTCCTCAGGGGATCTTCTAGGTCTGTTCAGGGGGGTTACCTGAATGAGGTCTGCTAGGGCTGGTGGGGCGAGCTTATTTATGATCTTGAAGGTCAGAATTATTATTTTTTTTTTTTTATTATCTTTTAAACATTTTACAAAACAAGAGTTGATCACATCCCGCGTGCAATAACAATAACATACTGTAGAAAACCAAACAAAGAAATAGGATACATATTACAGGTATTAAAAGAACACAACTTTCTAAAACTAAAGACTAAAGGGCAGTCCAATCTTGACTTATGCTGAGCTATCTCTTAATGCTGCTGGTACTTTTGGTCATCCGTATAAACATTATAACAGAGCGTCCAGCATTCCCAAAAGGGGGGTTAGGGGGCGGTTAACCTCAAATATTTATTGACAAGTTCCCATTTGTCAAGCATCTTAACTAGTCTAGGAGTTTTAATCACATATAATTCCTCGTATACCTTGTGCTGACACACAGAGTTCCACCAGTAATCGCTATGCACTTTCTCGAAATTCTTCCAATTAATCAGGATAACTTTGATGGCTATACTGATCATGAGATCAAAGAGCCGACTCTCTGGTTTTCCAAGTGCAAGTCCCTCCATCGTGGATCTGTAAACAATTATATAGTAGGAGGCGGGAATTGTAAAACCAAGAATCGTGGAGATTCTCTTCAGCACACTTTTCCAGTAACCTTGAAGATACGTACAGTAATATAGCATATGAGGTAACGTTCCCATCTCCGCCTTGCAGGACCAGCATCTGTTCCCTGCTTGTGGTGCCCATTTCATCATCTTGACGGGAGTTAAATACGCCCGATGTGAAAGGAAAAACATCGACTGCGTGAGAGACGCAGCTCTAGTCACCCGTGTAAGGGCCCAGAAGGCGTCCCAACACTCAGGTTTCATATAATTCCCTGCTTCTTTTGACCAGACAGATTGCACCCCGTCACATAACTTGAGGGAACCCGCCCTGAATAATTCCAGGAATTTCGAAATGACTCGGGGTTCCGACTGCATTTCACTGAACTTCCTAAGTAAAGGCCATCCTGGCTTCAGGAGCAGTGGGGAAATTCCCGCTTTGCTTAGGCAATATCGAAGCTGGCACCATTGAAAATAGCAGGTGTTGGGTAGGCCAAATTCACTAACCAACATCTCAAAGGTTTTGAAGGATTGGCCTTGCACCAGTTGTCCTAGGATATTGATACCACAGCTCATCCAATTCTTCCACAAAAACGGTTTACCTCCTATGACAATACCATGATTCAGCCAGAGGGGCGTCTCTAGAGCAAAGTCTACACCTCCTTCAATATTCGGCGACACAGATCGACATGCCTGCTGAGTTGCCATGATAACAGCATTTTGTCGCAAGTTGGTAGTACCGATCAACATACTCATTGCCGGGAGGTCATTCAAGGCTTCTTCCACTAGCCTCCATCGAGGTGTTTCTTTAGGTTCTCCTTCTACTACCCATTGCACACTTTGCTTTAACAGGGCAGACAGATGCAACCATTCAACGTCAGGGAAA
Source organism: Ichthyophis bannanicus (assembly GCA_033557465.1). Classification (NCBI taxonomy): domain Eukaryota; kingdom Metazoa; phylum Chordata; class Amphibia; order Gymnophiona; family Ichthyophiidae; genus Ichthyophis; species Ichthyophis bannanicus. The sequence goes on from CM066036.1 coordinate 399,353,706, forward strand.
TTCACCCCCCCCCCTTTTTCTTTGGGCAGCTTAAGCTTCCACGCTGCTATCCTGGGGACTTTCGCATTCCAGAGAAAAGCCAATAGCATTCTATTTACTTTTTTGTAGAAACCGCGAGGGACGATTATTGGGATCATGCCTAGTATGTAGCTGAGTTTCGGGACTAGTACCATCTTAATCGTCTCCAGTCTTCCCCACCAGGTTAGATTTAGAGGGGACCAGGCATTTGCACAAGAACTGACCACTTCCCGACAGCCTTCAGCTGCCCGATTTACAGTCTCAGACATAGTGCGCCCATATTCAACACCGAGGTATTTGAAGGAGGATTGTGCAAACTGAAAAGGGTAGTCGGCGAACATTTCAGCTTTTACCCTAGAATTTAGGGGAACAATTATCGTCTTGGTCCGATTAATCTTATAGCCGGAAACTGCTGAGTAGGTGTCAATCAGGGCGAGAGCCGTGGATAAGGAGTCAGGTTGCAAGAACAGTATAAGATCGTCAGCATAGGCTGATAACTTACACGGACCATCCGCCAGGGTTACTCCATTAATCCGATCAAGCTGTCGAACTGATATTAGCAGTGGTTCGAGGGCGAGGTTGAAGAGCAACGGGGATAGAGGACACCCCTGTCTGGTGCCTCTTTGCAACACAAAAGACTCTGAGGTGTCTGAATTAGCTGCTATCCGAGCAGTGGGGTTGGCATACAAGAGTGCGACCCTCTGGAGGAAAGTTTCCTCGATTCCAAACCATTTAAGGGCCTGGAACAGGAAGGACCATTCCAGCCTGTCGAAGGCCTTTTCGGCATCTAGTGATAATCCTATCAGTGGTGTAGGAGTCTTCTCTGCTGCGAGCATCACATGGGCAAGGAGCCGCCCATTATCAGAGGTAGACCGGCCGGCCATAAATCTGCATTGATCTATATGTACTAACGAGCTGAGAACTTTGTTAAGCCGATTCGCTAGTATCTTTGCATATATTTTATAGTCTGCATTGAGCAGAGAAATTGGCCTGTAGTTCTCAACTTTCTGCGGATCCCATCCCGGTTTCGGGTGTACCACAATTGTCGCATCAGCAAAGGCTCCAACTTTAGGAGATTCTGAAGCTAGCCCACAGTAATATGTATATAACATGGGTGCTAAACACTGCTGGCATTTTTGATAGAACTCGAGTGGGATTCCATCTGGGCCAGAGGCCTTCCCTTTAGCCAGTTGACTAATAGCTTGCTGTATTTCGTGAATGGTGAAGTCTTCCTCTAGCATGCGTGCCTGTGCCTCCGATAATTTGGGACCCACAATGCCTGCAACAAATTCTTGAAATTTCGATGCATCACAAACTACTTCAGAATTATATAGTTTCCCATAGAATTCTTTGCAGCGGCCTAGTATTTGGTCGTTTTGCAGTAGGAGGTCTCCGTCCTCACTACGCAGTGCCGTGATATGGGTCATATTTCTCTTCGCCTTCAGCAGTTTCGACAGAAGCGATCCAGCTCGGTTATTCTCATGATAATATGTACTCTGTTGCAATCCAACGCAGGTTTGAGCCTGTGCTGAAAGAATGTTATTATATTTGTTTCGAAGCTTCTGAAGCCTGATCAATATCATAGAATCTTTTCTTTTTGTCAACAGGCGTTCTCCCACTTTTATCTGGTCCTCTAGTTCTTGTTGCTCTTTCTTTTGGGCTCTACTCTTCTGGATGGAGTAGGTTGTTATATGCGCCCTGATGGTTGCCTTTAAGCCCTCCCACCAGGCCCATATTAGTGTCTCGGAAGGATTATTGGCCGTGTCATATGCTTCAATTTCTCTGTTCATATATGTCACAAAGTCAGCATCAGACAGTAAGGCTTTATTAAAGGTCCACCGACGGGATGCTTGACGTGTCTGTCCCGGGTCTAGGACTAGAGTGACAGCTGAATGATCTGAAACTGTTCCCGCTTTAATTTCAGAAGCTACTATTTGTTTAACCAGGCCACTAGTTACAAGAAAGTAGTCAATTCTCGTCTGGGTAGCATGAGGTGGAGAGTAAAAAGTATATGCTCTGTCGGCGGGGTTTAAGAGACGCCAGACATCTTTAAGTTGCAGTTCCTTGATCATACTCTGTACTACTGCATGAGATTTTACTTTATAAATCGGTCGATATGGGTTCCTATCTATCAGGGGATCCAGGATCAAATTAAAGTCCCCTCCTAACACAATTTCAGTATGCGATGCGTCCAGTAAAGCCTTAGCCACGGTTCGAAAAAAGGAGGGTTCATCTTTAGTTGGGGCATATATATTCATTAGTGTATAGGATTTCTGTGCAATTTCCAGGGTGGCTCTAACCCACCTGCCTTCCATGTCAATTTTTGTTTCCTTGACTATGGCAGCCAAGGACTTTCGCATTAATATCAAAACACCTCCTTTCCTCTTGACTGCCGGTGCTGCGGCTACTACTTGATAGAACGCCGATACCATCTTTAAGGACTCTTTTTCAGATAAATGCGTTTCCTGTAAGTACACTATATCAGCGCGTTTTTGTTGACAGTAGGTGAGGATTTTTTTGCGCTTTATTGGGTTTGTTACTCCTTTCACATTTAGGGTAAGATATGTTATTCTACTCATTGTATGGGATGATGCAGAGTAGTGCTGGACTTGATAGCTCTATAATACTGCTCCTAGGAGACTCTTGCAGCAAGTACATCTCGGTAGATTGGATTGCCCGTACAAAACTGTTAAACTTAACCATTAAACATCTGTTGGTGGAAAACCATCCTGTCTCAGCAGAATATCTCATTTAATAGCATCCAACATTGCCCAATATAGCATGATAGTTGTTATTACGCGCTCCCCTTAATGTATGGTACAGTATAACAATCTTAACTAGCTCACCCCACGTGCACAGTATTTAGATGTATATAGGACTATAAACACAAACATTCAAACAATGACTTATGGTAAGTACTTGCTCCTGACTTCCCTGCACCCGCTACTGTGTACAAGAGACAAGTAAAAAAAAAACATGTACAGTAAATAACCTCCCAGTCTGGGCCCTTCATCTTCCCCAAGATGGTTTCTGCACTTATACTTATCGGTCGGACCCCTCCTTAGGTATTATCAAGTCTCCATGGCACTGTTCTCCTGCAGGAAGGTTCGCAATGCTCCAGCATCTACAAAGTTCCTTGTGGAGTTGTTTAGCGTGACCCTCATCGTGCTGGGGTAATAGAGGCCGTATCTTGCTTGTAGTTTTTGCATCATTGGCCTGCATGCTAGCAGTTCCTTTCTGCGATCCATCGTAGGTTTACTGAGGTCTGGGAAGAAGGAGATCCTCTGTCCCTGTAGCTTCAGTGGTGCCGATTTCCTTGACGCTTGGAGTATTTGTAGCACTTGTGTATAGCGCAGTACCTTCATAACAATTGGCCGTGGGTATTTGTTGGCCGGTGTTCTATGTGTGGGTACACGATGAGCCCGTTCAAGCTCGAAGGCCCTAACAAAGGAGATCTGCAATATCTCAGGGATCAATTTTTCAAGATATTCTGTTATATTAGTCCCTTCAGCTCCCTCCGGGAGTCCTACCAGGCGGACATTATTCCGACGCGAGCGGTTATTTTGATCCTCAAGTTGAGCCTCGATTAGCTTAATATGCTTTGATAGAGTTCCTACGCTGCCTAATATGGCGTCGTGCTTCTGCACTACTCCTTCCGTTATGGCCAATCGATTGTTCAGGTCCTGCATTCGACCTTTAACCGCATTTAAGTCTTCCTGTATCGCTGCCAAGGAGGATGTATTGGCCACAATAAGATCCTTCACGCCTCTCAATTCTGCCAATATCTCTTTTATGCCTTCCCCCGCTGTCTCCTTGCTAGCCGCAGCCATTTTTTGTGGGGATCCGGCCTCGGGCTTCGGTCTCTTCGTCACGGTGCTAGTGCCTGGCGAAAACTCTAGTCGGGCAGGTTTTAGCGCTGACATTATTAACTGCTTAGAGCTAGTTTAGTATACACCCTCGGGGGCTATTTCTGGTGGTAATTGCTCAAGATTCTTCTCCGGCAATGGGAGCTCTAAAATCACACCGCCATTCTGCTCCGCGGCTGGCTCTGCCCCCCGAAGGTCAGAATTATGGTTTTGAATGTAATTCTGCCTTTTATGGGGAGCCAGTGGAGTTGTTTAAGGATGGGTGTAATGTGTTCCCACTTGGAAGCGCCCTGGAGCACTCTTGCAGCAGAGTTTATTGCAAGCTGTGAAGGGTGTATCGTGGATTGCGGGAGACCGTGGAGTATGGCGTTTGCATAGTCAAGATGCGGTATGATCAAGGCTTGGTATACTGTGCGGAAGTCGCCAGGTTCCAGTAAGGCGCGTATGTGTCTAAGTGATCGGATTTTATGGTATATAGCTCTTGCTACATTGCTTATATGGGTCTTCATGTCGAGTCGCTGTTCAAGTGTGACTCCTAGATATCTAATAGAGGGTTTGGTAAGTAGATCTGCATCTAAGACCTTTAAGCACGGTGGTGTGATGAATTTCGGATCTCTGGTGACGAAAAGGACTTCGGTTTTCTTATGTTGGATTCGCAGGTTTTGTGATTGGAGCCATCTGGATACTGCGTTGAAACAGTCCGTGAGCGGTGAGAGTTCGGCATATATAGGAGCATGTCGTCTGCATATAACAGGCATTCCACCTTGAAGGACTGGATGATCTTGCAGATCGGTTGCATATAAATATTAAACAACAGGGCAGATAGAGAGGATCCTTGTGGGACCCCTTGGCTCTGGTGGAAAGGTTCTGATGTTGCTTCATCTGATCTTACATGTTGCCATCTATCCGAGAGATATGACTTGCACCATTCGAGTGCTAAGTCACAAATCCCCTTCTCTCTGAGGCGGTGTAAGAGGATGTCATGGGAAACAGAATCAAAGGCCGCCGCTATATCCAAGAATATGAGTACGTACCCTCGGCGTATGCTATCAATTCCTGCAATTATGGTACTGAAGAGGATGGTGAGGAGAGTTTCGACCCCATGTGCGGCTCTGAAGCCGTGCTGACACGGATCAAGTGGTGCGGAGGAGTCAATATGATCTTGAATTTGTCTTTGGACGTCTTTCTCGATGATTTTCGCCAACAGTGGTATGCTGGATATCGGTCTATACGAGTCAGGCTTCTTAGGGTCCAGTTTGTTGTTTTTGAGGAGTGGCCTGATTGAGGTATATTTGAGGGATTGGGGAAAGGTGCCTGTCGTGTATGAGCAATCCATTAGCTTTGCTGTAAAAGGGCTGACTGTCGGTCGTAACTCTTTTATCGAGGACACCGGGCAAGGGTCGGTTTGTGCGGTTGTTGTGTTCATTCCAGCAATTATGTCCTCAATGTGTTTGGCAGATGGCTTAGAGAAGGCAGACAGTCGGGCTGAGGATCTTGGCTCAAGTGCCATGGTATGTGCTGGGGATTTATTAGTTTGGCACAGTTTTGCTTTTAAGTAGTTGGCGAAGGCTTGAGGGTGGATTTGACTAGGTTGCTCTGGTACTGGCTCTTTTGCTAGGTTCTTTACCATGGTGAAGAGGTCGCGTGGCTTGTTTAGGGACCGTTTTAGAGTGTCAGTGTGGAATCTCCTCATGCTTTCAGATATTGCTTGGCGGTGTTTTTCTAGTTGAGTGTTGTATGTCCTTAGGTCCTCTGTGGAGTGAGTACGGCGCCAGCGTCTTTCTAGTTTTCTCAAGCAGGAGAGTGACGTTCTAAGCTCTGTGGAGTACCAAGCTGCTGTTCTTCTCTTCTTGGTAGGTTGTAATGCAACGGAACTGAAGTTTTCATTCCAAGTGGAAACTAACACTTCAGATTCGTGGGATGTTAGGCAAAAAGTGTACGGGTATGGTTTAAGATTTGGTCTATGTCAAAGGCTATGAACATGCGTGGAGCTGTTTTGAGGCTGCTGGCCTTATCAACACTCTTTTGGAGTTTGTTGGGTAGAGATATTTGGAACATGATTAACATGTGGTCTGACCAGGGGACTGCAGTAGTGGACAGTATGGTGATGTTTGTTTTAAAGGCAGTTAGGGGGGCAAAAACAAGGTCCAGTGTCCTACCTTTAGCATGGGTGGGCTCATCAATGAGTTGTGTGTATCCTAGTTCTTCGAAGGCATCCAGGAAAGATGAGGCCTGTGCATCGTGCAAGCTTGGTAAATTGAAATCACCTACAACCCAGCTTAGTGTGCTTGGCGATTGTGAGTTGGATGCAAGCTCAATTAATGTTGCAAGGGAATCAGAGTCTGTGGATGGGGCCCTGTATATCAGGTTGAAAGAGCAATGTTTATTGGTAATGGTGATTGCGTCTATGTGTATTGCATTGGTTGTATTGCTCAGGTGGAAGTGGAGATCAGTTTTGGTGATAGCGAGAACACCTCCTCCTCGTTTACCGCTTCTGTGACGTGTATACTGAGAAGCCATTGGGTAGGAGCTGGTTGATGAGTACGTTATCATCATTTGATAGCCATGTCTCAGTTATGAAGAGAATGTCTAGGCAATGGAGGGAAATTATGTCTGCAATGACTGGCCATTTCTTACGTATTGACCTTGCGTTTATGAGGGCACACTTAATGTTCTGCTGGTAGGAAGATATTTCTTTATGAACTCACAAATTATGTTTTATTGCTATATGTAATAAGCGGGGTTGGTGAGGGTGTGTATCACCACCAAATGGGTGGTGGGGAGTGCTTGTCCACCTCCTCCTGTGGCTTTGAAGGATGGGTATTTGACTATGTTGAGGGGCAAATGCAGTAGCATTGCCTAGCCAAGCTGTTAGGAGATATAATGCTGTTATGTGAAAGCCTGTGAGTGCCATGTTGAGTCTCAGCTCAGGTATGAAACTTGGTATTTCATTTACTTGTGGTGTAGGTGTAGTAGTAGTGTAACCGTAAAGTGTGCAAGTGGTGTCAACACCTTAGTCTGAACAGAACAATAATGGATGGGTAAGGCAGTATAAGCAGCACAATCATGAGTAACGTAGTATAGCAGTATAAGGAGCACAATCATGGGTAGTGCAGTGTAGCAGTATAAGCAGCCCAATCAAGGATAGCGCAGTGTAGCAATATAAGCAGCACAATCATGGGTATCACAGTGTAGCCGTCAAGCAGCACAAACATAGGTAAAGCAGTATAGCAATTTTAAACAGCACAAATATGGGCAATTCAGTATGTCAGTCTAAGTAGTACAATTATGGGCAGAGCAGTATAACCATTTAAGCAGCACAATCATAGGCAAGCGGTATAGCATAGGCATATGCAAACATTATAGTGCAATCGTGGGAAGGGTCATATAGCACAGTCAGGGGCAAGCAGTATAGCAGTCTAATTCGGGGTAATCATGCATGGGTAAAGAGTGTGCTATTGGGATGGGACAATATGGTAGCGCAATGGTACAGCGATGCAGTACTGTATGGAGTCAGGCAGTACAGGGGACACAGGCAGTATACAGGATGTAGTATAGCAAATAGGGAGTGTAATAGTCAAAGGAGTACAGTCGTAAGTGTGCATGTGGCCGGAGGGCCTACCCGAGACTTCTTCTCAGTGGGTCGTGAAGCAGGTAGGTAAGTTGCCCTAGACATCGGGGTACGGCATGCCCAGGGAGCATCAAAGGTAGGAGGGGGTGCAGGAGAATCCCTGCGGCCAGACCCTGGCCTCAGGAGGCCAGATCGGGGATCGGGCTGCGGGGAAAGAACAAAGTCAGAGGCTGCTGGGGATCGTGGCTCCTGAATGGAGCCACAGTGCCATGGCAACCAGATGCCCTGGTGCATGGCTCCATTCAGGAGCCTGACTTAGTTAGCCGGGCAGAAGCCTGTATGTGCAGGTCGACCAGAATCAGGTCCCAGCCTGCACGTACAGGCTTGCACGTGATTCTGATCCTGTGGGGGCTAGATGTGCCCCGTGGGATCAGAATCGCGTCTACCACTATGTGTCCGGTTCCAACCAGATGCACAGTGGCCTTGGACATAGACATTAAAATAGGCCTCCATGTTTTCAATGGACATTAACCAAATAGTACAAATGCCAATGCACAAAAAAGGAAAAACGCTGGACCTTATTTTCGTTAACTCGAACCATCCATGCCATACCCCCTCCCCCCCAACCCTACTATCCATCCCATGGTCTGACCACATGCTTATCAATTTCCAACTATCCTGCTCCACCATAACCAACTACACCTACCAGAACCAAGCTAAAGGACACTTTAAACTCTTTGATAAAAAAGCCTTCAGAAAGAACTCCTTCTACTGGACAATACTACTTCTGACATTGATGCCCTAGTTCTGAAATGGAATCAGATCATTGGAAAAGCAGCTGCTGAAACCTCAAATGAACGTTCCTCCAACAGACTACAAGACACAATGGTACTCCACAGAACTTAGAGATCTCGAAAGACAACTCCGTAAGACAGAATGAAAATGAAGAAAGATGGAGTTAACAGAGAATAAAAACTCCTACATACTTCTAATGGAATACCACCAGGAAACTGACAACTGCAAGAGATCCTTCCACACAAAAATCATAAATAAATCACTAAGCTGGCCAAAGCAGCTCTTTCAGATAGTAAAGAGCCTAAGAAAGTCAACCTCCCCCCCCCCCCCCAACTCAGCTGCCTTGGAAGACCTTCCTGACCCCCAAGTTCTAGAAAATCACTATAAAAGGAACAGCTCTCCATGCTTGTCTCCACTACAGATGCCACCACCAACCAACACCTGATACTCCTGGTCCACCTTTAGTTCCATCAGCAAAGAGAACATAGAATTCACTATCACCACATTAAACTCAACCATATCCCCACTTGACCCATGTCCAGTGAGATGGATTAAAGCATCCAAGGAAAAGCTCAGTCCAACCCTACTGAGAATCACCCAGCTCCCCATCCTACAAGGCAAGGTGCCTAAACAGCTCAGAAGAACATAACGATTGGGTCAGACCAAGAATCCATCAAGCCCAGTATTCTCTTTCCAACAGTGGTCAATCTAGGTCAAAGTACCTAGCAGTTTCCCCAAAAGACACAGGTTCCACAATGCTTGTATTGAGTCAAGTAGTGGATATTCTGGTCCTCTTTAATAATGGTTTAAGGACATTTCCTCCAGGAACTTGTCCAAACCTTTTTTAAACCCGGCTACACTAACAGCTTTTACTACATCCTCTGGTAGCAAATTCCAGAGTTTGATTACACGTTGAGTGAAAAAATATTTTCTCTTATTAGTCCTAAATAGGTTCCCTTTTAGCTTCATTGCATGTCCCCTAGTCTTTCTATATTTTGATGGCATAAACAATCAATCTACGTTTACCTGTTCCACTCCATTCATTAATTTATAGATCTCTATTATATCTCTCCTCAGCCATCTCTTTTCCAGGTTGAAGAGCCCTAACCTTTTAAGCCTCTTTTTATAGGGGTGTCCTTCCATCCCATTTACCATTTTGGTGGCTCTTCTCTGTACCTTTTCTAATAACGCTATATCCTTTTTAAGATGCGGTGACCAGAATTGCACACAATATTCAAGGTGCAGTCACACCATGGAACGATACAGAGGCATTATAATATCCTTTGTTTTATTTTCCATTCCTTTCCTTATAATACCTAGCATTCTATTTGCTCTCTTGGCTGCTGCTGCACACTGGGTGGAGGGTTTTAACATGTTATCCATGATAATGCCTAAATCTTTTTCCTGGGTGATGGTTCCTAATGTGGAACCTTGCATCATGTAATCATAGCTCAAATTCTCCTACATCCGCCCCATCTTGAAGAACAACAATCTCAATCCCAATGATCCTGCAGCATACAGACCCATAGCAAGCCTACCATTCTTGTCAAAGATAATCAAACAAAACATTCATCAGCAGCTCCAGGAACACCTTGACACCTATGCTCCTCTGAACCCCCAGCAACATGGCTTCAGGACAAACCATGGTGTTGAAACCCTATTAACCTTTCTGCTTAATACTCTAATAAAAGGAACTCAGAAGACAACCCAAGGCTTCATCTTAATATTTCTAGACATCTCAGCTGTCTTTGACACTCTCAACCCTCCTGCACAGATTCCAATCCATTGGAATCCAAGACAACGTCCTAAGCTGGTTCCACTCATATCTCAGTGATCATCAACAGCAAGTCATAATGGGATGTAACTCCTCATCCCCCTATCTGCAGACCCAAGGCATCCCACAAGGCTCTTCCCTCTCAGCCCTGCTAGTCAACATCTACCAGATGGGATAATCTGAGAATACTGAAGAAACGTGGGGATGTTCTAGCAGCTCCACTGACTGACCTTTTCAATGCCTCTTTGGAGTCGGGATGGTGCCAGATGACTGAGAAAAACACATGTGATCCCTTTACACAAAAGCGGAAGTAAGGATGTGGTTGAAAACTACAGGCCAGTTAGTTTAATCTTGCTGGCGAGCAAATTATTGGAAAAGCTGTTGAAAGAGAAAATAGTGAGGTTTCTAGAGTCCAACAGAATACCGGATCCAAGGCTGCATGGATTCACCAGGGGCAGGTCTGATTGATTTCTTTGACAGGGGAGTTGGACTGATGGAGAGCCCCAGATGTGGTGTATTTAGATTTCAGTAAAGCATTTCACACTGTTCTGCACAGGCAACTTATAAACAAACTGAGCACCCTAGGAATGGACCCTAAAGTTATTGCTTGGATTAGAAATTGGTTGAGTGGGACGTGACAAAGGGTACAGGTAAATGGAATTCACTCTGAGGAGAAGGAGGTTACCAGTGGAATGCCACAGGTGTCTGTCCTTGGTCCGATTCTTTTTTAACATCTTTATTAGTGATATTGCAGAAGGGCTGTCGGGTAAGTTTTGCCTCTTTGCGGATGATATCAAAATGTACAACACAGTAGACATCCAGGAAGGTGTAGATAACATGAGGAGGGATCTAGCTAAGCTTGAAGAATGGTCTAGAATTTGGCAGTTGAGATTTAATGCTAAAAAATGTAGGGTCATGCATTTGGGCTGCAACAATCCAAGGAAGCCGTACAGTATAGGGGGTGACGTACTTCTGTCCACAAAAGAGTTTCCAATATTGTTCCATAGGCGACCTGATGCCTATGTCCACTGAGAGGATAGAGTCCACTGAGCTGCTCGCATGTGTAGGCGAGCATAGGGGACCACATGTACAATGGATGCCATATGCCCCAGCAACTGAAGCATTTCTTGCGCAGTCAGGAAAGTTTTCATAGCTGCTTGAGATGACAGTTGAACTATGCGAGCGTAGCAAGGTTGTGGCAGGAAAGCCTTTGGATGTAGTAAAGGCTGTTAGCGTAGCTGGGTTTAAAAAAGGTTTGGGGGGGCGGAGCCTGATGTCCAACGGGGTAGACGCCTGGTGCTGAAGCTCCCGAGAGGCCTACACAGAATCCTGACTAAACTCCTGCAAAACTTCACTATTTTGCTTTAAAATCGCCGGGGCGCATCGGAGGGATGGCGGGACCTAAACCACAGCGCCTAGATTTCGGCTCCCCCACTTCGTCGCACGGCAAACGCTCCAAAACGGAACTGCCTTCCCCGCATAAGATGGCGCCGCTCTGTGAGAGCCCTGAAATGCAGCGGGTGATACTCGAGGAGATTCGTGGTGTAAAGGAACTGGTACAATCCAACGGAGAAGCGATCCGCGCCATGCGTGAGGACCTTACCATGATGCAGGAAAGGCTCGAGGGCCTCTCGTTGCGCCAAGACAAAATGGCGGAGACTCTTGAATCGCACGCGGTGCGAATGGGGAAGATCGATAAAGCTGAACGCCAGATTTTGCTCCTTCAAAAGGAACTTGAAGATAGCAATAATAGAGCTCGTCGCAATAACATTCGACTCATTGGAGCTCCAGAGGGCGTAGAAGCAGGAGATCTGCGGGAATATCTGGGCAATATTCTACCCTCTCTATTGAAGACGACGTTTCTTAAGGACCTGGAGATAGACCGGGCACATCGTGTCCCCACTAATATGGCGCTCAACCGGACGACTCCCAGGCCCATCATTTTTCGGCTACTGCGCTATCAACAAGCTGAGCAAATTCTGGCTGCTGCCCGGGCTACTCATCACCTCGAGATAGATGGGCATAAAGTGTCTTTCTTCCCTGATCTTTCTAAGCCCACGATGGACCGCCGAAAGAAGCTTCTTGCTTATCGCCCTCGCCTTCAGCAACTGCAGGCCCGATTTGGTCTCCTGTATCCGGCAAAGCTACGCGTTACGCTGCATAACCATACCAGGACCTTCGAGGATCCTGACCTCCTCGCTGCATTTTTGGACTCTAAAGAAGCTGAACTGATGCGTTGATGTTACCATCAAGCTGTGTTGCTGTTCAAAGCTCTCTTAAATCTCTACCTCATTGGGGCCTATCGCAGTGATTTCGCTGCGGACGCGGTTGGACTGCTCTCCTGACCTACTTCTTTGAACCGCCATCCTGCTTCTCTGCACCCTTCGGTGGCTCCCGGGACTTGTTCCTGCTGCAGGGAGTATGGCCAGTATCGGGCCTTCTCTGGGGCTTCCCCCCGCAGACTCATGGTCGCCAGTAATAGTTGGGGTTTTGCTTCTTCTCTAGTGCACTTCGGTGCCTGTCTCTTTTTTTTTTTGGGGTTATTTATGCTTTCTACCAAAAGTTTATTATTTCATGTCGTGTGTACAGTCATTTGCTACCAATATGCATAGTTTAGGGAATAATGTGCAACTTCATGTTCTCTCAGAATTTTGTATATTACTAGATGGCTTTCTGTAAGCTCTTATCATTGAATGTCAAAGGTATCAATAGTCCAATCAAAAGGAAGAAAATTCTTAGCTATTTGAATACTGAGCATGCTGATTTAGTACTGCTTCAAGAAACGCATTTAAATGCTAAAGAAACACTAAAGCTTAATGTCAAGCCTTATGCTGTTGTGGCGTATTCTCCCGCTGTTGCTAAACGCTGTGGTGTTGCCATACTTGTTAAGAAATCCCTGCAGGCCACCGTGCTAGATATTAGCTCAGATAATGAGGGTAGATGGGCTCGCGCTCATCTCAAAGTGGGGGATCTAGAATTCACGTGTATTTGTATTTATGCTCCAAATGTTGACAATCCTGGTTTTTTGCTAAAATTGCACAAGCTGCGCAAGCCTCCGCTCATACCCCACTAATACTGGGAGGAGACTTTAATCAGGTCCTCGACCCTTTGGTGGATCGGCAGCCGCCTAGAACCTGTGGTCCACCCAAGAGTCTCTCCATACTTACAGCTATGATCGCTGATTTGGCTTTGGTGGACATATGGAGGTTATTGAATCCTTCTGATTTGGATTTTACCTTTTTCTCCGCTCCTCACCAATCACAATCCCGAATAGATTTTTTTCTTTTATCTAAAGCATTGGTATCGCAGATTGGTATGGCTAAGATTCACCCCTTGCACATTTCAGACCATGCTGCCATATCTTTTACGATACACACTGCTGCGCAAAATGCAAGTCCCCGAGCATGGTCTTTTGATAGGTCTCTCCTAGACCAACAGGATTTTCAAACTGTAATACGGGCTGCCATACAAGATTACTTTCATTTTAACTCTCCCCTTGACACAACGAACTGGGCCTGGTGGGAGGGTTTTAAGGCGTCTATTCGAGCCACGGTGACTAGTTATCAAATCCGTCTTGGGAAACAAAGAAGGCAACAATTGGTGATCCTTGAACAACAGATACAGGCTGGTGAACGTATTCTTACGTCCCGAACAGACCCATGTGTCCTGCTTCGTTTGCAACGTCTCCGTTTTCAGTACAACAAGATTTTGCATAATGCCGCTGTTAGAAATATAGCGTCCCAGCAGGGATTGTATTACCGGGAAAATAATCGCGCTGGTAAACTACTAGCTAATGCTTTGAAGGGGAAAAAAAGAAGCCAAACGGGTAGCAGCTCTCCGAAGCCCATCTGGGAATGGCCTTGTCACAAAAGATCATGAGATTTTAGAGCTTTTTCGCGATTTTTATGCTAGCTTGTATAAATCTGAATGTGAGTTTGTTCCTGAACATTTCGACCGCTTGTTAGCTGGTGTACAGCGTCCTACTCTCTCGGCTGAGGAATGCACGGCCCTTGATCATTCGTTTACTCTTGTGGAAATACAGGATGCAATTAAAAGATGTGCTTCCGGCCGTGCTGCGGGTCCAGACAGCCTTCCGGCTGAGTTCTTCAAAACTTTCAGCTCTGATCTGGCCCCGTTTTTGCAGCAATACTTTACTACCCTAGTAGCCGACGGATCCTCCCTTGGTTCCTTTTCAGAGGCCAACATAGTGGTCTTTGAGAAGGAGGGGAGAGACCCACACCTGACAGCCAATTACCGACCCATCTCCCTGCTTAACGCAGATTATAAAATCTTCGCCACTATTCTTTCTACTCGGCTCTCTCACAAAATGACCACTTTAATACATCCAGATCAATGTGGATTTATTCCCGGCAGATCAACTGCTGATAATGCCAGGACTCTTTGTCATGTACTAACTAATATGGCCTCCCACGATCGTCCATTGGTTGGCCTTTCCCTAGATGCCGAAAAAGCCTTTGACCGGCTAGAATGGCCATTCCTATTTGCGACCCTCCGTTGGTTTGGTTTCGGCGATAATTTTCTCCGTTGCCTTCAAGTGCTATACTCTCAACCAACTGCTAGTGTCTGTGCCAACACATTGAAGTCCCAGCCATTTTTACTGCAAAGAGGCACCCGTCAGGGGTGCCCACTTTCCCCCTTACTTTTTGATCTTGCGTTAGAACCCCTAATCCTGTTAATCCGTCAGTCTCCACATATCCACGGCGCTCCTTTTCCCCGTCGGGATATAAAAGTCTCAGCGTATGCAGATGATCTTATGCTTTTTGTTTCCTTAGACTCCGTATCTGTTGTTCTGGATCTAATTGACCGCTATTCTCAACTTTCAGGTTACAAAATTAATTGGACCAAATCAGTCGCCTTTCCCCTAAACCACCAGGTTCACCAAGCAGACTTGCAAACCTTTCCTTTTGTATGGCAGCCCCGTATGGTAAAATATTTAGGGGTACATTACTGTTATCCTCTCGAAGAAACCGTCGCTTTTAATGTCAAAAATTTAATCACCAAGGTCCGTGAGCTCACCCAACGTTGGTCTCCACTTACTCTTACGTGGTGGGGCCGTATGGATACCATAAAGATGATGATTGTTCCCAAGGTTAATTATGTCTTAGAAATGTTACCGTGCCTTCTCCCTCGACACACCTACAAAGATATCGAGGGCCTGTTGATCAGATTTTTGTGGCAGAACAAACCGCCTAGAATAGCGAAACATAAACTTCAGTCAGATAAGGAACATGGTGGGATAAGATTTCCTGATTTTTTCAACTATCACCTCTCTTTTCTTCTCAAACAGGGTGCCCGTTGGTTGGACGCTTCTTTCCCGTCCAGACCAATATGGTTAGATATAGAAGAAGACCTCTGTAAGCCCATTCCACTTAGCTATCTCCCTGGAATGACTTTCCCACTGGATGCCCACTATCCACCAATGCTCCTGGATACACTTCGCTCCTTCAATGTTCTCATCAGCTCCCTAGATTCCCTAGCTTGCCCACTAGATAGGCTTCCAATTTGGCATAATACTCGATTCCAAATTCAACATAAGCCGGTGGCCTGGAGTCCCTGGTATTCCAGAGGCATCTGGACTCCCAATCAACTGTTTCACAATGCTCGCTGGAAGTCCATTAATGAGCTCCATTGTGAGTTTGGCCTTCCTTCTAAATACTATTTTCAACTGCTTCAGTTGCAGCACTGTCTCAAGAGTGCTGGGGTTTTTCCCCCACTAACTCCTCATGACCAAGGGATAACTGAGGTGGTCTCCTTTATTGGGGCTCAGTCCGGTGTTGCTTCCACCTTTTATAAAACTCTTTGTGCTCCTCAGAATGCTGTCCCCCCTTCTGCACAGCAGACTTGGGAGCGAGAATTGGGTGTAACTCTAACCCCTGAACATTGGAACCTCTTCTGGAGCAAAGTGGTTCGTGTTTCCCGCTCGGCTTCCTTAACCCAGACGCTTTTCTTCTTTGCCCATCGCTGTTTCTATACCCCTGATAGACTGGCCAAATGGACTTCCACTCTGAGTAATCAATGTTGGACTTGCCATGCAGCTACAGGCACCCTCACTCATGTCATGTACGAATGCCCCGCACTACAACACTACTGGAGCCGGGTCTGGGGTCGTATTCAATCTATCTTACACTTTACTGAACCACTCTCCTGGAAAATAGTGGGACTCCGTTCTGCAGCGGGCATCCCCTCTCTCCCGAAGTCTGCTTACTTCCTCCTTGACTTTCTAATGGGTATTGCCATATCGTTAATCATGAAATATTGGAAAAATAGCTCTTCACTGAGTCCTCTAGAATGGTGGAATTGTGTCTGTCTATATAGTAAGTTTGAACAAATTCCTCGTAGGGCTACCCCTTCCCTTCAGGCCCGCTACCAGGTGTCTAAATGGAAATTACTCACAGATTTCGTGCAGTCGGCCAAATGCTCGCACTTGACTGTCTAGTTATATCTCTCTCTTGATCCATAGTATATCATGACTGTTATGTTTATGTTCTAACATAATTGCTATGGACCCCATGCCTGGGTTAATATCTTTTCTTTTCCTTTTTTTATTATCTAGAGAAGAAGCATAGGGGGGGAGGGTTGATGGGGTTATTTTCCGGTTTATTCCATTTTATTTTGATGCAATCATCCTTGTTTTATTACTGTGTGTATTGTTATTGTTATAAAATGAAAATAAAAGTTTAAAAAAAAAAAAAAAAGGTTTGGACAAGTTCCTGGAGGAAAGGTCCATAAACCATTATTAAGAAGGGACCCAGGATATCAATGCTGACCCAATACAAGCATTGTGGAACCTGTGCCTTTTGGGGAAACTGCTAGGTACGTATGACCTAGATTGGCCACTGTTGGAAACAGGATACTGGGCATGATGGACCTTGGTCTGACCCAGTATGGCATATCTTATGTTCTTATATGTAAGAAAAACGGGACCTAGGCATGATTGTGTCTGATGATCTCAAAGCAGCTAAACAGGTAGAAAAGGCGATGGTGAAAGCTAGAAGAATGCTTGGGTGCATAGGGAGAGGAAAGGCCAGCAGAAGAAAGGAGGTGACAGTGCCTCTGTATAAGTCTTTGGTGCGACCTCATTTGGAGTATTGTGTGCAATTCTGGAGACCGCACTTTCAAAAGGATGTAAACAGGTTGGAGTTGGTAGAGAGGGTGGCTACTAAAATGGTTAGTGGTCTTCGTTATAAAGCATATGAGGGCAGACCTAAGGACCTTAATATGTATACTTTAGAGGAAAGGTTGGACAGAGGTGATATAATTGAGATGTTTAAATATCTCCGTGGCATAAATGCACAGGAGGAAAGCCTTTTTCGATTGAAAGCAAGCTATGCTACGAGGGGACAAAGAGTGAGGGTAAAAGGGGATAGACTCAGGAGTAATATGCGGAAATATTTCTTTATGAAAAGAGTGGTAGATGCATGGAATAGTCTCTCAGTGGAGATGGTAGAGATGAGGACAGTATCTAAATTCAAAAAGGCATGGGACAAACCCAGAGGATCTCTAAAGGAAAAAAGGGAACTCTTGTAGTGGTTGATATGGAAGGGCAGACTAGATAGACCATGTGGTCTTTTTCTGCTGTCATGTTTCTGTGTTTCTATGTTTCTACCTGCAACCATTATTCACACAACATCCACTTCCATATCTATGCAGATGATGTAATGATCTATGCACCATTTACCACCAGCAATACAACATATGAAGGAATAAAAAACTGCTTCTCAGACATCTCCCTATGGTTAACTAACTTTTCCCTAAAAATAAATTAGATGACAATGGACACACTATTCATAACAAAAGATACCAGTTTCCAACCACCAACCTCCATAACTCTAAATGACAAACGTGAATGTACAACCAAAGGTCAGGAACCTGGGCATTACTCTTGACCAATGACTCACCTTTAATCCTCACAAAAGCAACTTAAAAAACAAAATCAGAACGTCATCTCCACCCTCTACTAGATCCATCCAACTACCGCTCAGCTTTCCAAGCAATCATAACACCCCACTTTGACTACTTTAATTCAATCTACCAAGGGCTGCCGAAAATCACTCTGTTTCCACTAAGCACTTCCTTTCATACTGCAGCATGCACAATTCAAGGAGCATCAAAGTATAAACATATAACTCCTATCCTCAAACAGCTTCATTGGTTGCATCTACTCAGTCGCATACACTACAAGATCCTACTCTTGACTTTCAAAATCAACTACAATCAATCCTCACTTTATCTATAATCACTTCTGAATGCCATCAATCCTTGCAGGACATAAAGACAAAACACAATAAACATGTTAAGCATATCACAAGAAAAAAAAACACCCAGTCAGGGGCGGCTTAAGGCAATCTGCTGCCTGAGGCGAGGGATGAGATGGCGCTCCCCCGCCCCCCCCCCCCCCGGAGCCGGGTGGGGGAGGCTTTATCAAAACTGCAGTCAGGGACTAAGCCAAATCAAAAAGTCAATTAGATAATGTGGAGGAAATAAAAAGATGTTCGCACCCCATAGAACTAAAAGACAGAGCGAGAATCACTGCACAGTTTATAACATCAAATTTTAACTCATTTTTATTTTGTTATTATAAACTATGTTATGGCTGTTGCTTTTTCTTTTTAAACATATATTTTGCATTCCACGTGGGAAGGCAGAGGCAGGCCAGAAACATCAAAATCTAAAACTAAAACACTGCTGGAGTGCCACCCACAGCAAACTGCCGCCTGAGGCCACCGCCTTATTTGGCCTAATGATAGAACTGCCCCTGCACCCAGTACGCCTGCAGCAGAGCATTCGAACTGTATGCACCATCCCTCTGGAATTCTCTAACCAAAACCCTCCGATCAACAAACGCCTGTCCACCTTCAGGAAACATCTCAAAACTCAACTATTCAACAAGCACTTTGGTCCCATTACATAACCCCCCACCTCTCTGCATCCCCCCACAGTATGTAACCTATTGCCTCCCTCATACAGGTATCTCTTATGTATATAAGATATACTGTTCTCTGTAACATTTATTGCAGGTTGTAATTTGTCTTGTAAATAACTTCCACTGTTCTATGTAATAAACAGTTTGTTGTAATGTGCATCGCTTTGTACAAAGTGGTATAAAAAACAGTCAAATAAATAGAAACATAGAAACATGACGACAGAAAAAGACCACATGGCCTATCTAGTCTGTCCTTCCATATCAACCATTACAAAAGTCCCTTTTTTTACTTTAGAGATCCTCTGTGTTTGTCCCATGCTTCTTTGAATTCAGATACTGTTCTCATCTCTACCACCCTCACTGGGACACTATTCCACGGATCCACCACTTTTTCCGTAAAGAAATATTTCCGCATATCACTCCTGAATCTATCCACTTTCACCCTCATCCCATGTCTTCTCGTAGCAGAGCTTGCTTTCAATTGAAAGAGGTTCTCCTCATGTGCATTTATGCCATGGAGGTAACGTCTCAATCATATCACCTTTCCTCTAAGGTGCACATATTAAGATCCTTAAGTCTGTCCTCATATACTTTATAATGAAGACCACAGATGCCATCAACCCTTGCAGGACATAAAGACAATGAAGACCACTAATCATTTTAGTAGCCACCCTCTGTACCGACTCCAGCCTCTTTATATCCCTTTGAAGGTGCGGTCTCCAAAATTGCATACAATACTCCAATTGAGGTCGCACCAAAGACTTCTACAGTGGCACTATAACCTCCTTTCTTCTGCTGGCCATTCCTCTCCCTATGCACCTAGGCATCCTTCTAGCCTTTGCCGTCGCCTTTCCTACCTATTTAGCTACTTTAAGATCATCAGACACAATCACGCCTAGGTCCCGCTCTTCTTTAGTGGACAAAAGTACTTAATCCCCTATACTATATTGCTCCTTTGGATTGCTGCAGCCCAAATGCATGACCTTGCATTTTTTAACATTAAATCACAGCTGCCAAATTCTCGACCATTCTTCAAGCTTAGCTAGATCTCTCCTCATGTTGTCTCCACCTTTCTGGGTGTCTACTGTGTTGCAGATTTTGGTATCATCTGCAAAGAGGCAAACCTTACCCAACAGCCCTTATGTTATATTACTACTAATACTATTCAGCGCTTATAAAGCGCCATGCACGCAGCACTGCACAGCTAGCCTACAGGAGGTAGCCAACATACAAGAGACAGTCCCTGCCCATCAGAGTCATGGTCATCGGAGCTTACAATCTAGTTAGAACAGTACATTAATTAGAACAGTACAGAGCAGTAGTCAGTTTGCGCAAGGTACGGTGTGGTACAGATTGGTGTATAGTTTGGTCATAACGTTGACAGGGGTTAGGGTAAGGTGAGGAGGGAGTCAGGATCTGAATGTAACAGTGAAGAGGTAGGTCTTCAACCTGGATTTGAAGAGAGCCAGGGAGGATGCCTGGCGCACAAACACAGGTAGGCTGTTCCAGACATAAGGTGCAGCAATGTAAAAGGAGCGCAGTCGGCAGTTTGCGGTGCGGGTGAAAGGCATTGATAGAAGTAGTTTGTTAGTGGAGCGCAAATTTCAAGAGGGGACGTAGGAAGAGATAAGAGATGAGAGGTATTGAGGGGTCATAGAGTGAATGCATTTATAGGTCAGCATGAGAAGCTTGGATTGGATGCGGAGTTGAACAGGGAGCCAGCGAAGCAACTTGAGAAGAGGAGTAATGTGGGCATAGCAAGTCTGGCAGAAGATTAGTCAAGCAGCGTTATTTTGTATAGATTGGAGGGGAAGGAGGTGGCTCATGGGGAGACCAGCAGTAGTCGAGGCGAGAGGAGATTAAGGAGTGGATAAGTGTTTTGGTAGTGTGTTCAGAGAGGAGGGGCGGATTTTGCTGAAAGAAGCGGCAGGTCTTAGCTACAAGCTGGATATGAGCAGAGAAGGAAAGAGAGGTGTCAAAGATAACCCCCTAGATTGCGGGCTGAGGGAACAGGAATGATAGTAGATCCATCCACATGGACTGAGAGAGGGAGAAGTGGGGGAGGGGAGGAGGGGAGGAGTTAGGTGGGAAGACAAGGAGTTCAGTTTTGGCCATGTTCAATTTCAATCGGCGATAAGACATCCAGGCGGCAATGTCTGAAAGACAGGCAGAGATCTTGGACTGGGTTGCTGGAGAGATATTAGGTGTAGAGAGGTAGATTTGGGAGTCGTCGGCATAGAGATGGTACTGAAAGCCATGGGAGGAGATAAGCGCGCCAAGGCCTTGGGTATAGTGAGAGAAGAGGAGGGGGCCCAAGACGGATCCCTGGGGTACACCTACATGAAGCGGGGTAGGGGAGGAGGAGGAGCCACCAGAGCATACACTGAACGAGCGATGGGAAAGGTAGGAGGAGAATCAGGATAGTATGGAGTCCTTGAAGTCAAATGAGGAGAGGGTGATGAGGAGGAGGTCGTGGTCAATGGTGTCAAAGGCAGCAGAAAGGTCAAGAAGGATGAGAACAGAATAGAGGCCCTTCGATTTAGCCAGGAACAGGTCGTTTGTGACTTTTGTGAGTGCCGTTTCAGTGGAGTGTAGGGGACGGAAGCCGGATTGAAATGGGTCCAAGACGGCCTGGGAGGTGAGGAAGTCAAGGCAGCGACAGTGGCCTGCTCATTCTAATAGTTTGGATATCAAGGGAAGGAGGGAGATGGGTCGATAGTTAGAAGGGCATGTGGGATCAAGTGAGGGTTTCTTGAGGAGGGGTGTGACAACAGCATGTTTGAAGTCAAGGGGGACAGTTGCAGTGGAGAGTGAAAGGTTGAGGATATGAGTGATGGAGGGGACAATGGTGAGGGGGATGGAACGTATGAGATGGGTGGGGATAGGGTCTGATGAACAGGTGGTGGGTTTGGAGGAGGACAGAAGGAGTGTGGTTTCTTCTAAAGAGATCAGAGGGAAGGAGGAGAGGGTGGCAGAGAGAGTAGGGATGGGGAAGGAGAGCCGGCGGGAGGGAAGTTAGATGGCGGGGTAGGGAATTGGAGGGTAATCTTGTAGATTTTGTCGTGGAAGTAGTTGGCTAGGGTTTGGGCAGAAAGGGAGGGCGGGATTGGGGGCGGGGGGACCTTGAGGAGAGAACTGAGGGTATTAAAGAGACGGTGAGGATCAAAGGCTAGGGAGTTGGTCAGATGGATGAAGTAATCTTGTTTGGCAAGTGCTAGGGCTGACTGAAAGGAGCCAAGCATGAATTTGAAGTGTAGAAGGTCTTCCTGGGAGCAGGATTTGGACCAAGCTCATTCGGCAGAACGGGCACAGATGCATAGGTAACAGATTGTGGGAGAAAGCCAAGGTTGGGGAGTATATCACTAACAAAGATGTTAAAAAGAATGGGACCAATGACAGATCCCTGTGGCACACCACTGGTAACATCCTTCTCCTCAGAGTGAGCTCCATTTACCTGTATCCTTTGTCGCCTCCCACTCAACCATTTTCTAACCCAAGCAGTAACTTTAGGGTCCATCCCTAGGGTGCTCAATTTGTTTATAAGTCATCTATGAGGAACGGTGTCAAAGGCTTTACTGAAATCCAAATACACCACATCTAGGGCTCTCCCTCGGTCCAACTCCCTGGTCACCCAGTCAAAGAAATTAATCAGATTTGTCTGACAAGACCTGACTCTGGTGAATCCATGCTGCCTCGGATCCTGTAATCTGCTGGACTCCAGAAACCTCACGATTTTCTCTTTCAGCAGCGCTTCTAATAATTTACTGACCATCGAAGTTAAACTAACCGGCCTGTAGTTATCAACCACATCCTTACTTCCGCTTTTGTGTAAAGGGGCCACATATGCCTCTCTCCAATCCTTTGGCACCACTCCTGACCCTAATGAGGCATTGAAAAGGTCAGTCAGTGGACCTGCTAGAACGTCCCTAAGTTTCCTCAGTATTCTAGGGTGTATCCCATCCGGTCCCACTGCTTTGTCTACTTTAAGTTTAGCTAGTTTCTCACGAACACAGTCTTCTGAAAATTGTTCAAGATGTCCCTCGCTTCTGTTCCTGTTTGTGGGTGTTTTCTGAGGTCCTACTCCTGGTTCTTCATCTGTGAATACAGAACAGAAATATTTGTTAACCATTTCTGCTTTATCCTCATCAGCTTCTACATATTCCTCCCCTTCACCCTTGAATCTGACAATACCACTTTTGCCCTTCCTCTTCTCACTAACATATCTGAAAAATGTCTTATCCCTCCATTTTACTGCATTGGCTATTTCCTCCTCTTTTTGAATCTTTGCTTTCCTGACTACTTTGCTAGCTTCTCTAAGTTTTTCCAAATATAGATGCCTGTCTTCCTCTCTTTGTGATCTCTTGTATTTCATGAAGGCCTCCCTCTTTTTCTTAACTTTTTCAGCTACTTCTTTTGAAAACCACAGCGGTCTCCTTTTCCTTTTACCTTTATTTACATGCACAAACATGCACATACACATGCACACATGTACACACACATGCTCACACACACGTCCACATAAATGCACACATACAAATCCACACACATGCACACATCCATGCACACGTGCATGTGCACTCATGTGCATGTGCAACATGCATGCACATACATGTGCACACATGCACACACACACACAGACACATGCCCATGCGCACATATATGCAAACACATGCACAGACATGCACACAGATATGGATACACATGCGCACATGTGCATACACATGCACACAGATACAGATAAGTGTGTGGGTGCATGTGTTCATGTGTGTGTATGTGAGCATGTGTATGCATATAGACATGTGTGTGTGCCTGCGTGTGCATTTATGTGCATGTGTATGTAGTATGTGTACATGTGTGCATATGTGTATGTGTGCCTATGTGTGGGAAACAAAAACAAAATGCACACCCCACCTGCAGAAAACACTGGTCAACATTGAAATAGTTACTTACTTAAAAAAGCCATAATCTGTAGTATCTTGGTGAGCTGAACACTAATATAACACTAAAAAAAATTTATTGGCTCTCGTTTTGAAGATATTGCATGTAGTTCATTTTTGACGTTTCACCGTATAAATTTATCCAGTAAAACATCAACAACATCCCAAATAAGCCTTGAATGATGTACTATTGCATCACATTGCATAATACCAGCATGCACACATCATCCAGAGTTGATTGCATCATTTTCTGATGCAATGCAATACTACTGCCAGACAGCTGCTGAAGCCATCTGACGTCAGCAGTGTACTATACGCAGTCGGAAAGGAAAGTAATCTGGTATTCTGTTCTGATATTGAAAGCCTCATGAATGCCTTAAAAATCACTCATGACCCACAAGACTGGAGACTATTTATAGACTCTTCGAAACTGAGTCTGAAGGCTGTGCTTTTGAACAATGGAAACCGTCTTCCATCTATTCCAGTAGCGCATGCCGTCCACATGAGAGACATGCAATAACTTAAAGCATCTTCTGACGTCCATTAACTTTAACAAGTACAGCTGGCACCTCTGTGGTGACTTGAAGGTAGTTGCCCTTTTAATGGGACTGCAACAGGCATATATAAAATACATATGTTTCTTATGTGAGTGGGATAGCCGAGCAAGGAATTGGCACTACTTGCAGAAGGAATGGAATCGCAGACAAAATGTAACAGTTGGAGAGAAGAATATCCAGCACCCAGCTCTGGTTGAGGCTCACAAAATCCTGCTACCACCCCTTCACATCAAACTAGGTTTGATGAAAAACTTTGTGAAAGCCATGGACTGCACTTTGCCAGCTTTCCGATACCTGCATGAAAAATTCCCTAGACTCAGTGAAGCAAAGATTAAAGAGGGAGTCTTTGTGGGTCCTCAGATTCGAGAGCTCTTCAAAGACGACCGGTTCAACAACTTGCTGCAGGGTGATGCGAAACAAGCATGGAATGCTTTTCGCCTAGTGTCAACAAACTTTCTCGGGAATGTTAGGGCAGAAAACTACAAGGAACTAGTAGAAGACATGCTGATGCAGTATCAGAAACTTGGCTGCAATATGTCTCTAAAGATCCATTTCCTTGATTCCCATCTCAAATTTCTTTCCTGACAACTGTGGTATGGTTAGTGATGAACAGAGTGAACGTTTTCACCAGGATATCGCAACAATGGAGCAAAGATACCAAGGACAATGGTCCACTACAATGCTGGCTGACTGCTGCTGGACACTCCCCAGAGAAGCTCCCGAACAGTTGTACAAGAGACAGGTGAAAAAAATCTAAGTAGTAGTCTATGACTTGTTTTTTTCCAGGTATTAGTGAGTTGGAACTTAAAAGAGGATGTTGGATGAATAAAGATATTTTTTGTAGTAATTGCATGGTCGCACACAGAACAAGTCCCACAGTGGAAGTGTCCAATGACAGAGAGCTGTCGACGCGCCATAGACATGAAGATTAGAAAGTTTAGGATTCCTTCGATGGGCTATCATAGCTTGCTGTAACTCAAAAGCTGAAAGAGTCTGAACAATATGCCATTCTTTGTGTATAATGTCCACTATTTGTCTAGACTTCGCAGAGAACAGAAGAAGACAAACAATCTTTTTTTTTTTCAAAATCTGTTTATTCACGCAACACGGTAATAAAACAAAAGCAATACAAAGAAGAACATGTCTGCAGTTTTTTACACATACAACACCCCAGGTGGGGTTGTTCCTTATCCACCACCTCTGGGGTTACAGAACCTGCCAATTATCATACATGACACAGTACTTAATAAAGAAATATTTACATACTCCCCCTCCCCCCTCCCCCCACCCTCTCCAGCCACCATGACAATAACCTTCTCCATGGAGCAAACAGACCGTCAGGCATAGAATAGAATGGGTCACTGCCTGCCTTCCCATCGGGTCACCCTACCCAACAGCCCCAGATCCTAACCCACCTTTAAAACCTCACTTCGGGCTTTAGGCCCCAGCTTCTGAATGTAGGGCATCCAAATCAACAAAAAGGAGGCCCATCGCTGGGCCTTCCCACTCGCCGCTCGCCTTTCCAAGAGCATGAGTTGGTGGAAACTATTCCGCCATTCCCAAAATGAAGGTGCCCGTTGTTCCCACCACCGATGAAGGATAGGCCCCTTCCCTACCAAGCAGGCTTTCCACACTAAGATTTTCTCCCATCTACCCTTCAGGTGGAGTGGTCCCATCTGATCCAACACAACTAACGGCCCGGTACAACAGATCGGTTGCTGCAGCAATACACTTAAATAAGCCACAATTTGCCTCCAGTACCGCCTAATACACACACAGCCCCACCACATGTGACCTAAGTCTGCCAAGGAACAGGAGCATTTCGGACAACCCCCATAATCAGTAAGATGACTGCGCAATGCTCGCTGCGGGGAAAAATGAGCCCGAATAATCCATTTGAACTGCACCTCCCGCCACCGAGCCCCGTCAGTCAGACTCTCAATCTGACCCAAGGCACTACCCACCGACCCCGGGGTCAACTCGCAGCTCAACTCTCTCGCCCACGCATTTTCCTCTCTCGAATAATCAGGGGGAGAACCATATTGATCCAGTCGGCATTTCAATTCTGCTATAGTGGGGGGTGCCTCCTCCCCCAGGGCAAAGAATTCCAACATCCGCGCCAAGTGCTCAGCCATCAATTCTCGTTGTGACAGAACTCCAACATAGTGGGAGAGTTGCAAATACGCAAAAAAGGACTGCCCCGAGTGTAAGCCATATTCTCTACAAAGCACGGCCAAGGTCTTACATCTCCCCTCTAGGGTAACCACTTGCCCAAGACTTCGTATCCCCTGCGTTCTCCACTGTTGGTAGGGAGCAGTGTCCATTCCCGAGGTGAAACTAGCATTGCCCTGAAGGGGTAGCCAACTCGAAACTATCGGTGAAGTACCCCAGTATTTATTCAATTGTTGCCAAGTACGTCGAAGCGGCGCCACCAAAATACTGTTCACCGTCCGGCTAGGTAAAAGTGAACGGTCCAGATGAAGAACCGCGGCCAGTGCATGTGGAGCTACAAACGCTTCTTCCAACGCCCGGGGGGTATAATCCTCCGTATCCCCCAACCAATCCCCAAGATGTCGAGACTGACAAGCCAAAGCATATTTCCACAGAACAGGAAACCCAACCCGTCCCGACTTCCATCTCCCTCTCAGCCGGTTTAATGGAATGCGCGCCCTCGCACCCTTCCAAAGAAAAACACGAATCTCCCGCTCTATACACATCAGGTCCCGGCACAGCAACCAAACTGGCAAAGTTTGCATCCAGTAGAGCAATCGTGGAAAGACCACCATTCCCAGGGCTGCCACTCTGCCCAAGAGAGACAAGGGGAGAGGGGCCCAAGCCTGCAATTGCAACCTCAATTTAGAACAGACTCGGTCAAATTTTTCCTATACAGCGCAGCTGGATCTTTAGTTAACAATATACCTAAATAGAGGAAAGACGCACCCGCCCATCTCAATGGGAAGGATCCCTGCCAGTTTCCCTGAAGCGTACCCGCCACATCCAGGGCTTCCGATTTGGCGGTATTAATACGCAACCCGGCAAAGCTACCATACAAAGCCAATTCGTCAAGTAAATGGGGCAACGAACGTTGAGCGGCCAAAAGATATACCAGCATATCGTCTGCGAAAGCTGCCATCTTGAATCCACAGGGCCCGATCCGTATCCCCTTGATGTTTACCGATTCCTCAATTCTGCGCACCAAGGGATCCAAAGTCAACACAAAAAGCAGGGGAGAAAGTGGACATCCCTGACGAGTTCCCCTTTCTAACTGGAAAGGGTCCGAGAGCACCCCGTTGCAAAAGATCCCAGCCGTAGGGCCAGCATAGAGCAGCGCCACCATCCTGCAAAAAGCGGCTCCTATACCATACTGAGGCAAAAGGTATTTTAAGTAATCCCAGTTGACCTGGTCGAAGGCTTTTTCCGCATCGAGACTAATCAACAATGACTGTAACTCCCTCTCCCGAACCCACTCAAGCGATGCCAAAATTTTCCTCAAATTACGCACCGCATACCGCCCCCGCACAAACCCCACCTGTGAGTCATGCACCAGGTCCCCCAACACAGGGGCCAGTCGATCTGCCAAAATCTTGGCCAGCACCTTCAGATCAAAGTTTAGGAGAGATATGGGTCTATAGGAGGCAGCCTGTAAAGGATCCTTCCCCAGTTTAGGTATCAGGGTGATATGTGCATGATTCAACCCCCAATTAAATGTCCCCTGGTCTATCCGCCTTTGATACATGGCAACCAGAATAGGAGACACTTGGTCCCTGAGGAGCTTATAAAATTCGACCCCAAAGCCGTCTGGGCCCGGTGCACGACACCCACTGGCCTTCACAATGACCCTTTGCACCTCCTCCCCCACCACTGGGGCGTCCAATTTGGCCTGCTGATCCGCCGTCAGCCGGGGGAGGTTTGCGTCACAAATATATCGTGTCATAGTGGCCCAATCTCCCCGCCTTCCCGCGTACAACTTTTGAAAATATGCTCGTTATACGCGGGCTATCGCTCGGCTATCCTTGTGCAATCGCCCCTGCTCGTCACGTAGAGCCACAATGGATCGAGTACCCCGGCTACCACGGAGACAGCGTGTTAAAAGTTTCCCGGGTCGGTCCCCAAAGCGATATAATTGATATCGATAGTACAGAAAAGATTTTTTAGCTCTCTGGTGAAGGAGTTCATTGAGAGACATCTCTGTCTCCCACAGACGCTTCTTATTGGTCCCCGTGGGGTCGCTCGCATACCGCCACCTGTCTTTAACCGACTGTCTTTCCAGCTGGACGATCCGCGCCTCTAATAGTTTACATTTCCTCGCTGTATATGCAATAATGTCACCACGTAGGACTACCTTGGCCGTTTCCCAGAGCAACTCCGGGTCCCCCTTATGCCGTTCATTATGAAACATAAAATCCTCCCAACGATGTTTGAGATATCTATGAAAGTCAGCGTCCCGGTAGAGTCCCAAGGGGAACCGCCAAACAAAATCCCGAGAGGCCTCTGCTCCCCAAGAGAAATTGACCCAGACAGGCACATTGTCTGATATCTCCGTGGGGCCAATTTGCACGTCTCCCACTTGCGCAAACAGCACTTCCGAAATTAAAATATAATCAATGCGAGCACTAGAGCCACACGCCCTCGACCGGTGCGTAAAATCTTTCTCGGTCAGGTGCAATAAACGCCAGGGGTCCACCATCCCGAGCCGTCTCCGCAAGCTTTGTAACACCTTGGCAGTCTGAGCCCGAGTTCGCTCTCCTCCCCCTTCCATGGTATCCAGTGCAACATCTAACACCCCATTCAAATCACCGGCCAATATCAACGGCACATCCAGCCATTGCTCAATTCTGGAGGCCAACTGCGCGTAGAGCGCTCTGTCTAAGACGTTCCGGCTATATATATTACCCAAGATAACAGGTCTTCCCTCTAAGTTCCCATACAACAGCAGATAACGACCATCCGGGTCAATAAATTCCTGTTCCCGGTCAAACCGGATCTGTTTGTGAATCAATATGACCACTCCACCCTTTTTCCCTACGGCTGGGACGCCCCAAACTTGGCCCACCCAATCCCGCTGCAATTTAGCATGTTCCTCCACAGACTGACGGGTTTCTTGTAGCATGGCAACATCAGCGTTTAGCCTAGCCAAGGCTTGTAGCACTTTATATCTCTTGATAGGGTTACCCACCCCACACACATTCCATGAAATGACCTTCAGGCCGGGGAGTGCGAAACCGTCGTATGTCTCACGGTCATCTCTTTCCCATATGGACCAACCTCCCCAGCCTGAGGCTGCTCCCTAGACCCAAAATTGCTCCCAGCTTCTAGTCCCACCGTTGTCATGTGGCTAAGTGCGGTGTCCCTTTTCCCCCTACCCAGTTGCAAGCTCCCACCTCCCTCAACCCCCTTATCCCCGACCAGCTGCCTGTCCCTCATGAATGATCCATGACCCCCCACCCCTTATCGTACCCCCTACTCCCCCCTACACCAACAACCCCCCCTACTCGCATCCCCTCCCCCCCCTCACCCCCTCTCCACAAACTGGGAGAAAATACTCCCATCTCCTCTACCTAGCCCTGTTGAGGTCCCGTTTGATGCGACCAGTGCCCCCAAACCCCTAGACCCAATCCCCTTGTCAAACTAAGCCCTAACCCTCCCCCACCCAAACCCAGCCCGGCCCCTCCCCAAGAAACAAGAACTAACCCACCCCTCAAGCATTCCCCCCAAACTACCCGACTGCCCGATTCAACAACATTCAAACCACACAATATGCAAAATGCTCTTCTCCCCCCCAAAAAAAAAACAAAACGCAAGGGAAGGATGCCCGAACCCAGCTGAACCTGGGAAGGGGCGACTTCCCCAAGCTGTGGACAACATCCCCATCCCCCGAGACCACGGGGCCCCCCCGAGGGGTGGCTCCAAATAAGGGGGGGGAGAGGCAGCTGCCCACGAGGGGAAAAAAAAATTCCACGGCCCCAACCAGCACTCAAAATCCGCCAGCCCGGCAAGGCCAAGGGCAAGCGCAGTAATCAACATCCACCCTCCCACCCCCCTAGGGCACCCGGCCAAGCCAGGGTCCCAGCCATCTTCAAAATCGACAGCTATTTGGGACATCAAATCCCCCAAACTCGGAAGCATGAACAAACCGAAGAAAAGTTAAGTCCAACACAGTCAGGTGGCCCCAGAAGGCGAGGATGGCGTCGTCCCTTGTCCGGTTAGCGTTGCAACATATGGAGCCGCCTCTACCGCAGACTCAAAGATACGGCGCGTGCCTTCATGCAGTACATGGAGTCTAGCCGGATATTGAACAGCAAACATTATCTTGGCGCCAATCAATTTTTCACATAAGGGAGCATATGCCCGGCGCTTCTGACTAAGCGCAATAGAATAGTCCTGGGCAAACCGAAGTTTAACATTCTCATGCACAATTTCTCCTTTGCTACGGGCCGCCCGCAAAATCGCTTCCTTCTGAGGGAACTGCAAAAGTTTCACCAGCACTATTCGTGGTCGGCGGTCCTGGGCCTGCTTGCTGCCCACCCGATGAGCATGTTCAATATAGAGCTTATCTCCCAGCTCTGCACTCCCCAGTACCTGCAGCAATAAAGATTCCAAATAGCTTTTTAAGTCTCTATCTCCGATCGACTCAGGGACACCCAGGATTCGCAGGTTGTTCCTACGAGAGCGATTCTCGAGGTCATAGAGTTTTGAGGCCTGCAGTTGTAGTTGTGTCTGCAGGCTAGCTACCTGGGTGACCAGCGCTTCCACGGTGTCTTCCACATGCCCGATGTGGTCTTCCGCTTCTTGAATTCGGTTTCCCATGCCCCCGAGCAAGGTTTGCAGCCCATCAATTTTCTCAGTTAACGCTGCAAACTGGGAGGACAGGGCTGTCGCCACTGCAGCCGACACTTCGTCCACAAAAGCAGGTGAAGCCACTGGGCTCGGCGGGGAAGCAGCATCCGCCATCTTGCCATTCCCGACCACTCGCTCACGCTCTCTCCGAGAGGTTTTGGTCGCTGCCGCCATGCTTCTCTCCACTCTCCGGTATCTTCCCGCAGTCCCAGAAGCCGCTGTAGCAGGCAGGGGGATCGGAGTTCCAGGATATCAAGCTCTAAGCAGGCTTAGTTTGCCGGTTCGATTCGGGGGCACCGGAGCACACACGAGATGCGACCGCTGCCCTCACCGCATCACGTGACCTCTCGAAGACAAACAATCTTATCAAAGGCAGTTTACTCACGAGGTAAAAGTGGTGTTTTTTTTAAAGATGTGAATAAATAAATAGACAAAGGTGAGTCAGTTGATATAGTGTATCTGGACTTTCAGAAACCCTTTGACAAGGTCCCTCATGAGAGATTTTTGGCAAAATTAAAAAGTCATGGGATACGAGGCAGTGTACTATTGTGGATCAGGAACTGGTTAAAAGATAGAAAGCAGAGGGTAGGGCTAAATGGCCAATTTTCCCAATGGAGAAAGGTGAATAGTGGAGTACCCTAGGGATCTGTGCTGGGTCTGCTGCTTTTTAACATATTCATAAATGAACTAGAAATGGGAATAAAGAGTGAGCTTATCAAATTTGCAGATGGCACAAATCTACTCAAAGTTGTTAAAACCCATGAGGATTGTGGAAAATTGCAAGAGGACCTTGATAAATTGGAAGACTGGACATCCAAATGGCAGATTAAATTTAATGTGGAAAAGTGCAAAGTTATGCACCTAAGAAAGAAAAACCCAAACTATGGTTACACGATGCAAGGAACCACCACCCAGGAAAAAGATTTGTGTGGCATTGTGGATAACATGTTAAAACCCTCTGCCCAGTGTGCAGCAGCGGCCAAGAGAGCAAATAGAATACTAGGTATCATAAGGAAAGGAATGGAGAATAAAACAAAGGATATTATAATGTCTCTATATCGTTCCGTGGTGTGACCACACCTTGAATATTGTGTGCAATTCTGGTCTCCGTATCTTAAAAAGGATGTAGCGTTATTAGGAAAGGTACAGAGAAGAGCCACCAAAATGGTAAAAGGAATGGAAGGATGCTCCTATGAAGAGAGGCTGAAAAGGTTAGGGCTACTTCAACCTGGAAAAGAGACGGCTGAGGAGAGATATGATAGGTGTCTATAAATTAATGAATGGAGTAGAACGGGTAAATGTAGATTGGTTGTATACACCATCAAAATATAGAAAAAACAGGGGACATGCAATGAAGCTACAAGGTAACCTATTTAAGACTAATAAGAGAAAATATTTTTTCACTCAACGTGTAATCAAACTCTGGAATTCATTACCGGAGGATGTAGTAAAAGCTGTTAGTGTAGCCGGGTTTAAAAAAAGGTTTGGACAAGTTCCTGGAGGAAAGGTCCATAAACCATTATTAAAGTAGACCCAATATATCCACTGCTTGCACCAATACAAGCTTTGTGGAACCTGTGCCTTTTGGGGAAACTGCTAGTTACTTGTGACCTAGATTGGCCATTGTTGAAAACAGGATACTGGGCTTGATGGACCTTGGTCTGACCCAGTATGGCATATCTTATGTTCTTATGAAGAGCACAATAAGGGTAGTAGTTTGTGATCACAAGTGCAAGATTCCAATCGTACGGTGGGTGCTGTATCTTTGCACGCATATACACACACACACATTTACAAGTGTGCACAAACACATCTGCACACACACGCACATGTGCATGCAGACACACACACACATTATCAGGTGTGCATCCACACACACATGCTCACAGGTGTGTACATGTGTGCACATGCTTGCTCAATTGCGCACATATGCAAGATTTTGATCATGCGGTGAGTGCTATATCCTTATACGCATACACACACACACATGCATACATATTCACACATACATATGCACATGCACATGTGTGCACACATGCATGCACATGTGTTCTTGTGCATCTGCACATGCACACATACATGCACATTCACACACTTCTGCACTTCACCAACACACATATGCATGCACACACATGTGCACATGTGCATATACACACACACAGATGCACACATGTGCATACACATGCACACTCACTTACATACACACACATGCACCTACACACATGCACACTTGTACATACACATGTGCATGTGTACACACACACACATGCACATGTGCACACACACACACACATGTGCACACACACACACACACATGCATACACACACGCCCACAACTGCACATATGCACAGACATGTGCACATACATGCACATACACATGCACCCATGCACATGGATACATATGCACATGTGAATACAGTGAGGGAGGAGTAGCCTAGTGGTTGGGGCAAGGTACTTCAGGCCGGAAGGTCGGGGGTTCAAATCCCACTAGAGGACAGCAACCTTGGGCCGGAAGGACTGGGGTTTCTAGTCCCACAGATGCTCCTTGTGGTCTTGGGCAAGCCACTTAACCCTCCATTGCCCATGTTCCCTGTAAGTATTAGTGTATGTGTCTCATATCCCCATGTGTTAAATGTATCCCCCAATTGTGTTGTGACCACTTTGATTGAAGGATAAGGCGGTATACAAAACTGTCTAAATAAATAAAAAATAAAAATGTGTGCATGTGTGTGTGCACATGTGTGTGTACATGTTTGTGCATATGTGGGTGTGTGTTTGTGTATGCATGTGTGTGTGCGCACATGTGTGTGGAATCTCACTTCCTTTGGTATGCATCAGAGTTCTCCGATGAGAGAATGCACTCTGAAGAGCACAATGAGTGTACTAGGTCGCAATCACCAGTGCAAGATTCCAATCATGTGGTAGGTACTTAATTTTTACATGCATACTGTCACAGAGCAGACTCTCTAGAGCCCCCTGTGGAGCTAAAAAACACTACTCCTCAAGTAAACAGTGACGTGTGGAGAGAGCACATAACACAAGGGTATCAGAATAGGTATAAGGGAGTGAGGTCACAAGCCTGGAAGTATCACCCAGCCAGTAGGGAGGCAAGGAAGGTCCCACCTGACCCCAATAGGCTAGGGTGTGGTGCAGCTGGGGATTACGTAAATAATCAGCACAGCTCACAGGAGGGAAGCAAGGCAGAAAGAGACGAAGAAGCTGGGAGACCTGAGAGACGAAGGAGGTTAAGAGAATCAAGGCAACCAAGTGAGTTGAAAGACCCAAGGAGAAAGGATATTCCCAGGCAGAGGAGATACCTAGAGTGGGAAGAACACAGACCTCCCGGGTCTCTACAGCAAGGCAGAAGGCACTGGCTGAATGAAAGTCTGAGTTAGTCTGATGAACAATTAAGTGAAAGAGATGAGCAACTGAATTCAGACAGGGACAGTGTATGCAGCAGCCTTGATAGAAGCTATGCCCTAAGACACAAGTTACAAGCTAGGAAAAGCTATTCTGAGCCAGAGAGGAGAAATGCTAAGCTGAGCTATGAGAGGCATTTGTATGAGAAACAAAAGCCCTATAATGTTAACTTAATGAAAGCAGGAAAACTCCAGAGTCTGGGATACAGACAGAATATAGAACAAAGCTTGTTACCTGTGAGAGAGAACCCTGCAGAGGGATATAATTGGCATAAGCCTTCTCAGAAACTGCCGTTGGAGATAACAGCTGTTTGTAAAGCTCCTGTTAAAACAAAACCCCGAACAAAGGTTCCACTCTCTAATAGCTGGGCAGCTAACTGCTTTACTCTGCCTGATAACCAGAGGCAGAGGAAAGGCTCCTGGTTGAGCAACTCCAGAGAATATGGTAAAGCCAAACAGATACATTCTGTAGAGAGTCAAGTACGTCACAAGCTGGAAAGTTTATTGAACAAACTACCTCAGGAGAGAAGTGACGAAGCATCTGTACAGGACAGTGTTCCAATGCAGTATGAGCCTTATGCAATAGAGGATAACATTGAATTGCCTGTTGAACAGATGGACTGTAGTTTGATACTAGCTGACCAAATAGAGTCTCTCAGATAGAAGGCTGAACTGCTCCAGAGAAGCCTTTATCTGGAAACCTGACAAGCTGTATTTCTGTTTCCATTCATATTTTGTTTGCTGAAAAGAAAGCTATTTTTGTTATAGTTCTTTTTGTTTACCCAAGAAGGGTTATGTTGATTTGATTGTTATACTTTTGAAAGAATCCTACGGGACGGGGAATAAAACCCAGTTAAACCGATTTCGGTGTCACAACTTATTTGTGTACTGGCAAGGACTATAAATATTGAAAAGGCCAGTACTTTACACCCGGGTGCAGTACCAGCTGTGACCAGCAGGAGGTGCTGCCTGACAATACACACACACACAGACGTGCACATGCATACATGCATACACTGCACACACATGCATACATGCCCACCTGCAAACAGGTGCACATGCACATGCATACGGGTGCGTACACACATATGCACATTTGTGCACCTGTGGATGTTCATACATGCACATGCCAACACACACATGCATGCACATATATGCACCCACATGTTCACACATAATATAGACACATATGCACATACACATGTACACACACACACACATATGCATGCACACACATAGAACACACACACGCATACACAAATACATGTTCATATACATGCACACATGTACATACATGAACACATGCACACATACACATATGCACATGCAAACACATGTACATGCCCACATGCACATGCATACATACATATATACACATGCACAAATACACAAATACATGCACACATGCATATGAACATGCATACATGCACGTGTGCACACACAAGATGCACAACTGCGCACACACAGCTGCACACATAACAGGCACACGCATGCCTGCATGCACACATGTGCCTGCATGCACACATGCATTCCACACACATGCCTGCATGCACGCATGCACAACCCACATGGGCATGCACGCACGCATGCACAATGCACAGATGGGCATGCACACACACATCCGCAATGTACACATGGGTATGCACGCACAAATGCACAATGCACACACATATGCACATGCACATGCAGACACACATGCAGACAAACATGTGCACATATGCACACACAGATGAACACTTGCAGACACACACATATGCACTATCCCTCTGGGAACACTTACACATGGATGGCATAAAAGTAGGTGCATACACTCACCTATGCACAGATGGCATAAAAATAGAAGTGCACACACATACACAGACATTGGGAAGAATTCCATGAGCCATGCTCTCCATGCTTTTCCTATTCGTTAGGCACATTTTGTTTAGTGTAGATCCTATTGTTGAGGTTCAGCAATCTGTGAAATATCTGTCTGCACACATGTGCAAAAAGTGCATATACTAGCCCACTTCCACAAGAAGCAGGGTGACAACTCGTAGGAGCACAGTCCCATTGCATGAAGTCAGAACTGTGGCCTACAAAAAAAGTCAGCAAGAAACCAGGGTCCCACCGGCCTGAAGAGCAGGGCTGTGGCCAACAGAGCCTGGCGGGAGCCCCAGGTCTTGCCACCCTGAAAAGTGACCCAGATATTGTTGGCATCAGAGGACAGCTGTAAGGAAAGGTGCAGGTGATGGGGTAGAGCCTGTGAGTTAGGCGGACAAGAGGCAGAAACTAGGAGAGGGCAGGGCAGGCTTAGGAGGAAAAAAAAAGGACCAAGTCTATGGGATGGGATAGGGTTAGGAGAAAAAAGGGGAAGGGAATAAGAAGGGAATGGGCTAGAAAAGAAAAGGAGAACAGAGATAGTGTATAAGGAAAGGGGCGGGTTTGAAGAGAAAAAAGAGATGGTGAGTGTATTAAAGGGAGAAGGGAAAGAAAGGGAAGGGAGTGAAAGGCCTGAGTCCATGGATGGGTGTACAAAGAAAAGAGGGCAGTGAAGGTAGGAAGGGTGTAAGTGTAAGAGCATGAAAAGAGATAAGGAGTGGGTGTAGGAGGATGGGAAAAGTGCACACACAAACACACAGCCACCCCCACAACATACCCACCACCCCGAGACACACGTACAGACAGCTACCTCCCCACACACATACAGCTAGCCACACCCCCCACACACACAGCCCCCAACGTTCCCCATCACACATACACACTGCCCCGACATTTCCCATCACGCACACACATATAATGCATGCAGCCCCCAACACTCCCCATCACACACACACACACACACTGCTCCCAACACTCCCCATCACACACACAGACAAACACACACACACACACCCTGCCCCCAACACTCCCCATCACATACACACACATATATGCATAGAGCCCCTGATATTCCTCATGACACACAAGTGCTTACACACACGCAGCCCCTGACACCCCCACACACATGTGTAACCTGTAATTTTGCTTAACTGTCATCATATTGGTCTTTCATTACTTACACCTTTACTTCTGTCATATAGCAGGCAATAACCCTGTTTCCTGTACAGTGATTAATATTTATAACCAATGAGCTAAAGTTTATCTTTCATATTGTTATCTTAACTTCTAATATACAGTCTCTATCACTCTTCGTTTGCACTGCTACCATATAGCAAATATTGAACCTGTCTCCCGTTCAGAGAAACTCATACGTACTTAGCTTATTCTCTGTATTTTATCTTTATTTTGTAACTCACTCCATGACTATATACTGTTCTTCTCATCCCTCCCATCTCTGCTGCTTCCATGCCGCAAGCTGTTACCCACTTTTTAACAGAGATTCAGATTTACACCCTGTACCTCTACACCCTTTTTAGCACAATAACTACCATCAGAGTGACCCACTTCTCAAAAACTAATCCACCATTTCACTGAATCCTTCTACCAACACAGGCAAATTCAGCAAGCATTTTTTCAACCGGCTTACCTTCAAAACCTCACTTCACAATGACAAACAACCTCATCATATGGATCCTATTTGTCCTCTGCTTTGCATTATGCATTCTAATGCAAAGCCAGGCCTTATACCATATATAACAACAATTCATTCCCATAATCAACAACCCAACTAGAACCACACTCTCCCACATAAGATTCAGACCTGCATACAACCATAACTTTAATCCGGATAGGCTAATCCCCATACACCCTTCCACCACTTTCAACATCCCTATTACAAACACACCCGACATTCAAATGCTTTTATGCCTACTTATAAATGCGACCTCAACCTCCCATCCATCCACAACAACCATGCCTCAACATTCCTCAATGCAATGACTGACAGGGGATTCCAACAAATGTTAATACACCTACCCATAGCAAAGGTAACATATTAGACTTCTTTATTATATCATCAAAGCCTTGTGTCTCACCGCAGAAAAGATTCAAAAATTTTGAAAAAGATAAATTCCTAGACCAGATCCTCCCCCAACTAGATCAGGATCCATCTAATTTAGATGACACTCTAAAAAACTGGCATGATACAATATCCAATGAGGCTACTATCACTACACCACTTGCAACATCAGCCAAAAAACTATCTGCCAGTTGGTACACTCATGATATAACAATATTCAAAAATAACCTGCGCAGAATAGAGCGCAAATGGAGACACCACAAATCTAACACACTTCAAATGCAATACCTGAGTAAGCTGCAAATCTACCATGATGCAATCAATAAGAAAAAGGA
Organism: Ichthyophis bannanicus; assembly: GCA_033557465.1. Taxonomy (NCBI): domain Eukaryota; kingdom Metazoa; phylum Chordata; class Amphibia; order Gymnophiona; family Ichthyophiidae; genus Ichthyophis; species Ichthyophis bannanicus. The sequence continues at coordinate 399,392,700 of CM066036.1, forward strand.
ATATTATTCTAATATGCTAAAGAACTCCCTCAACCGTCCCCACAATCTTTTTCAAATTGTAAAATCCCTTACATGCAACAAATCCAACGATGACCAACTAAACCCTTCCATTGACCCCCAAATGCTAGCAGATTTCTATAAAGACAAGCTAAAACCACAAAATACCTATACAACCCCTATACCATCAAATCTACCTCTTCAGTCTATCTCCTGGTCTACTGTACCTTCTCCTAACCAGAAAAGACACATTTAACAACATACTATCTAAACTTAACACAACCACATCCAGCCTTGACCCCTGCCTAGTCAATTGGATAAAAGCCACTAAATCAGAACTTTCCTCATACATACTCAACATAATTAACCACTCCCTCGAACAAGGCTACATGCCCCCCCCCCCCCAAAGCATACAATAATTCGCTCTATCCTAAAAAAACAAAGCTCTTGACATAAACAATTCATCCACTTATAGACCAATATCCAGTCTCCCCTTCCTGGCCAAGATAATTGAAAAGATAGCACAAATCCAGCTCCAGGACAACATTGACACTTATGTACCACTTGACGAACATCAATATGGATTCCGCCCATTCCATGGGGTTGAAACCCTATTGATCTCATTATTCAACAATCTAATCTGTGGACTAGATAATTTTAGACAGGCCTTCATACTTACATTCTTAGATATTAAGGTTGTATTTGATAGCATCGACCATCCCCTAATGATCTCACGCTTACAACAGATAGGCCTAAAAGATGCAGCACTCAAATGGTTTCAATCTTATCTCTCAGATAGAACCCAACAAGTTTGAATAGGCCACCACACTTCTAGTCAATACAATCAAAAGCAATGACTCCCCCAGGGTTCCGCCCTATCTGCCCTCCTTTTCAATCTATATCTTCACCCTTTTTGCACTATTTTCAAAAGATTCAGTCTCATACCACATATATGCAGATGATATAATGTTCTTTCTCCCTCTCAATGTAGCAGACCCCATCCCACAACAAAATTACCGACTGCTTCAAAGAGGCTGCAACCTGGCTGACCTCCCATAATCTCCACATAAACTACAGCAAAACTGAAGCTCTTTATATTACAAGATCCCAAGACTTTTCTCCTCCTCCATTCATCACTATCAATAACATTGACATATCAGTCAAAAACAAAGTAAAATATCTCAGAGTCGTACTTGACCAAACACTTAACATGTCCCCCCACATAAAATATACAACTAAAAAGATTTACTTCAAACTCAAACTGTTAAAATATCTTTGCCCCCTTTTACCTACCCAAGATTTCAGAACAGTTCAAGCATTAACTATTCCACATTTTGACTATTGTAATAGTACATTACAAGGCTTATCCAAGCAGAACATTAGATCACTCCATGTTGCTGCTCGTATAGTCTCTCTCACTAGCATTTCTGAACACATCACACCGATTCTCTATGATTTACACTGGCTCCCCATACAAAGCAGAATATACTACAAAATAATTATGACAACCTTTAAACTGTTTAGCCAAATAGTCCCTTCCCATCTCTCCATTCTAAACACACCACAGGATAAAAACCACCCAAAGCGAGAGAATAACAAAAATAAACTAAGAATCCCTCCAGATTTCTGTAGCTCCAATAAATCGACCAATAATAGAGCTTTTTCCCCACTATGCACCTATAATCTGGAATGAACTTCTAACCACATTAAGAGAATCCACTGACCTCTCTTCCTTCCGCAAAAAATTAAAAACTCATCTATTTAGGAAACATTAGACTCCTTCACATCTCCCCGACAATGTCCAAATTCAGGTCATGCCACAGAAACCCTTTCCCACCTACTTAATACATACTCTCCTATTGATCTTCTGCTAATACAAGGATCACCCTTAATGCCCTTACTGCTTAATTGGATATTGTAATACATTGGATATTGTAATACATTGTAATATTATAGTTAAATGTCATTATCTGTACATAGTTATACTGTTACATGAACTGGTTCTGTTCTTTGTAAACTGCCTTTGATCTGTTTGGAAAAAGCAGTATAAAAATATGAACTAACTAAATAAAGGTAACAGCATGATCACTGCAAACAATCATAGCTTCTTTACTAACCCATTATGCTTTAGCCATTCCATAATTTTGGGGAAATGAGAAATATAGAAGATCCAAGTGATTGCAAGTCACACCAGTACTGTCCTACTGAAGCCACCCAACAGGTACACACACAGGGGAACTCTGAGCAGAAGATAACACAAGGTACCTCTATGTTTGAATATCTGGAAAAGAAGTAGGCACAACAATGCAAACCATTCCCACCTCTGCCCTGGAAACATTTCTACTGCCTCTGGAGAAACCTATGTATACACATACAGTACCTGCATATATGGCAGGTAGTTTTATAAGAGCACATTTCTGAAAGTAAAGGGCCTTTCTATTCTCAGAAATGCTTTAGAAAATGACTGTCCCTACAATTGTCTAATTATGTGACTGTTGCTTTTATAAATTTCTTTGTCAATGCATTTGATAGTAATTTTAGTTTGATGAAAGTATATTCTACATTTGAACATAATAGTTTCTCAATCTCTCTTTCTTTGTCTCCTCTCAGACACTCTGTCAATTTCTCTGGGTCTCACTGTTGCCACAGATGAAGCTTCTGCCAGGGGCCTGATTGTGAGTAACCACAGTGTTATGCCTTGTTTCATTTTCACCGAGAAGAGCATAAAATAGCAAACACATATCAAAGCTATCCTCTAAAGTTTAACTGTTAATCAAATAGAGGCACATTCTGTACTGTGCGTCCCGGCCTCTGTGCATCTGGTTGGAACCGAACACACAGAGGTAGATGCGATTCTGATCCTGCAGGGCACATCTAGCCCCCGCAGGACCAGAATCGTGGCTAGAGTCAGTACATGCAGGCCAGTCCCTATCCAATTGGCCTGCACGTACTGAGCCAAGCACAGCTAACTCAGTCAGACTCCTGAATGGAGCCACAGCGCCATGCCATCTGGTTGATATGGCACCGCAGCTCCATTCAGGAGCTGCGATCCCCGGCCGCCGACTACTTTTTCTTTTCCCTGTATCACAACCCCCGACCTGACCTCCCATGGCCAGAGTCGGGCTGCAGGGAAACTCCTGCACCCCCTCACCTCTTTGATCCCAGCCAGGCCTCCCGCCCCCCCAACATCTAAGGGGACTTATTCCACCTCGGAGGTGGAATAAGTCCCCCGTCCAGTCTGCCGGCCCCAGACGTACAGGGCCGATTTCAGAATCGGCCCTGTACATCTGGGACTGCAGACCGCCCACTGCCCTCACTAACTCCGCCTCCGCAAAACCCCTTCTCGCCCCTTCTAATCCTCCCCATACAAACTCCTTATTCGTACAGGGAGGCTTAGTTGGGGACGGCAAAGGGAGCGAATAGCGGGGATGGATGTCCCAGCAGGACATCCATCCCCGCTATTCGTGTGGCAGAATAGACGCCATAATCAAATAAAAAAATATTAAGATGATAAAAGTGGGACATTCATATAAAGGGATTATCAGCATATATGTTGAATTTCCCAGCATCATGATTATTGGTCCATAAGAGTTCATTTCTTTGTATTTTTTTTCAGGTTTCATTTGCAATATCTATCTATTTATCCATATATATGTTTCCTAATGTGACTTGTGAGTGCTGTGAGATAAGGGCGTATAGGTTCACATGTCTATCAGTGGATAGCAGGTGTATCCTGATTTAGAAGGAACCTTTTAAGACCTTGTCTATTGGGTCTGGGTGATGGTCTTGCTGGGACGTTTTTGGATTTAGTTCTAGAACAGAGTGTGCTGGGAGGGAGCCCAGTGGGCTCAGAAGGAAAAGCAGGGAACTTCCTTTCTTCATGGCCAACTAGCACCTTATACAGGGAGAGGAACTGCCATAAGCCGGTTTGGCCTATGGAAAGGAGAAGCTCTAAATAAGTGCAGACCTAAGGGAGGTTATGCAGTGAAAAATAAGATTATATTTTATTTTTATTTGTTATACTGCATATCTACACGATTTACAAGCAATTGTGGATGTTGGCACATGTATCCTTTTTGGTTCAAACTTCTTTTTTGCTGCTGCAGCAGATTCGGTAGCTGCATCCTTACTTATCAGAGTATTGTTTGGAAAAGGTCTCATTAATGCCTCAGCTAGATTATTGTAATGTGCTGTTCATGGGTTTACTCTAGAAAGAGGTGATGCACTTTCCGTTAATGGAGAATACGTCTGCATAGCTGATTAAAAGATTGCATAAATATGATCATGTCATCTCTGCCTTAATGGAACTGCTTTGGCTGCCTATAAAAGATCGAGACAGGAAGGGCTCCGCAACGATTTTACAGGTACAGCTGCGGTTCCCTAAGAGACAGGGAGCCGTGGCTGCATTAGAAGGGAGGCAGACATGGGGAGAGGGGATGAGGGGGCAGGGAACCTGCAACATGGCTGACATCGACAGAGGGGGGCTGACATGGAGGGATGGGGGGGGCTGACATGGAGGGAGGGAGCTGATATGGATGGATGGAGGGAGGGGGGCTGACATGGACAGATGGAAGGATGGGGGCTGACATGGAGGGAGGGAGGGTGGGAGGACGGGGGCTGAGAGGGATGGATGGATGGAGGGAGGGGGGCTGACATGGACAGATGGAAGGATGGGTGCTGGATGGATGGATGGAGGGAGGGAGGGGGGAGGGGGCTGATATGGATGGATGGAGGGAGGGGGGCTGACATGGACAGATGGAAGGATGGGGGCTGACATGGAGGGAGGGAGGGAGGGAGGAAGGGGGCTGATATGGATGGATGGATGGAGGGAGGGAGGGGGCTGATATGGATGGATGGATGAAGGGAGGGGGGCTGACATGGACATATGGAAGGATGGGTGCTGGATGGATGGATGGAGGGAGGGAGGGGCTGATATGGATGGATGGAGGAGGGAGGGGGCTGACATGGACAGATGGAAGGATGAGGGCTGACATGGAGGGAGGGAGGGGGCTGATATGGATGGATGGAGGGAGGGGACTGACATGGACAGATGGAAGGATGGGGGCTGACATGCAGGGAGGGAGGAGGCTGATATGGATGGAGGGAGGGGGGCTGACATGGCCAGGTGTAAGGATGGGGGCTGACATGGAAGGAGGGAGGGGCTGATATGGATTGATGGATGGAGGGAGGGGGCTGACATGGACAGATGGAAGGATGAGGGCTGACATCGAGGGAGGGAGGGGGCTGATATGGATGGATGGAGGGAGTGGGCTGACATGGACAGATGGAAGGATGGGGGCTGACATGGATGGAGGGAGGGGGCTGATATGGATGGATGGAGGGAGGGGGCTGACATGGATAGATGGAAGGATGGGGGCTGACATGGAGGGAGGGAGGAGGCTGATATGGATGGAGGGAGGGGGGCTGACATGGACAGGTGAAAGGATGGGGGCTGACATGGAAGGAGGGAGGGGCTGATATGGATTGATGGATGGAGGGAGGGGGCTGACATGGACAGATGGAAGGATGGGGGCTGACATGGAGGGAGGGAGGGAGGGAGGAAGGGGGCTGATATGGATGGATGGATGGAGGGAGGGGGGCTGACATGGACAGATGGAAGGATGGGGGCTGACATGGAGGGAGGGAGGGAGGGGGCTGGCATGGACAAAGGGGAGAGACAGGGGGACATACTGGACAGACGGGATAAATGCTGGACAGAAGCGAGAGACAGTGCGGGTTAGGATTATAATGGGCTGATGGGGGAGCTAACACTGTTAATAGGCAGATGGAGGGGCTAGGACTGGTAATGGGTTGATTAGGGAAGGCTAGGACTGGGAATGGACTTATCAAGGGGGGGTAGGACTGGTAATGGACTGATGGGGGTCTAGCATTGGAAATGAGCTGATGGACAGATGGAAGGATGGGGGCTGACATGGAGGGAGGGAGGGAGGGAGGAAGGGGGCTGATATGGATGGATGGATGTAGGGAGGGGGGCTGACGTGGACAGATGGAAGGATGGGGCTGACATGGAGGGAGGGAGGGGGCTGATATGGATGGATGGAGAGAGGGGGCTGACATGGACAGATGGAAGGATGGGTGCTGGATGGATGGATGGAGGGAGGGAGGGGGCTAATATGTATGGATGGAGGGAGGGGGGCTGACATGGACAGATGGAAGGATGGGGGCTGACATGGAGGGAGGGAGGGAGGGAGGAAGGGGGCTGATATGGATGGATGGATGGAGGGAGGGAGGGGGCTGATATGGATGGATGGATGAAGGGAGGGGGGCTGACATGGACAGATGGAAGGATGGGTGCTGGATGGATGGATGGAGGGAGGGAGGGGGCTGATATGGATGGATGGAGGGAGGGGGTCTGACATGGACAGATGGAAGGATGAGGGCTGACATGGAGGGAGGGAGGGAGCTGATATGGATGGATGGAGGGAGGGGGCTGACATGGACAGATGGAAGGATGGGGGCTGACATGGAGGGAGGGAGGAGGCTGATATGGATGGAGGGAGGGGGGCTGACATGGACAGGTGAAAGGATTGGGGATGACATGGAATTAGGGAGTGGCTGATATGGATTGAGGGATGGAGGGAGGGGGCTGACATGGACAGATGGAAGGATGGGGGCTGACATGGAGGGAGGAAGGGAGCAGATATGGATGGATGGATGGAGGGTGGGGGGCTGACATGGGCAGATGGAAGGTTGGGGACTGACATGGAGGGAGGTAGGGGGCTTATATGGATGGATGGATGAAGGGAGGGGGGCTGACATGGACATATGGAAGGATGGGTGCTGGATGGATGGATGGAGGGAGGGAGGGGGCTGATATGGATGGATGGAGGGAGGGGGGCTGACATGGACAGATGGAAGGATGGGGGCTGACATAGAGGGAGGGAGGGGGCTGATATGGATGGATGGAGGGAGGGGACTGACATGGACAGATGGAAGGATGGGGGCTGACATGCAGGGAGGGAGGAGGCTGATATGGATGGAGGGAGGGGGGCTGACATGGACAGGTGAAAGGATGGGGGCTGACATGGAAGGAGGGAGGGGCGGGTAGGGATTGATGGATGGAGGGAGGGGGCTGACATGGACAGATGGAAGGATGGGGGCTGACATGGAGGGAGGGAGGGGGCTGATATGGATGGATGGAGGGAGTGGGCTGACATGGACAGATGGAAGGATGGGGGCTGACATGGAGGGAGGGAGGGGGCTGATATGGATGGATGGAGGGAGGGGGGTGACCTGGACAGATGGAAGGATGGGGGCTGACATGGAGGGAGGGAGGAGGCTGATCTGGAGGGAGGGCGGGGGGCTGACATGGACAGGTGAAAGGATGGGGGCTGACATGGAAGGAGGGAGGGGCTGATATGGATTGATGGATGGAGGGAGGGGGCTGACATGGACAGATGGAAGGATGGGGGCTGACATGGAGGGAGGGAGGGAGGGAGGGAGGAAGGGGGCTGATATGGATGGATGGATGGAGGGAGGGGGGCTGACATGGACAGATGGAAGGATGGGGGCTGACATGGAGGGAGGGAGGGAGGGGGCTGGCATGGACAAAGGGGAGAGACAGGGGGACATACTGGACAGACGGGAGAGATGCTGGACAGAAGCGAGAGACAGTGCGGGGTTAGGATTATAATGGGCTGATGGGGGAGCTAACACTGTTAATAGGCAGATGGAGGGGCTAGGACTGGTAATGGGTGATTAGGGAAGGCTAGGACTGGGAATGGACTTATCAAGGGGGGGTAGGACTGGTAATGGACTGATGGGGGTCTAGCATTGGAAATGAGCTGATGGACAGATGGAAGGATGGGGGCTGACATGGAGGGAGGGAGGGAGGGAGGAAGGGGGCTGATATGGATGGATGGATGTAGGGAGGGGGGCTGACGTGGACAGATGGAAGGATGGGGCATACATGGATGGATGGAGGGGGCTGATCTGGATGGATGGAGAGAGGGGGGCTGACATGGCCAGATGGAAGGATGGGTGATGGAAGGATGGATGGAGGGAGGGAGGGGGCTAATATGTATGGATGGAGGGAGGGGGGCTGACATGGACAGATGGAAGGATGGGGGCTGACATGGAGGGAGGGAGGGAGGGAGGAAGGGGGCTGATATGGATGGATGGATGGAGGGAGGGAGGGGGCTGATATTTATGGATGGCTGCAGGGAGGGGGGCTGACATGGACAGATGGAAGGATGGGTGCTGGATGGATGGATGGAGGGAGGGAGGGGGCTGATATGGATGGATGGAGGGAGGGGGGCTGACATGGACAGATGGAAGGATGAGGGCTGACATGGAGGGAGGGAGGGGGCTGATATGTATGGATGGAGGGAGGGGGCTGACATGGACAGATGGAAGGATGGGGGCTGACATGGAGGGAGGGAGGAGGGCTGATATGGATGGAGGGAAGGGGGCTGACATGGACAGCTGCAAGGATGGGGGCTGACATGGAAGGAGGGAGGGGCTGATATGGATTGATGGATGGAGGGAGGGGGCTGACATGGACAGATGGAAGGATGGGGGCTGACATGGAGGGAGGGAGGGGGCTGATATGGATGGATGGAGGGAGTCGGCTGACATGGACAGATGGAAGGATGGGGCTGACATGGAGGGAGGGGGCTGATATGGATGGATGGATGGATGGATGGAGGGAGGGGGCTGACATGGGCAGATGGAAGGATGGGGGATGAAATGGTGGGAGGGAGGGGGCTGATATTGATGGATGGTGGGAGGGGGCTGACATGGACAGATGGAAGGATGGGGGCTGACATGGAGGGAGGAAGGGTGCTGATATTGATGGATGGAGGGAGGGGGGCTGACATGGGCAGATGGAAGGATGGGGGCTGACATGGAGGGAGGGAGGGGGCTAATATGGATGGATGGAGGGAGGGGGGCTGACATGGGCAGATGGAAGGATGCAGGCTGACATGGAGGGAGGAAGGGGGCTGATATGGATGGATGGAGGGAGGGAGGGGGCTGACATGGACAGATGGAAGGATGGGGGCTGACATGGAGGGAGGGAGGGGGCTGATATGGATGGATGGAGGGAGGGGGCTGACATGGACAGATGGAAGGATGGGGGCTGACATGGAGGGAGGGAGGGGGGAGGGAGGAAGGGGGCTGATATGGACAGATGGATGGAGGGAGGGGGGCTGACATGGACAGATGGAAGGATGGGGGCTGACATGGAGGGAAGGAGAACATAAGAACATAAGATATGCCATACTGGGTCAGACCAAGGTCCATCAAGCCCAGTATTCTGTTTCCAACAGTGGCCAATCAAGGTCATATGTACCTAGCAGTTTCCCCAAGGGACACAGGTTCCACAATGCTTGTATTGGTTCAAGCATTGATATCCTGGGTCCCTTCTTAATAATGGGTTATGGACCTTTCCTCCAGGAACTTGTCCAAGCCTTTTTTAAACCCAGCTACACTAACAGCCTTTACTACATCCTCCGGTAACAAATTCCAGAGTTTGATTACACGTTGAGTGAAAAAATATTTTCTTTTATTAGTCTTAAATAGTTTACCCTGTAGCTTCATTGCATGTCCCCTAGTCTTTCTATATTCTGATAAGGTAAACAATCGATCTACGTTTACCCGTTCCACTCCGTTCATTAATTTATAGACTTCTATCATATCTCCCCTCAGCCGTCTCTTTTCCAGGTTAAAGAGCCCTAACCTTTTTAGCCTTTCTTCATAGGAGTATCCTTCCATCCCCTTTACCATTTTGGTGGCTCTTCTCTGAACCTTTTCTAAAATCGCTATATCCTTTTTAAGATACGGCAACCAGAATTGCACACAATATTCAAGGTGTGGTCTCACCATGGAACGATACAGAGGCATTATAATATCTTTTGTTTTATTTTCCATTCCTTTCCTTATAATGCCTAGCATTCTATTTGCTCTCTTGGCCGCCACTGCACACTGGGCTGAGGGTTTTAACATGGAATCCACAATGACGCATAAATCTTTTTCCTGGGTGGTGGTTCCTAATGTGGAACCTTGCATCGTGTAACCATAGTTTGGGTTGTTCTTCCCTAGGTGCATAACCTTGTACTTGTCCACATTAAATTTCATCTGCCATTTTGATGCCCAGTCTTCCAATTTATCAAGATCCTCTTGCAGTTTTCCACAATCCTCTTGGGTTTTAACAACTTTAAATAGTTTTGTGTCATCTGCAAATATGATAACCTCACTCGTTATTCCACTTTCCAGGTCATTTATGAATATGTCAAAAAGCAGCGGACCCAGCACAGATCCCTGGGGTACACCACTATTAGGAGGGGGCTGATATGGATGGAGGGAGGGGGCTGACATGGACAGATGGAAGGATGGGGGATGACATGGAGGGAGGGAGGGAGGGGGCTGGTATGGACAAAGGGGAGAGACAGGGGGACATACTGGACAGACGGGATAAATGCTGGACAGAAGCGAGAGACAGTGCGGGTTAGGATTATAATGGGCTGATGGGGGAGATAGCACTGTTAATGGGCAGATGGGGGGGGCTAGGACTGGTAATGGGTTGATTAGGGAAGGCTAGGACTGGGAATGGACTTATCAAGGGGGGGGGTAGGACTGGTAATGGACTGATCGGGGTCTAGCATTGGAAATGAGCTGATCGGTGAGGTTAGGACTGGAAATGGGCTGATTAGGGGAGCCTAGCACTGGTAATGGGGTTGAGGGGGGGACTAGCACTGGAAATGAGCTGATTAGGGGAGGCTAGGACTGGTAATGGGCTGATGGGGTGGGGTAGGACTGGTAATGGACTGATAGGAGGCTAGCATTGGAAATGAGCTGATCGGGGGGGGGCTATGACTGGAAATGAGCTGATTAGTGGAGGCTAGGACTGGTAATGAGCTGATGGGGGGTAGGACTGGTATTGGGCTGATTAGGGGAGGCTAGCACTGGTAATGGGGTTGAGGGGGAATTAGCACTAGAAGTGAGCTGATTGGGGGGCTTTGACTGGGAATGGACTGATTGTGGGGGAGGGGAGGATAGAGCTGCTGGCCCTGGAAGAAAACTGGGGGCTAAGGCTACAAGTGGGCTGATACAAGGGGATGGGAGAATGGAACTGGAAGGGAGTGGATCTGAGAGGGGCTGCCATGGTATTTGTACTAGAAGGGACTGGTCAGTGGGGAAGGAGGGGGACTGGAAGGGAATGGACACCAGTGGCAGTCATGGGAATGCAAGTTGACATTGGAAGGTACTGGGAGTGAGGACTGGAAAGGGGCTGATACTGGGGAGGGTTACTGGCACTGGAAATAGGCTGATGGAAAGCAATGAAGAAAACGAAAGAGACTGTTGAGCAGGGACCATCACTTACATGAGAAGGCTGAGGGAAGATATGATAGAGGTCTATAAATTAATGAATGGAATGGAACAGGTAAATGTAGATTGGTTGTTTACACCATCATAAAGTAGAAAGGCTAAGGGACACACAATGAAGCTACAATGTAACCCATTTAAGACTAATAAGAGAAAATATTTTTTCAGTCAATGCATAATCAAACTTGAGAATTCATTAAAAACACCATGTTGAAAGGTGCCGATGGAAGGACAATACTGTGGCCAACCAGACCAGGAAAAAAAAGAACATACTAAACAACTGGCTCAGTCAAGCAGGATGAAAAAATACTTTGGGAAACTGATCCAAAATTGTATATGCTGCTACCAATCAGATCACAATATTGGCTTCAAACCACCACTGCAGGGGCGTGCCCGCACCTGAGGGCCTCGCCAGAGGGTCCTTTGGCGTGGCCCTTAGGCGTAGGACCTTGGTGAGAATAAAGAAAGGTAGCATAATTGATAACAAGCATTATAAGACCTGGTCAATATGGCAGTCGCTCAGTCGCCCTACTATTGCTGTATCTTCTTAATTTCCTCTCACTATATTCCCCATCTCTTTTCTATTTTATAGATGATCTTCCATTATATATTTTGTATTGATGTTTGACTGTAAACCAAATGTAACAACTGTTAGCACTACTTAAGTATTTTTCCTTTTGTACTTTTTGTCTTTGTTTGACCTATACTGTTTCTCTACCTCTTTCCTATTATACAATGGCGTTCTTTTCCTCTTTTCTGCAGCATTTTGCTTTTATTGTATACCGCCCTAATGTCTTGACGTGGGCGGTATATCAAGTGTCTCAATAAAGATAAAGATAAAGATAAAGATATTACTGGAGGATGTAGTGGAGGTTGTTAGTGTAGCTGGGTTTAAAAAAAAGTTCGGACAAGTTCCTGGAGGAAAGATCCATAAACCATTATTAAAGAGGACCCGGGAAATCCACTGCCTGTTCAGGACAAACATTATGGAAACAAAGTGTTCTGAATTATAGAAACACAGAAAACAGTGGCAGATGAAGATCAGTATTTTCCTCATTACAGCATTTAACTTTCAAAAGGGAGACTATGATAAAATGAGGAAATGGTTAAGAAAAAAATAAGAGGAACAGCTGCATCAAGTCTGGTTGTTTAAAAAAATGCCATCTTTGAAGCCCAGATCAAATATTATATTATTATTATTATTAATAAAAAAAATTTCTTTAAGTGCTACTAGGCATATGTAGCACTGTACAAACTGATAAAGACACTCCCTGCTCATTATGGCTTACAATCTAATCAAGACAAAGTTAGAAAGTAGATAGAATAGGGAAGGGTAAGGAGACACAAGGAACAAGGGACCAGGATCCAAAGGCAGCCTCACAGAGGTGAACCTTTTAGCAAAGATTTGAAGAGGGGTAGAGATGAAGCCTGTCGTACAGATTCAGAGAGTTTGTTCCAGGCATAAGGAGCAGTGAGGTGAAAGAATTTAAATCTGGAGTAAGCAGAGGAAGAAAAGGACAAAGAAAGCAGCAAGTCAGTAGAAAAGTGAAGTTCATGAGGAGAGGAGAAGTAGTAAGGAGCAGCAGAATGAATGCAGATATATTCCACACTTAAAGATAGGTGGAAGGAAAGCCAAACAACTGTCGGCATGGGGTAAAGTTCAGATTAGAGAGGCTGTTTTAGCCAAAAAAGAAACATCTTTCAAAAAATGTGAAAAGGAAACATATGATGAAAACAGGAAACAAATACTAGCAATAAGTTACCGAGTGTTTATTAAGCTGCCCTGCATGCCGATATTCCTATGTACGATCCATGTTATACTTTGTTTTGGTTATTAACCTGCACTCATTACCTATCACTTTGAAGCGTTCTATGTAAACACTGAGTGTTTTGAATGTAAACCGCCTTGACTTGAGGAGAAAGCAGTATAAAAAACCTGTCAAATAAAAAAAATAATAAATTACCAAAACTGATATATTTGGGCAGACTAGATGGACCATACTGGTCTTGCCATCATATACTATGGGTTTATTCCGGCCCACAAATAGCGGGGATCGACATCCCCCTTGCTATCTTAACTAAGCCTCCCCATATGAACAAGGAGTGTATTTGGAGGCTTACACAGGGGTCAGGAAGGAGCGGTATGGAGGTGGAGTTAGGGTGGGCAGTGGGCGGTCTATGGCCCTGTATGTCCGAGGCCAGCAGATTGGACGAGAGACTTATTCCACCTTGGAGGATGGGAGGCCCGGACATGATCAAAGAGGTGAGGGGTGCAGGAGATTCCCCACAGCAAGACCCTGGCCATGGGAGACCAAATCAGGGGTCAGACTGCAGGAAAAAGAAAAAGTAGTTGGCAGCGGAGATCACGGCTCCTGAATGGAGCTGCGGTGCCATGGCAAACAGATGGCATGGCGCCACAGCTCCATTCAGGAGCCTGACTGAGTTAGCCAGGCTTCGCTCAGTACATGCGGGCCAATTGGAATAGAGACCATCCTGCACGTACTGACCCTAGACGCAATTTTGATCCCATGGGGGCTAGATGTGCCCCACAGGATCTGAATAATGTCTACCTCTGTGCATCTGGTTCCAACCGGACGCACAGAGGCCGGGATGCACATTACACAGTAACAAGGAGGCAAATTCTGTAAGTTAGATGCAAGGCATTGGTAAGGCAGCCAAAGAGAATTTGAAAGGAAGCTTGCTGTAGAAGGGAAAACTCATAATAAAAAACATTTTCAAGTACATTTGTGGCAAAAAAACTGAGAGTCAGTTGGACCATTAAAAGATAGAGGGGTAAAAGGGGCAGAAAGGGAGGACAAAGCCAAAGCGGAGAGACTGAATTAATTATTTGCTTTGGTCATTACTGAAGAAGATGTAAGGAAGGTGCCAATACCAAAAATGATAATTAAAGCTGATGTTCATAGGAAATGAAACAAATCTCTATAAACTAGGAAGATATAATACAGCAATATCTTAAAACTAAAGAGCTGCAAATCAACTGGACCAGAATGTATGCATCCCAGGGTGCGAAAGAACTCAAAAATGAGATTGCAGACCTATTATTAGTAATTTGCTAACTATAATTAAAATCATCTGTAGTATGTTTATACAATTTCTTGATATACTGCCCGGGCTTTAAGGGCATCAGAGTGGTTTACAATTACTATTAGCAGGTACTGCATACATTCCCTTGTCCCCAAAGGGCTCACAATCTAAGGGTACCTGAGGCAATGGAGGGTTAAGTGACTTACCCAAGGCCACTAGGAGTGCCCATGGGGCTAGAAACCCCAATCCCTCCAGCTTGAGATTGCTGTCCCCAGGTAGGAATTGAACCCCTGGCCCTCTGGCCTGAGGTACCTTGTCCTAACTAACCACTAGGACACTCCTCCCTCCAATACCTGAAGATTGGAGAGTGTCCAAAGTAACACAAATTTTTAAGAGAGGTTCCAGGTGTGATCTGGGCAGGTACAGACCGGTACGTCTAATGTCATTACTGGGCAAAATGGTAAAAACCATTATAAAGAACAAAACTACAGAACATATAGATAGTCATGATTTAATGGGACAAAGCCAACATGGATTTAGCTAAGTCTTGTCTCACTAATCTCCAATATTTTTCTGAAGGTGTGAATAAACAGGTAGATAAGAGTGAGCCGGTTGATATCGTGTATGTGGATTTTCAAAAAGCTTTTGGCAAGGTCCCACAAGAGGATTGTGAAAAATTGCTAGACATTGAGAAATTGGGAAACTGAATGTTCAAATGGCAAATGAAATGTAATGTAAACAAGTGCAAAGTAATTCACGTGGAGCCCGATTCCATAACATGCATGTCCGTCCTGCGGATATGTCTAAATTAAAAACAGGCCCATTTGTACTCAATTCCGCATCTGCGGGTCTAGCATCCCCGCAGGTCCATTATTGGAGAGATAGATGTGTTTGGCGTGGCATAGGCAAAGCACTATTCAGCCGGCCCGTACATGCATCAAGTACATGACTCTCGCATGGGTGCAGACACAGACCATGTAATATAATGGAGAAACATGTCCCCCATCAATATTATCAGACACGGGTAAATATTTTGGATGTCTCTACACCCACCGTATTCTGAAAAGTTATATGTTTCGGATCCTACCCATCTCTGCGATGTATCCACGGACTAGGGTTGCCAACCAGCCGGTTTTCAACCGGCCTAGCTGGTTTTTCCATGGCTAGGCTGGCTGCCGGCGCAGATGTAAAACCAGCCCTTGAAAAGCCGTTTTTTTTTGCTCAGGCCGCAAGATCGGGAGCGGCCAGAGAAAAAAAACGGCTTTTCTTCCGACCCGAAGTCCGCGGAGTTTAAAAAACAGAAGACCCAGGGCCAGCCCGCACACCGGAGGGATTTAGAGGGAGCCGGGGAAGCCCACGTGAGGCCCCGGCTCCCTCTGTACAACCGCCCGCATGAAGATCCTTTTCCTTCACGCTGGTGGCTGTTTCTGTGAAGCCGCGATTGCTGGGAAAGGTTAAAGGCAATGCCCTTCAACCTTTCCCAGCAATCGCGGCTTCACAGAAACAGCCACCAGCATGAAGGAAAAGGATCTTCATGCTGGCAGTTGTACAGAGGGAGCTGGGGCCTCGCACGGGCTTCCCCGGCTCCCTCTGAAGCCCCTCAGACAGCCGTGGTGCTGGTCGGAGGGGAGGCCAAGGATTACAAATGGGCTGTGATGGGGGGGAAACCTGGACTACAAATGGGCTGTGATGGGGGGGGGGGGAACTTGGACTGGAAATGGGCTGTGATTAGGGGGCTAGGACTGCAAATGGGCTGTGATTGTGGGGGGGGGGAAAGGACTGCAAATGGCCTGTGATGTGAGGGCTAGCACTGGAAATGGGCTGATAGGGGCTAGAATAGGACTGGGAGTGGGCTGACGAGGGGGCTATGATTGGAAATTGGCTGATGGGGGGACCTTGGAGTGGAAATTGGCTGATGGGGGGCTGGAATAGGACTGGAAGTGGGCTGACGAGGGGGCTAGGATTGGAAATTGGCTGATGGGGGAGCTTGGAGTGGAAATTTGCTGATGGGGGGCTAGAATGGAACTGGAAAAGAGCATATGTGGGGCTAGGACGGGAAATGGGCTGATGAGCTGGAATAGGACTTGAAATGGGCTGATGTGGGGCATGGTAGAATGGGACTAGAAGGAAGCGGATGCTGGATAGGTCTAGAACTATAAGGGAGCTGATTTTGGGGGAGCACTAGAAGGGACGGGGATGGGGAATGAGAATGGAGAGGGGAAAAGATATTTTGTGTTGGAAGACAAGTCTATGATGGGCCGGGTATTGGGAGAGTAAGAGGGGACTGAGAATGGAAGGGTGAAATTTAAGTGGATGATAAAGGAATAAGGAAAGAATTGGGGGAAAGAGCAAAAGGGAAATGATCAATATGTTAAAGCAGATATAGAGAGAGAATGGAAAACATCTAAAAGAGAAGAAAGGACAAATGGATAGCTCGCAGAAGACACAAAGAAAGTGATTGGAGCAATTGGAACTGAAAAATAAAATGCCCAAACAGAAGGTAGAAAAATACTTTTTATTTTGAATTTATTAACTGGAATATGTCTGGTCTGGGAAGTGTGAATTGCTAACATCTTTGCGTTTTTGTTTAGTGCAAGAGGAAATTACTTTATAGTTTTATTTCTCCAATGTTGTACATTTCATGTTTGGCTTTTGGGGTTCCCAGTTTAATTATTATCTGACCAAGGGAGTTAGCCTACACGTATCCTCGGTAATTTTTGTGGGTGGGGCTGGGGGCGGGGCAGGGGTGGGACTAGGGGTGGAGAATGGGTGGAGCATGGCGAGCCACAGGTGTCGGGTTTTTCTCGGTGAAAAAGTTGGCAACCCTACCACGGACATCACGCCTGGGAAAAACGTGCAACTCCTAAGCTGCTCTTCACACTGATAGTAGTTTGCTAATGCAAACTAGACATAAATACCATTGAGAAATGACTGCTGCTACAACCTAGACCACATACCAGTTGTCTATAGGCCCCGAAAAGTGCTAGGTAATCCTGGTGCACCCTAATATGGTATAAGAGAATATAAATATGAACATGTATGTCATGACATACCTTGCATCAAATGGTATGTGGCAATGGAAACCGGCCCCAATGATTCCTGCCTTGGTCATCTCTACAAACTAGGGTTGCCAACTGGCCGGTTTTCAGCCGGCCTGGCCGGTTTTTCCACGGCCAGGCCGGCTGCCGGCGCAGAGGCAAAACCGGCCCTTTAAAAGCCGTTTTTTTTGCTCTGGCCGCAAGATCGGGAGCGGCCTGACTAAAAAAAACCGGCTTTTCTCCGCTTCAGAGGGAGCCGGGGAAGCCCGCGCGAGGCCCCGGCTCCCTCTGAACAGCCACCAGCGTGAAGAGCCTTTACCTTCACGCTGGCGGCTGTTCCTGTGAAGCCGCGAATGCTGGGAAAGGTTAAAGGTTGCGATGCTGGTCGGGGGGGGGGGCAAGGACTGCATGGGCTGTGATGGGGGGGACCTGGACTGGAAAAGGGCTAAGGGGGGGGGGGACAAGGACTGGAAAAGGGCTAAGGGGGGGGGGACGTGGACTGGAAAAGGGCTAAAGGAGGGGACTTGGACTGGAAAAGGGCTAAGGGGGGGGGGGGAGACTTGGACTGGAAATAGGCTGTGATGGGGGTGGAGGGGACCTGGACCAGAAAAGGGCTATGGGGGGGGGGAAACTTGGACTGGAAATAGGCTGTGATGGGGGGGGGACCTGGACTGTAAAAGGGTTATGGGGGGGGGGACATGGACTGGAAATGGGTTGTGATGGGGGTGGAGGGGACCTGGACTGGAAAAGGGCTATGGGGGGGGGGGAACTTGGACTGCAAATGGGCTATGGTGGAGGAAGGGGGATCTTGGACTGGAAATAGGCTGTGATTAGGGGGGCTAGGACTGCAAATGGGCTGTGATGGTGCGGGGGGACTCGGACTGCAAATGGGCTGTGATGGTGCGGGGGGACTCGGACTGCAAATGGGCTGTGATGGTGCGGGGGGACTCGGACTGCAAATGGGATGTGATGGTGGGGGGGGCCTAGGACTGGAAATAGGCTGTGATGGGGGACTTGGACTGGAAATGGGCTGTGATTGGGGGGGGGAGCTAGGACTGGAAATGGCCTGTGATGTGAGGGCTAGCACTGGAAATGGGCTGATGAAGAGCTGGAATAGGACTGGAAATGGGCTGATGTGGGGCATGGGAGAATGGGACTAGAAGGGAGTGGATGCTGGGTGGGTCTAGAACTATAAGGGAATTGATTTGGGGGGAGGACTAGAATGGATGGGGAATGAGAATGGAGAGGGGAAGAAATATTTTGTGTGGAAGAAAAGTCTATGATGGGCTGGTATTGGGAGAGTAAGAGGGGCTTGAGAATGGAAGGGTGAAATTTAAACGGATGATAAAGGAACAAGGAAAGAATTGGGGGAAAGAGCAAAAGGGAAACAATCAGTATGTTAAAGCAGAAATAGAGAGAGAATGGAAAACATCTGAAAGAGAAGAAAGGACAAATGGATAGCTCACAGAAGACACGAAGAAACCAGAAGAAAGTGACTGGAGCAATTGCAACTGAAAAATAAAAAGCCCAAACAGAAGGTAGAAAAATACTTTTTATTTTGAATTTATTAACTGGAATATGTCTGGTCTGGGAAGTGTGTATTGCTAACATCTTTGCGTTTTTGTTTAGTGCAAGAGGAAATTACTTTATAGTTTTATTTCTCCAGTGTTGTACATTTCATGTTTGGACTTTGGGGTTCCCAGTTTAATTATTATCTGACCAAGGAAGTTAGCCTACACGTATCCTCGGTAATTTTTGTGGGTGGGGCTGGGGGCGGGGCAGGGGTGGGACTAGGGGCGGAGAATGGGTGGAGCATGGCGAGCCACAGGTGTCGGGTTTTTCTCGGTGAAAAAGTTGGCAACCCTACTACAAACACACTTTAAACTGCTAAGCATGGACCCTTACCAAGTGCACAAAACCCAGAACTAGCATTGCAGTTCCCCAAAGGATGAATAATACTGCTGAGCAACACATGAATGCCCTTTTCATGCCTGTGGCCTATAAGTGCACTCATGCTGCTGCTGCTCTGCACTACATTTCCCTTCTTATCTCTCCCTACACCCCTTCTCGGGAACTCTGCTCTTCTGGCAGATTGCTTCTATCTGTGCCCTTCTCTTCTACTGCCAAATCCAGACTTCGCTCCTTTTACCTTGCTGCTCCATATGCCTGTCACACACTACCTGAATCTGTAGCTCAGACTTCTTCTCTGGCCCTTTGCAAATACAGGCTGCATGCTCACCTCTTCATTAACGCTTTTGGATCTGATCCACCTAATCTCCCTTGTATTTCCTAACCATTCCCCCTAGATGTATCCTATCCACAGCTGCTGTGTTGTCTTATCTTGACTAGACTGTAAGCTCTGCGGAGGAGGAACTATCTTTTACATGCTATGTACCCCTTGCAAGTGGTTTACAAAAATTGTTAAATAAATTAATATACCAGTGATTAGTAGTAGTAGTAGTAAGACCTACTGGCTATGGTCTCTGATTGCCACATATCTGGGTACAGGCATTTCTCACAGCAGCTACACCTGTCCCATCGTGGCGTATGTCAATCTGTATACATCGGCTATCTCTGGGGCAATCCTGTCTACCTTCCCACAGTCTGCCTTGTGGCACTGCTCTCCTAGACAGGCTTGTGTGGGCATGGGAGGGGAAATCCCTATGCCACCACACCAAGTAGCCTGCCTCCTGATATATCAACCCCTTTCGCAGCTCTCGTAGATCCTGCACTAGGTAGGGATGTAGGCCTCATGTAACAATCTATCATGTCTCCCAATGCCTGGCACAGAAATGTATGGCTGCCCTATCACACTGCCAACAATGCAAGACTGGCCAGTCCACTAGGTGAGCTGGCCCGAGGGGGCATTGGCAGCAGCACACAAAGATGGCTGCTTCACCCCCCCCCCTCCCCCAGCAGCCGCCGATTCCGTTTGGGGGAGAGAGGCGAGCAGCGGTAGTATTTCCAAAAGTGCTTTTTGACATATTCATAAATGACCTGGAAAAGGGACTAACAAGTGAGGTTATCAAATCTGCAGATGACACAAAACTATTTAAAGTTGTTAAAACCCAAGAGTATTGTGGAAAATTGCAAGAGGATCTTGATAAATTGGAAGACTGGACATCAAAATGGCAGATGAAATTTAATGTGGACAAGTGCAAAGTTATGCACCTAGGGAAGAACAACCCAAACTATGGTTACATGATGTAAGGTTCCACATTAGGAACCACCACCCAGGAAAAAGATTTAGGCGTCATTGTGGATAACATGTTAAAACCCTTGGCCCAGTGTTCAGTGGCAGCCAAGAGAGCAAATAGAATGCTAGGTATCATAAGGAAAGGAATGGAAAATAAAACAAAGTATATTATAATGCCTCTATATCGTTCCATGGTGAGACCGCACCTTGAATATTGTGTGCAATTCTGGTCACCGTATCTTAAAAAGGATATAGCGTTATTAGAAAAGGTTCAGAGAAGAGTCACCAAAATGGTAAAGGGGATGGAAGGATACCCCTATGAAGAAAGGCTAAAAAGGTTAGGGCTCTTTAACCTGGAAAAGAGATGACTGAGGGGAGATATGATAGAAGTCTATAAAGTAATGAACGGAGTAGAATGGGCAAATGTAGATCGATTGTTTAAATTATCAGAATATAGAAAGACTAGGGGACATGCAATGAAGCTACAGGGTAAACTATTTAAGACTAATAAAAGAAAATAATTTTTCACTCAACATGTAATCAAATGCTGGAATTTGTTACCGGAGGATGTAATAAAGGCTGTTAGTGTAGCTGGGTTTAAAAAAGGTTTGGACAAGTTCCTGGAGGAAAGGTCCATAAACCATTATTAAAAAGGGACCCAGGATATCAATGTTTGACCCAATACAAGCATTGTGGAACCTGTGTCTTTTGGGGAAACTGCTAGGTACGTATGACCTAGATTGGCCACTGTTGGAAACAGGATACTGGGCTTGATGGACCTTGGTCTGACCCAGTACGGCATATCTTATGTTCTTATGTTCTAAGCCGTTGCTTTTGGAAATACTGCCGCTGCTTGCCTCTCCCCCTCAAGATGGAATCGGTGGCAGCTGGGGGGGTGGTGGCAACAACTGGGTGGGTGATACCAGCGGGGGGAGGGGGCGGTGAGGCCGGGGTTTCTTCCTAAGGCGGCAGAAACCCTTGGGCTGGCCCTGCAACAATGTATGATCTTATTTGAGTACCCTATGAAAAATATTCCAGAAGGAATCTGAATAGGTTCCCATAGCTAAATGTCACAACATATCTCTGTCAATATTAAGGGACCCTCAGAATATGAGGGTCTAGCAGTGAAAACAGCACTAATACATGTTCAATAGCAACATCATTGGTCTCTAAAACTGTGCATTATGGGCACATATTAGTGCTGCTTGCACTGTTGAATGCTCTTATTCTGAGGGTCCCTTATTATTGACAGGGATATGTTTTAACATTTCACTACAGAGAACCTTCTCTGATTTTGTCTGTCCGATCACATTGGCACCTGGTGATGCTGCGGTCATCCATACAGTCCAGGTACTGGCCAGGCTTTCATGTCTTCCCAGATTTACAGATGAGCACACCAGATCCTCCCATGCACCCCTCAAACCACACTCGCACACGCTCTTACTTTCAGTCACAGAAACATAATTCTGCCAAAGAGATGCCCTGAACCTATACATACTACTGCTATGGCAACATTATAGCATGTCAGGACTAAAAATATGATTCTCTGTTTCTGACCCAAACAAGAATCCTTTCCCTGCTCACGCTCATACTATCCCTACATCTGCAGTCCCATTTTTCAGAACATGGGGTTAGAATCCCCTAGATTGGCTCCTTTAGCACAAACAGCACATTTCAACATTGCCATAATACATACTACTGTTGTTCTTAATATTTCTGTAAGAGTGTTTATTCATGTTTCTTTATCTTACAACATTCCCACACCTCTGCTTTTTGTTCCTTAAAACTGCATCTTATATTTTCCCAGACTGCAGTCACACCAGTTCAGCACAAAGTTGTCACAACCATTCCTCTATATGGGACGAATTGCAGAGCACAGCAGAATATTTTCTAAGTCATGGCCTTATTCCACGTTTCAGCAGGAACAACATTGATATTTCTGAGAAACACATACTGCGTACATGGGCCTTTCCTGCTGAATATGCTTTATATGTCTCTGTGACTGACCATACCCCCGTTCCTCCCCTTCTGGACACGTTCTGAGATCCCCATGCTAGCGCTGTGCTAGCACAATAGCAATATTTCAAAATATAGTTGGGGATGTTTTTTGCACATAAATGTCCCCGGCGCACATACAAACCCCTTAAGACTCCCTTAGGGAAGAACAATCCAAACTAAGGTTACATGATGCAAGTTTCTAATTAGGAATCACCACCAGGAAAAGGATCAGGGCATCATTGTGGATAATACGTTGAAACTCTCTGCCAGAGTGCAGCAGTGGCCAAGAAAGCAAATAGAATGCTAGGAATCATAAGGAAAGGAATAGAGAATAAAACCAAGGATATCATAATGTCTATATTGATCCTAGGTGAGACTGCATCTCAAATATTGTGCAAATTCTGGTTGTCATATCTTTAAAAGGATATAGCAGAATTAGAAAAAGTACAGCAAAGTGCGACCAAAATAATAAAGGAGCTGGAAGGATATCACTATAAGGAAAGGGATCCTTGGAAAAGAGATGGATGAGAGGAAATATGATAGAGGTCTATAAAATGATGAGTGGAGTGGAACAGGTAAACGTAGATCGGTTGTTTACTCCTTCAAGAAATAAAGGGCTGATATTTGAAAGGCATTTACACAGTTTACAGCCCTGTAAATTGTGTAAATGCTGCTCAGTGGGATATTCAACAACAATAAAATAATTGGTGCCGCTGACTATCCCCAATCTTCTTCCCTACATACCCTGATGCTAACCACTTTAGCACCGGGGCATATCGTGGGCGTTCTGGAGGAGCGGAGGTGACGAGAAATCACTAACCGGGCAGTGGCAATATTTTATGCTGCCCTGTTAGCGACCTGCAGCTAAAAGATAGGCACAACAAAAGCTTGCATATCTTTTAGCTGCAGGAGCTCACCGGGCAGCATGCAATATCGCTGCTGCCTGGTTAGCTACTGCGGCTGGGATGCTGTGCGACAAACCCATATATTCAATGCTGGGGCTGCATATAACCCTGGCATTGAATATCCAGGATTAAGGGTCAGCGCATAGCCATCATAATTCAATATCGGGCCCAGAAAGACTAGGGGACATACAAAGAAGCTACATTGTAGCACATTTTAAATAATTGGAGAAAATATTTTTTCACTTAGTGAATTATCAGACTCTGAAATTTATTGCCAGAAGATATTGTCACCGTAGAGGCTGCTCCAGAGAGTGAGGAATCGGGGAAAGATCATACTCTCATAGGTATAGCATAACACAAGCCTCCAAGTCCAAACAAAATACCTCCAGAAACTGTTCAAACACAGCCTGGGCTTAGTCTGTTGTGTTTGCTGTGCAGTACTCTTCTTTTGACTGTAAAACTCCAGACTGTCTGTCAACTCGGCTGGAACCAGAACCATATGTGGGTCTTCAAGGGCACTCAGCATCACTTCAGCTGCTGTTGCACATGATTACACCTCTTTCTGTCAGAATGGCTCAAGCAAACATAGTCCAAAACATTCTCTTCATTAGCCAAGTAAAGTTCCAAAATCAGAGGCTCTTTGTGCACTAGCACTACTCCCTTCTTTATAACAGTAATATTAGTCTCTCACACAGCTACTGACTGATCAGTCCTCCACAACATTCTCTGCTTCTAGCATCTACTATGTTCCCAACCCAGCTCAAGGTCCTTCTTCAGTTTTCTTCAACAAGTGAAATATAACCAACAATTCACCATACTTGGTTTTGGCTTCCAGTATTCAAGGTAAGTTTCCAGGCTTCCTAATCCAGCTCAAGCATTCCCTTAATTCTCTTTCAAACACATGAGGACAAACATGCTATACTAGACTTCAGCTTTATACATTCAAAGCAGGCTTACCTACAGTCTGCTTCTTCACAGCTGCCTTTCTCTCTCCCTCAGAGATCTGTGCCCTGCCCTCCTTCTGGCCACTTCCTGAAGGTTTCCCCCCTTCTCTGCCTTTTCTACCAAGGCTACAAGCAATATCCGCCCTCTGGCCACTTCCTGGAGGTTTCAGTCTTCATGTAGAGCTTCCTGTCCAAACTTGACAGGCTCCTGAAGGCTGTAGTTCCTTCCTTCCCAGGACCTCTCTTTCTCTGGGGCCTCTCCTCTTACTGCCCCTGCACTATTTTTTAAACATATAAGCAGGCTCCCTGCCTTGGTTGCCTGTCTTCAGGACCGTACCGAACCCTGTGCGAGCAGTGCAGCTGCACAGGGTGCAAAGACTTAAAGGGCGCATTTCGGCTCTCTGTCAAGTGCCCCTTAAGTCTTCGTGCCGGCACACTAAGCAGGTCTGGTCTCTCCGGGATGGACCAGACCCGCTTAGCGTGCTGGCGACTTGCAGATCAGGCGCGCGCCCCCCCCTCCCGCACCCCATAAAGTGTCTAAATGGAGGTGAGGGAGGAGGGGTGCGCTCCCGATCTGCAAGTCGCACAGGGCGCATTGCAGTCTCGGTACGGCCCTGCCTGTCTTGTTTCCCTATTAAGGTGGCCATTTGCTTAAATAGCATTTCTAAGGAAAACCTGGCTTCCCTTAACTCTACATCTCTGATTGCTTATTGTTGGAGCTCTCAGCCATCTATGCATCTAGTGTCTGCTGGGCACAAAACCTGTGTGTGTCTTCCTGCATGTCATAATGCCTGTTTGAGAGTTCCTCTCCCCCCAGCTCTTAAAGGGCACTCTGCTCCCCTACCCCTGAGGAATATGTAGCGTGGTGATGCCATGAACACCACCGAAGGGGGTATCAACTGCATCACTCAGATAACTACCACACATAACAACAATCCAGAACAAAGGATCAAAATGTGAAAACACTATATTCTTATCAAATATCAAAACTTGATGTAACCTATTCAATGTATATATAATTATGTAGATAGTTATTCCCCAGTTAACACCCAGTTTATCTTCCCTGTTATCTGTAAACCTAGATCAGACATGGATTGACAGGTATGTTGATGTTCAATGTAAACCGCACTGATGATGAATAGTGCGGTATATAAAAAATGTTAAATAAATAAATAAATAAATCACAATATAGTGAAAGCTGTTAGTGTAGCCGGGTTTAAAAGAGGTTTGGGCGAGTTCCTAGAGAAAAAGTCTATAAACCATTAAGCGGACTGGGAAATTCCCTGCTTATTCCTGGGATAAGCAGCATGGAATCTGTCTGTTTTTGGAAGCCTGCCATGTACTTATGACCTAGTTTGACCTCTGTTGGAAACAGGATTCTGGCCTTGATGGAACTGAAGTCTGCCCCAGTAAGGCATATCTTATGTTCTTATGTAGTACTTCCCCTTTCATAGCAATATTGTAAATTTCTTCTGCCTTTGTGTAAGGTCTGTGTATCACATTAATGTGAATAGATTTTCTATTCTCTCCTTCCACTCACAGTGCCTCATCCTTCCTTTGTAAGCCCTGTAGTTTGGTGGCTTTAATATTTTCTGCATATAATGCCATTCCTCTTCCCTTTCTTCCTACTCTCGCTTTTCTGAATTGATTATAGTCTTGCATAATTTCATTCAAGTCATTGTTTTTCATGATTGCCACTATATCCAAGTTAGCCTCTTCTATTACAGCTTCTAAATCTGGAACTTTGTTTCTCATACTATGGGCATTTAGTATATGCAGTTCTCCAGATGTTGCCCTTTTCTATACTATTTTTTAAATATTTTATTTACTTGATGGCTTTTACTTGCCTGTGGCCTTTGTTCACCCATCCCAGACCATCCTAATTTAAAGTCCTCCTTCCCTTCATAGGCAGATGCCATTTCTGTTCTGCTCTGGAAATCATGTCATGGTCCAGGAAGCCAAAATGTTTTCAATGACACAATCCCACAGCCAAGCATTCATCTCCTGGCTGCAAGCATCTTGCTCTCGTCTTGATCCTCATGAGGGAAGATTTAGGAGACCACCATCTGTGCACCTAACTACTTCACCTTCTTTCTAAGAGCCACAAAGTTACTTTTGATACACTCAGGTGGGATCCTAGCATTATCATTTGTGCCAACATAGATGACTAGCATTGAATAATAGTCAGTGGGATTCAGGAGTCTTAGCAAATTCTCTGTAATGTCTCAGATATTTTCTCCAAGCAAACAACACATCTCCCAGGACATCATGTCTGGATGGAAGATGTACCCCTCAGAAAGAAGTCACCAACCCTTACTACCCTTTGCTTCCTAGTGGTTGCTGATCCTACAGCTTTGGGATTTTTGAGCTCTGATACCTCTTGTCCCTGGGATGTTGTCACCTCTTCCACTTCCAGGATTGCATACTGGTTTGTCATTTCTAGGGAAGGTAGAGTTGGGGTGTCTAGTCTGCAGGCTCTGGTGATGTGTCCAACTGTCATCTTTTGGTACAGTGTCATCTTCCCTCCTGCAGGAGATCTTAGATGCCTCTAGAACAGTGGTTCTCAACCTTTTTTGTACCATGACCCCTTTTACCATTGGTCAACTTGTGGTGACCCCCAATGATAAAATCAAATGCGTCTCTCTTCCTTTACCGTTAACGCATTGTCGCTGTAATCATTTGTTGAATTATTAGTATATTATAGGCCTTTGCAATATGTTTTTATTTATAAAATGTACTTATTTAAACCACAATATTAATCACAATAACAAGTAACAATATTTGATTTCAAAATTATTATGATTTTGTAGTCAAATCACTAATATGAAATAAAATTATTTTTTCTACCTTTGTTGTCTGACCAATTTATTCTCTGATCATGCTGGTCCCGATCTGAGGCTTCTGTTTTTCTGTCTTCTCTTAGCTCTCTTTCTGTGGTCTATGGTCCATCTACCATTTCTTATCTCTTCTTCCATTTTCTTCACTTCTTTCCATCAGCCTATTTCCAGTCCCAGTAACCCTCCCCAGTATCAGCCCCTTTCCAGTCCTCACTCCCAGTACCTTCCAATGTCATCTTGCATTCCCATGACTGCCACTGGTGTCCATTCCCTTCCAGTCCCCCTCTTTCCCCACTGACCAGTCCCTTCTAGTACAAATACCATGGCAGTCCCTCTCAGATCCACTCCCTTCCAGTTCCATTCTCCCATCCCCTCGTATCAGCCCATGTGTAGCCTTAGCCCCCAGTTTTCTTCCAGAGCCAGCAACTTTATCATCCCCTCCACACAATCAGCCCATTCCCAGTCAAAGCCCACCCAATTAGCTCACTTCTAGTGCTAATCCCCCCTCAACCCCATTTCCATTGCTAGCCTCCCCTAATCAGCCCAATACCAGTCCTACCTCCCCACCAGCTCATTACCAGTCCTAGCCTCCACTAATCAGCTCATTTCCAGTCACCCCCCCCCCCCCCGATCAGCTCATTTCCAATGCTAGCCTCCCATCAGTCCATTACCAGTCCTACCCCACCCCATCAGCCCATTACCAGTCCTAGCCTCCCCTAATCAGCTCATTTCCAGTGCTAGTCCCCCCCCCCTCAACCCCATTACCAGTGCTAGGCTCCCTTAATCAGCCCATTACCAGTCCTACCCCCTATCAGCCCATTACCAATCCCAACCCCGCCTTGATCAGTCCATTCCCAGTCCTAGCCTTCCCTAATCAAACCATTACCAGTCCTAGCCCCCCCCCCATCTGCCCATTACCAGTGCTAGCTCCCCCATCAGCCCATTATAATCCTAACCCGCACTGTCTCTCACCTCTGTCCAGCATTTATCCCGTCTGTCCAGTATGTCCCCTTGTCTCTCCCCTTTGTCCATGCCAGCCCACCTCCCTCCATCCATCCATATCAGCCCCCTCCCTCCCTCCATCCATCCATGTCAGCCCCCCTCCATCCCTCCCTCCATGTCAGCCCCCCTCCCTCCATCCAAACATATCATCCCCCTCCATCCATCCATGTCAGTCCCCCTCCCTCCATGTCAGCCCCCTCCCTCCATCCATCCATATCAGCTCCCTCCCTCCATGTCTGCCCCCTCCCTCCATGTCAGCCCCCTCTATCCATGTCAGCCCCCCTCCCTCCATCCATCCATCCATCCCAGCCCCCTCCCTCCATCCCTCCATGTCAGCCCCCCTCCCTCCATGTCAGTCTCCCTCCCTCCATCCATCCATATCAGCCCCCTCGCTCCCTCTCTCCCTCTGTCCATGTCAGCCCCCTCCCTCCATCCATCCATCCATCCCAGCTCCCTCCCTCCATCCCTCCATGTCAGCCCCCTCACTCCATGTCAGCCTCCCTCCCTCCATCCATCCATATCAGCCCCCTCCCTCCCTCCCTCCCTCCCTCTGTCCATGTCAGCCCCCTTCCCTCCATCCATCCATCCATCCATATCAGCCCCCTCCCTCCAAGTCAGCCCCATCCCTCCATGTCAGCCTCCCTCCCTCCATCCATCCATATCAGCCCCCTCCCTCCCTCTGTCCATCTCAGCCCCCCTCCCTCCATCCATCCATCCCAGCCCCCTCCCTCCATCCCTCCCCATCAGCCCCCCTCCCTCCATTCATCCATATCAGTCCCCCCTCCCCCCCTGTCGTTCAGCCGTGTTGCAGGTTCCCTGCCCCCTCATCACCTCTCCCCATGTCTGCCTCCCTTCTGATGTAGCCGCGGCTCCCTGTCTCTTAGGGAAAGGAAGTGGTAAAGAACTTCCTTTGGAGGCGGGACAATGCTGCACGGAGCCCATCGAGAGACAGGGAGGGTCTGCAACGATTTTACAGGCACAGCCACGGTTCCCTAAGAGGCAGGGAGCCGCGGCTGCATCAGAAGGAAGGGGGTGAGTTTGCCGCTGCCGAGAAGCAGACTCGGCAGCGGCAACAACGTGGGCGCGTTTTAATTTTTTTTTTTAACTTCGCGGAGACGAGGCGAACCCCTCTAAATCCTGTGGTGACCCCCGTGGGAGTCGCGACCCACAGTTTGAGAACCGCTGCTCTAGAAGCAATACATCAATGTCCTCTCGTTGTAATGGATGCTTCTTGTATTATCTACAGCAGGGGTGGCCAACTTCGGTCCTAGTGAACCACGATCCAGCCTGGTTTTCAGGATGTCCCTAATTTATTTATTTTATTTATTTATTTACATTCTCTTATATACCGCGCTATTTTGCATCAGTGCGGTTTACATTGAACAAACTGAAATTACATTGAACAGGGCATTATAACTTGGAGATAACTATTTTACAGGGAACATGGGCTATGGAGGGTTAAGTGGCTTGCCCAAGACCACAAGGAGCACCTGTGGTCTTGGAAGACCACAGGTGCTCCTTGTGGTCTTGGGCAAGCCACTTAACCCTCCATAGCCCATGTTCCCTGTAAAATAGTTATCTCCAAGTTATAAAGGCTGTAGATCAGGGATGGCCATCTCCAGGCCTAGTGTACCATGATCCAGCCTGATTTTCAGGATGTCCCTAATGAATATTCATGAGATATATTTGCATACAATGGGAGGCAATGTATGCAAATATGCTTCATGAATATTCATTAGGGACATCCTGAAAATCAGGCTGGATCATGGTACACTAGGCCTGGAGATGGCCATCCCTGATCTACAGCCTTCTCAATTGGGCTTGCATCAAACCATGGTACAAGGAGTTGCAATAGTCAAGTTTGGGATCACTAGAGCAAGAATAAGGATATGCAATGATTTTTTGTCCCACATGAAGTGGATGGAGCATAATTGTTTCTGTGATATGAAGTTCAAGTGTGTGTCAAAAATAACCCCCCAGAATCCAAATGGAGTTGGGGGGTGGGGGGGGGGGGTACTGTTCAAGCTATACCAGGACCTGTCAGCGAAGATGATGATAACTTCTGAATTTCCTGAATTCATTTTCAACCAGTTATCAGACAGCCATTTGGCTATCTTCCTTGTCATCTACCAGACCAGTCCAGAATGAATGGCTTGCCCTTCTCCCAGCAGACAGAGACAGAGATTGAAAATATGTGAGCTCTGCCCCATATAGGGCACCATGTAACTACATCTTCCTCAGTATTTTCTTTAACAAATCAGGGGACAATCCACCAACACTCATCTATATCCAGTGAAGGAGGGAGGGAGGGAGGGGTTCAAGCTTCAAAGATGGCAGCTTTTGCAATCCTGCCTGCATAATGTAAATATGTAAAATAGTTATTGCCAAGTTATAATGCCCTGTTCAATGTAATTTCAGTTTGTTCAATGTAAACTGCCTTGATATCATGAAAGGCGGTATATAAGAAATAATGTGGCTCACAAGCTTTGGATCTCTGTCTTCACCTGCTGGTAAATGCAATGTGTGCCTTTGAGTCAGTCCTGACTCCTGGTGACCCAGAAGCTCCTGGGTTTTTTCTTGGCAGTGTCACTGGGAGTAGATTGCCAGGCCTTTCTTCTGAGGCAATGGAGAGTTATGTGACTTGCCCAAGGCCACAAGGAGTGCTAGTGGGAATTGAACCCTAGTTGCTTAGTTACCAAGCCAGTGTGCTAACCACTAGGCTACTCTGCCCATCTGCTGGTAGAAGGGCATAATTTATTGGTTCTAGACTGGTATGGTAGCCTCAAGGAAAGGAAATTAACAGAAAAGGCCAAATGTTTCCATTTCCATTTCAAAAGATTAAATTTTGGACTTCCGGTGACGTCACGGAGCTGATGGCGGCTTAGTTGCCTAGCTCCTATCCGATCCCCGAATTTTAGCAACTTTTGGATACCCCCACGGCTCTAAGGTGGAAGGAAAGTGTGCAGAGGAATCTGCGATGGCTGCGCGGAAGAAGTTAGCGAATTTCCAATCATCATACGCTCGGCGAGAGCAGCAGGAGGCTTCGTCGGACCCTGAGGAGATGGAGGGGACGGAGAGCCCAGAGGAGGAGGAGAACCGTGCCGAGCCGGAGGAGATGCCATTGAAATCCTGGTTGACGGTGTTCAAGGTGGAAATGCAGGGTGCGATGTAGGAGATCAGGAAGGACTTGAAAGAGGTGCTGTTGGCGATACAAAAAGAGGTGAGCTGCATGGGACAGCACATGGAAGACCTCGAGGGCCACGTGGAACAACAAGAGGAGGAGATGCGGGAAATGGCGGCTGAGCAGGATAAAGTTAAAAAACTGCAGGAGGAGATGCAAGAAAAGCTGGAAGAGATCGAAGACAGATCGCAACAAAATAATCTACGGATTAGAGGGGTGCCGGAAACAGAGTTGACTAAGGACTGTGAGAACTTGGTACAATGCTTGTGTAGCCATATTCTGCAGCTTGGAGGTGAGGGGGAGGCCCAAGATGAGTCCATTGGTGTGGAGAGAGCACACAGGAGTCTCGGCCCTCGGCGGGAGAAACAGGGCAGAAACATTATTATAAGAAACTGTTAAATAAAAATTATTGCATGCCTGAGCAGGTTTCCTGTTAAAGAGCAAATACTATCATTGGCACGGAAGTATGGACGGATTGCCTGGGAAGGGCATGAGGTCGAAGTTTTTAATGACCTTTCGAAGGGCACATTGGAGCGGAGGAGAAGCTTGAGAGAGGTCACTACATATCTGCAAGGGAAAAATCTGCGTTACAGATGGATGTTCCCTTTTGGCCTGCTTCTCTCTGTAAATGGGGTGTCTAAAAAAGTTAAAACGGCGGATGAAGCCTGGGCAGTTCTGGAAGGGATGGGATGTGCGAATCTCTCTCAACCACAAGTGCGCATGCAGCGTGAGCAACAAGCGGCAATGCCTGGAAAGCAGCGCACGAGGTCGCAATGGCAGAGAGTGGGGGAAAAGGGGAAGAGATTGAAGCGGCTGGCCCAGGAGCAAGAGAACGCGACTATGGGGACTGATGATTGAAAGTCTGCACGCTGCTGATGGTCTATGGATCGATGGAGGGGTATGGGCGTTAGAGCCCTTCCACCCTGGTAATGTGGACACTGGACTTCTAGGGCTGAGATGGGGGAGGGTGAGGGTGGGAGAGGGGGCACGGAGGTGCTGGTTGGCAGTTGGAGCAGTGGGGGACATGTTCTTTCTGCACTGATATATGAAACGTTTGTGGGGGGAGGTGATGTGTGTAGGGGTAGGATATGATGGTCTCGGAAGGGAAGGAGGGCGGTGGGGTGGAGGGTGGAGGGTTGGGAGTGGGAGGGGCAAGGGGGGAGAGGGGGAGGGGGGGAGTGGTGGGAGGGAGGGGGGAGGGGGGAAAAGGATGGGTAAAGGTTAAGGGCACAGCATATGGGGGGGTGCAGGTGTGGTTGGAAGAAAAATGTTGCGGATAGGGACTGTCAATGTGAAGGGGTTGAATTCCCCTGCTAAACGCAGCCTGTTATTCAGGGAAGTGCAGCGTAATCAATGGGACGTTGTGTTACTGCAGGAGACCCATTTAAGGAGGGGGGATGTGGGGAGGCTGAGGAATAGGCTTTTTCCTGAGCAATTTTTCTCTTGCAATAAAGGGGGGGGGCGAAGAAGGGGGGGTAGCTATATTGGTGAGGGCAGGGTGTGGAATTCATATAGGGGGCATTTTAAGGACACGGAGGGACGGGTAGTGGGGATTAAGGGGAGGTTTGGAATGGTGGATATAGTGCTGGTTTCGGTGTATGGTCCGAATGGTAACCAAGGGACATTTTGGAAAGATTTGGGGAGCTTGTTGGAAGCTGAGGGGGGGGGGAGGTTGATGGTGGGGGGGGGGACTGTAATGAAATGCTGGACCCACGGGTGGATCGAGATTCGAAGGGGGGGATGGAGGGAGTAGGAATAGGCAGGGATTGAGAGGTTTGATGCAGCAATGGAATTTATTGGATGCTTGGAGGGCGCTTCACCCTAACAGGCGGGAGTATTTATTTATTTATTTATTTTATTATTTATTTAACATCTTTTATATACCGCGCTATTTGTTTTCAGTGCGGTTTACAAGTAACAGAACTGCACAATCAGAAAACACTGGTGTGCTTACATTATAACAGGTAACTTAAACTTGGAAAAGGGGTAATAAAACTATAACTATGTACACACAGTAAAACTATATACAAAAACAGTGTAAAAACTGAGCTATGAGAGTATACCTTTTTCTCCTCGCCTCATAACAGCTGGAGTAGGATTGACATGATCCTTCTGGATAAGCAATGGATGCTAGATGTGGAGAGTGGGGGCATTGTCCCAGTGGGTTGGATGGATCATGGCGCGGTGGAAGTTGCAATAAGGAGCCCTACACAGGGAGGGGTGGCTTTCTGGAGGTTGAATGAAAGTTTGCTGGAGTGTGGGGAGGTGGTGGAGGATGTGCGGGCAGCTCTGAAAGATTATCTAGCTTTGAATGATATGGGGGAAGTACGAGATGTGATGGTTTGGGAAGGGTTGAAGGCGGTCGTCAGAGGGAGGTTTATCATGTGGGGGGCTAGGAAGAAGAGGGAGAGAGAGAAAAAGGAAGAGGGGTTGAGGAAACGGCTGCAGGAGGCAGAAGAAACCTACAGGGAGAGAGGGGTGACGGGGGACCGCCGGGACGTGGAGAAGGTGAGGGCGGACCTACAAGCCCTGCAACTGGAGCAAGTGGCCTTTGCTTTACAAAAGGTGAAGCAGGTTCACTATGAGTTTGGGGATAAAGCGGGCCGTTTGTTAGCTAGGCGGTTGCGACAGCAGAAGGGGGCATCCATGATCTTCCAGATTAGGGGTGCGGATGGGGAGATATAGCGGGAAGAGGGAAAGATCCGGGAATGCTTCAGGGATTTTTATCGGGCATTATATACGGGGATGGAGGGGGTAGAGGGGGAGGCCATACTAGAGTATTTAGATGGGATACCGCTTACGGGGTTATCAGAAGAGGCGAGAGAAGAGCTAGAGGTCCCCATTACTAAGGAAGAAATTGGCAGGGTGGTGAAGGGTTTGCGGGGAGGGAAGGCGCCAGGGTTAGATGGGTTGCCGGGCAGTTTTTATAAGGTTTTTTGGGGGGAGATAAGGGGGATATTAGGGAGAGTATTTAACGGTGTTTTAGAGCAAGGGGGGAGCTGTCGCGGGACATGTTGATGGCAGAGATTACCATATTATTGAAACCGGGGAAGGATCCCCTGAATTGTGGGTCATACAGGCCTATCTCCCTGCTGAATGTTGATGTCAAAATTTTGACTAAAGTTCTGGTGGATAGACTAGCGGGATGGCTGCCGGGGGTGGTTCACGGGGATCAAACGGGTTTCATTAAAGGGCGGCAGGCAGCGGATAATGTAAAGAGGGCAATAGGGGTGGTATGGGAGGCCGGACACGGGGGCGAGGAGCTCATCCTGATGTCCATTGACGCAGAGAAGGCCTTCGACAGGGTCCACTGGGGGTTTCTGATGGCGGTGTTAGAAAGGGTGGGGTGTGGGCCGAATTTCTTGAAATGGATACAGGGCTTATATCGGGATCCGCGGGCTCGAGTAAAAGTTAATGGGCGGTACTCAAGGGATTTTGCAGTGGGGCGCGGGACAAGACAGGGGTGCCCAATGTCCCCACTATTGTTTGCTTTGGTAGTAGAACCTCTGGCAGAACGGATTCGTAGGAATGCGAGGATTGTGGGTTTGGAGAGGGGGGGCTTTCTCATAAGATTTCACTATATGCTGACGACATTCTTTTGTACATGTGTCAGCCACAGCAAACGCTCCCGGAAGTACTTAGGGAGGTGGAGGTCTTCGGGGGTGTGTCGGGGTTTAAAATGAATATTGACAAAACAGAAGTAATGAAGGTGCAGCTGGGTGGTGAGTCTGAACGGTGTCTGAGGGAGGCCTATCCCTTGAGATGGGTACGTAAATCCTTGGTGTATTTGGGGGTTCAGCTGACAGGGCGGTATGAGGAGCTGTACAACACCAATTACCCTAAACTTTTTGGGACCATTAACACTGACCTAGAGGGCTGGATGGGATTGGAGACGTCATGGTTGGGTAGGATTGCAGCCATTAAAATGAATATTCTGCCTCGTCTATTATTATTTATTTCATGCCTTGCCGATTGAGATTCCAGAGGGCGCGATGAGAGGGATGCAAAGACGTGTATTTAGCTACATCTGGAAGAGGAGGCCACCTCGAATCTCTAGGAGCGTTATGTGTACTAGCAAAACGGAGGGGGGGTTGGGGGTTCCTAATCTAAAGGACTACTATAGGGCAGCGCAATTAAAGCATGTCATGGATTGGAGGGGTAGAGGGGGAGGGGCTCCATGGGTTAGTTTGGAAAGCACTAGGGTGCAAGGGGGGAGGTTGGATGCTTGGATATGGGCTCCGGGAGGGGAGAGAGTGCTGTTAGGGGGGGGTTCCCCAGCTATGAGGCACGTGTCGAAGATAAGGGATGCAGTTAGGGGACCAGTGGCTAAAAGGAGGGGGTCTTGGTTCTCGGTGATGACCCCGTGGAGGGGATGGCGGGCCTTTAAGCCGGGTTGGGAGGGGGGTCGGTTTGACACTTGGAGTGGGAAGGGACTCAACTGTGGTTTCCAATTGTTGGAGGAGGGGGAGCTACGGGGGTTTGAGGAGGTGAAGAAGGAGTATGGCTTGGAGGTCGGGGACAGGTTTGCTTGTGTTCAGGTTAGCTCCTTTTTGCGTAGGACTCTGGGGCGGGAGGGGATGGAGAGGGAGGTTTCGGAAGTGGAGGCCATCTGGTATGGGAGGGGAGGCTCGAAGGGTATGATAACGGCTCTTTATGCGGCGGTGCACGAGCAGAAGGAGGGGAAATTTAGATATATGATTGAGTGGGAACGGGATTTAGGGCAAACCATTAGTAGTCAGGATTGGAAATCTATTTGGGATTTGATAAAGAAGGGGCCTTGCGCTAGCCAGATCAGAGAAAACAGCTATAAAGTGCTCATGCGGTGGTATTACACGCCGGCGAAACTGCACAGGTTTTTTTCAGAGATTTCCCCTATGTGTTGGAGAGGGTGTGGAGAGGTGGGATCTTTCTGGCACATCTGGTGGGGGTGCACAAAGGTGCAAGGGTATTGGGATCTGATACAGAATTGGATGCAAGTGAATCTGGGGGTGGTGGTGGACCTAACCCCGCAAATTGCTCTACTATCCTGGTGGGGAGAGGGACGGATGAGGCAGGGGGGAAAGATGGTGATGGCATGCTTATGCACGGCCCGCTGTGAAGTGGCTGCGGCCTGGAAGAAGAGAGAGATGCCGTCCCTTGAGGACTTTGTGAAAAGGCTTCAGAATTTGACCCTAATGGAAAAGTTGACAGCTATTAGGAGAAGGAGGGGGGTGCGATTTGCGGAGGAATGGGGCATGCTGTGCCGGGTGTTAGGGTTGGTTTGGGGTGGGGGGAGGGGAAGTGTAATGGGGGGGTGATAGGGTGGCTTGGGGAAGTTTGGGGGGGGGGTTATGTACATGCCAGTCTTAAGGGTGAATATTATCCTCTTCAGTTTTGGGTTTCGCTATGGTAGACTTGTGGCTGGAGGGGAGGGTGGAGTGTGATTTGGGCGGAGGGGGGGTGGAATAAGTGGATATTAAGAAGGAAATGAAAATATTCAATACATCGGACCGCAAGCTGTGGGGGTGGTTTGTTCCATGATCTGTGTCCAGTTCCTGTTTTTATAATAGTTGCTGGTTGGTAGGATTGTAAACCTGGTTCAATTAGTGGTATTGCTGTGATTGTTATGTATAGCTGGTGTTTTTTGTATCATGCACATATTGAATAAAAACTTAAAAAGTACAAAAAAAAAAAAGATTAAATTTTGAGTATCCCTCAAGTGAGTGGAACCAATACAGTGCATCCCATCCCAAATCCTGGGAAGCATAGTCTGTGTGTGAGGGGCCAAACATCAGTACATTCCTAACACTCAGTGTGGGAATGTTGAAAAGAAGAATTTTAGAAGATTCCCAAGTATTTTTGTCTTTTGAGGAGGAGAATAATTTTACACTATCTTGGTACCTTCCCCAAACAAGATATTGTTGGAGTATCTTGACCTTTTTCTTAATTATAGTCCAGAAGTACTGGTTATGAATTAACTTGTTCTAAGTTTAGGGAAAATCTTGTGATTTTAGGAATGTATCTTCTGTGAGTGTCTTGCAGGAGCTTTTGTGGAGTCTGGGATATCCAGTCTAGGAACCTGAAAAACAGAAATAGAGGGGGACTACCCAGGACTCTAGAAGAGAATAAAAGTAGGGAAGATAGAAAGATGCCTGGGACTTAGAAATGTGAGAGAGGAGAATAATTTTGCCTTTGTTCTACAGTGCATATACTTGATTTTTGAGAATATTATCATAATAAGACAGTCTACAATTGTGGAGAGTTTCTCTTTCCTTGCAGCCAAACCAGTAAAAGCCTTGGGACACTTTGCCTTTCTATCCTAGTTAGGTTTCTTCAGGAGGACCATGTATATAAATCCAACTAATTTTATGGCTAGAAATCTATTTAAAACCTAACAGCTTTCTGTGTTTCTAAAATTAAACTATATATAGTTACATTGATATCTAACACCCCTGTGCCCAGTCAACCTGGTAAGGAGTCCCGCATACTATGACAGTCATGAACCTCACTTCCAAGCCAGAGTATGTGGAGTATGATCTCAGTCTCTCAAATTTATTGCTAATGCTCAGGGTAGTATCTATATCGTGTCAAAGAGCACTTCCTTCTGGAGTTCGTAAGATGTAACATGTATGTGTAGTTTGTCAAGATGTGCTTGGAAATGCTTCTTTATCAAGCCTGTGGCTCCCAACACAATGGGAAATATTTCCTTATCTTCCTGCCACATTTTCTTGGTCTCTGACTGCATTTCTTGGTACATCAGGATCTTCTACTTTGATCTGTGAAATTAAAGATCTCAAATTTACATCCATTGCTTTGTGCTGTTTTTCTTGTGGCAATTTTCCTCTTTCTTCCAGTTTTTGGTGGATTCTCTTTGTATTTATTTATTTATTTATTTAGACAGTTTTGTATACCGCCTTATCCTTCAATCAAAGCAGTCACAACACAATTGGGGGATACATTTAACACACGGGGATATGAGACACATACACTAATACTTACAGGGAATATGGGCAGTGGAGGGTTAAGTGGCTTGCCCAAGACCACAAGGAGCATCTGTGGGACTAGAAACCCTAGTCCTTCCGGCCCAAGGTTGCTGTCCTCTAGTGGGATTTGAACCTCCGACCTTCCGGCCTGAAGTACCTTGCCCCAACCACTAGGCTACTCCTCCCTTGTATACCCTCGTGATTTAAATATAGGGTTTGTAGAATAACCTGGCTTACCAAAAATAACCTCAACATCAACATCAAGAAGACTGAAGCAATAATCATACAAGGAACACTGATTTCACACCCCTCCCCCCCCCACCGCCTCAATCAAAATAGCCAATTCTCAAATTACAATAAAGGATGAAGTCCGATACCTGGGTATCAACATTGACAAGCATCTCAAACTACAAGCTCATATCAACAAAACCTCCAGGTCTGCTTTCCATAAGCTTGCAATAATCAGAAGATTAAAACCTCTCCTTAGTCAAGAACACTTCCGCACAGGATGTCAGTCCATCATAACGTTATCACAGGACTACTGTAATGCCCTCTTCCAAGAGCTGCCCAAACAAACTACCCAACCCCTGCAACTAGTCTAAAACACCGCTGCCCTCACCATCATGGAATCATCTCAGCGAGAGCATATAACTCCCCTCCTGCACCAACTACACTGGTTGGCAATTACATCACGTGCCAAATACAAATCTGCCCTGACCATCTTCAAGATAAAAAACAACCTAACAGCCAGAAGTCTGCACGATCTTATCTGTACTAAACCTAACAACAGACCAGAGAGAAGCAGCAATATCAATACCATACCGACACCCAAACTGTTCACAAAAGCCAAACAAACCACTTCCAAGAAGGCCCTTTTGTTTGCTGCTCCCTCTATCTGGAACACTCTCCCAGAAAAAATAAGAACAACCACAGACATAAAGGACTTTTGGAAACAGCTCAAGACCCTTATTTTCATCGTGTACTTCAATGAAACCTGATGCTCCCCCTCATGAACTCCTACATACACATCACATTGTACAGAAGTTATACTTTATCATTCCCAGTTCTCCCCCTCCCTATGTTTGCTAAGGAAGTTATTCTGTAATGGGATAAAGTTATTAATTGTTTCTCTTGAAAGTTCTCTGTAAATTGAAGTTTTATTGTAAACCGCCTTGATTTTAAGATAATTGCCAAATCCTAATTAGGCAGAAAGTTATCTATTCTAGAAGCAAAGATTTTTTAGCATTTATTTTCAATTAAAACAACTTCATCACATTCCTGACTCTTAGAAAATCCAAAGGAATCGTATGCAATAAGGGGAGAGAGGTTGGTGTGCATGGACCAGGAGAGGGACTCAGAGTGCTTCTGACTGAGGATCTCAAGGAGGCGAAACAATGCGACAAGACGGTAGCCAAAGCCAGAAGGATGCTGGGCTGCATATAGAGAGGAATAACCAGCAGAAAGGAGGGGGTATTAATGTCCCTATACAAGGCGCTGGTGAGGCCTCATTTGGAGCATTGTGTTCAGTTTTGCAGACCATATCTCACAAAGGATATAAAAAGACGAAATGGTTCAGAAGAAAGTGACCAAAATGATTTGGACCCTGCGCCAGAAGACGTATGAGAAGAGACTTGAAGACCTAAATATGTATCCTAGAGAAGAGGGAGCTATAATACATACTTTTAAATACTTAAGGAGTATCAATGAACAAACAAACCTTTTTCAAAGAAGGGGGAGCTGTAAGACTAGAGGACATATGATGAAGTTGCAAGGCGGTAAACTTAACAGCAACATCAGGAAATACTTTTTCATTAAAAGGGTAGTGGATGGTTGGAATGCCCTCCAGATGGAGGTGGTGGGGGCAAATACAGTGCTAGAATTCAAAATGGCATGGGACAGGCACAGTGGATCCCTTTATAGCAACAGGATAAAATCAAAACAAACTTAAAAATCTTTTATATTTCAATACATAGAGGGGGGCTGACCTGCATGGAGCAGCAAGTACAACCCTAAACACAGTCATAGAGGGGAGGTGACCTGCACGGAGCTGCAGTTAGAACACTAGTCACCTTAATAAGCAGACTAGATAGACCATACTAATCTTTATCTGCCGCCATATACTATGTTACTATGTTACCTATAGTTCTTAATCCCACCCCCAGCTCCCAAAAGGCAACTTACTTTTCTTCTGCTTTTAGAATTCAGAGATTATTGTTAACAGTTTCATTAACTCTTGATATACCTTCACAAAGTAGTTATATGTTTCCGATATATGATTATATTTCCAATATATATCCACAAGGGGATCTGTCATGTCTGACCTGACCATTTGCTTTGCTGTGCTATTGTCTCCAAAAATTATGCTCTGAGGTGGAATAAGTTATCCGTCCATTTCATCCAGCATTGGCGTACAGGGCCGTGACCGGTATCGGCCCTGTACATCTGGGGTCTGGGTCCTGCCTCTGGCCCGACCTGTATCCTCCCCCTGTCCATCCCCTCCCGCCCCTGTCAAGAGTTACCCTCACAGCGGCCTTGAACATGCAGGAAGCTCCAGACTGGGAATCAGGTCCCGACAAATAGCAGGAGTTGGACATCCACCCCAGACATCCGACCCCATTATTCGGGACTCTTCATGCCAGCCAAGTTTACCAATTTGCTTAGTGATTCCAGTTTGGCTGTGTCCATGATATATAATTCTGTTTTCCCAAACCAAGAAGGATTCCTCCTTTCTCAGCAACAATGCCAAAAGCCAGACAGGAAGCTACAAAGAGAACATATAGTCTATTTTTTCTGTCTTGGCCTTTCTTTTCCCTGCCTGAAACCTAGCTGTCCAGGATGTCAACCATACACTTATCATTTGGGGTAAGACTCTACCTAACAGGGTCTCCATTACATGCAAGGTAATATACTATGTGGATTTTAAGTACAAGCTCTCTGCCTGAGAGCTCTTAAAGGGATTTGGTCTTCATTTTTAATTGCTAATTCTTTTTCTGGTGCTATATTGCAAAAAGGGAATTTTTTTGTGATGTTGGGTAAAGCTCTGCTGTTAAGAGCTAATTATTTCTTTTTTCTAGCCTTCCATTCAAAGCAAGCTCTTTGAACTCACTCACCTCATCAGGTATTAGATCCCTCCCTACCCATCTCATGTGAGAATTCTTGCTATATAGGGCAACTCTCCAATTAGCTTGTTAAAAATTTCCCATTCTTCAAGGAGTTTTGATTAGATAATCTGTATTCTTCAGAGACATAAAATCAAAATTTACTAATATTAAAGTATTAACTGTCTTGAAAGGAAGTGGGGCTACACACAGGGACATAGAATGCTGTTAGAACACCTATAAATGAGGTTAAGTGCTTTTACTCTTAAAGGACAGCTGAGGAAAAGATAGAGACTTTGGTAGGTCTCTCTCGTTTACTTCAACAGGTATAAATGCTCCACCAACTGAGTGACGGTTGGGAACAATTGTATTGCCAAAGCTGTTGCCCCAGTTACAGCTTCTGCCTCTGTCCAGGCAGACAGCCCAATGCCAGTTCAAGGACCGGTTCCATGTGCAGGATGCCTGCAAGCTAAAGCCCTCATTAAACAAGTGGAGGAGTTCAGAGAAGAGGTGGTGAGTCTGAGAAGCATTTGAGACAGCAAGAAGAATATTGATGTGATGCTTCTTGAAACATCCAAGCTCTCCAACAGAGGTGAAGATAGGAGACTACAGAATGAAGAGAGTTGGACATGAGTCACCAGAACCTGCAGAATCAACAAGCCATCTCCTCCAGCCCTTGAATTGAAGAACCAGTATGCAGCCCTGGAAGTGGAGGAGGTGAAAGCATCCCAGGAAAGAGAAGAATCAGAGTTCAAGCACCCCAAAGTTGTAGAATCAGTGTCCACAAGGAAGCGAAGGATAGTGGTAGTTGGTGACTCTCTTCTGAGGGGGTACTGAGCTGTCCATCTGCCAACCAGACTTGATGTCCAAAGAGGTATGCTATCTGAAAGATCCCAAAATCTGAGTTGTTAAGGAGGGCTTCCCAAAACCCATCAAGCCTACTGAAATGTTGCCCATCCATGTTGGCACAAATAATACTGCTAGGCATCCCTCTGAGCATATCAAAATTGTCTTAATGGCTCTGGGACAGAAGATGAAACAGATAGGTGTGCAGGTGGCGTTCTCTTCAGTTGAGAATAAAAGCCAAGGAAGAGAAGCGCGCATCCTGCAGACAAATGCATAGCTGGTGTGGATGGTGTCATCGAGAGCGTTTTGGTTTCCTGGATCATGGGATGATTTTTAAAGGGCTGCAGAGCAGAAATGGTGTCCATCTGTCCAAAAAGGGTCAAAGTGTCTTCTGCAGCAGATTGGCTAACCTACTGAAGAGGGCTTTAAATTAGATTCATTGGGATGAGTGAAGAAAGC
Source organism: Ichthyophis bannanicus (assembly GCA_033557465.1). Lineage (NCBI taxonomy): Eukaryota > Metazoa > Chordata > Amphibia > Gymnophiona > Ichthyophiidae > Ichthyophis > Ichthyophis bannanicus. Next base: position 399,435,554 of record CM066036.1, read on the forward strand.
CCCCAAGTAAGTGAAGCATTAACTACTTCTTTTGAAATGCGTAAAAAGGGCAACATCTGGAAAGCGGTGTGTATAAATGCCCGTAAGAGGGGAAAATAGATCCCAGATGTTGAGGCTTTAATGGAAGAGGCTGACTTGGATTTAGTGGCGGATAGGGAGACATGATTCAAAGACAGCCGCGACTGGGATGTAATTATACCAGGCTATACTTTATTCAGGAAGGACTGGGTAGGAAGAAGGGGAGAGAGAGTGGCACTATATGTAAAAAATAATATTAAAGTTATAGAATTACAGAGCTTAAAAAGGGAATGAGAAGGCGTGTGTTAAACTGGAAAGAGGGAAAGGGGAATTCAGTTGCATTGGTGTGATATTGTTGTTGGAATGTTACATAGTTCAACTTTGTGATGTATACAGTTATAATGCTAAGAGCATAAGCACATAAGATATGCCATACTGGGTCAGACCAAGGTCCATCAAGCCCAGTATCCTGTTTCCAACAATGGCCAATCTAGGTACAAGTAACTAGCAGTTTCCCGAAAAGACACAGGTTCCACAATGCAGTTCTCGTTCCAGGTATGGTTGTAGTCTCTGCTGAATGATCTTGAGTAGAATCCTGCTGGCATGTGGGATCAGAGCAATTTGTGATAATTTCCACAGTCAGTTGGATCACCTTTCTTTAGTATTGGTAGAAACACAGATCTTTTCCAGTTGGTTGGCCATGAATTTGTCTTCTAAATTTCCTGGCAGAGCCTTGTAAGTATGGCAACAGCTTCATCCAATTGCTTTAATAATTCAATGGAAATGCCATCAATGCTCGTGCTTTGTTCTTTGATAAGGCTTTCAATGGTGCTTCAACTTCTTCTTTCATCGCCAATGGTTCCTGATCATAAGGTACAGGTTGAAATGGCTGTTGGTCCACTGATCGTTATGGTATAATGACTCTATATATTATTTCCACCTTTTCTTGATCTGCTCAGCATCATTCAACATGGATCCTTGAGAATCTTGTAGCATTCCAATTCGAGGCTGGAATTTTTTTCTTTAACTCTCATAGCTTTAGAAAAGACAATCTTGTTCTTCTTCTAATATCTTCCGATTCTATTTCCTTGTATGTGTATTGTAGTACTTCTCCTTGTCTTGTCTTGCTGCACATTGGAAATCTCTGTTGAGTTCTGCGATTGCCTCTCTTTCTCCTCTGACTTTAGCTTCTCTATGTTTCTGGACAATTTTCAAAATTTCTTCAATCATCCATTTTGGCCTTTTGCTTTTTCACCTTATGTAGAAACTTCTTGCTTTCTTCCAACACAATCTTCTTTATATCATCCCATAACGCTTCTGGAACTCTGTCATTTATATCTAAAGAAGCAAATTGATTTTTAAGGTAGTTTTAAATTCCAGTGGTATATTCTCAAGGTCATATTTTGCTACATTCATGAGTGGCTTGCTCTTTTTCAACTTTAGCATGAGTTTGCATATTAGTAGTTGGTGATCTGTACCAGAGTCAGCTCCAGGTTTTGTCTTTGTGGATGTTATCGAGCTTTTCCATCATTGTCTTCGACAAATATAGTCAATTTGATTTCTATACAACCCATTGGGTGATGTCCACGTGTACAGTCGGTGCTTGTGTTGCTAGAAGAAAGTGTTTGAGATGAATAGATCGTTGGGTCTTGCAGAATTCTCTCAGTCTTTCTCCAGCTTCATTTCTCTTGCCAAGTCCATATTTTCTAGGTCATTTATGAATATGTTAAAAAGCAGCGGACCCAGCACGGATCCCTGGGTTACTCCACTATTCACCTTTCTCCATTGGGAAAATTGGCCATTTAGCCCTACCCTCTGCTTTTATCTTTTAACCAGTTCCTGATCCACAAAAGCACACTGCCTTCTATCCCATGACTTTTTAACTTTACCGAATTAGCTGTTCTATATAAAATCATTGAGCCCGATTTTCAACAAGGCCCTGAGGTCTGTCATACCCGCAGAAAGTTACCCATTCAGGAAAAGTGCTCGAATCGTGAATCATGTCCTGCCAAAACGGGCAAGCAACAAAAATGCAGCACAAACTGAGCACATCGGCACATGCCTACCGTGGCATAGATGGGTAAGCCCAGGGCGCATAACCTGGGCACTGCACCCAAGGTACAGGCGATATCCATGTATGTAACCAGAACATCAGCCAGAGAAACAGGACGGCATGTACTCAGGAACACATGCATTGCCCGTCCAATGTACCTGTGCATAGACAACACCATCATGCAGGCCCCATGAGCTGTCTGTGCAGAAGCCCCCTGTGGCTGGGTGGATAGACACCAGCAGCATGGCAATGAGAAGTGCAGACTTCAGTCCCGATGAGACCAACTGATGAGAGCAAGAGCCTTGTCCGCTCTGTGGTGCAGCACAAAGGGGTCCTCTACCCCAGGGGGGCTGTCGGCCAAACCCGCGGCTGGCAACAGCCATACAGAGGGGTATCCAACTCCGGCTGCGCAAGTAAGGGGGCCACAACACACAGGATGGGGCTGAGCACCATGCTAGGCAAACACATAAGAACATAAGATATGCCATACTGGGTCAGACCAAGGTCCATCAAGCCCAGTAATCTCTTTCCAACAGTGGCCAATCTAGGTCATACGTTCCTAGCAGTTTCCCCAAAAGACAAAGGTTCCTCAGTGCTTGTATTGGGTCAAGCAGTGATATCCCATGTTGCTTTTAATAATAATATTTATGGACCTTTCCTCCAGGAACTTGTCCAAACCTTTTTTAAACCCAGCTACACTAACAGCTTTTACTACATCCTACGGTAACAAATTCCAGAGTTTGATTACACATTGAGTGAAAAAATATTTTCTCTTATTAGTCTTAAACAGGTTACACTGTAGCTTCAATGCATGTCCCCTAGTTGTTTTATATTCTGATGATGTAAACAATCAATCTACGTTTACCCGTTCCACTCCATTCATTAATTTCTAGACCTCTATCATATCTCCCCTCAGCCGTCTCTTTTCCAGGTTGAAGAGCCCTAACGTTTTTAGCCTCTCTTCATAGGAGAATCCTTCCATCCCCTTTACCATTTTGGTGGCTCTTCTCCGTACCTTTTCTAATAACGCTATATCTTTTTTAAGATACGGCGACCAGAATTGCACACAATATTCAAGGAGCGGTTGCACCATGGAACGATACAAAGGCATTATAATATCCTTTGTTTTATTTTCCATTCCTTTCCTTATCATACCTAGCATTCTATTTGCTCTCTTGGCCACCGCTGCACACTGGGCCGAGGGTTTTAACATGTTATCCACGATGATGCCTAAATATTTTTCCTGGGTGGTGGTTCCCAATGTGGAACCTTGCATCGTGTAACCATAGTTTGGGTTGTTCTTTCCTAGTTGCATAACTTTGTACTTGTCCACATTAAATTTCATCTGCCATTTTGATGCCCATTCTTCCAATTTATCAAGATCCTCTTGCAATTTTCCACAATCCTCTTGGGTTTTAACAACTTTAAATAGTTTTGTGTCATCTGCAAATTAGATAACCTCACTCGTTATTCCCTTTTCAAGGTCATTTATGAATGCGTTAAAAAGCAGCAGACCCAGCGCAGATCCCTGGGATACTTCACTATTCACCTTTTTTCCATTGGGAAAATTGGCCATTTAGTCCTACCTTCTGCTTTCTATCTTGTAATCAGTTCCTGATCCACAATAGTATATCACCTCCTATCCTATGACTTTTTAGTTTTGCCAAAAGTCTCTGATGAAGGACCTTGTCAAAGGCTTTCTGAAAGTCCAGATACGCTATATCAACCGACTCACCTTTGTCTACCTGTTTATTCACACCTTCAAAAAAACATAACAGATTAGTAAGACAAGATCTTCCTTGTCTAAAGCCATGTTGGCTGTCTCCTATTAAACCATGACTATATACATGCTGAGTAATTTTGTTCTTTATGATGGTTTCTACCATTTTTCCCGGTACTGACATCAGGCTCACTGGTCTGTAGTTTCCCTGATCACCCCTGGAGCCCTTTTTAAAAATTGGCGTTACATTGGGGATCCTCCAATCTTCAGGTATTACATATGATTTTAATGATAGTTCACAGATTACTCAGTTCTTTTAACACCCTTGTATGTATACCATCCGGTCCAGGTGATTTGCTACTCTTCAGTTTATCAAATAGTTGTAATACATCTTCCCGGTGTAGCGATATTTCTTTCAATTCTTCTGCAGCATCACCTTTAAATACCACTTCAGTCATGGGTAACTTCCCTACATCTTCCTCAGAAAAGACCGAAGCAAAGAATTTATTCAGTCTCTCCACTATATCCTTTTCCCCTCTTTCTGCTCCTTTTACCCCTCTATCATCTAATGGTCCAACTGACTCTCTCACAGGTTTATTGCTACAAATGTACTTGAAAAAGTCTTTATTCGTTTTAGTAGGTTATGTTAGGTTTCTTTAATTGATTATGTAATTTTATCTATATGTGTGTGGTTTTTTACTTTCCTTTCATTTTATGGCGTTCTTTTCTATAATTTGCAGTAGAAACGTTTTTATTGTACACCGCTCTATGCTTCGGCAGTAGTGGTTGATCAAATGTTTTAATAAAGATAAAGATAAAGATTATGCGTTTTTGCTTCCACAGCAAGTTTCTTCTCAAATTCTCTCTTTGTCTGCTTTATTAATGCCTTGCATTTAACTTGCCAGTGCTTGTGCTGTTTCCAGTTTTCATCATTTGGCTCTTTTTTCCATTTCCTGAAAGATGCTTTTTTGGCAAAAACAGCCTCTCTGACCTCACCTTTAAACCATGCTGGCAGTTCTTTGGACTTCCTTCTACTTTTCTTAAAGCATGGAATACAGCTGGTCTGGGCTTCCAAGATAGTATTTTTAAACAACCACCAAGCTTGATGTAAGTCTTTAACCTTTGCAACTGCTCCTTTTAGTTTTTTCTTAACTATTTTCCTCATTTTATCATAGTCTCCCTTTCTTAAAGTTAAAAGGTAGTAATGTGGATTTCCTTACCATTCCTTCTCCATTAATTAAATCAAACACGATCATGCTATGATCACTATTGCCAAGTGGCCCCAAAATCCTTATCTCTTCCACCAGATCTTGTGGTCCACTAAGGACTAAGTCCAAAATGGCTTCACCTCTGGTTGGTTCATGAACCAGCTGCACCAAGAAGCAGTCATTTATTTCATCTAGAAACTTTATCTCCCTAGCATGTCCTGCTGTGACACTGACCCAGTCAATACCGGAGTAATTGAAATCACCCATGATTATTACCATTCTGTAACGTTTGTTAGCTTCCCTGATTTCTTTGAGCATTTCATTATCCATTTGTTCATTCTGGCCAGGCGGTCGATAGTACACCTCCACTGCCATTGCCTTCCCCTTTTTACATGGAATTTCAATCCATAGAGATTCTACAGCACATTTTGTTTCCTGTAGAACTTTAATCCTTTGTGACTCAATGCCCTCTCTAACATAGAGCACAACCCCTCCACCAATTTGATCTGCTCTATCATTACGATATACTTTGTACCCAGGTATCACAGTGTCCCACTGGTTGTCCTCCTTCCACCATGTCTCTGAGATACCAATCATATCTAACCTCTCATTTAGTGCTATATATTCTAACTCTCCCATCTTATTTTTTAGACTTCTAGAGTTTGCATACAAGCATTTTAGAGACTGTATTTTATTCATATTAATCTGGTTAATGGTAGGCAGGGGTAATTTGGAATCTTTAAGCTCTGTCTGCTCTGTACTCAAGGGCATTTGGGCTACCTTTGTCTTTACTGGAACCTCTCTGCTGATGTGCACTAACTTCATTTTTTTGGTAGTATCCTTCAAGAATACATTGTTACAAACTATGCGCTCTAGGGCAAATGTCGGCTCTCCCCTATTATCTAGTTTAAAAGCTGCTCTTTTTTTTTTAAAGGTTAATGCCAGCAGCCTGGTTCCATCCCGGTTAAGGTGAAGCCCATCCCTTCGGAAAAGCCCCTCCTTTCCCCAGAATGTTCCCCAGTTCCTAACAAATCCAAAACCCTCATCCTTGCACTATTGTCTCATCAATGCATTGCCTGCCTTTTGGGTCCTGCATGCCTATATTGCCATTGCTTAGTGCTGTGCGGCTATGGTGTCCTATGGTGGTGAGCTGTCATGCAGATTTTTGAAACATCGGTGCCCTTTGCAGGTATCAGATATGCCTTTGGATGGGGCATGGCCCCGCTGCATGCTCTATTCACATATGCATAAGGGGGCCTACGTGAGTAGGCGAACACCGCCTTAGTGTTTTCTTGCTTCACAATGGCTGACAAAGCACCAACAGTGGCAAAGCGCATGAGGAAGGCAAACGTCACACTTTCTGAGACAGCTTTGGACCTGTGTCTCATCCTGCAGCAGCACACTGCCCTCTTCATGGTTGAGGATACCAGCACCCAGCAGGCAGCATGGCGTGACATTGTCAGCAGGGTAAATGCGGTACACCACCACAACTGGGACATGGAGGACATCAAGAAGAAGTGGTGCAAGATCCGGCAGGCACTGAAGGAGAAGAGGGCCAGCAACAGCAGGCTGCCACCTGTGCAGCAGCACAGCCTCGAGGACCAGGTGCTGCAGTATGTGGAGGAGGTCACCGTCTTTGGGGTTGCGGGCTTTAACAGCTCCACCACAGACACACAGGGGGGGTGAGTAGGGGTGCCCCATAGCCTGGGTGGGTCCATGACAGCCATATATGTGTCCCCACTGTGCCTCCATCCACCCAGGTCATATCTGTCTGTCTGTCAGACCTTGGGTGCTGCATGCGGTGGGTACGGTGTGCACTGTGCACCACCTGCTGGTTCTGTAGTGGACCAGGTGCCACCTCTTAGACCAAGCTGGCATGCCATACCACTAAATTCTGCCACCTTTGCTTTCCCACAGACCTGCCAGGGACACCGCCCTCTCAGCCTGGGATCAATGCCCACCATAGAGGATGCCAGCGCCCAGCCAGGGTGCAGCACAGTCATCATTGGCAGTGTGCCTGCCAGTGCAGTGGAGCGGTCCAATGCAATGGCCAGTGCAGAGGAGCTGTTGGGTTCACCACCCAGGGCAGTGGGGCAGACCAGTGTGACCACCAGTGCTGGGGAGCCGGACACAGATGATGCCCCACTTGCCGAGCTACAGTTCGCCATCCTGGAGGAGCCAGTGGGTGCATAAGGTGATGATCTGGACCAGGATCTACTGCAGGATGGTGCGCATCTGATGGCAGGCACTGAGGGCATACTGTCTGAGCTGCAGGGTATCTGGCAGGACCTGCAGACTTCAGAGCAGGCCAGGAAGGCAGAGCATGAGGCGTGTTGGGACCACAGATTGCATGTGGAGCGCCACATGGAGCAGCACCAGCGGCTGATGAGGGAGATGGCAGCCTACTAGGCATCTATCGCTAGCTCCCTGTGCAGTTTGGTGAGCCTCATGCAGGCATAGGGGGTGGGCGCTGGGGCTGCCAGTGCAACAGCATAGCCACCTGCTAGCCCTAAGCCATGTCCTTCAGCCCACTCTGCTGGGGAGGGTGGTGACACTGCCAGCACATCCACTGACATCGCTCCACTTCTTCGCAGTGTGCATATTGCCAAGGCTGGTGCATATTGCCATGGCTGGTGTGGAGCCCTGGGGCACAGGAATCATGTGGGGGAAATAAAGAACACTCTGAACACAATGGGTGGTAATGGGCACTTTATTGTATCACTCTGCACACAGTGCGTGGTACTAAGCATTTTATTGGTGACTGTGTGTGCCCAACCCTGGTGTGGTGTGGGGCAGTCACCTCAGAAACTGTCACATATCACCTGTGCATGGTGGGCCACTGCTCTGGCCTGCTGTTGGCTCCCAGACTGCACCATCAACATCTGCTACCTCTGCGGCCTCCCACTCCTCCACAACTGTTGGCTCTGGGTCCGGCACTCCACGCATCCATGCCAGGTTGTGGAATATGCAGCATGATGCGAATATCTGGCATACCTACTCTGAGCTGTTCAAGGCACTGGAAGTGGCTCTTCAGCACCCCAATTGTGCACCCCAAACCCACCCTGGTCTGTTGATGGATGCTATTTTTCCGCTCATCCTGCCAGCTTGTGGGGTGGCACACTGGGGTCAGCAGTCAGGTCCTCAGGGTGTATCCACAGTCACCTGTGGGGACAATGTGAGCTGTGAGCATAGGCATTGGGACGTGCATTGGGTATAGTCTATGGGCTGCTATGGACAGTGTGCAGTGGTGCTCATGTGTTGTAACACATACAATACACATCTCTCACCACCTTCAGCATCAAACTACAGCAGGTGTCCATTCTGGGTCTGTCCTGGGACTCACACATGTGCTCACTCACCTAGCAACCATGCATCTCTGAGCGGACCCCTAACTGCTGCCTGTTCCAGGCTGGACTGGTCGAGAACAAATGAATAGTGACGGGACCCTGGGTAGTGGATACACACATCAATGAAGTCCATGTTGGCATCCACAACGACCTGCATGTTCATCGATATGTACACATGCCTGTTTCGGTATGCCCTCTGCTCCAGCCGTGGTGCCCACACTGCAATGTGGGTGCAGTCTATACATCCAAGCACCGATGGGAAACCAGCAACACTGTAGAATGCCTGCATGGTCTCCTGCCGCATCTGCTGTGTCTGAGGGAGGATTATGAGGTGTCACATCTTCTGCAGCAGGGCCTTGGTGAATGTTCCTATGCATATGGCTATCAGTGGACTGTGTGATTCCAACAGTCACCCATATCACATGCTGGAATCTGCCGGTTGCAAGGAATCCCAGGGCAGTGGTCACCATCATGGTCATTGGCAGGGCCTGGCTTCTGGATATGGAGGGCTCCGTCCACACTGAGTATGCTGCACAGCTCGGTTATCGTTGCTCCATCCAGTCTGTATGTCTGGTAGATATCCTTCTCTGTCAGCTGCAGGTAGTTCACCCTGGGCCTGGGCCTGTGTACATGTGGGGCACGGTACCTGCATCTCGGGTGCTGGGTCATTGCCTGCTGCTGGGTATGCACTGCCTGTCAAATCCTCCACTCTGCCGGGCACAGCGAGTGTGTCTCCACCTCTGGATCACTATGTGCATGGCCCACATGGCGTCTTTGTCTGTCTAGCAGCACTTTACATCTGCACAGTTTGGGTACAAGCCTGCATACACTCCCCTCACTCTACTGTGCACTGTTCTGCCACTACATGGGTTCGCTGCTCACTATCAGTGGTTGTATGCGCTGCGAGCCTTTGCTTAAGGCTACACGGTTAGTGACGTCCAATGTCGGCGCACACGGGTTTCAGAAATCTGCTTACAGAGGTTTCACGGTGACATGCCCTCTTTCTGCCCTTGGGCTTCGGTGCCTGGCGCTGTGTGGGTAGCTGGGCCTCAATGATTCAAGCCACCTTGTTCAATATCTGGTTTACACGGTTATGGCAGTTTTCTATACAATTCTGGAGACCACACCTTCGAAAGGATATAAACAGGATGGAATCAGTGCAAAGGGTGGCTACTAAAATGCTTAGTGGTCTTTGTTAAAAGCATATGGGGACAGACTTAAAGATCTTAATATGTACACATTAGAGGGAAGGCAGGATAGAGGAGGTATGATAGAGACATTTAAATATCTCTGTGGCATAAATGCACAAGAAGAGAGCCTCTTTCAATTGAAAGCAAGCTCTGCTATGAGGGGGACATAGGATGAGGGTGAAAGGGGATAGACTCAGGTCTAATATGTGGAAATATTTCTTTATGGAAAGAGTGGTAGATGCATGGAATAATCTCCCAATGGAGGTCATAGAGAAGAGGACAGTATCTGAATTCAAGAAGGAATGTGACAAACACAGAGATCTCTTAAGGAAAAAAGGGAACTATTGTAGTTGATATAGAGTGGATATTTCTATGTTTCTACCTAGTGAATTTATTTCTGAAAGCCTTGTCTCATTCTCCCTAAAATATATCATCTATCTTTAGTTGGCCCAAAAGTATCTGATATCCTAGGTCAGTGATGGCTAACGTTTTTGAGCCCCAGTGCCCAAACTGCCGCACAAAACCAAAGAATTTCCTCAAAGTGCCAGCACGTCAATTTGCATAAATATTTGCATAATGCTAACATACACTAACTTTTAGTAAACATGTCTCTTAATGAGTGTATGGATAAAGACAGACTAAAAGATTTCTACATTACTATAATCCAGTGCCAACCGCCAGGCACATTAGGAACTACTACAAACACTGCCCATTTAGAACCAATAGCAAACCCGCCGTATCCTAACAGCACTACCAGGAGTCACAAAGCACCATACCATACCTATCAAAAGGCAACACTGCAAATATTAAACCAATACATTTCAGAGAACAACAATACATGACCTACTGGGGAAAGAGAACAAGTGGCAATGTCAAAAAGGAATTACATAAACAGAATACCTCAGCTCAGTTACACAATTGCAATTGCTCCAGCCACTTTCTTCTGGTTTCTTCATGTTTTCTGCTAACTCTCCATCATCTGCTGTCCATTTGTCCTTTCTTCTCTCTTCTAGTTTTTTTTTCCATTCTCTCTCTCTACATCCGCTTTAACATACTAATCTTTCTCCTTTTGCTCTTTCCTCATTCCTATTTCATCCACTCAAATTTTACCTCTCCATCCTCAATCCCCACTTACTCTCCCAATACCCGGCCAATTGTACATTTTTCTTCCCTCACACACAAAATATTTTTCCCCTCTCCATTTCATTCTCCCAGCCCCATCCCCTTCTAATCTCCCCCAACATCAGCTCCCTTTTAGTTCCAGCCCCACCCAGTATCCGCTCCCTTCTAGTCCCCTCATCAGTCCATTTCCAGTCCTAGCTCCCCCATCCATTTCCAGTCCTATCCGAGTCCCTTCATCAGCTCATTTCCAATACCAGCCTCCCATCAGCCCATTTCTAGTCCTTTCCTAGCCCCACCATCAGCCCATGTTAAATCCTAGCTCCCCTCCACTCAGCCCATTTCTAATCCAAGCCCCCCATGAGCCTACCTCCAGTTCTAGCCCCTCCATGAGTCCATTTCAATCCAAGCCCCCACCACAGCCCATTTCCAATCTTAGCTCCCCCAACACCCAATTCTCAGTTCTATCCTAGCCCATCCATCAGCCCAGTTCCTGTCCTAGCTCCCTCCCCTAAGAGCCCATTCCAAGCCCCCCTTCCCATCAGGTCAGTGCAGTTCAAGCCCCTTCCACTCAGCCCAGTTCCATTCCAAGTCCCCCTCCCCATTAGCTATTTGCAGTTCTAGCCCCCCACTTCCCCTCAGCCCATTTCCATTCCAAGCCCCGTCCCCATCAGCTATTTGCAGTTCAAGCCCCCCACTTCCCCTCAGCCCATTTCCATTCCAAGCCCCATCCCCAACAGCTATTTGCAGTTCAAGCCCCCTTCCACTCAGCCCATTTCCAGTCCTAGCAACCCCAACCCATTACCAGTCCTAGCCCCCCATAGCCCACTCCCAGTCCTAATCCCACCAGCCCATTTCCAGTCCTAATCCCCCATCACCCAATTTTCAGTTTAAGCCCCCCCATAGCCCATTACCAGTCCTAAACTCCCCATCAGCCCACTCCCAGTCCTAATCCCCCATCACCCAATTTTCAGTTTAAGCCCCCCCATAGCCCATTACCAGTCCTAACCCCCCATCAACCCACTTCCAGTCCTAATCCCACCAGCCCATTTCCAGTCCTAATCCCCCATCACCCACTTTTCAGTTTAAGCCCCCCCATAGCCCATTACCAGTCCTAACCCCCCATCAACCCACTTCCAGTCCTAATCCCACCAGCCCATATCCAGTCCTAATCCCCCATCACCCAATTTTTAGTTTAAGCCCCCCCAGTGCCCATCACCACTCCTAACCCCCCCAGCCCAGCGCCCATCACCACTCCTAACCCCCCCAGCCAGCCCAGTGCCCATCACCACTCCTAACCCCCCCCCAGCCAGCCCAGTGTCCATCACCACTCCTACCCCCCCAAGCCCAGTGCCCATCACCACTCCTAAATCCCCCCAGCCCAGCACTACTCCTAACACCCCCCCCCCAGCCCAGCCCATCACTACTCCTAACCCCCCCCCAGCCCAGCCCATCACCACTCCTAACCCCCCAGCCCAGCCCATCACCACTCCTAACCCCCCCAGCCCAGCCCAGCCCAGCCCATCACCACTCCTAACCCCCCCAGCCCAGCCCATCACCACTCCTAACCCCCCCCCCCAGCCCAGCCCAGCCCATCCAACTAACTTTGCGAAGATGGGCCAATACCTCAGGGAGTCGTTAGTGGGATGGGAACAGCTGGGGGATGTAGAAAAACAGTGGGCAAAACTGAAAGGGGGTATTTTAAGGGCAACCAACCTTTTTGTTAAAATGGTAAATAAAGGCAAAAGGAACAGGAGACCGCTATGGTTTTCGAAGGAAGTAGCTGAAAAAGTGAAGAAAAAGAGGGAGGCCTTCATGAAATACAAGAGATCACAGAGAGCAGAAGACAAGCATCTGTATTTGGAAAAACTTAGAGAAGCTAGCAAAGTAGTCAAGAAGGCAAAGATTCAAAAGGAGGAGGAAATAGCCAATGCAATAAAATGGGGGGATAAGACATTTTTCAGATATATTAGTGAGAAGAGGAAGAGCAAAAGTGGTATTGTCAGACTCAAGGGTGCAGGGGGGGAATATGTAGAAGCTGATAAGGATAAAGCGGAATTGCTTAACAAATATTTTGTTCTGTGTTCACAGATGAAGAACCAGGAGCAGGACCTCAGAAAACACCCACAAATAAGAACAGAAGCGAGGGACATCTTGAACTATTTTCAGAAGACTGTGTTCGTGAGAAACTAGCTCAACTTAAAGTAGACAAAGCGATGGGACCGGATGGGATACACCCTAGAATACTGAGGGAACTTGGGGACGTTCTAGCAGCTCCACTGACTGACCTTTTCAATGCCTCGTTGGAGTCAGGAGTGGTGCCAAAGGACTGGAGAGAGGCTCATGTGGTGCCTTTACACAAAAGCGGAAGTAAGGATGTGGTTGAAAACTACAGGCCGGTTAGTTTAACTTCGGTGGTGAGTAAATTATTGGAAACGCTGCTGAAAGAGAAAATAGTGAGGTTTCTGGAGTCCAGCGGATTACAGGATCCGAGGCAGCATGGATTCACCAGAGGCAGGTCTTGTCAGACAAATCTGATTGATTTTTTTGACTGGGTGACCAGGGAGTTGGACCAAGGGAGAGCTCTAGATGTGGTGTATTTAGATTTCCGTAAAGCCTTTGACACTGTTCCTCACAGGCGACTTATAAACAAACTGAGCACCCTAGGGATGGACCCTAAAGTTACTGCTTGGGTTAGAAATTGGTTGGGTGGGAGGCGACAAAGAGTACAAGTAAATGGAGCTCACTCTGAGGAGAAGGATGTTACCAGTGGTGTGCCCCAGGGATCTGTCCTTGGTCCAATTCTTTTTAACATCTTTGTTAGTGATATAGCGGAAGGGCTGTCGGGTAAGGTTTGCCTCTTTGCGGATGATACCAAAATCTGCAATAGAGTAGACACCCAGGAAGGGGTAGATAACATGAGGAGGGATCTAGCTAAGCTTGAAGAATGGTCTAGAATTTGGCAGCTGGGATTTAATGTTAAAAAATGTAAGGTCATGCATTTGGGCTGCAGCAATCCAAGGGAGCAATACAGTATAGGAGGTGAAGTACTTTTGTCCACTAAAGAAGAGCGGGACCTAGGCGTGGTTGTGTCTGATGATCTTAAAGTAGCTAAACAGGTGGAAAAGGCGACAGCAAAAGCTAGAAGGATGCTTGGGTGCATACGGAGAGGAATGGCTAGCAGAAAAAAGAAGGTGATAATGCCTCTGTATAAGTCTTTGGTGCGACCTCATTTGGAGTATGGTGTGCAATTCTGGAGACCGCACCTTCAAAAGGATGTGAACAGGATGGAGTCGGTGCAGAGGGTTGCTACCAAAATGATTAATGGGCTTCATTATAAAGCATATGAGGACAGACTTAAGGATCTTAATATGTACACCTTAGAGGAAAGGCGGGATAGAGGTGATATGATTGAGATGTTTAAATACCTCCGTGGCATAAATGTTCAGGGAGAGAGCCTCTTTCAATTGAAAGCAAGTTCTGCTACGAGGGGACATGGGATGAGGGTGAAGGGAGATAGATTCAGGAGTGATATGCGGAAATATTTCTTTACGGAAAGAGTAGTGGATCCGTGGAATAGTCTCCCAGTGGAGGTGGTAGAGATGAGGACAGTAACTGAATTCAAGAAAGCATGGGACCAACACAGAGGATCTCTAAAGGCAAAAAGTGGACTGTTGTAGTTGTTATGGAAGGACAGACTAGATAGGCCATGTGGTCTTTTTCTGTCGTCATATTTCTATGTTTCTATGTTTCTATGTTTCTATCACATCACCACTCCTAACCCCCCCCCCAGCCCAGGGAAAATTAAAAAAAAAAGAAAACCTGTCTGTTGCCGCTGTCGGGGCCGCCGCGGCAGAATCGAGCGTGCCGCGGGGCCCCCCTGTATCCGGCAGAGCCTGCCCTCCCCGTAGCAGCTCTCTCTTTGGAGCTGCAGTCAGACGCGCCGGCTTGCAGAGCGTGAGGGAAGAGTTTCTCCCTCGCTGCTCTGTTAAATCCGCGGGGGCTGATGGGAAGTTCCCATCAGCCCCCGCGGGCTTAACAGAGTCGCGAAAGGGAAACTCTTCCCTTCGCGCTCTGCAAGCCGGCGCGTCTGACTGCAGCTCCAAAGAGAGAGCTGCCAAAGAGAGAGCTGCTATGGGGAGGGCAGGCTCTGCCGGGTACAGGGGGGCCCCGCGGCACGCTCGATTTTGCCGCGGCGGCCCCAACAGCGGCAGCAGACAAGTAAAATTGAAAAAAAAAAAAAAACCTAATTGCGGACCTTCCCGCGTGCCAGCTGCAAGGCCTTCGTGTGCCACAGCTGGCACACGTGCCATAGGTTCGCCATCGCTGTCCTAGGTGAACCTTCAACCATAAGAATATGACAACATAAGAACATAAGATATGCCATACTGGGTCAGATCAAGGTCCATCAAGCCCAGTATCCTATTTCCAACAGTGGCCAATCCATGGCACAAATACCTAGGAGGTTCCCAAAAAGACACACAGTTCCACAATGCTTGTCTTGGGGCAAGCAGTGGATTTCTCGGGTTCCCTTTAATAATGGTTTATGTACCTTTCCTCCAGGAACTTGTCCAAACCTTTTTTAAACTCAGCTACACTAACAGCTTTTACTACATCCTCCAGTAATGAATTCCAAAGTTTGATTACGAGTTGAGTGAAAAAATATTTTCTTTTCTTAGTCTTACACCAGTTACACTGTAGCTTCATTGCATGTCCCCTAGTCTTTCTACTTTTTGATGGTGTAAACAATTGATCTACGTTTACCCGTTCCACTACATTCATTAATTTATAGACCTCTATAATATCTCCCCTCAGGCATCTTTTTTCCAGGTTGAAAAGCTCTAACCTTTGAAGCCTCTCCTCATAGGCGTATATTCCATCTCCTTTACCTTTTAGTGGCTCTTCTTTGTACCTTTTATAATTCTGCTATGTCCTTTTTAAGATATGGCCACCAGAATTGCACACAATATTCAAGGTGTGGTTCCACCATGGAGCTATACAGAGGCATTGTAATATCCTTTGTTTTATTCTCCATTTCTTTCCTTATGATTCCTGGCATTCTAGTTGCCCTCTTGGCTGCCACTGCATAGTAGGCAGAGGGTTTCAACATGTTATTCACGATGATGCCTAAATCTTTTTACTGGCTGGTGGTCCCTAATGTGGAACCTTGCATCGTGTAACCATAGTTTGGGTTGTTCTTTCCTATGTGCATAACTTTGCACTTGTCCACATTAAATTTCATCTTCCATTTGGACGTCTAGTCTTCCAGTTTATCAAGGTCCTCTTGCAATTGTTGTTCGTTTTACCAGTATCATTAATTTTATCTAACTGGCAAAATCAATAAGTTCATCGTTGATGGAAAAGAAATTGAAATAGTAGACAACTTTAACCTACTCGGATCAACTATCAATGAACAAATATGCATTCAAGAAATCAGACAACACATTGCTCTTGGCAGAATGGCTATGAAGGACCTAGACAAGATTCTCAAGAGCAGAGATGTCTCTCTCCATACATAGATTCAATTCATTCAAGCCATGGTATTTTCAATAACGTCATATGGATGCAAAAGTTGGATAGTGAAAAAGATAGGCAGGAAGAAAATTGATGCTTTTGAATTATGGTGCTGGCAACTTATAGTTTGTGTACCATGGACTGCCCGAAGAACACGCCAGTCAGTACTAGAGGAGATCAAACCTAAGCTTTCTTTAGAAGCTCAGATGACAAGACTTAGACTTTCATACTTGGAGTACATCATGTGAAGAAAGAGATCATTAGAGAAAGACATCATACTTGGCACAATAGAAGGTCAATCCAAAAGATGAAAGCCAGCAATGAGATGGATTGATACAATAATAGCAGCTATTGGTGCCACTCTGTCAACAATGAGCCACTTGACTGAAGACTGAGCACAGTTTAGAACAACTATCCAGAGGGTGTCAACATCGACTTAATGGCACTTAACAACAACTGTTATTTATTTATTTGGAGTGTTGTATTTAATAAGTATATTATTTTATTTGGTTTTATTTATATGGATGGAATGAAGGAAGGAATACACCTTCCAGAGAAACAAAACCCAAACAAGGAGCAGAGGGCAGAAACCATGGCCACAATCGTTAACATCTCATAATGCGCATTATCGTTACTTAACGATCGTTGATGTTTCGCGGCGCGGTAAACACCGCAGAAGGTGGAGAGAGGGCGGAGAGAAGGGGTCAATGGGCGGATTGTGGGCGGAGAGAGGCTCCATTCACACTAATGCACTGATCTGAAGAGCTGAATCCTAACGCGATTGAAAACCTGCCGTTAGAGGCACATATGCAGGAGAGAGAAACCATTTACGTGTCAGCAATGTACAGCCCAGGCAGGGAGCCCAAAATCTGTGATAGTAGTCCTCCATGTACAGCAATACCATAGTGCCAAAGTATGAATGGCCACTATGGCGATGGTGCAAATGGGGCATAGGGTGCCACAGGTGGGACATGTAGCATGGGCAGCTGGGGCACAGGGTGGACCAGGCGGGCACCTAGGTGGCACATAGGAACATAGACACCGGAGATCAGCAAGACAGCAGTTAACCAAGGCCAAACACAATCCACCAATATCTACCTGGTCCACCCTAGCCAATAGTCACTAGGGCACAGACCTGACATCCCCCAAGCCATCCCGCCCCCATGTGGAGGGGACATAATAGTGGTAGGCAGTGATGGGGGGATGTGAGGATGTCCATGTATGCCCCCCACCCCGGAACCCGCTCCCTAGGTGGGCGCCTACCTACACAGTGGATGGCCTGGGACTGCGCACTACCAGCACCGACAGCAAATGACCACATCAGCTTGGCAGGGGGCATGTGCCCGTACTGGAGGGGGCAGTGCCACCTTCCTGCAGTGGACCCAGGCCATGCTCTGCATCAGTACGTGGTGTGCAGTGCAACATAAAAGGTCTGGCTGAGGAAAAGTGCAGGTAGCCCCAGGGAATACCATGCATCTGTGGCAACAGTGTGGTGCAGTACACCCAGCCAGTGTGTCCAGGAGCAGAGGGTCACAGGTGCAGGTCCAAGCTGTGGTTCCTGCAGAGCATGTCCCTATATTTTACCCTACAATACAGATACAACAGCAACATGTGCAAAGCCAAAAGCAGCGGCGAACAGGGGTGCAAACACCCACTCACACAGGCTCCACAATCCAATGATGCATGGAGCGGCAGGCTGTTGGCCCCAGCATTGGGATGATGTTATCACCAAAGCACTACTACTACCCCCTGCACAGTTTAGCAATGTCGGCACTGTGCTCAGGACTAGTGTGGTGGGCAGGGCTGCCAACCACCTCTATCTTTTTATAATGCTGCAAAAGGAGTGAGCGTGTTTGTATGTCTATCCATTGTTCTGTGGCTGCCCACACTTCACTGGGCCCAAAATGTCCCACTGTTACCAGCATTAGCCTGATTAGATGCATAATGAGGAGCAAGGTATTCTGGGTATGGCCCAGATGGGGCAGATTGGCCAGGATGCATCTTCACAGGGTGTGGGGCAATGGCTAGGACACTGTAGTGCCTGACCACCACCTGCATGGACAGGGTGGCCACAGCATGGCATGCTGGGAGGGCACTCACTCTGAATGAGCAGTGACCATGGCAAGTCTAGGTTCCCACATAGCGCTCTACACTATTTGTCTCTAGTGATATATTTGTGTTCCCCAGTGCTGGGGTCCCAATCATTGAGATGCCTGCTTGCTGCACATAGTTCCTGGTGGACTGTCTGCAGTTAGACTGTGCATGGTCAGCACACCTTTAAGGTACAGTCTGACTGTGCTGTCTCCTGGTGACTGGCAGACAGTGGTGGGAGGCACTTGGGGTTTCCAGACCTAACCCCAGCATTGCTGCTTGCCTGCCACTGTCCCAGTCATAGGTATGGCTCTGGCCCACCAACCCTGAAGGGCTGTTTTGTACAAACAGGATGGAGGTTGCTTCTCTGGGGCGGGGGCACTGTTCTTTACCTACAAACGGGTGATTTGGGCCCTTTGGGGTATGTAGTGAATACCACTGTGACCTATACAGGCACTGCTACACACACCTCATGTAATTCTAGGAACCCCTCTGCCCTGATAACAGCTGCCCATGTCAGCCAGACCCTCACAAGGGGGAAACACTAATCTGGCTGGTGTCTGGTCTCACAGGGCCACATGTGACTGCAGGATACAGATGGACACCAAATTGTCTTCGGCTGCATTGCACAGAACACCTGTCACACACTGGTAGTGATGGGGATGTACAGCAGGACCTATCTCTAGCACCACATGTACTGTGGACCTAGTGCTGGGCACCAATCCTATCCCTCAGGGTTACCACAGAACCTGCACAATGGCATGGTCTGTAGCTACTCTGTGCCAGTATCACACACTGTCAGTTCGTCTTTCCCAGCTGAGGTACCGGAGAGGTGCAGACCCCATTTGGTGATCAGCTGTAGACAGCTATTCAGCATGTGCATTGCATCATGGGTACTGCTGTGACATACACCATGGAGGTATAGCCTACTGGTTAATACATTGCCATTCTTGGCAGTGTTCATTGGTTCAGTTCCTCATTTTTCCCTCCTCTCATGCCTGTCCTACTCAAATAGTGTGCATGCCTGTAGAGGTCATATTTTTGCAGATCTGCGCTTCCAGCCCATAAAACCCTTGCCACAATTGCCAACATTCCCTCGGTCCATCTATCTGCATCTGTCAGCTGTGTAGAGTCCTGTCTGCCTGTGCAGGCTGCCAGCCCATGTCCTGCACTGCTACCCTTTCCTGCATTGCGCCTTATCATGCTTGCCTCGCCTGTGCCTGATCTGCATGGCACCACCACTCCTCTGTCCACCCATCATTGTAACTATCCTGCCACCTCTTCCTCCACTGGGGGAAACATATTCCCATCATCTGCCACCAACTGTTTTTCCGGTACTTTACATTGCCAACACCCTGTGCTGTGGTAGAGCTGCCCCACCATGTTTGTCGTCAGTACTGGCAGGCACATGGGATGCCCGCAGATATGGCAGGTCCAGCGGCTCCCACTTCTCCCTCCTTCACTCACCTGTTCATTGCCTTTCCTGAGTGCTCTATCTAGTGTTAGGGTTACATCTGTCTCTGTTCCACACAGGTCATGCATGTCATCCTGAGGCACCTTGCAGTCCCTAGGGCACACTAACCTAGGACACCATAACCTTGTTAGGCCACCTTAACCTATGGTTCCATAGCCCAGGGTACCTTCTGCGGTGACTTGTCCAAGGGTGCCTAATATGGTGCTTAGCCTAGGAGGCCCTATAGGGTGCCTTCTGAGGCACCTTACAGGGCACCTTACTAGGCACCTTACAGGGCACCTTACATGGCACCTTACTAGGCACCTTACAGGACACCTTACATGGCACCTTATAAGGCACCTTACAAGGCACCTTACAAGGCACCTTACAGGGCACCTTACAGGGCATCTTACATGGCACCTTATAAGGCACCATACAAGGCACCTTATTTGGCACCTTATTAGGCACCTTACATGGCAACTTACAGGGCACCTTATAAGGCACCTTACATGGCACCTTATAAGGCGCCTTGCAAGGCACCTTGCAAGGCGCTTTACAAGGCGCCTTGTAACGCTCGTTGTTCTAAGGCGCCTTGTAACGCGCATTCTCTGTCAGCTTGCTATAACAATGCACTGCCCATGCCTTTATATGGGCATCTCTACTTTACCGCGGAACCTACCGCAAATGACATTACCGCAGTTTAGTAAACATACCCCTATGTAAGATGAACAGGAGGTATTTATTTATTGAGAACCCAACTTAAAAAGTTTCAGCATTAAGCCCTTCATCAGGGGTCTAAAAACGGACACACAAATACATAAGATTAAAATATAATTAAAATTAAAATTTATAGAAATTAAGATACTAAAACATCCTGATAAAAGCATACAAAACTTTAAAACTAAAATACATTACCAAAGAAATGTAATAGAATATGCATAGTGATTTTCCCGAAGGGCGGTGCTACATCACTCTTTCCAATCTGAGGGGACAGATAAAACAAATAAATGTACATGCATAGATTCTGATACAATATATGTGTGTAAAAAGAAGAAGAAGAAAAGAAAAAAGAAAAGAAAGAAAAAAGAGAAAGAAAAAGAGAAAAAAAAAGAGAAGGAGGAGAGGGAGAGGGAGAGGGAGAAGGGGGAAGGAGAAAGGGGGGAAGGGGAGGGAGGGGGAGGGGGAAGGGGGAAAAGGGAGGAGGGGAGAAAAGGGGGGAAGAAGGGGAAAGAGTGGGGAGGGGAGGAGGGGAGAGGGAAAGGAGTGGGAGGAGGGGAAGGGGAGGGGAGGGGAGGGAGGAGCGAGGAAAAGAACAGCATAGGAAATGTATTATTCATAACATTATAAAGATAGCACACCATCAGAGAAGGAGCATACATATAATAGTCTGGTCAAAAATACCGTTGAAGAGAAAACACACTCAAGTGCTAGTAGGAAAATTAAAATACAGTGCTTATGAGGGGGCGGAGTGTAGGCCGGGTCCACCTACAAAGCTTCCCCAATTACCAATAAACAGTTCAGACAGCAAGTTGCTCAGCTACAAAAAAAACTTTTTTATTTGGCACAGCAAACAAATGGTTATAGATGCAGATAGCAAGTGCCTGTCTGAAGGACAGTGGGGCAGCCTTCTCTCTGCAAGGGGAGAAAAGAACTGCCCCCAGACCCTCTAAAATTGCTGTCTTATATATACCTCTCTGCTTCAAATTCTAAATAGTTTCAGCAAATGCAAAAACTCTTTCCCAGGGCCTTCTATGGTTATGCAGTTAGATCTGCTGATCAAGGTTTGCCTAACTATGCAATCAATCATAGCCCTCTGCCTCCTCCTGTGTTTTTTTCCATCTGCTGGCACCAATTGAAACCTTCAGGGCAAGAGCATTAGTTGAATTCCTGGCTTGACCTGTTTGAACCTAGGCTTATATCCTTGGACACTTCTGTCCAAAGTATAGCTTTTTTAGGCTTTATAACAGTAGTAAGCTGCATGTGTTCTTTTCCTGTTGCCCACCTGTTTGTGCCATCCATATGTTGCTGTGTCTGTTTCAAACAGGCCAGAGTGCAGTTATAAGGCAGACATATATGCAATCATAAGGCAAACATATAAAGCAGATCTGAGCTGATTATCCCTTTATTCCAATTATCCTTTCAGGAGCCAACAACGAAGCGGGATGGCTGCTTAGGAGCTCAGCTCTGGTGAATCCGTCAAGATTTCCTGAGTAATACCCTAAAAATAATGACCTATTAAGCCTATCGGATGTTGCTCTAAGTCTCTGACAAGGAGCAGAGTATGACGAGTGGAAAACCTACAAAGTTGGACTTCACGGCGAGTTCTGGCTCGGGATCCAAAAGAGCTAAGTCGGATCCTCTCTCCCCTCATAAAATGGCCGCCGCCAGGGAGCCAGAAGAATCAATAAAAGAACTGCTGGGAGAAATTCGAGCTGTCAGGGATATTGTAGTAGCGAACGGTGAGGCTCTGAGTCGGTTGCAAGTAGATGTGCAAGAAATGAAGTCGCAGATGAAAGCGGTAACAGGGCGCATAGATAAAATAGATGGCATGATAGTAAAGCACGAGGAGCAGTTAAGTCAACTTAACAAAGCCTTCAGGAAGATCGAGCGCCTGGAATTGAACATTGAAGACCTCAGTAACAGAAACAGGAGAAACAACATCAGATTAGTGGGCATTCCGGAGGGAGCTGAAGGTCCTGATGTATCCGCGTTCCTAGGGAAGGCTCTACCCAAGCTATTGCGGCTAAACTTCTCTGAACCGCTGGGAATTGAGAGGGCCCATAGAGTTCTGGCGCAAGCAATTTTTCAGAATCGGAGGCCAAGACCGATAATTTTCTGTCTGCTACGACACCAGCATGCTCTACAAATAATGGCAGCGGCTAGAGGGCAAACTTCACTAACATTTGAAGGGCACAAGATTTCCTTCTTTCCGGATTTCTGCAAAACAACGGTAGAAAAAAGGAAGCAATTTTTGGAGCTGAGACCTCGGTTGCAATACTTGCAAGCGCGGTATGGTCTTTTTTACCCAGCCAGGCTAAAAATTACTTTAGACAATCACACCAAAACCTTTGATGATCCGGTAGGTGCGTTGCAATTCATTGAAGAGCAAGAAGCTCTAAAAATGCAATGAAAGAAGGTCTCTCCGGTATTGCACAAAAGGATGGAGGTATGGGCTGGCGGAAGCAAGAGCATAGTCTTCTCTGCCAGATGTACCACTCTCCTCTACATGATCTCCTCTGAGGGAAGAAGGCAGATAAAAACTTCGGAGGCGTCCTTTTGGGCAGTGGTCTGAATGGAAGACATGGAAGTTAAATGGACTTTGCGATGGAAATTGACCCATTGATGAGTCTTTATAGAATATGGATATAAGTAGGTCATTTTAAGTAAGAAAATAAAGAAAGACACAAGTAGGGAAATGTAGGATGAATACATGAGAACAGAATGTAAGGATGTATTATAAATGATATAGAGACAGGTGATGTAGAGTAATATTGAATATGTAATGTGACGATGTTATCCATAAAAGGAAATTGCATGTTTTGTAATATCAATGAGATTAGTGTGATGGTTTGTGTTATTGCCATTTTGGGTATTCTTTTTCTGTGGGGGGGGGGGGGGGTGTAAGGTACTGGTAGTTTAGAGAGTCAATGTGAAGTAAACAGGGCTTGTCTATAGTTGGGGCTATTTTAGGATGGGATTCACTGCGGCCATGCTGCATGTGTGTTGTCTCACCCAACCTGGTGGGGTCGTCTGGAATCCATAAAGATGGTTTTGATGCCAAAATTGAATTATATCCTTGGGATGCTTCCCTGTTTACTCCCAAAACATACGTATACAGAGATGGAGCATATTTTAAGTGCTTTCCTCTGGAATGGGAAAACGCCTAGAATTGCACTGAAAAAGCTTAAGGCCAGCAAGAATGAGGGAGGAGTTCATTTTCCAGATTTCTATCGGTACCATCTTGCCGCGATTCTGTCTCAAGGAAGTTTGTGGTCAGCAGAAGAGACCTTCGAACAGCGACCTATCTGGGTTGAGGTAGAGGAGCATCTAGCCCACCCTTGCCCAGCCAAGTTACTTATGGGTATGAAATTCACGGATTCGTCCAGGGGGGGCAGGATAATCATTTTCACTCAAAAAGCATTTCAAAGTTTCTGCTCTATTAGTGAAAATGAAAACCCACCATCACTTCAAATGCCTATATGGAATAATCCTGCGCTCAAAATTAACAAATCCTCCTTTGCTTGGACAGTCTGTCAAAAATGCGGAATTTGGACGTTGGGACAGCTGTTAGAAAAAGGCACGTAGAAATCTTTCGGAACACTTCAACGGGAGTTTGGTATAGCATCTGTATCGTATTTTCAATGGCTTCAACTCAAGCATTGTATAGAATGCTTGAAAAGAAAACCAAGAGATTACACACAAGCATGGGGATTGGAAAAGATTATGGCTGAAATAAGAGTACAGAAGGGGCAAATTACAAGGATATATGCTTATTTTAGAACACATTTCTCATCGAGGACAGGGGGCTTACGGAAGATTTGGGAAGAGGAGATTGATTCTAAATTATCACAGCACTCATGGAATCTACTTTGGGGACCCCTAGTTCGTACGTCAAGGTCGGCTGTGTTGACGCAAGCAATGCTTTTTTTTGTGCATCGAGTATTTATTACCCCAGTTAAGCTGGCGAAATGGAATAAGACGCTATCCAACCGCTGCTGGTCATGTCAGGATGAGATAGGTACCATGAGGCATATGTTTTTGGATTGCCCTTACATTCAGGCTTTTTGGGCTCCGGTCTGGGCTAGGATTCAGCAAGTCTTACACTTTTCCGCGCCTTTGACTTGGCGTATCATGGTATTGAGGGCTCTAGCGGATATTCCTTTGATGGCAAGAAAGCATTATTTTCTATTAAACTTTATAATAACGATAGCCATAAAAGCAATCTTATCCAATTGGAAGGACCCTACAAATTTGTGCATGTCTTTACAGTAAATACGAAAAGACCCAGGATAAAATTTCTCAGATTAGAGGAATTGTCATAGAGCAGGACAAATGGTCTGCCCTGGATACATATACAAATATATATACAAATACTATTTCAAGCTGAGAGGCATCTTCCCCTTTTTTCTCTCTTCATCCTTTTTTCTCTCATTTTTCTTTCTATGCACTCTTTAAGTTTCGTGGTAAGATGTGGAAGGGTGTTGAATCGGGAGAAATGGCTGGAAAGGATGTTAGTCTTTGTAGTTAGTATTTTTAGTTTTATATTTTTCCTTTTAGGTTTGCTAATGTCTAAGTATGTAATAAAGTATCGATGTATATTGTTTGTAAAACTTAAAAATATTCAATAAAAAAAAATACAATGCTTATTATGCAGAAACAGATACCATAAGAATAACTGCAGAGCAATCATAGTGAGGTGAAAAACAAACGGAAACCACTGCTCACATTTTAAAAGGCTTACTGCCAGGCTGTAAAAACAAAATAAGGAGCTACATAAAATTTTGCACAGACTGTAATAAGGCTATAAAAATGCCGACTGAAAACATTAAAAGGGAACCATCGGATCAGCTCCATATGTTAGATGAGTCACATAGGAAAATGGTACCAAAGTATATTTTAAATGATACATAAAAGTAAATTAAATGTTTGAGAAACCAGTATTATAGGAGTCAAATCAAAAATGCAAAAGATAATAGCTTTAAAACTGTGATATGTCTGTGGGGACAAATATTTATTTATTTGGCTACATTTATAATCTTGCTTTTCACTGGGTCAAGGTGGTTGGGGGTGCATTTAACATGAGGGATATGAGGCACATACACTAATGCTTACAGGGA
This sequence comes from Ichthyophis bannanicus, assembly GCA_033557465.1. NCBI lineage: Eukaryota > Metazoa > Chordata > Amphibia > Gymnophiona > Ichthyophiidae > Ichthyophis > Ichthyophis bannanicus. Next base: position 399,461,104 of record CM066036.1, read on the forward strand.
ACATGGGCAATGGAGGGTTAAGTGGCTTGCCCAAGACCATGAGGAGTGCCTGTGGGACTAGAAGCCCAGTCCTTCTGGCCCAAGGTTGCTGTCCTCTAGTAGGAATAGAACTGCTGACCTTCTGGCTTGTGGTACCTTGCCCCAACCACTAGGCCACTCCTCCTCAATGGAGGTACCACAAACTTCTTACTTATGTAACAGAAATCATATGAACAGTGACGTAAGAACATCATGCATGTTTTAGTATCTTCATTTTTATAATTTTTAATTTTAATTATATTTTAACCTGATGTATTTGTGTGTCCGTTTTTAGACCCCTGATGAAGGCTTAATGCCAAAACCTTTTAAGTTGGGTTCTCAATAAATAAATACCTCCTGTTCATCTTACATAGTGTGGCCATGGTTTGTGCCCTCTGCTCCTTGTTTGGGTTTATTTATATGGACTACTCTAGTTATTTATTTCCACAGCTTGTAGCCCCTGAGAAAGGCCATGCCAAACATGGCTGTGTCAGGCTCTGGGCTTTATTCCCTTCCTTGATCATTGTTCTACAATAAAGTTTTGTTTTTTTGCTACTCATTCCTTGTTTGCTTCTTATGGGTAACTTTCCTACATCTTCCTCAGTAAAGACTGAAGCAAAGAATTCATTCAGCCTCTCTGATATGGCCTTGTCCTCTCTTAGTGCCTCTTTTACCCCTCTGTCATCTAATGGTCCAACTGACTCTCTCACAGGTTTTTTGCTAAGAATGAACTTGAAAAAGTTTTTATTATGTGTTTTTGCTTCCTCAGCAAACTTTTTTAAAAATCTCTCTTTGTCTGCCTTATCAGTGCCTTGCATCTAACTTCCCAGTGCTTATGTTGTTTCCAGTTTTTCCATTTCCTGATGCTTTTTTGGCTACAATAGCCTCTCTGACCTCACCTTTAACCATGCTGGCAGTTTTTTAGACTCCCTTCCACTTTTTTTAAAGCATGGAATACAGCTGGTCTGGGCTTCCAAGCTGGCATTTTTAAACAACACCCATGCTTGATGTAAATCTTTAACCTTTGCAGCTGCTCCTTTTAGTTTTTCTTAACTATTTTCCTCCTTTTACTGTGGATTTCCTTGCCGCCCATCCTCCATTTATTAAATCAAACATGATTATGCTACGATCACTATTATCAAGTGGCCCCAACACCCCTCCCCCAAATCTTCCCTTGCCCTCCCTACCCCCCACCCCAATGTGGCCAGTATCTCTCGTTCCCCTCCCTAACTCCCCAAGGGAACCTGCATCTCCCCTGTCCTGCCCCCTCCAGGTGGCCAGCCTTTCATCTCCCCTTCCCTATCCCTCCTCTTCTGGCCAGCATCTCTCCCACATTGTCCCTGTCTCTTGCAGGACTTGCTTCACTCTTCCCCCACACCCTACTATTGCCATTCCTACTACCATTACCACTCTAGCTCTGCTCAGGCTGCCCTAAAGCATTGTAAAGTGACATGCATGGTGTGAGATCTCTGAGCGTAGGCATACACTCAGGTACTGCCAGGTCCTATTCTCTCCAGTGGAAGTTGGCACCAGAGAGGGTGGACTCAGCAGAGCCCGAGGACCCTGCTTGTGCTTAGAGGTCCCACAACCTACACACAATACTACAGTGTTTCTGGGTGATCTGAACTGAGGTAAGATGGCAGCAGTCATAGTGGAAGAGGAAAGGAAGCTCTGTCCTATTGCACTGCTGCCTCCTGAACTCTGCCGCTCTAAGCAGACGCCTAATCCAGCTGGTGGTAGGACCAACCCTAAGCCTTACAGTTGTGTTATTTATCTGTGCATGAATATGGAATTTTCAACGTAAAATCAGAAATCTGTATTTCCTGCTTCTAGGCAGTTCACTCCATTCTAAAACTTCCCAGGCATTTTGTCCCAAGACTCACAGCAGGTATCTGAACACCAACACTGATGGTCACATTACATTGCTGCAATCTTCAGTCCTGGCCTTTTGTATTTGAAGTTCATTTGAGCTAAAGACTACTCTCTTCCTTCGCCTTCCCCCAGTTATGGGGAGAGGGAGGTATTAATGCAATTGAAACTGATATGAAGAAACATAGAGTCCTCCGAGGCAGTTCTTCACCAAACATGGAAACATGCCAGATCTCAATGGATTTCTGAAACTGAGAAGTATAGATTTATGAAAAATACAAAAAGAATTTAACTTTATAGATCACTGATTACAATTCTGTGAAACAGAGCATCTATGAGATAATCCCTTGATATGAGATCCCACTTTTAACATCTTAAGGCTATGAGACTGGAAGAATCTTGAGATATGTCAGAGGACTCTGTTAGTATCAGATATTCTTTCCCCAAATCATTCTCAAAATAAAAAATAGCATTGCAGCATTAAAAAAATATGTCTCTGTTCCCCCTGACTTTACAGGCTTGTGGCCCCACCTATTCCCACCTGTGCGAGGAAAACCTGTTCCTGAATGGGATATGCTACATCTTTAATGATAAACTTCAGGTGACTGAGGAGATCCGGCCATCTTATAAAGGTATGAGTCTGAAAATCTGTATCTCTCTACCACTTCCAGAGATGACATTAATCACTGCACTCTGTATATCTCCATTGTTCACAGAAGTTCATACAAAATAAACTTTGCTAAAGAATTTAAGGCTACTTTTTAACCATGGACTTTGCACCAGTGTTCAAGTAAAAGTATGTTCAAACTTTCACTTTGGAAATTACCTAAGGAAAACATACTCACAGAGACTTGCACCTTTTTATGTAAGTACTGTTTCTGGTTAAAACAACACATAGTAACATAGTAAATGACGGCAGATAAAGACCAGCATGGTCCATCCAGTCTGCCCAGCAATACGGCAAGAGTAGGTGCATCTGATGCTCTGTGAGGTCACCCCTCCCCATGTCTTTGTTTAGGGGTGGACCCACCACTCCATGTAGGACACCCCTATTTGTTGAGAAGTTAGATGGTTCCGTTTATTTTGTTTTTTATCCTGTTGCTGTAAAGGGATCCGCTGTGCTTGCCCCATGCTGTTTTGAATTCTGTCACCGTGTTTGCCCCCACCACTTCCATCGGGAGAGCATTCCAAGCACCCACCACCCTTTCAGTGAAAAAATATTTCCTGACATTGCCTTTGAATTTTCCACCTTGCAGCTTCATGTTATGCCCTCTAGTTTTGCAGCTTCCCCGTCTTTGGAAGAGGTTTGTTTGTTCATCGTTCCTCTTTAAGTATTTAAAGGTCTGAATCATATCTCCCCTAACCCTCCTCTCCTCCAAAGTGTACATATTTAGGTCTTCAAGTCTCTTCTCATAAGGCTTCTTACGCAGGCTCCAAATCATTTTGGTCGCCTTCCTCTGAACACTTTCCAGTCTTTTTACATCTTTTGCAAGATATGGTCTCCAAAACCTACACAGTATTCCAGGTGAGGCCTCACCAGCAACCTGTACAGTGGCATAAGTAGCTCTTCCTTTCTGCTGGTAATCCTTCTTTGTATGCAGCCCAACATCCTCCTGGCTTTTGCCACCGCCTTGTCGCACTGTTTTGCCACCTTGAGATCATCAGAGATAATCACACCAAGGTCTTTTTCCTGAACTATGCACACCAACCTCTCGCCCCCTATCGCGTACATTTCCCTTGGATTTCTGCTACCTAAGGGCATGACAATGCACTTTTTCGCATTAAATCGTAATTACCAAGCATTAGACCATTCTTCCAGCTTTTGTAGATCTTTCCTCATGTTATCTACTCCCTCGGGGGAGTCCACTCTGTTGCAAATTTTTGTGTCATCTGCAAAAAGACAGACTTTTCCATTCAGTCCTTCAGCAATATCACTCACAAATACATTGAACAGTGCCGGGCCCAAGACCGAACCCTGGGGCACACCGCTAATCACCTTCCCCTCATCCGAGTGAGCTCCATGTACCATCACCCTCTGTCGTCTGTCAGTCAACCAATTTCTAATCCAGTTTACTATCTTGGTACCCATCCCCAAGCTACTGAGTTTATTGACAAGCCTCCTATGAGGAACAGTATCAAAGGCTTTGCTGAAATCCAGGTAGATGACATCCATCGCATGCCCCTGATCTAGTTCCTTGGTCACCCAGTCAAAGAACTCAATCAGATTAGTTTGGCAAGACCGTCCTTCAGTAAAACCATATTGCCTCGGATCTTGCAACCTGTTGGTTTTGAGAAAATTCACTATTACTTTTCCCGCCACCGAGGTAAGGCTCACGGGTCTGTAGTTTGACACTCCTTCCCTGTCACCACTTTTGTGTAGAGGTACGACATCAGCCATTTTCCAGTCCTGAGGAACCTCTCCTGTTTCCAAGGATCTGTCGAATACATCCTTTAACGGCCCTGATAGAACTTTTCTGAGCTCGTTCAGTATCCTGGGATGTATCCCATCCGGTCCCATGGCTTTGCCCACTTTCAGTTTAGCAAGTTGTTCCAACACCTCATCTTCTATGAATGGTGTGGTATCTACTTCGTTCCCATTTTTATATTTGGGAGTCCCAGCTGGTCCATCTCCAGGATTTTCTTTAGTAAAAACAGAGCAGAAGTATTTGTTTAGCAATTTTGCTTTTTCTATGTCACTTTCCACGAGTCTTTTCCCAGCACTTCTGAGTCCTGCAATTCCAACTCTGATCTTCTTCCTTTCCCAAATATACCTGAAGAAAGTTTTGTCGCCACCCTTAACATCTTTAGCCATCTTTTCCTCTGCCTTTGATTTTGCTATCCTTATTTCTCTTTTTAACTCTTTGAGTTTGATCCTGTATTCATTTCTGTGTTCTTCTGTTTGCAAGCTTTTGAATTTTGCGAAAGCTGTGTTTTTTGCCTTTATTTGAGCAGCCACTTCTTTGGAAAACCAAATAGGTTTCCTTCTCCTCTTGCTTTTGTTTACTTTTTTAACATATTTGTCTGTTGCCCCTTTTATTGCCACCTTTAGTTTATCCCATTGCCATTCCACTTCCTTTATCTCCTTCCACCCTGTCATCTCCTCCTTTAGGTACTTGGCCATTTTATTGAAGTCAGTGTTTTTAAAGTTTAGGACTTTGAGCTTGCTATGTTTGGCCTGTACCCTGGCTTTTATCTCAAACCACACTGTGTAATGATTGCTGTTGCTCACAGGGGCACTCACGCAGACATTTGACACGCTATTACCATTGGTGAGCACTAAATCCAGCGTTGAGCTTTCCCTGGTTGGTTCCATGACCATTTGTTTAAGGAATGCATCCTGGAGAGCTTCTACAATTTTTTTGCTTCTTTCCAGATGTGCAGAAGGAGTAATCCAATCCGCATCAGGTAGATTAAAGTCACCCAAAATGACTACTTCCCCCTTTGTGGCTATCTTGGCAATATCTTTAATCAAATCATTATCTATCTCTTCATTTTGAGTCGGAGGTCTGTAGACTACAGCAGTATGGATGACAGTGCCATCTCCTCTTTCCACAACCCTTGCTACCTTCTTCTCGAACAAGATTCTCTCCCTGCGTTCCTCATTTGCCTCCTGCCCGCCCCCACTTTCCCCCCTTCCTGCCTCCCCTATTCTAGTCTCCCCACCCGCCCTGCTCTCTCCCACACCTGGTCTCAGTTTTGTCCCATTATCCCCTCTGAGTTTGCTATAGCAATCTCTTCCTCCCATAAGACCACCTGCCTGCTGGATCCGTTGCCCTCCTCTTGGCTCACTGACTCTTCACTTTCCCTTACTCCTTTTGCCCTCGCTATTCTTAATTCTAGTCTCACCTCTGGTTGTTTCCCTTCTGCCTGGAAACAAGGTACTGGATAGCAGCCCTCTTTTAATAAGTGTTATATCCCTCCCTCCCTCCCTCCCACACCCACCCTCCCCTGGGATAATCACAGCTTTATAGGTACTTGCACAACTTAAAAGACAGGAGGTGCTCTCAGGTGAAGCTCATTACCCAAATCAGTCATACACTAAGGACCTGAGATTAATTAAGCTTCAGGTGAACAAGATATATTAAACTTATTAGGTACAGTTTTAGTGGTATAAATATCCATAGCACCCTTTATTTATTTTATTTATTTATTTATTTATTTCAATTTTTTATATACCGCGCTATTTACAATCAGCGCGGTTTACAGAGAACCAAAGACCAGAACAACAGGCTGCTCGGTATTACATAAAACAGGAAAATAAACTTGGATAAGATAAACATGGATAATATGGGGGTAAAACTATATACATTGAACTATATACATAGAATATTGATCTGCTAATTCGATCACATGAGAGAAGTATTTATGTAATATTATCAATAATGTTTGGAAAAGGAGGGAATTCTGTTAAGTTTGTGGTAAATATTATGCACTTTATGTGGGGTAGTATTTGATGAATAGGTTATGTTTGAGGGCCTTTCTGAATTGGACTATGCCGGTTATGGCACGAATTTCGGGTGGTAGGGAGTTCCAATGTTTTTGGGGCGCAAAACATGAAGGCTCTGTTCGCTGTTGCTTGGCTACAGGTTGTTATGGCCTTCGGCATTATTAGGGTGTTTGTCGCTATTTTTCTTCTGGCTCTAGTTGGAGGTAAAACTTGTGTGAGATCAGTTAGAGAGTTTGCAGACAAACCATGTATGGCCTTGTATGTGAGAATTAGGGTTTTGAATATGATCCTGCCTTGTATCGGGAGCCAGTGAAGATGTTTGAGAATTGGTGTCACATGATCACACCTGGATGCTCCTTGTAGAACCCTTGCAGCAGTGTTCATGGCAAGTGAAGAGAACTTAGGGTGGATTGTGGGAGACCTTGTAGAATTGAATTGGCGAAATCGAAATGTGGTAGGATGAGTGCTTGGAAGATGGTTCTAAAATCGTCTGGGTCCAGTAATGAGCGTAGATGCCTGAGTGTGCGTATCTTGAAGTATACAGCCTTTGTAATATTGTTAACGTGTGATTTCATATTGAGACGGTGGTCCAACGTGATTCCAAGGTATCTTATTGCTTCCTTGGTGGATAGATCAGCTCCTTTGACACTTATTTGTGCCGGTGGAATGAAGTTAGGGTCTCTCGTAACAAAGAGAACCTCAGTTTTCTTATGTTGGATGCGGAGGTTCTGTGAGAGGAGCCATTCTGATACGGCATTGAAGCAATTTATTATGGGCAGTAGATCTAATTGCATTGTAGAAAATGGCATATAAAGTAGGATATCATCTGCATATATCATACCTTTCACATTGAAAGATCTGATGATATTGCAGATGGGCTGCATGTAGATGTTAAACATGAGAGATGAAAGAGATGACCCTTGCGGTACTCCTTGTTTTTGGTGGAAAAGATTTGATTCTCCTGTTGCAGATTTTACATATTGCATTCTGGTGTTCAGGTAAGATTTGCACCATTCCAGCGCTGAACTACCGATGCCTTTTTCCTTCAATCGTGTAATGAGTATCTCGTGATTTACCGAATCAAACGCTGCTGCTATATCTAAGAAGATTAGCACGACGCCTTGGCGGATGTTGTCTATACTGGTGAGTATGTTATTGAGGAGGGTGGTGAGGAGTGTTTCAACTCCATGATGTTCTCTGAAGCCATGTTGAAAGTAGTCGAGAGGAGCTGTGGAGTCTATGTGGTCTTGAATTTGGCGTTGCACCTCTTTTTCAAAAATTTTTGCTAGGAGGGGAATGCTAGCGATAGGCCTGTATGAGTCAGCCCTTTTAGGGTCTAATTTGGAATTTTTTAATAATGGTCTGATGGATGTGAGCTTTAGAGCAGATGGGAATGATCCAGTTGTGAATGAGAGGTTCATGATTCTTGCAATGAATGGGCTGAATACACTTCTAAGGTCCTTTATCCAGAAGGCTGGGCAAGGATCGGTTTGAGCGGTGGAGGTATTGAGTGAGGAGATTGTGTCTTCAATTTGTTTAGCTGAGGGTGCAGAAAGTGAAGATAAGGTGTTTGGCAAGTTGATTCTTGAATATCTGTATTCTGTAGCTCATCCGTCTGTAGGAGTTTAGATTGCAAGTAATCAGCAAATTCTTGTGGGTGAATATCACATTTTTGTTCTGAAGATGGTTCATTAGATAAAGATTTTACTAGGTTGAACAAATCACGAGGTTTGTTTAGTGATCTTTTGAGCATCTCTGTGTGATACTGCTTCCTTTTGTTTGTGATTGCTTCACGGTGAGTTGCTAAATAGAGATTGTAGGCTGTACGATCATCAATGGCCAGTGATCGGCGCCAGCGTTTTTCGAGTCTTCTGAGGTGCATAAGAGAAGATCGCAGATCGGGAGAGAACCATGGAGCTGAGGGTCTTTTCCTTGATGTGTTTTTGTGTGGTAGCATAGCAATGGTATTGAGGCTGTTATTCCAGGCTTCAATTGCTTCTTCCAGGTTGAGTGTTGTATTGCTGAGGAGTGGTTGGGTATTTGTTATTATGACATCTTTATTGAAGGACCGAAAGCCTCTTGATGGGGCTCTTAGTGTGTTGTCAAGGTTTCTGTTGTTTAAGGAATGAGTGTTGCCCAAGGGAATTTGTAGGATTATGAGTTTATGGTCTGACCATGGTACATCATTGATAGATTTTATAATGTTGCTGTTTTGTGCAGAAGCCGATTGTGGCGCGAAGACCATGTCAAGGATGTTTCCTTTAATGTGAGTGGGCTCAAAGATTAGTTGTTGATATCCAAGAGTTTCGATGGCATTGAGGAATGCAGAGGACTGATGTTGCTGTAGTGATGGGAGATTGAGATCCCCCATTATCCAATTTGGAGTGTTAATGTTGCTGGTATTGGCAGCAATGTCTAATATGGTGGACAGGTTATCTGGGGAGCTTGAGGGGGTTCTGTAAATCAGGCTGATGGAGCATTGCTTGTTCACTATGGTGATTATTTCCAGATTGTCTGAGCTGTAGGAGTTAGTTGTATTGAAAAGGAGTTCAGACTTGGTGAGAATGAGTGCTCCTCCTCCCTTCTTATTCTCTCTGTGAGTTGTGTGTATGGAAAAATTTGGTGGAATGAGTTGATTAATAAGGACATTATCTTCTTTTGATAGCCAGGTTTCAGTGATCAAGAGTGCGTCCAGGTTGTGAAGGGTAACTATATCTTGGATTACAGGCCATTTTTTTTTTTATCGAGCGAGCGTTTATAAGGGCACATTTTAGGCTTTTGGAAGGCGGGGAGTCTTGTTGCTTTGGGTTACTGGTTTGGAGTAATGCAATGTGAATCAAGTGGGAGTGCCGTATTCGAGCTTCCCTAGCTGGATAATGGTACGAGTTACTTGACCATTTCTTTCCGTAGTTTTTGAGGATGGAGATATGAGTGGTGGAAGACGAGTAGGCTGAGGAGGTCCCGAGCCAGTCCGTGAGAAGGTAAAAACTAAGAAGAGTGAAGAGGTGATGATACATTTTGGCTTCTTGTTAAGGAGGTATTAGATGTTGAGAGAATTATGTGTCAGATTAAAATTGTTTACCACTGATTAGGAAATGGATAGAAGCTGTTATGGTACAATGCAGGGAATTGTAAAAAACTGTAACAATTGTAGCAAAGTCAGTAATAGTGCAAAAACGGCAACTGTATCAGGTGGCAGTTATAGTATAATATAGTACAATACAGGCAACTGTAACAGATGGTATAGTACAATGCAAGCGGCTGTAGCAATGGCAGTTATAGTGAAATAGTAAAAATACAGGCAACTGTAACAAGTCAGGCAATACAGGCAACTGTAACAAACTGTAACAGATATGTAGCGTAGGCACAGCGCCACAAGAGAGTGTACTATCAATGGCAATGAAGGTGGTTATATTGAGTCTATAGAAGAGGTTAATTCAGTCTTATGGATAGTGTATACTTGCTGTGCAACTAAACCGGGATATGCTGGTGAATGCAGGGTGGTCCTGTAGTAGTATGGTAGTGGAGCTGTGGAATTCTTGGATGAATCCTGGGTTCTTTTGAGAGGACCTTTGCCTAAGGGCCGTGCCAAAGGGCCCTCTGGCGAGGCTCTCAGGCACGGGCCCGACAGGCGCGGGCCCGCCTGGCGGCGGCTGCTCTTGTGCTGCTACTTGGCCCCTCCCACAACCCCGATTGGGTTGGAGGGCTGAGCGGCTTAGATGGACGGCCTGCTCAGTGCTCTACCCCGACCGGGGGAGCCGAAGATGGCTGTTCACAGAAGGGATCTTTCCCGCCGGCGGCGGCTGCTCTTGTGCTGCTGCTTGGCCCCTCCCACAACCCCGATTGGGTTGGAGGGCTGAGCGGCTTAGATGGACGGCCTGCTCAGTGCTCTACCCCGACCGGGGGAGCCGAAGATGGCTGTTCACAGAAGGGATCTTTCCCGCCGGCGGCGGCTGCTCTTGTGCTGCTGCTTGGCCCCTCCCACAACCACAACGTAAAGAACTTAAAGATCTAAACACAAACTTAAAACTAAGATGCAGACAGCAGTCCAGCAGTCCAGCAGCGGGATGTGGGCTTTCCAGTCTTTTGCATTGTCACATGTATGATTTTCTCCCAGCTGGTGAGAGGTCTTACGTGTGCACTAGGTGCAAGGAGCTCTTTGCTCTCAGGGAACAAGTCCGTTCTCTAGAGGCTAAATAGCAGACTTGGAAAGCATAAGACAGACAGAGAGGTACATAGACGAGACCTACAGGGATATAGTCCTGAAGTCCCACCTCCAGTCTGGCAGCATCCCTGTTGCCATGGAGGAGAGAGGTCACGTGACAGGAGAGCATCACCCTGGTGTGGCAGGAAGTGATCCTGTAACTAGGACCTGTCCTCAGGTGATGTAAACCCCTCTCGCACCGAGGAGGTTTCTCCAGGGCCAAGTGCCCATGAGGGAAGGGTTAGGACAGCAGTTATAGTTGGTGATTCGATCATTAGGCATGTAGATAGCTGGGTGGCTGGTGGACGTGAGGATCACCTGGTAACATGCCTGCCTGGTGCGAAGGTAGCGGACCTCACGCGCCACCTAGATAAGGTCTTAGATAGTGCTGGGGAGGAGTCTGCTGTCTTGGTACATGTCGGTACCAATGACATAGGAAAATGTGGTAGGGAGATTCTGGAAGCTAAATTTAGGCTTTTAGGTAGGAAGTTGAAATCCAGAACTTCCAGGGTAGCATTCTCCGAAATGCTTCCCGTTCCACGCGCAGGACCCAAAAGGCAGGCAGAGCTCCGGATTCTCAATGCGTGGATGAGACAATGGTGCAGAGATGAGGGGTTTGGATTTGTTAGGAACTGGGGAACATTCTGGGGAAAGGAGGGGCTCTTCCGAAGGGATGGGCTTCACCTTAACCGGGATGGAACCAGGCTGCTGGCATTAACCTTTAAAAAGGAGATAGAGCAGCTTTTAAACTAGATAATAGGGGAAAGCCGACAGTCGCCCAAGAGCGCATGGTTCAGAAGAATGTATCCTTGAAGGATACTACAAAAAGCAGAGAGGTTCCAAAAAAGAGTAAAGTAGCCCAAATGCCCTTGAGTATGGAGCAGACAGAGCTTAAAGATCCCAAATTACCCATGTCTACCAATAGCCAAATTAATATGAATAAAATACAGTCTCTAAAATGCTTGTATGCAAATGATAGAAGTCTAAAAAACAAGATGGGAGAGTTAGAATATATAGCACTAAACGAGAGGTTAGATATGATTGGAATATCAGAGACATGGTGGAAGGAGGACAACCAGTGGGACACTGTGATACCTGGGTACAAACTATATCGTAATGATAGAGCTGATCAAATTGGTGGAGGGGTTGCGCTCTATGTTAGAGAGGGCATTGAGTCAGAAAGGATTAAAGTTTTGCAAGAAACAAAATTTGCTGTAGAATCTCTATGGATTGAAATTCCATGTAAAAAGGGGAAGGCGATGGCAGTGGGGGTGTACTATCGTCCGCCTGGCCAGAATGAACAAATGGATGATGAAATGCTCAAAGAAATCAAGGAAGCTAGCAAAAGTTACAGTGCAGTAATAATAATGGGTGATTTCAATTACCCCGGCATCGACTGGGTCAGTGTCACAGCAGGACATGCTAGGGAGATAAAGTTCCTAGATGAAGGGGGGCGGAGCCTGATGTCCAGCGGGTTAGACGCTTCGCGCTGAAGCTCCCGAGAGGCCTACTCAGAATCCTGACTTAATACCTACATAAACTTAATATTTTGCTCCGAACTTACCGGGGTACCTCGGGGGGGATGGCGGCCCACAAACCAGCGCGCTTAGACTTCGGGTCTCCCTCTTCTTCACACGGAAAACGCTCCAAAACAGAGTTGTCTTCCCCACAAAAGATAGTTCCACTTCGGGAAAACCCCGAAATGCAACAGGAGATCTTGGAGGAAATACGCGGTGTGAAGGAACTGGTACAGTCCAACGGAGAAGCGCTCCGAGCCATGCGAGAAGACTTCGGTATGCTTCAGGACCGGCTTGAAGGTCTTTCACTACGGCAGGACAACATGGCGGGGGTCCTCGACTCGCACGCGGTGCGCTTGGAGAAACTGGACAAGGCTGAGCGTCAGATACAGAATCTTCAAAAAGAGTTAGAGGATAGCAATAATCGAGCCCGTCGCAACAATGTAAGGCTCATTGGAGTACCGGAGGGGGCGGAAGCAGGAGATATAAGAGAATTCCTGGTCAAAACTCTTCCCTCCTTGCTGAAGATCACTTTTCACAGAGATCTGGAAATTGACCGAGCACATCGTGTTCCTACCAACATGGCGCTCAATCGGACGACCCCCCGGCCTATCATCTTTCGATTACTGAGATATCAGCAAGTTGAGCAAATTCTAAATGCTGCCCGGGCGAATCATCATCTGGAGTTTGAAAGTCATAAAGTCTCCTTCTTCCCTGACTTGGCAAAGCCCACAGTTGACCGTCGGAAGAGACTCCTTGCTTTTCGCCCTAGACTTCAACAGCTACAGGCTCGCTTTGGCCTATTGTATCCAGCGAAGCTCAGAGTGACTCTCCATAACCAAACTAGAACATTCGAAGATCCTGATCTACTAGCAACATTTTTAGATTCCAAAGAAGCAGACCAGATGCGCTAATCCAACAACTTGGATCTGTAATCCGCCGGATCTGCCCGCCATTTTGAATGGCCCGACGCGGTGATCACCGCCTGGAACAGAGACTGCCTGGACTTTTCTTTCTTTCTATATATAACTTTCTTGGTCTCCTATCCCTCCATGATGTGCACCTCGGTTGGATTCGGAACATGCACAGCTATACAGGTTATATGTTTCAATTTAGGCCTTCTCTGGGGTTTCTCCCCGCAGACATATGGTCGCCAGTAATTTCTGGGGTTCTGCTTCTTCTCTAATGCACTTCGGTGCTTATTTTTTTTATATGGGGCGCTTCATTGTTTTTCATTAGTTTATTTTCTATCATGTCATGTGTACAGCCATATACAGTTAATATGAGGGACATTGTGAAATTAGGTGCGTTATCATGTTCTTTTTCAGAATTTTTAACCCTTCTGAATGGCCTTATGTAAGATCTTATCGCTGAACGTAAAAGGCATCAATAGTCCAATCAAAAGAAAGAAAATCCTTAGCTATCTTAATCATGAGCATGCTGATTTAGTGTTTCTTCAGGAAACGCATTTAAACTCCGCTGAAACACTGAAACTTAATGCTAAGCCTTACATGGTGGCTGCCTACTCTCCCGTGGGGTAGCCATCTTGGTTAAGACGTCTTTGCAAGCTACTGTAATGGATACTAGCTCTGATAAGGAGGGTAGATGGGCCCGTGTACACCTTAAGGTTGGAGATAGTGACTTCACGTGTATTTGTATTTATGCTCCGAATGTGGATAACCCTGCTTACTATGCAAGTATTGCGCAGTTGGCACAGGCCTCTGCCAATACTCCATTAATACTTGGCGGCGATTTCAACCAAGTACTTGATCCTTTGATAGATAGTGCCGCCTAGAACGAGTGGTCCACCCAAGAGTCTTGATACCCTTACAGCTCTGATGAAAGATCTTGCGTTAGTAGATATATGGAGGCTGCTTCACCCCTCCGACTTAGAGTTCACCTTTTTCTCAGCCCCCCATCACTCACAATCTAGAATAGATTTTCTTCTTATCTCCAAAGCACTGATATCCCAAGTGGACACGGCTAGGATTCATCCTCTCCATATTTCAGATCATGCTGCCATATCTTTCTCATTACATGTCACTACGCAAGGTGAACATCCCCGTGCTTGGTTTTTTGGGGCATAGCTATTTCCCTAATTACGAAATACTGGACAATAGCTCCCATCTGAGCCCCAATGAATGGTGGAATCATGTCTGTCTCTACAGTAAATATGAGCAAATACCTCGTATGTTAGCTTCTTCCGTTCAGACCCCCCACCACTTGTCTAAATGGAAGATGCTCAACGACTATGTTCAAACTGCTAAATGCTCTCATCTGACTGTTTAAATCTGTGTAAATCTCTGTCACATGATCATTCTGTATCGCAGATACTATTTCTGTTTGTTTTGATGTACAATTACTGTTGTTTGTAAGCGCTTATATGATGATACTTATCAGCTTAGAGAAGAAGCATAGGGGTGGGGGGTAATTGGGGTTGCTTTTTCCTTATTGTATGCTTGTATTTGTCTCCTTTGGTGTGTTGTTTCTTTTTGCTTGTTGTAAAATGAAAATAAACGTTTAAAAAAAAAAAAAAGTTCCTAGATGAAATAAATGACTGCTTCTTGGAGCAGCTGGTTCATGAACCGACCAGAGGGGAAGCCATATTAGACCTAGTCCTTAGTGGAACACCAGATCTAGTGCAAGAGATACGAGTGTTGGGGCCACTTGGCAATAGTGATCATAGCATGATTGCCTTTGATTTAATTAGTGGAGGAGGGATAGTAAGGAAATCCACAGTACTACCCTTTAACTTTCGAAAGGGAGACTATGATAAAATGAGGAAAACAGTTAAGAAAAACTAAAAGGAGCAGTTGCAAAGGTTAAAGACGTACATCAAGCTTGGATGTTGTTGAAAAATACTATCTTGGAAGCCCAGACCAGCTGTATTCCACGCTTTAAGAAAAGTGGAAGGAAGTCCAAAAAACTGCCAGCATGGTTTAAAGGTGAGGTCAGAGAGGCTGTTGTTGCCAAAAAAGCATCTTTCAGGAAATGGAAAAAAGAGCCAAATGACGAAACCTGGAAACAGCACAAGCACTGGCAAGTCAAATGCAAGGCATTGATAAGGCAGGCAAAGAGAGAATTTGAGAAGAAGCTTGCTGCGGAAGCAAAAACACGAAATAAAGAACTTTTCAAGTACATTCGTAGCAAAAAACCTGTGAGAGAGTCAGTTGGTCCATTAGATGATAAAGGGGTTAAAGGAGCACTAAGAGGCGACAAGGCGATAGCGGAGAGACTGAATGAATTCTTTGCTTCGGTCTTTACTGAGGAAGATGTAGGGATGTTACCCATGACTGAAGTGGTATTTAAAGGTGCGGAAGAATTGAAGGAAATATCGATACATCGGGAAGATGTCTTACAACTATTAGATAAACTGAAGAGTAGCAAATCACCTGGGCCGGATGGTATACATCCAAGGGTGTTGAAAGAACTGAAATATGAGATTGCAGACCTGTTATTAGTAATCTGTGAACTATCATTAAAATCATCTCTAATACCTGAAGATTGGAGGATCGCCAATATAACACCAATTTTTAAAAAGGGTTCCAGGGGTGATCCGGGAAACTACAGACCGGTGAGCCTGACGTCAGTACCGGGAAAAATGGTAGAAACCATCATAAAGAATAAAATTACTCAGCATGTAGATAGTCACGACCTAATGGGAGACAGCCAACATGGCTTTAGACAAGGAAGATCTTGTCTTACTAATCTGTTATGTTTTTTTGAAGGAGTGAATAAACAGGTGGACAAAGGTGAGTCGGTTGATATTGTGTATCTGGACTTTCAGAAAGCCTTTGACAAGGTCCCTCATCAGAGACTTTTGGCAAACCTAAAGAGTCATGGGATAGGAGGCAGTGTACTATTGTGGATCAGGAACTGGTTAAAAGATAGAAAACAGAGGGTAGGGCTAAATGGCCAATTTTCCCAATGGAGAAAGGTGAATAGTGGTGTACCCCAGGGATCTGTGCTGGGTCCGCTGCTTTTTGACATATTCATAAATGACCTGGAAAGTGGAATAACGAGTAAGGTTATCAAATTTGCAGATGACACAAAACTATTTAAAGTTGTTAAAACCCAAGAGGATTGTGAAAAATTGCAAGAGGATCTTGTTAAATTGGAAGACTGGGCATCAAAATGAAATTTAATGTGGACAAGTGCAAGGTTATGCACCTAGGGAAGAACAACCCAAACTATGGTTACACGATGCAAGGTTCCACATTAGGAACCACCACCCAGGAAAAAGATTTAGGCGTCCTTGTGGATACCATGTTAAAACCCTCGGCCCAGTGTGCAGCGGCAGCCAAGAGAGCAAATAGAATGCTAGGTATGATAAGGAAAGGAATGGAAAATAAAACAAAAGATATTATAATGCCTCTATATCGTTCCATGGTGAGACCGCACCTTGAATATTGTGTGCAATTCTGGTCGCCGTATCTTAAAAAGGATATAGCGATTTTAGAAAAGGTTCAGAGAAGAGCCACCAAAATGGTAAAGGGGATGGAAGGATACTCCTATGAAGAAAGGTAAAAAGGTTAGGGCTCTTTAACCTGGAAAAGAGACGGCTGAGGGGAGATATGATAGAAGTCTATAAATTAATGAACGGAGTGGAACGGGTAAACGTAGATCCATTGTTTACGTTATCAGAATATAGAAAGACTAGGGGACATGCAATGAAGCTACAGGGTAAACTATTTAAGACTAATAAAAGAAAATATTTTTTCACTCAACGTGTAATCAAACTCTGGAATTTGTTACTGGAGGATGTAGTAAAGGCTGTTAGTGTAGCTGGGTTTAAAAAAGGTTTGGACAAGTTCCTGGAGGAAAGGTCCATAAACCATTATTAAGAAGTGACCGAAGATATCAATGCTTGACCCAGTACAAGCATTGTGGAACTTGTGTCTCTTGGGGAAACTGCTTGGTACATATGACCTAGATTGGCCACTGTTGGAAACAGAATACTGGGCTTGATGGACCTTGGTCTGACCCAGTATGGCATATCTTATGTTCTTATGTTATGTTCTTATGCAGTTGTCCGCCCTCTTCTTAAGAAACTTACTCTTGATCCCACCATTCCCTCTAATTGGCGTCCTGTCTCCAACCTTTCTTTTCTCTCAAAAATCCTCGAGAAACTTGTCTTTTGTCAACTTACCGCACATCTTGACTCCATCAACTTCCTTCACCCCCGACAATCAGGATTTAGGCCCGGACACAGCACAGAAACCATCGTCGTAGCACTCCTTAACGAATTGCACCGCTCACACGATAAGAGTGATCTTTCTATAGCTGTCTCCTTGGATCTTTCTGCTGCATTCGACGTCGTTGATCACCATACACTTCTCACCCATCTTTCTGACCTCGGCATCTGCGACATTGTTCGCCAGTGGTTTCGATCCTTTCTTATCTCTCGTTCTTTCGCAGTCCACATTGGCTCTTCTTCCTCTACCTCTTTTCCTCTCCTCTGTGGGGTCCCTCAGGGTTCCATCCTTGCCCCCCTTCTTTTTAATATCTTTCTTGCCCCTCTTGCCCTTCTCATACAACAGCATGGTATCTCTGCATATTTTTTCGCCTATGACATTCTCTTAATCCATCACACTTCCTCTTCAGTCCCGGATCTCACTCTCCTCAATACTTGCTTGACTGCCGTTTCTGATTGGTTCCTTAGCAATTTCCTTGTAGTCAACCCTTCCAAGTCAGCAGCCATCTGGTTCACCTTTGGCGCTTCTCTCCCCACTCTGTCACCTCATATGTCCGGCTCTTCCATCCCCTGAGTGTCAACCCTTCGCTATCTCGGTGTCACTCTCGATCCTTCCCTATCCTTTCATCACCATATCTCTGGTGTGGTACGTAGCTCTCTTTTTCACCTCCGTAGGATCAGAGCTGTCCATCCTCTGCTTTCAGTCAAATCCCTTACCACCCTTGTGCTTTCTTTAGTGATCACCCGACTTGACTACTGCAACTCTCTTCTTGCTGGTCTTCCACAATACCAACTCCGGAGACTACAGCTCATTCAAAATACTGCTGCCCATCTTCTCATTTTCTCCTCTCCCCGCGACCATATCACCGCCTGCCTTTTCTCTCTTCATTGGCTCCCCATCAAGGCTCGCTATCTCTATAAACTTCTTATCCTGACACATAAAGCCCTCCACACTAGTACCCCTCAGTACTTAGCAGATCTCATTTATCTCCAGTCTATGCCTCGCCTTCTCCGTTCCTCTCATGGTAACCGTCTCTTTCTCCCATCCCCCACAAACGCCCACCTTGAGTCAACCCGCCATGCTGCCTTCTTTTTTGCTAGTCCTGCTTTATGGAATTCTCTCCCGCATCCCCTCCGCACTGAACTGTCTTTTCCTCGATTCAAAGCCCTCCTCAAGACCCATCTTTTCCATCAGGCTTTTGATCTTCCTGGCCCCCCCTTTTTTTTTTTTTAAGCTCTTTATTTCGGTTTTCAACAACATACACCAACCAATACAAATACTATACAGTATAAAGCAACCAAACAAAACACAAAAGGAAAAAAAAAAAAAACAAAAAAAACAAACCAACAACTAACGTACAACACAAGAGAAACGAGTCCCCTCCCACCCCGCCACCCACCCCCCTGGCCCTCTGGGAAGCGGAGAATTCTCCACCATCTCCCTTAGGTTAAGTCCTACACATCTTTGGGAAAAGGATACAAAGGGTTCTATAAAAGGGCTCCAGTTAAAAACCTGGGAGCGGGCGACATATTGATCCAGCAAAGACCACCTTGAAAGATTCAACTCCCGGCTCTCAGGTTGGTGAAGCTTACAGTAGGTTTTTTCCAACTTAGAGTAATAGCATAATAAATGCCACCATTTTCCCGAACTCAGATCTTGAAAATTTTTCCAATGCTCCAAGATCGTCTTTAGAGCAATGGCAAGCATATAATTTAACAGGAATCTTTCTTCTTTAAACTTATCTGAGGGAAATGCCAAAGACCGAAAGAAAATCAAGTCTATCGTCCCTTCTAGGGAAAGATTTAAAACACAGCCAATTTTGGTTAAAACTTGTCGCCAAAATTGCTGCACTAAGGGGCAATCAAAAAACATGTGAGAAAAGGTGCCAGACGCCCCATGACACGACCAGCACCTACCCGTGGCAGCCTTATCCCATTTGGCTAGCTTCGCTGGCGTGATAAACGCCCTATGCAAAAAGAAAAATAAAGATTGTGTGAGTGCAGCTGAACGGGAAACTCGAGTAATGGGGCCCCATAGGACTTTCCAGTGGGAAGGAGGTATTGGGCGAGACAGATCGGACTCCCACACCCGTGTTAGCCCTACACATCTGTCAGCGACGTTCTCTCTCCACAAGGCATAAAGCTTAGAGGCAACTCCTGGTTGATCTGAAATATCCTTCAGCCCTTTCAATAACTTTCCTACTGGAACGAGCTGTCGGACATTGATATGAGAGGCTTCTATACAGTGTTTAAGCTGAACCCATTTGAAAAAATTGGAATCTGGGAGGGAGAACGTCCCCTTTAAGGAGGCAAAATCTTTCCAACCATCCGGTCCAACCAATTGTCCCAAGAACCAAATACCAGATTCTTGCCATTTCTTCCAAGCAAACATCCTACCGTGAATTCGAAATCGTGGATTCCACCAAATCGGCATCTGACAAGAACGAGGATCCTCCGCAGTGAGCAAATTGGCCAGATTTAAAAAAGCCTCCTGCGTGGACCTGATCACCCGTCCAACGTGCGTCCATTCCGGGTGCTTTGAGCCTAATAAGGTAGGGAGAGGATAAGGCGCAGCTAGGCATGCCTCCACCACCACCCACGGAGGCTGGTTCTCTTGTTCCCCAAAGACCGACCATCGCACCCCTTGCTTTAAAAGGAAAGCCTGGTGATAACCCAAAAAGTCTGGAAAATGGACCCCACCCTTCTCCTTGGGGGCTTTAAGTTTTTTTGCCGCTATGCGAGAGGGGCGCCCATTCCACAAAAAATGCAAAAGGTTGCTTTCCAATTTTTTGTAGAATGGAGGGGGAAGCAAGAAAGGGAGCATACTTAATACATAATTAATCTTGGGTACTAAAGTCATTTTAATTACTTCCAGTCTACCCCACCATGAAAGCTGCAAAGGAGACCATGACAAAAACCTTTGTCGGACCAGGTGTAGCAGCTCCTCCCCGTTCTTTTGGATCATTACATCAGTCGAGGCATTATACCACGCTCCCAGATATTTTATGCAAACTGTCTCCCACTTAAAAGGAAAGGGAGCCATCTCAAGAGCGGAGGGATAGTTATTTAACGGGAAAGCCACTGATTTAGACCAGTTAATCTTGTAGCCGGAGACATTGGAGTAACGATCGATCAGGGTTAAAATATGCTGAATCTCCGTCGGCTGAGTAAACAAAAGGATATCGTCGGCATAAGCAGAAATTTTTATCTGGATGTCCCTTATTGCTACACCTTGAATAAGTGGGCTTTGCCGAATGGCAATAGCCAAAGGCTCCAATGCAAGGTTGAATAATAGGGGGGAAAGGGGGCAGCCTTGCCTAGTGCCTCTGTGGAGGGGAAAAGGGTGAGACAGCGTGCCGTTCACACAAATACGAGCAGATGTAGCGGCATATAGTGTCTTAACTTTGTTGATGAAATCGTCTCCCAACCCGAACCATTTCAGGACGAAAAATAGGAACGGCCACTCCAGCCGGTCAAAAGCTTTCTCTGCATCCAAAGAAAGGGCCACATACGGGATACTATCCGCCGACACACCCTCTAGCAAATTGCAAAGAAGGCGGCCATTGTCAGCAGCAGATCTTCCCGGGACAAACCCACATTGGTCTGGGTGGACTAAGTCCCCTATAACTGCCGACAGTCTCTGGGCTAAGATGCTGGCATAAATCTTGTAGTCTGTGTTCAGGAGAGATATGGGCCTGTAATTGGCCACATGACTAGGATCTTTACCTGGCTTTTCAAGAACCGAGATAACAGCTTCAGAAAAGTTGCCCGTCTGAGAAAGATCCTTCTCTAGTTCGGAGAAATACATCAACATATGAGGGGCCAGATCAGAGCTAAATACTTTGTAAAATTCGGAGGGGATCCCGTCCGGTCCTGTGGCCTTCCCCGAAGGGGAATCCTTTATCGCCTGAATGAGTTCGTCCTGCGTAATAGGCTTGCCAAGCTGTAGAGCCGGGGGCTTCCCTAATATAGGATGTGCTAAGTTTTCAACAAAGCTAGAGAAGTCGGCTATATCCGTCCTCAGTTCGGAGGAGTACAGCTGCTTATAAAATTTGGAGAATTCATCTGCGATCTGATCGCTGTGAGTTAAGCGAACAGAACGATCATCACATATAGAAGCAATTCTTGCCCTGGCTTGCTTACCACTCACCCTATTTGCCAAAAGCTTACCAGCTTTGTTACACTCAACGTGGAATCGAGCCGCTTGTTTTAACAATAGATGATCCACTTCGGCACTGAGCACCTCGTTAAACTGAAACCTTAACCTTTGCAGTCGAGATAAAAGTCCAGGATCTTGATGTTGAATCCACAGGCGCTCACCTGCCCGAATTTGGGCATCCAGAGCCTCTAACTAGGCCTTTTGCTGCTTCGCTTCCTTGATACTATAACTCGTAAGTGAAGCCCTGAGAGAGACCTTCCAAGCCTCCCACCAGGCCCAATTAGTGGTGTCCCCAACCTTATTATTAGCGAAATATGCACTTATAGCAGCTCGAATCTCCTCTTGGAAATTAGG
This sequence comes from Ichthyophis bannanicus, assembly GCA_033557465.1. Lineage (NCBI taxonomy): Eukaryota > Metazoa > Chordata > Amphibia > Gymnophiona > Ichthyophiidae > Ichthyophis > Ichthyophis bannanicus. Next base: position 399,482,866 of record CM066036.1, read on the forward strand.
GTCTGCCAAAAACGTCCGATTGAATGACCAGGTCCTGCTGGGTCGCTCCAGCTCATCAATATTAACAAATAATGATATGGCAGCATGATCAGAGACCGTTTGGCTCAAGATTCTGGCATCACAGTTATCCGAGACCAAAGGCTTAGATATCAAGAAAAAATCTATACGAGAAGAGGACTTATGCATTGGAGAGAAAAAAGAGAACTCCTTCTCCCTCGGGTGGAGTAATCTCCAAATATCTATTAAACCGCAAGAGTCCATGAGAGCAGTAAGCGCTACATTCGCGCGAAGGGGACGCTCTGCCCTCCCAGGGTTCCTATCAATCAGGGGGTCCCTAACCAAATTGAAATCACCTCCCATAATTATGTGGGCCCCACTTTCCTTCTGGATAACCCCGCTTAAGTCGCGAAAAAAATCGGGATCATCCACATTGGGGCCATAAACATTCAGTAGGTATAAATGTGCCTTCCCTACCATAAGATGTGAAAAGACCCACCTCCCATCAGAGTCACGTCGCTCCTTTAAACATTGAAAAGACAGAGAGGAACTCAGCAGCGTAGCAACCCCGTTTTTCTTAGCGGGTGCTGGGGAAGATCCCACTAACTTATAATGGTTGTCCTCCAACTTAATTGTTTCTTGTAGAGAGAGATGCGTTTCTTGTAGCAGAATCACATCAGCATGCTGACGCTTACAATATGTTAGAATCTTTTTGCGCTTTATCGGAGACTTGATTCCCTTCGCGTTGAGGGATATAATCCTCAGCCCACTAGCCATCCCCCCAGATAATTAAGATATTATGGGAGTCGGGGAAAGTAGTGCCATAATACAGGTTATACAAGTCCCCAGAGAGCCAGTCCCCCACCCCCACCCAACATAATTTAAACCAAAAAACAAACCAGTTATTGGGTCAGACAGCTGGACCACTATTACCGCATAGGGCAGCCCGGACCCCCATCAACCCGTAGCCCACCCCCACCTTAAAGTAAAAACTAGTTGTCATCAATTGTATTCTTCAAAGGGATAGCTCTCAAAGCCCTTCCCCAAGAGCATTATTATCAGAACAAGATTTAGCAACAGGAACACACAGGTAAATGAGAAGGGTTTTAAAACACAGAGCAAATAAAAGTATAAAGACGCCCTTAAAAAAGACTAAAATAGGGTGCCACAACCGAAATACCCACAGTATAATTATAAATAAAGACAGGAAAACAGAAAAGGTTGTAGAAAGGACTGTCTGTATCCTAAGGCACAGGACGCCAATGAGCGGCTTATCCATCAAGCAGGGAGAATCCCCACCCGCTGCCATTGGTAGAAAGCTTTCAGGGTGCTCTGTCCCACAATATTCTTTCAGCGGAAACAGACAAACCCAAGATGTCTCAATCCGTGCCACGAAGGCAGGAGAAAGTGAGGGGACCCAGTCGCTGGGTTACCAAGTAAAACAGTCTCCCCACACATTTTAAGCCGCATTGCAGACTCCTACCCGAGAGGCCATTAGCTCTGTTGCATCTGTAGAGCCTCCTGTTCCTCGACGAAGTGTTGTAAGGCCGCAGGATCTTCAAACGATTTAGTGGCATTGTTCAAGGTGACCTTAAACCTTGCAGGACTGAATAGGCCATATCTCGCTTGAAGACGTTGTAGTCTAGGCCGCAGCGCAAGGAATTGTTTCCTTTTTTCCACAGTACGTTTACAGAAGTCGGCATAAAAGAAAATTCGTTGCCCTTCATGCTGTAAAGGCTGACGCATTTTGGCCGCAGCAAAAATCTGAGAAACCTGCTGGTGTCTTAGCAAGCAGAAAATGAACGGCCGCGGGGACTTGGCATGTAAGTTAGGGGAAGTCGGAATACGATGCGCCCTCTCGATTTCCAGCGGGCGGGTAAAATTGATGTTTAACAGCTTAGGGAGAAAACCCTCCAGAAATTGTATCGGATCGCTGCCTTCCGCACCTTCCTTTAGGCCGACGATTCGTATATTGTTACGCCTGGCCCTGTTGCCCATATCTTCCAGGTTCTCCTCAAGCCAATGGATCTTGCGCAGGGCAGGAGAAAGTCTCTGGAGTTGCTCCTGATGGCCGGCCATTGCCGACTCAACCTTGTCCACCCGGGTAGTGAGAGATTGCAATTGAGTGCTAAGCTCCTTCAGGTCTGCTTGGAGTTCCATAAGCGTGTCCCCGTTAGCGTCAACACGACAGTGTATGGCTTTCACTTCCTTCAGAAGTTCTTGCATCCCCTCCGGGGCAGTCTGCTGTGACGCCATTTTGTTCGGCGAGAGCGGGTCTGTTTTGGTTCTTTTAGACCCCGTCGCTGCAGGGGAATTGAAGTCTAAGCGGGTCTGTTTGCTCCCAGCCATCTTCCGACCTTCCTGTAACACAAAATCACCTCTCAATAGCAAACAATGATCTGGGGAAAGCAGGATTGAGTGTCAGGGGCCCGGGAGAACAGATCTTACGCCTCCATGCTGTGTCCGAGCTGGCTCCGCCTCTCCTTCCTGGCCCCCCTTAACCATTTACACATTTTCTAATTTGTTCTTCATTAATTCTCTTTTATTATCAGACTTTCGTCTCCTCCTTCCTCATAACCCTCTGTGAATCTCTGGACATCTTCTACACTGATTATTCAGCCCTATCTACCCCTTCCTTACCCTCCCCCATTCTCCCATCTCCTTGGTGCTTATAATTGTAGTCTGTGTTGATACTTGTTCTGTTCTATTTTTCCTCCCTCTTTTCTATTTCTCTCCTGTTATTTATTGGCGTTCTTTTCCTCCTGTACTTTCTAGCAGCCTTATTTTATTGTACACCGCCCTAACACCTCGGCACAGGGTGGTCTATCAAATGCTTCAAATAAAGATAAAGATACTGGGGGGTTAGGACTGGAAATGGGCTGATGCTGGCAGATAGGGGATTGGGACTGGAAGGGAGCAGATGCTGGGAGGGATTGGAGGAGGACTGATACTTGGGGGCAAGGACTGGAAATGCGCGGATGTGGGGAGGATGGGCAAATGGGACTGGATGCTGGGAGGGGCTGAAACTAGAAGGGAGCTGAGGCTGGCTGAGGACTAGAAGGGGGTGGGGCTGGGACTGATGGGAGAAAAAAAAGCTGGGGGAGTGAGGATGGAGAGTGGAACAGATATTTTGTGTGGGAGGGAAGAAAATCTATGATTGTCTGTGTATTGGGGGAGTAAGTGGGGATGGAGGGATGAAAACTGAATGGACGAGAAAGGAATGAAGAAAGAAATGGAGGAAAGGGCATAAGGGGAAAGATCAGTATGTTAGAGGCAGACGTAGAGAGAATGCAAAAAACTAGAAGATAGAAAAAAGGACAAATGGACAATAGATAATGGAGAGTTGGTAGAAGACATGAAGAAAGCAGAAGAATGCAACTGGGGCAATTGCAACTGAAAAATAAAATGCCCAAACAACAAAAGGTAGAAAAAACCTATTTACTGGAATATGTCAGCTCTGGGAAATGTGCATCGCTAACGTTTTTAATTTTGTTTAGTACAAAAGGAAATTCATTTACAGTTTTATTTCTCCAGTGTTGTACATTCCAAGTTTGGCTTTTGGGGTTTCCAGTTTAATTATTGTCTTTATATTTCTAAATTGTGATCCCTTGTTCTATGTTTGATGACACCTATGTTTTGCATGTGTAACTGAGCTGCAGTATTCTGTTAATGCAGTTTCTATGTGACAGTCCCATTTGTTCTCTTTCCCCAGTAGGAGATGTATTGGTATTCACTGAGATGTACTGGTTTAATATTTGCAGTGCTGCCTTTTGATAGTTAGGGTTTGGTGCTTTATGAGTCCTGGTAGCGCTGTTATGATACGGCGGGTTTGCTATGGGTTCTAAATGAGCAGGGTGTATAGTACTTCCTGGCAGTTGACACTGGAGTACAATAATGTAGAAACCTGGTAGTCTCTTTATCCTCACTGCCCATGCAAATGGTATTGAGACACTAAGAGGCATGTCTACTAAAAGTTAGCACACACTAACATTTGTGAATGTGCATTAAATGCAGCAACAACCATTTATTTCAATTGGCACAGTGGCACTTAACACAAATTAATATATAGTAAACATACCCCTAAGACATTGCCAGGACAAAAAAAAGAGGCTTGCAACAGACTCCTTTGAAAGTTGCCAAGAATTTTAGATGGCAACATATACATTTTAAAATAAAATGAATTACATTTTTGCAAATGAGATCCAGTGGCTATACAAATGAGTCTCCGCACATGGTCCCACATCACCCTTGGGCCGCCCCTACATGGAGTCTACCTTCCTCCTCCTCACACCGCTGAAGTAAAAGTGATTTAAAGAGAAGATTAGGAGGAAGGGAAGAGGAGATAAGAACAAGGTGAGATGATGAGCATGGTTCAGTGAGAGTGCTATAGAGGGAAGTCAGGGAGGGATCTTATCTGCACAGCTAAAACCATGAGTGTTATCAATGAAATGCTTTGTTTCTCTGAGGCTTTGCTATTTAGGATAAACCTGGGATTGGATGCATAGTCTTCCATGGGTAGAGTTTGGCGGGGTGGGGGGGTGGTGGGGAGGCAAAGGGTCATGCCCCACCTCAAATGCTGCAGGGTAAACAGTTGTAAATGGTTCTGTCTTTGGTGCTGAGGCAGTTGAAAAGTCACACTGCCACCAGGAGAGGTGTGCTAAGGTGGGGGTACATAGGCCCTAGCCCAAACAAATTTCTGGCATCCTAGAATCCGGGAACAATGGGAGCTTCCTCCTTCACTCCTTGATGCTCTGTGCATTTCAGCCAGCTGCCTCATGTGCACAAACATTGCCAAATGTGAGGGCAGCCGGCCGATATGCACAAAGCCGCAGGGAGCAAAGAAGGACGCACCCATTGCTCTGGGATGCCAGAAATTTGTTCAGGCCCGATCCTATGTGCCCTTCCCATCTTATCACACCTCTTCTGGTTAGGACCGTATCAAGCTAGGAATGTGCTCTCTGCAACTAATGAATCTGGTGTCCCCTCTACCCAGCCTCATTCATTAACTCATGCTTTCTGAGCTTCCTAGAAGCCCAGTGATGATAGGAGTAGTCTAGTGGTTAGTGCTCTGGCTGGAGAACCAAGAGACCAGAGTTCAATTCCCACTAGCACTCCTTGTGACCTTGGTCAAGTCACTTAACCCTCCATTGCTCAGAAAAATCCAAGTTATCAATGTCCCTGTTTAAGGTATGTTTACCAAGTTTAAGTTACAATGTAAACCGCTTTGATTAAAATGATAAAGCAGTATAAAAAAATGTTAAAAAATGTTAAATAAAAAATAAACACCACCCCCTTCTGCAGCTGCACCACTCACACAGCCCTTGGACAGCTCTGATTCTGGTGGCACCATGGCTCTTCAGCTGCTGCAGCACCAAAGGCAGAACTGTTTACAAGTGGCCCTGCAGCATTTGGAGGGGAATTTAACCCCTTTGCCTCCCCCAAATGCCCATAAGAAAAGACTGTGCATACAATCCTAGGGCCATTCTCAACAGCAAAACCTACAAGAAACAAAGGCATCACACTGTTCTCCTAGGACAAGCAGGATGAGTCAGCCACACTTGGTGACGTCATCCGACGGCGCCGAGGACGGAAGTACTCTCCATAGCTCAGAAGGGCTTTTGCCCTTCTGAGCATGGGCCAACTGGCCCTGCCCCCTGGCCCGCCCCTAGCTAGCCAGTTTCACTTCTTCCGCCTTGCCAGCAAGACGGACTTTTCTACTCTCCAAACATTTTTTAACTAGAGAATCTTAATCCACCTAAATCGTATGTATATAACAGTTTTCTACTATGTTCAGAGCCTTCCTCCGGATATGGCTCAGTCGAACTTATATCCCTGTGGGCCATGTGCTCCCAGTCTCTTCCTATGAAATATTCTTCTGTTCGTTCAGTTTAAACTTGCGTTTCTCACTTGCATGTATATTGCTAGCCATCTTGCATTCTACTTGTCTGAGCCTGTCTCAGATTGCTAGGTTTAATGTTCCAAGCTCCTTGGAAATCTTCCTGTTTGCGTTCTTATTCTTACCAGTATATATATTGCAGTATTGCAGTTAAACTTGCACTAACTCTCTGTCACAAGCTTCTCTCTGTTTGCTATGGCTACGCTTATGCTCCTTACCAGGCGCTCTCAGCGGACGGCGTAACATCTGCTCCCCATCTAGGCCGCAGCTCAAGGTGTGCCTAAGTGCCTCCACCCCAGCCGCAGGCTTGAAGATCCTCCGGGTGAAAAATCCATCACGGCTGCCGCTCAGGTTGTGCCTCAGGGCCTCCAACCCCAGCCGCAGGCCTGTAGATCCTCCGGGTGAAAAAGCCCTCGCGGCTGCCGCTCCGGTTGTGCCCAAGGGCCTCCAACCCCAGCCGCAGGCCTGAAGATCTTCCGGCGTGGGTGATCCATCGGGGCTCAAAGTGCCTCCGGTCTTGTTCCTGAGATCCTCCCCTCCGGCCGGCCACGAGGGTCCCATGGCGGCGGCCATATTGCCTTACATCACAGGCCAGGCCCCTCCCCCTGAGGCGCCATTGGTCAGCGATGATCCTGGCATTTGGGAGGGGAGCTTCGCGCCGACGGACTGTTCAGCGCTGATGTCGGCTCTGACCTAAGCATCTCGCCGTGCTCCGGAGGAGGAGCCTGCGCCGACGGACTGCCTGCCGCTGACGTCGGTGCTTACATCACAGGCCCGGCCCCTCCCCCTGAGGCGCCATTGGTCGGCGCTGATCCTGGCAATTGGGAGGAGGAGCCTCGCGCCGACGGACTGTTCGGCGCTGATGTCGGCTCTGTCCCAAGCATCTCGCCGTGCTCCGGAGGAGGAGCCTGCGCCGACGGACTGCCTGGCGCTGACGTCGGTGCTTACATCACAGGCCAGGCCCCTCCCCCTGAGGCGCCATTGGTCGGCGCTGATCCCGGCAATTGGGAGGAGGAGCCTCGCGCCGACGGACTGTTCGGCGCTGATGTGGGCTCTGACCCAAGCATCTCGGCGTGCTCCGGAGGAGGAGCCTGAGCCGACGGACTGCCTGGCACTGACGTCGGCGCTGATACAAGCATCTTCGCGTGCTCCGGAGGAGAAGCCGTGCGCCGAAGGACTGCCCGGCGATGATGGCGCTGATCCAAATATCTTGCCGTGCTCCGGACGAGGAGCCATGCGCTGACGGACTGCCCGCTAATGTATCAACAGGGTCGGCGTGTAGGCTTCGCAAGGACAGCGCCGACACACTGGGCCACAGCATAACTCAGCGCACAGACAGAATCTTCACCTTAAGGTCTCTCCGACGGTACAGCAACGGCATGGAGCAGGCTGCTCCCCGTGCAAGGAAATCAGAGTGTTTGCTGTCTCTGCTGTAAGCCCGACAGACGCCTCTGCGCCGGCTCAATCACCCGCTCCGCGCTGGTCACTACACTAAAGCTGTCACATGTGGTGCAACCTTCCCTAACACAAGGAAATCATGAGCACTATGTCTCATCACCTCTGATGCTGCAGGGGCCATGACTTCGTTTCCCGAGCGGACACATTTATATCATACTAAACCCTGAGCGCTATGTCATCATCTCCATGCTTGCCATACTGGTCAGACCAAGGCCCATCAGGCCCAGTATTCTGTTCCAACAGTGGCCTATCCAGGTCATATGTACCTAGCAGTTCCCCAAGGGGCACAGGTTCCACAATGCGTGTATTGGTTCAAGCATTGATATCCTGGGGCCCTTCTTAATGGCTTAGGGACCTCCTCCAGGAACTTGTCCTAACCTACACTACAGCCTTTACCACATCCTCCGGTAACAAATTCCAGAGTTGATTACACGTTGTCTATCCACTGCTGTGTGATCCCAGGCTAGCAGGAATCAGCAGTGGCCTGTGATAGTGCCCTCGCTATCCATGGGGCCTGCTCTCCCCTACGGCGAGCAGGTCTTCTGAAACAGCAGTGTAACATATGGTTAAGCCACTGACTGATGGTGCAGGGGACATGGGTTCAGTCCCCCACGGTGCCTGCTGCAGAAGGCTGGCTGAGGCAGTACCTATCAACCTCACACTTCACCGAGGCCCTCAAAGGATGCAAAGACACTACGTCAGCCTGAACAGAACTACAGCACAATGTTCAAGATACTGACCAATGGTGCAAGAATCAGGGTTTCAATCCCCCACCGTGCCCAATGAAGAAGGCTCACTGAGGCAGTGTGTATTATGGGAATGAGTGCTGCATGGGGAAAATTTATTTTGGAGTAGCCTAAGGCTTAAGGTCACGGACCTAGCAACCCTGAGGCGGGCACAGTGTGGTGCGGTGAACACAGGCAGTGTGCTCTGGATCCAAAAGTGAGCAGTTCAAATCCGAGCTGCCCCTTCCCCCTACATCAGATGGCATACGAAACCAGCCTCTGCTCCTGGGGGTGAGGCTACTGACTTCGTCCAAGGAGAAGGTCACCAATCCGCAAATTGGGCGTTTCTGTTGGGCCAGCCACAATCTTATCGCACCCAACAGCACTCCTGACTCGGCAGCTTGCCCATACTGCCAAGGCCAACCGCCAAACAGAGCCACAGCACAATGGTTAAGCCACGACTGATGTGCAGAGTCATGGGTTCAATCCCCACTGTGCATAATGAGAAAGGCTGGCTGAGGCAGTACCTGCTCCTACAGGTTGACCTGCATCTTGCGCCCTTATACTCCTCTGCCAGGACTACCTCACATCCTCGCTTACAGCTCAGGGACAATCAGATGGTCCATGACGCATGCTTCACAGCGTGTGGTGGCAGCAGTCCCCTGTGCCAGATACTGGTCTCGCCATCTTGGTAATAAGCCAGCCCCTGCCTTGCCATCGCGAGGCCACTTCACAGCGTGTGGTGGCAGCAGTCCCCTGTGCCAGATACTGGTATCGCCATCTTGGTAATAAGCCAGCCCCTGCCTTGCCATCGCGAGGCCACTTCAACGAACCATGCCTGCATGGTTGGAGTGAACATAAGCACCAACTGCACACTACAGCACCCAAGGCAATCCGCAGGGATGCATCATCATCATCATTATTCGGGAGGCCTCCCCGAACCCGATAGGACTACAGTGCAAGACACTACACACCCACTTGTCTCGAAGGGAGGTTCACAGATCCAGGTCTCTTGCGGACCTCGTAGAACATGTCTCGGCAATCCCCTGAATATCATGGCCTAGAAATGTCACAAAGGCCGCTGGCAGTACCATGATCCGCAGCTCCTGGGTGCCTCAGTGGCTACGCTCAGTCCTCCAGGGACAGGAACATTTGACTCCACCTGGTGCCCAGAAAGAGGAGCAAATCATGCTATAGGAGCAAAAGAAAACCATCATACTACCCTTACAGAGGGAATCCTGCACCACACAGCCCACCAGCGAGAGCTGTGGCACTGAACACAAGAGCTCTCTGGCACCAAACCCAGGTTGATGTGGTCCTTGTGCAAGGTAGCAGATCAGCATTGTACAAAGGTCACAAAGGCAGACATTGTTACAAAGGTCGCATATTCATGGGGATGCGAGCGCACGTCTAGGGCCAGACAAGCACACAGCAAGGTGGCTGTAGTCCCGCACCTGCACAGAAGGGGAACAGGTTCCCGCTTCTCTACAAGAAGAACTCAAAACCATCCTTCCAATCCTTCCAGGCGGGCTATTCCCGACTCGACTGCCAGACTACCTGCAGGTAGCAACTCACAATCCTTGGCCATCAGCTTCCTTCTCCCATCAGTGGGTCTGAACACAAAGCGACCTGCCCACCTCGTGGTGAGCAGGAAGGGCATCTGTGTAAAGACAGTCAGAGCCAGGTCATCAGATGACAACAGTGTGGTGCAGTACACACAGACAGTGTGTTCAAGAGCAGAAGATCACAGGTTCAAGTCCCTTAACCGGTGCAGTTTTTCCCTAAACGTATGGCCCTAGGACTCCTGGATTCTTCTTCCTCCCACCAAGTGCGGGTGGACAAGGAGTAACTCGGAGTAACTCGAGAGGCTTACATGTTTGGCAACTGCCAATTCAGAACTGACTTGTCTCCTAATCTGATATGAATGAAAGTCAATCCTGCAGGCCTACACAAGCATCTGGAACCAGGCAAGCCGGTCGCGACCCCCGGTGACTGCGCCCAGCAGCCTTGCGGTCACTTGCAGGCAAAACTGCCAGTCCAATGGCATATTGGTTAGCGATCCATGGCGTACCTACCACACACGTAATGCTATCACGGCCCCAGACGCACCGCACGCTCTAGGCATCATCACACCCCTACGCAGCTGCATGCCCAGGAACAGCAAGGGACCCAACTCTTCTTCGCATGTGACCCTTCATGCCTAGGACATACACGGGGCACCACATCAACAACAAGGGATCAAACCCTTCTTCGCATGTGACCTTAATAAACCTGGCCAACCGGTCCCAGCGGACTCCACCTCTAGAAATTCTTCATGCGCCACCATCAACGGGAACGGTCAGGAGCACACGCAGAGGCATGCTCGGGACTAGCTGTGACAATTGATCCATCGACAGCCTGCCGAAGGATCATTGACAGGACACCTACAAAGACTACATACCACAGACGCATCGCCTAGCAGTCTTTGGGTCTAGGCTGAGACCTCCTGCCTGGCAGGTCCTTAACTTTGTCATGGCCCATACCCTCGCAACGTTACTGCTCTAATTAAATCACTCTTGTAGTACTGTCAATATGGCTGCTGGTCCTAGCCCGGCCTGCCGCGACCTCATCGCCATGGCGGCACTAAGGCTTCAATCTTGCACCACTCCGGTCACGCTTCCTGCATTGATACCGTGGCTATCCCTGCTCGCAGTGGATAACTCAGCTTTCGGCATGACTCCCTCTGCTGCCGCATCTCTGCCTATTAGACCATTCTCGGCAGCTGCACATTGAGGCAGTATACTCGCACAACCACCGCTTCCGCTTCGGCGTGAAGTGAGTCTGCACGTCTACACGTTCTGTATTACTACACGCTCACCTCAAAATGAGCGCATACTCATTAGCACTACACTCTGCATATCGTACTGGTGCGTGCACATTGCAGGTTGGCACATGGCGCGTTGACGCCGCCACCAGGTACCCAGGGCACATCTAAACATCCAGCCCTGATAACGTGTCACCTGAACCTGACCTCAGCCTTCCCCCCTTCCACCGCAGCGCTTTACAGCTTGGGAGGCACCAAGTGTGGCTGACTCATCCTGCTTGTCCTAGGAGAAAACAGAGTTACTTACCTGTAACGGAGTTCTCCGTGGACAGCAGGATAAGTCAGCCACACATACCCGCCCTCCTCCCCTGGGAAGGGGCTCGGCCCGGATCAGTGCCCGCCTCCTAGCGGCTAAGGCTCAGCTAGTGACGAACTGGCTAGCTAGGGGCGGGCCAGGGGGCAGGGCCAGTTGGCCCATGCTCAGAAGGGCAAAAGCCCTTCTGAGCTATGGAGAGTACTTCCGTCCTCGGCGCCGTCGGATGACGTCACCAAGTGTGGCTGACTTATCCTGCTGTCCACGGAGAACTCCGTTACAGGTAAGTAACTCTGTTTTAACACCCATGGTTTTAGTTGTGCAGTGTGGTGAAGAATGCCCTCCAGAGGAGATGGAGATTGAAGAAAATCCTGAAAAGCGAAAGGATTTACACAGGATTTTCAATCCTAGAAGGAAAAAAACACACTGCTCTACTGAGCTGAGCACAGACACCAGCCCAGGGGAGGAGTTAGGCAATGCTGATTGGGCACACCCAGGGGTTGGACAAGGTGTGCCGGGAAAATAATCCCTTTTTAAAGCTTTGAACAAGGCTGCTAAGCAGATTACGTGTGGGACCAGGTGGGAGAGTGGCTCCAAGACGAGGTCGTAGGAGAGTGGATCCGAGACCAGGAAGCAGTTTGGCTGTACGAGTGAGTCTGGAAGATTTGAGAGTGTTTGGAAAGGTTCTGCAAGGAGTTCTAAAGGTGCTGTTCAGAGGAGTCCTGTGAGTAATGGACGGAGCCATGTTTTAGAGTCCTGGAAGAAGACAGAACCCTGGAATAGAAAGCCTCAAAGGCAGGCACAGTTTGAAGAAAACTCATTCTACAGGATAGAGCCTGGACCTGGAAAGCCCAGAAAAACCCACACCTGGAAAGCTCCTGAGCTACTAAAGAGGAGAGGAGCCTGGCAGAAAGAAGGCAGTTCTGATACAAGCCAAGATAGAGAAGGTAAAGCACAACTTCCTATTTTTAGGGCTTTCTTGAAAGAACCTGATCATTGCCCTGAACTGTTTAAGCCGAGTGCTGCTGTGGGAACAGTTAGTGACAGGGAGAAGGGCATAGTATTTGCTGACAACTGCCAATCTGATAATAAGCAGGCTGAATTGCTCTTCCAAGAATTTAAGCAGTTCCTAGAACTGAAAGCAGGAAAACAGCAGAAGCTTAATGAAGATAGTAGTTCTGTTAAGTCAGAGGATTTGATGCAGGTAGAAAATGATTTACCTACCGTAAGCACTGACCCTTGTAGCATGGACTGCTCTATATGCTGTAAAGAATAGCAGTATAAAAGAAGCTTTGCACATTGTATGAAAGGAATACAAAACGTTGCTGTTACTGCTGCCTGTGCCGTGAGGAGTTAATTATTTGCACCTGTGTTCTGAACCCACGCTGTGAGAAGAACAGCTGATACTATGAGGCTGCAATGTTCATAAGCTACCACTCGAGGCAGAGCTGAGTTAAGCTCCTCTATAGATGAAAAGCTGAAGTTAAAAGCTAATTCTATTTCAGTTGACCAAAGTTCCTGATTACTTCGGTTTGTGTTAAAAGTGCACCCTTTACGTTTATATATTTGAATTTTGATGTGCTGGAGAAACATCACCAATACAAATAAATATTTCTTGCAAGCCTTACCATCTTTGTCGCAACTACACTTTATTCCTGAGAGAAAAGAGAGTGAACTACAATACCCAACATCCATGGGGAACAAGTTTGCCTCTACTCCCAAGGGACATTAAGGCCACTCCTGCCTGTTAGCTCCAGGGCACAGGCAGGAGCGTCGCAGCAGATAAACATGCAATATCCCCTCACTGCGTTTCCTATCTAGCACTCCTGCTGATCCATGCCCGCCAATCTCCCCTGGTTCTTATCTCCTTCCCCCTTTCTTCTCTATAAATCATTTTTATTTTTTAATATCAGAAGCCCCTTTAGGGAAGGGGAAGGAATGGTAAGGGGAAAAGGGTAGGCATTGCAGGCAAGCTGAAACCCACAGGGGAAGAGACGGGAAGGAAAGAAAAAGGAGGGAAAGAAGGTGAAGAGATTAGAAAAGGCAAGAAGAGAGGGGGAGGGGGAGAAAGGAGAAGGGAGGAAGATGAGCTGGAAGAAAGTATAGAGAGAACAGATGAGTAAGAAACTGGAGAGAAGGAAGGAGATAGAAGGTAGTGTCAAGGATAGCAAAGAGAGGAGGGCAGCGTAAAGGATAGTAGGGAAGAGAGGGCAAAGGATATGTATGAGAGAGTAAGTGGGGAGGGAGGAAAATGGAAGAGTTTAGATAGGATAAAGAAAAATACAAGCACAAGAATAAATAAAGAAATGGCATCTAGGAATGAGAAACAAAAGAAAGATGACAATGGGATAGAAAAATCTAAAGGAAATATTGAGAAAATACAATGGATAACAAAATAAGAGAGGAGGGTAAAAGTGGAAAAAGGAAAAATGAAGTAATAAGGAATGGCTAGAGAAACGAAAATGAAACAAAATAAAATACTAAAAAAAGAAAACATAAAGGAAGATGATAAGAATAGATTAAAAAATATAATTGGTTGAGTGGATGGTGACAGTCTTGGAAGGAGGAGGTGGTGGAGGGTGAGAAAGTGCATGTGTGAAAGAAAGAGCGAGTGTCAGGGAGGAAGGAGAGAAATCTAATCAATACCAAACCGAGGGGAGGAGGGAATTTCACCCTCTCACATTGCCACTAATCTGAGTTCCCTACCTCTTGCTGTCCCAACGAAGATAATCTACGTCTATGCTTTCTTTGACTCTGCTAAGTTGATTTACCATCAGTGGCAGTAGAATCTTTAATGAGCTCCACTCTTTAAGTGCAGATGTTCTCTCAACTACTGAGACTTTTGTGATGCTTGGGCACTTAAATATTTACGCAGATTGTCTTGTGGATGCAGCAAAATGAGAATTCCTCACTTTTATGTGGGATATTGGAATAACACGAAACATCCATTTCTGGGGGTAGATCATCAGATGCTCTCTTAGGAAGTAGAGGTGTATGTTCAGTGCTCCCAATGCCCGTGATAGATTCTTTCAATATTTACCTCCATAACCTTCAGGCAAGATGTCCAAATTGGCTTGTGAGGTTTGTTAAAGCATTGAGCATGCCGCGCTGAGTGAGGAGCTATATTGCACATTCTGTTCTGTTAAGAACCCCTTGACAAAGCGACAGGCAAAACGTCCAGGGTATCAGATGGATATGTGGACTTGATTGTAAATCTGTTTCAATTAAGTGTATGATGGCATGCTCTAGGGGAGAGCGGCGATTTCAAATTCTAAAGTTTAAGATAATGTTAAATGAAACTATAAAGTAATAAAATAATGACATAGAAAATGAGATAATAATAATACAAATAAAGGAGTTTTTTCTGGCCATTGATGTGTTGGGAATAAGCAGGAGCTTGTTATGTGCTCCAGCCAAACCCCTTGTATTCTGAGGCCTTTTTCTCCTCTGTAGTAACCTGTGATGAAATGTTATGTGTCATTCAGTTGAGCGTGTGACGTAGTGGAGTGATTTTTTGGATTTTTGAATTTAGTTTTAAGGGGAGTGGGAGTGGGCTATGAATTGAATGGAGGAGTAATCTAATGATGACAGCAAAGGTCTAGAACCAGGGAAGCAAGGGTGTGCATCCTGTTGTTGCTCCATGTGATCTAGGGCAAGTCACTTAACCCTCCATTGTCTCAAATACAAACTTAGAATCAGGGCTGGCCCAAGGGTTTCTGCCATCTTAGGTAGGCCCACAGTGCTGCCGCCCGACCCACTGTGCCACTGCCTCTCCCCTCTCACATGCCATACCATCCCTGGCATCCAGCCTCCAGCCTCTCACCTGGGGGAAGTGAGCAACACGGTGATCCCTTCTTGCTTCTTTGAAGCAGCGGCTGAACTACTGTTGTAACCAGGCATTGGGCCATCCGACGCTGTGCAGGCTCCCTCAGGCTGTGCATACGCAAGTCTCACAAGCTTATGCAGGAAAAGGTGGGTGACAGCGCCAGCATCCAATCAGGAACGGTGATCGCTTAAGAAGCCCCTTGTTATCCTACTGGTTCCATCAGACAAACTTCCAACCAAAACCAAGGAAACAAATCTCTAGGCGGGTCAAGAGAAAACCAAAAGAAAAAAGATCTGTTGCAGTGCAGGCTGGGTTTAGGCAAACGTCTAGTCCTGCTCTCAAAGAGCCCTAGCCCTTTAAAGAAAGTCCTCACTACTCTGGCTGCCTTGGAAGGGCACAGTGCCAACCACAACGGCAGTCCCTTCCTCCTCAGCCTGCAATCCTTCTCTCTCTTAATGAGCCAGGGTGAAGCCCCGGCTGCATCTTTGCTCCAACTAATGGGGCTCACAGGAGGAAGGAGAAATATAGATGCTTATGCTTCCTATCACACAGTTCAGTTTATCCAAAAAGAAAAACAGTCAGTTCAGGGGCTTATTCTCCCCTCCCTCTCCCCCCTTACTGCCTTCAGCAAACACAAGCTTCCTTCCAGTCTAATTCACCAGGCGAAAACATAAAAGCAAAATCTTGATCCCTTTCTCAATCCCTAACAAAAATGGGGTGAGAAAGGAAGGGAGATACCTACACCACTCTGACTAACTTTTGTCAGGTAAAGGCTAGCTGCCTGCAAGGGACTCTTTAAGATGTTTAAATCTCTCCTGGTTAGGCTGCAAGCCTTGGACCTCCACGACCCAGGGAAACTCCCTGTCTCTGACCCCTCCCCCAATTTCCTGGGTTATACAATATTCATAAAATGCATGACATACTATAAAAAGTGGTGATGTGGATAGTGATTCATGCAGTTTGTTCTGCAAGTGCACATGGGTAAAAAAAAAACAGTCCATTACATTTATCAAAGTACAATAAGCATGGCTGTGTCTGGCATAATAAAGGGTCTTTTTTTCATTATAACACCCCTGCTCTTCTTTTTGCTTGTGTTTTTGGGTGCTCCTTTATTTTTCTTTCTTCTGTTCACTGGACAAATATCATGCAGGTTATAGAAGTCCTAAAGCCCTTTAGGATGCCATGGAGGAACTGAGTTCAAAAGGGCTACTCTGAGCCTTCTCATTTGGTAGTAGAAATTCTACAGGTGAAGTTAGAGGGTTTTCAGCAACAACAGGAATTCACAGGGGAGGTTTTCGTGATGGTGACCTTCTTGCATAGTGGAGTAGAAAAAAGATTGCAACTCCTCACGAAGGAGAATACAGACAGCCTAGTTTGTCTCTGTGACCAGCAGAAGAAACTATCACTCTGCAGTGCAACACATTGGGACATGTTTACTAAAAACCGCTAATTTGCGCGCCGCAAAATAGCGCACTAAAAGCGGTACTTAAGAGCACTTAAACGCCCCGCAATCATGCGTGTCACCCCCGCACAGGTGCGCGGCACAGTAACGGGCCACGCACAAGTACGGGCCCGCAAATGTCCGATAGAGGCGTGGAACGGCTAACAGAGGGCGGAGGAAGGTTCCTGAGGGGCGGAGAGACGGGTTTAATGGGCGGGGAAGGGGAGGGGAGAGGCTCCCCGCACATTATCGGGGCCGAATCCCAAAGCAAAACTGGCATTTAAAGGTAAGAGAAACCATTTACGTCAGCAATGTACAGCAAAATCGGGGAAACCTGCAAAACGTGAGCAGTGTGATACATGTGCACAGCACAAAAGTGAAAATAAAAATAGAAAGTGACCACAACAAAAATATCACAAATAGTAATGCAGCTGGTGAACAGTTATAGTAATGGGAAAATATAGAAAACACACCCAGGAAAGCTCCAGAAAGAAGAAATGAATATTGGAAGGGTCTACGGAGCCGAGACTCATCCAAAACAAATGTCCTTTTTGGAGTTTTCCTGGGAGTGTTTGCTATGGTTGCCCATTAATATCACTTTTGCCCAGCGTGGTGATATATTGTCCCCCAGTGTCTGTGGTCATTTCCGGGGTTTATGTGCACGTTTGTCACCAGACAGAGTGCATGTGCCCACAGTAAAAATGCGTAGAGCAGGGTTTGTGACTTCATCCTGCCAGGTATACTACCTCCAGGGGCTGCATTGTCTCTGTGGCCATAGTGTGGTGCAGCAGACAGAGCCAGTACCTCTAGGGTCAGAGGTTCAAATCCCAGCAGGGGCACATGCCAGCCCAGCCCCTATATTTTACCCACCACTAAACAAAGATAGCGCAGACACCCCTGTATTGCAGGGAACATAAGCATGGGGAAAACACCCATATTTTACACAACACTGCAAAAACACAACAACAATGGGCATTACCTACAGCCAAATCCCCCAAATGCAGTCCCGTACTGCCACATTGCAATCTGGTCATCTGCTGTTTCTGAGAGAAGCTCATGCCAGCATGTTGGCAGACGAGTACATGTGGTGCAGGGGGCAGTGGCTGCTAGCCACAGAAGACAGAGGCCTAGCCATGTGCAGGCTGGCACAGTCCACTGCAACAGACAGGCCCTGCCGGATCCACAGTCATGGACGTTCCAGGGAAACCAGCCAATCTGTGGCTACAAGGTGGTGCAGTGCACACAAACAGTGCATGCAAGAACAGAAGGTCACAGGTTCAAAGCCCAGCTGGGGCTTCTGCCAATCCTAGCCACATATTTTTCCCACACCTACACAGTGATAGTAAGGACACACCTTTCATGTCGAGGACATATGCAATGGTAATACGTCTATCTTTTACCCCACTGAGCACAGACACCATGAACAGGGGCAGTACCTAGAGCAGACTCTCCCAAATGCATTCCTGGTGTGCCACACACCAGTCAGGTTCCATGCTTTTACTCATACAAATGCCTGTGCTGTATATCTATGCACCACCCCCATGGCATGTAGATGTAGCTCATGCATATTCATGAGGGACAGCAGGAAAACACGAACAGTGTGATGCAGACCTGGACTGAGGTTGGGAATCTCTGCTGTAAAGCAGCAGCCAACAGGGGCAGACACACCCACACCCACACCCACAGGCCCCATTGGCCAATGTCTCCTGGAGAGGCAGAAGAGTGGACCCTGCGTGCATCTCCCAATACTAGCACCTGCATACCTTAGCAATGTCACCCTACACCTGAGGTATACGGTACACAGCTCTGAGACATTTGCTAGGAGTACTGGCAGATAGATATCCATACGTTACGCACATACTGCTAGTTGACCCCATCAGAACAATCTGTTAGGTGTTTGCGGGGCGTGCTCCAGGACTGGCCTCTGATGGTGTTTACCACCCTGGGGAGTGACCCCCAGCAGTACTGCGTACCATATCCATGTCTTGCCGTGCCTAGGACAGGTTTGGTGGCCAAGGCTAATTACCTCCTCAATAGTAGCACCATGCTGGCATAGGTGTGGAAGTGTGTGTCTGTCTATACAGTGGGTGCTGGCTGCAAGCCCCTTCCACAGCCCACACTGCCAGCACTGTTGCCAGTATTGGCCTGCTAATGTGCATAATGAATAGCAAGGGACCATGGGTATATCTCAGACAGGGTGGGCTGACCAGGATGCAGCTGCACAGGGCATAGGGCACTGGCAGGGACATGGTAGTGCCCGGCCACCACCTACACAGACAGGGGGACCTCTGTATGTGCTGCTGGGGGATCACTCTCACCCTGAGTGTGCAGTTATGGCAGCATGGCTAGGCACACCCATAGTGCTGTATTGTGTTTCTCTCATGTGATATATATGGGTTTCCTGTTGGGGCCTTTTCACTGACTTATCTGCTTGTGTGTGCTGCCACCCCAGTTGTGGGTGCATGCATTTCCATCAGGACCAACCAGCAGACTGAGCACAGATGGTATGTGTCTTGATGGAGTGCCTTGCAGGGTGCAGTGGCCGATGGCTTGCTGCAGGAGAATATCAGATAGTGGTGGGGTGCATCTATGAATATCCAGGCCTAATGTCTGTCTGATATTGTGTTATGGATGTGTGTGGAGCTGCTGCTGGGGGGGGGGGGGGTGGTCTGCTTCCCCAGCAGGACTGGGGTTGATGGTTGACTCGGGGGGGGCGGCGGCGGCGGCAATCTCCAAGATGTTTATGCAGCACCTACCTATTTCACAGGTTATTGCTGCTTTGGAGCTCTGGCATGGCCACATTCAGCCATGCAAGGTGTTGTGCACCTGGTCCTGGGCGCATCATCACACACTCAGGGTGGGCATAGTAACCGCACAATGTGATGGTGTTTAGCTACTCTTTGCCGTTTGTCCACCCACTCAGGAGACCCTACCAGGCCGAGGTGCTGTGTGGGTGCACAAGGACACCTCCCCCTACCAGGCCGGGTAGCTTTAGGGGTGCAGTTCCCATCTTGTGTGCATCTGTGGACAGCTGATTTGCATGTGCAGTGCATCATGGGTACGGGTGGCCTAACCCTATCCTGTTTACACAAGCAGACTGTCTGTGATGTGACGTGCAGGCTATCGGCAGCCAGGCAGGAGCTTCCTTACAGCTATAGAGGTGTAGCCCAATGGTTACGCCACTGCCTGTGCAGCCAGAGGTCATGGGTTCATACTGTGATACAGTGGAGCCAATGGAGGTTAGTGAAAATACAGAACTCACCTCAAAATGGGCTAGGCAGAGAGATCCAGCATGGCTAAAAAGGGCTGAGCACCCGGTGCCATCAGCACAGGTAGGAAAGAAAGGGTTAGAACGGAACTTTCCTGTCTGCAACAGTGACGCAGTTAAAATCCAGGATTCTAATTACCAGCACCTGCCCCCAGGAGCAGACGTTACGTGCAGAGAGGGGAGGTACAAAGGGACCTGGTTAGAACCAGGAAGTCAGAATAGCCCTGAGAACAGCGCTGAGAACAACTTCAGGAATAAGGCTGAGAGCAACTATGAGAGAAAGTCTGGGAGACAGAACAAATACCTGAGAGCAAGTAAGCAGGACTCTGCAGGGGAAGGTGACACTCCGATGCAGCTAGAGTTTCAGCAGCAATCAGGCAAGTCACGGAAGCAGAGAGGGTTCCAAAGCTCCAGGAGAAGTTTTAATCCCAGGGAAAGCATTGAAGGTCTGGGAGGTCCAAAAGCTCTCAGAGAAAGCTCCAGGCAATTACCAAGGAGCGTTAGAGAAGCGTACCACTGGCAAGACAGCCCCCAGGAGGATTTCCTGGAAGGCAGGAAGTGGAACACTAGCCCCGAGAGTTTTTACAAACCTCGAAGGAACTTGCTACACGAGGCTAGAACTTTGCCACGAGAGAAAAACCCCACAGCTGATGCCTGCAACCTAGATAAGGTAAAGAAGATAAAACCTTACATTGGGGAAGGAAGTGAAACTGGGTGTTTTTATAGTCCTTATTGGCAGCAAGGTTTTAACCTGGGAAAGGGTTCCAACTTCCAAGTGAGAGAGCCAAGAGAGACTGGCTATAAGAGAACTGATTACAGAAGAGGTTTTTACAATCCCGAGTTAGAGCAGTGCCTGGGAGAGGGGAAAGTTTACCCTCCCCCGACCAGTGAAGCTACCACTTGTTATATGAGTGAGCCTGGCTGCGTCAGCTGCCAGCCAAGTATAAACCAAGATACAAGCAGTAATAATTACATTGACCAGGAGCCAATGGATTGTACAATTTGTCTGAATGATGAAATAACCTCTTTGCGTTAGACCTCTCTGTGCAAGGAACAAGAGAGAAGAAATATGCTCAAGCTGTGTTTTGTTTAAGTTCTGCATTATTGTATTCCAAGCATTGATATTCGCCGGGGAACGGGAATAAACCCCACTTTACTTTATCACCTTGACTGTCTGACTCTCTGTCTTAAAAAGAAGTAGCAACAAGGTGACTCAAAACACCCTAGGCGACTGCCTAGGGCACTCACTGAGTCTCTCCCTACGAGGCTTGGTGACAATACCCACAGTGGGGTTCTGTGATAGGGTTTTCCAAAGCATTTTTTACATTTACTGTACATATGTTGATGCCTGCAATAACACCCTCAGCGTACTGTACCCATAAGGTGCCTCTGAGGGTGCTTTATTGGGCGCCCTATAGGGCACTTTATGGTTGGCATCCATATAGGGTGCACTATACATTATCCTGTGTCGCAACATACATGCTGCCCTATAGGGGACATTCTAGGGTGCCTTGGCGGACGGTGCACTGTAACATGTGCCTTATGGTCCGCCTTATGTTAACATGCTGTGAGAGTGTGTTTGCTAGTAGTTATCACAAAATAGAATTAAAAAGCCTCCTAAAGCACTCCACAACCTAAAATATACTGCCTCAGCTAGCCTTTTTCAATGGGCATTGTGAGGGATTGAGCCCCTGGTCCCTGCACCATTGGTCAGTGTCTTAACCATTGTGCTGTGGCTGTGTTTCTTTGCTTTAGCATCAGCGCGCCGCCCTGTGGCCATCAGCGCGCCGCATCCTGCTGCCCACAATGAACAGTGCGCCGCCTTATGCCGCCCCACAATGAACAGTGCGCCGCCTTATGCCGCCCCAATATGAACAGTGCGCCGCCCCACAATGAACAGTGCGCCGCCTTATGCCGCCCCAAAATGAACAGTGCGCCGCCTTATGCCGCCCCAAAATGAACAGTGCGCCGCCTTATGCCGCCCCAAAATTATTTTGCCTCCTGACACACGTTTCCACATTCAAGGTGGTGCCTCAGCCAGCCTTTTTGGGCTGCACACACTGGGGGATTGAACCCATGGCCCCTGCACCATTGGTTATTGTCTTCACTGTTGTGCTACGGCTCTGTTCCTATTTGTGCCCAGCTGCGCCCCACTTAGCCTTCCCACGCGCTAATGTGGGCCCCGCACATTAACGCGACACGCACACGTACGGTCTTTTTTTTTCCTTTTTCGGCCTGAACCGCCCACTCCTTATATGGCACAGGCACACTACCGCGGCCCCGCACGTTAGGAATGTTTAGTAAACATGCCCCATTGACTTACTGAAAGAAATAAGCGATTACAGTGGAGGAAAACGAGCACCAGAGGCAGGGGTGGTGATGATGCAGCAGGAAAAACAGTAAGAATGCCAGCAGGCAATACTGGTAGCATGATCACCACTTTGTCACCTACAACTTACCATCTCCCCCTGTAGCAGGAGATCTATTATCTATTCGAAGTCTGTCCCTCCAACCCTCAGATGAAAACACAGAGACAGACCGGTATGCAAACACATGCTGTTTATTGTGCGCACAGTCTCAGGCAGAGCCGGCACCCTGAACAAAACGATCTGAGAGCCCAAGTGGCGTCACACACTGTCTTATATACAGTAAGTTTTCAAACCCATACTAGCTTCTCATTTGTCTCAGGTATCCCCTCTCCACCAATCAGTAGCTCCTGGGGGGGGGGGGTTGTGGGCTATCATATAGCATGCCTAAATGACCTGTCTAAACTGGTATGCTCCGGTCTGCTGGACTCTGGGCGAAAGGGTATGTGTTTAAGTTTTGTTTCACTGTAACTCAGGCTGAGAGGGGAGGGGTTACCCTCACAGCTACCTTCCTGGCTGCCTCACTCCCCTCTTTTTTAGTTGGACCTCAACCGCTAGGGCGGTAGAGGGCAGCAGTACTAGAGGCAGGCCGCAAGGGGGTATATTGGTTCAGGGCCATGACCAAGGTAGCCGTCTTGCATTCCACCAGGGCGTTGAGGGTGGAGGTGATAAAACGGTGGAGGATCGTGATACTGCATGGGCCACCTGTGGCATTTACAGGGACATAGGTATAGGTCACCCTCCCACATATCAAAAACCAGCCTAAGGGGAGATACACTTCAGAGTACGCATATGATACCCTTGTAACAGAATCGCATGATAAGACAGTATTAGACACATTAAACCCTCCCACTTTGGCATTTACAAAAACAAAACAATCAGTAGCATTAAGGGTAGAAACTACCTGCAAAGAGAAAGGAATTTGGTTAAAGGCTGAGGTGGGCTGAGTGGTTCCAATACTATAGAAAAAGGTAGAAAAGTACACTCCAGGTTGTTTACAGTCCAGACTAGCAAGTATAGTAAAATACTGCATTTCTTGGTCCCCTAAGTTCATCTTGACCATAGGCTCCTGGGGACCCAACAGAAACTTGGAGCCCGGTCTGGCCTAGTCTTCGTCCGAGTCATAATGTTCCACTGCTGCGAGGCCTTCAAGGTCTGGTGGAGGGGGCGGAAAGGTATCATGTGGATATACCATGGGTTGGCCTCGCCCTCATGTAGTGTGCGCAGGTACCCTTGCGCCCCTCATGGACGGATATTGCCCCCTCCGATTTGGGCACTCGTTCTTCCAATGTCCCTCCTCTTTACAGTATGCACACTGATTGGGGCCTAGGGGAAACCTTGGCCCCCTTTGTCCTCATCCACGTCCACGTCCCCTGCTCCCTTTTTTTCAATGAGACACATTGATCCAGATAGGGACTCCTTCACACATTTCAGCGATGTGTAGTTCTGAGTTCTTGGGATGGTCTGTTCCATCTGGACTCTGGCCAATACCTTCTGCTGGACTCTCTGGATTGCAATTGGTGACATGACTCCAGGCCTCATTCAGAAAAGCAGCACCAATGTTAAATGAAAAGACTAAATATTCTAGATTAGATTTCACAATGAGACAATGCAATGCGACAAACTTAATTTCATCCATATTTACTAAGATCATATCCTATAAATATTGCTTTATAAACTTTCAATGGTCTACCAGTAACTATCTCATATGGTGTCAATTTTGTCTCGCAGTTTGATTAACTCCTTGTCTCTCTATCACTGGAGATTCATTTGCTGATAGGAAATATTCCATTATGCCCTTGACTGATCTTTACATGTTTACAGATCATACAAGTTGCACACACGTGTTCTGCAATTTTGGCAAGCTTTAGAATTATACCAATTTTGTGAGAATTTGTCATCAAATCATCCCCCTTTGCCCATGCATGCCTGGCCAGGACATACAGAGGCAAAAAGGAGGCAAAAAAGCATCTGGAAGTACCACATGGCCAGTGTAGGTTTTCCAAAGCTCATCAGGGTGCAAGATGCACCTAGCCTGTCTCCAGGTGTCTATTTCTAATTGTTGAGTATGTGTTGGGGCTTAGATGACTTCCTAAATTGAAGATTCTGGAGACGGCATAGTTGAATAAAGTGCTCATCATTTTTTTTTTTCGTTTACATATTCATTAGCCAGATACATCACTTCACATCATTAAATTACCTTCATCAGTTTACTGTCCATCAGAGTCCCTCCTCTTAATATCCCACTTCATCCCTCACAACACTCCTTCATCACCTGCATCATTCCACCAACTATATACATAGGTCCTTTTCATGTTTTTTATACCATACTAATGTATTCTTATTTGGCAAGGCTGCTAAGAATATCAAACAATTGTTAAAAACTTAGTATTGGTGTAAACAAATGGTAGGCAGAAAATATAAATTTAGATTCTTCTCAATAAGCATAACAGTGTGAGTAAACAGTTTCCCTTTCCCACTAACTTAATTGGTGTAGTTCTAAATGGACATATGTGCTCATTTTCAATAGCAACTATCTAAACAATCTAGGTAAAGTCCTTACAATATAAAACTATTATTTTGCAACATTTTATAATATCAAACCCAATCTTGAAATTGCAGTGTCCACAATGATTTGTGTAAGCTATTCATTAATTATGGTGTCAAAAGAGATCCTTTTTGAGGTGAGAGACCTAAGAGGGTACAAGGCATTGATGGTTGGGCCTCATGGCGATACTTCTTCAGGTTCGTCTTGGCCTGCAAGGCATTTGTGGCTGGGCCTCATGGCGATACTTCCTCGGGTTCTTCTTGGCCTACTCTCCCCTGCCTATTCATGTCTCTTCAGAGGCATAAATATACAAGGTTCATGTTCTTCAGGCCTTGTGGGTCCTCAAGGAGTCTTAGAGCAGTCAGAATTCTGGTGGCCCAGATCATCACACTTGAAGCAACACGTTTATTGCCTTTTCCTAGGCTGTGGTCTCACCTTTCTGCCTCTCTCTCTCTCTCATTCTTTTTCTCAAACCTCTCCTGGATCATTGCTGACAAGCAAGATTTGGTTTTGTCCAATCAACTCAAGTTAATTTTATTGTTTTATTTGTAAATAATTTTACAAATATTCTCATATTTTCTAAGAACTCGTTTCCATCTTTCCACTAAATTTGCTCTATATGCTTGGGAACAAAGCAATTTCAGATCAGCCTCTGTCCAAAATTCTATAATTGCTGTGTATACTGGACCTCTAAATAATGTACTGCTACAACAAGTATATTTCGTAACCTAAAGTGCAAGTATATAAAATAAAGAAAATTCATATCTCGCAGTGCTACAATATACTGTACTCCTGAAACTGAAATTTAAAAAACTTTCAAAACAAAGTACACTTTGGGGTATGTTTACTAAAACCCCGGTAATGTGCGGGCCGCGCTAGTGTGCGGATGCCATATAAGGAGTGGGCATTTCAGGCTGAAAAAAGCAAAACCGGGATTAATCATGCGCTAATGTGCGCAGTGCTCAAGTGCGCCCCGCACATTAGCGCATGAGAAAGTTGCGCGGAAAGCAGAAGTGGCGCGCTGATGCACAAGCACAGGAACAGAGCCACAGTACAATGGCTAAGACACTGACCAATAATGCAGGGATCATGGGTTCTAATCCCCCACTGTGCCCAATGAAGAAGGCTGGCTGAGGCGTTACATATTATGGGAAAGATTGCTTTAGGAGGCATTTTATTTTTATTTTAATTATCTCTACTAGCAAACGCACTCTCAAAGCGTGTTAACATAAGGTGCCCCATAAGGCACATTTTAAAGTGCACTGTCCGCCAAGGCACCCTAGAATGTTGCTTATAGGGCGCTTTAGAGGGTGCCGTATGAGTTACCGCAAGGTCACAGCACTGTTTTTGTTGGCAGCACTGTGCAGTTTAAGGAATGAAAATCATAAGTAGGTGTGATGACATGCAAGGAGGAGCAGCAGTGAAGCACAATGGTTAAGACACTGACCACTGATGCAGGAGTCATGGGTTCAATCCCCCACTGTGCCTAATGAAGAAGGCTGGCTGAGGCATTACCTGTTATAGGTAATAGTGCTGTGGGGGGCATTTTATTTTTATTTTAATTAGTGCTGGCAGCAAACACACCCTCAAAGTATTGTAACATAAGGTGCTGCATAAGGCGCCTCATAGGGTACCCCAGAGGGCACATTTTAAAGTGCACTGTCCGCCACGTCACCCTACAATGTTGCCGAAAGGGCGGCCTATAGGGCGCCATATAGGGTGCCCTATGAGGCACAGCAAGGTCATAGCACTGTGTTTGATGGCAGCACTGTGCATTTAAACGCATGGAAATCTGAAGTAGGTGCGCTGACATGCAAGGAGGAGCAGCAGTGTAGCACAATGGTTAAGGCACTGACTGCTGATACAGGGGTCATGAGTTTGCTCCCCAGTGTGCCTAATACATAAGGCTGGCTGAGGCATCAGCTTTGCAATGTATGCATTGTTTCCTGCAGCACTTTATTTGTATTTTCTTAATTGCTGCCATCAAACACGCCCTCACGTGCCGTAATTGAAGGTGCCGCATAAGGCACCCTATAAGACACTCCATAGGGCACATTATAAAGTGCACTGTCTGCCATGGCACCCTAAAATGTCCCCTATAGGGCACCCTATAAGTTGCTTCACAGGATAACGTATAGTGCACCTTATATGGACGGTAACCATAAGGTGCCCTATAGGGCGCCCTATAAAGCGCCCTCTGAGGCACCTTATGGGTACAGTACGCTGAGGGTGTTTTTGCTGGCAGCAATAATGTACATTAAAACTAAATAATGATTTGGACAGCCCTATCAAATAACCCCACTGTGGGTTTGAGCCCACAACCTCTGGCTCCACAGGCAGTGAAGTAACCATTGGGCTACAGCTCTATAGCAGCTAGCAAGCTGCTGGCTGGCTGCTGAGGGAGTGCACGTCACCACACAGACAGTCTGCTGTGGTCACAAGAATAGGGTTAGCACACACGTACCCATGATGCACTGCACATGCAAATCAGCTGTCCACAGATAAACACAAGATGGGGTATGCACCCCCACAGCATCTCGGCCTGGTAGGGGGAACTGACCATGTCCACCCCCACAGCACCTCGGGCTGGTAGGGGGTACTGACCGTGTGTTTTACTGGCACAGAGTAACTACACACCGTCACATTGTGCGGGTACTGTGCTCACCCTGAGGGTGCGGTGAGGCACCCAGCACCAGGTCCACAGCACCTTCCATAGCAGAAATAGGCCATGCTGGAGGTCCAAAGCAGTGTTAAAGTGTGAGATAGGTAGTTTCTGTAGAAACACCTTGGATATATCTGTCTGTCTCAATAAGGTGTAGCCCCCATGAACCTCTAGGTGGGCTATGTACCACCACCCTCCTCCTCCAGGGCTGAGGGTGGTAAACAGGGTCTCCCATCAACAGCTCCACATTCTACCTCCCTGCAATGGTGGCAGTAGAGAGGACCATCAACCCCAGTCCTGCTGGGGAACAGACACCCTACAGGGCAGTCAATGCAGCTCTGTACACATCCATAACACAATAGCAGACAGACATTAGGCCTGGATATGCTAAACTGCACCCCCACCACTATCTAATACTCTCCTGCAGCAAGTGTTCAGCCACTGTACCCTGCAAGGCACTCCAGCAAGACACATACCAGCTGTTAACAGTCTGCTAGCTAGTCCATAATGCATGTTCCTGGTGGAAATGAATGCACCCAGAAGTAGGATGTCAGCATACACAACAAGCAGATAAATCAATGACTGGGCCCCAAAAGGAAACCCATAAATATCACATGACAAAAATACTATATAGCACTATGGGGGTGCCTAGCCATGCTGTCATCACTGCACATTCAGGGTGAGAGTGATCTCCCAGCAGGACATACTGAGGTCACCCTGTCTGTGTAGGTGGTGGCCGGGCACTAAAATATCCCAGCCAGTGCCCTATGCCCTGTGCAGATGCCTCCTGGCCAGGCCACCCTGTCTGGCCTATACCCATGGTACCTTGCTCCTCATTATGCACATTGGCAGGCCAATACTGGCAACAGTGCTGGCAGTGTGGGCTGTGGAAGGTGTTTGCAGCCACAACACACTGTATAGACAGACACACACTCCCACACCTATGCCAGCATTGTGCTACTATAGAGGAGTTTAGCAGCCCTGCCCACCACACCAGTCCTGGGCACAGTACAGGCATGGATATGGTACGCAATACTGTTGGGGGTCACTCCCCAGGGTGGTAAACAATGTCAGAGACCAAACCTGAAGCACACACCGCAGACATCAGAAAGAGTGTTATGATGGAGCTCAATCAGCAAACTGTGCTTAACGTAGGAATTTCTATCTGCCAGTATTCATAGCAAACGTTTGCTAGCTGTGTATCGTATACCCAGGTGTAGGGTGGCATTGCTAAGGTATGCAAGTGCTAGTATTGGGAGATGCACGCAGGGCCCAATGTCCTGCCTCTCCAGGAGGCATTGGCCAATGGGGCCTGTGGGTTTGGGTGTGGGTGTGTCTGTCCCTGTTGGCTGCTGCTTTACGGCAGAGGTTCCCAACTCCAGTCCTGGTGTGGCAAACACTGTTCGGGTTTTCATGCTGTCCCTCATGAATATGCATGAGCTACATCTGCATACCATGGGGGTGGTGCATAGATATGCAGCACAGGCATCTTTATTAGAAGCAGCATGGAACCAGAATGGTGTGGGGCCCTCCAGGACTGCATTTGGGAGACTCTGCTCTAGGTAATGTGCCTGTTTATGGTGTCTGTGCTCGGTGGGGTAAAATATAGGCTTATTAACCATGCGTATGTTCTCAGCAATAAAGGTTTGTCCTTACTATCATGGTTTAGTTGTGGGAAAAATAAGTGGACTGGATTGGCAGGAGCCCCAGCTGGGCTTTGAACCTATGACTTTCTGTTTTTGCACACATTGTCTGTGTGCACTGCACCACCGTGTTGCCACAGATATGATACATTCCCTGTGGAGTCCATGACTTTACATCCGACAGGGCCTGTTTGTTGCAGTGCACGGCAACCACCTGGACAGGGCTAGGCCATGGTCTGCTGTGGGCACCAGCCGCTGCCACCTCCACCATCAGTACTGCTCCATCCTTAGTTTGGAGACAGCATAAACCCTGATGGCTTTGTGGCCCTCCAGGACTGCATTTGGGGGATTCTGCCGTAGGTAATGCACATTTCTATGGTGTTTGTGCTGTGTAGGGTAAAATAGAGGTTTTTGACCCATGCTTATGTTCTCAGCAAGGCGACAAGGCGATAGCGGAGAGACTGAATGAATTCTTTGCTTCAGTCTTTACTGAGGAAGATGTAGGGATGTTACCCATGACTGAAGTGGTATTTAAAGGTGCGGAAGAATTGAAGGAAATATCGATACATCGGGAAGATGTCTTACAACTATTAGATAAACTGAAGAGTAGCAAATCACCTGGGCCGCATGGTATACATCCAAGGGTGTTGAAAGAACTGAAATATGAGATTGCAGAACTGCTATCAGTAATCTGTGAACTATCATTAAAATCATCTCTAATACCTGAAGATTGGAGGATCGCCAATGTAACACCAATTTTTAAAAAGGGTTCCAGGGTGATCCGGGAAACTACAGACCGGTGAGCCTGACGTCAGTACCGGGAAAAATGGTGGAAACCATCATAAAGAATAAAATTACTCAGCATGTAGATAGTCACAACCTAATGGGAGACAGCCAACATGGCTTTAGACAAGGAAGATCTTGTCTTACTAATCTGTTATGTTTTTTTGAAGGAGTGAATAAACAGGTGGACAAAGGTGAGTCGGTTGATATTGTGTATCTGGACTTTCAGAAAGCCTTTGACAAGGTCCCTCATCAGAGACTTTTGGCAAAACTAAAGAGTCATGGGATAGGAGGCAATGTATTATTGTGGATCAGGAACTGGTTAAAAGATAGAAAGCAGAATGTAGGGCTAAATGGCCAATTTTCCCAATGGAGAAAGGTGAATAGTGGTGTACCCCAGGGATCTGTGCTGGGTCCGCTGCTTTTTGACATATTCATAAATGACCTGGAAAGTGGAATAACTATGGTTACACGATGCAAGGTTCCACATTAGGAACCACCACCCAGGAAAAAGATTTAGGCGTCATTGTGGATACCATGTTAAAACCCTCGGCCCAGTGTGCAGCGGCGGGCAAGAGAGCAAATAGAATGCTAGTTATGATAAGGAAAGGAATGGAAAATAAAACAAAAGATATTATAATGCCTCTATATCGTTCCATGGTGAGACCGCACCTTGAATATTGTGTGCAATTCTGGTCGCCGTATCTTAAAAAGGATAGAGCGATTTTAGAAAAGGTACAGAGAAGAGCCACCAAAATGGTAAAGGGGATGGAAGGATACTCCTAAGAAGAAAGGCTAAAAAGGTTAGGGCTCTTTAACCTGGAAAAGAGACGGCTGAGGGGAGATATGATAGAAGTCTATAAATTAATGAACGGAGTGGAACGGGTAAACGTAGATCGATTGTTTACCTTATCAGAATATAGAAAGACTAGGGGACATGCAATGAAGCTACAGGGTAAACTATTTAAGACTAATAAAAGAAAATATTTTTTCACTCAACGTGTAATCAAACTCTGGAATTTGTTACCGGAGGATGTAGTAAAGGCTGTTAGTGTAGCTGGGTTTAAAAAAGGTTTGGACAAGTTCCTGGAGGAAAGGTCCATAAACCATTATTAAGAAGTGACCGAAGATATCAATGCTTGACCCAGTACAAGCATTGTGGAACTTGTGTCTCTTGGGAAAACTGCTTGGTACATATGACCTAGATTGGCCACTGTTGGAAACAGAATACTGGGCTTGATGGACCTTGGTCTGACCCAGTATGGCATATCTTATGTTCTTATGTTAATGGTTCAGTCTTTACTACCATGTTTTCTTCATGGGTAAAATAAGGGGACTGGGTTGGCAGGAGCCCCAGCTGGGCTTTGAACCAGTGACTTTCTGTCTCCAAACACACTGGTTGAGTGCACTGCACCACCGTGTTGCCACAGAGACAGTGCATTCCCTGATGATACCATGACTGTTTGTCTGGCAGGGCCTGTCTGTTGCAGTGCATTGCACCCATCTACACAGGGCTAGGCCATGGTCTGCTCTGGGCAGCTGCCACTGCCCCCCTCCACCTCCAGTACCCCTGTGCCACCATGCTGACATGCCCTTCTGCTGGTGGTGCTGGTGGTACGCAGTCTCAGGCCATCCTGTGTGCGGGTAGGCGGCTGCCTATGGTGCAGGTTCTGGAGTAGGGGTGCCTGCATATCTGTCCGCACGTCCCCCAATCACCGCCTGCCAATGTTCCGTGCCCTTGGGGGTACCTGCTGAGTACTATCCCCTGTGACACTGTGATAAACACTCTCGTGCCCATGTTGGGCCCTCATCAGTTGCTGTCTGGCTGCTGTTCAGTTTCAGCATTCCTAAGTGCCATCTAGGCATCTGCCTAGACCGCACTGTGACCCAGCTGCACCACTGCATGTGCCGCCTGCAGCCCTCTGTATCCCCTTTCCCAGCATCTGTCTAATTGCCCATTCCGACCTGCCCGCCCTGCTGTTGTGGAAATGTGCATGCCATAGGTAACCTGTCCAATGGAGAGGGAAACCCTGATCAGTGCTATTTCACTGTGGGATCATTCACCTTGTATGGGGACGGAGCGTAGACCCTTCTAAAATTCATATTTATTTTTTGGGGATTTCTTGGGAGTGTTTTTTGATGTTTCCCATTACTATCACTATTGCCCAGCTAGATTAAAATTTTATTATATTTTGTTGGGGTCATTTTTAATATTTATTTGCCTTTTTGTTCCGTGCACATGTATCACACTGCTCACGTTTTGTGTTTGCCTTTTTGTTCCGTGCACATGTATCACACTGCTCACGTTTTGCCCTGGTTTTGCTGTACATTGCTGGCCCCCCTTGCTCTCCTCGTCCAGCAACATAGTATCTCCACCCACTATTACGCCGATGATATCATTCTCCTTCACCATACAGACCCTTACGCTCCAGATCTTGCCCCCCTCAACTCCTGTCTGTCCTCAGTCTCGGCCTGGTTTTCTTCCCACTTGCTGCATATAAACTCCTCTAAGTCTTTTGCTATTTGGTTTACTTCCGGTGCCCCGATCCCCCCCTTTGCACTGTTCCCTCTAAGCTGTGCGCATGTGCGCGCGCACACACCTCGCCGAGCGAGCGCACATACTTTACAACAGAGCGCACAAAAATTACGGTTCTGATTCTGATAGAAAACACAGAAGTCTTAAAATTTAAAGTTGTGATGGCAATTACTAGAAATTTTCCGCTTCATTTAGTAATCGTCTTATTTTCATTTAATTTGATTAAAATCAATGTGGTGTACATACTGTATTCTGACGTGTAGTCAAATTTTAAAGTATATAACTCCGAGTGTCGTTATGAGGCGCACAAAAATGTAACCTTCCTTCAAAAGTTGCACAGCTGATATTTTATGCGCACACAGCCTACAGAAAATTAGAGGGAACCTTGCCCCTTTGCCCCCATCCTGTCCAGTGCCCCCCTCCCAGTAGTTTCATCCCTGCGATTTTATTTATTTATTTATTTAGTATACATTTGTATACCGCTACTTCCAGCGATCAGCAGCGGTTTGATTACAGATTGGAAATTGTCAAATCATGACAGGAAATTTTTGAGGTATAAACACTTTGATTAGACAGGAAAGCACAGCACACAGAGAACTATTTTACAGGGAACATGGGCTATGGAGGGTTAAGTGGCTTGCCCAAGACCACAAGGAGCACCTGTGGGACTAGAAACCCCAGTCCTTCCGGCCCAAGGTTGCTGTCCTCCAGATACCTCGGAGTCACCCTAGATTCCGCCCTCTCCTTTAAAGATCATATTTCCTCCATTGTACAGCGCTCTTTCCACACCCTGCGTCAACTCCGTGCCATCCGTGCCATCCGTCAGCTTCCTCCTTGTCTACCCTGCTACTGTCCCTGATTGTCTCCCGCCTAGACTACTGCAATGTAGTTCTAGCCGGCCTCCCCCAAACTCAACTGCGCAGACTACAACTTGTCCATCACGCCGCAGCACGCCTCCTTACCCATGCATCTCGTTTTGACCACATCACCCCCATTCTGATCCACCTACACTGGCTTCCCCTTCCTTACCGCATTCAGTTCAAAATTCTTATCTACGTACACAGGACTATTCATATCGGGGTTCCCCTCTATCTTGCCAGTCTCATACATCTACACTCATCACACCGTTCCCTCAGATCAGTTCACCTGAATCGCATGTCCCTCCCCTCCCCCTCACAGGCCCACCTCGAGTCCATCCGCTCCTCAGCCTTTTTCTTTCTGGGTCCAAGACTTTGGAATTTGCTCCCCGTCGCCCTCCGCCTGGAACCCTCATACAAGACCTTTAAATCCAGGCTGAAGACTCACCTTTTTTTGCACCGCTTTGAGTCTCCCTCCCCCACCTGTCTCCCTTTCCCCCCCTCCACGATAGTACCTGACTGTATGTTGTTGTTACCTGGCTTTGTTCCCCTTTTGATGTACTATCTACGGCCTTTTCTTTCTCCTCCTGTCCTGTTCTTTATATAATGGCGTTCTTTTTCTGTTTCTGCAGCTTGTACTTTTATTACTGTACACCGCTCTGATGCCACTGGTAAAGAGCGGTATATTAAATCTGTAAATAAAGATAAAGAAAGATAAAGACAGAAATGGTTTCTCTTCCCTTTAAATCGGCTCTACCGCGAGGTTTTCACTCGCGGTATTTTTTTACTCGAATTTCAGCCCCGCTCCTGTGCGGGGAGCCTCTCCCCTCCCACTCTCCACCCATTGACCCCGTCTCTCCGCCCCTGGGGAGCCTTCCTCCGCCCTCCGGGAGCCTTTCCACGCCTCTATCGCTCATTTGCGTGCCACGCACATGAGCAGGCCCGTTAGTGTGGCGCGCACGTGTGCGGGGCACAAAAACGCATCATTAGCGTGCGCTAAGGTACCTTAGCGCACGCTATTGTGCGCCGCGCACTTGTGCGCCATTTAGTAAACATACCCCTTTGTCTCTGGACACCAACACGTAAAATTCAAATACAGAAAAACAGGCAAATTTATCCTAAAATCCAATATTGTAACAAATAAAACTGTGATGTTATTGTCCTGTTCATTAGTCATCAGCACAGAGCTTAACAAGGCAAAGTAATTACCTTGAATCTCACAGTTCAGGAAACAGGCATTCTCAAATGACATGAAACTGCAAAGAGGTGAATTCAAAATCATGCTTTGTCACATTTTAAATTAAAACCTTATACCTGAAACTGGTATCAAACTGATCTGAAATGTTATATTCAACACAGACAGCAAATACAACAATTGGCCTCTCTTGTGTCCAGATTCCTTCAGGCAAATGCAGATTACTATGTAGCTGAACAATTAACCTATAGTTATAGCTGTTTATGGTTCTGTAAAATATACACAATAACTATGCCCTCTATGAGGTACTTGCCACAATATATAAAAATCCCCTTTTAACTTTTAAGTTTGCTTGATAGCATATACAGTCAAAGACAAAGAATAGATGCATAACATACTAATGATAAAGATTAACCAGGATTACCTTCTTATTTACTCAGGATTTAAATCATTTGCAAACTGGCTCAGGATACCCCATTGTCCTGTCAGGGCTCTTAACCTCTACTTTGAAGGTCAAAGAAAAACAAAAACAGTTTCCTTAGTTTCATGCCTTGTTTGTTTGATCTAGTCACTTCAGCATCCAGGGACCATAAAATCTACTGGAGTAGCCAGTAATGAAAGAAAAACAGTATAAAAAGACAAGTAAAAAGTCTTAATTTCTTCATAATCTACAAGTGGTTTGCAGCTAGCTCTCACACATGAGCTTTGCCCTACAGATATTCTCCACCCCATAAAACTTTGCTAATAGTAATCTGACCAGTCCTTCTCCAGCCTTTGTTTGCTTCCAGCCTTCAGGTGACATACACATAGTATACAATCAAGATGCTGGTCAGATATCTGAGGATGCTCAAGGGAGATACCCCCCATGGTTTTAGAAGCTCAAAAACTCTACAATTAAAATTGATGACAAGAGGATTGTTTGGAGGCTAGGTGAATTGTTCTTTTTGTCCTCTTTAATGGGTTTCCATTTGTTTGCTAGGAGAAAGACTCCTAGGTGAATTGTCCTTTTGTCCTCTCTAATGGGCCTCATCTGCTAGAAGAAGAACTCCTCCCTGATCTCCCAGTATCTTTCTGTAGTTATGCAAACTGTCTCATCAGTTTCAAGTACCCCTTACTCACTGCTGAGAGGTATGATCAAAATTTGGTTCTTTGACTATTGATTATGCATGAAACATAGTAATGAAACTGGATATACATTAAATAAAGCAATTGTCTTCCTTCACTTCTATACTAGTACAACAGTCTATATACAGTAAACCCTGCTCCCCTTTATCTACAGGAGAATCCCCCTAATCCCCTTTTATTTACAGGGAACAGTCCCTTTCCTCTTTATTTACAGAGGTTAGAGGAGAAGCTATGGGGTTGGGGACGGACTCTCAGTATCTACCCCCTTCTTGGATTTCTCCTTTTTTTAAAAAACATTTTCTAAACTGTCCCTCTCCGTGCAGTCAGTAGACCTGATGTTTTTCACTGTTTCAGGTGGCTACGCTCGCACTAAGGTGGGCCACTCCCGCTCACACAGTACAACTAGACTGGGGGCAGTGAGCCTAACTCCATAGTCACCCCCAAAGGCAGTTTTAAAATGGCTTAGCATGCATTTCAGCGGCGTCCTATTCTTGGATCCACTAGACCCCATACTGTAATTATTCTCCTAATTCGTATACAACACTCGCGTTTATAACACAGAACGAGACAGCAGAGGGGAGACAACAGGCAGGGACACAGACAGACAGACACACACACATATATATATATATATATATATATATATATATACCCTCCCAGACTCCCGTTTCCCGAATCCAGACACGAGGACAGGCGGTGGTTTCAGAACCCAATATCTCAGACTACGGTTCTTACTCGGACCGTCCGTAGGGGGTGGCCAATTCCGTACCAGACTTTTCAACGCGTTTCAGAAAACCAGACTTTTGAAAACCAGACTTTTCAACCCGTTTCAGAAAATTAAGAGAGTGAGTACTCACGGTCCTGAAGAGTTTGGATGCCAGTCTATCAAGCCGGATTTCTGTACCCAGGGAGTCGGCAGTCCAGGACAAAGTGCGCAGGATACGCCGAGGGATCCCTCCGGAACAAAGGGTCCAGTGGCGCTGGGGACCGTCGACAACCAGGAGGTCGGTCCCGTATTGGGCGAGTCCTGGTTGCGCAAACCGCGATGCCTTCACCTGGGGGTGCGAGGAGACAGACGGAGGTTTCCCGGCCAATGCACCAGGAAATGTAGCAGGAGATCTATTATCTATTCGAAGTCTGTCCCTCCAATCCTCAGATGAAAATACAGAGACAGACCGGTATGCAAACACATGCTGTTTATTGTGCGCACAGTCTCAGGCAGAGCCGGCACCCTGAACAAAACGATCTGAGAGCCCAAGTGGCGTCACACACTGTCTTATATACAGTAAGTTTTCAAACCCATACTAGCTTCTCATTTGTCTCAGGTATCCCCTCTCCACCAATCAGTAGCCCCTGGGGGGGGGGGGGTTGTGGGCTATCATATAGCATGCCTAAATGACCTGTCTAAACTGGTATGCTCCGGTTTGCTAGACTCTGGGCGAAAGGGTATGTGTTTAAGTTTTGTTTCACTGTAACTTAGGCTGAGAGGGGAGGCTTCCTGGCTGCCTCACCCCTACTTCCCCCCCCCCCCCCCAAAGCTTTACATGCCAGTCGCCCATGATCCCCAGTATAGGAAAGTCTTTGGTGAATGAAACCCTAGCTACAATGCTAAACAGCAGAGATTGGCCTGCCACAGGTTGGACTCCTGCACGGATTTCAGTGACACGTTACCATAACGAGCCCATTGAAGCCATGCACACAGATATCATGGCCTACCGAGCACACAAATCGGCTGTTTGGCCAGATCATCCAAGGTTGCTGAATATTTCCTGTCATGTCCTCCAACCAGTGTACCCAGCGAACAAATATTCTCCATGGCAGGGTATATTGTGGGTCCCCATAAGAACCTAGAACATAAGATATGCCATACTGGGTCAGACCAATGTCCATCAAGCCCAGTATCTTGTTTCTAACAGTGACCAATCCAGATCACAAGTACCTAGCAGGTTCCCAAAAAGACATTCTACAATGCTTGTCCCGGGGCAAACAGTAGATTTCCCGGGTCTTCTTTAATAATGGCTTATGAGGCCCGATTTTCGAAGGCATTTACATGGGTAACTTCCCTAGTTACCCGTCTAAAGGCCTTTCTTCCGGGAACAAGCAGGAAGTCATTCTTCATATATGGGTGACATTGGCACCGACAAAGCCCTCACGGAAGCATCCCTCCAGCTTTCAAAGAAAGCCTTTGGGAGATGCCATCACGCATGCGTGGTCCCCTTCCCACCCAAGGGTACCATCTTGCTCAGTCTCCTTTTTTCTGCAGAGTCCTTT
This sequence comes from Ichthyophis bannanicus, assembly GCA_033557465.1. Taxonomy (NCBI): domain Eukaryota; kingdom Metazoa; phylum Chordata; class Amphibia; order Gymnophiona; family Ichthyophiidae; genus Ichthyophis; species Ichthyophis bannanicus. Next base: position 399,520,579 of record CM066036.1, read on the forward strand.
TTTCCACAGAGTCCTTCAGACGTTGCCTGCCTTGTCCTCGAAAAAGTTGATTATTTGTTCCCCGAGTTTCACATTCGTCTCCGGTATTGCACCGGTACTCTTCCCGCCTGCCGACCTCAGTGTCTCGGAGTCAAGCTCGGTTTAAGTTTTGTAGTCTTTTCACTATTTTCTTTTTTCTGGCACCTTTCATGCCTTTTTTCTCCTGCTGGCAGCCCGGCGAGTCTTCGACCTTGCAGGGGTACTTTTTTCCCCCATGGCTACCAGTGGTTTTAAGAGTGTGATCGGTGCTCTAAAATCATATCTTTGACTGACACACATGACTGCTGTCTTCGTTGCTTCAGGCCAGGCCATGACCCGGCGGCCTGCGGTCTCTGCAAGAGGATGTCCAGTAAGGCCCTCAAGAGCCTCCAGCAGCAGCAGCACGATAAGTTTTTCCCTGAGTCCCCTGTGCTTCCGAAAGCCAGGGCCTCATTTGAGGCCCCGATGTCTCAGGCGGAACTCTCTGAACCCATGCCTCGTCATGGGTCCTCAGAAAGGGGGTCTCCCTCGAGGGAACCCAGGAAGAAGAAGAAATCCTCAAAAGTAGCATCCTTGGATGGTTCTGATTGGATGATTCTGACCGGCTGGGAGCTCCCTGGGCCCAGTCCGCAGTCCGAGATGCTCATCCAAAGTGTTGGAGAAGGAGTGACCTGCGAAGGTCCCCCAGAAGGATCCGGCTGTGGACTGGCCTCAGTCCCCAGACACCATCCTCACTGAGGATTCCCCTTTGGGGGAGCCGGCATCAGGCCTGAGTCCTTTGGTGCTTGTGCCAAAGGCTGAGGAACCTTCTGGTCTGGAGCCCAGAATTGCGGCCCTGGAGCACAATTTGTCTGCCTTCATGGACCAGCAGTGGGCGCTATTGTCTGGCATAACCGGTTCATCCACCTTGACCACCGGGCCCTCGACATCTAAGATGTCCCCGGAGGCCAAGCTGATCCTCGGCCGAGGTCGCACTCTACATCCCACTCAATGGGACTGCAGTCATCCCCAGCATGTTTACTGGGTGCTGGCCATAGGTTGTCGGGGCCCTCCACAGACTACTCTGAGTGGGAGACGGAAGACAAGGAGTACCCCAATACCCGTCGCCACTGCAACGTTCCTTCGGATTCTCCCATCTCGGAACCTTGGTGGCAATCCCCGCCCGAGGACATGGGCTTCTTGGACTTTGTCAAAGACATGTCTAAGGCCCTTGCATTCCCAACCAAGTTGGAGGAGGATCCTAGGGCGGATGAGTTAGATATCCTCCAGTACGAGGCCCCTCCATGGGAATTGCTCACGGTGCCCATCCCTCCCTTCCTGGAACGGCTCATGCTCCGCAGGTGGGAGACACTGGAATTGGTGCCGGTGATGAGCAGATAGCTTGACTCGTATTGGATCCGCAGGAGCCTTGGCTTCCAGAAGTCACAACTGCTGCATAACTCGATGGTGGTGGAGTCAGTCATGCGTCAGCTGAAAAGCCAGAAAATGCATCACATGGCCATCGGTGCAGGAACCCTCTCAACATAGTTGCAGAAGATTCAAAAGCTTTAACAAAGACAAATTCATGAATGAAATAATCCCCAAGCTACAGCAAGACACAGATAACTTGGAAGACACCATTAACAACTAGAACAGCTCCCTATCTGCAGCAGCAATGGCACCTACCAGAAAGCCATCATCCACATGCAGATCAAAAATGGCTCCCTGGTACTCCAATGAAATCAGGTCAGCTAAACGATTTCTAAGAAGACTTGAAAGAAAATGGAGACAAACAAAAGACCCAGTCATCTTACATCAATATACAGCCCATCAAATCCAATACACTAACACAATCAATCGATGCAGACAAGAACACCATACAAACCTCATTATGAGATCAGCTAACAAATCTAGGGAGCTTTTAACATCATGAGAACACTCACCGGAGTCCCACAAAAAAACAATGCCCCAAAGTACACTCTCAAATCATGGCAGATTACCTAAGAGACAAATACAACAAACAGAACCTAACAACCTCAACAATTATAATTAACCAATCCCAGGACTCAATCTACAGAGAACCATGGCGAACATTCAATATCCTATCCACCCAGCAAATTGAAGATATCATTTCCTCACTTAACACCACTACATCACCCTCAGACCCTTGTCCCATTGCATGGATATAATCAACAAAAGAACAACGCAAACACTTTATCCACAAAATAACCACCATGTCACTCACCCAAGGCTAAATGCAAACATCACTGAAACAAGCGATCATACGACCTTTATTCAAAGACATGTCCCTCAACAAAAACGACTCAGCTACATACAGACCAATCTCCAGCTTACCATTCATTGCTAAAATCATAGAAAAAAATAGTTCAAAGGCCACTTCAGGATCACATAGACCAACATGCTCCACTGGATACACATCAACATGGATTCAGACCCAACCATTGCACAGAGACACTGCTATTATCTCTATTTGACAGCATTATCAGAGGAAAAGACAACACAAGAACAGGATTTATCCTCATTTTCATGGACATGTCCTCTGCTTTTGACACTGTTTCCCACAGCATTTTACTGTGACATCTGCATAACAACACGCTAGCATGGTTTAAATCCTACCTCTGCAACCGACAGCAACAAGTCAAATGCGGAACAACCAAATCAAAGTCTTTCCCCATAAACCAAGGAGTCCCACAAGACTCATCTCTCTCCTCAATTTTATTTAACGTCTACATACAGCTCATATACAAAATTATCAAAAACCACAAAATCCAGTATAGATTATATGCCGATGACATCATGGTATACGCTGCTGTTGAAATACAGAAGCCTGACCTCTCAACCATAATGGCATGATCATCTGGCTCAATAACAACAATTTTTCCATAAACTATAAAAAGACAGAGGCACTCTTATTACAAGGGATACCTCAATTGCCCCACTGCAAACAATCTACATACAGCGAAAGCAAATAACAGTAAAGAGAGAAATCAAATACCTAGGAATCATCATGGATCAACACCTCACCATGCAACTCCACATAGCAAGAACTACCGTGAATGCCTACCATAAAATGAAGATAATAAGGAGGCTTAAACTGATTCTAGATCATGATCACTTCCGCACCATCTGCCAGGCAATCATGACCCCAACACTTGACTACTGCAACTCGCTTTATCAGGGGCTCCCAAAGCAAACCATCTTACCACTTCAAATAGCACAAAATACAGCAGCACGACTCATTACAGGAACACCCAAACTTGGACACATCACCCCCATACTTGATCTGTTACACTGGCTCCCAATCCACTCCCGCATCAGATATATATCAATCTTAAACATATTCAAAATCATCCACTAATCCTCAGCTGATATCCTACAAGATGGCATAATAAGAGACACAAGTACCTGACCTAGGAGATATAACAATAAACATATGATTATCACACCCCATGGATACCATAAGACCATACAATCCACATCTGGAAGGGCGCTCTCACTTTATGCTCTTTTCACTATGGAACTCACTCCCAGACAACATGCGTGCAACTACAGACATTAAAGACTTCAGAAAGAAATTGAAAACTCTTCTTTGCACAAATCACCTAGGACATATCGCTTAACCACCTGAACAATGACAAGATCCAAGCCACCATTTGTGGATCCACAGCTATAGACCAACAACTCGTCAACTATTCCTTCTCAACTGGATCCTTCCCACAGAGCCTGAAGCATTCATCCATCCGCCCGCTCCTGAAGAACAGCAAGCTAGACCCAACAAAAGTCGAATCTTTTAGACCTATCTCAAGTATCCCTCTACTAGCAAAAATCATGGAAAAAGTAGTTCAGTGACAAATACAACAACATAAACTACAGTGCCAACCCAAAAACTCAAAGGAGATGAGAATGACCAACCCCATTAGGAAATTCAGCAAACTCAACGAGGAACACCTCATAAGCACCATTGCATCCCACATAAACCTAGATTCCACAGACCTAGACGAACTAACTAACAGATGGAACACACACATCCAAAATACATCTAACCCAACTCTGAAACACACATCAAACCCACATAAGATCAACTCGGAACCCTGGTACACAGGAACTCTAATAAAATCAAAAAGGGAGCTCCGTAAAATAGAGAGAAAATGGAGACAAACCAAATCCTCCGATCTCAAAACTAAATACATGGCCCATCTCGCAAAATACAAAGACGACGTGAACAATGCAAAAAAATTACATCACACCAACATCCTAAACAAGGCAATCAATCGCCCACGAGAGTTATTTGAACTAGTCAAATCACTAACCAAAACCGACCAAAATGCCAACCTCAACAAATCCATCAAGGTCCAAACACTGGCAAACCACTACGCGACCAAACTGACGGCCCCTGGTCCTCCACCCTCCCCACCAACACCACAAATCAGAAGTGAGAACAACACAACGCAAAACCAGTTATGGGAGCACTTCCACAAAATAGGAACCAAGCAAATCACAGCCATTGTCACAAGCCTGAAAAGCACCACCTCCCCACTAGATCCCTGTCCTGCATCCTGGATCAAGGCAGTGAAACAAGACATAGCACCTCACATAGCACACATAGTTAACCTATCCCTACAACAAGGAATCATGCCCTCAGAACTAAAGAAATCAGTCATTAGACCGATCCTAAAAAACACTACACTCAACGGAGAAGACCCAGCCTCCTACCGTCCCATATCAAGTATCTCATTCCTGGCAAAGATCATAGAAAAAACAGTCCTTCTACAACTCCAAGACCATCTGACTGACAGTGCTCCTCTTGATGACCAGCAATATGGCTTCAGGCAACATCATGGAGTTGAAACCCTGTTACTAGTTCTACTTAACAACCTCCTAAAGGGCCTTGAAAACAAAAAGAAAATGTACATTCTTGTATTCATTGACATCTCAGCTGCCTTTGATACAGTTAATCATGGGACCCTCATAAATAGGATAAAATCAATAGGAATAACAGGAAACCCACTAAAATGGTTCTCATCCTACATCTCAAATCGAACACAACAGGTTCAATTCAACGGAGAAAAAGCAGAATCTTTCTCACAAACACAGGGAATCCCCCAAGGCTCTGCTCTCTCAGCACTTCTGTTTAACATATATATGCAGCCACTATGCAAAATTTTCTCACGGCACAAAATTAATTACCACATCTATGCCGATGATATCATGCTATACACACAACTAGACACTAAAAACCCAGACTACAACCCACTGGAGACATGTATCGGAGAGATGCAAGACTGGTTACAACAAAGTAGTATGTCAATTAATCACAATAAAACCGAAGTAATGTATATCTCCAAAGAACTGAATTTTGACCCTCCCACATCAATAACACTATGTAACAACACTTACCAAACAAAAAAAGAAATAAAGTATCTAGGAGTCACATTTGACTGTGACCTAAAGATGGAAAAACACCTCCGAAAGACCAACAGAGCAGTTTTCCACAAGCTTAGAGTGCTCCAACCCATTCGGAATATTATTGATCCCCAAGACTTCAGAACAGTGGCCCAAGCACTCATCATGCCACATTTTGACTACTGCAACGCCATCCTACAAGGTTTACCTAAAAAAACCCTAAACATATTACAAATGGCACAAAATGTAGCTGCCAGGGTCATAATGAAGAAAAATCTAAGTGACCACATCACACCAGTACTAATTCAATTACACTGGCTACCCATAACAGCTCGCACAAAATACAAAATACTAACAACCACCTTCAAACTCATCCACAACTTAGCACCTTCCTTCCTCAACAACCTAGTAAGATTGCAACCTCCTACCCGAAACAGAAGAACCCACAATTCCAACATCCTTCACACTCCAACAGATATAAGATCTGCCAAAGCTAACACCAGCCACAGGGCTTTCTCATATGCGGCGCCAACACTGTGGAACCAACTCCCACCAGAACTACGAGCTAGCAATGACCTTCTAGACTTCAGAAAGAAACTCAAAACGCACATTTTCCAATCACATTTCAACCTGAACTAAACCCACAGATGAAGCAGCCCCTGACCACTGTGTCCAAGAAGATTATCCTGTATATATGTATTTATGTATATATGTAAATGAACTCCCCCATAGCTAAGAAGTGTTAACTCTGTATGATGTGCTTTTCTGACAATCTGTATGTAAACAAAATTTGTACCTGCCTTGATTCGGCAGTTTCACAATAGTAATCCTACCCGCTTCTGATCGCTGGAAGGAGCGGGCTACAAATGCTTGCTAAATAAAAAATAAAAAATAAAATGTTGACTCTGAAGCTCCCCTGGTCCCCTCACAACACGGTTTTAGAGAAGATCATGGTGTTGACACCCTCCTCACAACCCTCTTCAATAACCTAATCATAGGCATTGACAATATCCACCAAGGGTTCATTCTCATTTTTCTCAACATAGCCGCCGCATTTGATTCGGTAAACCACAATACCCTCCTACAGCGCCTCCAAGATAAGGGCATCCAAGGTCTAGCCCTGAACTGGTGCAAATCTTACTTATCCGATAGACAGCAGCAAGTCAGAACAGGTGAAGCAATATCTGATTCATTCCCCCTTAAACAAGGTGTCCCTCAGGGATCCTCCTTGTCCGCACTAATGTTCAATATCTATATGCAACCAATCTGTGATTTGATACGTACCTTCAACATTCAATGTCTTGCATATGCCGATGACATTCTGATGTATGCTCCATTCAACGTAAAACAACCAGATTATGCATCAATAGTTCATTGCTTTCAAGCTGTATCAAACTGGCTCCTCAAACAGAATCTACGTATAAATCACAACAAAACAGATGTTCTATTCGTTACACGTAATCCAACATTCATACCCCCTGCCTCATTACAGGTAAACAACATTGAGCTGAAGGCACAACCCACAATCCGATACTTAGGGATTACATTAGATCAGCGGCTTGATATGTCAGCACACATCAAGAAAGTAACGAACGCAATTTACCACAAGATTCGATCCCTACGTAACCTCCGACCTCTACTTGACTACTCTGACTTCCGCACTATCTTCCAAGCCTTGGTATTACCACACCTGGATTTTGCCAATATCATTCTACATGGTCTCCCTCAATCTACTCTAAACCCCCTCCGCCTGGCCATGAATGCAGCCGCGAGAATTCTCGTAGGTGCTCCACGCTCAGAGCACACAACTCCAATACTGAAGAGTTTACACTGGTTACCCATCCAGGCCAGAACCCTATATAAAACCATGGTCATGACCTTTATAGCCTCAAAGATCCCATCTCTATCACCTATCAGCAATATCATACATGTCACTCAAGCTAACAGATCCAGGAGATCTGTGACATTGAACTCCATTGACCTTCCGAAACTCCTTACGAAATGCTCTAAATCAACAGCCTCTAGAGCCTTCTCATTGTTTGCGCCCAGAGCCTGGAATGCCCTTCCACCCGAAATCAGAGCCATCACAAGCCTAATGACGTTCAGAAAGGCCTTAAAATATCATTTGTTCCTAATATACTACCCTGAAGCTACTCCGAATGAACATAGCCCTCATGCTGGTCTTTCCCACTTTACCCCAGTAGAAAATGGTTAATCATGCCGGTTCATACCTGCACACTCTACCCATACCATATTTATACTGTACTTGTGATTTATTTATTTACCACTACCATGTAATTAATAATCACCATTTACTTGCGATTTATGTATTTACTACTACCATGTAATTAACCAAAAATATACCATGTATAATATATAGTTAACCTTGCTTACCGCCACATTTTTGTATATAGTTAACCCTGTTTATTGCCAAGTTTTTGTACCCTGTTCATTGTGAAAAACCAATGCTGACCGTGTCATTGCGTTTTAAATTTGTTCATATGTAAACCGCACTGATTAAAAGAGCGCGGTATATAAGAAATAAAAAATAAATAAATAAATAAATAAAATAAATAAACAACTCATTAAACACTACGCACTAAACTATAAATAGTTATGTCATATAATCATAACACTGTATATAGTATATCCTGTTACCTCTAGCTTCTCCCTCTTCCTGTTTAAGCATTCCTGTATACTGTATTGTCTGGCATAACCGGTTCATGTATAATGTTGAGTTGCAATATAAACCACTCTGAGTGAAGGACAAAGCGGTACAGAAAAATGGTTAAATAAATAAATTCTTAAATAATGAAATACTCTAGATCTAGACCCAATAAATGCTAATCTAGAAATTGTGACCAATTGGTTGAAGAACCATAAGCTGAAGCTCAGCCATATTAATCCAAAGCCATCTGGTTTCCACTTAGAACCAGGATACCAGCCTTAGCTCCCAAAATTTGAGATATTCCACTACTGTTAGAGACACAGTGAATTTACTAGGAGTGAAACTCAATTCTTCTTATTTGAGCAACAATTCTCTGCCTTGGTTTACTTCAATGCAGGGATGGCCCAAGGGGGGTGCGGGGCCATGTGCGGAGACTCGGTGCGGGGCCTCATTTGCATAAGTGGCCTTATTTGCATAATGTTACCATACACTAACTTTTAGTAAACATGTCTCTTAATGAGTGTATGGATAAAGAAAGACTAAAAGATTTCTACATTACTATAATCCAGTTCCAACCGCCAGGCACATTAGGAACTACTACAAACGCTGCCCATTTAGAACCCATAGCAAACCCGCTGTATCCTGACAGCATTACCAGGACTCACAAAGCACCATACCCTACCTATCAAAAGGCAACACTGCAAATATTAAACCAATACATTTCAGAGAATACTGGGGAAAGAGAACAAGTGGCAATGTCAAATAGGAATTACATAAACAGAATACCTCAGCTCAGTTACACATGCAGAACATAGACCATCACCAAACAAGGAATCACAATTTAGAAACAGGAAGGCAATAATTAAACTGGGAACCCCAAAAGCCAAACTTGGAATGTACAACAACACTGTAGAAATAAAACTATAAATTAATTTCCTCTTGTACCAAACAAAGCGCAGACGTTAATGATGCACATTTCCCAGAGCTATCATATTCCAGTTAATAAATTCAAAATAAAGAGATATCTTTCTACCTTTTGTGCATTTTTTTCAGTTGCAATTGCTCCAGCCACTTTCTTCTGGTTTCTTCATGTTTTCTGCTAACTCTCCATCGTCTGCTGTCCATTTGTCCTTTCTTCTCTCTTCTAGTTTTTTTTTTTCCATTCTCTCTCTCTACATCTGCTTTAACATACTAATCTTTCTCCTTTTGCTCTTTCCTCATTCCTATTTCATCCACTCAAATTTTACCCCTCCATCCTCAATCCCCACTTACTCTCCCAATACTAGGCCAATTGTAAATTTTTCATCCCTTCCACACAAAATATTTTTCCTCTCTCCATTTTACTCTCCCATCCCCATCCCATTCTAATCCTTCCCCAACATCAGCTCCCTTCTAGTTCCAGCCTCACCCAGCATCCATTCCCTTCTAGTCCCTGCATCAGCCAATTTCCAGTCCTAGCCCCCCATCAGCCCATTTCCAGTCCTAGCTCCCCCATCCATTTCCAGTCCAAGTCCCTTCATCAGCTCATTTCCAATCCTAGCCCCCCATCAGCCCATTTCTAGTCATTTCCTAACCCCATCATCAGCCCATGTCAAATCCTAGCTCCCCTCCACTCAGCCCAATTCCAGTCCAAGCCCCCCCATGAGCCTACTTCCAGTTCTAGCCCATGAGTCCATTTCAATCCAAGCCCCCACCACAGCCCATTTCCAATCTTAGCTCCCCCCAACAGCTCATTTCCAGTCCTATCCTAGCTGCTCCATCAGCCCATTTCCAGTCCGAGCTCCCTTCCCTCATAGCCCATTTCCATTCCAAGCCCCCTCCCCATCAGCTATTTGCCGTTCAAGCCTCCACTTCCACTCAGCCCATTTCCAGTCCTAGCAATCCCCCAACCCATTACCAGTCCTAGCCCCCCATCAACCCACTTCCAGTCCTAACCTCCCATCACCCCATTTTCAGTTTATGCCCCCCTATAACCCATTACCAGTCCTAACCCCCCATCAGCCCACTTCCAGTCAGCCCCCCATAGCCCATTGCCAGTCCTAAACCCCCCATCAGCCCACAGCCCATTACCAGTCCTAACCCCATCAGCCCACCTCAAGTCCTAACCCCTCCCCATCAGCCCATTTCCTGTCCTAGCCCCGACCCTATAGCCCATTATCAGTCCTAACCCCCCATAGCCCATTACCAGTCCTAACCCCCCATCACCCCATTTCCAGACAGCCCCCATCAGCCCACAGCCCATTACCAGTCTTAACCCCCCCATAGCCCAGTACCAGTCCTTACCCACCCCTCTCAGCCCTGAGGTCATTACGCGTCCCAACCCCTTGAGCCCACCTCAAGTCCTAACCCCTCCCCAACAGCCCATTTCCTGTCCTAGCCCCCCCCCCATAGCCCATTTCCTGTCCTAGCCCCCCCATAGCCCATTACCAGTCCTAACCCCCCCATCACCCCATTTCCAGACAGGCCCCATCAGCCCACAGCCCATTACCAGTATTAACCCCCCATAGCCCATTACCAGTCCTAACCCCCCCAACAGCCCACCTCAAGCCCTAACCCCTCCCCATCAGCCCATTTCCTGTCCTAGCCCCGACCCTATAGCCCATTATCAGTCCTAACCCCCCATAGCCCATTACCAGTCCTAACCCCCCATCACCCCATTTCCAGACAGCCCCCCTCAGCCCCCAGCCCCTTACCAGGCTTTACCCGCCCATAGCCCATGACCAGTCCTAACCCCCCCAACAGCCCACAGCTCATTACCAGTCCTAACCCCATCAGCCCACCTCAAGTCCTAACCCTCCCCATCAGCCCATTTCCTGTCCTAGCCCCCCCAAAGCCCATTATCAGTCCTAACCCCCCATAGCCCATTACCAATCCTAACCCCCCCATAGCCCATTACCAGTCCTAACCCCCCATCAGCCCACAGCCCATTACCAGTCTTAACCCACCATAGCCCATTACCAGTCCTGACCCCCCCCAACAGCCCACCTCAAGTCCTAACCCCTCCCCATCAGCCCATTTCCTGTCCTAGCCCCCCCATAGCCCATTTCCTGTCCTAGCCCCCCCATAGCCCATTACCAGTCCTAACCCCCCATCACCCCATTTCCAGACAGGCCCCATCAGCCCACAGCCCATTACCAGTCTTAACCCCCCATAGCCCATTACCAGTCCTAACCCCCCCCAACAGCCCACCACAAGTCCTAACCCCTCCCCATAAGCCCATTTCCTGTCCTAACCCCCCCCCCCATCAACCCACAGACCACCTCAAGTCACGTCCTAACCTCCTCCATAGCCCATTACCAGTCCTAACCACCCCACATTGGCTCAGGGAAATTTAAAAAAAAAAAAAAAGCTGGCTGCTGCCACTGCTGCCGCGGCAGCGGCAGAATGGAGTGTCCCGTGGGGCCCCCTCTGCCCGCTGAGCCCCTCTGCAAGGGCTTTCAGATTCGCGAAGGGAGAGTGTCTCCCTCGCATCTCTGTTAAGCCCGCAGAGGCTAATGGGAAATTTCCCATCAGCCCCTCGTGTCTAAAGGGGCAGATGGGAAATTTCCCATTAGCCCCTGCGGGCTTAACAGAAACGCGAGGGAGACACTCTCCCTTCGCGAATCTGAAAGCCCTTGCAGAGGGGCTCAGCGGGCAGAGGGGGCCCCGCGGGACACTCCATTCTGCTGCTGCTGCGGCGGCAGCGGCAGCAGCCAGCTTTTTTTTTTTTATTGAATTTTTAAAAAAGCAGAATGTTCTTTGCGCGGGGCCCCCTGAAACGCGGGGCCCTGTGCAAAAAACATTCTTGCTCAATGGACGGACTGGCCCTGCTTCAATGCCTCATTCATACACTAATCTTTAATCAGGTTGACTACTACAATTCCCTCTTTGCTGGGCAAAGTGTTGCTCTGTTAGAAAAGCATACCATACTATACAGAATACGGCAGATCCAATCATATCACACCTTTTCTAACCAACAACATTGGTTACTGATTATTATTAGAATCCAGTTTAAATTTCTCCTTTTGACCCACCATGCCTTCCATACCATGAAGTGACATTATCTAGCTTGTTTACAAACTCTACACATCCTATTAGATTCACACAAATGTGGCAAATACATTTGTCATCACTGATGGAGATTCGGTTTGAGGTTACATGCAAGTCGTCGTACTCTTACCTGGATCCCCCATTATGGAATGGACTGCACCCAGACATTAGAGGGGAAAGTAGGTATTTAGGGGTTGATATACAGAGGTGACATTCAGTGTTTTTAAAGTGCCTGGCTGTTGCCGCTGAAACTAAAAACAAATATTCAGTGCTGGAGCCTATCTGGCTTCTGGCATTGAATATTTGGTTTCGCCACCTACATTTTTGCTATCTGGTTAGCAGCGATATTCAGTCTCTAACCAGACAGGCAATGGCTGTCCTAACTTCATGTATTTTTTGCCATCTGGTTAGTGGTTGAATATCGCTGCTAACCCGCTAGACACTGGGACTGCCCCAGCTCCAGCTCCGTCCACAGACTGCCCGGAAACAAACCATACATTTCTAGGTTGGTCTCTGGGGATATTCAGCAGCACTATCCGGTTAGTGCTGCTGAATATCTGGAAGAATGAGGTTTAGCTGGAAACCAGGTCCTGCTCACCAGCCAAACCCTTTTGAATTTCGACCCCAGGCCAGCTTTAAAAACATGCCTGTTTCAGCATGTATACAATAATTGTTTCCATTCATACTAGTGTGCGGTCTGTAGCAGCATTTGAGTTATATTGGCCCATCAGTCTTATTCATGAAAAGGTTTTTTTTACCTAACTCTAGGGGTTGTGCTGCACTGTCCACTGTTGTCAGTGTTTCCCCCTGTGTCCTGGAAGGCAGGCTGGGTGCTAGGATTCCTAATGGGCACTATTTCGTATTAGTGGTCCTAGAGTGTCTGTAGTATTTGCTGTGTCTGTGCCCAGCAGAACCAACTAATTAACTACCTGTTAATAGATAGCATTACTTGTCTATCACCTTTTTTATTTATGTTTTATTGATTTTGTAAGTCACTTTGCTGTTATGATATGAAAGGTGGTTAATCAAATTGTAATGGAAAATTAAACATTAATTCTTAGAGCTGCCAAGAGGGGTGTCTAGTGTTTGTTGGCACAGTGTCATAATGCCATTGGAGAGTGGCTGTGATTAGGAGCACGGGCTGGTATGCAGTTTAATTTGCATCAGGAACATCACTTCCAGAGGCAGCAGTGGCACAAGTCACACCAGACAGTGGCAGTGCCAGCCTCCTTAGAGTGCATAAATCACTACTGCTGCTGCAGCAGATGCAGAGACAGTTCAAGGCAGTTCAGTGTATGCTTCAGAAGTGAGAAAGGTCAGTCTAACCACAGGGGAGACGTGCCAGAGCTCAGACCAGAGTTGGAGGGGTCATCCTCTGTGGGTCGTGTTCTTCCTTGAGAAAGCTGCTCGAGTTATGAAGCAGTGCAGAAATGGTGGTTGTATTGGCTCCTTTTAGATAGGAGGTGCTGGCCTCCCCAGATCCCCCTGCCCTAGCTCCACAGAGAGTTTTGGAAGAATTAATTTCAAAAGCCTTTGTCACATAAAGGACAATATGGGGGTCATTTTAAAGTCATGGCTAGATTTGCACGGGTGTTTACATGCATAAATCTATTTATTTATTTATTTATTATTTATTTACATTCTCTTATATACCGCGCTATTTTCCATCATTGCGGTTTACATGGGACATTTTACATACACATTTCAAACGACTTGATTTGTGTTTACAATTAACAGGAATAGGAACTTGAAAAGAAACAGGGGTAACTATTTACATCTGTACAATGCAAATTGATTGGACATTTGCATAGATTTGCCTAGCTAGATGGTGAGTGATCAGTGGTGCTGTCATCCGGGTAATGTAAGAGGAAGAGGTAATGTTTCACGGCTTTTCTAAACTGGGTTAGATTGGTGATTTCACGGATACTGTGTGGAAGGGTGTTCCAGCATTTAGGTGCGGTGAGCTTAAAAGCCCTGTTCGTTGTGCTCTGGCAACACTTGGTCGTTACTTTTGGGACTGCTAGTTTGTTGACGGCATGAGATCTTCTAGATCTATTAGGGGGGTTATCAGTATGAGATCAGATAAGGAAGATGGGGCAAGTCTGTTTATGATCTTGAAGGTCATTAATATGGTCTTGAATGTGATCCTGCCTTTTATAGGGAGCCAGTGTAATTGTTTCAGGATGGGTGTTATGTGTTCCCTCCTGGAAGCGCCCTGGAGAACTCGTACTGCTGAGTTCATTGCTAGCTGTAATGGAAGTAGAGTGGATTGTGGGAGACCCTGGAGTATTGCATTGGCATAGTCGAGATGTGGTAAAACCAGGGCTTGATACACTGTCCAGAAGTCATCTGGTTCCAGTAGGGAGCGTAGGTGTCTGAGGGATCGGATTTTATGGTATACGGCTCTTGCTACATTGCTTAAATCTAGGTCTTTTATTCATATACATGCATAAATGGGTATTTTCATGTATATTTGACAGGGTTGCTGTTCTGCAGGTATGCATATTCGGTCTGTCATGTGTACTTTCATGTGGACATGTATAGGAGCAGAGTTTGGACAGAGCATAAGATATGTGCATAAATGATAAAATACTATAATTTTACATGCATTCTTGAAAAAAGTACTCATAGGTGAGCTCTTATGCCAGTCATATGGGCTGGCATAAGAGCTCACAATTTAAATGAATGAGCATACCTTCACACTTACACCCCTATTTTAAAAAGTGAAGCATGTATATTCTTGATTTTTATAAAACAGGTGCAGAATATGCATATGAAAATTTGCATAAATCTAGCCATTCCCTGTAAAATTACTCTCCACGTGTGCATGCAAAGGCTTTTTGAACAATGTTTAAAGAAAAGTGCTCCTGAAGCTATGTTTTCAATATTATTAGCTTTTTATGTAGACCGCTTTGGTGCATGCAGCTAAAAGCGGTATATCAAGTATGGAAATAAAAAATAAATACATTGCATTGCATAAAAGCAGGTACAAGTTCCATAGCACTTTGTACCATGACAATTTTTAAAGGGAAAGGACACAGACTTTACCTCTAAAAATTTGTACAAAGTACCCATGGGCAGGCGGTTTTAGAAACCTTTTCCAATATTTAATTCAGCAGTTGGAATATATAACCTTTTTAGGTCTAAAATTTTTATGTTCTATAGACAATTTAAGTTTTAAAAATTGTGTTTATAAATTAACATTTGGCCTGCTTTACCCTTCTTAATGTTAGCTTCTGTATTTCCACATCTCTATGCCTAACATGGATTAAATATTTTATTTTGGGATTTTTTTTTTGATGAGGGAGACAATTATGAGGGCATTCTCATAGGGCCTGATATTCATTTGGGCATGCTATGTGCCGCATCGGCGCATAGCCATGCCCACCGACCCTTAAACATTCAATGCCGTGGCAACAGCATTGCATATCTGGGTTCTGCGCTGAGCTGGAGTGGAGCCAAACTCGTGACCATGATTAAGGATGACAAAGGTGATAGGCAAACTGACCCGCGAAAAATAGTGGACGTTTTTCAGCGCTTCTATAGTGCGTTATATACTCCAGAGCCAGCAGATAGGGTGCAAGAACGGAGCTTTCTGGATAGTGTAGATCTCCTCCCGCAGGTGACTCCTCAGGAGGGGGAGGCGTTGAATCAACCTATCTCTGGGGCAGAGATTCAGAAAGCGATTAAGGCAGGGAAGCCACATAAGGCGCCCAGTCCCGATGGATATGGCGCAGAGTTTTACAAAATTCTGGAGCTGCAGGTGGTGCCTACTCTAGCTGCAGTGTTTGCGGAGGCCTTAGACACCGGAAGCTTTCCAAGGGATATGCGGACAGCTTTGATTTCACTTATTCATAAAGCAGGGAAGGACCCGGAGGACTCGGCTTCTTATCGACCTATCTCGCTCATTAATTTTGATATGAAGCTCCTGGCGTCGATCTTGGCAGACCGGGCGCAGGATATATTGGCTCGCATTGTTGGCCCGCACCAGGCAGACTTTGTGCGGGGCAGAATGGCCGAGCAGAATATCCTACAAGTACTGTTGGGCATGAAACGCTGCCTCCAGCAGAAGACGCTCTTGTTGCTGTCCAGCCTAGATGCGGAGAAGGCCTTTGACCGCGTCTCGTGGGACTATCTGTTTGAAGCCTTGAGACGTTTTGGTTTCGCGGGGCCGTTTGTAGGTTGGGTGCGAGCTTTATACTCTGAGCCGCGGGCCTTCATCGTGGTGGGCGGCCCAGTGTGCAGCAGCGGCCAAGAGAGCAAAAAGAATGCTAGGTATGATAAGGAAAGGAATGGAAAATAAAACAAAAGATATTATAATGCCACTATATCGTTCCATGGTGAGACCGCACCTTGAATATTGTGTGCAATTCTGGTCGCCGTATCTTAAAAAGGATATAGCGATTTTAGAAAAGGTTCAGAGAAGAGCCACCAAAATGGTAAAGGGGATGGA
This sequence comes from Ichthyophis bannanicus, assembly GCA_033557465.1. NCBI lineage: Eukaryota > Metazoa > Chordata > Amphibia > Gymnophiona > Ichthyophiidae > Ichthyophis > Ichthyophis bannanicus. The sequence continues at coordinate 399,537,150 of CM066036.1, forward strand.
AGGATACTCCTATGAAGAAAGGCTAAAAAGGTTGGAAGTCTATAAATTAATGAACGGAGTGGAACGGGTAAACGTAGAGTGATTGTTTACCTTATCAGAATATAGAAAGACTAGGGGACATGCAATGAAGCTACAGGGTAAACTATTTAAGACTAATAAAAGAAAATAATTTTTCACTCAACGTGTAATCAAACTCTGGAATTTGTTACCGGAGGATGTAGTAAAGGCTGTTAGTGTAGCTGGGTTTAAAAAAGGTTTGGACAAGTTCCTGGAGGAAAGGTCCATAAACCATTATTAAGAAGGGACCCAGGATATCAATGCTTGAACCAATACAAGCATTGTGGAACCTGTGTCCCTTGGGGAAACTGCTAGGTACGTATGACCTAGATTGGCCTCTGTTGGAAACAGAATACTGGGTTTGATGGACCTTGGTCTGACCCAGTATGGCATATCTTATGTTCTTATGCCAAAGAGCCTAACCTGCTAATGGTAATATTGGACTGCTACCCAGTTAACCATCCACGGCTAGAACTAGGCGAGCCCAAAGCTCAATTAGTTTTAGCCATGCATAACTAACCAGGTAGTGTTCCAATATCGCTGCTACCCAGTTACTGGGACTCCCTGCCTCCACTCCACTCCGGAATATCCCAACACGCCCCGATGCTAGTTGGACAGCATAAGGACGCATAAGGGAAATAGATGGGAATATTCAAAGGCACAAACCGTGTAGGTGCCGTTGAATATTCCCATCCAAGGCATGTGCATGGTTTACAGGGCTGTAAACCAAGTAAATACCTTTCGAATATCAGGCCTGTAATATTCTCCTCCCATTTCCTATGCCTTTTCCTTGAAGTCAGCAAGCAAACCTGAACTATATAAAAGTGCAGGTTGGTGGCAACAGTACCATTTTGATAGCAACAGGCAAACTGACATAAGCACCTTTCTTTCTGCCAGCAAGGAGAGTATAAAAGGTTCAGTGAGGCCTGGGGTATCTCAGTAGCTTTGGTTTGTTTGAAGCGGGAGTTGAACAGGCTTGTTGGTGAGTTAGGCAGATCAGGATTCAGGAAGTCTTCTGTGGTCAGAGTTGGAAGGAGGATGTCACCACCCAAGTAGACTTGTCCCAGGTTGGGAGGGGGAGTAGCAGAGCAAACTTTTCATGTCATGGGGACAACTGAGTGAAGGTCCATGCAGGATTGCTATTGCTGTTCTGGTGGGAGAGATCAAGATTCAAGCAGCCTTGTTGGGTTAGGATAGTCTAATTGCTTCATGTAGGTTAAATGGTCAAGATGAAGAGGGATATAAGGAGTAAAATAAGATCTAGAAACACGGCATAGCAAATTGGTTCTGAATAAGGACCAAATGGAAAAGGAAAAAACAATGTCTTAAAATGAGAGATGAAAATGAAAATTTAAATTCCTAGATAAATTCTGGGTGGAGGTGTAAGATGAAACATATTTTAAAAACTGGTCTTCTGACATCTGTAGGTGATGCTGAAATCCCTGCTTCTCTCTCTCGTTATAGAATGTGTCTCTGGAGTGGATGCAGCCATTCTTTACGATGACTCAGGGAGCATTTCCACAGAGGACTTCCAGCGCATGCAACGCTTCATGATTAACCTCATCCTCCACTTCAAGAATGCCAACATCCTGGTACTTCATGAGAGATTTTTAAACTCTTGCATTGTTCTTTCTGCTCCTTGTTTGCAAGAGAAAAGACCAATAGAGTTACAAGAGATGTATATTTAAAATCTGAAGAAACACTAGGGCAGTCAGCATTTCTTTCAAAGGAATGGGAAGATTTACAATGAAGAGAGATTGGGGTAGTTGGGAATGTTTCAAACAGGGCCTGCGCAACCGGTAAACCGGGTAAGCATGTCAGGAGGGTGCCGGTGATAAGGGGTGCTGAAATTTCAACTAGCAGTTGTGAGTGTGCCCGTGGGATCAGCCTGTCTTGCGGACCAAAGAGAGCCTTGAACTGTGATCCCCTTCAGTACTGCTGTATACCCGCAGGACAGGCTGCTACTGCGGGCCAAAGATTGCAGCCAATCTGAGCTTTTTTCCCTTGCTGCCACTTTAATGGGTGAGTCAGTGAGGGACTGGCTTGGAATGCACAACCTTTAAGAGTGCCCAAAGTCTTCTTCACTGATTCACCCTTTAAAGCGGCTGAGCACAGCTGGGGAGCAGTCTCCTTTGCTCCCGTGGCTGTACTGCTTTAAGAGCCACGAGACCACATTGTTTCTAAAGTTAATACAAGTATTTCCTGTTTCTCACAAGAAAAAGGCAGCCTGGGACTGTGGAGGATGGTGGTAGGGGATGGAGGGGGAAATGGAAGGGACTGGAAGGGACTGGAAGGAAGCCTACACTGAGGATGGGACTGGGACTAGACAGTGGGGGAGGGGAACTATGATTGTAATGGAGCTGACACAGGATGGTATTGGGACTGGAAGGGGGCTAGATAGTATGGGGGTCTCAGACTGGAAGGTAGCTGACACTGATGTGATACTGGGACTGGAATGAGGCTAGCCAGTGCAGGAGGGTGGGGACTAGGCTGTAAGGGAGCTGACACTGTGGATGGTATTGGGATTGGAAGGGGATTACTACTACTACTACTACTGAACATTTATATAGCGCTACAAGTGGTACGCGGCACTGCAAAGACACATGTAAAAGATGTCCCTGCTCATCAAAGCTTACAGTCTAGTCAAGACAGATAACACAATAGCTGTAGACATGGGTTACTCTAGGGGGAATGGTAAGGAAACACAAAGGAGATCAGGTGAGTCAAGATCCGAAAGTGGCAGTGAAGAAGTGAGTTTTCAGCGTGGATTTGAAAAGGATCAGAGGAAGCGCCTAATGTACAGACTCAGGTAGTTTGTTCCAGGCATAAGGAGCAGCAAGGTGAAAGGAGCGAAGTCTGGAGTTAGCAATAGAAGAGAAGGGCACAGATAGAAGTGATTTGCCAGAAAAATGAAGTTCCCGAGGAGGGCTGTAGGGAGAGACAAAAGAGGAAAGGTAGTGAGGAGCTGTAGAGTGAATGCACTTATAGGTCAGCAGGAAAAGTTTGAACTGGATAGGCTTGAAGGGGGAAGGGCTATAAGGGAGCTGACACTGAGGATGGTACTGGGACTGGAATTTGACTAGACAGTAGTCTAATATGGCTGTGCATTTTAATACATGTCCAAATCGATCTATACCACTGTGCAATGTGGTAGCAGTCGGCTGTTTTATTCTTAGGGGTATGCTTACTAAACTGCGGTAATCGTGAATAACGCGTGTAACGTACACTTAACGATCGTTCGCACGTCTGAACGCGCGTTCAGACGTGCGAACGATCGTTAAGCGTACGTTACGCGCGTTAACCGCAGTTAACGATCGTTCGCATGTCCGAACGCGTGTTCAGACGTGCGAACGATCGTTAAGCGTACGTTACGCGCGTTAACCGCAGTTAACGATCGTAAACCCCCGCGGCGCGTTAAAACAGCGCAGAAGGTGGAGAGTGGGCGGAGAGAAGGGGTCAATGGGCGGAGAGTGGGCGGGGAGAGGCTCCCTTCACACTAACGCGCTGAATTTCAGAGCTCAATTCCAACGCAAATGAAAACCTGTCGCTAAAGGCATATTAAAGGGAAGAGAAACCAGTTCCGTCAGCAATGTACAGCAAAACCGGGGAAACCTACAAAACGTGAGCAGTGTGATACATGTGCACGGTACAAAAGTGCAAATAAACCTCAAAAATGACCTAGAAAAAATGGGAAAAAAACATAACCAAGCTGGCCAATAGTGATATCAATGGGCAACATTAAAAAACACTCCCAGGAAAGCGTAGACCCTTCCAAAAATCATTTCTTTTTTTGGAGCTTTCCTGGGAGTGTTTTTTAATGTTGCCCATTGATATCACTATTGGCCAGCTTGGTTATGTTTTTTTCCCATTTTTTCGAGGTCATTTTTAAGGTTTATTTGCACGTTTGTCTCCATACAAGCTGAATGAGCCCACAGTAAAATTGTGCAGAGCAGGGTTTCTGACTCGTTCGACCAGGTTTCCTATCTCCAGGGACTGCACTGTCTCTGTGGCAACAGTGTGGCGCAGCAGACACAGCCAGTGCCTGTAGGACCAGAAAGTCACAGGTTCAAATCCCAGCTGGGGCTCCTGCCAACCCAGTCCCCCTATTTTACCCACCACTAAACAGAGATAGTAAAGACACTCTTTTATTGCAGAGAACATACGCATGGTTACTACGCCTATATTTTACCCCACCGAGCACAGACACAATAAACAGGTGCATTACCTAGAGCAGAGTCTCCCAAATGCAGTCCTGGAGGGCCACACACCATTCAGGTTCCATGCTGCCTCTAATAAAGATGCCTGTGCTGCATATCTATGCACAACCCCCATGGTATGCAGATGTAGCTCATGCATATTCATGAGGGACAGCATGAAAACCCGAACAGTGTTTGGCACACCAGGACTGGAGTTGGGAACCTCTGCTGTAAAGCAGCAGCCAACAGGGGCAGACACACCCACACCCACACCCACAGGCCCCAATGGCCAATGCCTCCTGGAGAGGCAGGACATTGGGCCCTGCGTGCATCTCCCAATACTAGCACTTGCATACCTTAGCAATGCCACCCTACACCTGGGTATATGGTACACAGCTCTCAAACGTTTCCTATGATTACTGGCAGATAGCAATTCCAACGTTAAGCACAGTTTGCTCATTGAGCTCCATCATAACGATCACTCTGATGTCTGCGGTGTGTGCTTCTGGTCTGGTCTCTGACAGTGTTTACCACCCTGGGGAGTGACCCCCAACAGTATTGCGTACCATATCCATGCCTGTACTGTGCCCAGGACTGGTGTGGTGGGTATGGCTGCTGATCTCTATAGTAGCACAATGCTGGCATAGGTGTGGGGGTGGCTGTCTGTCTATCCAGTGTGTGGTGGCTGCAAACACCTTCCACAGACCACACTGCCAGCACTGTTGCCAGTATTGGGCTGCCAATGTGCATAATGAGGAGCAAGGTACCATGGGTATAGGCCGGACAGGGTGGCCTGGCCAGGGTGCATCTTCACAGGGCATAGGGCACTGACTGGGACATTTTAGTGCCTGGCCACCACCTACACAGACAGGGTGACCTCAGTATGTCCTGCTGGGAGATCACTCTCACCCTGACTGTGCAGTGACCACAGCATGGCTAGGCACCCCCATATTGCTATATAGTATTTCTCTCATGTGATATGTATGGGTTTCCTTTTGGGGCCCAGTCACTGACTTATCTGCTTGTTGTATGTGCTGCCATCCAAGTCCTGGGTGCATGCATTTCCAGCAGGAACATGCACTATGGACTAACTAGCAGACTGTTTGCAGCTGGTATGTGTCTTGATGGAGTGCCTTGCAGGGTGCAGCGGCTGATGGCTTGCTGCAGGAGAATATCAGATAGTGGTGGGGTGCAGCTTAGCATATACAGGCCTAATGTCTGTCTGCCATTGTGTTATGGTTATGTACAGAGCTGCATTGACTGCCCTGAAGGGTGTTTTCCCAGCAGGATTGGGGTTGATGGTCCCCTCTACTGCCACCATTGCAGGGAGGTAGAATGTGGATCTGTTGATGGGAGACCCTGTTTTCCACCCTCAGCCCTGGAGGAGGAGGGTGGTGGTACATAATCCTCCTGGGGATACACCTGACTGAGACAGACAGAGATATCCAAGGTGTTTCTGCAGAAACTACCTATCTCACACATTAACACTGCTTTGGACCTCCAGCATGGCCTCTTTCAGCCATGAAAGGTGCTGTGGACCTGGTGCTGGGCGCCTCACCGCACCCTCAGGGTGAGCACAGTACCCACACAATGTGGCGGTATGTAGCTACTCTGTGCCAGTACAACACACGGTCAGTACCCCCTACCAGGCCGAGGTGCTGTGGGGGTGCATTCCCCATGGTGTGTATCTGTGGACAGCTGATTTGCATGTACAGTGCATCATGTGTGTGACTGGCACAATCCAACCCTGTGAAAATCCAGCACCTGCTCACAGGCTCTGATAAACCATAGGCCATCACACTTACATCTGTTAGCATAATTCATAGGTGCAAGACACCCTAAAGAGTCTGTAATATAAAGTGCCCACGCTGGTAAAAACACACGTACCCACGCACGATTTTACGCACGTGGCTACGCCCGTACCAACGCACGCACCAACGCACTCTGTGAGGGTGTGTTTCTGACAACACTACTGAACGTAAAGAAAAACATGCCTCCTCATTCCCTATGTAGTGTACAGGGTGATGCCTGGGCCAGCCTTCTGCGTTAGGCACACTGGGGACTCGAACCCATGCTGCCTGTAACAGCGGTCAGTGAGATAACCATTGTGCTACAGCTCTGTTTCAGTGATTTGTGTCTGTACACCTTCTTAAGATGAACGCGCGTTAACGTGCCACGGCGCCCTGTAACGCTCGTTAGTTTTTGGAACGCGCGTTAGTGGTAACGATGTACCGCCCATGTCCTTATTTGGGGTTTCTGTCTCTACCGCGGCTCCTAATGCGAATTGCACTAACGCACTTTAGTAAACATACCCCTTAGTGTCAGTGAGCCATCGTGGCAGAAAATCGTATACTTTGAATCGGATCAATTTAGACATCCGCGGCAGTAGGTGATTCTACATTGCACAGAATCGGATCAAATTAGACATCTGCAGCAGTAGGTGATTCCACATTGCACAGTGGTATAGATCGATTTGGACATATATTAAAACGCACAGCCATATTAATTAGCCCCTGAGGAAGGCACAACGAAACACGGCCTGTGTCGGGCCAATGGCTAGATTCCATCTTTATATGTTTGTACAGCCTTGTAGCACTATATACATGATCAGTAGTAGTGGTAGTAGTAGTACTCCACAGTACTTGTTTTTATTCCAGCTAGGCATTTGTCCCTTCCCTGCAATTTTCTTGTTACAATATTTGTTTTGAAAGAGAAATGCTAGCTAGCATCATGTGAATGGAGTTCACAAAGGAGTTTTGGGAAAGGGGTGGTGCAGCCTACCATTAATAGTAATGGGGGGGGGGGGGGCGCCAATCTGTAGGTTGCAGGAGAGTGCTAGAGACTCTTGCACCAGCCCTTCTTTCAGAAAGAAGAAGAATGGTGTGATGAGATCACTTGTCTACAAATACCTGAAAGTCATTTGTGGATCTGTCTGGCAATATTTTTACCTTTGGAATATGGGAAAAGCAAGATCATATTTGAAGCTACAAAACAGAAGGAGTGTCATTTGATACTGTGAAAGAGCATTGTTACTGTGAGATGGATCAGATTATGACATTTTCTGCAGGTTGAGGTTATCAGTGATGCAGCATTGGATTTTTTAAAAAGAAACCTGTATAATTTTATGAGCAAACAGGGTATTAACAAAAATAGTGATGGCTGCAATACATTCTTCCTTTTCTGCTTTCTCATTTCCCTTTTTCTCTCTTCTTACCTCCATTCTCTTCTCTTCCTATCTCTTCTTTTTTCTCTTCCTCTCCTCTTCCCCTCCCCCAAGTTTGCTGTTGTTCGTTTCTCCACCCAAGTCCAGAGCGTTTTCAATTTTCAAGAATACCAGCAGACGTCTTTCAGCCCTGAGGATGTAATCCTTCGTGTCCCACATACCAAGGGACGGACACACACACCCTCTGGCATCAAGTATGTGGCGTAAGTACATGTCTGATGGTGGAAAGAATATAGGGGTACAAATAAAAAGGGGATTCTTAAAGACTCCCATTACATAACAATTCAGGCGCTTCAGGTATTACATTAAGCCTAATTAAGCTCATCTCTCTCTCTGTCCAGTCTGTGCTCAAGATTTTCTCATTTCAATTTCTGCAGGGAACAGATTTTCACAGAAAAGAAAGGAACCCGTAGGAACACCAAGAACCTACTGATCACCATCACAGATGGGAAATCAAATGACCAGAAAACTACCTTTGAAGAGGCAATCAGAGCAGCCAACTTGAAGGGGATCATACGCTATGCCATAGGGGTGTGTAAGAGAACCAGTGACCTCATAGTGCTACGGAAGAAATTCTGCAGTCTCTCAGAGGACAGAATGTGTAGTGGTGGAAGTATCTGCTCTAATCATCACTCTTCCTATTGCAGGTGGGGTCGGCATTTGAGATGGGGAGGACAGAGCTGGAGACAATTGCATCCAAACCTGAGAATATCTTCTGGGTAGGGAACTTCAGTGCCCTGTCCTCCATCCAGACTGAACTTGCTGAGAAAATCTTTGCCATTGAAGGTCAGAGATACAGTTTGTATACACACCTACATACGAAAGCATGCCCAAGGGTATATCTTTCTCATGGGGCAGCTGACTAGTTTCACTGTTTTATTTATGTATGTGTTTATGTATGTATTTATTTATTTAGATGTTTATAAAGCTAATCAAGGAATCAAAATGGTTTACAAAGAATGATAACACTTACAATGAATGATATTTAGCAAAACACAAAGGATAGTAGTGAGAAGTGAGTGAATGAGTTTTATAGGGTTATTCATCTCTGAGAATGAACTTGGAATGGTATAACCACTTTGAGGTAACCTTTGTGTTTTAAAATTGGCCTTCACCCACTCTCAGTGGTTAAATTTTGTCTGGCCAACTTGTTGACACACAAAATTTACACAGAAGAAAAGCGGAGAGGGACCACAGCCAACTCAATTAATTCTTCTTACAAAATCCTATATTAAAAACCCAACTTGACCAAGTTTCAGCCAAATACCTGCATCAGAAGTCTACAAATGCCAACAAATGGGTCAATCAATGTTCAAATCACACACAACTCCTTCAATGGAAAACATCAGAAACAATGATACTGAATACAAATACTGAAGTACCAATATGCCAAGCAAACCATAAAATGCTGATGAATATTTGGGTTAAGTTAACCAGATAAAGATTTCTGGTTATGTACCACTTAACAGTTGGGACCTGACTGAGCAAACGTTTTGTAGTTGCCTTTCATATACAATCTTCTTCACTGTTTTCTTGAAATAATGGTCTGCCCTTTTGTCTTGGTACTGTCAAATATTCTTTATTTATGATTAACAATTTATGGGCCAATTTTTAACCCATCCAATATTTAAATGCTACAGTGGTCAGCTATGGTGCTCAAATATAATCTGGATATTCAGCAGCAATATCTGGATAGTTTTGGTTTGGTTTAGTTTAGTTTTTTTAGTTGTATTGATCTGATATACCACCTTAGCAAGGCAACAAAGTGGTTTACAAGGAAAAATATACATAGATTAATACAATACAGGACAACCTTCAACTCACTACAAACAGTGATAGGACAAAATTACAATATTAAATTATATTATGAATATCTGGATTGAGTGGCCACTATCTAGATAAAGGTCATCCTTATCCAGCTAGTGGCAGTTTTCAGCTGGTACTTAACCAGATAGCAACTTAGGCCTGCTTTTCATGTGGCCTAAGATGTCTGGATACGTGCCTGTTGAAAATTGTTGCTATCCGGATAATATCTACACTTATGTGGATAGCAGCTGTACCACTGGCCACCCTTCCACTATCCAGATAGTGCTAGGACAGTCTAAGGAAATATTAAGAGGCATTATCTGGATAAAGCCACCAAATATCTCTCTTAGCGCCTTTATCTGGATAGCCCCCTATGGGATATCCAGATAAGAGCCTTGACTATCAGCCTTTATTTGTTACTGTGGCTGGCTAGCATAATGATGAGCATCACACAGAGGACATATTTTCATTGTTCCTAGTACAGTTTTTTTTTAGAGAAAAATGATGTAAAGGCTAGGCATCTAGCCCATTAGGGCAATCTCTGTCCTGCTTCAGCAGGCTTATATAAAGACTAAAAAAAGTCTTTAGGCCTTATTGCAGGGAAGCTGGAAGATTGAGGGCAATGAGGGTAATGATATCAGTCCTTTATCCTCTGTTTTGGAGTGGAGAAGTAGCCTAGTGGTTAGAACAGAAGCTTGGTGACTAAAGAAGCCAGAGTTTGATTCCTACTGATACTCCTTGCGGCCTTGGGCAAGTCACTTTACCTTCCATTGCCTGGGAAGAAAGGCCTGGTAATGTACTTCCAGTCACACCTTGCCAGAGAAAACCCAAAGGTTGCTGGGTCCCCAGGAATCAGCATTGACTTAGTGGCACTGTTTCAGGGTCATGATTATAAATATTCCTTATCAAGGGAATAATTTTGTAACTGCATGTGGCTAAAAAAATGTGTGCATACTTTACTCAGTATGGACTTTGCCAGATTTTCAGATCAAAAGTACATGCTTCCATTTTGAAAATTATCCCAGGAAAACATTTACACCTGTTTTTTGGAGCAAAGAACTTTTCAGAATTAAAATATGTGCATATGTTTGAAATTTTGAAACTATGCATGTGACTGGAAAACCCCTCCCCAACTGTGCCTCCTCAAGCAGGGGGTAAACATAATAGAAGCACAGAAAATGTATGGCAGATATAGACCATACGACCTATCCAGTCTGCCCTTGCATACCAAATACTAAGCTCTACAATCCTTTCTCTCCTTTAGAGATCCCCTGTTCTTGTCCTATGCTTTCTTGAATTCATATACAGTCCTTCCTCTACCACCTCTGCTGGGAAACTATTTTATGCATTCACCCCCCTTTCCATAAAGAAATATTTCCTTATGTAACTCCTTTTTGTGTGGTTCTAGCAGCTATCCCATTGGCTGTTTGGCATACAAGGGAAAACACCTTTTCTAAGGGCAATTTGCAGTTTTTCAGTCTCTACTCTTGGAATTAAATTATCAGGGTTCCTTGAATGGGAACCAACATACAATACACTAGGAGGCCCTTGGCACTTAAATCCACTCACACCTCTTCCTTCTCAAATAACTGAGTCCAGTTCAGAGTTTGTGTTCAGAACCAAGGATTTACGTAAACTTTATGGTTACTGATACAATAATAACTGGCAAAGACAAAAAATATAACTATATTACAAGCAGTTTACTCCTCCTCTTTACTCCAAACTTCTTACAAGTACATTAGGCCTTTCTTCTCTTAATCTGGTGAATCTCCACAATAGGTTTAGTTATCACTGTTGAACAAACTTTTACAAAAGTCATGTTACTGAAATAAAAAGTCATTTCTTATCAATTTTTATATGCTGAACACGAATATGACAGTGAAATTGCAAAGCTGGCTCTAGTTTTTTTGTAATCTACAAGAATTAATGTTTACATCATGAAATGCATGTCAATAGTAAATATAATAGGCCTTCGGTTAATACCTGTAAAAAAACAAGTCATAGACTACTTCTTAGATTTTTTTCACCTGTCACTTGTACAGCTGTTCGGGAGCTTCTCTGGGGAGTATCCAGCAGTAGTCAGCCAGCATTGTAGTGGACCATTTTCCCTGGTATCTTTGCTCCATCGTTGCGATATCCTGGTGAAAACGTTTGCCCTGTTCATCACTAACCATACCACAGTTGTCAGGAAAGAAATCGAAATGGGAATCAAGGAAATGGATCTTTAGAGACATATTGCAGCCAAGTTTATGATACTGCATCAGCATGTCTTCTACTAGTTCCTTGTAGTTTTCTGCCCTAACATTCCCAAGAAAGTTTGTTGACACTAGGCGAAAAGCATTCCATGCTTGTTTCACATCACACTGCACCAAGTTGTTGAACTGGTCATCTTTGAAGAGCTCTCGAATCTGAGGACCCACAAAAACTCCCTCTTTAATCTTTGCTTCGCTGAGTCGAGGGAATTTTTCATGCAGGTATTGGAAAGTTGGCAAAGTGCGGTCCATGGCTTTCACAAAGTTTTTCATCAAACCTAGTTTGATGTGAAGGGGTGGTAGCAGGATTTTATGAGCCTCAACCAGAGCTGGGTGCTGGATATTCTTCTCTCCAGCTATTACATTTTGTCTGCGATTCCATTCCTTCCGCAAGTAGTGCCAATCCCTTGCTCAGCTATCCCACTCACATAAGAAACACATGTATTTTATATATCCCTGCTGCAGTCCCATTAAAAGGGCAATTATCTTCAAGTCACCACAGAGGTGCCAGCTGTACTTGTTATAGTTAATAGAAGTCAGTAGATGCTTTAAATTATCGTATGTCTCTTTCATGTGGACGGCATGCGCTACTGGAATAGATGGAAGACGGTTTCCATTGTTCAAAAGTACAGCCTTCAGACTCAGTTTCAAAGAGTCTATAAATAGTCTCCAGTCTTGTGGGTCATGAGTGATTTTTAAGGCATTCCTGAGGCTTTCAATATCCGAACAGAATACTAGATTACTTTCCTTTCCGAATGCGTATAGTGCACTGCTGACGTCAGATGGCTTCAGCAGCCGTCTGGCAGTAGTATTGCATTGCATCAGAAAATGATGCAATCAACTCTGGATGATGTGTGCATGCTGGTATTATGCAATGTGATGCAATATTACATCATTCAAGGCTTATTTGGGATGTTGTTGATGTCCTACTGGATAAATTTACACGGTGAAACATCAAAAATGAACTACATGCAATATCTTCAAAACGAGAGCCAATAAAAATTTTTACCTCCATAACCAACACAGTTTTAGTTACCACTCCCTGCCACGCTCACACATCACTTCCACCTATCACAATGTTCTCCGTTCCAACAGAGAAGAACATCCAAGATCTCATCGCCAGCATCAACACTTCTACAGCTCCAAGTGACCCCTGCCCAGCATTCTGGGTCAGAACTCTGCGAGTTGAACTTAGTCCAATGCTAATCAACATCATAGGACTATCCTTTGCAACAGGCTCATTCCCCTCATTCCTCAAACAGACATCAATAAGACCACTTCTGAAGAATAACAGACTTGACCCACTAAAGTCTGACTCTTACCGCCCAATCTCGAGTATACCTCTATTAGCCAAGATAATAGAGAAGGTCGTCCAGAGACATATTCAACATCACATCAATGTAGTGGCACCTCTTGACCCCTGTCAACATGGATTCAGGGAATCTCACGGCGTAGAAACTCTCCTTACCACCTTAACTAACGCTTTGAATAGAGGTTTGGACAAGGTTGAAAATGGATTTGCTCTCATTTTCCTAGATATCTCCGCTGCCTTTGATTCCGTTAATCACAATCAACTTCTCCCTCGCCTCCAGGAGAAGGGCATCTCTGGCCTTGCCTGGGAATGGTGTAGGTCTTATTGGATCGTTGGCAGCACGTCAGAGTCAGATCCACCACATCCGCACCTTTCCACCAACATCAAGGTGTTCCGCAGGGCTCCTCTTTATCTGCGCTGATGTTCAATGTCTACATGCAGCCGATATGTGACATCATACGCTCCTTCAATATCTCCACGCTAATCTATGCTGACGACGTCCTGCTGTTTACACCATTCAAAATCAAACAACCTGACTTCACCAACCTTATCAATTGTTTCAACTCCATCACCGACTGGTTACTATCTCAAAATCTCTGCATAAACTTCAAGAAGACTGAAGTTCTGTTCATATCAAGGAACAAAGATTTCTCCCCTCCATCATCACTAAGAGTAAGAGATGCTGAACTTCCTAGTAAACCCTCCATTCGATATCTAGGGATTACACTTGATCAGCACTTCAACTTCATGGAGCACATTCGAAACACCACTAGATCAGTCTACAACAAAATTAGAACGCTAAGGCACCTCAGGCCCATGTTACCCCATAATGACTTCCGGACCATCTTCCAAACCCTCATTCTACCACACTTCGATTACGCAAATGTTGTCCTATATGGACTCCCCAAGAACACCCTTAATCCGCTGCAACTCGCTATGATTGCGGCTGCGCGTGTACTCTGTGGTATAGCAAGATCAGACAATATCACCCCGATACTTAAGGATCTCCACTGGCTACCAATCCATTGCAGGATAACATACAAAATCCTTCTCATCATCTTCAAGATCATCAATAACCTAGCCCCCAGGATACTCAGTGACCTTATCACCCTCACCCCGAAAAACAGAACTAGAAGGTCGATAACTGACAACACCTTAATCATCCCTAAAGAGTCCATCAAGTGCACCCAGACGACTAAGAAAAGAACCTTCGCCTTCTACACCCCAAGGTGCTGGAACGACCTTCCACCAGAAATAAGATCAATCAAAGACCTTATCCATAGAAACATAGAAACATAGAAACATGATGACAGAAAAAGACCACAAGGCCCATCTAGTCTGTCCTTCCATAACAACAACTACAGTTCCGTAAGGCAATCAAACACCACATTTTCCTACGTCACTTTGCACAATCATCCACAATCACCCACCCCACCCTCTGATCTTCCACACACCAATGCTCACAAACCTTCATTCTCCACATAAATAACTCTGTCTCAAGTACCTAATTATGTTTGTTGTACATATGTATATAGTTACCCTGTTGCTCCAAGTTCAAACTCCTGTTACAATGTAAACACAGATCAGTTGTCTGACTGTGCAATCTTTGTTATATGTAAACCGCACTGATAATAAATAGCGCGGTATATAAAAGCTGTTAAATAAATAAATAAATAAATGTTATATTTGTGTTCAGCTCACCAAGATACTACAGATTAGGGCCTTTTAAAGTCAGTAACGATTTCAATGTTGGCCAGTGTATTCTTTCTCTTAGGCTGGACATACAGTCTAACTCTTTCCACTCTTACACTTATAATGTCTCCTGTGTTCTCCATGCATGGGAATGCTTTCCCCCTAAATATGATCTGTTTCTCAATGTATCTAGAGCTGGTGGTGATGCAGCCACAGTTTCCCAATACTGTCCTGGGTCTCACATTAGGCTCTTCTGTTACTGGTTGCAGTTAGCTTCTTGTAGTTCCTATACACCTGGAAACCTGGTGGCTCCTGAAGTCGCAGGTCCCAGATACTGCCGTATAGATTTTCCTGGGTGCCTGGGTGGCAGAGATGGATATACTGAAATGTCCCTCCTTCTCTCATTGTAGTAAGAAGCCTCCCTATTCATTCCATAAGCCAAACTGCTTCTTTGCTTGGGCCAGAGAGAGTGATCACAAGTTTATATAGTCACACTGGAGTTCAAGATATAGGCTGGAGCCTGAAATACTCTCCTTACACTCTGCTCTTTCCTCTGCTACTTCTAGGACTGTGGCTTCCTCTGGATGAAATGGTAGCTGGGAATGCCTGAGAACCATGCCCTGTATGGTGCAGTGGCTGTGTGCCAAAGACAGAGTTCTGCCTTTGGAAGTGGTTTAAATATGACTTGGATTTTTACTCCAATAAGATTTCCCAGCATGATGTGACTGGCAAAAAAACCCTCCCCTATTCTGGAAAATGTTGGGCTTTTTCCAACCTACATTGTAGTAATTTAGTAGGGACACTGGATGATATTACTGCTCACATAGTAACATCCATGGAGTTTTTCCACTTAGATTCTCCTGAGCCTATCCCTTTTCATCTTCATCTTATGCTCCCTCATTCCAGAGCTTCGTTTAAGTTGAAAGAGACTCACTTCCTCAGAGATATTTAAACATCTCTATCATATCTCCCCTCTCCCACCTTTCTTCCAAAGACTTTTCTGAAAGTACTATCACCCCCTTTCTCCTGCTGCCATTCCTCTCCCAATGTACCTAAGCATCCTTCTGGCTTTTGCCATCATCATTTTTACCTATTTGGCCACCTTAAGATCATCAGAAACGATAACACCCAGATCCTGTAAAAAAGTACTTCACTCCCTATACTGTTCAACTCCCTTAGGTTTTTGCAGCCCAAATTCATGACCCTGTATTTTTTAGCATTAAATCTCAGTTGCCAAATTCTAGACCATTCTTCAAGCTTTGCTAGATCCTTAAGAACATAAGGTATTCCATACAGGGTCAGACCAAGGGTCCATCAAGCCCAGTATCCTGTTTCCAACAGTGGTCAATCCAGGTCACAAATACATCTCAGGTTCCCAAAAAAGTACAGATTCCATGCTGCTTATTAAAGGGTTTAGCAATGGATTTCCCTGGTCCTCTTTAATATTGGATTATGGACTTTTCCTCCAGGAACTTGTCCAAACCTCTTTTAAACCCAGCTACACTAACATAGAAACATAGAAATATGACGACAGAAAAAGATCACATGGCCTATCTAGTCTGACCTTCCATATAAACAACTACAACAGTCCGCTTTTTACCTTTAGATCCTCTGTGTTTGTCCCATGCTTTTTTGAATTCAGTTACTGTCCTCATCTCTACCACCTCCACTGGGAGACTATTCCACGGATCCACCACTCTTTCCGTAAAGAAATATTTCCGCATATCACTCCTGAATCTATCCCCTTTCACCCTCATCCCATGTCCCCTCATAGCAGAACTTGCTTTCAATTGAAAGAGGCTTTCTCCCTGAACATTTATGCCACGGAGGTATTTAAACATCTCAATCATATCACCTCTATCCCGCCTTTCCTCTAAGATGTACATATTAAGATCCTTCAGTCTGTCCTCTAATGCTTTATAATGAAGACCACTAATCATTTTAGTAGCCACCCTCTGCACCGACTCCATCCTGTTCACATCCTTTTGAAGGTGCGGTCTCCAGAATTGCACACTATACTCCAAATGAGGTCGCACCAAAGACTTATACAGAGGCATTATCCACCTCCTTTTTTCTGCTAGCCATTCCTCTCCGTATGCACCCAAGCATCCTTCTAGCTTTTGCCGTCGCCTTTTCTACCTGTTTAGCTACTTTAAGATCATCAGACACAACCACGCCTAGGTCCCGCTCTTCTTTAGTAGACAAAGTACTTCACCCCCTATACTATATTGCTCCCTTGGATTGCTGCAGCCCAAATGCATGACCTTACATTTTTTAACATTAAATCTCAGCTGCCAAATTCTAGACCATTCTTCAAGCTTAGCTAGATCCCTCCTCATGTTATCTACACCTTCCTGGGTGTCTACTCTATTGAAGATTTTGGTATCATCCGCAAAGAGGCAAACCTTACCCGACAGCCCTTCCGCTATATCACTAACAAAGATGTTAACAGCTCTTACTACATTCTCTGGTAACAAATTCCAGAGT
The DNA here is from genome assembly GCA_033557465.1 of Ichthyophis bannanicus. Classification (NCBI taxonomy): domain Eukaryota; kingdom Metazoa; phylum Chordata; class Amphibia; order Gymnophiona; family Ichthyophiidae; genus Ichthyophis; species Ichthyophis bannanicus. Next base: position 399,554,175 of record CM066036.1, read on the forward strand.
TTTATTACATGTTGAGTGAAAAAATATTTTCTCTGATTAGTCTTAAATATGTTACATTATAGTATAATTGCATGTCCCCTAAGCTTTCTGCTTTTTGAAGGAGTAAACAGGCAATCTATGTTTACCTGTACCACTCCATATCTCTACCATATCTCCCCTCAACCATTTTTTTTCCAAATGGAAGAGCTCTTTTTGTGGCTCTTCTCTGTACCTTTTCTAATTCCACTATGTCCTTTCTAAGATACAGCAACCAGAATTGCACACAATATTCAAGGTGCTATCGCACTATGGAGCAATACAGAGGTATTATAATATCTTTTCTTTTTATTCTCCATTCCTTTCCTTATGATACCTAGCGTTCTATTTGCTTTCTTGGCTACCACTGCATAGTGGGCAGAGGGTTTCACAATGATGCTTATATCCTTTTCCTGGGTGGTGATTCTTAATGTGGAACTTTGCATCATGTAACCGTAGTTTGGGTTATTCTTCCCTAAGTGCATAGCTTTGTACTTGTCCATGTTGAATTTCATCTGCCATTTTGATGCCCAGTCTCTCAGTTTATCAAGGTTCTCTTGCAAATTTTCACAATCCTCTTGTGTGTTAACAATGTTAAGTTTGTCATCTGCAAATTTGATCACCTCACTCATTTTTCCCATTTTCATTTCTATAAATATGTTAAAAGCAGTGGGCCCAGCACAGATCCCTGGAGTACTCCACTGTGTATCTTTCTCCATTGAGGAAATTGGCCATTTAGACTTACTCTCTGTTGTCTATCTTTTAACCAGTTTTTAATCCACAATAGTACATTGCCTTTTATCCCATGACCTTTTAATGTCCCCAAGAGTCTTTCATGAGGCATCTTGTCAAAGGCTTTCTGAAAATCCAGATATACTATGGGGTAGATTCTAACCCACGTTTAGCAGGATTATACATTTTAGTTGGATGTATAATCCCTGCTAAATGCCCAGATCCTATTCCAGCCACAGAGCTCCCTGAACATTCAGCAGAGGTGTACAGGGAGCTCTGTATGAGAACAGGAGGGGGCAGGCTGAGGGAGGAGCGAGGGCAGGCCAGAGGCGTGACCCTCATCCCGGACGTACAGGGCCTATTCCATTAACGACCCTGTACGTCCGGGCAGGGTGAAGTAGACAGGGGACTTATTCCACCTTGAAGGTGGATTAAGTCCCCCACGATATCTGCGGATGGCCTGGATGGACCTCACCCCCAAAGAAGTGAGCCAGCCAGGGGGTTCCCTGCAGCCTGATCCAGGTCACAGATGGCCGGATCGGGGGTCGAGTTGCGGGGAAAATGACGGTAGCAGGCAGTGCGGGCGATTGGGGCTCCTGCATGGAGCCATGGCAACGGGACACCACATCACCGCAGCTCCATGCAGAAACCAGGCTGAGCTAACAGGCAGAGCTTTGAACATCTGTAATGCCTGAATTGGGGCACATCCTGGATGTCCAGGCCCTATGCCACGATTCTGCTCCCACGGGGCCGTCTAGCCCCCGCAGGAGCAGAATCGGGTAGATCTCCAGGCCATCCAGACTTCTAGACATCCAGATGGCCCAAATGTACACCTACAGAATTGACCTCCACATCAACTGACTTACCTCTATCTACCTATTTATTCACACCTTCAGAAAAATATGAAAGATTAGTGAGACAAGACTTTCCTTGGCTAAATCCATGTTGGCTTTCTCCCATTAAACCATGACTAATTACATATTCAGTGATTTTGTTCTTTATAATGGTTTCTACCATTTTGTCCAGTACTGACATCAGGCTCACCATAAATGGAAACCTTTTTAGAAACTGGTGTTACATTGGCCACTCTCCAATCTCAACAGTACGGATGAGGACAGACGTAACAGTAGGTCTGCATTCTCATATTTCAGTTATTTTAGCACCCTGGGATATATACCATCCAGCCCAGGGGATTTGCTACTCTTTATTTTCTCAAATAGCTGTCTACATCTTCCTGATTTATCATGATTTGTTTCAGTCATCCAGTATATCACCTTTTAATACCATTTCAAGCATGGGTTACTTCCCTACATTTTCTTCAGTAAAGACTGAAGCAAAGAATACATTCAGTCTCTCTGCTATGGCATTGTCTTCCCTTACCATCCCTTTTATCCTTCTATCATCTAAGGGTCCAACTGACTCTTTCATGTTTTTTTCGTGCCAAATGTATTTGAAAAATTTTCTATTATGCATTTTTGCTTCCACAGAAAGCTTCTTTTCAAATTATCTCTTTACCTGCCTTACCAATTCCTTGCATCTAACTTGCCAGTGCTTATGTTGTTTCCTCTTTTTGTCATTTGACTCCTTTTTCCATTTCCTGAAAGAAGCTTTTTGACTACAACAGCTTCTCTGACCTCACCTTTAAACCATGCCAGCAGCTGTTTGGCCTTCCTTCCACCTTTCTTAAAGTGTGGAACATATCTGGTTTGGGTTTCCAAGATAGTGTTTTTAAACAACGCTCTTGCTTGATGTAAACCTTTAACCTTTGCAGCTGCTCCTTTTAATTTTCTCTTAATCATTTTCCTCATTTTATCATAGTCTCCCTTTTTGACAATTGAATGCTAGCACTGTGGATTTTCTTGCTGTCTTCCCTCTTTAAATTAAATTAAATGTGGTCATGTTATCATCACTATTGCCAAGTGACCCCAGCACTGTTATCTCTTGCCCCAGATTCTGAGTTCCACTAAGGGCTAGGTCTAAAATAGTTTCCCCTTGTGTTGGTTCATGAACCAGCTGCTCCATGAAGTAGTTATTTATTTTATCTATTTATATTCTCTTATATACCGTGCTATTCTGCATCAGTGTGGTTTACATTGAACAAACTGAAATTACATTGAACAGGGCATTATAACTTGGAGATAACTATTTTACAGGGAACATTGGCTATGGAGGGTTAAGTGGCTTGCCCAAGACCACAAGGAGCACCTGTGGGACTAGAAACCACAGTCCTTCTGGCCCAAGGTTGCTGTCCTCTACTGGGATTTGAACCCCTGACCTTCTGGCCTGAAGTACCTTGCCCCAACCACTAGGCCACTCCTCCACTCCACAATCTAGAAATTTTATCTCCCTAGCATGTCCTTTTGTGACACTGACCCAGTCGATACCGGGGTAATTGAAATCCCCTTTTACTGTGTTGTAACTTGTTAACTTCCCTGATTCCTTTTAGCATTTCATCAACCATATATTCATTTAGGCCGTATCATCCAAAACAAGGCAAATCTTTCCCGACAGCCCTTCCATTATATCACTAACAAAGATGTTAAAAAGAATTGGACCAAGGACAGATCCCTGGGGCACACCACTGATAACATCCTTCTCCTCAGAGTGAGCTCCATTTACCTGTACTCTTTGTCGACTCCCACCCAACCAATTTCTAACCCAAGCAGTAACTTTAGGGCCCATCACTAGGGTGCTCAGTTTGTTTATAAGTCGCCTGTGAGGAAAAGGCTTTACTGAAATTTAAATACACCACATCTAGGGCTCTCCCTCATTCCAACTCCCTAGTCACCCAGTCAAAGAAATCAATCAGATTTGTCTGACAAGACCTGCCTCTGGTGAATCCATGCTGCCTCGGATCCTGTAATCCGCTGGACTCCAGAAACCTCACTATTTTCTCTTTCAGTAGTGTTTATTTTATTTATTTATTTAGCTGCATTTATATCCTGCTTTTCGCCAGGTCAAAGCGGTTGGGGGATACATTTAACACGAGGGGATATGAGACACATACACTAAAACTTACAGGGAACATGGGCAATGGAGGGTTAAGTGGCTTGCCCAAGACCACAAGGAGCACCTGCGGGACTAGAAACCCCAGTCCTTCTGGCCCAAGGTTGCTGTCCTCTAGTGGGATTTGAACCACTGACCTTCTGGCCTGTAGTACCTTGCCCCAACCACTAGGCAACTCCTCCCTCCTCCCTCTAGTGTTTCCAATAATTTACTCACCACCAAAGTTAAACTAACCGGCCTGTAGTTTTAAACCACATCCTTACTTCCGCTTTTGTGTAAAGGGACCACATGAGCCTCTCTCCAGTCCTTTGGCACCACTCCTGACTCCAATGAGGCATTGAAAAGGTCAGTCAGTGGAGTTGCTAGAACGTCCCCAAGTTCCCTCAGTATTCTAGGGTGTATCCCATCCGGTCCCATCGCTTTGTCTACTTTAAGTTGAGCTAGTTTCTCATGAACACAGTCTTCTGAAAATTGTTCAAGATATCCCTCACTTCTGTTCTTGTTTGGGGGTGTTTTCTGAGATCCTGCTCCTGGTTCTTCATCTGTGAACACAGAACAGAAATATTTGTTAAGCAATTCCACTTTATCCTCATCAGCTTCTACATATTCCTCCCCTTCACCCTTGAGTCTGACAATACCACTTTTGCCCTTCCTCTTCTCACTAACATATCTGAAAAATGTCTTATCCCCCCATTTTATTGCATTGGCTATTTCCTCCTCTTTTTGAAACTTTGCTTTCCTGACTACTTTACTAGCTTCTCTAAGTTTTTCCAAATATAGATGCCTGTCTTCTGCTCTCTGTGATCTCTTGTATTTCATGAAGGCCTCCATCTTTTTCTTCACCTTTTCAGCTACTTCTTTTGAAAGCCATAGCAGTCTCCTTTTCCTTTTATCTTTATTTACCATTTTAACAAAAAGGTTGGTTGCCCTTAAAATATCCCCTTTCAGTTTTGCCCACTGTTTTTCTACATCCCCCAGCTGTTCCCATCCCGCTAACGACTCCCTGAGGTATTGGCCCATCTTGGCAAAGTTAGTCTTCCTAAAGTCTAAGACCCTCACCTTTGAATGGATTCTATCAGCCCTAGTCCTAATACTGAACCACACATCTGGTGATCACTGGATGCAAAATGATCTCCCACTATAACATCAGAAACACTTTCACCATTGGTAAGCACCAAGACCAGTATGGCCCCTTCACGCGTGGGGTCTGTTACCAATTGCCTGAATAGTTCTCCCTGTAGAGAATCCAGGATCTTTTTACTTCTAGATGATACTGCAGCAGGAATGTGTCAATCAACATCTGGCATATTGAAATCCCCTATCAGTAGCACTTCCCCTTTTCCTGCATATGTCTTCAATTAACTCTCTGTCCACCTCTTCCTCTTGTGAGGGAGGTCTGTATATCACGCCAATGCAAATAGATTTCTCTTTCCCTCTTTCTAGTTTAACCCACAGTGCCTATTCTCTCCCTTTTAAGCTCTGTAATTCCAAAGCTTTAATAGCATTTTTTACATAGAGTGCCACTCCTCCTCCCCTTCTTCCTACCCTGTCCTTTCTGAATAAAGTATAGCCAGGTATAGTTACATGATATCATTCTATAAGTGATCTGTGCATATCTGCTCAGTCTGGTATTTACCAGTCTCCAGAAGATGGTGATGCGCTGTGCAGTCTGAACTCCACTGGAAAACCAAAACAAAAAATATATAGGAAGAAACAGAAAGTCTTGGTATTGCACCACAGAGGGCCCAGTATTGCACTGGAAAACAAAAAAATATATACAGAAAGAAACAGAAAGTCTTGGTATTGCACCACAAAGGGCCAAGTACTGGGATCCTGCGTTCTTGGGCAGGTGCAGAACAGGTTGTTGAAATCCCTTCCCCTTATTCCACCATCTCACATGCCAGGGTACTGTTCTTAGGACCCTTCGGGTGCTTCATTCCTCCTCCCCAACATTTTGGAGGAGGTCCAGGGTACAATTCCATGGTGGAGCTTGGCCCTTTAAGGGCTTTTCATCCCCTTAAAGCAGAGGCAAAGTTGGGCAGGCTCTGTTTACTGTCTACTGAGACAAGGGAGTACTGATTGGAATGGCAGACAGTGTGAACAACCATTTCGTCAGCTGCTTTGGGGCGAGTGAAGTGAGAGGTGCTGATGTTGGCAGAACATGTATGGCTGTGGCCTGCAATACACTGTCAGGCTGCCTGGCCTGCACTGCCTGTGGCTGCCACCACAGTCAGATGTCTGGGGCCAGATTTTGCAATGGCTGTGAGGCTGAAGGCCATGCCATGGAGGATTTGTTCTGGGGGAGAAGACCTTCAGGGAATGAAGTCCTCTCGACCCGAGGAGGTGAATTTGAGCAGCGCAAAGCTTTTCCTCAGCCATGGGTGCCCATGGTTTTGGCAGGAAATGTGGTCATGTTGGAGGCAGCTGGGCTAGAGTCGGGAGAGCCCTCTGTGGACCAGATGGCTACTACAGAGCTCATTTGGGGTAGTGATTGAGGGCAGATTTTCCTGGGGAAATGGGTGCAGTACAGGCTTTCCATTTTCACCGGTGTTTGTGTGGCTTTTGTACCAGGCCTTCTGCATGAAGCAAGGTCTGGTGCAAAGTTCTCCTCAACGGCATATATGGCAGGGGGAGATCAGAGGAACTGAGGCCTGGGGCCAAGGATCTTGTGGAGCATGCATCAAAGCACCAGAGGATTAAGGAAGATGCATGGGAGGACCATGGTTTGGTGCTTTCAGGAGCATCTGAGGACCTCTTGGAAGGACTGTCTTGGTGCTGAGACAATCCCTCAAGACAAGAGTTTGAGGAAGGTGAGATCCCACCGGGGGAGAACCCAACTATAATTATGTTTTTTAATTGGCAGCCCTTATCTCACAGTGTTTGGGGCCCTTAACATCACAGTTCCCCAGTGAAGGAGGGGATGCTGGAGAATCCCTTGTTGCTGGATATCTGAAAACCCTCAAAATCCTTCCTGCTGCATAGTGCCATAAATGACACGATTAGCGGAATGGGAGATTCCAGAAGCTGGATTACAGACCGGGTGCTTCAGAAGATAGAATCCCATCAGGGTCTGATGATCTCTGTGGCACCAAATTGTCCTTGGAGGCCACGGTATGCCGATCCAGTACATCTGGCAGAGGACGGGCTGTGGCACCTTACAGTGATAGAAAATCTGCTCTTGCAGGGAGCAGTTCTCAAGCTAGATATGGGTCAATTCACCCTTATGTCTTGGCTCTTGATAGGGCTAGGTTGAGGAAAAAATGTTATTCTGTTCAGGTCATATTGACTTTGTTTTGGGCAAGAAAGCATTCGACATCTTTGGTTTATGTTCGAATATGGCGTGTGCTTGAGAAATGGTGCAACGAGAGAGACCTCCGTTCTTTCTCATCTTCACTGCCAAACATCCTGGCCTTTCTTTGGGCAGGATTGGATAAACGGCTTACCTTAAATTCCTTGCCTATTCAGGTAGCGGCTTTAGCCTGTTTTAGAGGCCAGAATCAGGGGTCTCTGACTTCTGGCCCGGATGTGATTTGTTTTTGAGAGGGGTAAAGCATGTTTATTCTTTATTTATTTAACAGATTTTCTATACTGCCTTCTCCTATAATCAAAGCGGTTTACATATCAACTCAAATACAATTACATGGAATTTCAACTCATTACATAGTGGGACGGGGAGGGAGGACATGTGGGAGGTATTTGGTTGTAACTTATTTACAAGGATGAATATTTACAATATGTACAAGGGGAAGTCAAAGGGTAGGGGGGGGGGTGTGTGAGGGCCATAGTGGAGTAATTAAGAGTCTGTGGCAGAGGGGTGTTATGCATTAGGTGATGACTCCAAAGTGATCTCTGAAGAGGATGGCTTTCAGCTCCTTCCTGAAATCCTTGGCATCTGTGGTGGCTCTCAAGTCATTTGAGAGGGAGTTCCATAGGGCTGGTGCTGAGAGGGACAGGGCCCTTGCAGATGTGGACCAGGTGGTTTTGGTGTAGGTGCTCGGAGTTAGGATAGTGCCCATACTGTTCCATCTTCTGGGTCTAGTGCTTGTGTTAGTTGATTAGACTCTTGAGTATGTCTAGGGATAGGTTGTGCTGTATCTTGAATATGTTAAGGGCCGTTTTGAATCTGATGCAGGTAGCAATTGGGAACCAGTGTAGCTGGCTCAGGAGAGGTGTGATATGCTCGTCTTTTGCTGAACTGGTAATGACACAAGCAGCAGTGTTTTGTGCCATATGTAGGGGCCGAATTGCTTGTTTTAGTAGACCATGGTATAGTGTGTTGCAGTAGTCTAGTATGGGTGTGATAATGGCTTGGCAGAATGTCCGAAAGCGGTCCTGGTTCAAGAGAGGTTTGAGCCTGCTTATGATGGCCATCTTGTGGTAAGCACTTCTGGCAGTCTTATTGATGTGAGACTGGAAGTTCAAATTACAGTCCAGGGTGATTCTGAGGTATTTGATTTCATTTTTAATTGGTATGGTTGTGTTGAGCAGGGGGATGGATTTGGGGGGAAGGTGAAGGAGGTGTTACACAAGATGAAAAGTGCTTTGGTCTTGTTGTAGTTGATGTTTAGGTTGTTGCAAGATAACCATTCAGTCATGTCCTGTAGACAGGTAGTTATTGGTAGTCTGGGCTTTCAAGGTTGACTGGGGTGTAAATCATCATGTCGTCGGCATACTGTGCTTACTAGATGTCATATTTCTTGATGACATTATGATAGACTGTATGTAGAGGTTGAAGAGGAGGGCAGATAGGAATGAGCCATGTGATACCCCTTAGGTAGAGGGGAAAAAGGAGGAGGTAGTAATGCCAACCTTGACTTGCTGTTGCCTGTTAAGAACATAAGAACATAAGATATGCCATACTTGGTCAGACCAAAGTCCATCAAGCCCAGTATCCTGTTTCCAACAGTGGCCAATTTATTTATTTATTTATTTTATTTATTTGGCTGTATTTATATACCGCTTTTCACCGGGTCAAAGCGGTGTTACATAGGGGTAGGGGAATTAAGTACAAGGGTAGGGCCATTACTGGGGAGGCAACATTGATGATTTTGACATAGGGGAGACTTTGGACATAGGACAGACGTTGGACATAGACAAGTTAGTGTAGCTTTAAGTTAGAGGTTCATTGTGGGTGAGATCAGAGGTTTGTGGGTTTTTCGGTGGGGTTCGAGTTGAAGTATTCCTGGAAAAGGATGGTTTTTAGCTGTTTTCTGAAAGATAGAAGATCGGCATTGTTTCTGAGATAGCTCGGTAGAGAGTTCCATAAGGATGGAGCATAAAGTTCAAAGGCTCGATTGCAGGTCTGTTACGAGCATTTGGTTCTTTTGTGAGGGACGGTGAGGAAAATGCTGGAGGTTTGTCTGGTAGATCTGCCGTGGGCTGGACGAGCCAGTAGGGTGCGAAGTTGGGTTTCCTGTGTTTGATGGATAGCTTTGTGGGTGAGTAGGATGGCTTTGTATTTTGTCCGTGCTTCGAGGGGGAGAATGTGAAGTTCTTTCAGGATTGGGGTGATATGGTCGGTTTTCTTCGCCCTCTGAATGATTCTCGCAGTGGTGTTTAATGCAGTTCGGAGGGGGTTGGTGTGTGTGGCTGGAAGGCCATGGTAGATTATGTTGCAGTAGTCCAGATGTGGGAGTGTCATGGCTTGCATCACTGTTCGGAAGTCTTGATGTTCAAGGAGGGGTCTGAGACGTTGCACTGTTCTTGCTTTGTGAAATATAGTTCCGGAGGTTTTAGTGATCTGTTGCTTTAAGGTGAGGGCTTGTTCAATAATAATGCCAAGGTATCTTATATGTGGTTGTATTTGAATGCTTGTAGTTCCAATGATGAGGTGTGTGGGTGGTATGAAGTCTGGGTCCTTTGTCACTATGAGGGCTTCAGTTTTCTTTATGTTGATGGATAGGTTGTTTGTTTGTAACCAGTTAGAGACTGCAGTGAAGCATGCTGATAGGTGGGTGTTTGTAGGGTTTGTGGTTGTAATGGGGGCGTAGAGCATGATATCGTCAGCATAGATGTGGAAGCTGACGTTGTGGGTGCGTATGACTGTGCAGAGTTGTTGGAGGTAGATATTGAAGAGCATGGCTGATAGTGTGGATCCTTGGGGTACTCCCTGGTGTTGTTGGAATGGGGGGAAAGTTGAGGTGCTGGTGCGGATGAGTTGTATGTTTGTTAGGTAGGATTGGAACCACTTCAGCACGGTGTCCTTGATCCCAATAGTCTGTAGTCAGTGTATGAGGATGTTGTAGGAGATGGTGTCAAATGCTGCAGATATATCGAGGAAGATCATGGAGTATCCGAAGTGTTTTCCTTGAGTTCCTGTGAGGAGGGTGTTCATCAGCGTGGTCATGAGGGTCTCAACTCCATGTAGCGGGCGGAAGCCATGTTGTTGCGGGTCCAGTATGTTGTTAACATCCAGGTGTTCCTGAAGCTGCTGCTGGACAATCTTCTCGATTATTTTGACTGTGAAAGGTAGACTTGCTATGGGTCTGTAGGATGTAGGGTCAAGAGGATCCAGGCTTTGCTTTTTCAAGGAAGGTCGGATGATCGTGGTTTTGAGTGCGTCTGGCATGTGTCCTTTGGAGAAGGATTCGTTGACGATACGGGTTAATGGTGTGCTCAGTTCATTTTTTGATTTCTTTATCCAGTCAGTGGGGCATGGTTCCAGCGGTGAGTTGATGGTGTGGAGGCAGGAGATAGTGGTTGAAATTTCTTCTGTTGATGTTTCTTTGAAGGTGGTCCAGTCACTGTGCAAGTTGGGGTGGAGGTTCTCTGTAGTTGAGTGTGCGGTTAGCTGTGGGTTTTGTGGTTGTTGTAGCTGTTTGTATTGACGGGCCAGTAGTTCTGGTGGGATCTGCGGTAATTGGTCAGAGCTGTGTGGAGTTTTTGTCAGCTTTTTGATTATTTGAAAGAGCTCCCGAGGTTTGTTTATGGAGGTATTGATGATTTTCATGTGGTAGATTTTCTTTGCTTTGTCAGTCTCATAGTGATACGTATTGAGTTCGTAAAGGTATTTTATTTTGTCATTTTCGTTGTTGGTTTTTCTCCATTTTCTTTCAGTTCTCCTGAGTTTTGTTTTTAGCTTTCGGAGACTGGGAGTATACCATCTAGCTCTTGTGGAAGGTGGTCTGGTGGTGGTTATCTAGGTCATACGTACCTAGCAGTATCCCCAAAAGACACAGTATCCCCAAAAGACACAGGTTCCACAATGCTTGTATTGGGTCAAGCATTGATATCATGGGTCCCTTTTTAATAAGGTTTATGGGCCTTTCCTCCAGGAAGTTGTCCAAACCTTTTTTAAACCCAGCTACACTAACAGCTCTTACCATATCCTCCGGTAACAAATTCCAGAGTTTGATTACACGTTGAGTGAAAAAATATTTTCTCTTATTTGTCTTAAATAGTTTACCCTGTAGCTTCATTACAATCGATCTACGTTTACCCGTTCCACGCCAGTCATTAATTTATAGACCTCTATCATATCTTCCCTCAGCCGTCTCTTTTCTAGGTTGAAGAGCCCTAACCTTCGTAGCCTCTCTTCATAGGAGTAGCCTTCCATCCCCTTTACCATTTTGGTGGCTCTTCTCTGTACCTTTTCTAATAACGCTATATCCTTTTTAAGATACGGCAACCAGAATTGCACACAATATTCAAGGTGCGGTCGTACCATTGAACGATACAGAGGCATTATAATATCCTTTGTTTTATTTTCCATTCCTTTCCTTATGATACCTAGCATTCTATTTGCTTTCTTGGCAGCTGCTGCACACTGGGCGGAGGGTTTTAACATGTTATCCACGATGACTCCTAAATCTTTTTCCTGGGTGGTGGTTCCCAATGTGGAACCTTGCATTGTGTAACCATAGTGTGGGTTGTTCTTTCCTAGATGCAAACTTTGCACTTGTCCACATTAAATTTCATCTGCCATTTTGATGCCCAGTCTTCCAATTTATCAAGATTCTCCTGCAGTTTTCCACAGTCCTCTTGGGTTTTAACAACTTTAAACAGTTTTGTGTCATCTGCAAATTTGATAACGTCACTAGTTATTCCCTTTTCCAGGTCATTTATGAATATGTCAAAAAGTAGCGGACCCAGTACAGATCCCTGGGGTACTCCACTATTCACCTTTTTCCATTGGGAAAATTGGCCATTTAGCCCTACCCTCTGCTTTCTATCTTTTAACCAGTTCCCAATCCACAATAGTACACTGCCTCCTATCCCATGACTTTTTAGTTTTGCCAAAAGTCTCTGATGAGGGACCTTGTCAAAGGCTTTCTGAAAGTCCAGATACACTATATCAACCAACTCACCTTTGTCTACCTGTTTATTCACACCTTCAAAAAAAAATATCAGATTAGTAAGACAAGATCTTCCTTGTCTAAAGCCATGTTGGCTGTCTCCCATTAGGCCATGACTATCTACATGCTGTGTAATTTTGTTCTTTATGATGGTTTCTACCATTTTCCACGGTACTGACGTCAGGCTCACCAGTCTGTAATTTCCCAGATCACCTTGGAACCCTTTTTAAAAATTGGCGTTACATTGGCAATCCTCCAATCTTCAGGTATTACTGTTGCTGAGATAAGGGTTCAACCACTTGAGTATGATATTGCGCAGGCCAATGCTGCTGAGTTTTCGTAGGAGGATGCAGTGTGATACAGGGTTGAATGCTGATGAGGTTGTCAAGGAGCATTATAAGTAAGGTTTCAATGCTGTGACTTGCTCGGAACCCATGTTGGTGGGGGTCCAGGGAGGCGTGTGTGTCCATATGGTCTTGTAACTGCTGGTATACTGTTTTCTCTATTATTTTGGTGAGGAATGGAAGGCTGGAGATTGGGTGGTATGTTGCTGGGTCATCTCTGGGTGTCAAGGGGAGTTTGGGGACTGGGCAGATAGTTGGTAGTTTGAGGGGCAGAGACATGTATCCCTGTGTTAGGGAGGAGTGTACAATCCTGTGGATGAATTTACTGAACTCTGTCTTTGCTGATTTTTTCCATGGTACTAGGCAGGGGTCCATTGGTGCTGTGCTGGTGTTTAGGGCAGAGATTGTGCTTGTGACTTGGTCTACAATCGGTATGTTAAAATCATTCCATGGGTATTTGGGAGGCATGGTATCAAGTGTAGGGGTGCTTTCTTGAGGATTGTTTGTCAGTGGGTCACTATGTCTGGAGATTAGGAAGTTTGCAAAGGTTTGGGGGTGTATAGCGACCTCTCCCATGTGGGTTGGTTCTTTAGTGAGGGTGTGGACTATATCAAAATGTTCTCTTGGTTTGTTGGTTGATTTTAGAATGAGGTTGGTGTGGTATTCCTGTTTATGTCAGTTGATTATATTGTTGTAATCCCGTTGCTTCTCCTAGTATATCTGTTCGGCGGTTTGGTTCCTGTTCCTTTAACAGATACTATGACACTGTTATGTAAATAGTTGTTTTGTAAATAGTTGCTCCTGTTATCCAAGTTGATTTTCCTGTTAACTGTAATGACCAGATAAATGTAACTTGTCTGAGGTTTCTTGTTCTATGTAAACCGCGCTGATAACGAATAGTGCGGTATATAAAAAATATTAATAAAATAAATAAATAAATAAGTCCTGTTCCATCTTACAGAGTTTCCTGTTTGCTTCCCTTATTTTGGTGGAGTATCAGGGTGCTGAGCTTTTTCTCTGTTCTTTCTGCTTTTTGGCTGGTGCTCTAACTGCTGTAGAGATTGTCTTGTTCTATTGGTCAATGATTGTGACTAGGTCGGTTGAGTCTTGGCCCAGGATGGGGATGATTTCTTGGAGCAATTGGTCTTTATCAAAGGATTTAAATCTTCTTCCCAGGTGCTGTGTTTCCTTCTGTGCAGCTGGGTGGGGCAGGATTATGTTGAGTCTTATGGAGTGGTAGTCAGACCATGGTACTGGGGTGGTTATGGGTGTCATGATCTTGTAGTCTTGAAGGATCCGGTTTGGGATGAAGATCAGGTGAGGAAGTTGTTTGCCTCCTTGTTTGGTATTGAATTAAGATTGAAGTCTTCTATTACAATTAATGGCTTGTGAGGTGTGTTTGTGGCACACACTGTTTCTAAGGTGGTGGAGAGTTCATCTGTGGAGCCATTGGGGGCTCTATAGGTGAGGCAGATAGCAAGATGCTTATTCTCTATGACTATTGTGTTGCAGTGTTCTTTGTTTGGGCTGGGATTAGTACCCCTGCACCCCTCTTGTGTGTTTATGGACAGTTGAATGCTGTGGGGGGGGGGAATATTTGGTTTAGGATGATCTGGTCAGAGTTTATCAGCCAGGTCTCAGTAATGCAGAGGATATCTGTTTGGTGGGCATGCAGGTGGTCAGTTATGGGGTTAGCTTTGTTTCTAACTGATCTTGCGTTGATTACTTCAATGATGATTGGGGTATTTGAGGGGGTGAGCATGTGGGTTGTATATGTAGGTATTGGTCTTGATCTGTATGAGCGTGGGGTTTCTCTTCTGAGTGCGCTTGTGTGTATTTTGCCAGGTTGGTTGGAGACATAGTAAGGATGGTGATGGTAGTAGATTGTGGGTTGTGGATGGGGGGTAGATTGGGCATATTGTAGGAGTAAGTTTAGGAATAGCAGGTATTTGCAAAGATAGTTGGGGACATACATATTGAGTGTCTTTGCTTGGTGGTCATATAGAAGGGTTAGATAAGACACAGCCGAACTATGGGCAACCTTGTGATGATGTCAGGGTACAGGAGGGCTGGATTCCTTTGGTCTGGGACACACCTGTCGAACCTTTGAGATGTGCAGCTTCACATCCAGGTAGGGCGCGAGCATTACTAGTATCTTGTGTGCTACTGGTGGTGTTGGAGGATTTTATTAGATCTGGGTTCATGTGCTGTCCATGTTCATGTTGGAGTACCAGTTGGGATATCACTCTTGTTGTCCTCTCCTGTTGTGGGTCCCAGGAGTCCCAGGAGCTGAAGTTGTGTGGCTGTGTTACACTGCCTATGAAACATAGAAACATAGAAACATAGAAACATGATGACAGAAAAAGACCACATGGCCTATCTAGTCTGTCCTTCCATAACAACAACTACAACCGTCCACTTTTTACCTTTAGAGATCCTCTGTGTTGGTCCCATGCTTTTTTGAATTCAGTTACTGTCCTCATCTCTACCACCTCCACTGGGAGACTATTCCATGGATCCACTACTCTTTCTGTAAAGAAATATTTCCGCATATCACTCCTGAATCTATCTCCCTTCACCCTCATCCCATGTCCCCTCATAGCAGAACTTGCTTTCAATTGAAAGAGGCTCTCTCCCTGAACATTTATGCCACAGAGGTATTTAAACATCTCAATCATATCACCTCTATCCCGCCTTTCCTCTAAGGTGTACATATTAAGATCCTTAAGTCTGTCCTCATATGCTTTATAATGAAGCCCACTAATCATTTTAGTAGCCACCCTCTGCACCGACTCCATCCTGTTCACATCCTTTTGAAAGTGCGGTCTCCAGAATTGCACGCCATACTCCAAATGAGGTCGCACCAAAGAGTTATACAGAGGCATTATCACCTCCTTTTTTCTGCTTGCCATTCCTCTCCGTATGCACCCAAGCATCCTTCTAGCTTTTGCCGTCGCCTTTTCTACCTGTTTAGCTACTTTAAGATCATCAGACACAACCACGCCTAGGTCCCGCTCTTCTTTAGTGGACAAAAGTACTTCACCTCCTATACTGTATTGCTCCCTTGGATTGCTGCAGCCCAAATGCATGACCTTACATTTTTTAACATTAAATCCCAGCTGCCAAATTCTAGACTATTCTTCAAGCTTAGCTAGATCCCTCCTCATGTTATCTACACCTTCCTGGGTGTCTATTGCAGATTTTGGTATCATCTGCAAAGAGGCAAACCTTACCCGACAGCCCTTCCGCTATATCACTAACAAAGATGTTAAAAAGAATCGGACCAAGGACAGATCCCTGGGGCACACCACTGGTAACATCCTTCTCCTCAGAGTGAGCTCCATTTACTTGTACTCTTTGTCGCCTCCCACCCAACCAATTTCTAACCCAAGCAGTAACTTTAGGGTCCATCCCTAGGGTGCTCAGTTTGTTTATAAGTCGCCTGTGAGGAACAGTGTCAAAGGCATTACTGAAATCTAAATACACCACATCTAGAGCTCTCCCTCGGTCCAACTCCCTGGTCACCCAGTCAAAGAAATCAATCAGATTTGTCTGACAAGACCTGCCTCTGGTGAATCAATGCTGCCTCGGATCCTCTAATCCGCTGGACTCCAGAAACCTGCTGTCTCCGTTGCCTGGCGCCGGACCACGACCCGGTGGACTGCGGTCTCTGCAAAGAGACATCCAGCAAGGCCCTGAAGAGCCGCCAGCATCAGCATAAGTTCTTCCCCGAATCCCTGATGCCTACGAAGGCCAGGGCCTCGTCTGAGGCCTCAACATCTCGGGAGGAGCTTTACAAACCCAAACTTCAAGGGAACACAGGAAGAAGAAGAAACCCTCAAGGGCGGCATCCTTGGATGGTTCCGACGGCTGGGAACCTCTCGGGCCCGGTTCCGCAGTCTGAGGTGCTCGTCCAAGGTGTCGGAAAAGGAGAGACCTGCCAAGGTCCTCCAGAAGGACCGGTCACAGACCGACCTCAGTCTCCAGACACTATCCTCATCGAGGATTCCCCTTCGGGGGAGCCAGTGTCAGGCCCGAACTTTCTGGTCTGGAGTCCAGAATGGTGGCCCTGGAGCACAATTTGTCTGCTTTCATTGGCCAGCAGTGGGCGCTGTTGACCGGCACATCCAGTTCATCCGCCCCGACCACCGGGCATTCGACATCCAAGATGTCCCCGGAGGCTGAGCCAATCCTTGAGGTTTTGCATTCTTGAGTCGATCCTCGGCTGAGGTCACGCTTGATGGGAGCTCGGTCATCCCTGGCCAGTCTACCGGGTGTTGACCACATGGCTTTGGGGGCCTCGAAGCCCACACAGCAGCTCGCCTACGAGTCATCTACGGAGTACTCTGAATGGGAGACAGGGGATGAGGAGTCTCCTGATACCCGTCGCCACCATGACGTCCCTTCCGATTCTCAAAACCTCAGAGATGGGCCCCGCCGGAGGACATGGGCTTCTTGGACTTTGTCAAGGACATGTCCAAGGCCCTGGTGTTCCTGACTGAGTCAGAGGAGGATCCTTGGGCGGACGAGCTGGAGAACCTCCAGTATGAAGCCCCTCCTCGGGAATCGGTCACAGTGGCCATACGTCCCATCCCGGAACGGCTCATGCTCCACATGTGGGAGACACCGGCGTCGGTGTCAGTGGTGAGCAAACGGCTCAACTCGATGTATCGTGTCCGCCGGAGCCTGGGCTTCAAGAAGTCACAACTACCACACAATTCCATGGTGGTGGAGTCGGCCATATGTCAGCTGAAAAGCCAGAAGACGAACTCCTCGGTGCCCCCTGGCAGGGAGGCCTGCACCTTGGATGCCCTCAGCAGGATGTGCTACCAGGGCTCAATGCTCATCTGCCGGGTCCAGGCCTACCAGCTGTACAAGGGCATGTACTTGATAAACTTGGCAAAGGAACTTGCCAGGTTCTCGGCTGGTCTCTCCAAGGAACCTTTGCAGCAGTTGAAGAGCCTGTCTAAGGCCATCTGTGAGTACTCCAAATTTATGTCTCGAGCAGTCTATGATGAGTTTGAGTAGGCGGCCCAGGTAGCCATGGCAGGCATCGGTGCACACCACCAGGCTTTGCTTCAGTCGTCCGACCTCGAACAGTGGGTTCAGAACAAATTGGTTGATGTTCCATGTCAAGGGGAGAACCTGTTCGGCAAACCCATGACTGACAAGGCGGCCGAGCTGGAGACCGAGTTCATGATGAGGACCAGGCTCTCCAAGAAGACCACTGCCCCTCCCCGGTGGAAGGACTCGGGTAAAAAACCCTTCTACCTGAGGAAGGGGGCTGCTTATCGAAAATACTCACCCTATCAGGCCTCCCCGGCTCCCCAACAGGATCAGCAGGACAAGGGAAATGGGCATGGCCCACGTAAGCAGAAGGCTCCAAAACCTCAGGCACCGGCTCCGGCCCAGCCAGGGGGGAGTTTTTGACTCCTTGAGCATAGCCTTTGTACCCCAAGGAGATCAGCAGCCCACCGGGGGATGTCTGGCCCTCTATGCCCAGAGGTGGGTGTCCATCACCACCGATTCCTGGACTCTGAGGGTTGTCAAGGAGGGTTACCTCCTCCATCTGACTCAGACACCTCCCCCTTACTTCCCGGGAGAGCCCCTCAGGTCTCCCCTCCACCGGGACCTTCTCCTGAAGGAGTTGGCAGGTCTTCTCAAGGACAAAGAGGTGGAACTGGTGCCCCACCACCTCATGGGCAGAGGGTTCTACTCCACATACTTCCTCGTCCCAAAGAGGACAAGGGGCCTAAGGCCCATCCTCGACCTGCAAACCTCAACAAATTCCTGGTGAGGGAGAAGTTCAAGATGCTCTCCCTTGGAACATTGCTGCTATACCTCCAGAAGGAAGATTGGCTATGCTCCTTAGACCTCAAGGATGCTTATACCCACATCCTTATCCACCCCAACCACAGGCAATTCCTGAGGTTTGTGGTAGGGGGGCGAGCACTTTCAATACTGGCTGATTCCCTTCAGCCTAGCCTCTGCCCCGAGGGTCTTCACGAAATGCCTTGTGGTCGTGGCCGCCTTCCTCAGGCTCCACGGTGTCTTCATGTTTCCCTACCTGGACGACTGGCTCATAAGGGAAGGCACAGCCTCCGAGGTGCAACAGGCCACTGCAGACACCATCCAGGTTCTGCAACACTTGGGCTTCGTCATAAATTACCCCAAGTCTCACCTCCTCCCAGCACAATGCCTGGAGTTCATCGGGGCAAAGCTAGACACCCTCCAGGCCAAAGCCTTCCTACCCAAGGACTCGGCCGATCATCTCAGATCTCTGGCCCGAGATGTACAACATCATCCCTCGGTGCCTGCATGGCACCTTCTACGTCTCCTCGGGCAGATGGTCTCCACAGTCAACATCACCCCAGATGCTCACCTCCATATGAGGGCAGCGCAGTGGTGTCTCTGGGACCAGTGGTCTCAGGCCACGGGCTGACTCTGGGACGGGGTTGCGGTGACCCACCAGTTGGTGGATTCCCTGGTCTGGTGGCAGTCGCCGCAACACCTAGAAGCGGGCATGCCCTTCCAGACTCCCAGACACTCGAGGGTCCTCACCATGGATGCCTCCCTGCTTGGCTGGGGGAGCCCACTGCGGAGCCCTCTGCACTCGGGGCACCTGGTCGCCAGACGAGAGCTCTCAACAGATCAACCTCCTGGAATTCTGAGCGATACACCTTGCTCTGAGAGTCTTCTGTCACCACCTGTGCAACCAGCCGGTCCGAGTCCAGATGGACAACCAGGTGGCGATGTTCTACGTGAACAAACAAGGGGGTACAGGGTCTGTGTCTTTTGCCAGGCGGCACTGGCTCTCTATTCGTATGCAATCCAACAGGGTATCCTTGGGCAGTGTACCTACCAGGCCAGGACACCCTCCTGGCCCACAGATTCAGCAGGGTTCTACAGCCTCACAAATGGCAGCTGGACCCCAGGATAGCCAATTGGATTTTCCGGCTCTGGGGGAACCCGTGATGGACTTGTTCACCAGTCCAGACAACTTTCAGTTGCCCCGCTTCTGCTCCTGGAAGGCCCACCCCTCTAGGGTGGCAGCGGATGCGTTTCTAGTCTCGTGCTCTGAAGGCCTCATGTATGCCTTCCCTCCAACACCGCTGATCGCCAAGACCTTGTTCAGGACCCTCCGTGACAGGGCCTTGCTTATTCTGATAGCTCCCGGGTGGCCCAGGCATCCATGGTCCTGCTGTTTCTGCAATTGGCAGTGGAGGCCCGCATCCCCTTGGACATTGCCCTGGGACTCCTATCTCAAGAGGGGGGCTCTCTTTTGAACCGCAACCCGGGGTCCCTCTCAATTGACAGTGTGGCTGCTGAGAGGGTGACTTTTGCCCTCCTCTACCTTCCGATTGAGGTTGAAGACATTCTGCTGGCCTCCTGCAAGGCCTCTGCTAGGAAGGCGTATGCCCTTAAATGGCGCAGGTTCTCTGTTTGGTGACCTATCATGGGGTTGAACCCTTCTCCTGCCCAGTGGCTTTGGTGTTGCAGTATCTTCGCCACCTCTCCCAATCCGGGATCAAATCTAACTCCGTCCGAGTGCAACTTTCTGCCCTGGTAGCGCACCACTACCCGGTGGATGGTAAGCTCCTCTTGGTACAACCTTTGGTGACCCGCTTCCTTTGGGGCTTGCTCCTGTCGAAACCCCCGGTTCGCCCTCCGGTGACTGAATGGAACCTCAACGTGATGTTGGGGCAGCTCATGCCCACCCTTTGTGCCTCTGGTGACTTGCCACCTTCACTGCCTCTCATGGAAGGTGGTTTTCCTGGTTGTGCTCACCTCCGCTCGCAGAGTTAGCGAGCACCAGGCCCTCGTGGCAGAGGCGCCCTACATCGGGTTCTTCAAGAACAGGATGGTGCTTTGCACGCACCTCATGTTCCTGCCAAAGGTAGTGTCACCCTTCCACCTTAATCAGGAAGTAGTGCTTCCTACGTTCTTCCCAAGACCTCACTCCAGCCGGGCGGAGACAGTCCTTCACTCATTGGACTCTTGGAGGGCCTTATCCTTCTACATCCAACACACCCAAGGCCACCGCAAAGCTTCTCAGCTTTTCATCTCCTATGACCCCAGTAGGCTGGGGGAGGCGGTGACCAAGCGTACGCTTTCCACTTGGGTGGCAGACTGTATCATCTTTGCTTATGGGCAGGCGAGGCTCACACTGGAAGGCCACGCCACAGCACACCGTGCCTGGGCCATGGCAACTTTGGTGGCAAACTTGCACTCTGTCCCGATGGCGGGCATCTGCCGGGCCACCACCTGGTCTTCAGTCCATACATTCGCAGCTCATTACTGTCTGGAGAGAGAATCCTGATAGGACAGTGCCAGACTGTGCTCCATAACCTTTTCGGGGTCTAGGCAACTCCTACTCTCAAACCCTTCTGTGTTCAGGCTACCAGAGTGCTGGTTTCAGCGGACACAGGGGTCCTACTGTGGTCTGTGTGCATGGACTAAAATTGCTGCTGCTTGCGGCTCCCCTCGCAGGAGCCCTGTTTTTGCTATGGGTTTTCAGTAGCCTGTAGCTGGTGAGTCCCATATGTGAGGACTGATTTCCTGCTTGTTCCCGGAGAAAACGTAGTTACTCACCTGTAACAGGTGTTCTCTGGGGACAGCAGGAATCAGTCTTCACAACCCTCCCTCCTCCCCTTCGAGTTGCTACTGTGCCATTCTTTATTTTTGCCATCTTTTAGCTATGTCATCTGACTGAGCAAGATGGCACCTTTGGGAGGAAAGGGGAACACGCATGCATGGTGGCATCTCCCAAAGGCTTTCTTGAAAACTGTGGGGATACTTCCACGAGGGATCCGTTGGTGCCGACGTCACCCATATGTGAGGACTGATTCCTGATATCCCCAGAGAATACCAGCTACAGGTGAGTAACTACGCTTTGGGGGTTTTCTTTCCTAGATGCATAACTTTGCAATTGTCCACATTAAATTTCATCTGCCATTTGGATGCCCAGTCTTCCAATTTATCAAGATACTCTTACAATTTTCCACAATCCTCATGGGTTTTAACAACTTTGAATAGTTTTGTGTCATCTGCAAATTTGATATCCTCACTCGTTATTCCCATTTCCAGGTCATTTATGAATATGTTAAAAAGCAGCAGACCCAGCACAGATCCCTGGCGTACTCCAATATTCACCTTTCTCCATTGGGAAAATTGGCCATTTAGCCCTACCCTCTGCTTTCTATCTTCTAACCAGTTCCTGATCCACAATAGTACACTGCCTCCTATCCCATGACTTTTTAATGTTGCCAAAAGTATCTCATGAGGGAACTTGTCAAAGGCTTTCTGACAGTCCAGATACACTATATCAACCGACTCACCTTTGTCTACCTGTTTATTCACACCTTCAAAAAACATAACAGATTAGTAAGACAAGGCCATGACTATCTACATGCTCAGTCATTTTGTTCTTTATGATGGTTTCTACCATTTTTCCCAGTACTAATGTCAGGCTCACCGGTCTGTAGTTTCCCGGATCACCCCTGGAACCCTTTTTAAAAATTGGCATTATATTGGCCATCCTCCAATCTTCAGGTATTACAGATGATTTTAATGATAAATCACAGATTGCTAATAGTAGGTCTGCAATCTCATATTTCAGTTCTTTAAACACCCTTGGATGTATTTATTTATTTATTTATTTAACATGTTTTGTATCCCGCCTTTTCCTTCAATCAAAGCGGTTAATACAGCACAGAGTTAAACAAAGGTGAGGGAAACATACATTGCATTATCATTACATCACAACAAAACACTAGGAGTACAAACAGGGAACACAGTACATAACTTACATTACATTACCTTACATTAACTACAAACAGCATACCGCTGAACAGAATGAGCATATAGAATAAGCATATAGCAGCAGATAATGGGTCCCGCACGGTCCACCGCCTAAGGGCCACGCCAAAGGGCCCTCTTGCAAGGCCCTCAGGCGTGGGCGCGCCTCTGGTGCGGCGGTTTAAATGCCATTCTGAGGCAGATGATTGGCAGTTCGTGGGGAAGTGCGGAGGAGCTGCCGCTCAACTCCCCGATCATATAGTTGCTGTTGCCGCTCTCTGGAGAGCCTCTGGTGCGGCGGTTTAAATGCCGTTCTGAGGCAGATGATTGGCAGTTCGTGGGGAAGTGCGGAGGAGCTGCCGCTCAACTCCCCGATCATATAGTTGCCGCTCTCTGGAGAGCCTCTGGTGCGGCGGTTTAAATGCCGTTCTGAGGCAGATGATTGGCAGTTCGTGGGGAAGTGCGGAGGAGCTGCCGCTCAACTCCCCGATCATATAGTTGCTGTTGCCGCTCTCTGGAGAGCCTCTGGTGCGGCGGTTTAAATGATCCAGATGATTTGCTATTCTTCAGTTTATCAAATAGTTGTAATATATCTTCCCGGTATATCAATATTTCTTTCAATTTTTCCACAGCATCTCCTTTAAATACCATTTCAGTCATGGGAAACATTCCTACATCTTCCTCAGTAAAGACTGAAGCAAAGAATTCATTCAGTCTTTCTGCTATGGCCTTGTCCCCTCTTAGTGCCCCTTTTACCCCTCTATCATCTAAAGGTCCAACTGACTTTCTCACAGGTTTGTTGCTACAAATGTACTTGAAAAAGGCTTTATTATGCATTTTTGCTTCAACAACAAGCTTCTTCTCAAATTCTCTCTTTGCCTGCCTTATCAATGCCTTGCATCTAACTGGCCAGTGCTTGTGTTGTTTCCAGTTTTCGTCATTTGGCTCCTTTTTCTATTTCCTGAAAGTTGCTTTTTTGGCAGCAACAGCCTCTCTGACCTCACCCATCTCTTGGAATCGGAGCCAGAGAGTTGTTCAGATATGGTCTGTGGTAAAGTTGTCATTCCTAATTATACATAAGTACCTGGATCATACACGCAAACACAGACATCCAGTTTTATAGATACACACATTCACGTACAAAATATGCTCACAGAGTCAGTAGCATGCAGACACAAGCACCTTGTTATACACAGATATCCAGATAAACCAATACTTTCCTCACCTTAGTCTGTTTACAAACAGACTATAGCCTAATGGTTATAGCAGTGGGCCAAAAAGCTAAGTTTCAGATCACCCTACCACATCTTGTAATCTTAAGCAGATTGCTTAACCCTCCATTGCCTTAGCTACAAACTTACATTATGACAGGAAATATTGACTGCACCTAAATGCAATTCACCTTGAGCTACTAGTGAAAATGTCATGAATTAAATCCAAATTCCATTCCCCCCACTCAATTATACATAAACACAAATATAGCAAAACAAACATTTCTAAACTAAGATACGCATACCAGTACAGATGTGTATTAAATGTGGGTTAGCAAAACATTTTCTTCTAAGGAGTTATTTGCCAGTGCTGAGGACGGGAGGAAGGTAATTTTATAAAGGCAATGTATAGATGTATGTTCCTGCATAAAGTAGGCTTCTAGTTCCCAGTAGTTGACAAATCCTCCTGTACAAAGTTACAACTTCCAGCTTGTACTGTGGTGAAGATGGACCTTCAGAAGAAATGGATGTTGAGGAAAATCCTGAGAGCAGAGCTAACTCACACAGGATTTCCAAAACTGACCTGAAAAAAACACAGTGCTCTACTGAGCCGAAGACACACCCCAGTCCAGGGGAGGAGTTAGGCTTCAGCTCTGATTGGGCACATCCAAGGGAACGGCAGGGAGTGCCAGGAATTGAAGCCCTTTTTAAAACCTCAGAGAGAGCTGAAAGAGGGAGGAGGAAGGAGGAGAAAGGTGAACAGGTTGTTGTTGCAGAGAGGACCACGGAGAATATCCCAGAGGATAGCGTGGGGAAGGATATCCAAGTCCAAAAGAACGTTGGGAGAGGAGTGCAGAGTGCTGAAACCCTAGAAGCAAGGAGGAGAGCACTAGGACCTTGTGAGAACCCTGGAAGAGCCAGCCTGGGAGTCCAACGTACCCTGAAAGAAACTCTTACTGCCGGGTAAAGCCTAGACCTAGCCAGCCTCGAGAAAGCAGCACGTGGAGAAAAGGTACTTCTAATGCTAACAAGCAGTGCTATAAAGACAGAGAACTACAGCCAGGAGAAAGTTTTCCTAAGAGAAGTTCTTTTATAAATGCCTCTAAACAAGGTAAAGCACAATTTCCTAATTTGTATGCTTGGCTGAAGAAACCTTCATATAGTGCTGAACTGTGCAAACCTAACTTTGCTACCAACGTAGATAGTGAGTGGGGGAAGGGCGTAACCTTTGCCAATAACTATCCACCAGATGAAAAGCAAACACAGGCTGAATTGCTACTGAAGGAATTTCAGAAATTCCTGGAGTTGAAGTCAGGGCAAAATAAAGAACCTGATACGGACAGTAATTCTGTTAGTTCAGAAGAATACATGCAGGTAGAAAGTTCTTTGCCTTAAATTCTGAGCCTTGTGCCATGGATTGCTCTTTCTGCTGTATTGAATAACAGTTTTAAAGAAGCACATAAGTTTTATATGAAGAGAATATAAAACGTTGGCTTTTCTTGTTGTTCAATCGTAAGAGTTCCTGATTGTGTTCACCTGTTTCCAAGTCACGCTGTGAAGAGAACAGCTATTGATATAAAGCTGCAATATTTTCTAACAACCACATGAGGCAATGCTGAGTTAAGATGCTGAAGTTTATGAAGAGCTGAGTTAAAGCCAATTTGATTTCACTGCTTCCTGAGTTCCTGTTTTCCTCTGTTTATCCTAAAAGTTCCACTTTTTGCGTTTGTTACTTTGAGCTTTTGATGCGCTGGAAACGATCCCCAAGACAAATAAATTTTCTTGCTTGCCTAACCACATCTGGTCACGACTACAATTCTTCCCTAAGGAATATACAAGAGCACTACAGTTCTCAAGATTCATTGGGAACCGTGCCAAGCTAATTCTTCAAGGGACAATATAAGGCCACTCCTGCCTGTAAGCTCTAGGGCGCAGGCAGGAGTGTCGCAGTACCCTGTGGTGGCTATGTACACATTTGATAAAGTAGGGGTAAACCTTGTAGCTCTTGCCCAGCTTTGCCCAAATGCAGCCCCCAAGAATGTCTATGCATGGTCTGCTCAAAAGTACATATGCTTTTGTTGGCACACATACTTGCAGTTGCGCCTACAACCATGTGGTTTAATAACAGTCCTTTTCTGCAAGTAAAATCTGCATTACATGTGGCAAATGCTTTATAAAATTACCTCTTAATAATCCATACAAGGAGAGCTGTGAAGTCACAGAGCCCCATTGCTCATCCACCTTCTTTCTTTCCATCCATTTCAGGTATTCAACAAACTTCCAATGGTAGTTCCTTCCTACAAGAACTATCACAGGGTGGATTCAGTGCTCTCAAAACACCGGTAAGTAACTTTTCCATTATGCAAAAAGTATAGTGCAAAAAGCATGGTTCTTCTTTGCATAGAATGTATGCTGATTTGAGTCTGAAAAAGCACAATTTTCTTTACATACTGAGGGAGCCATATTCAATGCCATGGCAAGTAACAGAGCTTACTGGATATCTTTATTTGTCCTGATAGTCAGTTCCAGAAATAGTCATTCTACACCCCCAACGTGTTTAAAATATTATGCTTCCAACATATTCAAAAAGGACCAATCACTGTGACTACTCAAAAATAGCACTTATCTGTTGTCCATATGTAAATGAGTCCAGATTCTTATCAAACATTGGCATATTTTGCAGTTACATTCATGTTTTCAAAGAAAATTACAAATAGCTCATACTCGAGGTCCCAATCTCAGGTATCTTGTTGGTATTACTTCTTCTCCTTTGGATAGACAATCGTTTGAACAACATACCAACTTGGTCACTTTTCTTGCAATACATGTGACTATTGTAAACAGGTCATTGCAGGCAAAAATTGGCGAATACCTCACTCTGACATTAATCATGTAGCTAAATGGCATACTACGCGTTCTACGTCTCATGTAGTGTATGTTTTAGTTTGTGCATGTAATCTTTTATATATTGGGAGAACAATTCGTCCCATTCGCACTAGATTAGGTGAACATGCATCAAGAATAAAGACTAAAACTACGTCTGCCCCTATAGTCCAACCTTGTTTGGACCATCAACATGCATTTGCGGATATTTCCTGGAGAATTTTTGATTATGCACCACAAAATCCAAGAGGAGGCAATCGCGAACAGCGCCTTCAGTTACTGGAACATTCGTGGATATTTAGGCTATCCATGGTAGAACCATTTGGGCTTAATAAAGAACTTGATTGGAATAGTCTTCTTTGAGATATACCTATTTGGGTTTCCTCATGACGTGTATATCTGTGATTGGCTTTGAATTGATATTTAACTATTGGCTTTTTGTATCATGGCATTAGATTGCGAATGAGCATGCGCTGGCATTCTGAAGTGTTAGGGAAGCCAGAAGACGGAGTTTGCAGTTTAAAGAAAGCGTTGAAACAGGGCATCAAGATTGGCTTGGCCGAAACACAGTACTGTGTCCTTGGTTAATAACTGTGGACAATGGAGTGATCAACATTCATTTTGGGTTTGAAAAATGATCTGGACTCATTTACATATGGACAACAGATAAGTGCTATTTTTGAGTAGTCACTGTGATTGGTCCTTTTTGAATATGTTGGAAGCATAATATTTTGAACACGTTGGGGGTGTAGGGCACACTATTTTATGGTGTTTTTACCTATGTTTTAAAGCTCTGTTTGAGCTTCAAAAATTTGAGTAAAATGGAAGTAAAGCCATGAGAGGTAGTTTTTTCCTCACGGCTCACCTTCCAACATTAATTCATACATATTTACACATTTTAGCTCATGACGATAGAATTTAGCTCTATTTTTGTTTTAGACTGGAGTAATCTGCGGCAATTTCCTACATTGGACATTTTTGTTTCCTTTCCTGTCAGTGTGTGAGTGGAGATTTGTTCATGAACAGACAGGAATGGAGACAAACAGAAAGAAAGGACATTTAAAAATCCCAATGGATCCCCAACCCCCACCTCACAAACATTCTTTGTTGGCCCAGTGGACTCTGGAACCCTACTCCACCCCTCTGCTCCTCCCACTATCATTTTGGAAAACAGTGGCATCTGACCCCTAGCAGTCTGCTACAACATATCACTAGGCCAGTCTGCCAAATAACAAGGTGCTACCCTTATTTTGCAAAGACACCAAAAAAGGGAGCTCTGGTCTAGATAATCCCAGTGGAAGAGAGTCATTGTTTTCTCCCACCTTAGCTACCAGTGTGTGTGTGTGTGTGTGGGAGGGGGGGGGGGAGGGGGGAGGGGTTGGATAAGATCAGGAAGGTCAGGAATCTGAGCCATATAGGGTCAACCATGGTAAAGTGTCACACTTCACTTTGGATGACTCTTTGCTCTCAAATTCCATCTTTACTTCATTCCTGAGCTGGAGTAAAGATTCAGTAAAAAAAAGCACATTAAAATTTGACATCTTTTTTTACATCAGGAGCAATTATGGATTTAGCCTTTTGCTGGCATTTTGCATGCCCACTAGCTATCATTTAGTATGATGGTTTTACTTTTGATTTCCTGTGCTAAAATGTTTTTACTATATCCAAAGTGAGATTAGTGAGGGAAAATAAGTAAATTTCTACACTGAAGAATAGTGCAGTGGGCATGTAAAATGCATTCATAAGGCAGAATACATAATTGCTCATAAGAAAATAAGATATGCCATACTGGGTCAGACCAAGGGTCCATCAAGCCCAGTATTCTGTTTCCAACAGTGGCCATTCCAGGTCATAAGTACCTGTCAGGTTCCCAAAAAATATACAGATTACATGCTGCTTGTTCCAGAGGTAAGCAGTGGATTTCCTTGGTCCACTTTAATAATAGTTTATGGACTTTTCCTCCAGGAATTTGTCCACACCTTTTTTAAATCCTGCTACACTAATAGCTTTTACTATATCCTCTAGTAACAAATTTCAGAGTTTGATTACATTCAAATGTACTTGAAAAGTTTTTAGTAGTAGTACTTCCCTCTACAGCAAGCTTCTTTTCAAAGTCTCTCTTGGCCTGTCTTATTATGATTTTATATCTAACTTGCCAATGCTTGTGCTCATTCCTGTTTTCTTCATTAGGGTCCGCTTTCCATGTTCTGATAAATGCTCTTTCACCTTTCACTGTCTTTTTCTCCTCACCATTAAGCCATTCTGGCCTTCCTTTAACCTTTTTTAATGCATGGAATATATTTTATCTGGACTTTCAAAATGGTCTATAATTTCCCTTTGAAAATTATTCCATAGAAATAATGTTTACTTCTCATGCAAACATTTCATCTTGGCAACTACTCTTTATAGTTTTTATTCTAAGTAAGTTCCTCATTTTAACAATGTCTCCCTTTTTAAAATTAAATGCTACAACAATACATTTTTTAGCATCCTCCTTCCAGTGATGACAAATAGGATCATATTGTGATCACTATTGCACAAGCTCCTGCATACAGTAAGGACTAGGTCCAAAGTAGTTTCTCCTCTTGATGGTTCCAGGGCTAATTGCTTCATAAAACAAACTTTTATAGCATCTAGAACAGGGGTTCTCAACCCTGTCCTCGGGACCCACTTAGCCAGTCGGGCTTTCAGGATAACCACAATGAATATGCATGGAGAGATTTGCATATAATGGAGGCAGTGTATGCAAATCTCTCTCATACATATTCATTGTGGTTATCCTGAAAACCCGACTGGCTAGGTGGGTCCAGAGGACAAGGTTGAGAACCCCTGAGAAACTTCACTTCTCTAGCATGTCCTGATAAAACATATATTCAATCAATATTGGGGTGATTAAAATTTTGCATTATTATTGTGTTATCAAATTAGTTCAATTAGTTCCAAACACAGCCACCCATCTCCTCTCTTATTCCTCTCCTCAAGATCACGTCACCCCCTGTCTTCTCTCCCTTCACTGGCTCCCTATCAAGGCTCGATATCTCTATAAGCTTCTTACCATTACTCACAAGGTCCTTCACACCAGCACACCCCAATATCTAGCCGATATTATCTATCTCCAGCCTACTCCCCGTTTACTCCGCTCTGCACACAGCAACCGTCTCTTTCTACCATCCCCTACCCAGGCCCATCTTGAATCAACCCGTCATGCTGCCTTTTTCTTTGCAAGCCCCGCCCTATGGAACTCTCTCCCACACTCCCTTCGCACTTAATTGTCCTTTTCTCGGTTCAGGACTCTCCTCAAGACCTATCTTTTCTGTCAGGCTTTTGATCTTTCCACCCCTCCCTACCAGCCATAAGTCACCAAGCACGCCCTCCAGTAGCATTTACCTCATGACTTAACTCTCCCTCCATTCATTGTTTTCCCCTCCTCTCCACTCCAATCCTACCCTCTCTTTGTGCCTCATATCTCTGGTGTCCTTGTTAATATCTGTCCTTTACTGTCGCTCTCTCTCTCTTTTCTCTCCAATTACTCTCCTATTAATTTAATGGCATTCCTTTTCCTCCTTTACTTTCCTGCTGTCCTAACTTTTTATTGTACACCGCTATAACTCTTCGGTAATGGGCGGTATATCAAATGTTACTAATAAAAGATAAAGATAAATCTCTTCATACTGTCCAGCTGAATGACAGAATATTCCCACCACAATGCTCCTCCCCGTTACACATGGGAGAGCTGATATTAAGCCCATGGTAGTCAGAAATGCCAGCCACCACAGGTCAAAATATCAAGATATTCAGTACCAGTATCCAGATGGTGGCTAGCGCTGAATATCTGGATACAGTAGTGAGTGGCTGGTATTATCCAGATAGCAACGATAATCAGCCATTATCTGGATAGCTTATCCGAATAGTGACAGCTGTTTTGCTATCATAAGTTATCTGGATAACACAGGTATTCACCCTGTCTCTGCCTCTAGACGGCCATGGCACTATCCAGATAGTGCTGAGGCAATCTGTAAAGATATTCAGCGGTACTATCTGGATAGTACCGCTGAATATCTATCTCAGTGGGACTTATTCAGGTAGCGCATGCTGTTATCCCAATAAATCCATTTAAGTATCAGGCCTGTAATCTCTTTCTATAAAAATATAACAAACATTTTGCTTCCTGCAGAACTTTTATTCCATTTGACTCTATGCCATCTTTAATATATAGCGCTACCCTTCCACTAATTTGATGCACCTTATCATTTCAATATAATTTGTTGTATCCTGTTGTCACAGTGCCCCATTGGTTATCCTCCTTCCACTAGGTCTTCAAGATTCCTATTATGTCTAATTTTTCATTTACTGTCATACATTCTCACTCTTGCATACAGACAATTTAAAGTATGTTCTTGTGATGGAGTGTATAGGAAACTCCCCAGCCAAGCTTAGAACTGGTGAGCTATTGCTCTGGTAAGAGCGTAAACCCCTATCCCTTTAAGAGAATAGGCTGGATGAGGGTGTGGTCAGCTCTCGGGGTTTAAACCAGAAAGCAGGACACCTAGGAGAGAGAGGAGCCTGCCGTTCTGGAGTATAGCAGAAGATTTGTTGTTGTTGTTTTTGTTGTTGTTGTTAAGTGCCGTTGAGTCAGTGTTGACTCATGGTGACCCTATGGATAGTTGTCCTAAACTGTGTGAAAACTGCTTACTTGTAAAAAAGAGCCTGCTGTGGAGGTAGGAAGCATTTGAACCTTATTACTGTCTGCTCAGCCTTACTGCTGGAGTTCCACTTGGTTGGAGAGGCTTTTTTGTTGGGCTGGGCTGGGCTTCCTGGAAGTGAGGAAACTTTGAGGAGCCAATTTTATTTGTTTTGGAAGTGTGTCTGTGCTGGAGCAGCATTCAGCTATTCAGCAGAACACTTCACTTCTCTAGCATGGTTTGCTAGAGCAGTGAAGGACTTGTTACAGCTGGCGGAAAAGCCTAGGGCAACAGAGGGTTTAATCCTCCCTGTGCCTAAAACCCAAGGAGGACCTGGGTAGTTGCCTGGATGCTTGTCTCCAAATAAAGTATATTTTCTTTAAAACTTTTGGCTGTGGAGTTTTGTGTTGTGCCTCATGCTGGCCACATCTCCCGCATATAGTGGCATTGGTAGGATCCTTCTTCTTAACCCAGTAACAGAAGAAAAACCACACACCTCCTGGGCTCTGACCTCTCCACAGGATAGGGAAGAAGAAGAGAGGAAGGGTTTTTTTGTTTTTGTTTTTGAGTGGAGGAGTGGCCTAGTGGTTGGGGCAAGGTACTTCAGGCCAGAAGGTTGAGAGTTCAAATCCCATTAGAGAACAGCAACCTTGGGCCGGAAAGCAGGGGCGGCCCAAGGGGGGTGTGGGGCCATGTGCAGAGACTTGGTGTGGGGCCTCATTTGCATAAGTGGCCATATTTGCATAATGCTAACATACACTAACTTTTAGTAAACATGTCTCTTAATGAGTGTATGGATAAAGACAGACTAAAAGATTTCTACATTACTATAATCCAGTGCCAACCGCCAGGCACATTAGGAACTACTACAAACACTGCCCATTTAGAACCCATAGCAAACCCGCCGTATCCTAACAGCACTACCAGGACTCACAAAGCACCATACCCTACCTATCAAAAGGCAACACTGCAAATATTAAACCAATACATTTCAGAGAACAATACATGACCTACTGGGAAAAGAGAACAAGTGGCAATGTCTAATAGGAATTACATAAACAGAATACCTCAGCTCAGTTACACATGCAGAACATAGATCATCACCAAACAAGGAATCACAATTTAGAAACAGGAAGGCAATAATTAAACTGGGAACCCCAAAAGCCAAACTTGGAATGTACAACAACACTGTAGAAATAAAACTATAAATTAATTTCCTCTTGTACCAAACAAAGCGCAGACGTTAATGATGCACATTTCCCAGAGCTTTCATATTCCAGTTAATAAATTCAAAATAAAGAGATATCTTTCTACCTTTTGTGCATTTTTTTTCAGTTGCAATTGCTCCAGCCACTTTCTTCTGGTTTCTTCATGTTTTCTGCTAACTCTCCATCATCTGCTGTCCATTTGTCCTTTCTTCTCTCTTCTAGTTTTTTTTTCCATTCTCTCTCTCTACATCTGCTTTAACATACTAATCTTTCTCCTTTTGCTCTTTCCTCATTCCTATTTCATCCACTCAAATTTTACCCCTCCATCCTCAATCCCCACTTACTCTCCCAATACCCGGCCAATTGTAGATTTTTTATCCCTCCCACACAAAATATTTTCCCCTCTCCATTTTACTCTCCCAGCCCCATCCCATTCTAATCCTCCCCCAACATCAGCTCCCTTCTAGTTCCAGCCTCACCCAGTATCCATTCCCTTCTAGTCCCTGCATCAGCCCATTTCCAGTCCTAGCCCCCCATCAGCCCATTTCCAGTCCTAGCAACCCCCCAACCCAATACCAGTCCTAGCCCCCCCATCAACCCACTTCCAGTCCTAACCCCCCATCAGCCCACTTCCAGTCAGCCCCCCATAGCCCATTGCCAGTCCTAACCCCCCCCATCAGCCCACAGCCCATTACCAGTCCTAACCCCATCAGCCCACCTCAAGTCCTAACCCCTCCCCATCAGCCCATTTCCTGTCCTAGCCCCCCCATAGCCCATTATCAGTCCTAACCCCCCCCCATAGCCCATTACCAGTCTTAACCCCATCAGCCCACCTCCAGTGTTAACCCCCCATCAGCCCATTTCCAGTCCTAACCCCCCCATAGCCCATTACCAGTCCTAACCCCCCCCAACAGCCCACAGCCCATTACCAGTCCTAACTCCATCAGCCCACCTCCAGTCTTAATCCCCCCAGCCCATTTCCAGTCTTAGCCCCCCCATAGCCCATTACCAGTCCTAGCCCCCCCCAACAGCCCACAGCCCATTACCAGTCCTAACCCCATCAGCCCACCTCCAGTCTTAATCCCCCCAGCCCTTTTCCAGTCCTAGCCCCCCCATAGCCCATTACCAGTCCTAACCCCCCCCAACAGCCCACAGCCCATTACCAGTCCTAACCCCATCAGCCCACCTCCAGTCTTAATCCCCCAGCCCATTTCCAGTCCTAGCAACCCCCCCCAACCCATTACCAGTCCTAGCCCCCCATAGCCCACTCCCGGTCCTAATCCCCATCACCCAATTTTCAGTTTAAGCCCCCCCATACCCCATTACCAGTCCTAACCTCCCCATCAGCCCACTCCCAGTCCTAATCCCACCAGCCCATTTCCAGTCCTAATCCCCCATCACCCAATTTTTAGTTTAAGCCCCCCCATAGCCCATTACCAGTCCTAACCCCTCATCAACCCACTTCCAGTCCTAATCCCATCAGCCCATATAAAGACTTAGCTCCCCCATAGCCCATCACCACTCCTTACCCCCCCATAGCCCCCCCATAGCCCATCACCACTCCTACCCCCCCATAGCCCATCACCACTCCTACCCCCCTATAGCCCATCACCACTCCTAATCCCCCCCAGCCCAGCCCAGCCCTGCCCAGCTCAGCCCAGAGAAAAGTTTTTAAAAAAAAGCTGTCTTCTCCCGCTGCCAGGGCCGCCGCGGCAGAATCGAGTGTGCCGCGGGGCCCCCCCTGCCCAGCAGAGCCTGCCCTCCCCCGTATCACCTCTCTCTTCGTAGCTTCAGTCAGACGCGCCGGCTTTCAGAGCGCGAAGGGACTAGTTTCCCTTTCGCGGCTCTGTTAAGCCCGCGGGGCTGATGGGAACTTCCCATCAGCCCCCGTGGGCTTAACAGAGCAGTGAGGGAGAAACTCTCCCCTCGCCCTCTGAAAGCCAGCGCGTCTGACTGAAGCTACGAAGAGAGAGGTGATACGGGGGAGGGCAGGCTCTGCTGGGCAGGGGGGGCCCCGCGGCACACTCGATTCTGCCGCGGCGGCCCCGGCAGCGGGAGAAGACAGCTTTTTTTTTTTTTTACTTTACTTTAGGATCAGAATGTGTTTTGCGCGGGGCCCCCTGAAACGCGGGGCCCTGTGCAAAAAACATTCTTGCTCAATGGACAGGCCGGCCCTGCCGGAAGGACTGGGGTTTCTAGTCCCACAGGTGCTCCTTGTGGTCTTGGGCAAGCCACTTAACCCTCCATAGCCCATGTTCCCTGTAAATAGTTATCTCCAAGTTATAATGCCCTGTTCAATGTAATTTCAGTTTGTTCAATATACACTGCACTGATGTAGAATAGTGTGGTATATAAGAGAATGTAAATAGAATAAATAAAAATAAATAATACATAGCTAAGTAGTTAGCCCTGCTGCAGTTAGGGAAGGAGCCTCAGTTTAGTTAAAAAATTGGAGGTATTACAATGTGGGCCTTTAACTGATGATAGCTTAAAGGCTGGCTTATCTATCGGAGGAGTTCAATAGTCCTGGAAAGATAGCATTCGTGCCCTAGGAGCACTATTGGACGCAGAACTGGGACTTCAACAACAAAGTAGTCCAGGTGGTGTATGGCCATTTACACCTAGTTCATCAACTGCGTTCTTATTTGGACCAGAATGCACTTCGCCAGGTTGTTCAAGCATTAGTACTCTCTCAGCTTGATTTCTGTAATGCCCTGTATGTAGGACTACCGGTGCATTCATTAGGAATTTACAGGTAGTCCAGAATTCAGCGGCAAGGGTCATTTTCGGCCTCAGCACATTGGCTTCTAATTAAGCAAAGATGTGTCTTCAAACTTCTGGTGTTAGCATTTAAGGCTCTCCAGGGCCTGGGACCTATGTATTTAGAGAATTTACTGCAATGGTATGTGCTTGGTCGGGCTCTGTTTTCTGCGGAAGACTGGATATTGCAAGTTCCTGAGTTTAGTCAGACCCGATTACAATGATGGCGCAAGCATTTATTTTCTGTTGCTGCTCCAGTATTTTGGAATTCTCTACTACTGGCATTATGTCTGAGTTAAACCTTTTGACCTTTCGTAAAGGTTTAAAAACGTTTCTCTTTCCTTAGTTTTTGTCTCCTCAGGGGATAAAGATGCAGTGGCAGTGAGGCAGATATGAGGCAGCTAGATGGGATATGAGGGTTGGATGGGATTAGTTTAATTTAAAGTGTACTTGAGTTCTGCTGTTTTTAATTGATGTGTGTACACTGTCCAGAGTGCTTTGCACTTGGTGATTTATAAATGCTTTTAAGTAGGTAATTAAACCAAAATAGAGAGATTATTCCAAGCTCTAGTGGAGGGACAGCAGCAACAACAACAGCAGCAGCTGTAGCGTCTCCTAGTGGAGGGACAGCAACAGCTGCAATGCATTCAATTGGAAGGATAGCAGCAACATCAACAACAGCAGCAACTGCTACAGGATATTTTGCAAGTCCAAGGGGTGCAGCAACAACAAGTACTACAAAAATCAGTGGAAATGCACCAATACAAGCATTGTGGAACCGGTGTCCCTTGGGGAAACTGCTAGGTACATACGACCTAGATTGGCCACTGTTGGAAACAGAATACTGGGCATGATGGACCTTGGTCTGACCCAGTATGGCATATCTTATGTTCTTATGTTCAGGCACTTCAAGGACAGCAGTCCATCCCCTGGTATCACCGCTGCCTAAAATGGTAGAGGGCGAGGACCCGGACCCTTCCCAGTAAATTTTGAGCAGACAGCCTGGCTAGTAGGGTGGTTGGAAACAATGAGGACTGCATATCTGGGGAACTTGCTGACAGGAAGCAGTCAAGCCACCTTCCAAGAGGCTAACCCTGATGGAGGGGCCACCTATGCAGCAATCAAGACCGCTGTCTTGAAGTAAGATGGGTATATGCCGGAGGCCTTCCAGCAACGGTTCAGAAAAGGGGTTCTGGGAATGAAAGAAAACCACCGGCATTTCTTTTATCGATTGAAAGAGACCGCTTGGAAATGGCTACAACCTGAGGCGAAGACTGGAGTGAAGGTGGCAACATTGCTCTGTTGGAGCAGTTCATAGAGGGCTTGACCTCTCCCATGAGACAATGGGTATGCCATTTCTCAAAATTAACCTTGAAAAGCACTTTGGAAATAGCAGAAGGGTTTTTTGAAGCTCAGCCTAAAACAGAGGCCCCCCATGGTGGAGAAAATAAAGTCATCCATAGACCAATGAGGCCAACGAGGAAAACCTGAGCCATTGAGGGTTCCCATGCCAACATCTTCGTATTCAACCCCCACTCAAGGATCAGATGATGGCTAGCTGATCTGTTTCAAGTATGGGGGCAGTGGCTAAAATGCCTGGGAATGCCCCTTGGTGATGGGGGAACCAATGGATAATGCAGGAGCGATTAAAGAAAGCTGGAGAAACAGCGAGACAGTACCTGGAGAAGGTGCAGGGGCTTTTCAATCCAGGGACCGGATCCTAGTTTTATTCTCCATGTTGAAGGGTATACTCTACTGTAAATGGCAGGGGTAGAGGCGGTAGAGCAAGTGGGGCCTACTAACTATAAGATTGCGCAGTCAGATAAGAGGAAGAAAGTTGCAATCTACCATGTGCTGAAGAAATGGACTCTTGTCCTGGTAGCAATGGTCCAAGAAGAGTTTGGACCCAAGGTACAGCCCTCAGAATCAGACCAGTTTCCATTTGGGGAATCAATCTCAAGTACCCAGAAGAGGGATCTGACTCATTGGGTGCAGCGGAATAGAGATGTGTTCTCCATTGTTCCAGGGTGTACCTATCGGGCCTCCCATGACATTGTTATAGAACTGGGGATGCCTGATGCTGAACCATCTAGGATTGAGCTGAGGGGGAGGGTATGTGATGGAGTGTATAAGAAACTCCCCATCCCCTGCAGGGAAACTCCCCAGCCAAGCTTAGAACCGGTGAGATATAGAGTTGTCGACTTTTTGAAAGGAAAAAACCTGCCACCTGTGGCTACTTGTGCCCCGCCCCACCTTCTGCACCTCCCCACCCCCAGCAAATAACTGCAGAGAGGGCAGCAGTGCAGGCTTTAGTATCTGCAGGCCGTATCAAAGTGGGGGAGGGAGTGCAAGAGGTTGCATTCTGCCACATCCATTCAGTCACAGACCCACAGGGCACATATGCTCACCCATATGGTATTAAATCCAAATATATATATTCTGTATCCACAGACTCCTCCACTCCCACCCCTAGATCACTTCCCCATACTGCAAACCCTCATAAAACAAAGCTATCAATCATGGCAATACAAACCATTCGAGTACCAGGCCTATTAGAAATGAATAAAAAAAAAACAATTCTTCAGAACCAAGAGCAAATCTACCATGCCAGCACTAACTTCCAAAACTCACCTAAGGACTTTATAAGGAAAAAGCAGCACTGGAAATATTTCAATGGGCCCTCAAACATCAGTAAATCTATTCATAAAGCTAAGTCTTCTAGTTCTTGTCCTCTTACTTGCGGTGTCCCTCAAGGTTCTGTTTTGTCCCCTTTGTTGTTTAATATTTTCCTAGCCCCTTTGCTTTTGGTACTTCAGCAATATCCTGTGTCTTGTTATGTCTATGCGGATGATATTATTTTGCTCTTTCACACCTCTCCACTTTCCTTAGATCTTTCTCCCTTCAACGCTTGTCTTACCCAGGTGGCCTTCTGGCTCTCTCAACACTTTCTCCGTCTCAACCCTTCTAAGTCCACTGCTATGTGGGTTTCACTTTCTGGGTCATGTCCGTCAGTCACACCCATGATTGATTCTATTCCTGTCCCTTTGGTGTCTTCTTTTCGGTATCTCGGGGTGATTCTTGATTCTTCTCTCTCTTTTCATGATCATATTTCTTCCCTTACAAGACGCTCCTTTGCCATTCTTCATCGTCTTCGGGCTGTTCGTTCTATTCTTCCCCTTGGGTCCCTGGTCACTCTCGCCCTTGCACTTATTATTAGTCGTCTCGACTATTGTAACATTTTTCTGGCCAATCTCCCCAAGTACCAACTTCATCACTTACAGCTCATTCAAAACACTGCCGCCCGTATTGTAACCTTTGCCCGCCGTTTTGATCACATCACTCCCATTCTCATTCGTCTTCACTGGTTGCCCCTCCGTGTTAGGTTTCATTACAAATTTCTGATTCTTGTTCACCGTGCTCTTTATACTAATAACCCTTTATACCTGGCTGATTTAATTTCCCTTCACACACCCTACCGCCAGCTCCGCTCCCTTCACGCTAACCGTTTGGTCTTACCGTCTCCATCTCATGCCCACCTTGAAAAGACCCGTCAGGCTGCTTTCTTCTTCCTTGGACCTTGGTTATGGAATGCCTTACCTTCATCCCTCCGTTTAGAATCCTCCTACTCACAGTTTAAATCCTCTTTCAAAACTCATTTGTTTCACAAAGTGTTTGATCTCCCTCCCTGATTTTTCCCCTCTGATTTTCCCTCCCTGATACCGTCCCTGGTTAAGTGTCTTGTCTTAAGTCTAGTTGGTCTTGTCCCCTTCTGTTTGTCTTTGTTAAGTGATGCTGTCTGTATTCTTTGTTTTTATATTTTTGGTGTTAATTATTAGGTTAGTGTTTGAATATTGTTAATTGGCGGCTATTTATTGCCTTTTATTGTTTGATTTTATTGTTTTTAATCTATGTTATTTGGCTACTGTTTGTTGTTTTAACTTGTGCCCTTGTTAATTGTTATTTATTATTGTTTTGCACAGTTTTTCTTTGTACTATTCTATTCTTTCTTTCCTATGATTTTTGGCGTTCCCTTTCCGTAGTTTGCAGTGCTGCCTTTTATTTTATTTGTACACCGCTTTAATGTTTTTAACGTAAGCGGTCTATCAAGTATGGAATAAAGTTAAAGTTAAAGTTAAATAAGACAGATCACTACACATTCTTAAATTGAAATTACATGCTAACAGAATACCAGAGT
This sequence comes from Ichthyophis bannanicus, assembly GCA_033557465.1. Classification (NCBI taxonomy): domain Eukaryota; kingdom Metazoa; phylum Chordata; class Amphibia; order Gymnophiona; family Ichthyophiidae; genus Ichthyophis; species Ichthyophis bannanicus. The sequence continues at coordinate 399,593,303 of CM066036.1, forward strand.
TACCAAATTACCCGGTTCCAGGAGTGAGATTTTAAGCCAATCCTGGATTTCTGAGCATCTCATTTTGGTGCATTATGGGATCTGCAGCACTGATTTCAATGGGTAAACTCAAGGCATTGCAAGGCAAAATTAAAACCCGAACTGGCCAAAAATCTCATTCCTTGAATTGGGTAACTTGGCAACTCTGGAATACCCAGCCTTAGTCACACATGCAGAACAGAGATGGACCTTCACCGAATAAAAAATAAATTGCCAAAAAGTGAAAATAGAAATATGTACACAGAAGTGAAACCAGAACGTCCAAAAGCCAGACCCTGAATGCAATAACAGAGAAACATTCCTCTTTTTATTTTTAGCGCTGTCTACTGACAACATAGCTATCTCTGGGTTTTATTGGCAATGTATCACTGGAAGGGGATTACCAGGCTTTTTCTTCCAAGGCAATAGAGGATAATATGACTTGACCAAGGAGTACCAGTGGGAATCAAACCCTTGATTGTCTAGGTACTAGCCAGTTGCTCTAACTACTAGGCTACTACTCCACTACCTGTACTGTACAAAAAAAGGCAGATGTCAGGACTGGAGTTAGGCAGCATGTAACAAGGGAAATTACTCTGGACCCCCAAGACATTTAAGACCCCTAAACCAGTCTGATGCTGAAGAAGGAACAGCTTGCTAGTAGGGTTTAGGATCCCCTCCAAATGTTTGCCTGGGCTAGGCAGCAGCCATGTCTAGAACACCAGTCCTGGCAGATGTACATTCCAAAAACTGACATATTCTAAATAGAAAATAGAATTCTTTTTTCTACCTTTGATGTCGGGGCATTTAATTATTTTAATTGTTTTTGGTCTCAGTCTCTGGTGTCTGTTTTCCTCTTACCTCTCTTTTCATGATCTCCTATTCATTTGCCATATGTTCTCTCTCCTCCTTTCTTCACTTCCTCCCTTGTCTCAGTCTGTAACACTGATTTTCTTCTCTTCCTTTTTCCTCGATTATTTTTTTGCTTCTCTATCCAAATTTCACTCCTCCTTCTTACCAACCACGTCTCAATTTTACTTTTTCTTTTCAACTCTATTTAGCTGCAGCTTTCCACCTTTTTCCTCACCCCAACCCTCCCGTTCTCTCTCTCTCTCTCTCTCTCTCTCTCTATCCTTCTCCAGCCTCTTATTCCCCAGTTTTTAACTAACTCTCCTCCTCCTTCTCACCCTATACCCAGCATCTCTCTTCTATGTCGTTATCCCTGTCCTCCCCATGTCCATCATCTCCCCTCTTTTCCTGCCCTTATCCTTCTCCCCCTATGTCCAGCACTTCCCCTCTATGACCCTATCTTTCCCCTGTCAAAAATCTCCCCGCTGTGGTCCTATCCCCTCTCCATATCCAGCATCTCCCCTCAGTGTGTCTCTTACCAGCACCACTGTCAAGCATCTGCTCTTCCTCCCCTGTTCCCCTCATGCCCAGCATTTTCTAGGGAGGAGTGGTCTAGTGGTTAGGACAAGGTACTTCAGGCCAGAGGGCCAGGGTTTCAAGTCCCACCTAAGGACAGCAATCTCAGGCCAGAGTGACTGGGATTTCTAGTCCTATAGGCACTCCTTGTGGTCTTGGGCAAGCCACTTAACCCTCCATTGCCCATGTGTCTCATATCCCCTCATGTTAAATGTATCCCCCAATTGACCACTTTGACCCAGTAAAAAGCAGGATATAAATACAGCTAAATAAATAAAATTTTCTCTCTAAGCCTCCATGTCCACCATTTGCTCTTTCCCTCCTATTTCTCCCCCTGCCCAATATCTTTCCTTTCTCCCCATTTTCCCCCATGCCCTGGTATCTGCCCTTTCACCCCATCTCCTCAGTGCCCAACATCTGCCCTTTCTCCCCTATGCTCCCATCATGCCCAGTATCTGCCCTTTTACCAACTATTCCTCCATGCCCAGCAACTGCCTTCCATGCCCCCATGTCCTCCATCTGCTCTTTCTCCCATATGCCCCCCATCATGCCAAGGATAAAGCTTATACAACTGCGAGATTTATTCAACCTGATGCAGGGTCAGAAATTTATCTGATCCAAAACAGGCCCACGTCCATCTTGATCTTTGCGTTTTTTTTCAAGCTCCAGAAAAATGATAAGCTAAGTGCAATATAGTTAATACAACTTTCTAATGATTGAAAGGAGCGGTCAAAGCGAGGGAAAGGTTTGTGTTCCTCCCTCTTTTGAATGACTGTTCCGACAAAAATAAATGATAAAAAAATAAGATATTATTAGTATGAATGATTGGAGGGGTCCTCCCTTTTTGTCTGCTAGGGTTTAGTTTTGATTTCCCCATCATGCCCAGCATCTGCCCTTTACTTCTATGTCCCCGCACCATCTGCCCTTTTCCCTCTGTCCCCACCATGCCTAGCATCTCTTCTCTGTCCTTCCTCTAGAAACCAAAAATGGAGAAGAAAGCCTTCCGCAAAAATGCACACGTGGAGAAACGAGTGGAGGGCAAAAACCACGGCCAACAAGGAAATTATAGATAAAATCAATCTTTATTGGAGACCCAACTTTAAACGTTTCAGCCTAAAGCCTTCAGCAGGGGTCAAATAGAAAGTGTGTGGACACGTCTATGGGGTGGAGTAACCACTCTTGTCAATCATCAGTCTTTAGAAGTACAAATATTATGACAAAAAAGGTGAATCCTCTTGGAGGCCAAAGGAATCCAGCCATCAGTATTAATGTTTGTACTTCTAAAGACTGATGATTGACAAGAGTGGTTACTCCATCCCATAGACGTGTCCACACACTTTCTATTTGACCCCTGATGAAGGCCTTAGGCCGAAACCTTTAAAGTTGGGTCTCCAATAAAGATTGATTTTATCTACAATTTCCTTGTTGGCCGTGGTTTTTGCCCTCCGCTCGTTTCTCCACTTCCTCTAGAATCCTTCAACCCGCTGCCCCATCATCCCATGGCTGACATCTGCCCTCTGCCTTCCCCCTTTGCCCATCATCTGCCCTTCTTCCCTCCCCTGGTCAGCATCTGTACCCCTGTCCCATCCCCACATCCATCATCTTTCCTCTGGCCCCAGTGTCCAGTATCTCTCTCCTTGCCTCCCCTTATCCAGCATGTCCCCCTGCCCCCCCCCCCTTGTGTAGCATCTGTCCCCCTGCTCCCTGTGTCCAGCATAGACCCCACCACCTCTGGCCTCCCCCTCCCCCCCCCCCAATGCTCAATGTGGCCGCTCTGTGCTCTCCCATATCACAAACTGCCACCACAAACAAAAGCGCGGGGTCCTGATTCTAGCATGCTAGTCTCTATCAGTCCCACCCGCTTCTGATGCGGAAATATTCATCAGAAAGGGGTGTGACCGGTAGAGACAGACGCACTGGAATCAGGACCCTGCACTTTTGCTTGGGCTTTTAAAATGTCCTTTTTAAGCTTCTGCTGCCACCAATATTAAGAGAGGCAGTGTCACTTAAAGGACATTTTTAAAAAGCCAAGCAAAAGCATGGGGTCCCGATTCCAATGTGCTTGTCTCTGCTGGTCCTGCCCCCTTCTGATGAATACTTCCGCATCAGAAGGGGGTGGGACTGGCAGAAACAAGCACACTGGAATCGGGACCCCACGCTTTTGCTTGTTTTTTTAGCCGCCGCTGCTGATACTGCTGTTGTTGTTGGGGGGCTGGGCAGGGAATGTTTGATGCCGCTGTACCGCAGACTCGGAAAAAGCAGCGGTGGTGGTAGCAGCAGTGACAGCAGCATGATTCCCTCCAAAAAACGGCTTTTGCATGGCTGGTTTTAAACTCTCTGTCGACAGCCAGCCTGGACATTTAAAAACTGTCCAGGCTGGCTGAAAACCAGTCAGATGGCAACCCTAGTGAGGTATTGCTCTGGTAAGAGCTTAAATCCCTGTTCCTTTAAGAGAATAGGCTGGAGAATGCCTGGGGAGAGTGTGACCAGCTCCTGGGGTTTAAATTAGAAAGCAGAAGTCCTAGGAGAGAGAGGAGCCTGGGGCTGTGGAGGTAGGAAGCATTTGAACTTTATTACTGTCTTCTCAGCCTTGCTACTAGAGTTCTACTTGGAGAGACTTTTTTCTGAGCTTTGTTGCTTGAAGTGAGGAAACTTTGTGGATCCAGTTTTGTTTATTTTGAAAGTGAGTCTGTGCTGGAGTAATTTTCAGCTATACAGCAGAGTAGCTCTGCTGAGAGCAATTAAGAACTTGCTACAGCTGGGGGGGAGTGGAAGAGTAGCTTAGTGGCTACAGCAATTGCCTAGTACTCAGAAGATCAAGGGTTTGATTTGTGACCTTGGGCAAGTCACTTTGCCCTCCATTGCCTCAGAAGAAAAGGCCTGGCAATCTGCTTCTAGTGATACATAGCCAAGAAAACCTAGAGGCAGCTGGGTTGCCAGGAATCAGCAGTGACTTGACAGCAGTAAAAAAAAAAACAGCTGGGGGAAACTGGGGCAACAGAGGGTTTAACCCTTTGTGTGCCTAAAACTCAAGGAGGGCCAGGATAGTTACCTGGATGCTTATCCCCAAATAAAGTATATTTTCTTTAAACCTCTTGGCTGTGGAGTCTTGTGTCGTTACTCACGCTGGCCACATTTACCAGTTCTTTATTTATATTTCCAACCTGCATAGCAGATGATGGGGTAATTTGGAATCATTTATCTCTGTATGTTCTTTATTTAAATACTCCAGGGCTACTTCAGCTTTTATCATAGAACCACAAAAGCATAGAAAATGATGGAAGATAAAGACTATATGGCCTATCCAGTCAGCCCATCCATACCAACTACTAAGTTCTACAATCCCTTCCTCTCCCTTAGAGATCCTCTGTGCTTGTTGCATGTTTTCTTGAATTCAGATACAGTCCTGGCATCCACTACCGCTGCTGAGAGGCCATTACACATGTCCACCACCTGTTCCTTAAAGAATGTTTCTGTAAATTACTCCTGATTCTACTCCCTTTGTTGTCATCCTATACCCCTTTGTTCCAGAGCTTCCTTCCAATTGAAAGAGGCCTGCCTCCGGTGCATTTATGCCATGGAGATATTTAAATATCTCTATGGTATCTCCACTTTCTCGCCTTGTTTTCAGTGTATACATACTGAGATCTTTAAGACTGTCCCTCTATGCTTTGTGATAAAAAAACACTGATCATTTTAGTAGCTGTCCTCAGGACCAATTCTACTATTAATCACCACTACTAATCATGTATTTAGCACTATAAGGCGTATGCAGCACTGTATAGACATATATACTAAGACAGTCCCTGCTCTTTGGAGCTTACAATCTAATCAAGACAAACAATACAATAAATGAGAACAAGGGTACAATAGAGAAGGATAAGGAGAGAGAAGGAAAACAAAGGATTAAGATCCAAAAGCAGCCTGAAAAAGGTGAGCCTTTAGCATGGATTTGAAAAGGGGGAAGGATGAAACCTGACGTAAAGAAACAGGTAGTTTGTTCCAGACATAAGGAGCAACAAGGTGAAATTCCATCCTGTTTATATCCTTTTAAAGATGAGGTCTCTAGAATTGTACACAGTACTCCAAAAGAGGTCTCACCAAAGAATTAGATGCACTATAGCCTCCTCTTTCCTGTTGGCCATTCCTCTCCCTATGTATCCAAGCATCTTTCTGGCTTTTGCTATTGCCTTTTCTACCTGTTTGGCCATTGTTTAATGCTGGAAATGAGCTATGAGAAATAGATCTGCTAAGTAAGTGTGACTTGGACTGGTCATTAACGGAGACAAGATGCTGGACTTGGTGAACCTTGGTCTGACTCAATATAGTTTTTCTAATGTGATTATGCTTTATACATTGCATAAATACTGAATATAAAAAATGGAGGAAACAGCAATCCTACTTTTCTATTACTTCTCATCTTTTCTCCCCTATCCAGGATTCAGTAGTATTGGGAGCAGTCGGAGCTTATGATTGGTCAGGAGGGCTCGATGTGATCCACAGAAATTCCTCTGTCTTCATCAATGTCTCTTCTATGAGTGGCGACACAAGGGATTCTTATCTTGGTAAAAAGCACTGTGAGAGGAATCAGTCTCTGCCCCAGTGAAATTCTGACAGTATCCAAAATGCAGGATTCCCTGAGTGAATGGCTTTTCCATCATTTATGAAATTCAGTGGCTCACTCTTCCAACCTTAGAAATCGCCATACTTATAATAGTGGCTTTGCACGCTTGAACTGCATAAAGTAGTTGGACCGTATGTATGTATCAAATAATAGGAACACTATTCTGATTGGTACTCCCAGGAGAGCTTTTGAAAGAGTTTCACATATATAGGCTTACCAGTAACATGCTTAATTGACACAAAGTGAAGGACACTGCTGGCTGCCTGTGCTTTGGCAATATTTGCATAGAGGTAGGGTAATTTTATAACACTAAATACGCATATAAGTTACACTAATTTTCAAAAATAAAGTTTGCACATAATTTCTCTTTGAAAATTATTTCATGGAAAGTACCCACACACATTTACATCTGCTACTTAATACCCACAAATTTCCCAACTTAATTACATGTATACATGTGTATTTTATAAAGTATGCCCAGAACAGTGGAACATCATCTTGGATGGGGGAAGGAGGCAAACAAACCATTCTTTGCCCCTAGTCCCCACGCTATCTAGTTGCTGATGTCATGTGGCGAAAAAAGTTGATTGAGCCGTGGCCTATCTCATTCTGTGAAGTATGCACATAAGCACTAATACCTTCCCAGATGTACAAACTCCCCTGCTGACGGGCAGCTCTATAATGAGGTGGCTGCCTCAGGGAGCAAAGTTTTGAGGGCGGCAAAAAATGCCCCAAAACAGCCGCCTCACTCTGCCTTCAAAGATTAAAAAAATAAATAAATAAAAATTGAGTAGACCAGCTGCCGTCACTGCTGCGTCTGCTTCACAACCTCTCTGCCACTTGCCCACCTGCCGCTGCCCCATATCTGAGGACATTGGGGCAGCAATGGCGAGCTATCACTGTTGGCTCTTCACCATGCCAGGATGTTAAGCATCAGTTGCGATATCTACCAGTTGATCCACATTAAATTCAAACCCTGTGTGTTGCCAAAATACCATGCATTGATTGGCTATCAAATATGATTTCCTGTTGGCTGAAGAAGCGCAGTATTCTATTGGTTCATTTCAATCTCGCTTTGATACAGTATCTGTCTGATCGTACTGGGACATTGTTTCCTCATGACAGCCATACAAATGTTTACAGGCAAGTAATTTCACACTCAGAAATGGCTGCCAAATTAAATTTGCAACAAAACCATATATAAGCCAGGATTCTGCCACAGAATTTGTAAAGATTGTCAAAATAAAGCTGAGAATAGCTTGATCATGCAACCTATGCAAGACTTTTGCACACCTCTGTACAAGGGGTGGACATGAAGGGGCATTGGGAGGTGGACATGGATGGGTGCAGTGAGTCAGAAGGGAGATGCTGGTTGCAGGGGATGGGGATAGAGATGCAGCAAGGATAAGATTAAGTTGGAGGGCTAGGGAGATAAAGGGAGATACTGGATATGGAAAGGGGCAAAGGGAGAAGCAAGGAAGGGAAATGGAGTGGTGATGTTGGCCAAGGGATTATAGGGAGACTATGGGAAAATGCTGGATTTGGGGAGGGGCGAACATGGGGTAATAAGGTGAGAAAAAGATGCAGCTCATGGGGTTGAGAGAGGGGACAAGATGGATATGGGGTAAATAGGTTGAGAAAGAGACCGATGTTGGACATGGGAGTAATAGAGAGGAAATGGTATGGTATGGAGATGGGGTAGATGCTGGTTGCAGGGGGACAGGAAGGGAGAGGGCAGACATGGAAGGAAACAGAGAACAGAGGTACTAGATGGAGAGAGAGAGAGACATTGGATGATAGGAGAGAGATGTTGGACATGGAGGGGGAGACAATGAGCAAAAGACTGAACCAGGGAAGAAGAAATGGGGAATGGAAGGACTGGGCTGATGGTTGAAAAGCGGTAGGTAGATGGCGTAAAAAAGAGGGAGATTGAGAATTGGATAGTAAGGAGTAGTGAAATCTGGGTGGAGAGAGAGAAATAAACTGAAGAAAGCTGAAAGGGAAAAAAAATCAATATCCAAGATGGAAGAAGGTGAAGAAAACAAATGGAGAGACAAAAAAATGGCAGGTTAATTAGAGACTGTAGAAAGCTAAGAGAAGACAGAGCAGACGCCTCAGATCAGGACCAGCATGATGAGAATATAAAATGGTCAGACAACAAAATGTAGAAAAAATAATTTCATTTTCAATTTAGTGATTGGACTTTGCGCCATCTTTGTGTTTTACACAGTATGCATCTCTTATTTCTCTGGTGTTGCACTGCATGCAGTGTCTGGCTTCTTGAGATTTCAGTTTAATTTTTGTCTACATATTTTTATTTTTACTTTAGGTTGTGGTCACTTATTCTGTACTTGGTGAGGGTCTGTGTTCTGAGTGTGTGACCAAGGCCAGGTGTCTGTAGTTTGTATGTAGGAATCTGTACTAATTTGACTTGTTAAGCTGTTCAAATAGATGTTTGGATGTTCTAGGGTCCGCTGCAGTATTTATCTGGGTAGTCCCATTGTTTTTGACATTCTGGGATACGAATAGTGGGGATGTATGTCCTGGTGGGACTTGCAACCCTGCTATTTGCATGACATGTATACTGCTAGACAGGCTCCCTGTACATGCAGGGCCTTTGTGCAGGGAGCGCTCCATGAGGGTGGGTGGGGGAAGGACAGTGGTGGGGCGAGTGAGGGGCTATGCGCTGGGACTTACAGAGCCTATTCCGGTCAGAGCTTTGTATGTCTGGCAGGCTCCATTAGGACACCCAGTTTATTCCACATCAGAGGTGGAATAAGCAGAGGACGCCCCTGTGATCGACCATGACAGCCCCCTCAAGACATGGAGCTGCTAATGATGAGGCCCCACTGCCCGATCCTGGCCCCCGGCAGACAAGAAAAGGAAATGTGATGGTGGGTCGGACCTTCCATGCTGCTGCTGGTGGTCCTGGTTCCATGGAGATGGGTCACCATGGCACCAGCACACCAGCAGGAGCACAGTGCAGGCTGGGCATGCAGCAGCTGGACATCTCCTGTGGCAGGATCAGGGGCACACAGGGCAGTCTATGTGCCCCATTCTGCATCCATGGTAATGTCTAGCTCCAACAGTGCAGAATCGGTTACGCTGTGACTCCGCACATTTTGTGGACGTTCTGACGGCCTGGACGTGCCCCTTGTGAATCAGGCTCCATATGAGTTTTGGAAGTCTATGCTGGTGTGGTATGGTAGATTTGGTCTTGTAGATCTTCGGTGACTTTTGTAAGGTTTTATATTAGTTCCCAATATGCCTGGTACTGGAGAATGTTTGTTAGTGAGATGACCAGAATCCGATTTTTTTTTTTAATATATTGAGTTCTCTAGGTGAATGTCTTACTTCTGCTCTGCACTCATTGTCGAGGGAGAGGTTTCTGTGGATGCAGAATATATATTCAAAAAGAAAACGGGAGAACCATAACACAGTTTATAACAAAATTAAAATGTGTTATAATTTGATGTTATAAACTGTGTTGTGGTTCTCACGTTTTTTTAGTTCCTTGGTGTGCGAGCATTTTTCATTTCCTTTGTTTTTTACAGAATATATATTTACAATAACACCATATTGGTCCAGTGAGCAGTTTCAGGTGTTATGTTGGGGTTTCCAAACCCTTCTTGGTGTTTATGTTGGAGTGGGAGGTGTTGTGTTGTGGTCACAGACCCCTCTTGTTTTTCAGAGAGTGGGAAGTTCCATGTTGTGGCAGCAAGTTGCTCTTGTTTTTGTGGAAGTGGGAGGTGCTGCATGGGTGCTGTTGAGCCCCTCTTGATTGGCATATTTAGCAGCATGTTTCTTGGGCTCTGCACTGCTAACATATGAACATACAAAATGGGTCAGACTAAGGTCCATCCACCCCAATATCCTGTTTCCAACAGTGGCCAATCCAGGTCACAAGTACTGGATAAAAGGCACACAGGTTCCACAATGCTTGTTCCAGGGCAAGCAGTGGATTTCCCAGGTCCTTTTAAATAATAGTTTATGGACCTTTCCTCCAAACCTTTTTTAAACCCAGTTCCACTAATAGCTTTTACTTACTGCATGTGTGACTGAGGTGACACGTTCTGTTAGCATGGAGTTTCTAGGTAGGGATCTGTAGTAATCCAGCTTGTTCAGTTTTCTGAATAGGAATATGGATGTTCTAAGGCCCACTGCAATATTTATGCTGCTGCCCTCTTCTGAGTACGCTCCATGTTGTGTGAGTTTCAGAAGTTAGTACAGTGATGGAATAGTAGATTTGCTTTATGGGTCCTGTACTCTGGGTTCTTGGTAAGGTCAACTGTATGGCATTGGTTGGGGGGTACTGGAATATTTATTGTCTTTGAGATTTGCAGTTTTGCATTCTTTATACTGCCAGACTGAAATTTAAAATATTTTCTCAATTCAGATTTAAGGAAATTTCAAATTTTAAGGGAATGTCTCAGTTTAACTTTGTTTGGTAGCCTGATAGCTTCACCGCTGCTGAGTTCCAGACTTTTTCAACTCTACCACAATCCAATCAGTATTTGAATTCATGGATACCAAGATTAGGTTATCTCATTTTATATCTTCCCTCCTCATCAATAATGTGATCATAGCAAAATAAATCAGATGTGCAGGGGGCTATGTAAGTGGCTTTTCATTAATCATATTTAATATTTTATTATGTTTGTTGTACTGTAACATCTGTTTTACTAAATTGCATGTGTATGTTTGGAAGTCACCTAGGATTTTAGATGGGTAACATACATTTTAAAATAAAGTATATTAAATTTATGCAAATGATGCTCCAGTGAATCTCCGCACATGGCCCTACATCACCTAATGCCAGCCCTGGGGGAAAGTAGGGGGGGGGGGTAATGGGAGGTGGAGGAAAGTAGAAATCTCAGATTGGGACCAGCATGATCAGATAATAAAATGGTCAGACAGCAAAGGTAGAAGAGAATTTTATTTTCAATTTAATGATCAGATTTGGTGCTGTCTTTATATTTTATATAGTACATGGAAATACATTTCTTTCTATTTCTCTGGTATTGCATTGTTTGGGATTGTAGTTTAATTTTTATCTACATGTTTATGTTTATTTAGATTCTTGATATACCGCCCTACGAAAATACACCAGAGCAGTTTACAATAATTCAAAACATACTGCCAGAAAAGGGAAAAGAACACCATAGTCATGAAAGAAGACAGAAGGAGAGATTAGCAGAGAGAAGACAGGACACAAGAAAGAAAAATTGGGGAACAGATACCTCAGCTGGGGCAGGGGGGACAGGGAGGTTAAAACAAAGCAAAAGAGGTGGGTCTTTAATAGAGATTTAAACCTATTAAAGGAGAGTTCCAGCTGAAGGTCTGTGGGGAGGGAATTCCAGAGTTTGGGGCCGAGGAAGAAGAAGGCAGAGTTTTGGATGGATTGCAGATGTGCAAGGGAGGGGGTGGGAGGAAGAGACATACGGTTAACATGAATATGCTGGAGCAGACATTTATTTATGTTTACATATGTTCATTTTTAGGTTATGGTCACTTATTCTGTACTTGGTGAGAGTCTATTCTGAACGTGTGACCAAGACCAGGTGTTCTGTAGACATGGAGTATGTCTGTAGGGATTTCTACTGTAGTGATCTGAATTGTTCAGCTTTTCAATAGGTGTTGGATGTTCCAGGGCCCACTGCAGTATTTCAAGTGATGCTTTTTTGGATGGGCTCCTTAAGTGAGTTTTGGAAGTTGATACTGGTATAGTATGGTAGATTTGCTCTATATATCCTCAGTGACTTTGTAAGGTTTTGTATTAGTTCACAACATGCCTGGTACTGGAGAATGTTTGTTAGTGAGATGATCAGAATCATATTTACTTTTCTTTTCTTTTTTTTTTTAGATATTGAGCTCTATGGGTGATTGTCCTAGTTCTGTTCTGCACCCATTGTTGAGGGAGAGGGTTCTGTGAATGCAAAATATATGTTCAAAAAGAAAAAGCAAGAACCATAATGCAGTTTATAGCAAAATACAACTGAGTTATAATTTGGTTTTATAAACTGTGCTGTCGTTCTCTCTCTTTTAGTTCCTTGGTTTGCAGAGATCTTGCATTTCCTCTACAATCAGCTTTTTGGTTTGGTTCAGTCTCTGAATGGAGTTTTGAGAAAGAGCCTTCCCCCCTACTTTGGTGGGGGGGGGCACCATCTCATCCCTCACCTCAGGCAGCAGTTTGTCTTGAGCCCCTGCCTGCTCAGTTCAGCTAAACTTATAGTCATGACAGCTATATGCATATAAGTTTTTATACATAGGAGGACAATTTTATAAAAACCAACTTCTAATTTCTTAAACACTCCGCTACCCACAGAAATGCCTTTTAAAATTACTCTCATAATGTACTATTGGTAAACTTATATTTTAACAATTAGGTATTTGGAGAAATCTGTATAAAATTTCAGAAATGAATCTATTTTAGGAGACATAAGAGTTTAGTTTCAGGTTATCTCTTCGGATGCCAGAAAAGTACAATGGAAGAGAGAATCTAGTTTGTATTCTTTGGATCAGTCTATTCGATGAGATATAGAAATCTATATTAGTTCTTCTCTTAAGGATAAATGCAGATCCATTAAAGGGGTAAAGTAGTACCGGTTGTGCTTTTAGTAATGTGCAAAATGCTGTCCAGTCATTGACTGTCTTTGTTCCACAGGTTATGCAGTAACACAGGTGGGGACAAGAGGCAAAAATCTATATGTGGTGGGAGCACCACGGTACCAGCATATTGGTAGGGTGAGTGTCTTCCACCAACACTCCTCCAATGACAGCTGGATGGTGAAACAGCACATACAGGGAGAACAGGTAATTACAGAGAATTGCTTCCAAGTGGAGTAACAGAATTAGACATATCTTGGGATAGATGCAGAGCACTTTGATAGGAACAGGGTTAATAGGTTGTATGAAAAAAATATGGGGAGAAGGAGCTGGTGGTATTTTAAGCATGGCACGTTATAGGATCATCTAGTGAAAGTAGTAAGGAACCAGAGGAAGACAACTGGATAGACTTGCTTGGGTCAGCTGATACTTATCCACCATATTCTTCCATGTAATAATGCTACTGAGAGCACTATACAAAGGATTAATTACAGCTCTGAGACCTTGCTGTTTCCTATTACATGATTCATTACATGTCTAAGATGTCACTGTACATATCAGAAACCTTGCTATATTCCGTCACAGAAATGTATCAAACACCTGGAATTGCACATATATTATAAATCCCCAAACCTTTCTGGGGTAATTTTATAGTCATTTTTTAATGTATGTGGTCACATATGCACACAAATGGCCTCTTACAAAATACTGACAAGTAAAAGTATGAGCAGTGGCATGAACATGCGTACTTTGCTGGGGGTGTAGACTGGGCAGGGCATGGGTGGAATTCTTGAGCAGATGTAAATATCTGTGCCTGAATTTAAGATGCCATATTTGCTTTGTATGCTAGTATTTTAAAGACACATTGGCATCTACATGTCTACAAAATAGCACCTAAGTAGGCACCTACTTGTCCTTTTAAACTAGGCACCACCCTATAAAATTATCCTTTCTGGAGATAATTTTATGAAGTCATTACACATGCGTGTGACAGTTTACATGTGTTAATGGCCTCCCATAAAGTATTGACTACTATAAAAGTATGTGTGTCAACATGATGGTATGTACTTTGCTGGGGCTGCAGTCTGTGCAAAGCGTGAGTGAAGTTTGCAAGTACACATGTTGATTATAAAATACCTTCATTTGCATGCGTACTTGCATGTTATAAAGCAGATATAAATGTCTGCACCTGAATTTAAGACGTGATCTCTGCCACTTACTCTAGCATGTTATTTATTTAACAAGTTTTCTATACCACTTCAACATAAAAAATCAAAGCGGTTTACAGAAGAACTCAACAATTTTTTTACAAAGAACTAATGTAATAGGTAGGGGTGGCATGCACGACATGCTCGGAAATATAACTTATATACATTTTAACATTTCTACATTGATTGATCAGAGCATCGGGGGGGGGATGTTTAGGCTTGTTGGATGTTTTGGGGAGTGGATTGTAGTGTTAAGTCATTGAAGTGTTCTATGAAGAGGAATGTTTTCAGCTTTTTCAGAAGTTTTTTTTAAGTCATAGTGGATCCTAGTGCTTCAGGAAAGTAGTTCCAGATGGCAGGTGCTGCTAACAATAAGGCTCTTTTGGTAATGGAGTTGTTTGCTTTGGTGAATACGCTGGGTGTTTGGATGCTGCCACTGTTCCGTTGTCTTCGTGGTCTGTTGTTGGGTTGGATGCTGATTAATTCCTGGAGTGTGAGCACTGAGAGGTTTTCTTTGATTTTGAATCTGATCCGTGAGGTGATTGGGAGCCAGTGGAGCTGGTGTAAGATAGGTGTTATATGGTCAGATTTAGTAGAGCCAGCACGATTCGGGCAGCCGTATTTTGTGCCAATTGTAATGACTTGATAGTTTGTTTCAGGAGACCACTGAGGATAGAGTTGCAGTAGTCAAGTAATGGAAAAATGATATCTTGAAATACTGTGTGGAAGTGGTCCTGTCTGAGGAGAGGTTTGAGTCTGCGGATAGTAGCCATTTTGTAATAAGCATTTCTAGTGATTTTGTTGATGTGCGCTTTTAGGTTTAGGTTGGTGTCTAGGATGATTCCTAGATACTTCTTCTTCTTTTATAGGGATTGAAACATTTGCCAAGGTGATTGATTCTAGGGGTATAAAGGACGTGATCCTCGTGATGACTAAGGCTTCAGTCTTCTTAAAGTTGATGTTAAGGTTGTTATTTAATAGCCAGTTGTTCATTTCATATATGCATGTTGTCATGTTAGTATAGTCTGGTATGTCAAGGTGGATTGGGATGTATACCATTATGTCATCTGCATAAATGGTATACTGGATGTTATGCTTGTTGAAGATTCTGCAGATGGGTTCAACATATAGATTGAAGAGTAGGGGGGGCAGTGAGGACCCTTGTGGGACTCCTTGCTCTGTAATAGGGTTGAGGTGTTTGTACCTATTTTGACTTGTTGGCGGCTGTCACTGAGGCATGACTAGAACCACTTGAGAGTTGTGCCATGGAGCCTGGTGGCTTAGAATCTGTCTAGAAGGATGCTGTGAGCTACTGTATCAAAAGCAGCAGAGATGTCGATGAAAATGAGGAGTACACCTTTCTATATACCGTCAATCACTCTGATTAAGTTGTCAAATAGTTGTGTGAGCAGGATTTTGATGCTGTTATTAGGTCAAAATCCATGCTGGAGGGGATCGAGCAGGACGTGAGAGTCAATGTGGTTCTGTAATTGATGCTGTACTGTCTTTTCAATGATTTTTGTTAAGAACGGTAGGCTTGATATCAGGCGGTAAGATGCGAGGTCTGTATTGTCTGCTGCTTTGTTTTTGAGGATTGGTCAGATGGTTGTCCGCTTGAGTGAGAGGGGCATATATCTTTGTGTTAGGGAGGAGCTTATTATCTTGTGGATAAATTGGAGAAACTCATCTGTGGCTGATTTGATCCATCTTACTAGGCGTGGATCAGTGGGTGCCGTACAGGCATTTAGATCAGAGATGGTGCGTGCGACTTGAATAGTCGTGGGTATGTGAAACGTGCCCCATTTGTGTGTGGGGAAGATAATGGGAGTTCTGATTGGTTCAGTTGTGGTAAGTCCTTTGGGTGGGGGGGGGAGGTCTTGAGCCTGGTGAGAAGGAAGTTTGCAAAGGTTTGAGGGTGGATTGTGTCTTCTGTAGTCTGGGATTGATCCCTTGTCAGTGTGCGTACAATCTCAAAGCGTTCTCTGGGTTTATTGCTTGATCTTAATATGAGGTTAATATGATACTCTTGTTTGTGCTGGTTGATTATGTTGTTGTACTTCCATTGTTTTATTTGATATTTTTTTTTATGTGGTTGCTGTTTTGTTTTGTTTTGTCTTCAACGCCATTCCAGCTTTCGTAGAGTTTTTTTCGCTTCCCTTATATCCACAGAATACCAGGGAGCTGATGAGATTCTTGATGTTGTGTGACAGTGGTTGATATGCGGGGGAGATCTAGCCACTGCAGCAGTGGTGGTGTTCCATGTTTCAATAGCCTCTTCTAGATTGATGAAATCTTGTGGTAGTTTCTTTATAAAAAGCTTAAATAGGCATGTTTTGACTGCCTTAACATAGGCGCCCTATTACAAAATTACCCTCCATGAGGGATGCTTAAATTCACATGCATTTTATATGTGCATATTTCACACCTGCTTTTATAAAGAAGGTGCATGCATATTTTACTTTATAAATTAGGTGCTTAAGTTGTCAAACATGCATGTCAATTTAAGCCGTGAGCATTGACAGCCCTATAGCTAATGTAAATGCTTGCACCTATATTTTTGAAGACCACATGTAAATTATAATATTTTATAATTTATGTATGTAACTTTGCACTCTGCCCATGCTCTGCCCAAACTCCACCCCTTACATGCTCACAGTGAAAGTACACACAATCGGCCTGGTGCGCATTCCTTCAGAATAGTGACCATATCAAATACATGCATAAATGCCCATTTAGGTACATATAAATCTAAAATACTAGACTTTTTTCACATAATTCTAATCATGACTTGTAAAACTACCCCTCCCCCTCCTCCACCCCCACATACACATGTCCAGATATTATGAAACAGATGTTGAAAGATAAGGTCCTCTTTGTCCACCTAGTATGCCTATTTGTGCTAGCCTTCTTTGCACTCACAGGTTTTACAGAGCCTCCTACTGCCAAGGACTTTTATGTTTGTCCCATACATGCTTGAATTCTGCCATTTTTGATTTTTGCCTGCTTTGCTAGATGTCTCTTCTAGGGATCAGCAGAGAGAAGAACTAGTAGGAACTATCAAATGGCTTTATAATATAATCTTCAAAATACAGTAGAATGTCAATAAAAACAAGATCAAATGAAGTTCCTTTTTATTCTTTCCAACCCAATGGAAGTTGGAAAGAATTACATAAAAGGGGTCAAGAATGTCAGTCAGTCTGTCCATCTGTCTGGGAGCATAACTCTGAAAATTTAACAGAATGGAATGAAAATTGGCATGTGAGAAACAGAGTTCAAAAATGGGCCAAATTGGACCAAGGATTCTAGAGAAATAAGCCCCCACCCCAAAAAGATAGCCCAATGTATTTCTACGGGAGAAAGAATTCTAGCTGCTGTAGCATAGAAAGAGACATACGATGACACACAGCAGTTATGGAATTGCTAATTTCAAACTCTCTCTTTCTCTACAATCCCAACCCTCTACACTACCCTCCATCAAAAACTGCCCCCTCCACAACTGCCCAACCACCTTGCACACTGCCCCCCAAAAAATTACAGCTGCCAAATGTCCCCACCATGAAAAACGTACCCCCACACATTCCATCACCACCCTATGAACTGCCACATCCCTTTATCTGCACTACCACAACTCTGATCATTTCAAAAAAACAATGTCCTGCAGCTGCCTCATCACCCTGGCAAGTTGTCCTACCCCTAAAACACTCCCTCGCAACTGCCCTACCAGGCCATGAACTGCCCCATCCCTAAAAAAAAATGCTCCCAACTGACATACCATTCCACAAACTGCCCCACCCCCAGAAACTACCCCTTGCTGCTGTCCCACCACCTCACCAAATATCCTCTGCTTCTGCCCCACCATTCTGTAGATTACCCCGTCCCCAAAAGCTAATACCCCACCATTTCCCCACTCCCAAAAACTGCTCCCCCGCAACTGCCCCAATACCCTGAAAACTGCCTCACCCACAAAAAATATCCCTCCTACAAATGTCCTAACTTCTAAAACTCCCCCCATGAATGTGCCCCCCTCAAAAAATCCCCACTGAAACTACACCCACCCCCAGAATGACTTCCCCTCAACTATGTTCTTTCTTAGTCCTTTAGCTAATTCAGTCTTAAGGTATAAAAGGCTTCTTCTTTGTCAATGACAGTCAAATGATTTCAGAAATTGATTTAAACTCCCCACAGTCTGTCTTCTCCTTACTAAATAATTGCTTAGAATTGATTTCCAAATGTCTTTCTAATTTTTGAAGGAGTAAATAACTGATCTATATTTATCTATTCCACTCATTCATTATTTTATAGACCTCTATCATATCTTCCCTCAGCCGTCATTTTTCCAAGTTGAAGGCCCTAATCCTTCCATCCTTTATCATTTTGGTGGCTCTTCTCCATAGAATTAAGCTATATTCTTTCTAAGACCAAAACAGCGCACACTATTCAAGATGAAGTCGCAACATGGAGCAATGCAGAGACATTATAATATCCTTGGTTTTGTTCTCCATTCTTTTCCTTACGATTCCTAGCATTCTATTTTCATTTGTAGCCACCACTGCTTTTAATGTATTATCCATGATGACACCTAGATCCTTTTTCCTGGGTGGCGATTCCTAATGTGGAACTTTGCATCGTGTAACTGTTGTTTGGGTTGTTCTTCCCTAATAGGCCAATACAGAAAGCTGGCACTGAAGTCACGTGCTCTAGCATAGTTACTTACCTGTAGCAGGTCTTCTTCGAGAACAGCAGGAATAAGTTTTCACACATGGGTGACGTCATTGACAGAGCCCACACAGGAACACTCCCCAGCTTCCTTTGGAAACTTTTAGGAGGATCATCGCACATGCATGCCTGTCGTCCTGTCCAAAAGAGTCATCTTACCTTAGTATGATGACATAATCAAGCAAAGGAGAATCAACTCCACAGGAAGGAGGGAGGGTAGTGAGAAATTATTCCTGCTGTTCCCAGGGAACATCTGCTACAGGTGAGTAACTATGCTTTCTCCAGGACCAAACAGGAAGTAAGTCCTCATATATGGGACTCCCAAGCAACAGGCTACCGAAAAGAACCTGTAAAAAGCTCAACGGGGCAACCAGAAAAATGAACTGAGAAAAGCAGCATGAGAAATTGCTGTAAAGGTAATGAGAGTCACGGTCCAGCGGGACATCAACATCAATACGATTCTATGGTAGCCTGGACAGACAGAAGGTCCAGAGAGAGTTCAGTTAATTCCCAAAGAGGTGCCAGAATACGGCTTGGCCAAAGTTGCTCTCACACCGGTAATCTCCATCCAGACAGTAATAGGCCATGAAAGTGTGGACAGAGGACCATTTAGCAGACCTACAGATCTCCACCATGGAGACAGAGTGCAAATTCGCTACAGAAGCAGCCATAGCTCAGACATTATGAGCCGTGACATGTTCAAGGCTCAGGCCAGCTTGTGCATATGCAAAGATGATGCAGTCTGCAACCCAGAGTGAAAGGGTATGCTTGGAATCCACTCCGCCCAGCCCATTGGGACAAAAACCTGAGAAGAGCGAAGGTGGGCTTTTGTTCTTTTTAGGTAGAAAGCCAGTGCTCTCCTGCAATCTAGAGTATGCAAGGAAGCCTCAGCCCTGTTGGTGTGAAGTTTAGGAAAGAAGGTGGGAAATACCACCGACTGGTTGAGGTGAAAGGCAGAGACTACCTTATGGAAAAACCTAGGATGAGTCTGGATAACAACTCTATTTTGATGATATCTCGTAAACAGAAGATGTGTCACTAGCACTTGGAGTTCACTAACTCTGCATGCAGAGGTAACCAACACTAAGAAAATGACTTTCCAGGTGAAATATTTGAGTGGGCAGGAGCTGAGTGTCTCAAAAAGGGCAGAAAGAAGCTGCCCGTGTACTACATTATGGTCTCACACCACAGTCAGGGGTTTAATCGGAGGCTGAGAGAGCAAGAGGCCTCTCATGAAATGACTAACAAGGGGATGCGCAGAAATGGGCTTACTATCCACCCCACAATGATAGGCTGCCACTGCGCTGAGATGCACTCTTACAGAGTTTAGTTTAAGGCCCAGGTTGGACAGGTGGAGCAGGTACGTCGGCAAAGGCTCCACTGAGCAAGAAAAGGGATTCAGCGCCTTGTCTGCGCACCACAGAGACAATCAATGCCATTTAAAAGTGTAGGAATATTGTATGGAGTCCTTATGTGAAGCTAGGGTGTTCTCCACATCAGGTGATAGGTGGAGCTCTTCGAGAACTATGTGCTCAGCTTCCATGCTGTAAGAGTTAGACAGCGGATGTTGGAGTGAAGAAGAGAACCCTTGTCCTGGGAGATCAGATCTGGGTCAGAACCAAGATCAGAGTGGCTCCCTCTGAGACATATGGAGGGGAAGAGGAAACCATGGCTGGGCCAGTGTGGAGCAATGAGGATCATGGTAGCCTTGTCCTTCTGGAGCTTGAAGAGAGTCTTGGCCACCAAAGGAGTTGTTGGATAGGCATAAAGCAGGCCCTCGCTACATTCCAGCAGAAAGGCATCAGGAGGTATCCAACTGCTGCATGAAACCCTGGAACAGAACTATGGCACCTGGGTATTGTCTGGCGACACAAAGAGATCTATGCTCGGAGTGCCCTTCATCTGGAAGATGCAGCTGGCAACTTGTCTGAGGGTCCATTCGTGGGGTCGAAGAACTCAGCTGAGTAAATCTGCCAAGACATTAAGCACCCCCAGCGGATGCACTGCTCAGAGAAGCATGCCATGTGAAAGGGCGAACTTCCAGAGATGCACTGTCTCCCAGCAGAGGAGGTACGAGCCCATGCCCCCCTGTTTGATGAGGTAGAACATCACTACTCAATCCTCAGTCTGGATGAGGACAACTTGATTGGCAAGCTACTCCGAAAAAGCCCTGAGCTCATTGGAAATGGCATGGGGCTCCAGGAAGTTAATCTGGTGGGGACTTTCCCCAGCCATCTAGAGGCCCTGTGTGTGGAGACCATCCTCAGTCCATCTTGGAAGCATCTGTAGTCAGAACCCGCTGATGAGGAAGGGCTTGAAAGGGAAGCCCCTTGAGCAGATTTTGTGGTTTTAGCCACCAAGACACAGAATGCTTGAGTGGCTGAGTGATGACTACTTTGTCCTTGAGGCAACCCGTGACCTAGTGCCACTGCATGCAGTGTCCATTGTGCTTGCCTCATCTATAGATAGTCTAGCAGAGTGACGTGAAATATAGATGTCATGTGGCCAAGAATGCGCAGCATCCCCCTGGCTGTGGTGAATGGACTGTTCTGCAATTCCCTGGCTAAGTCAACGAGCCGTTGGGCTCAGTCTTCGGGTAAATAGGCCCGAGCCATGGCAGTATCTAGAAGGGTCCCAATGAACTCTAGATGCTGAGTGGATAGATGATAAAGCACAGATGCTCCAGCAGCTGAATTTTGATCCTTGCGGACTGCCAGACCTCATCTGGTGTTTGATTAACCAGCCTTCCAGATAGGGAAAGACAAAAATCCCCAATGTCCAGAGGAAAGTAGCGACCACCACTAGACACTTTTAGGGTCATCCTGAACACCATTTAGGGGGTCTGGACGTCTTTTTCGGACGTCCAGACCTGCTAAATGGCTGGGCAGCCTGCCGGGGACAGAGCTCCCCATACGAACAGGCGATTTATTTATTTATTTATTTTATTTATTTATCGTTCTTTTATACCGCACTCTTTTTCATCAGCGCGAGTGAAGTCAGGCAGTGGGCGGAGAGTGACCCTGGACATACAGAGCTGATTCCAAGGTCGGCCCTGTATGTCCGGGGTCGGCCATGGAGACAGGAGACTTATTCCACCTCAGAGGTGGGATATGTCCCCCTGGACGGAGCCAGACAATGTGACCCAAGCCTGGTAAGGAGGGTGAGGGGGTGCAGGAGGTTCCCCGCAACCTGACCCTGGCCATCCGAGGCCAGATCGGGGGTCGGGCTGCAGGGAAAGAAGGTTGTTGTCTGCGGCCAGGGATCACTGCTCCTGAATGTAGTCATGGTGTCATGGTGGGTGAATGCCTTGGCACTGCGGCTTCATTCAGGAGCCTGGCTGAGTTAGCTGGATATGTGGGCTGGATGTGCAGCTGATCAGAATCGGGGCCCGGCCTGCACATCTAGGTCATAGATCTGATTCTGATCCAGCGGGCATGTCTAGCCCCCATGAGATCAGAATCGGGTCTACCTCTGTATGCCCCGATTCTGATCGGACATACAGGGGGGAGATGAGCCAGTATGGAATCGGCCTTTTTGTGAAGGGTCGAAGAAAAGGTTGAAGGGTAGCACCCGGTACTGATGGGGCTTTCCACTGAGTATGACGTGGAGGTACTGCTGATGAAGGGGGTGAATGAGGATGTGAGTACAGACATCTTTGAGATCCAAGGAATACTTCCAGTCTTCCATTTGGAGATAAGGCAAAAACATTCCCAGGGAGATCATTTTGATGTTTCCTTTCAGTAGGAACCGGTTAAGGTTCCGAAGATCCAATATGGGCCTGAAGTCCCCCATCTTTTTGGGAACCAGAAAGTAACAGAAATAGAGCTTTTTGCTGATCTCAGAAGGGACCAGTTTGACAGCCAGGTTGACTAAGAGAACCTTACCTCCTTCTGGAGGAGTTCTTGGTGGGAAGGATCGAGGGGGTACTTCCCTGGAAAAAAGAAGGAGGAAGTTGATCAAATTGTAACTGATAACTGCCCCAGACTACTTTGAGGGCCCAGGAGTCTGATGTTATTGCTGGTCACCTATGGGCTAAATGGATCAATCTTCCTCCCACCTGAGATGGAACCATGTTTGGAATGGGAAGGAACACCATGTCCCTTAGGAAGGAGACAAAAATTGGGGTGGTGCTGATGACACTGGCTCTGTCCCTTCTGCTGCTGCCCCTGCTGAGAACCATGATAGGGCTGATATGGCAGTTAGCCAGCGTAGTACTTCCTCTTCTTGGGATAGAAAGGCTTCTTTCCCGGTGATTTCTTCTTAGAGGGGGTCACCCATTTTACAGTAAGGCCGGTTCATTGTTAATTGCTCACATTCAAGCTCTTTATCCTTGTCCTCCATGGGCTTGCTGAAGAGAGGTTTTTGCCCTGGCATGGTTCATCTGCTAGCTTGTCCTGCACCCTCTGTTCTAAATCAGGAGACTGCAGCCAAGCTAGGTGAGCCCCAATGCATACTGCCACTACCCGGGCCACCAACTCAAAACCATCATAGGCAGCCCTCATCATGTATTTGGAGCACACTTTGATCTTGGAGACAAGACCACGGTAGCACTTAACCCATTCATCCAAAAGGATAGTCGAGAAATTGGCCAGGTCATCTGCTAGATTCCTGAGGTATATGCCCATGTGGAGTTGATAGGCCTGGATGTAGGCTACCAACATGAAACCCTGGTAGCACTTCCTCCAGATGCCATCCAGAGTCTGAGCCTCCCTGCCTGGGGAGTGGGTTTTAGTGCTACTGATTCTCCGCATAGCCAACTCCATCACAATGGAATTGTGCGGGAGCTGTGGTTCTTCAAAGCCAAGACTCTTGTGGACTTGATACATGGAGTCCAACTGCCTACTCACTGGGGGCACAGTGAGGGGAGTCCCCCACATGCGGAACAGCAGCTGCTCAAGGATCCTGTAAACGGGGACTGTGATAGCCTCCTTGAGAGGGGATATTGGAGGATTTCCAACTCCTCCACCCTGGGTTTCTCCTCAGCCTCGATGATAAAGGGCAAGGCTTTGGCCATGTCCCTCACAAATGTATGGAAGGAAATATCCTCCGGTGGGGACTTCTGGTGCTAGTAAGGTGGAGGGAATGTCTTGATAGCGCTCGGGGACCGGAGACTCCTCATCGGTCTCCCAGCCATTAGAGTCGGAGTTTGTGAGGAAATCAAAGTACCAACATGATTCCTCATGGCGCTGATGGTGGTCAGGAGAGTAGGATTTAGTCAGAAGCTCTGAACAGTACAACCTGGAGGCACTCAGGGGGGAACACCAGGGCACCGAAAAGGGCTCTGATTGTCTGCTCGAGTCATCTCCCTGGCCAGGGGGAGCATTGACCTCAACGATGGGTTGCACCTTTGACAGGGAGGCCACCACCATGGACGAGGCCAACCTCGGCACTGAGGAACCCAAGGCATTGAGTCTCGGGTAGTCTGCGGCTGCATTTGAGGATCTGCATGTGCTGGGCTAGGAGCACAGTGTCTGTGGTGGGAACCAGGGCAGCAACTGTAGTTACTGGGGCCGGTTCCCTTGTCAGGGACTCCACGATGGTATCAGAAGTTACCCGATGGCCCTCCTGGGAAGCAACTCCTCCCACCAGGGCAGCTTAGGAGGCCGCTCCCAGCCTTCACCCTTGGAGTCTTGCCAAAGGGGGCTTTGATGCCGGTGTCCATGGGACTTATCCTGGCTCTTGGTCTTCCACCTCAACTTTGACGGGGCGGTAGTCTGGCTCTTCTGTGGCTGATCTTCATTAAAGACGGCTGCTGGTCCGGTGCATTGTGGCCTTTTGGCTCCGAGTGAGTCTGTCCCTCACTCGAAGCTGATGCATTGGCAGAGGCCTTTGAGGGTAATGACGTTGATGGCGGTGCCAATGCTGAGGATTCTGAGGACCAAAACAGTGATTCCTGCTGTTTTTCTTGGTTCTTGAGTCCCTTGCACATCATCTGCAAGCAGAGAGAGTGCAGGCGGAGGGCTTCTGGTTGGGACTGAAGCATGGAAGGCACCAGTTATGGTGATCCATCATGGAGATGATCTGGACACACAGGGAGCACTTCTTGAAGCCACTGGCTGGCTTTGACATGTTGGGGCAGATGTCAAGCCAAAAGACTCCAACTTCCCAGCCAACCATTGAGGCGCAAGAGAAAAAAACCTGTGTGCCAAAAAAGAAAGAGAGAACCTGAGAAAAACACGGCACCGAGGCATAGACACTCCCAGAGACAGGCAGGAAGATGGTGACGAGCACACAACTGGAAAAAATGCACTGAACAAAGAAAAACAAACCCAAAGGGTATCGACTGATTTCTGGGGACAGACAAATGTTTTAGAGGGTTCGTGGAAGAAAGAGGACTGAGGTAGGATGGCTCCTTTGGGCGGGAAGACAGGCACACATGTGCGATGGTCTTCCCAAAAGCTTCCTATGGAATCTGGGGAGCCCGCATGGGCTCCATTGGTGACATCGACCATACGTGAGGACTTACTTCCTGCTTGATCCCGGAGAATAGCTGTTTATGCGTTTTTCTAATGTGCTGATAGCGCGAGACTTCAGCACTGGTATGCAGCAAAGGGCATATATGCAAATAAGCTGTGGGCAAAACTTTAGTGTAAAGTTGAAAGGAGGGGAGCCAATGCATGCACAAACAGAAGTGCTATACGTGGCCATGTATGCATGTGCATATTTGTTAAATGCGCACGTTATGCACACATGACATGCAGGTTCTTTTGGCGCTCACAAATCACAAAAGAGACCTAACAGTAAATGGAGAATGATATGTGAGTCCATAAAACACACAAGGATATTAAGCAAAAGACATTTGTTCTTGAATGCCTAACTTTCGCTTATATGCTGAAAGATTCATGCAGAAAATTTTCATGTCGAAGGTAACTGTTCACCACCACATACCCTAAAACAGTCTCTCTCTACATGTGCAAGATGTTTTAAGTCACCTCAGACCAGGCGTAGAAATATTGGTGCTCTTGCTGGTTATTCTCTATGCGTTTCTCTACATCGGGTGCAGACCTTTTTACCATCTCATTTTAATACGTGTAATTCATTTGGGTATAATTTTAAATACGCTTGGCATTGCTGTGTGCGCATACTTTTACTCCCTCTTTACACACATGTTATGCTCTTTTCTGTATTTGATGTGGCAGAACTTGTGCATACAAGTTGCGTTATCTGCATGCAAAGGGCACGCTAGTCTTTCTGCATCACCCCGTAAATGGATAACTTTACTCTTGTTCACATTAAATTTCTTCTGTCATTTCTTCATCATCCCTCCAGTCCAGTCCTGATACTTGTCTACCAGCAGATGGAGACTGAGAACTCTGGTTTGATGATGCTATAGTATAAGAGTCATGTGCAGCCCTGCTCTCTCCAGGATTTCTCAGTCTCCAGTAGATGGAGATTGGCTAAATCTGTGCAGTCTGGAATGGAGTGGAAGAATAAGGTAGTTGAAGCAGGCCAAGAAGTATTGGGTCCTTCCCTCTCCGTCATCACCCTACCTTCCCTCAGATTTCCTGAGGAGTGGGTTTGGAGCAATCACAGTGGATGCAGTAATAGGGTGCAGAACCCAGAGGTACCAGGTCCCTCCCTCTCTCCTCCTGCTGCCCTTTGGCCGTGACACACTCACAGGAAAGTGAGATGTCCTTGGATTTCTCCATAGCTCATTGAAGGTTACCAAGGAAACACACATAAGGGGAGAAAAAAACAGAAAGATAGGTCACCAGTTCCTTTGGTTAGGCAATTGTGAATCCTTCCTGTTGGAGGCTGTCGGCACCGGACAATACCATGGAGGTAAGTGAGGGACTGATCGCTGCAGGGCCAATTGCTGGGTGCATCTGCAGCAGCGAGCAGAGTCTCTGTCTGAGCAGGGCCAGCAGGAAGCAAAGGCTGTTTTGAATTAGCATGACTGCTGCAAGGTGAAAGGGGCCTCCGACTTTACCGAGCCTCTGAGTTCGTGCACGGCTGATGCTGAGCATGAGTTTCACGACTGGAGCGCGGCAAGGCCTGAGCAAAGGGCCTTTTGGCAGCAGTGCAATGCAGAGCATGGGACCTTCTGGATGGAGTTTGGCCGGAGCAGAACCCAGAGCTTCTGGGCTTAGTGCAGCCAATGCAGAATTTGATTCCGTTCGGGCTATGTGTGACTGGAGTGTCACGGCTGGCTGAATGGTGAGAATTTACCATGCCATGGCTGTGCTGCCACTGGCTTCTGTGGGGTTATTTTTTCTGTGACTGTAACTGTGGAGCTGACACTGGAGGTGCAGAGCCCATGATGAGAATTATGTTGAACCTCAGATTGGCCATTTTGTGATGGTGTTTTTTAGGTGGGAGCAGTTGCCATTTGAATTTGGCAGGCTTTACTGGAGCTAGCAGCATTTGTAAGAACAAAAAAAAAAAAAAAAAACAACCCCAAAAACACAGGTGATGGGCAGGGTGGCACCTTTATTGGCTAGCTCTGCTGTTTATTGGGACGAAATAGTTTCCTGTCTCGCTTACATTTTTATTATCTATTGTTGCCTGGATGCATAACTGCTGCCATTATTTGGCTTTATTCTTGCTAAATGGTAAAACTTTAGTTTTGTTAGAGGCATGAGGCTGTTCCCAGCATAGCAGAAGTTCTCTCAGTACAGTGTAGCGATAAGACTCACAGGGTCCATTTAGCCTTATAGTCTGCCTTATAGTCTCGTCAGTATAGTCTCGGAATATATTTTCAGGGACAGTTTTTGAAAAAAAAATACTATAGTAGTAGAGTTGCATTCACTGTCATTTTATTTAAAAAAAAAAAAGAAAATAGAAAGAGAAGAACAGTGTTAAGTGGCTTTCTTGGTGAAGGAATCCCAGGTGGGGAAGCCCAGGAGGTTCAGGGACTCCCTACTAGAGATACTGCTGCATCAAACTGCAGGCAGTATAGGTTCAGGAGGTCTAGCACATTACACATAGTGCTGGCTGGTTGGCTAGCCAGTAATATCAGGGGAGTCAGCTCAGGAGATGGAACTTGTTCTGGCTCTATGAGACCCGGCAGCCTGTTGGCACAGAGAAGCCTTAGTGCAGGCATTAGATAGCCGGATGCCAGTGTCCATCTCTATGTGAAACCTGCATAGTTCCATATGGTGGTTTGGACAAGCTCCTGGAGGGAAAGTCCATAAACCATTATTTAAGAGGACCAAGGAAATCCACTGCATAGCCTTGCAACAAGCAGCATGGAATCTTTTAACCTTTTGGGAACCTGACAGATACTTGTGACCTGGATTAGCCACTGTTGGAATCAAGATACCGGGCTTGAAGGACCTTTGGTCTGACCCAGTATGGCATATCTTTTGTGATTTCAGGTATGTTGCAATTTCAAGCAGTTAATTTGGAAAAATGTTTCTTTTGCTCTAGCAGAGAGTATGGAATGCGGTGGAGAATAGACAGAGATAAATTACGCAAGAGCACTGCCAGCTTAAGACAGGGTAGGTGGCTGCTGCTAATTTTGCTATTAAGGGAGCTGTCATATCTGGTGGCCCACATTTCTTGTACTGCTGTGAGCAGCAATTTCTGCCTTTGGGAGATGGCAGGATGCAGTATGTTTCTTCCAGCTGTTATTGAGATGTTGTACCATTGCATGTGTCTGAAATATGAAAGTAAATGTCCAGAATCTGTCTCCATCATCAAACTTGGACAAGCGTTCCGACGATTAGAAGGAATGCGTGAGAATCCACAGACATGCATGGGAAAAGAAGTAATAGAATTTGCAAAACAAGAGAAAAAGCTCTTCAAAGAATCAGATCAGCAAGCGAGGAAAAACAAGTGGCAAATGTACAAATGCAGAATTTTACTCGAAGAACCTTTTGTCGATCAAAAATGGCCACATGAATGGTTAAGAAGAGGTGAACTGAAACCATAGGATGAAAGATTGATAGTTGCAGCCCAGGACAGCAGATTACAGACCAGATGATTTATGGTGAGTATTGAAAAAAATGGCAAAACAGATGTATGTTGATTCTGTAAGAAAGAACTGGAAACAGTGACACGCCTTATAGCAGGCTGTGAAGTTCTGATGGCAGAAAATTTCTATAAAGAAAGACACAGCAAAGTAGCACGCCTCCTCCACTGGAAACTCTGTAAACACTACAACATCACTGTCCCTGAAAAGCAAAGGGATCATGATCCTAAGAGAATAATAGAGAATGAAGAGGTTATGATCACCTGGGATATTCCTATTTCGACAGATAAGAAACTGGATGGCAGGAAACCTGACATAGTGGTAAAGGAGAAGAATACTAGAATGGCATTGATAATAGAAGTGTCTGTACCGAGTGATTATTCTGTGAATCGTGTGGAGAGGCAGAAGATCCTGAAGTACAAAGAAATGCAGTCAGAGATGAAGAAAATGTGGCAGAAAGATACAGAAATCTCTCATTGTACTGGGAGCGAAAGGCTCGATGAAGAAGAATTTCCAAGCACATCTTAACAAACTACCTATACCTGTTACATCTTACGAACTCTAGCAGGAGGCTTTCTTTGGTATGATGCAAGTATTACGCCGAGCATTAGCAGTAAATTTGAGAGACTAAGATCATACTCCACATACTCTGGACTAGGTGAGGTTCAGGATTGTCATGGTATCCACAAAATTAACCCTTTTGGAGAAAATGCCCTGAGTAAAACCGTATATAGGTTTTTTTTAACTCTTCTTATAATTTTTAAACATTTATAAAGCAATAACTGGCACACAAGAGCATAAAGATCACACAGTTAAAACATAAAAAGTAGCATATCCAGCTGTCAAACAGCGGAAATGTCATTCCCAAAGCTACCTCCTTCCGCCCTCCATCTCACCCCACTGTTTTAGCATTTCCTGTAAACAAACAGGAGCAGTACCAGCCAGGATTCTAAAAGTCCAGACAATTACCTTAAACTTACATTTCACCTGGGCAGGAAGTCAAAGTATAGACATAGAATTGCATTTCCTCCTGCATTGATCAAAATACAATGACCATGGTCCACAAATTATTTTACACAAAATGCCAAACTGCAATGAGGGTAACTTTAAAATTGGTGCCCGGGTTAAAGCACATTTTAATGCACATATTACACACCTATTTTATAAATAAAGTACATGTATAGCTTATTTTATAAAATAGGCTTATAAGTGGTTGAATCAGCACCTTTCTCCCACTCCCATCCCCAGCATCTGCCTTCTGTCTCCCTATTTCCCTGTCTCCATGTCTAGCATATCCTTCTCTCTCTATTTCCCACTCCTCCTGCCTCCCTCATCATGGTCCAGCATTTCCTTCTTCTCTTCCTTCTCCCTTCCTCTCCCAGCATCTTCCCTCTTTGTCTTAGCTCTCCCATTACAGCATGTTCTCTTATCTCTCCCTCCCTATGCCCCTTGCAGTCCAGAATTTTTCTTCCTTACACTGGACCTTGCTCTGGCTAAGCTGACAAGAGAAAAGCAGCAGAGATACCACTCCTGAAAAGATAGTGAATGGCATGGAGCCTATGGCTTCTGCACTGTCTGAGTCATTGCCATATCCCATCCTCTCTAATGTTACTTACGGTTGCCATAGAGGCGGGATGCAGCAAGGCCTCAGAGTGTAGGAACTGTAGACTCCACAGCACTCGTTTACATAAGAGCATAAGAACATAAGATATGCCATACTGGGTCAGACCAAGGCCCATCAAGCCCAGTATTCTGTTTCCAACAGTGGCCAATCTAGGTCATATGTACCTAGCAGTTTCCCCAAGAGACACAAGTTCCACAATGCTTGTACTGGGTCAAGCATTAATATCTTCGGTCACTTCTTAATAATGGTTTATGGACCTTTCCTCCAGGAACTTGTCCAAACCTTTTTTAAACCCAGCTACACTAACAGCCTTTACTACATCCTCCGGTAACAAATTCCAGAGTTTGATTACACGTTGAGTGAAAAAATATTTTCTTTTATTAGTCTTAAATAGTTTACCCTGTAGCTTCATTGCATGTCCCCTAGTCTTTCTATATTCTGATAACGTAAACAATCAATCTACGTTTACCCGTTCCACTCCGTTCATTAATTTATAGACTTCTATCATATCTCCCCTCAGCCGTCTCTTTTCCAGGTTAAAGAGCCCTAACCTTTTTAGCCTTTCTTCATAGGAGTATCCTTCCATCCCCTTTACCATTTTGGTGGCTCTTCTCTGAACCTTTTCTAAAATCGCTATATCCATTTTAAGATACGGCAACCAGAATTGCACACAATATTCAAGGTGCGGTCTCACCATGGAACGATATAGAGGCATTATAATATCTTTTGTTTTATTTTCCATTCCTTTCCTTATCATACCTAGCATTCTATTTGCTCTCTTGGCCGCTGCTGCACACTGGGCCGAGGGTTTTAACATGGTATCCACAATGACGCCTAAATCTTTTTCCTGGGTGGTGGTTCCTAATGTGGAACCTTGCATCATGTAACCATAGTTTGGGTTGTTCTTCCCTAGGTGCATAACCTTGCACTTGTCCACATTAAATTTCATCTGCCATTTTGATGCCCAGTCTTCAAATTTATCAAGATCCTCTTGCAAGTTTTTTCAATCCTCTTGGGTTTTAACAACTTTAAATAGCTTTGTGTCATCTGCAAATTTGATAACCTCACTCGTTATTCCACTTTCCAGGTCATTTATGAATATGTCAAAAAGCAGCGGACCCAGAACAGATCCCTGGGGTACACCACTATCCACCTTTCTCCATTGGGAAAATTGGCCATTTAGCCCTACCCTCTGCTTTTTATCTTTTAACCAGTTCCTGATCCACAATAGTACACTGCCTCCTATCCCATGACTCTTTAGTTTTGCCAAAAGTCTCTGATGAGGGACCTTGTCAAAGGCTTTCTGAAAGTCCAGATACACAATATCAACCGACTCACCTTTGTCCACCTGTTTATTCACTCCTTCAAAAAAACATAACAGATTAGTAAGACAAGATCTTCCTTGTCTAAAGCCATGTTCGCTGTCTCCCATTAGGTTGTGACTATCTACATGCTGAGTAATTTTATTCTTTATGATGGTTTCTACCATTTTTCCTGGTACTGACGTCAGGCTTACCGGTCTGTAGTTTCCTGGATCACCCCTGGAACCCTTTTTAAAAATTGGTGTTACATTGGCGATCCTCCAATCTTCAGGTATTAGAGATGATTTTAATGATAGTTCACAGATTACTGATAGCAGGTCTGCAATCTCATATTTCAGTTCTTTCAACACCCTTGGATGTATATCATCTGGCCCAGGTGATTTGCTACTCTTCAGTTTATCTTCAGTAGTGCTCTCTCCCTCTTTTGTTGCCACCAGCCCCTGTGACAGGAGCAAGAGAGGGAGGGAGGGAGTTTAAATTTGAATGGGCCTGCTGGGCTGTGTGGCTCAAAGTAACAGCCACATATGAGGTTAGAAGTTCTCCTGGGTCCCTTCTCTCCAATGGCCATAAGGAAAGAAACGTGAGGCTCCAGTCCCAGCAGCAGGGGCTCCAGTTCCAGCTTCAGTCTCACAACAGCCAGTGGAGGAGTAGTCTAGTGGTTAGGGCAGCAGCCTGGAATCACAAAGATCAGGCTTAGACTCCCACCGACACTCTGTGGCCTTGGACAAGCCACTTAAACCTCCATTGCCTCAGGTAGAAACTGCAATTATAAGCCCTCTGGGGACAGGGAAATACCTAGGAAGCTGAATGTAACTCACCATGAACTACCATTGGAAAGGCATGAGCTAAACACTAATAAATAAGTGATGTGCAGCCACCCTATGTTACTCCCTGGACACACCCCACCAGCCAACTGTCCTGCTCTGTCCAGGCATAGAGTGCTGCCACTAGGTGGATGTCCATCTTTCCCACCGCTTTTGACTACCCTGGAGGGAATATTGGCAGGTTGGGTGCCCCCTGCTTGCTATACAGTTTGCACCTCAAAAGCCAGCATGGCCAGTTGTACTTAAATTCTGTCACAGTTTTGGTTCCTACGACCTCTGCTGGCAGGTTATTTAAGGCATTTGCCATTGTTTCAGTGAAGAAGTATTTTCTGACATTTCTTCTGAGGTCTTTCAAATGCATATTGAGTCTGTTGTTTCAGGATCAGTTTTTTCTGGACTCCACTCATTTCCTGCACCCCCGACAATCAGGTTTCCACTCAGGTCACAGCACAGAGCCTATTCTTCTATCTTTTCTTAATGAGCTTCACATCTCCCACGATCGGGGTGATTATCTCTTTAGCTGCTTCTTTGGATCTTTTGGCTGCTTTTGATCTTGTAGACCACACTGTTCTTCTCACTCGTCTTCGGGATGCAAGCCTTCATGGAACTGTACTTCGCTGGTTCCACTCCTTCCTCTATTCCCGGTCCTTCTCTGTTGTCTCTGATTCTCACACCTCTGATCCCTGCCTCTGCACTGTGGGGTGCCTCAAGGCTCTGTCCTTGCACCACTTCTCTTCAATATCTTTATGGCTCCCCTCACTCTTCTGGTGCAGCAATCCAGTATTTCTGCTTATATCCTGGTTCACCACTACCCCTGTCAATCCTGACCTCTCATCCTCAATATCTGCCTGTCTCGCTTTGCTGATTGGTTGTCCCTTAACCCTGCTAAACCTCGGCAATATGGTTTATCTTTGGTAATCCTTCCCCGATACTATCACCCACCCTTTTCAATGCACCGATCCCTCTGTTTTTTTCCTTTTGTTACCTCAAGGTAACCCTAGATGCAGACCTATCCTTCCATGATCACATTTCCGCTCTCACTCATCACTCTTACTTCTACCTCCAACAAATTTGCGCCTTTGTGCTGTCCTGTCCCCTGCCTCTCTTACTACACTCCTGCTCTCTTTGGTGATCTCCCGGGTTGATTATTGCAATGTCATCTTTGCAGGCCTCCCTCAATACCAACTCCATTGCCTCCAACTGATCCAAAACACCACCGCAAGAATTCTTACCCACACCACCCATTACAGTCACATCACGCCTCATCTTATCAATCTGCACTGGTTACCTGTCTCATCATATCACCTACAAACTTCTGATTCTGACCCATAAAGCACTCTACACACACACCCTGCAATATTTGGCTGACTCCCTGCAATTTCGCTCAGTGCCCCATAGTCTCCGCTCTATTCACATCCATAGATTGCAGCTCCCATCCCCAGCATGTGCTCACCTGGAACAGACCCACCATTCAGCCTTCTTCTTTCTCGAACCCTCCCTGTGGATCTCACTCCCCTCTGCCCTCTGCCAAGAACAGTCTTATCTCAAATTCAAGGCTCTTCTCAAAACGCACCTCTTCTGCCTAGCCTTTGACCTTCCCTCCCCTGACCATTGAAGATACTAATCCCCTGTCCTTCTCAGCGCCTCCTCCTTTTTCTTCCTCTCCTTTGATTATGAATGTGTGCTGTCCTGTCAAAATTGTATTTCTTTACCTGTCTCTGGCTGTAGCCACTGTGTATTTGTTATAATATTGTACATCGCCCTGATGCTGTGAAGGTGCGGTCAATCAAGCTTGGTAATAAAGATAAAGATAAAGTTAGGAAATACCACAAGCTATTTTGACTTGTCAAAGAGAAGGTATTTGAAGTGTCAAGTCTCAATTCATTATGCATATCTCCAGGGCACCACCGCTCTCTCACTATTTTGCATTGCAGATATTGTTCACCCCATGGATGAATTACCTAAGGGGTATCCTGAACAGGGAAATCCCCATAATCCAAACAGGTGGAAGAAGGAGAGTTAAATATAGAGGTAGACAATGTAGTTCTCACCTGCTACTGCAATATCAAGGACTCTCCAGACTTTCTGATACTATGAAACAGTTTGCTCCTACCAGAAACATCACAGTTTATGTTTGTTTATTATGTTTATTCAGTTACTTGATAGACTGTGCCTTCATAATACCAGGGCGGTGTTATGATGTTCACTTATAACTGCTATCCCACTACTTGGGATAGCTGCAGGGCTGGATAGGGGTAAACCAGAGAGCACTTGGTTGATTGCATGCCTAGTGGTCTTGCTATATCCGGAAGCTGTAGAGAACTGATCTTTTCTCACTAACCTTTCTCCTCTATTGATTCAGATTGGATCATATTTTGGCACTGAACTGTGTTCAGTGGATCTGGATGCAGACGACAACACAGACCTTGTTCTGATTGGAGCACCTTTGTACCACAAGCCAGGCATTGGGGGACTGGTCCATGTCTGTAACCTTGATCCAGAGGTATGTATATTTCAGAACACAGCAAAGCTCCATCAACAAAACACAAAACAAGAACACCTGTTTCTATTTGTTCCTTGGAGGGATCATTTTGTGATGTCAGTTATTAATATTATCATTACTATTAATGTCTTCATGTGCGGCACATAACAACAAATGTTGACTGGTTTTAACTCCATTAATTCAGGTCCTATCCAAGGATCTGGGAATCAGAGAGATATTGGTACAATAATGCTATCAAATGAATAATGCTACCAGATGTACATAGTACTTTACAGATATTCATAGGTGCTTGAAGCTGACAATCTAATCAAAACAGACAAATAGGCAAGTTAAAGAAAAATCACATGGAGTGTAGGCCTGCTAGGTCTCCCGCATTCACCAGAAGACCCCCCCCCCCCCCCCCACACACACACACACACAAACTCTGTTGGGTCATCTCCTGCACTCCTGCAGAAAAAGCTGATACTTCTGGTCAGGTGGAGAGTTTGAAGGTGTACAACTTTAAGCGGTGCAGTCACCTCCTATCTAGGCTATTGCAACCTCCTCCTTGCTGGTCTCCCTTTGAATCATTTCTCTCCCCTTCACTCTGTTCAAAACTTGGCTGCACAGCTAATCTTCCACCAGTGTCGACATGCTCATATAACATCTCTTCTCAAGTTGCTTCATTGGCTCCCTATCCATTTCTATATCCAGCTCAAACTTTTCCTGCTGATCTAATGAAAGGTTCTGTGGGTGTGGGTGTGGCAGTGCAGTGCGTCTGCACTGGACCTGCTGGATCCGCTGTGTCTCTAGTTGTTGGCATGCCTTGTGTTCCGCAGCACAACAATGGAGCACAGCACAAAGTGTGGAAAAATCATGGTGCCCCAAAGAACCTGCTATTATTCACGGCCAGTGTACTGCCCCAGAAGAGAAGCCAGCTAGCTCTGTGTGCAGGAAGAGAGAAAGTAACTGGGGTGCTGTTCCAAAAAGAAAACAAAGACAGGTACAGATATCATGAAATGGGGGGAAGGATGTCCAGAGAGGAGAGAGCGCAGACCTGTGATGGAATGGGGGGGACTCGTAGAAGAGTAAATGGGCACAGGGGATTGACAAGAAGAGTGGAAACATAAGGATGAGATGGAGACAGGGACTGAAAGATTCAAAGGGAGAGCAAGAGGGAAAGAGCAGAACCAGGTGGGATAGCTGAGAGCAGAGGAGGGACATGGGGGAGAATAGGAGGCCAGGAGAGAGGCGAGTGGAACTTAAGAATGGGATGGGGAATAACAAGGATTGGACTGGAGAGTGAGTGACATAGAAGCATAGCGGATGATGGCAGATAAAGATTGACAGGTCCACTGAGTCTGCCCAGTAGAGTTGCTAGGATAGAATCTGTGGTGCAGTGCAGGCTACCTTCCCAATGCTTATGGTTTTCAATCATCTTCAAACAAATTACATTTGGGACCACCAGGCTGTCATTCTTGCTGCAACAGTCCAGGACCCCCCCACAGTGCCAGCCAAGGGTTTCTGCCACCATAGGCAGAAACCCCAGCCATGCTGCCCTCCCCCGTGCTAAACTGCCCCCACCAAGCTGCGCTGCCACTCTGTTAGAGCCAATGGCAGAAGCAATTTGGGAAGGAGCTCTAAGCATAAAAACAAAACCCGGATGGTATGTGTGCTTTCCCTTTTTCTGCTACTGGAATACGTATGTTGTTGAGTTCCATGCTGCCATCACCACCCTACCCGAACCACAGGAGCCACCAGAACAGGTAGACCATTGAGTTCTATTCTGCTGCTGCCACTATCACCCTGCCAGAGTCACTGCTGTTGAGCTTCGTGCTGTTATTGCCACCCTGCTGGAGCCGCCACCTAAACATAAACTAGACCTGGATAAACACAGTGGATCCCTAAAGAGAAAGATGAAGCATCCAAGAATGGAACACCTCAACTCAAAAAATATGTGAAATGACTGTCTAGCTTCCTAAGAAACCATGGGAAAAATCTGCACTGTGTGGCGGGTACAAACCCTCATAGCTCAGCTATGATAGCTATACCTGTGGATGAGCTACTTTGCTGTATGGTGGGGTGGGGGGGGGGCCAGGGCCAGGGCCAGGGCCAGCCCATCCACTAGGCAAGCTAGGTGGCTGCTTAGGGGCGGGCAGCTTTATGCCACCATTCTGTTGCCTGCAGTGGGCTATGGGTAGGAGTGGTCTAATGGTTAGGACAAGGTACCTCAGGAGGGCCAGGGGTTCAATTCCCACCTGGGGACAGCAATCTCAGGCCAGAGGGACTGGGGTTTCTAGTCCTGTAGACACTCCTTGTGGCCTTGGGCAATCCACTTAACCCTCCGTTGCCTCAGGTACACATAGATTGTGAGCTCTTTGGGGACAAGTGAATGTATCCAGCACCTATTTGTAGTGATTACATAATGTAAACCACTTTGATTGAAGGATAAGGTGGTATAGAAAACTGGTTAAATAAATAAATGTTCTTCAGCACACATGGCTTGCCATTTCTGACCCCCCTTCGACAGTAAGTTGCATGGTTAGCAATGGCAGAATGGCAGCATGGAGCTCAACAACATACATATTCCATTAGCAGAAAAAGGGAAAGCATACATACCATCTGGGCTTTTTTTGGATGTTTAGAGCTCCTTCCCGAGTTGCAGGAGCATGTGTCTCTTCAGAAATGTTTAATTTCCGGTGTGCAGCTTTGATCTTGAAACTGCCCCTGTGAACCAGAAGTGAAACATTTAATGAGAAATACAGGCTGTTGTGAACTGAGAAGAAGCTCTGAAGTTGAAAGAATTCTTGGGATTGTGCTTCTGCCATTAGCCTAACAGGGAGACAGTGGACTGGGGGAGGGAAGGGAGGAATGCTGGACTGGGTTGGAATAGGAAGGAGGAAAGGGGAGAGATGTTGGGACTGGGAGAGGAGAAAGGGGAAAGTGAGGAGATGCTGATGAAGAGAAGGAAGGGAGGAATGGGAAAGCGGTGAGATACTAGGCCAGAGTAAACTGGACTGAGAGGGGAGGAACAACAAAGGCCAGTAGCAGGGGACTGGAAAGTAGATGAATGGAAGGAAAATGGAAATAAAGCTGGGGAACTGGTAAAAGGAGTCATTCAGAGACTGGCTGGGGTAAGAAACTAAGGAAAGGCACTAGAGAGATGACCAATATGGAAAAAGCTGGGGCTAGTAAGGGGATGAGAGACATAGAAAAGTAGATGATGGCTGGGAAGAGAATGAGAACAGATGTGGAACTGGGAGGAAGTGGGAAGTGGGTGAAGACAAGGGAAAAAGAGGCTGGGAAAGGAGTGAGATAGGGGAATGGGAGGGATAAATGACTTGGTAATGGGAATAACAAGTGAGGTGATCAAATTGCAGATGACACAAAATTATTCAAAGTTGTTAAAACACAAGAGGATTTTGAAAAATGATAAGAGGACCTTAATAAATTGGAAAACCGGATGTCCAAATCGCAGATGAAATTTAATGTGGGCAAGTGCAAAGTTATGCACCTAGGAAAGAACAACACAAACTATGGTTACACTATGCAAAGTTCCACATTAGGAACCACCACCCAGGAAAAGGATTTAGGCATCATCGTGAATAATAGATTGAAACCCTCTGTCCAGTGTGCAGCAGCGGCCAAGAAAGCAAAGAATGCTAGGAATCATAG
Source organism: Ichthyophis bannanicus (assembly GCA_033557465.1). Classification (NCBI taxonomy): domain Eukaryota; kingdom Metazoa; phylum Chordata; class Amphibia; order Gymnophiona; family Ichthyophiidae; genus Ichthyophis; species Ichthyophis bannanicus. The sequence goes on from CM066036.1 coordinate 399,631,740, forward strand.
GGAGAGGAATAGAGAATAAAACCAAGGATATTATAATGCCTCTGTATCATTCCATGGTGCAACTGCACCTTGAACATTGTGTGCAATTCTGGTCACCATATCTTAAAAAGGATATAGCAGAATTAGAAAAGGTACAGAGAAGAGTCACCAAAATGGTAAAGGGGATGGAAGGATACCCTTAAGAGGAAAGGCTTAAAAGGTTAGGGCTCTTCAACTTTGAAAAGAGATGGCTGAGTTGAGATATGATAAATTAATGAATGGAGTAAAAGGGGGAAATGTAGATAGGTTGTTTACACCATCAAAAAGTAGAAAGACTAGAGGACACACAATGAAGCTACAATGTAACCCATTTAAGAATGATAAGAGAAAATATTTTTTTCACTCAATACGTAATCAAACTCTGGAATTTGTTACGAGAAGATGTAGTAAAGCTGTTAGTGTAGTTGGGTTAAAGGTTTGGATAAGTTCCTGGAGGAAAGGCCCATAAACCATTATCAAAGAGGACCCTTTTGATTTATACTTATGCTTAAATTTAAGTAGGGCATAATCTCTTGCCCATTAGTTGGTCTGTAATTTGCTTGTTTGTCAGCCTTGCATTTTTGCTTCACACACATTTTTATGAATTAGAACAGTCATTTATGTTTTTACATTATGTTTTAATAGTATTGTCCATATAGGTATTATGAGATGCATGTTATGATCATTTTCCTTGTTTTGATCTTGTTTGCATGTTTTTATTTATGCTATTCTTAATTATTGTTTATTTATTTTTCTATTTATTTCATCATATTTTATTTATTGATTGACATTATATGTATTTGTATTACTCATTAATATTGTTTTTTGTCTCTTTGAAGCTTTGTTTCCCCTTGAAGAAAGCCTGTGGGCCAAAACGCATAGGGGTGTTTGGTTTGGTTGCAATAAAGGCATTTGTCACTGTCTATGCACCTGCTTTCTGACTTTTTAATGACAGGGGCCCCAGGTTTATTTATTTTATTTATTTATTTATTTACATTCTCTTATATACCGCGCTATTCTGAATCAGTGCGGTTTACATTGAACAAACTGAAATTACATTGAACAGGGCATTATAACTTGGAGATAACTATTTTACAGGGAACATGGGCTATGGAGGGTTAAGTGTTTTGCCCAAGACCACAAGGAGCACCTGTGGTTAGGGTGAAGGAGGGAGCCCTCCTCCTGTATCAGTAGCCCTGGGGCATACATCAGAGGGACCAGGTGCTCCATCGAGAGGCGGACTAATAGGGGAAGCCAAGGCTGCCTGGCCCATCACAGGCCACCAGGATCATGGATGCCTTGTCTCGCAGGACCTTTAAGAGGGTTCGGGCGATTAGTGGTATGGGAGGGAAGGCATACAGGAGGCCCTACGACCATAAGACGAGGAAGACATCCCCCGCTACCTGGAATGGATGCAGTTGTGGACAGCAGAAGTGGTGCAGCTGAGCATTGGTCAGGCTGGGGAAGAGGTTCAGACCTGTTGTTCCCCAGAGTCGGAAGAGCTGCTGTGCTATCCTGGGGTCTAGTCACCATTCATATGGCTTAAGGACCCTTCTCAGCTTGTCCGCTAGGGCATTGTCCAGGCCCAGAAGGTAAACCACCCCGAGGAGCATTCCCTGTTTGATCGCGTATGAGCAGAAGGCTACTGCCTCCTGACAGAAGCGCTGAGACCCTGTGCCCCCCTGTTTGTTCAGGTAGAACATCATGACCTGGTTGTCCGTTTGGACTAGCACCAACTGGTTCCACAGGTGGTAGTGGAAGGCCTTGATCGCTAGAAAAATGGCCTTGAGCTCCAGCAGGTTAATCTGTTCCTGGTTCTCCATTAGGGACCAGTTGCCCTGCGTGTGCAGTTTCTCGCAGTGGGCACCCCAGCCCAGTAGGGACGTGTCTATGGTGAGGACCCTCCTGGGGATTGGGGGCTGGAAGGGTATGCCCTCCTGCGGGTGCTGTATGCCTTGCCACCAGTTGAGCCACTCCTCTAGCTGAAGGGACACTAAGACCTTGTCCCGGAGCTTGCCCGTGTCTTGTGTCCACTGTTTTCCTTCTTCAGGGGTTCATTAGCAAACACATATGAATATTGGCTCGTCTGTTCCACAATCTTGTATTATCTATAGAAACTCCACAGTATACAGCCTTTTATTACAGTGGTTTATTTTCGAAACACGGCCTGTATTGGGTTTGGCTGTTTTATTCCCTTATGAGGTACACCCCTTATGAGGTACATAAATGCGCAGGGGGGGGGAGCCTCTTTCGATTGAAAGGAAGTTCTGCTATGAGGGGACATGGGATGAGGGTGAAAGGGGATAGATTCAGGAGTGATATGCGGAAATATTTCTTTACGGAAAGAGTGGTGGATCCGTGGAATAGTCTCCCAGTGGAGGTGGTAGAGATGAGGACATTATCTAAATTCAAAAAAGCATGGGACAAACACATAGGATCTCTAAATGAAAAAAGGGGACTGTTGTAGTTGCTGATATGGAAGGACAGACTAGATAGGCCATGCCATCTTTTTCTGTCGTCATTTTTCTATGTTTCTAATATTTTGTTAAAATAAAGCTTTTTCCATTTACCACGCTTAGACTTGGTTTGTTTTCAGCTCAATTATGTGGTAATTTGCTCTTTGGTTGGACTATTGTACCTTGGTGGCCAGGGCCCTGAGGCAATCTGCCCTGTCCAGGGAAAGAAAGGCCCTGGCCTGGAGAGTGTCCAGTCAAGCTCCTATGAACTCCAAGTCCTGCACTGGAGTGAGGTGAGACTTGGGGTAGATTATCACAAGCCCCAAATACTGCAAAACCTCTATGGTGTGGACTGTGGCCTGTTGCACCTCAGTAGCCATGGCCCCCTTAATGAGCCAGTTGTCCAGGTATGGGAAGACGAAGGCCCCTTGGAGCTGGACGTAGGCGGCTACCACGGCCAGGCATTTGGTGAGGATTCTTGGTGCGGAGGCTAGGCTGAAGGGTAGTACCCTGTACAAGTAGTGGTCACCTCCAACCATGAACCTTAAGTACTGCCTGTGACTGGGATGAATAAGGATGTGGGTGTAGGCATTCTTTAGGTCAAGGAGCATAGCCAATCTCCTTGCTGGAGGTAGGGCAGCAATTTTCCAAGGGAAAACATCTTGAACTTCTCCTGCACCAGGAGCTTGTTCAGGTTTTGCATGTCCAAAATGGGCCTTAGGCCCCCTGTTCTTTTGGGACCAGAAAGTTACGGAAGTAGAACCCCTTGCCCCTGAGTTGGAGGTGTAATGGTTCCACAGCTTCGTCCCTGATGAAGCCTGTGAGTTCCTGCAGTAGCAGGGTATGGTGCAGGGGCATCTGAGGGGTCTCTCCTGGAAGAAAGGGGGAGGAGTCTGGTCCAAATGAAGGCGGTAGCCTTCTCTGACCACCTGGAGGGCCCAGGTGTCAGTGGTTATGGCTGGCCACCGAAGAGTAAAGTGGATCAGACACCTCCCTGTTGGTAGCTGCTCCCTCTGGGAGGAGAGGCTCTGCTCGGGGAGTCAAAACTCTGACCAAGCCTGAGCAGGAGCCAGCGGTTGGGGCTTAGAACCCTTAGGCTTGCATTGGCCTTGGTCTGCTCCTTTGCCCTGGTGAGCCTGGTATTGGGGATAGCCTCGGTAAGGCTGGCCTTTTCTGTGAAAAGGGGACTTCTTCCCCAACAGCTTCTTTTTGAGAAGGGTGGAGGTCTTCCTGGAGAGACAAGTCCTCCTAATGAACTCTGTCTCGATCTCTGCCGCCTTATCCTCCATCAGCTTGCCAAAGAGGTTTTCACCAAGACAAGGGACATCGAGGAGTTTCTCCTGGATCCACTGCTTGAGGTCCAGTGCCTGGAGCCAGGCCTGGTGTCAGGCACCAATGCCTGTAGAGGTCACCCTCTCGTTAGACTCGAAGCCATCATAGGTAACTCGAGACATGTACTTTGAGCATTCCTCAATGCACTTTGTGAGAGTTTGGAATCGCTGGATGTGATCTCCACTGAGACTCGCCGAGAAACCTGTGAGTTCTTTTGCTAGGTCTCAGAGACACATGCCAATATACAGCTGGTAGTCTTGGATTCAGCAACCCAGCATTGAGCCCTGGTAGCATTTGCGTCCAAGGCGTCAAGAGTGCGGGATTCCCAACTTAGAGTCTTTCTGCAGGAGTCCCTATTCCACACCAACCATGCTACCTAGGATGCCTTTGACTTAGTAACACATGCTGCAAGAACAGTCATCGCCGCCAGGTTATCCGCCTGGTTTGGAGTGTGTCAGGCTTATGGGACAACTTACATGATCAACTGATTCATGCACCTTGTCTAGGAGACAGCCTCTTTGGACCAAAAGTTGTACAGGCAGTGTCCAAGGTGAAAGATCATTCCTCCACAGCCCAGGAACTGGCAGCACAGCCTGCAGAGTCCTCTTTGCAGCACAGACGATTATAATATCCACAATACAAGCAGGCATACCAACACCAATACTTCCAGCAGTTCTACCCACATTTAGATATCAGCCCTATGCTAGGCCACCTCAGTAACAGTTCAAAAGACCAGCCTATGGGCAATGGTGGTCTTGTGAGAGGAAGCAATAGTCATCGGTGCCTGCCCACTCCCAAGCAGACCCCCAATTTTTGACTACCTGCTAGTTGGGGCAGGATCTGCCACTTCAGGGTGGCCTGGCAGTCCATAACAATGGATTGCTGGAATCTAAACTCTGTACTAGAGGAATATCAACTTCATTGTACCATCCCCACTTCATTCAGGTGGCGATTTTGGTCTGGGGATGTAACACTGAGCCACCTCTCTAAAAATCACAGTGGCTGGAGGCATGTTGCGCACTCGTGTCTTTACACCAGTTATAAACTTTCCCTACTCTGCCAATAGTACTTAATAATAAAGTGCTTAACAGCAAGTTGTCGGTAGTTATCATCCACCCTGATGTTATTGGTATAAATAAGGTATTTTCTGGAATGACTCTGAGGTGGAGCCAGCGTACTTGGAGCTCTCCCCCAGCAATGGGAAGTCTTCAACTTCTGTGTTCCCATACCCCTCCAAGAAGTCCTGTTAGCTAGTTGAATTTGGCCATGGACAAATGCACACAACCCCCTCCCTCCTGCACCTCTCTCATCTCAGTGAAGCAAAATTGGAAAAAAAAATTCACACGAACAGACTAGGGTGGTAAGCAGAGAAGGAAAGTTTCAAGGACAGTTTTTAAAGTGCTCAATTTTTAATTTACTTCAGCTTTTCCCTTCTCTTTTTCTGCGGCACTGCCAGCATCATGCACTTCCGTGCTCATGACCATACACCCCCACAGACCCCGCCCCCACCCAGGCCTGGGTCCAGCACCTGCAGGGGATTCCACTGAAGCCATAGATGTTTGCCTGCTTGCTGCTTGCTCTCTGCTGCTATTTCTGCCGTGCAAACTCAACAGTATACCTTGCTTGCCTCCCTGTCTCCCCAGGTACGGTAGTCCCGCCCCCCGGAAGTGACGCTGGGCTCCGTGCCCTTTAACATCCCTCCATAGCCCATGTTCCCTGTAAAATAGTTATCTCCAAGTTATAATGCCCTGTTCAATGTAATTTCAGTTTGTTCAATGTAAACTGCACTGATGCAGAATAGCACAGTATATAAGAGAACTGGGAGGAGGAGGGGGGGCTGACACTGGGGAGTGTTGCTGGGACTGGAAATAGGCTGATACTGAGGGAGGTACTGGGACTGTAAGGAGGCAGATGCTGAGGCTTGGCAGGAAGTGGGCTTATGCTGGGGGAACTGGAAAAGAGCTGGAACTGGAAGGGAGCTGATACTGGCATATGCTGGGTCAGATGTGTAAAAGAAGAAGGGAGAGGGGGCAGATATTTTATCTGTTGGGGGAGAGGGGAAGAAGCACCACTGCTGAGTGTCAACTGACTCAATAGAGCAGAGGCAGGGAGGCCACGCTGCTGCAGGTCTTGGACTGTGAACCAGGCAGGCCCGGACAATTTGCCTCTGCCTCAAGCTCAGCTTAATGGATGGAGAGAAAGAGAGAAACACTAGATGGAGGGTGAGAGATAATAGACATAGAGGAGGAGAGAGTGTGAGCAAAAGACTTTGGAATAATGGACCAGGGAAGAAGAGCTGGGGAATGGGAAGACTGGGGTGAAGGTTGAAAAGCGGTAGGTAGATGGCTAAAAAAGAATTGAATAGTAAGGAGTACTGAAATCTGGGTGGACAGAGAGAGAGAGAGATGGAAGAATGCTGAAAGGAAAAAAAATAATATCCAAGATGAAAGGAAGTGAAGAAAACAAAAGGAGAGACAACAAATGGCAGATGGACTATAGACCATAGAAAGAGAAGACAGAGGAAAGCAAAATCCTTAGATTTGAACAAGAATGATCAGAGAATAAAATGGTCAGACAACAAAGGTAGAAAATATATATTGTTTTCAATTTATTTTACACAGCAAAGAATTACAATTTTAAAATAGAAATTTGTAGACAAACACTAAACTGGAAACCCCATGGAACCAGACAGCATCCCAAAGAAAGAGGAAACAGAAATGCACTTCTTTCTATACTCCTACAAAAGAATGAGCAGAAAAGAAAAGTGTATAATCCTGGGGAAATCAGGGGTATTAGTGCAGCAGCAAGAATGAGCTGCTGGGGGCAGATGGAGTGCAGAGCTGCAGGATGCCCAACCCTGCACTTGCTGGATACCTCACTTCAGATACACATAGAACAAAGGCAGATCTTTATTAAATATAGAAAGTAGTTAATCGCATATTATAGATGCGCAGACAAATGCTGAAATGAAACCTCAAGAAACCAACCCACACAGTGCAGAACTCGAGAACTGGAAACAGAAATGGATTTCTTTCTATGATATGCCAGCCCCAGTCATTATTCTTGTAGGAGAGAGGGGCTGTTATGTTACATCGCATACCCCCAAAAGAATAATGAACAGGGCTCCAAAACCTCAACATGTCCCCACAAAAATGATAGAAGCTCAGCCAACCCACCCAGAATTGTGCATATTACCGTTTTCCAAGAGGAAGACTTTTTGACCAATCTTGGTTTTGAACTTACATCCCAAAGCAAAGAGTTTGAAGTTCCAAGGTGGCTAGAGTGGTTGAACTGCAGCTCTGTGCTGGTCACATCCCCTCTATGCCTGTGTTTAGGGTTGTACCTGCTGCTCCATGCAGGTCAGCCATCTCTATTAAAAGTTATTTAAGTTTGCTTTGATTTCATCCTCTTGCTATAAAGGTATTCACTGTGTCTGTCCCATGCCATTTTGAATTCCATCACTGTATTTGCCCCATCACCTCCATTGGGAGGGCATTCCATGCATCCACCATCTTTTCATTGAAAAAGTATTTCCTGTGCTGCTTTTAAGTTTACTGCCTTGTGCTATTTTTTAAGTTTATTGCCTTCAGGAAATACTTTTTCACTGAAAGGATGGTGGATGCATGGAATGCCCTCCCGATGGAGGTAGTGGGGGCAAAGGAACCAGTCTGTGCGTGGCATAGAAATAGTTTTATTAAAAGATTCGTGCACCACGGGTACACAGGAGACACACTAGCTGAACAACCAACACAGATCGTGTTTCGGCAACGCTTTCCTCGGGGGTATTTCGGCGTAAGGCAAACTACAAACAATAACATTTAAAAAAAACACAAGCAAAATAAATAAAATTGCACAAATAAAATCAATAAATAACTAAAAACATAATGAAAACTATAATTACATATTGTGGGAAGCCATCATAAGCGACCAATTAGGAGCAATATAGAAGAGTAAAACATCTCTAAGTAAACTACATCAATAAATAAATAAAATAAAAACAAAGTTAAAAACTCATTAAACATGAACATAAAAAACAAATACATGGTGTACCAGCTATAAATGCAAATATAAGAAAGACAACTGACCACATAAGACATATCCACAAGATTTATAAGACATATTTATAAAATTATTTATTTATTTATTTATACATCTTTTCTATACCGCCACTTCCAGCGATCAGTGGCGGTTTACAGGTAACAAACTTTAATAATAGAGTACTATTATTTTACATAGAACAGATTTAGAACAATGAACATTCAACTATTAAATGTAACTCAAAAAATACAATGAGATAACAGGCTACCAACAGTATATCAACAGTAATGGGATATATTTACATTAAATTACAGTTATTCACATTAGCGACAAGTAATTGCTTTCAAAGAGTAAGCTTAACTAGGTGAGCAATGTGAATGTATGGGAAAGATTTTATGCCTTGTCTAGGTAGGGTCAGTGAGTGACTGATGATCGGTGGTTTTCACTGCCATAATAAAAACTCATTATCTATGCAAAACAAACCTCTAAATAATAAATATCATGTATAATAACAATAAATATGCATAGAAATAAGAATTATAAATATATATTAAAAATGACAAAATTTTAAAAAAGGAAGATTTTCTGTCATTTTAGGAACATTTCTCATGTGAACAAACAATGCAAGGGTTGGTAGGGAATACTTTTGGTCGCTTCGGAGCTGCAATAACTGCCCTTGGTGATGTCAGTGGTGATAGCATTACAGATGTAGCCATCGGTGCCCCATTGGAAGAGGAGCAGCACGGTGCTGTTTATGTGTTTCATGGGTGGCAAGGAGGGTTTCAGTCCAAACACAGTCAGGTAAGAGTTAATTCTATTTTATGTCAAATATATTATAGGAATACTCTGCCCTTCTATACAGTTTCTGCTGTATCATGGCAGATGGATGATAGGAACGCTTGACCAGTCTACAGCATCTCTATTGTTTCATGTTTGATATGGGAGGAGCCATACTTAAGTGGCAGTGGTAGTAGAGAGAGTTGACAGGAAGATGTGAAGGGGGTCAAAGATGGACAGCACTGAAGAGAGATGAGAAGTATCTAAAGAGGTAAGAGGTGTCAGAGATAGGTCAGAGCCTGAGCCCCTCACTGAGTGAGTGTAGATATGAGCAGTCTCTCCTGATATCTGTGTGTGACATGATTATTAGTGACCTCTCTTGGCAGCGGATTGTGTCTTCCCTGATGTCTTTGAGTCTTCAGTACTTTGGTCAATCTCTCCATGGGCTGCTGGACATGAGCGAGGATGGACTTACGGATCTCGCTGTGGGAGCACTTGGGCATGCTATAATCCTCAGGTAAGGCATTATTATATTTTTATGTATATTGTGGTCACTATTTAGCCACAGTGGTCAATGTTTTTTATAAACATCGGTCCCCGATGCTAAATTAAATTCAGGTATTCAGCATTGGTATCCCGATAGCAAACCACACAAAGTTAGCACTGCCATCTTTCTGGCTTAATTTTATGCAGTGAATTATCTGGTTAGCTGAATGAAAGTCAGTGCTGATGAGATAACATCAAACTTTACCCCCATTCTGCCCATGGATCACCTTGGGTGGTCAGAGGAAATATTCAGTGGCACTGACTAGATAGAGCCATTGAATATTGCACTGGCCATTCGCTTATCTGGTTAGCAGGTGCTACTAACCACATAAGTGCTTTTGAATATCGGCCCCATTATTATTTATAAAGCAGCATTAGCCCACACAGTTACAGAACCTCTTCCTCATCTGTTTGTGTGTGTGTCTCTCTCTCTTTCAAGGTCTCGACCTGTGATAAATATCTCCACCTCCATCACATTCGACCCCCCTGAAATTCCAATGGATATGGTAGAATGCTCCAGAATGATACATAACAAAGACACTCCCGTGGTGATAGCAACTCTGTGTTTCCTCATCACCAGCTTGAGCCGCAGCCACAGCCACCAAGGTGACTTCCTAACCTACAGACACAGAGGAACACTGATACCCCTACCACCCCCCAGGAAAACAATCATTCATTGCAGCCCAGCATAAGCAGCCGAGCAAGTCTTGGGCTTTCTAAATCCTTCTCCCAAAAGCATTCTTGAACTTTTACAATAGGAAAATAGGGTTATGAAATAAATCCAAGGCTGCTCAAGACCTGAATTTCAAACTCATTGCATTATTCCACCTCAGACAGGAGTGGCTTTGGGTTCCTCCAATAATAAGGTCTGAAACTGGCTCCTGGTTACAATCTTTCCCAATCCCACCATTAGACTTTTATGTCATTGTTTACTGATCCTCTCAGCATTGAGTTTGAATAGCATCTGTTTCCAGACTTAACTAGTTATGGGGCATGAGTAGAAGTAAAGAATGGAATAGAAGTGAGATCCCAGAGTTTTACCTGTCCTTTCTCAAAGTAAAACTAGGGGGATCTTACACTTACCACAATCTAAATTATTTGTCTTTGAGCCAACCTGGTGAGTGAATGATAGCTGTGCACACTGACATGTGGAAGTTCCCAGTTTGATTCTCAAATGGAATGTTCTGCTCTATGAATCAGTGATGCTATGGAGGCAGCATTCATAGCTGCTGGAAGGACAAAAAAGGCTTTATCATTGCCCAAGAGTAACACCTACTAGCCAAATTCAGGGCCCATGATTATGGGGTTCTAGAAGGTGTTCTGGTGCATGATCCACAACAAAGGCTGTCCATCGGTGTAGTTTGTCGTCTTACTTTTTGGGGGATAAAGGGTAAGGAAGACATGCTGGCAGTGGGGGCAGGGGGGCTAGTTCACCATTAGTGCCTGCAACATTTAGGGCAGTGCACTGCCCCCCTTTGCCCCCTCCCAAAAAATTATGCTTATGGGGTTGGTACTACAGTGACCAAAGTAGAAGGCATAGCTGTGGAGATAATACAAAATAAATTTTAAAAAATTCATCAAAGTAGCTGTATATGAACATTTGCGATACCTGGTTGCAGTTAAGCTGGAGATCCAAAGGAACAGGAAAAAACTTCCAGGTAAAAAAACAAACAAACAAACAAACACCCCCTCCCCCAAACCCCCACTCCCAATTTGGCCTCCTACATGGGAGATGCAGCTGCTTTTAGTTAGTTATTTATTTTGGATATCTGCGTATCTTAAGCATTGAAAGGGTAATTTTTGAAACCATTTCCACTGGCAAATCAGTGCTTTACCTTTATAAATAGGTGATTATAAAATTGCTGCCCTCTGTGTGGGTAAAGTTATTGACAGCCTATGTGTCCTTGGTGAATTTTAAGGTGGCTGGATTTCTGAGTGCATATCAGTGCTGTAATCATTTAGAAAGAGGTATGTTTTGAGATTCTTTCTGAATTCCAAATAGTCTGTAATTTCTCTTGGTGCTGGCAGAAGGGAGTTCCATAATGTGGGGGCAAATAATGAAAAGGCTCAGTTGCAGGTGTACTGCTTGCTCTTGATCTTCTGGTTAGGGGATATGTAGGAAGTTAAGGGTGGAGGTTCTTCTGGGCCGCTTGGTTTTGGATTTGGCAATTAGAGGCAGAAGGCAGCTTGCAGATTTGCTGTGTAGGATTTTAAATGTTATGATGAGGGCTTTGAATTTAATTCTGGCAGTCATGGGAAGCCAGTGAAGCTATATAAGCAATGGGATGATGTGGTCGCAACGAGGGGCTCCTGTGATTGTTCATGTAGCCATGTGGAGGGGTCTTTGGGGAGGCCTTGATAAATGATGATAGTTACACTCTCCTCAATAAACTTTCACTGGATCCTACCTGCCCTACCAATTATATTATCCAATCTCCCTCCTCCATTTTGCACCTAACCGACCTGAATATGTAGTTCACCACTGTCTTGGCTTTCTTTCCTCGCAAGTCTTTCTGGACCCCCTGCAATCTGGCTTATGCCCCTTACACTCTACAGAAATAGAATTTGCTAAAGTCTCCAGTGATGACTTCCTGGCCAAATCCAAGCGCCTTTACTTGCTCCTCATCCTTCTTACCATATCTGCTGCTTTTGACACTACTGATCAACACCCTGTTCTCTCATGGATTTAGGGGCCCTGCTCTGTCTTGTTTTTCCTTTTTATCTCTCCCACTGTTCCTTTAGTGCATGTTCTGGCAGATCTTCCTCCACTGCCATCCCACTCTATCACTGTACCTCAAGGCTCAGTTCTGAAATCTCTTCTTTTCTTCTCTATACCCATTCCCTTAGTGCTCCGATCTCCTCTCGTGGGTTTCAGTACCATCTTTATACTGATGACTCTCAAATTTATTTCTCTGCACCTGAAATCTCTCAGAAATCCAGGTCCATATCTCAGCTTGCCTGTCTGACATTTCTGCCTGGATGTCCCATCACCATCTGAAATTGAATATGTCCAAGATAGGACCCCTTAACTTTTCCCCTAAACCCACCTCTCCCATTCCTTCTTTCCACTCTCTAGTTACCTCCCATTTGGACTATTGAAACTTCCTCTTGCTGGTCTCCCCATGAATCATCTCTCTTCTCTTTGATCCATTCAAAATTCAGCCGTACGACTAATCTTCCACCAATGTCGCTATGCTCGTGTGACCTCTCTTCTCAAGTCACTTCATTGGCTCCCTCTCTTCTCTTTTCTCTCCATATACTCCTCTTGGGGTACTCTGCTCATCAGGCAAATCTGTTTTATCTGTGCCCTTCTCTTTCACTGCCAACTCCAGACTTTGTACGTTCTACCTTGCTGCAATGTATATCTGCAACAGACTTCCTGAGTTAGTATGCCAGGTTTCATCTCTAGTTATATTCAAATCCAGGCTAAAAACCCACCTCTTCGAGGTTGTTGTTGGATCCTGATCCCCTTATTCTCTTATTTACCACCCATGTGTGCCTTAACTATTTCCCCCCTTAGTTCTACCCCTGTCCCTTGTTCGTTATATTTGTCAATCTTGGATAGATTGTGAGCTCTTTTGAGGAGGGACTGTATATATGCTTTGTAGTGATATACAAATGATAAGCAGAAGTAGTAGTAGTAAATGACTGTAAACACCAACATTTGCACATGACATCTAAAATTAGGCACCTCCTTATAAAATTACCCTATCAAGATTCTCCTGCAATATCTCACAATCCATATGCCCCTGTTATCCTCCCGGAACTCAGCACGCTGGTGGGTTCCTTTTTATCACAGCTGCGGGTGAGAACACAAACGCCACTCTTTATTCCCACGGCTGTTCAGAGGCCATCCTGGGCTTCGGGCCTCTGAGATGCAGGGCTGTGTGCAGGCAACATTACCACACAATGGATGGGCCAGCCCTGCCACAGTTACACATGTAAGTTTATATTTTCTATCTTACATGACTAAGGTGGTATTTTGTAAACCTATATGTTTAGATGCTTCCAATTGACTACAGAGGCCAATATTTTTAATTCATTTCAGTTTCATGTATCACCTCTAGAGTCCTTTTTATTCTTTCTACCCCAAAGGAAATTGGAAAGAATTATACAATAGGAGCTGAATATCTGTCTATCTTCTGTCTCGGAGCAAAATAATTCCATAAATTTAACAGAGAAGGATAAAACTTGGCGTATTGAAAGAATTAATGATACATCGAATATAAAAATAGGCCAACTTGGACTAGGGATTCCAGAGGGACAAAATCAGAAACTCTGCACGCCTCATTTCGTCCCTACAGTGGTGGCAATCACTAGAAAACCTTCTCGTAGGTTCACCTTTTCAGCAGCCACTATACCAAGCTACCTTGACGACGGATGCGTCCAAGTCAGGTTGGGGGGCTCATATGGACAATCTCTCCACCCAAGGTCTCTTGACCGAACAGGATGCTTGTCTTCACATAAATCTACTGGAACTCAGAACCATTTTCTATGCTCTCCGAGTATGTCAGGACCGCCTGAGCTACAAGACAGTTCTTGTCCAGACGGACAATCAGGTAGCCATGTTCTATGTGAACAAACAGGGTGGAACAGGCTCTCAGGCGTTGTGCAACAAAGCTCTATGCCTCTGGTCCTTTGCAAGAGACCTTCAGATTCACCTACTGGCGGTGTATCTCCCAGGCACACAGAATTTCCTGGCAGACAGGCTCAGTCGAGTACTGCTGCCACACGAGTGGTCTCTTCATCCGGAGCAAATTGCTTGAATCTTTCGGATCTGGGGAACTCCAGATATAGACCTATTTGCAAGTCTTCAGAATGCCATACTTCCCCGAATCTGTTCCATAATTTCAGCTCAGAACAGTCAGGCAATGGATGCTTTCCACCTCCATTGGAGTCAGGACTTCCTATATGCCTATCCCCCATTCCCCTCATTCCCAAGAGTCTGTTCAAGCTTCAGAGAGGCAGGAGCCATATGATCCTCATAGCCCCACGCTGGCCACATCAGATGTGGTATCCACGGCTTCTACGTCTTTCTCAAGCCAGACCTCTGGAGTTGGGATGTGCCCCAGATCTTCTATCCCAGGAGGATGGGATGCTTTTGCACCCAAATCCTCAGTCCTTCCACCTGATGGCGTGGCTGCTGAGAGCTTAGCGTTCCAGGATATCAACCTCTCTCAACAGGTTAAGGATATCCTTTTAGCCTCTAGGAAACCTTCCACAAGGAGTGCCTATGCCTTTAAGTGGAGAATGTTCTCTATCTGGTGTTCAAAAAAGAAACTTAATCCTTTTTCAGTTCCAGTGGAGGTTTTACTAGAGTATCTCCTCCACCTATCATCCTCTGGTCTTAAGACTAATTCAGTGAGGGTCCACCTTAGTGCCATTGCAGCTTTCCACAAGCCCTTTGATGAACAACCTGTCTCCTCTCAACTGCTTGTAGCATGGTTTATGAGAGGCCTACTCTTGACTAGACCTCCCATTAAGCCACCACCCATGGCATGGGATTTAAATCTTGTCCTTGGGCAGCTTATGAAGTCGCCCTTCGAACCCTTAGCCACTACATCTCTTAAGTTTCTTTCTTGGAAGGTAATCTTCCTAATTGCTCTCACTTCTGCCAGACGCATTAGTGAGCTACAAGCTTTAGTGGCTGATCCTCCTTATACAAGTTTGAACCAGTCAGTTTACCATTCTGTCTTCTTCCCTAGGCCTCACACCTCTAGTGCAGAAAGGAATCTTCATACTCTGAATTGTAAAACAGCTTTAGCTTTTTACCTGCAGAGGACTAAGCAACATAGAAAGGCTTCACAGCTTTTTGTTGCCTTTGACTCCAGTCACCTGGGCTTACCAGTTTCCAAGAGAACTCTCTCTAACTGGATTGCAGATTGCATATCCTTTACCTATGAGAGTAAGGGATTTTCTCTCAAAGGTCATGTCACAGCTCACAATGTGAGAGCAATGGCTGCCTCTATGGCCAGCCTTCGCTCGGTGTCGACTGGCGACATTTGCAAAGCAGCCGCTTGGTCTTCAGTTTACAGCTTTGCAGCCCATTACTGTTTGGACAAGGACTCCCATCGGGATGCCTCATTTGGCCAGGCTGTTCTCCAGCATCTCTTTCAGGGGGAGAGAACAACTCCTGCCTGCTGTCCTGGGTTTCAATACCAGAGATCCTTGGGAGGAAGCATGACCCACCTCAGCCTGGGTTTTGCAGCTTCTGGGGTCATCTCCCTGACATCTCTAAGCTTGGGAGTCCTCATATGTGAGGACTACATTCTTGCTTGTTCCTGGAGATAGCAGAGTTACTCACCTGTGACAAGTGATCTCCGGGAACAGCAGGAATTGTGTCTTCACAATCCACCCACCTCCCCTAGGAGTTGTATCTCTATCTCTCTCTCTTTCCTTCTCTCCTTTGCCTCAGCTACAAACCCAGCTGAAGAGGGAGAGTTGGAAGGGCGGGAAGGCAGCAGCGCAGGTGCAGTGGGATGCTTCCAAAGGCTTTCCTATTGGACGCTGCGGGGCGTTCCCGCGCGGGCTCCATCAGTGCCGACGATACCCATATGTGATGACTCAATTCCTGCTGTTCCCGGAGATCAGCTGTTACAGGTGAGTAACTACGCTTTCTCTGCACTACCATTCCTTCTTATCTCTCCCAACACCCCTCCCCATGAACACTGCTCTTCTGTCAGATTGCTTCTATCTGTGCCCTTCCCTTTTACTTCCAAATCCGGATGTCACTCCCTTCACCTTGCTGCTCCATATTGCTGGAACAAACTACCTGAGTCTGAATGTCACGCTTTGTCCCTGGCCCCTCTCAAATCCAGGCTGTGCGCTCACCTCATTGGTGCCACTGTTGGATCAGATCCGCCTAAGCTCCCTTGTGTTTCCTGAACATTCCCCCTGGATGTATCCTGCTCACAGCTGCTGTGCTGTCTGTCTCGACTAGATTGTAAGCTCTGCTGAGCAGGGACCATCAGTTACGTGTGTCTGTGCAGCCCTGCGTACACCTTGTAGTGCTATACCAATAATTAGTAGTTGTTGTAGTTGTAGTAGGGCCTTCTGGCTATGTCAACTGAGGCCCACCTAGCTGGGTACTGGCCTTTCTCATAGCAGTTACAACTGTCCCATTATGGCATATGTCCATCTGTTTACATCTGCTACCTGTGGGACAACCCTGTCTGTCTTCCCACAGCCAGCTTTATGACACTGCTCCCCTGGTCAGGGCTGTGGGGCATGGGAGGGGAGATCTCTGTGCCATCACACCACATAGCCAGACCCCAGATATATCACCACTCTCACAGCTCTCATTGATCCTGGCCTGGGTAGGGATGTAGGCCGCATGGGACAATCCGGGGTATGTTGGCACTAAATTGGTCGTGTCTCCCACTGCCAGGCACAGCGGATGTATGGCTGCCCTATCACACTGCCACAATATCTGATCTAATTAGAGTACCCTATGTAAAATAATCCAGAAGGAATCAGCATCGATTCCCTATGGCTAAATGTCAAAATATATCCCAATCAATAATAGGGACCCTCAGAATAAAGGCATTCGGCAGGGCAATCAGCACTGCTCAACAGCAAAATGTGCATTATGGGCATGCATTACTGCTGTTTGCACTGTTGAGTGCCCTTATTCTGAGGGCCCTTTATTATTGACGGGGATATGTTTTGACATTTAGCTGTAGTGAAGCCTCTGAATTTGACTGCCCAATCACACTGGCACCTTGTGGCATTGCGGTCATCCATACAGTCCAGGTACTGGCTAGGCTTTCATGTCCCCCCTTAATTGCAGTTGAGTTTACCAGATCCCCCCCCCCCCCCCCCAATATTTGCTAAGTCCTAGCCTTATGTTACATAAATGTTATCTTACTCCAAAAGTTTCGACAGAACTATAATCGTATAGTTGTTCCCAGTATTTCCACATTAGTTTTACATTTGTATAAAAGCAACAGGTCTCAGACCTTAGAGAGCTATTGGTCCTTGTTCAGTACTGACCCATGCTCTGTTTGCATCAATGACCTGTCTGTTGCTTCACTATTAATTAGTAATTACTTGCAATTCAATATTGTTCACAAAAAAGAAAGAGAAAAAAATGAATGCTTATCTTCAAATTTGCCCGACGCCGATTTCAGTGCTGTTGCGTTTCACAATCAAGTTGTTTCTTCAGGGGCTAGATTCACTCAAACTTCCCCGGATAGATATTCTGAATGGCAAGTTTAATTCATAATATTCTTGTAATCGTCTTGTTCTATATGGGGAATCACATGTCAGTTCCTTCCTTAATTCCATCTTAAATTTGACTATACATAGATAAATATGCAAAGTTAAAAGCATAAGCAATTTTACTGTGGCTGTGTTGTCATTTGCTTCTATCTCTCAATATCAAGTGTCTCCTACTGATGTTGTTAACCCTTAAACGCACAGGTTCCATTCGATTTGTGTATTGAGACCCCCTGGTTTTACGGTTTGCAGCGTAAATATCCATCATTGCTCCTTCACTATTAATGCTTGATCCCGTGATCTCCCTTCAAATCCTGATAAACAGTAATCAATGCAAAAACATTTTAGATCCTCAAACCTATGTCGTTCCTGAAGACAGTGTTCAACCATCGGGGCAGTCAACGTGCGGCATTTTAACCTGCTGCGATGTTCCGTTAAGCGGATTTTAAACTGCCGTGATGTTTTCCCGATATATAGTAGCCCACATGGGCATTCTATGGCATAGACTACATACGATGTGGTACAATTTGTAGAATGACGTAACTGGTAAATTCTGCCATGATACTCGAATGTAGTGGTTTCTTTAGTGACCACACATCTGACATGATCCGCATCGAAAATGGCCCTTCAGTTGATTCAACGGGTTATGTTCTAAAGTACGTAACTTGGTAGGACTAAATATCTCTTTGAAATTTCTGTGTCGTTGCCAGACGCATCTGATTCTCATATCTTTGAGCATTGGGATACTGTGGAGCACATTTAAATATTTGTTCAAAATTTTTTGAATCTTGTAATCAAATGGAGAATGTTTCGTTATTAGATTCAAAATCGATTCCTCTGGATGTTGTTTGCGAGGCATCAACAATTGTTCTCTATTATTAAATAAAGCTCTTTTATATGCCCTATCTATTATTGTTGAAGGGTATCCTCGATCCAAAAATTTTTGTTTTAATATCTTTGCCTGAGCTTTAAAGTCGTGCACATTAGAACAATTCCTTCTGTATCGCAGGAATTGAGAGAAAGGGAGTCCATTTTTTAATCCTTTCGGGTGAATGCTTGAATAATGAAGCAAAGCATTTCGGTCAGTGGATTTATGATGTACGGTAGTTATCCATTCGCTATTCCCTCTTTTTATTTCTACATCCAGAAATGTTATTGTTTCCTGGTCATAGGCGCATGTGAATTTAATCAGTTCCTCTCTACTATTTAACCATTCGACATATTGAAGTAATTGTCCAACTGAACCTTCCCAGATGACAAAAATGTCGTCTATATAGTGACACCACAATTTTACTTGTAAACTAAATTCCGATTTCTTTAACCATGTTTCTTCAAATACTCCCATAAAGAGGTTGGCTATAGATGGGGCGCATGTGGCGCCCATAGCCACCCCTATTTTCTGATGATATAGTTGTTGTTCAAATTGAAAAAAGTTATGAAAAAGTATCAATTGCACTATTTCATTCATAAAAGCAAGATGTTTTTCAGGGAGATCCCCTCTAGTTGATAATGCTTGCATTGTTATCTTGTGTGCTTCTTCTTGGCATATATTAGTGTAGAGAGCATTCACATCTAATGTCACAAGCCAGATGTTCTCCCCATTTGCCCATTGAGAATGAGCACCCAAGATTTGTAAAAAGTGCATCGTATCTCTAACATATGACGGTATTGTTGGTACTAGAGGTCTCAAAAAACTGTCTAAATATATTGAAAGGGGCTCTAACAGTGACCCTTTGGTGGACACTATGGGGCGTCCCGGTGGATTGGTTAGATGTTTATGTATTTTGGGTACAATATAAAATGTTGCTTGCCGTGCTTCCGTGTTATTCAGAAAAAGATATTCCTTATAACTTAAAAATTTATCTTTATAAGCTTCAAAAGTGAAAGACTTAATTTGTTCTTTCAACTGTGGAGTAGGATCAAGTGTCAATAATGTATAGGTGTTGACATCACTTAAAAGGCGATGTACTTCACTCTCATATTGTTCTCGTGCCATAATAATGATTGCCCCTCCCTTATCTGCTCGTTTTATAACAAGGTCATTCTGTGCTTTCAATTCTGATAACATCGTTTGTTCTTGTTTTGTAAGCGCAGTTTGAATTTGTTTATTGTTGGGGGATTCAATCAATGTAGTCATCTCTTGCATTACCAAAGTGCGAAAAATAGTTAACGCCCCAGGTTGAGGACCCGGAGGAATCCAGGTAGATTTTATCGGTAATTTTAATCGAGTTGCTTGCAATGTAGTTTGTTCATTCATTGATTGTTGATTCGTCCCAAAAAAAAAAAATCTATCCGGGGAAGTTTGAGTGAATCTAGCCCCTGAAGAAACAACTTGATTGTGAAACGCAACAGCGCTGAAATCGGCGTCGGGCAAATTTGAAGATAAGCATTCATTTTTTTCTCTTTCTTTTTTGTGAACAATATTGAATTGCAAGTAATTACTAATTAATAGTGAAGCAACATACAGGTCATTGATGCAAACAGAGCATGGGTCAGTACTGAACAAGGACCAATAGCTCTCTAAGGTCTGAGACCTGTTGCTTTTATACAAATGTAAAACTAATGTGGAAATACTGGGAACAACTATACGATTATAGTTCTGTCGAAACTTTTGGAGTAAGATAACATTTATGTAACTTAACAGTCACTTTTACTCCGTGAGATAAGACCATATATTAAAGTCCTAGCCTTACACCGCGTTTCAGCAGGAAAAATGTGGACATTTCCGGCAAAAAGTTAATATGCACACAGGCCTTTCCTGAATACGCTTTCTACGTCTCCATGGCTGACCATACCAACGTTCCACCCTCTCCCGCCCATGTTCTGAGATCCTCGTGCTAGCGCCGTGGATGTGCATGTCAACAGCATTTTTGAATATGGTCTGGGATGTTTAAATGTTTTAGGCACATAAACATCCCTGCTGCACGTACAAACCCCTTATTTGTATTCTGAAATGACCGCCAAAGACAACTGTCTGGCTTTTTTCATGATTTTACTGAGTTTTACATTAATGTCTGAAAACTAGAAGAAAGGCTAACATGTCTGGACATTTTTCAAAGTTTAAAACCTCTATCTTCAGTTCTCTAACCTCTCCCCTTGTATGAGTGAACACACCCTCCAATGTTATTAGCAACAGAAACTCTGGAAGGATCCAGCCAATGGAAAGATTGTGGGGAGCAGAGCACTGGAATGTTCCTCCAGTTACAGAAAGAAAGGAGGTGAGGTGGGAGAAGTTCCTGTGCTGTGTGATGGTACAGAGGGGTTAAGCACTATAAACAGGAGGTTGAAACAGTTTCTTTCCCCTGAAGCAGACAGCAGTACAGGCGAGGAAAGGGTTAAACCTCCAACTCAGAGAAACTCTATGCTTAGAAAGATAGAGAGAGAGCCACACCTCAGCTCCATGACAACCAAGGGAGCTGACGTGAGAGGCAAGGGGGCGGAGTCAAAGCCCATAGGACAGCCCCAAACACTTAAGCAGGAAGTAACAGTTCCAAAGGAGGAGGTGCTGGGGAACAGCAGAGAGACTGAGAGAGAGTCCGAGAACAGGAACAGGAAGGAGAAGTTCCAGGAGAGGTGCTTGGAGAAACCTCTGGGAAAGCATCTTGAGAGAGAGAGGAATTATCACGGGACAAGCAGCAGAGAGAAGGAGGAGAGAAGAACCTTTAAACCTCAAAGGGAAAGGTTGGAAACCTTATCTAGGAGAGAGAGAAGTTCTTCTGAGGACTCTTCCGTTGAAGCTGTGCACACAGGTGGGAGCTTAGGCAGAAACAGAGTTCAGTTTAAAAAGCTGTCCAAACATTCCCAAGGCAGGCAATGTATCTGTAGCTCAAGTTCTGAAAGGAGCACAGGTGGTTTGAAGCAGTCAGCTGATTGTGTGCTGCAGAGACAGGAGTTGGAAATAAACCCTGCTGAGCAGTTTGCCACGAGGGAATCCGTGAAGCAGTTTTGGGACAAATGTTTGCCTTATTCCCAGCCAGTGAAAGCTAGAAGTACCAGGAAAAAGGTGAGCCCTTTAGATTCCCTTAAAGCTGTGTTAAAGGAGTCTGGTATTTTAAATTCCTCCACCCTACCTCCAAGTAAGAAGAACTTTAGCTGGAAACAGCTTAGCACTTTATTAGAGCAATGGAAGCCTGTTGATCTGGAAGCCCCTGTAAATAAGCAGGATATATCAGAGTCAGACGAGGAACCTATGCAAACGGAGGAAGCTTTGATAGGATCTGAATACTCTGACATGGAAACAGATTGCGCTTATTGCCATAAAGAGTGAGAGCTGTGTAACGTTGTGCTGTTGAGAAGTACTGAACAAAGCCCGACTAATTGCAAGGGAGCTTTTACACTGAGAGAGGCTGAGAGCTGCCAAAGTGTAAAACTCAGTCTATTAAGCAGCTGTGAAAGAGGAGTACACTACGGTTGTGTTATCTGTTATATGAAGCTGTTTATGAAGACACTGTTGGTAATAGGAAAAGCATTTAATGTTTGAAGCTGAAAGAAGTTGGTTATTCTGTTGGAACGGACTTGCCTGAGAGTTATCAGGAGGACTGTGTTATACCACGTAACTTCATTTTTGTTGGGAGAAGCATCCATTTATTTCTGTTTAAAGGGGTAGTAGATATCAATTCCTGTGCAACAATAAACTTATTGTTACCCCAAAAAACTTGGCTGTATTCGTCTTGGCTCACAACTACAAGGAACATAGACAACAGCACACACAAGGGATATAAATTTGTGGTCACATCCACTTCTACCAGGCGACCGCCTACCCATACAAGAAGAGGGCGTGACAGCTGTCTAAGTTTAGTTTCTGCATGTAGTTGCAGATGGAATAGAAATGAAGCCCCCCCCCATCCCCTCACACAAATGCCTTAGTATATTTCTATAGGAAATGCTGTTCCAGCAGCTGCAGCATAACAATTATGAAATTGCACCTGTCAAACAGCCCTCCTTTCTCATCTCCTCTCCCGACTTTTTGTTTGTTTGGTGTAATTTGGGACTGCCACTGTTTTTTGTTCTTGGTTATCCCTGTGGCAGCTACACCTTTTGTGTGTGAAAATTTATCACAATATTTAAAGACTTTAAGACTTTAGACTACACAGTTTATAGCACTTAATGCTGAAAAGCCTTTCAAGAACGCTTTCTCTCTCTTTGCTTTAAGAGCATATAAAATATTTATTGCCTTTCTCACATTGGATTTATTAAGGGATGCCAGATAGAAGATAATCTGATCTGGATGGACCAAGCTGCCTCTAATTAATTGAGGGAATCTTAGCCAGTATTTTCATATCGTAGTTGAGAACACTATTGG
The DNA here is from genome assembly GCA_033557465.1 of Ichthyophis bannanicus. Taxonomy (NCBI): domain Eukaryota; kingdom Metazoa; phylum Chordata; class Amphibia; order Gymnophiona; family Ichthyophiidae; genus Ichthyophis; species Ichthyophis bannanicus. The sequence continues at coordinate 399,654,426 of CM066036.1, forward strand.
GCGATAGCTACTACATAAAGTAGGTGATTTCTTTCTTTTATGAGTAGCAAGTAGATTAGCTCTATACATGGAATCAGGTAGCATTTTGCCCTCCAAGACACCATTAAAAACACTGCGCAGCGTTGGTGCTAGTTCTTTCTTCAGTGCCTTATAGTACTCATCCACAGCCTTTCCCTTAGGGAGACATTTAATCATCTGCTCCACCTTAATAGAGAAAATAGGTCAACCCAATGTGTTGAAAGGGAACACAACATATAATTCACTAGCAATGGTTGGTGAATTGCTGTGCATCTCAGGGGGAGAGAACAAACTTTCCTTCTCAAGTCTTAACTGAGTGCCTTCACATGGTGACTCCATTTTATAAATTCTCCAGGAACAAGCAGGAAGTCAGACCTCACTTATGGGTGACGTTGGCACCAACAGAGCCCGCGCAGAGCAATTCTCCAGCTTTCAAAGAAAGCCTTTGGGATTGCTGCCACGCATGTGTGGTCCTCTTCCCTCCCAAGGGTGCCATCTTGCTCGTTCTCCCTTTTTCTGTGGAGCCCTTCAGATGCACGTTCTCCTCCCTCGGAAAAGGTTTTTCGTTTTTGGCCTACTGGCCTTCTATTTTCTGGTTGCACTGGTCCTCTACCCGTCCTTCCCTTGTTCTACCCTTTTTGAACTGTTAGGGGATAGTTTTCTTCGCCTTTTTTGCCAACGGGCTTCACGCCCTTTTCTTTACCTAACCACTGGCCGCGTGGGTCTTCAACCATGCGGGGGCCATTTTTGCCCCTATGGCCACCGGATTCAAAAAATGCGATAAATGCTCTAAGAACATGTCGCTTATGGACACCCATGACTGTTGTCTGAGGTGCCTCGGTGCTGATCATGATCTGGAGCTCTGTTCGCTTTGTAAGAAAATGTCCTCTAAAGCCCTTCTGAGTCGTAAGCAGAAGTCCGAAGTCATTTTCAGAAAGGCCACCTCGGAATCCCCAGTGGCGCCCTCGTTCATCTCTTATCCAGTGGGATCCCCCACCTCGGCCCCATGCTCTCGGCAGCACTCCGAACAGGGGTCCCCTGAAGTGGAGTGGCGCAAGAAGAAGAAGGCCTCGAAGTTGCTGTCAAGGGCTCCCAACAAGCATGAGCATTCCCATGCTCGGTCGCTTAGCCCTCTTTGGCATTCCTGAGAGTTGGACAAGGAGCAGCCCTGCAAGGGACCCCGCACAGATATGGAGGCTTCCGGTGAAGGCGCCCAGTCTCCTGAGGGCAGTCCCGATAATGACCCCCTCTCCTTCTCGACGCCCGAACTGGTGACCCCGAGATCAGTGTCACAGGACTCCACACCCGCGTGGGAGTCCCACATGCAGGTGCTGGAATGCAGCGTTTCTGCATTCATTGCTTCCCAGCAGGCGCTCATAGCCAGCTTCACTGACTCACGCCCAAAGACCGTGGGTCCCTTGCGTGGGACACCAAAATCCGTCCAGGAAACCCCCAAGAGCTGTGGACCTCATGAGGGTCCTCGACATTGGTCTCGCTCGCCCTCCCCAGAGACCCGTATTCATGGGGATCTTCCATTGGACCCCTCCCTGCCAGCATTTCAGTGGCGCTCGCCACCCAAGGACATCTCCTTCCTGGAGTTCATCCGGGATATGGCACAGGCTCTTAGCCTGGCCACTCAGGCCGAGGAGGACCCTTGAGCTGAAGAACTCGACATTCTTCAGTATGAGTCCCTGCCTAGGGAGTCTCTCACTGTTCCGGTCCCTCCCATTCTGTCCCAGCTGCTGCTCTGCATGTGGGAGGCACCTGCCTCAGTCTCCATCATGAGTAAGCACCCCAACACTATGTACAAGGTACAACATGGCCCTGGGTTCAGAAAGACCCAACTCCCCCACACCTCCGTGGTGGCGGAGTTGGCCATGAGGAAACAGAAGAGCCCGAAATTGCACTTGTCGGTTCCCCCCAGGCCGGGAGTCGAGAGCCCTTGATGTCCTGGGCCACAAGGCTTACCAATGCTCCATGCTCTCTTGTCACATTCAAGTGTACCAACTCTACATGGGCATGTTCTTGTGCGACTTGGTCAAAGAGCTCAGAGGTTTTTCCTCGGGCCCCAAGGGCAAGCCTCTCAATAGGTTCAGTGCCCTAATGAAGTCCATCGCAGACTGCTCAAAATACCTCTCCTGAGTCGCCTACAATGGATTCGAGTCATCGGCTCGGGTGGCGCCTGCGGGCATCGGAGCATGCTTCCCTGTTAGGGTGGGGAGCCCACTGCGGGTCATTGTGCACTCAGGGGCAGTGGTAGCCTGAGGAGGCCCAGCAGCAGATAAACTTGATCAAACTCCGGGCAATTCGGTGTGCCCTGAGGGCCTTCAAGGGCTACCTCAAGGAGCGGTTGGTACTCATGCATATTGGCAACCATGTGGCGATGTTCTATGTCAACAAGGAAGGGGGCACTGGCTCATGATCCCTCTGTCGGGAAGTGGTCCTCCTCTGCTCCTTTGCCATCCATCGGAAGATGTCTCTCAGGGCTGCCTACCTCCCGGGTCAGGAGAATGTCCTGGGGGACAGGCTCAGCAGGATCCTTTGCCCTCATGAGTGGCGCCTGGACCCAGGAGTGGCAGGCTGGCTGTTTCTTCGCTGGGGGATGCCTGCGATAGACCTATTTGCCAGTCCCAGAATGCCCAGCTCCCCCGCTTTTGTGGGCCGGTACTGCACCCAGGCAGGGACAGTCCGGATACATTCCTTCTGAGCTGGTCCTCTGGCCTACTCTATGCATTCCCTTCCATCCTTTTCATTGTGAGAACCCTACTCAAGGCTCAGCAGGACCAGGCATCGCTGATCCTTGTAGCCCCCTTGTGGCCTCGGCAGCCCTGGTTCCCGCTTCTGCTCCGGCTGTCGACAGAGCCCCTGTTCCTTTGGGCTCTGCTCTGAGTCTACTAATGCAGCAGGAGGGATGGGTGAAGCACCCGAACCTAGCCTCCTTATCCCTCATGGTCTGGCAGCTGAATGGGTCTCCTTAGCTTCACTGACTCTCCCGGAGGAGGTCGAGGAGGTCCTCCTCTCACCGAGGAAGGTCTCCACTAGACAAGCCTACACCTTCAAGTGGCAGCGCCTCTCGGTCTGGTGCTCAGGGCTCCAGATCGACCCATTCTTGTGTCCCATTCGGTGGGTCTTCCAGTACCTCCTCCTCGAGGGAAGGCCTGAAGTCGAACTCCGTCAGGGTACACTTGATCGCCATCTCAGCGAACCACCTCCCCATCGAGGGAAAGCCCCTCTCGGGGCAGCCATTGGTTTCCCGCTTTATGCGGGGTCTTTTGCTATCCAAGATGCCCATCCGGCATCCCCCGGTGGAATGGGACCTGAATGTGGTGCTCATGCAGCTGACACGTCCACCCTTGGAGCCAATGGCAACGTGCTCACTTTGGCACCTGTCCTGGAAGGTGGCCTTCCTGGTGGCGCTGACCTTGGCTCACCGGGTCAGTGAGCTCCAGGCTCTCATGGCTGATGCACCTTACACCAGGTTCTATAGGAATAGGGTGGTCCTCCATACCCACCCCAAATTCCTGCCTAAAGTTGTCTCAGATTTCCATCTCAACCAGGACATAGTCCTGCCGACTTTCTTCCAGAGATCCCATGCCGACCAGGCGTCGGCAGCCCTTAACACACTCGACTGCAGAAGGGCTCTTGTCTTCTATTTGCAATACACCCAAGCTCATAGCAAGTCTGGCTGACTCTTTGTGACCTACGATCCCAATCATCCGGGGCAGGCAGTTACCAAATGCACCCTTTCTATTTGGGTGGCGGACTGCATCGCCTTTGCCCACACAAAGGCTGGTGCTCCGTTGGATCATTGAGTCACCACGCACAGGGTTCAGGCCAAAGTGGCCTCTGTGGCCTCTCTGCATTCTGTACCCCTGATGGACATCTGCCGGGTGGTGACCTGGTCTTCCACGAATACCTTCGCTGCACACTACTGCCTGGAGAGGGAGTCCCGCCAGGACAGTGTCTTTGGCCAGGCTGTACTCCATAATCTGTTCGGGGTATAAGCAACTCCTGCTCTCTGACCCTTCTTCATGGCTACCAAGGGCTTTGCCTCAAGGACCCGAGAACTCGGGCTTCTTCGGGCATCGGCTCCTGCTCAGGACCTCGTGGAGGCGTTTTTGGTTACAGTTCAGTAGCCTGTAAATGGGTAGTCCCATATGTGAGGACTGACTTCCTGCTTGTTCCTGGAGAAAGTGTAGTTACTCACCTGTAACAGGTGTTCTCCAGGGACAGCAGGAATCAGTCCTCACTACCCTCCCATCTCCCCTGAAGAGTTGCTGGATTTTTGTCCTTCCCTTGCCATCTGCTTGGTAGAGCTCGAGCTAAGGGACCTGACTGAGCAAGATGGTACCCTTGGGCAGGAAGAGGACCATGCATGCGTGGCAGCAATCCCAAAGGCTTTCTTTGAAAGCTGGAGAATTGCTCCGCGCAGGCTCCATTGGTGCTGACGTCACCCATAAGTGAGGGCTCATTCCTGCTGTCCCTGGAGAACACCTATTACAGGTGAGTAACTACGCTTTCTCTACCAAATCTCAGCAAGGTGACACTATAATAGAAGTATGGTAGGAAAGAAAAAGAAAAATACTTACTGGCTGTACGTTGCCCAGGATAAATGCTGCCAACCCATATGCACAAGTGTTAACCATGGTGGTAGCAATAGTTCAGACACGGCAGATGAAGATAACGTTCCTGCTGCAGATAAAGGCCATGGTGAGCATGTTCATGGACCCACAGTGACAGAAAGTAAACCATAGAAGTTAATGAAAAAGTTAAGAGAATTAACTACAATTAAGTGGACCCCTGCAGTTATAGAGGAAATAACATACATGCTACCTGTATGCTACAAATCCTATATTTAAATCAAGAAGTTATACAAAGAATCCACCATATTGCCACTAGAAAAGATGAAAAAAGCAGCCCATACAAATTTAAGATCCTTAATTTTGACAATCAGTTTTAAGAAGTACATGAGTGATAACACTTTAGAAAAATTAAAGGCATCTGTAGAAAAAGAAAGAGGAGACTTAGGCAGAAACCCCATAAGAAAGTCATATGCAGAAAATGAAAGGAGAGCCTCGGAAACGGCCAGCAGAAGAAAGTATAGTGCAGAAAGAGAGAAAGAAGGTCTAGAAAGGAGCATAAAGGTGCACAGTGGAAAGAGAGGAGTCAGAAGGAGCAAAAGAAAAAGAACTGCAGCAGTGAGAGAAAGAAGTGCACCAGAAAAGAAACATGAGATCTGGAACTGAAAGGAAGGCTGCAGTACAGATGGAGAAAGGAGATCCAGGAATGTGGGAGAGTGGCATAAATGAAGAACATCTAAGAAATCAACTGAAGAGGAGGAAGAAAGGCAGGAGAAAGGACCTGGAGGTATAGGAATTAACAATTGAGCTCCTGGTCTGTATTGAAAGAAATGAGTATGCTGGATTCTAAGTGAGGGAAAGATTAACTAGGCTGAATTTAACATCAAATGTTGAAGAATACGTAAGATAAATGGCAAAAGCCAGAAGGATGCTTAGGTGCATAGGGGGAGGAATGGCCAGCGGGAAGAAGGAGGTGATAGAGCCTCTGTATAAGGTTTTGGTGAGACTTCATTTGGAGTATTGTGTGCAATTCTGGAGAGCGCACCTTCAAAAGGATATAAACCGTGCAGAGTTTGGCTACCCAAATGGTCAGTGGGCTTCATCATAAGGCATATGGGGGAAAACTTAAAGATCTCAATATGTATACTTTGGAGGAAGGTGGGAGAGAGGAGATATCATAGAGACATTTAAATACCTCCATGGCATAAATGCACAGGAGGAGAGCCTCTTTCAGTTGAAAGACAGCTGTGCAGCAAGGGGGCAAAGGATGAGGGTGAAAGGGAATAGACTCAGGAGTAAAATGCAGAAATATTTCTTTACAGAAAGAGTGGTAGATGCATAGAACAGTCTCCCAGTAGAGGTAGTAGAGACCAGGACAGTATCTGAATTCAAGAAAGCATGGGACCAACACAGAAACAGGGTCATTTCGACCTGCTATTCGTGCCCCTTCCCACCGGCAGTTCATTTCCCCACCAGTAGCACAACAGGAAAGCTAGTCAGGGATGGGGAAGGGGCAGATTGGGGGTGGAGTTAGGGCGAGCGGTGGGCAGTCGTCGGCCCTGGATGTACAGGACCAATTCTAATGTCGGTCCTGTACATCCAGGGCCGGCAACCTTATTCCACCTCCAAGGTGGAATAACTTTCCTAGATGTCGGGGATCGGCAGCTTGAGGCAGAGGGGGGGCAAGGACATTAACTGCAGCCTGACCCTGGCCTTAGGAGGCCAGATCGGGGGTCGGACTGCAGGGAAATCGATGCCGGTGCCGGCGGCTGGGGATCGCGGCTCTTAAATGGAGCCAGGGTGCCACGGCAACTAGACACCATTGCGCCACGGCTCCATTGAACTGCCCTGACTGAGTTAGTCGTGCAGGGCCTGTATGTGCAGGCCACACTGAATCGCAGATCTGGTCTGCAAATACAGGTCTGATCGCGATTCTGATCCCGCAGGCTAGATGTGCCCCGTGGGATCAGAATCGCGACGCCCTCTGTACGTCCGGTTCAGACCGGGCGTACAGAGGGCATGTATGTCTGGTACGGAATCAGGCCTAAAATCTCTAAAGGAAAAAAAAAGGACTATGGAAGGGCAGACTGGATAGGCCATATGGTCTTTTTCTGCTAGCATGTTTCTATGTTTCTGAACATAAGTACACGTACACGCACACACACTAACATGTCCACACATACACATACATGCAAGCATGCAAAGACACACATACAAGCACATATGCAGTGGCACACCAACACATGCACATTCATATAAACATGCACAGACATAGCAGCCAAAAAAGATATATACATATACAAACAAAATAGAGATACACACACAGAACGATACAGCTAAATCTACAAAACAGAAATATGCACACATACATACAGACTCCACATAAACAAGATGAACACACAGACATGCAGATACAAACAAACAGACAGCAGAGTGCATGAAGAGGGATTGGAAAGAATTTTATGACCCATTTTCTACATGCTTTCTCACCTTCTCAAAAATTAGCGATAGGATGGCCACCCTCCAATTTACAATTATCCTGTGACTATATCTCCTACTCAACCCTGCCCAAATCCTGCCTATCCTATGGAAGCAAAAAATAAAAAAAATCACTTAGTAACAGATTACTGGCTCAGTACTATTTGACCAGTACTATATATCCCAGCTGACAGCTGTAGAAATTTGACTGCTTGTATGATATAGTTCCTTATCCAAATCAAATTTTGTTCTCAATAATCCTAGGTAGAAAAGCATATAAATTAGTGTGCTTAATCCAATGCACAGCCTTCCTCTCCCTCTGTATACCATGTCACAACCAATCTGCCACTATTGACCCAGTTGTTTTTTGTGGAGTTGTTGACTGTTGGTTCCAAGTTACTTCTCCTGTGACCTGTCGTATCCCTAGGTCATGCTTCCTGTATCTGCTACTTGTTTTCTTCTTCTCACCTTACTAGCTGACAAGTGATCACCACCAACCTCCTAGCATTGAACTGGTTAATTTCTGGGGCGTTATAGCCTGCTGATTCCAACCTATGAAATCAATAGACCAAGCTTATTTTATCTTCTGCTTGTTTTCTCCTTCTTCCCTCTGCTCTTGAGGGAATGAAGGGCTGGTTGTTTGCAGTAGCGCATCTTCCCAATCCTGTTTCTTCTGCTGTCTTCTACATTTGTACCAAGTATGCTTGAGTTCTGTCACAGGACTAGTTTGCACCACCTTTGCAGTAGGTTATTCCAGCTACCTACCATCCCCTCATTAAAGATGCATTTCCTCTGAACTTTCCTCCATCTTACTTCGTATCATGGTTCACTGTCCTTGAAATTCTTTTCTATGGAAACATTTATGTTCCTGTAATTTATATAAGACTGTCAATTATATGAATATTTCTATCATTTTCACTTCTTTCCTGCACTGACTACATTTTGAGGTACTTTTTCAAATGTTTGTTATGAGAATTGGATTTAACTTGCAGAGTTCAAGGCAGGTTACATTCAGGTACAATAGTGTTTTCCTGTCCCCAGAGGGCTTACCATTTAAGTTTATACCTGAGGCAAAGGAGGGTTAAATTACCCAAGGTCATAAGGAGCAGCAGTAGGATTTGAACTGAGCTTATCCTGGTACTTAGCCCACTGCACTAACCATTAGGCTACTCCACTACTAACTCAGTATTCAGATGATTTAGCAACTTAACTTTGAGAGTTAACCAGATGCATAATTTTTGTGAAATTTCTTGGTACACTGACTATTTCAGTTTTAACCGGGTAAGTAAAGCTTGACTTCCTATGTGTTTCCTTGCCACTCCCTAGATGTGTTCTTGTCCTCAGCTGTTGTGTTGTCTGTGTTGACTGGATTGTAAGCTCTGAAGAGCAGGAACCATCTTTTACATGTGTCACACAGTGCTGTGTATGCCTTGCAGCACTATACAAATGGCAAGCAGTAGCAGTAGTAATAAGAGCATAGCTAAACGTTAATTAGATAGCGGCAGTATTCAGCATTATACACTTAACCGGTTAAGCTTGGTTGAAAAAATACCTGTCCTAAAATTAACCGTATAAAGATATCCAGTTAACGTTAACCAGATATTTTCAAACACCTACATTTTTTTAAAATTTTCTATTTATGCATTTTACATTTATCAAGCACACAAAACTTGTACAGCAAAGATAAGCCTGTAACATACAATTAAGGAAACATAATATTAACAACAATAAAATAAAACAGATTTATCTTTAGTCCCCAAATATAAGAGGGAGAGGAAAGAAAAACGGCAGAGGGCAGGAACTCCTCTGCACGCAGCACAATGAATACTTTTATGTACTAAAGAAACTTCCAATAGGCGACAGAGAACCGAGCATAATACTTAGGATGGAACTACTCGAATAGGGGAGGAAGTCACAATATGGGCACGGAGGAAAGAGGACAAATCCTCTGGCTGAAAGAAAACATATTTATGGGACTGATATACAATTATACATTTACATGGATATCTAAGCATAAAGGTCGCCCCAAGACGAGTTACCCCAGGTCGCAATAATATAAAAGACTTGCGCCGTCTTTGCGTCTCTCTGGATACATCTGGGAATACCGCAACCTTTTTCCCCATAAACAAATTGGCTCACTGTTTGAAATAAAGCTTAAGAACCCAATCTCTATCTGATGGTAACGCAAGTGAAACTATTAAGGTAGAAACAGGTATATCATCGTCCTTAGGAGTTTGAAGCAAGGCAGAAACATCTAAAAAGTCCATATCCAACAGACCAGCTACTTTCTCCCCTGTTTTCTTCCCCGAAGGCAAGAAATATGCTTTAGTAACAGAGGGAATCAAATTAGCAGACACTTTCAAAGCCTCTTGGAGATACCTCTTGAACAAGTCCACCGGAGAGACTGCAGACAACATAGGAAAATTAAGTAAGCAAATATTTGAAGATCTAGTAGCATTTTCAAGTACTTCCAGCTTCAGCCTGATAGCCATATTTTCTTTTACTAAGGACCCTGACAAATCTGAAACCTGCAGCAACTTCTGGTCCATAATAGAAGCTTGCACTTTAATTTCAACAACCTCCGATTGGAGTTTAATACAGGAATCTTCCAAGTTAGTCACCCTAGAAACAGCTAACGCCAATTGCTGAGTCACCACTACAGATAGTTGCGAAATCGCATCCCAGATACTATCCAAAGATATCACCGATGGACGCTGCAAAGTAAAGTCCAAGGGAAGCTTCGATCCCGGGAGAAGATATGGAAAGCTCTCCTTCACATCAGGCCCAATCTCACCTTGAGTAGCAGCCACTACCTCCGGAGTGTGTAAACTCACTGGGCTTGCAACTTGAGCTGTAACCCGCTGCTCACCGATCTTCACCTCGAGCTGGCCCCGCTCATCAGCTACCGGCCCCACCACTTGGGAGGGGCTCTCAACTGCGCCTGCAAGAGGAGTCATCAGAAGGCCCGGAGCCGAAGGGGGCAATCATCCATCCGGGGAGAGAGTAACATCTAGGGTAAGCGACACCGATACCTCCTCAGCCGGTGATGCAACACCCTCTTGTATCTCCCCAATTTGCTGCTGGGTTAGCTGGACAAAGCGATCCATAGGTCCAGAGGGAGTAGAAGGCAGTTTTGCAGAAGAAAGCTCCGCGGGAGGAACCTTCTGCTTATCCTTCCGTTTAGGCATTCCAACTCAAAACAGCCCTGTCGCCATCTTGGAAAAGAACCCCTCCCCCTAAAACACCTACATTTAATAGGCTATCTTTTTTAATATCCGGTTAAAGATAACCAGATAACTCCTCTTCGCATCTTTATCTACACAGAGGTCAATACTCAATCAATGGATATTTGGTTAAAGTAAGGCATAACTTGTAAAGAGTGACAGAATGTACAGTACTTAAGTAGATTTTCAGTAGCTTTAAATTACACACTTAAGTTCCTAAAGTTCCAGTATAGCCTACCAATTGGGAGCGTTAACATCTATAATAATTTAGCCTTGGCAAGCTGGAAGGTCAGCACAAAAGAGGAAGGCCAGCAATGTGATTGAGCAATACAATGTATTGCTCAATCCTTTAAACAAGGATACATGCCAGATGCCCTCAAAACATCAATCATCCGACCAACCATAAAGAAGAACAACCTGGACCCCAAGGACCCCACCTCCTACAGACCAGTGGCAAGCCTCCCCCTCGCCACTAAGATAATAGAAAAGATAGTCCAACACCAGCTCCAAGATCATCTAGACACCAACGACATACTTGACCCACAGCAACACGGTTTCCGACCACTACATGGAGTTGAGACCCTCATGACCATCCTAATGAACACACTCATCATCGGAACACAAGAGAAAAATTCAGGGTACATCCTGATCTTCCTAGACATATTAGCGGCCTTCGACACAATCTCACATGAAATCCTCATACACAGACTACAAACAATCGGAATCAAAGACACTGTACTCCAATGGTTCAGATCCTACTTAACTAACAGACAGCAATGGATTCGCACCCTCTCCACAACCTCGCCCCCCTACAAACAACTTCAAGGAGTACCCCAAGGATCCACCCTATCAGCCATGTTGTTTAACATATACCTACGTCCACTATGCTCAATCATACGCACCCACAACATCAACTTCCACATCTACGCGGACGACATAATGCTCTACGCACCAATTACAACCACCAACCCAAAAAACGAACAGCTATCAGCTTGCTTCAACGACGTGGCCAACTGGCTACAGGAGAACAATCTATCCATCAACATAAAGAAAACCGAAGCCCTAATAGTAACAAAAGAACCTGACTTCAAACCACCTACCCACCTCAACATAGGAACCACACAAATACAAATCCAGCCTCAAATAAGATATCTAGGCGTCATCATTGATCAAGCTCTCACCTTCAAACAACAAATCAACAAAACCGCTGGGATGATATTCCACAAAGCTAAAACTTTCCAACGACTCCGGCCCCTCCTAGAACCTCACGACTTTAGAACAGTGATGCAAGCTGTGACACTCCCTCATCTGGATTTCTGCAACATAATCTATCATGGACTTCCTGCCTCGCACACCAACTCCCTCCGTACTGCCTTAAATACCACAGCAAGGATTATTCAAAATGCAAAAAAACGGGAGCACATCCTAAGAGACCTTCACCTCCTTCCACTGCAAGCAAGAATCAAGTACAAAGCCATCTTACTCATCCACAAAACTATCCACCAACCACGGAACACCTCACTACACTCCTTACTGCCTCGACCATCCCACAACAGATCAACCAGACATTCCTCCAATAACTCTATTGTTGTCCCCCACAAAAGAACCAAATCTACACAACGGACCTGCAACAGAGCATTCGAACTTTATGCTCCATCCCTCTGGAACTCTCTACCAAACCACATCAAGAACAACAACGACATCACATCATTTAAGAAACAGCTGAAGACAATCCTATTCCGTGAACATCTCTCAACGGAAACACCACCATGACCTCACACTTAGATTTTAGCAGAAGTAAATCATGTCCATGTCCACCCATAATCATTAATTGTTGACCCTGGTGATGGCCCCACCCTAAAAGAAATTACCCCTCCCTATGTTACATGTTACACCGCTTTGACCCGGTGAAAAGCGGGATATAAATGCAGTTAAATAAATAAATAAATAAATAAATAAAATAAATAAACAATAATAGGAGACAAGTGAACCTGCATACCCCTTTCAGTGGCAGGGCAGTAGATGATTAAACATTACTAAATTTCCCTTGCCACCACAGACACCCCCTCCTGCCTTCTTCTAACAGTCTCTTCCCTTTATTTCCCTCTTAGATCTGCATGCCCTAGTGAACTACAGCATACAACTGGACATAGGCCGGAGAGATATGGAGCAGCCTCGACTGATGATACAAAACATACCAAGTGGCAGCACAATTGTGGGAACAACAGAAACCTGCTTCCAGAAGAGGATCTATGCTCCAGTATAAGATTTTGCTTTTAGTGTTACTTATTGTTGGGGCAATTTTTAAACAGTACGCAGCACTTGTAGGCCTTTGAATATGTTGTACCCACAGGGTGGCAGAGGGGACAGCAGATACTTGTATCAGTCTACATTAGTTTCTGCTTTGAAGCAGGTGCAAATGTATTCATAAAATGTCTGTGTGTGGCCTTCAAACTGAAAGCCCTATGTGGACTTTCCGTTTCTTGATCTTTTTCCATTTCTATTCTATCTCCTTTTTGAACATGGGTAAAAGTAGGGGACATGAAAGGTAGGGGAACTTTAATTTACAGTAAAATGGGTGGGGCAATTTTCTGCTGATTTCTGGTAGAAAAAGCTTTAAATATTGCCCTTCCCTTATAGCATGGAGAGTGCTTTGAAGCAGGGCTTGATTTAAGATGTTGGCACCCATGGGTTGGACCAGAAAGCGGTCTGATAAAGAGCTTTCTCCCTCAGAGATAATAGAGAATGGTCCTAAAGTAGAGGAATGTGCCTTCTGTTTAGCTTATGTAGTTGGTGCTTTCCAAATTTGGCATCCTAGGCAGTTGCTTGTGTTGCCTATGCTTAAATCTGGGCCTGCTTTGAGGGAATTCAAAGTGCCTGAGCCCCACTGACAAGGAACTATTAAGTTAGCTGACATTTTGCCAGAGCTCCATTGACAGCACTCTGCTGTGAGGAAGCTTGCATAAGCAGGGTTTCAGTGACATCCTCAGGGAGATAACACACTTGGCCTTCTTTGTTCATGTTCGCTTTATACTATATAAGCATGTAAAATAGCTGATTGGGACCATTTTAAAATACTAAGACAACAGTACTCCATATTTTTTCACTTCTGCAAAGATGTGCCTAGAAGATTTCCTATCTCCGGTACAGCTCAGGATAAACTTTTCTGTCACTGGAGAAACTATCGCCAACGTCAAAAATCTACGACCAGTCCTGGACCCAACAGTGAATACCACGCTGCACACTAAGGTATGCTACTCCACCCCCCCCCCCCCCCCCCCCATTTTCCTGCTGTGCTCTGCTGGTATGGTGTCTCTGAATCCCAGGGCCTGAGCTTTATCCTGGCTAGTAAATCCTTTGGAATAATCAGTGGCCTGGGTTCAACCTCTGTTTGATATTATTTATTTAGACAGATTTGTATACCACCTTATCCTACAATCAAAGTGGTCACATCACAATTGGAGGGTTACATTTAACATGAGGGTACTTAACAACATTATACAATGAACTCGTATGTCTAGTTGGGATGATATTATACCCAATTTGAGACATATTTCTGTTCATTTGCAGATTTCTTTCCAAAAGAACTGTGGAGAAGACAAGATCTGCACTTCCAATTTAAACATTAGTTTCTTAAGGTAAGTTCTGCTCTCCTAAAAATGTCCTCATTCTCTACTTCTGCTCTCCCCACCTCTGACTGCCAGGGGCATACTGAGAATCTTTAGATGGCATGGTAAATTTGAATTTGGAGAGGCCCAGTCAAAAAAAGGCTGCCATTGCCAAAGAATAGGTCCAAACCTTTTAGAAGTTGGTAAAGGTACCATCATTACATATATGAGAAACTCACTAAAACAGAGGCGCCAGCCCTTATGTATAGTTAGAAATTGACTGATAGACGTACCCCCTCCCAGAGGTCCCTGCCTTTAAGGACACAAATCCTGGCATGAAAGCTTTGGGAATTACAAACCTGAGCATACAGACTACTAACAACAAACCCCTGCCAGGAAGTGCTGGATTGACTTTTTAGTCAGCAACAGGACGATAACTCTCCACCTCTTCCAACTATCCCCTTTAGGGCCTGTATCATAAACTCAGATATGATGCAATCCCCTTTTGTATATAATGTATAAAGTTCACCTGTTACCCTTGTTTAAATTCCCTGTTCTATGTAAGTTCAATGTATGGCTGTTCCACATTGTACAAACCTGTTCCTTGTAAACCGCGCTGATGCCGAATAGTGCGGTATAGAAAAACGTTAAATAAATAAAAATAAATAAGGTTGCTCTTGCATCAGACTGCAGCCGTCTGTGATTGGTTGAAACCTCCTGATGTTTTTTTTTAATTGAGCAGTCCATTGCTGGCCACCTTCTAGCTGAGAAGCATCAAGAGGCTGTTTGTAACTGGAAGAAAAAAAAACTTGGGAGTTTGGCTTCAACTCTCCTCTAGAGTTCTAAGTTTTGAACTCAAATTTAAAAGAAAAAGCAAGGGACTCACTAAAATAGAGGTTTCAGCCCTTATGTATATTTATAAAGTAAACCCCAGCTCTGGGACTGGGTCAGAGATGAGAAGGAAAATATTCTGCATTTCCTGACAACCCTGCAACTTTGAGGTTCCTTGGGAACAGGTTGAGCCGTGCAACTGCCAGAGACCAAATTGAATTGCCATACAAGTGGTAAGATCAAATCATAAATAAACCAAAGAAAAACTAGAATTTATTTTCCTAGCAGGAAACGGCAGCAAGAATTTGAATGGGACTAAGCTTGTATCTAGATCCAAACAGACTTTATAGTACTTGTGCAACATTCTCAAAAATGATTGGGTTTCAGTTACCAAATTGATTACCATAGCTGCATTAAAAACAAACTGCCTTGGTTTTTGTTGTTAGCCAGCAGTGCAAAGTGTTTTAATTTGTGTATTTCATCCAGTTTACCTTAATTGCTGATTTATTTGGAAGATATTGTTATTTAATGATTCAAATTCTGTCTGGTTTGCTTTGGTAAATATTTGTATTGTTTTCCTGTGTGAGCTGTTTCTTGTTCGGATAGAGCCCGATCCCATAACATGCACGTCTGGCCTGCGGGTACATCTAAATTGAAAACGGGCCCTGTTTGAACCTAATTCCACATCTGCAGGTCTAGATGTGCCCAGGGGTCCAGAATCGGGGAGATAAATATGTCCGACACAGCATGGCCAAAGTGCTAATCAGCCAGTCCGTACATGCATCCGACACGAGGCCCACGCACAGATGTAGGCACAGGCCATGTGATATAATGGAGAAACATGTCCCCGTTTAATATTATGGGACACAGGTAAACATTTTGGACGTTCTCTCACCCATCGTATTCTGAAAGGTTGCACTTGTAGATCCTGCCCACCTCCAGGATGTACCTGCACATGCCATGCCACCTCAGTAAAACGTGCATCTCCTAAGCTGCTCTTCACACTGAGAGTAGTTTGCTGATACAAACTAGACATAAATACCAATGATAAATGACTACTGCTGCACCCTAGACCATATACTAGTCATCTGCTTTCCCTGAAAAATGCTAGGTAATCCCAGTGTATCCTAATATAGTAGAAGAGAATGTAAATATGAACATGTATGTCAGGACATACCTTGCATCAAATGGTACTTGGCATTAGAAAATGTCCTCAGTGATCCTTACCTTAGTCATCTCTACAAACACACTTTAAAATGCTAAGGATGGACCCTTACCATGTGCACAAAACCTGAAACAAACAGTGTAGTTCCCCAAAGGATGCATAATATTGCTGAGCAACAAATGTATGCCCTTTTCGTGCCTCGGGCCTATAAGTGCACTCATTTTGTTGTTTTGCACCACTGTTCCTCCCTTATCTCTCCCTACATCCCTTCTCAGGAGCTCCACTCTTTTGGCAGATTGCTTCTATCTGTGCCCGTCTCTTCTACTGCCAACTCCTGACTTCGCTCCTTTCACTTTGCTGCTCCCTATGCTTGGCACAAACCACCTGAGTCTATACATCAGGCTTCTTTGGCTCTTCACAAATCCTGGCTGATTGCTCACCTCTTCATTGCTGCTTTTGGATCCAATCTGCCTAATCTCCCTTGTGTTCCCTTACCATTCCTCCTAAATGTATCCTGACCACAGCTGCTATGTTATCTGTCTTGACTAGATTCTAAGCTCTGCTGAGCAGGGAACATCTTTTACATGTGTCTGTGCAGTGCTGTGTACACCTTGTAGCACCATACAAATGATTAGTAGTAATAGTAGTAGTAGTATTAGTATGAGCCTCTGGCTATGGCATCTGATTTCCATATATCTCGGCACTGGTATTTCTCACACAGAAACACCTGTCCCATCGTGGCATATGTCAGCCTGTATACATCTTCTATCTGTGGGGAAACCTTGTCTGCCTTCCCACAGTCTGCTCTGTGGTACTGCTCCCCTGGTCAGGCCTGTGTGGGCAGGGGAGGGAGGATTCTTGTGCCAACATACCCAGGTAGCTAGCCTCCAGGTATATCATCACTCTTGCAGCTTGCATAGATCCTTGACTGGGGAAGGATGTAGACTTCATGCCACAACCTGGGGGATGTTGTCACAACATCAGTCATGTCTCCCAGTGCCTGGCACAGCTGATGTATAGCTGCCCCATCACCCTGGCATCTTGTGATACTGTGGTCACAAGTACAGTTCAGGTACTGGTCAGGCATTCATGTGCCCCCAGAATTGCAGATGAGCACACCAGATCCTCCCATGCAACCCTCAAATAACACACAAACACTCTCACTTGCAGTCACAATAAACACAGCTGTCAAAAAGATTCCCTGCACCTATAAACAGTTGGTATAACATAATAGCATGTCATCCCAGGACTACAAATCTGATCTGCGTTTCTCACCTAAACTAGAATCTTTGCCATACTCACTCACATACTATCCCTATATCACTTGTCCCAGTTTACTGAATATAGAAAATGATAAGGAAACCCTAGCTTTGCTCCTTTAGCACAAACAGCAACAGTCAGCATAGCCAGCATAAACACAATCAGGGTCATTCCACTATTCGGCCCCTCTGCTGACCCCGACTAACTTTCCCACATGTTGTACGGGGAGGTTAGACGGGGACAGGAAAGGAGTTCTGGGGGGTGGAGTTAGGGCAGGCAGTGGGCAGTCAGTGACCCCAGATGTACTGGGTCGATTCCAATGTTGTCCCTGTATGTCCAGGGCCGGCGGCCTGAACGGGGAATTATTCCATCTCTAAGATGGGTGGGCCTGGGTTCAGGAAAGGCAGGAGGGTGCAGAGGAGATTCTCTTCAGCCCGACCCTCGCCTTGGGAGGCCAGATTAGGGGTCGGGCTGCAGGGAATGAAGACTGCAGTCCGGCAGCTGGGGATTGCGGCTCCTGAATGGAGCCGCAGTGCCATGGCAACTGGATGCCATGGCGCCATGGCTCCATTCAGGAGCCCTAACTGAATTAGCCGACGAAGGCCTGTACATGCAGGGCATCCAGAATCGGGATCCCAGCCTGCACATACAGGCCTGGACATGATTCTGATCCTGCAGGGCTAGACATACCCCGCGGGATCAGAATCTCCATTCACTCTGTGCATCCGGTTCTGACCGGGCGCACAGAGGGCCGGCACATCCAGAACAGAATCAAGTCCAATTGCTCTTCTTAATATGTCTGTAGGGGTGTTTATCAATGTTTCATTACCATACAACCCTCCTTCACCTCTGCTTTCTGTTCTTTACAACTGCATCTTGTGTTCTTCCAGACTGCAGATACAACAGTTCAAAACATAATTGTCACAACTGTTCTTCAATATGGAATGCATTGAAGAGCAGAGCAGAATATTTTCTAAGTCCTGCCCTTATTCCTCATTTCCACAGGTATAACACGGACATCTGCAGGAAACACTTAAAATGTTCATGGGCCTTTCCTAAGTATGCTTTGTATATCTCTGTGGCTGATCATGCCCCTGTTATTTTATTTATTTATTTATTTAGACAGTTTTGTATACCACCTTATCCTTCAATCAAAGTGGTCACAACACAATTGGGGGATACATTTAACATGAGGGGATATGAGACACATACACTAATACTTACAGGGAACATGGGCAATGGAGGGTTGTGTCTTGCCCAAGATGACAAGGAGCACCTGTGGGACTAGAAACCCCAGTCCTTCCAGCCCAAAGTTGCTGTCCTCTAGTGGGATTTGAACCACTGACCTTCTGGCCTGTGGTACCTTGCCCCAACCACTAGGCCACTCCTCCCCTTATGCCCCCTCTCACCCATATCTGAAATCCCCATGCTAGCACCGTGGATATGCATGTCAGTAGTGTTTCAGAATACGGTCGGGGATGTTTTTGGCAGATAAACATCCTGTCGCACATACAGATCCCTTATTCGTATTCTGGAATGACTCCCATTGTGAAAGACAAGGTTTAGTTCATGTATATTTTTGTCTGCTGTTATTCTGAACACAGTAAATTACACCACAGGGCTCATTCCTACTATTTCATTTAGAGATAGCCAGTTTCACTACATCTGATACAAGTTCTTTGAACTCTGTACATTTTCCAGGGGTTGGAGTGCATATCTAAGCACCAAAAATCTTCAGCCTCCTAAAGGTGTCTCGAGGCTTGTTTCCTGTAGAATTTAAGCAACTGCAGGGCAGAAAATGCAGCCCCAGGCTACACATATAATATAATGAGAGGTCTAAAACAGTTGCTTTCAACACATAGGTATCTTTTTATAAAATTATCCCTTATCTGAAAAATCCATAAAGCTACCTATTTTATAAAAGCATAGGTGCCTATGTGCCTTTATAAAACCAGCTCCTACATTGTCCTCTAGTAGCACACAAATGCTCTTGCACAAATTTACACTTGCTCTGATAGTATAAATATATTCATGTACATGCATATTTTGTAATATATGTATGTACATCACAACTCCACCCCAGCTCTGCCCAAACTACAACCCTAGAATGCCTATGTGCAGATCATTTAAAATTATAAGTTAACATTAGATGGCCTATTTTTTGTGCATGTATATGAATACACAATTTTATAAGTCTGTTTTTGTATATGAAACATGCTTTATACACAAAAAAATCTTTACAAATACACCTATAAGGGACAATTCTATATAGGGTGCTTAGAATTACATTCTTAAAATGTTCATAAGTCCCTATTCTGAAGGACTGACACGTGAAAAGTCACTCGTGCGTGCTTTGAGTAGTCGCCATGCTGTAAGCACATGTGTAAGGGAATCAGGCTCCAAAAAAGTCTCAACTCAAATCTACTACTACTACTAATACTACTACTGAGCGTTTGTATAGCGCTACAAGATGCACGCAGTGCTGCACAGACATGTAAGAGGCAGTCCCTGCTTATCAGAGCTTACAATCTAGTCAAGACAGACAACAATTATTCTGCAATAATATACCCATGTATTCAGCTGTTATGTGTGTAACTCTCCAAGTTAATTTAACTCTGCTCATTGTAAAGTTTTACTGTTGAAATGTAAACCATCTTGAATGGAAGATGAGGCCATATAAAAGACCTGTTAAATAAATAAATAAATAAATAACACAGTAGGTGTAGACAGAGATACATCTAGGGGGAATGGTAAGCAAACACAAGGCAATCAGGTGAGTCAAGATCCGAAAGTGGCAGCGAAGAGGTGAGTTTTCAGCCTGGATTTGAAAAGGGTCAGAGAAGGCGCCTGACGTACATACTCAGGTAGTTTGTTCCAGGCATAAGGAGCAGCAAGGTGAAAGGAGCAAAGTCTGGAGTTAGCAATAGAAGAGAAGGACGCAGATAGATGTGATTTGCTAGAAGAACATAGTTCCCAAGGAGGAATGTAGGGAGAGATAAGTGATAAAAGGTAGTGAGGATCTGCAGAATGAGTGCACTTCCAGGTCAGCAGAAGTTTGAACTGGATGCATAAATGGATAGGGAGCCAATGAAGTGACTTGAGAAGAGGGGTAATATGAGCATGATGAGGCTGGTGGAAGATTAGCCGTACAGCAAAGTGTTGAACAGATTGAAGGGAAGAGAGATGATTCAGCGGGATACCAGCAAGGAGAAGGTTACAATAGTCAAGGTGGGAGGTGATTAAGGAGTGGATAAGTTTCTTAGTAGTGTGTTCAGAAGGGAATGGGTGGATTTTGTTGATGTTATAGAGAAAGAAATGGCAAGTCTTAGCTATCAGATGGATGTGTGTGGAGAAGGAGAGAGAGGAGTCAAAGACAACCCCAAGGTTTTGAGCTGAGAAAACAGGGAGGAGTAGAGAGTTATCCATAGAGACTGAGAAAGGAGGAAGAGGATAGGAGGTTTTAGGGGGAAAAATAAGAAGCTCAGTTTTGGCCATGTTCAATTTCAAGCAGTGGTGAGACATCCAAGCAGGCAGAGATCAGAAAGGCAGGCAGAGATCTGGGTCTGGATTGCCAGAGAGATTTCATGGGTGGAAAGGTAGATCTGGGAGTCATCAGCATAAAGATGGTACTGAAAGCCATGGGAAGAGTTGAGCACACCAAAGACTGGGTATAGAGAAAGAAAAGGAGTGGACTCAAGACAGATCCTTGGGGTGCACCAACTGAGAGCGGGATAGCAGCAGAGGAGGATCCACCAGGACAAACACTGAAAGAGCGATGAGAGACTTAAGAGGAGAACCAGGATAGTACAGAACCCTTAAAACCAAGTGAGGACAGGGTATCAAGGAGAAGGTCATGGTCAACAATGTCAAAAGCAGCAGAGAGGTCAAGAAGGATAAGGACTGAGTAAAGACCCTTGGATTTTGCCAGGAACAAGTCACTGGAGACTTTGGTAAGAGCCGTTTCAGTAGAATGTAAAGGACGAAAGCCAGATTATAAAGGATCCAGGAGTGCTTGAGAGAAGAGAAAGTCAAGGCAACGGTGGTGAACTGCATGTTCAAGTAGTTTAGAAATGAAGGGGAGGTGGGAGATGGGTCAATAGTTAAAAGGACAGGTAGAATCAAGTGAAGGTTTCTTGAGGAAAGGTGTAACTACAGCATGCTTGAAGACTGCAAGGACAGTTGCAGTGGAGACTAATAGGTTGAGAATATGAGAGATGGAAGGGACAACAGTGGAGGAGATGGGCATAAGAGATTGGTAGAAATAGGATCAGAGGAGCAGGTAGTGAGTTTGGAGGAGGAAAGGTGTACGATTTCCTCCTCAGAGATCATAGAAAAGGAAGAAAGGGTAGTAGAGGCAGAGGGAGAAAGTTGGGAGTGAAGAGGGGGAGGAGGGGAAGTAGCTGACTTTGAGGAATTAGAGGGTGAGTCTCTGTGCTTTTGGATCCTGATCTTCTTAGTCTCCTGTTCACCTCCTATGTGTTTCCTTACCATTCCCCTAGATATATCCTAGTCCCCAGTTGTTGTGTTATCTGTCTTGACTAGACTGTATGCCCTTAAGAGAAGGGACTGTCTCTGTACAACACTGCATAAGCCATGCAGTGCTATACAAATGATAAGCAGTAGTAATTGTAGTAATTGTGAATGTTCAGTTGGCATGGGCATGGAGGCAGAGCCTAAATCTATGGGTGTACATTATAGAATACTATGACTTAGGCAAGTCACTGACTTAGGAGACTTCATCAGTTAAGACATTAATATCCTCCTTTAACTCATGAGTTACTATCTCTACCAAGACTTGTAACCTCCTTATACTGGTTTCTATTTGGTTCATTTCTATTCCTTCTGCTATGGATATTGAGGCCCCAATAGAGGCAGCTATTACTTCATCAGCCGTCAAAGGGGTGGTGCTGTTAACCAGTGCATAAGCCTCTTTCAAGGCTCTTTTCCTCCTTGGTGATTTTAGAAACTGGGGATGCAGACTGGGAAACATTCCATGCTAAAGGTCTTAATACTATATACTACAAGTCCTAACCAGCACATACCTCCCCAATTGGGAGGCAATCCCTTATAGGCTTTGTCCCCACAAATAAAATAATGCTCCGCTGGTGCCACTTTCCCATTTGGGTAGGATAACTTTCCAAGCATAATCTGAAAAGTCTCAATCATAGTGACCCCTCCATGGAAATGGGAACATGTGATCTATATCAGAGGATTTACAGGTAGAGCAAATTTCGAAACCGCGTGCCTTACACCACTTAGCAGCAGGTTTAAACCTAGCTAAATGTAAAAAGTAAGTGGTATTTGGAGTCCCTGGGAGCCTGCACTCATATGCAAATCTGTGGCAGAATCCTTGCACCATACTACCATTTCAATGTTTCCACCCTCCCCACTTCGATGGCCTTTGGCTCAAGTGCAAATGGAATTTCCCACTTGAATTAACCCATTAGAATAAAAACAATACATACTCGGGGCCCATTACAAGACAGACACCCAAAACGGGAAAAGTACTTGAATCCTTCCCTTCCCAAGCCTGGTCCCAGGCAACACTGGAAAAGCATGCTGAGAGATCACCTCTTGAAAAGTAGCTAGTTACTTCAGTGTTGGAACCTGAAAAAGAAAAGCACCATTAGAAGCATTTGTTGGGCAAGGGGCACGTGCCAAAACCTTGGTCTTAGCTGCAGCATCTGCCCTGGCATTGGCCCTTGCCTTCAGAATATCAGAAGCATCATGTGCTTTACATGTCAACCTTGGGTTGGTAACAGAACAGCCTGCAAAAGATCGTATACATAAGAGATATTACAAATAGGCATATCTGCAGAAATAAGAAATCCTCTTGTTTTCCATATCATCCCAAAATTTACCTTGACAGTTTGAGAAAGTCCTTGCTGGATGCAGATCTCAAAGACAATCCTTATTCCGCTATCCCTACCAAGACTCTACAGATGACTCCATATAAGGAACAAAAAGAAAAAGCAAGAACCATAGCACAAGACCTAAAAGGCAAATCTGCCATTCCATAAAACCACTAACTTCCAAAACTCCCAGAAAGAGCCTGCCCAGAAAAAGGCAGCACCATAAATATTGCTATGAGCCCTAGAATATACATACACCTATTTGTAAAACTGAAACAAGTCAGATTACTATACATCCCTGCATAGAAATCCATGCTAACAGAATACCTGGCCTCAGTAACATACTTAGAACCTAGATAAACCCTCACCAAGTACAGAATAGGCGACCACAAACTAAAAATAAAAATATATGGACAATTAAACTGAAGCCCTAAGAATCAAAACTGTATGTAGAACAACAGCAGAGAAATAGAAATAGCTGCATATAAAGATAGCACCAGAAGCGTAGCTAGGCCTTATTTTTTTTAGAGTAGGAGACCCAAAGTTTACTTAGGCAGGCACAGGTCTGAGCCATACTAGTTCTAAGGCATTATTTGTCAATAGCTATATAACACACTTGAAAATGAATTTCTAAATAAATAGTCTGCAACAGCTGGTATGCATCATCATGAGCGACACTTTAAATATTATAAACTCAGTGACCCAAGCACTTACCATCACTAAATCACATGCACGGTTATGAAAACGATGCAAGAATATTTAGATATGTTTCAAGATACTGCTTCATGAAATTTACAATCGCTTTGTAGAAACAAATTGTGATGGACTACACTGCCGGCAAAATGCGTTGTTAGTCAGCGTATTTCTAATGAAACGGGGTGAAGGTCACATTCTAAAAAATACATCCTATTATTAAAAAAGTATATATTATTATCATGTACTGGAGTAGTATTTAAAACCATTAAACTGTCAGTGCCGTTCGAATAAAGCAATACTGTTGGATTCCATTGCTTCAAAAAATCAGAATCCTGAATGCTGTAAAAACCTTCAAATAATTTATTGCGTTTCAAACCATCAAACTGTCAATGCTGATTGAATAGAGAAAGAGGAAATACTGTTAGATTTTGTTGCCTCAAAATTGAAAATCCAGAATGCTATTGAAACCTCCAATATATTTATCGCATTTCAATTAATTTATTGCGTTTCAAACCATCAAACTGTCAATGCCGATTGAATAGAGAAAGAGAAAATACTGTCAGATTTTATTGCCTCAAAAATGAAAATCCTGAATACTATTGAAAATTCCAATATATTTATCGCATTTCAATGAACTGGCTCCAAAATAATATGACGTCATGAAGTATTAATCAGAACACCAGATTATCAAGTGAAAAAAAAAGAGGAATATCAAGCAAAGAAGGCAGCTTTCTTACCGTGCTCCGTGACTGCGTATACCAAAAAAATAGTGAAAGAAGGAACGGCCTGAATTGCGCGGTTTTAACAGCGTTTTCCCACTGGTGCAAGGTGAAAGGTCACCATTCTAAAAACAGCGATTCTCAATTGAACCTCAATGGAGGTCAAGCTAATCAATGCCATTACTGAGTAAACATTCTGAAAATAGCGATCCTTAATAGAAGCCCATCTGATTACACAGAAAAACTAAAGAGTATATTGTTGTCATTGATAAATCAAACTTCCAATACCAATGCTAAGCAAAGGGAAGAACTGCTTGCCCCAATATAAGCTTTATTCAACCTGTGTGTCTTTTTGGAAACTTGCTAGGTACTTGTGAGCTGGATTGGCCGCTGCTGGAAACAGGATACTGGGCTTCATGGACTTTGGTCCGACCCAGTATGGCATACTTATGTTCTTATCCTCTTGTTGCTTTCCTACTCTCTCACTGCTCTCAGTCTCACTCAATCTTGATCCTCAAATCCCCCATTCCCAACACCACCTTGCCCATTTCGAGTCCCTGTTTATTCCATACACTGTCACGACACTCTCTCCTTCTGTGCCACCCAATCCCCGAGTCTTCTGCTCTGTCCTTTCCAAGCATCATAGATAGCCAAACTTAGAAATTCTGGGGTTATTTTCCCATAGGAGGACACTATAGAGAGAATTACCCCATATTGACACAGGACTAAAAATATATTATGAAACAGTTGACTGAATTGAAACTGGCCCCAAGGATTTTAAAAACCAAATGAAAAATATATTTCTGTATTAGACTATGGGTCCGATTCCGAGACGGGTCCTGCAGGGCTGCATGTCCCACTGGGACGTGCAGTCCCGCAGGCCATCCTACCCCTATTCCCCCTCCTGCTCTCCCCGCATGGTTAGAGCCACAGGACGGGGAGAGCCAGTGGGAGGGTCGGGGTCGGGGTGGAGTGGTGGCAGGCCAAGCCGGCAGGATGTACAGAGCCAATTCAGGTCACGGCCCTGTACATCCTGTGGGTTCAGAGGGGACGTACTGATTATTCCACCTCAAAGGTAGAATAATCAGCACCAGTGGGCCAAACGAGGCTGGAGATTCCCCCCCCCACCCGCCCCGGGGCCGGGGCTGAGTACAGGGTTGTCCCCGCCACCTGATCCAAGCCCCGGCTGGCCAGCCATGGGTCTGGTGGTGGTAAAAGGGGGAGGACATTCCCGCAGGCAGGCAGGGGCATGCTGGGCTGTCCTTGGGCCTGATTCTGTGTGCCACGGGACCATTTTATTCCCGTGGTACAGAATCGGGTCCTAACGGGCCCGTCTTGCTCAGGGCCGCCGGACAGCTCGGATGTGCCCCTTTGTGAATTGGGCTCCACTTGTTTGTTGCCCTTTCTTATTCATGTTTGGGCTCCCCTCTGCCTTTTCTTTCAAAGAAGAAAGGGGAAAGGGATATTTATGTAAATAAAGAATAACACTGGGAATTAGTAATATCAGTATACGATGAAGCCTGATAAATTGTGCCCTCATTCAATAAAAGCAAAAGAAAATCATATAAAAAATCAAAACCAGATTGAACAGTGCTTGTGCTAAAATCAGGTTAATACATGCATAGTTAACCTCTCTGGTACCTGGGTAGAAAGATGAATGTAAAATAGACACCTTACAGTGAGAACACTGAAAGAAAATAAAGTTTGCAATGTCTAAGTAGTATGGACTCATAGATCAGCATGCTACCACAAAGAATTTCCATCGCAGCCTCATTCCTAAGTTATGACCTCGTCTGAGTCCTGTAATAGCAATGGTGGCCGCAGCAGGACCTCTGAGAGGACTGCATGCCTAAGGCCCTGCTGCTCACACTCCTTCTGATGCGAAACGTATGATTCAGAAGGGACATAGCCAGCAGGAATTTAAAGGTATGGGTCTCGGATGCCCCATGGCATATTTAGGAGCTCTTCTTTTGCTGCTGCCTGGTAAGCTGCGGGCAGCGTCAGATGGAGCTGCAGCTGGAGAAAGGCAAAATATAAAATAAGTATACAAACATAAATATCAGCAGTATATAAGTGAGCAGTGCATGAGTGATCAGTGAGAAGCAACTGATGGAAGGGTGGGTAATAAATATTGTATTTGCATCTGCAATAATACTCCAAAGGTTAAAATAAAAATAAAAAAAAAACAAAAGAAGAATTTAGATAGTAATGCATAAACAAATCCTACAATAAAACAAAAATATGCACTCTTGTAAATAATGAGAGACTGGCAGCACACAATGGGGTCTGTTTACTAAACGGCGCACATGTACGGGGCGCACATGAGCGCTCTAAAAGATGTATTTAAGTGCTCTTAAGCGCCCCGTACGAGTGCGCGGCACATTAACGGGTCCCGCAAGCGTGCGCCGACAACGCGCACATTTGCGGGGGCGGTAATGTGCGAAAGAGGCGTGCCAAGGCGAAATGAGGGCGGAGGAAGGCCCCCTAGGGGCGGAGAGACGGGGTCAGTGGGCGGAATGTGGGAGGGGAGAGACTCGCCGCACAGGAGCGTGCCCGAATCTGCAAAGAAATTTACCGCCAGTGAAACACTCGCGTTAGAGGTGCTGTGCAGGGAAAAGAAACCGTTTCCGTCAGCAATGTGCAGCACAATAGTGGAAGCCCAAAAACCGTGAGCAGTGTGATCTATGTGCACAGATCAAACGCCGTAATGTCACAGGGCACTAACCACACGGGCGCCGCGCACCTTAGCGCATCTGTCAATCACAGCTTCTGTTCTTCACGACGGAACGCCCACTCCTTATACGGCACCCGCTCGGTACCGCGGACCGCACAACACCGGCCTTTAGTAAACAGACCCCAATAACTTTAAAAATATGGTACTAAAATCAAATGTAAAAACAATGGTAAAACAAATAAATATAATAACTTACTGTACTAAGGCGATGGCAACAATGAATATTAGTCAGTAGATGGAGCCAAAGGATAATGCATGTAAGTAGGGTGACATTATGAATGAAATTGTATATTTATATATTTGTTTTTAAATACCGTGCTATTAAAGATCAGTGCATTTTACATGAGACATATAAGTGTGTTACAAATAACACTTACAGATAACAGTGATTACCACATAATCACTAGATAAAATAATGAATATGTGGTTTACCCCTCACTTGGTTTGCAGCTTGTCGTGCTGTGAGGGCTTGTGTGCATCAGTGATGCTGAGAGCTAAACTATCGGTAGTTTAACTACTGGCAGGGTCTCCCAAGATGGACAGGTCTCAGCTGAGATGCCAGACCAAGACAAACCACCTATCTGGGCAGCAGCAGAATGGGATAAGAACATATAAGAACATAAGATATGCCATACTGGGTCAGACCAAGGTCCATCAAGCCCAGTATCTTGATAGTGTTGACGGCGGAGGATCACATTTCTGTGACAACGGCAACAACACCAAACTTAAACTGCGCGGAAGAAAGGCCCGGCAATCTACTTCTGTATCTTGCCATGAAAACCCAATGGATAGTTACAACAAAACAAATTGTGCTGTAGTGCTGGAAGATGAGACCCCTAGGTTGGAAGGCACTCAACTAGCTACTGGGGAAGAGCTGAAGACTTTTCAGAGTAAAGCCAGCATTTATGATGTGGTTGGATCAAAGCCCTCGGGACGTCTGACTGCTGATGTAGCTGCGCATGAAATGAGAGTCAGAAGATGTAAAGATGTCTTACACATTGGAACATGGAACATACGAAGCATAAACCAAGGGAAGTTGGAGGTGGTCAATAATGAAATGGAACGTGTACAACTTGATCTGTTGGGTGTCAGCGAACTGAAATGGACTGGCATCGAGCACTTTGCATCAGATGATCACATGGTCTACTATGCTGGAAATGAAAGACAAAGAAGAAATGGTGTTGCATTTATAATAAAGAAGAAACTTGCAAGAACTGTAATGAAATACAATGCAGTCAGCGAACGCTTAATCTCTATTCGTCTATGAGGAATGCCTATCAACACAACTATAATTCAAGTATATGCCCCAACAACAGCTGCAGAAGAGAATGAATTTGAAGAGTTCTATGAACAAGTACAAGCTGAAATTGACAGAACATGCAAACAGGATATCCTGATAGTCATGGGTGATTGGAACGCAAAGGTTGGCAACAAAGAAGAAGACAAAGTAGTTGGAAAATATGGACTTGGCAACAGAAATGAAGCTGGAGAAAGACTGATAGAATTCTGCTAGACCAATGATCTATTCATCTCGAACACCTTCTTCCAGCAACACAAGCGGCGACTGTACACATGGACTTCACCCAATGGATTGTATAAAAATCAAATTGACTACATCTGTGGAAGTCAACGATGGAAAAGCTCTATAACATCAACAAAGACAAAACCCGGAGCTGACTGTGGTACAGATCATCAACTACTAGTATGCAAACTCAAGCTAAAGCTGAAAAAGAGCAAACCACTCATGAGTGCAGCAAAATATGACCTTGAGAATATACCACTGGAATTTAAAGACTGCCTGCAAAATCGATTTGCTGCTTTAGATACAAATGATAGAGTTCCAGAAGGGTTATGGAATGACATCAAGAAGGTTGTGTTGGAAGAAAGCGAGAAGTCTCTACAAAAGGTAAAAAAGAAAAAACGGCTAAAATGGATGACGGAAGAAACTCTGGAAATTGCCCAGAAACGCAGAGAAGCTAAAGCCAGAGGAGAAAGAAAGACAATCACAGAACTCAACAGAGATTTCCAACATGCAGCAAGACAGGACAAGGAAAAGTACTACAATGACGCATGCAAGGAAATAGAAGCAGAAACTATTAGAGGAAGAACAAGATCAGCTTTCCTAAAGCTACCAGAGTTATAGAAAAAGTTCCAGCCTCGAATTGGAATGTTACAAGATGCTCAAGGTTCTATGTTGAATGATGCTGAGAAGATCAAGAAAAGATGGAAGGAATATACAGAGTTTTTATATGATAAAGATCAAGTGGACCAATAGCCGTTTCAACCTGTACCTTATGATCTGGAACCATTGGTGATGAAAGAAGAAGTTGAAGCAGCATTGAAAGCCTTATCAAAGAACAAAGCACCAGGCATTGATTGCATTCCCATAGAAGTATTACAGCAATCTGATGCAGCTGTTACTGTACTTACAAAGCTCTGCCAAGCAATATGGAAGACAGCATCATGGCCAACTGACTGGAAAAGATCTGTGTTTATACCAATACTAAAGAAAGATGATCCAACTGACTGTGGAAATTATCGCACAATCGCTCTGATCCCACATGCCAGCAAGATTCTACTGAAGATTATTCAAAAGAGACTACAATCATACCTGGAACAAGAACTACCTGAAGTTCAAGCAGGGTTCAGAAAAGGGCGAGGAATGAGAGACATCATTGCGGATGTGAGATGGATCCTTGAAAAGACTAAAGAATACCAAAAGGATATCTATTTGTGCTTTATCGACTATAGCAAAGCTTTTGACTGTGTAAACCATGAGAAACTCTGGGCCACATTAAGAAGCATGGGTATACCAGAACACCTGATTGTTCTCTTGCACAATCTGTACATTGATCAAGAAGCAATAGTTCGAACGGAACAAGGAGAAACAGAATGGTTTAAAATAAGCAAAGGTGTAAGACAAGGCTGCATACTTTCCCCCTACCTGTTTAATTTATATGCAGAACAAATCATCAGAGATGCAGGATTGTATGAAGACAACAGAGGTGTGAAGATTGGTGGAAGACTCATCAACAACCTTCGCTATGCTGATGATACCACATTACTGGCGGAAAGTGAAGATGATCTGAAAAATTTGCTTCTCACAATCAAAGAACATAGTCTTAAAATGGGCCTGCACCTTAATGTAAAGAAGACAAAGATCATGACAACTGGCATAATCAACAGGTTCATCGTCGAAGGAGAAGAAATTGAAATCGTGAATAACTTTAACCTACTTGGATCAACTATCAATAAAGAAGCAACAAGCAGTCAAGAAATCAGACGACACATTGCTCTTGGCAGAATGGCTATGAAAGACCTAGATAAGAGTCTCAAGAGCAGAGATGTCTCTCTCCATACAAAGATTCGACTTGTTCAAGCCATGGTATTTTCAGTAACATCATATAGATGTGAAAGCTGGACAGTGAAAAAGATAGACAGGAAGAAAATTGATGCCTTTAAATTATGATGCTGGACTGCCCGAAGAACAAACCAGTCTGTACTAGAGGAGATCAAACCTAAGCTTTCTTTAGAAGCTCAGATGACAAGACTTTGACTTTCATACTTTGGACACATCATGCGGAGAGAGAGATCATTAGAGAAAGACATCATGCTTGTCAAGATATAAGGTCAACGCAAAAGAGGAAGGCCAGCAATGAGATGGATCGATACAATAACAGCAGCTATGGGTACCAGTCTGTCAACAATGAGCCGCCTGACTGAAGACCGAACACAATTTAGGATCCAGAGGGTCGCCATGAGTCGACTTCGACTCGACGGCACTTAACAACAACAACATGTGGTTTACATTTATTTATTTATTTAACCATTTTTATATACCGTCTTTCTACAAATCAAGACGGTTTACATAAAACATTTTGTGGCAGTATGTTTCAACTGTTTACATAGAACAAGTTAACAGGGATAAATAGGTAAACAATGTAATCTAATTAAATGAACAATGAACAACTATTTACAAAGGTATATACAGAGATATCACATGGCTGCATAATAGATAATTGAGAGGGTAGCTGCGGGAAGTGGATGTAAAAGGTAGGTACTAAGGTGGTAGGGAGAAATGTTCGAGGAAAAGATGAGTTTTTAACTGCTTTCGGAACTCAGAATGGTTTTGACAGTTCCTCAGCTCGTGAGGAAGGGTATTCCATAAAGACGGAGCATAGAGGGAGAAAGCCCTGTTACAGGTAGATTGTTTGGAATGCCTTTTAGTTGAAGGGATGGTCAGTTGGTTTTTGGTATTGGAGCGGCGTGTTCTTGTGTTATTGAGGAAGGAAAGGAGTGGGGAGAGGCATGGAGCTGACTCGCTGGAGATGATTTTATGTGTAAGGGTAAGCACTTTGAATTTAACTCTGTATTGAATGGGGAGCCAGTGGAGATCATATAGAACTGGTGTGATGTGTGATCGTCTGGGGTTGTTGGTTATGAGCCGCGCTATCGTGTTCTGGGCTAGTTGGAGCGGTTGTATGGTGTTCTTGGGAAGGCCGTGATAGATGAGGTTACAATAATCAAGAGAAGGGATTGTGAGGGCCTGACAGACAGAACGGAAAGAGTCAGGGCTTAAAAGAGGTTTGAGGTTCCGGAGGGTACGTAGCTTTGCGTATATTGTATTGGTGGTTCTCTTTATTTGCTCAGTGAGGGAGAGGTTCTGATCAAGGATAATACCAAGATATTTCACTTGGCTTTTTATAGTGAGTGTGAGATCGCCAATAGTAATGGTTGGAGGGGGGTACATGGTTACATGGTTGGAGGGGGGTACATGGTTACATGGTTACATGGTTTACATCTAACATGGTTTACATCTGGGGTAAAACTGGCGACATATTTACATTACAGGAGTTTACATCTGAGGTAAAACTAAGAGCATATTTACATTACAGGTGCATATTCGCAGTGAACTAAGAACATATTTACATTGCAGGAGCATATTCGCAGTGCGCTAGGAGCATATTTACATTACATTGCAGGAGCATATTCGCAGTGATGGACTGTCTGCTGATCTATTTACATACATTGCCGGAGCATATTCGCAGAAATTGAGATGATAGGACTGAGAATTGGAAATGAATATTGAAGAAGGGCAAATGCCATAGTCCAGTGTGTGAAAATAAAACTCCAGAATATTTTCCACAACACTATTGAAACGCCATGGTTGCAGATTAGCGAGGCCGCGGGGCCATGTCCGCGTGGCCGGCACTAACCGGGGGGGCGGGTACGCATACGCCCTGCTCGGCTTGACATTGGGCCGTGAGCGGGGGGCAAGGAGCAAGCGGGGCCGTGTGCCTATTGGCTCCCGCGTCATGTTAGGCTGCGCGGGAGCCAATGGGAGAGGGAAGGAGCCTGCAGTGGGGATTTTGTGCAGGGACGCGGCGTGGCTCCGGCCTCTGCTGGATGGCTGCCGGAGACACCGGACGTGGAGCTGAGAGCGCGGTCAGTTGCTTTCTTTTACCGGTGGGTCAGTGCATTTGACGGGGGCAGAGGACGAGTGAGAGGCTTGAGCGATCTATAATCTGATCGACTTTTGGGAGCGAGAGGGGAATTGAGTTGCTGAGCACATGCGTTGAGCGCCAGGTGCTGGCGAGACGGAAACGGTTTACCGTTGGGGGAGCTGTTGCGGTTTCGTCGGCCTTCCAGGGGCTGCAAGCTATCAAAAAGAAAACAACGGAGAAGGAAACGAAAGAACTACACTAACATTACTATCTACACTAGTGATAATATAGTTTTGTTCTTCTACCATTTGTCTTGTGGGCACATATACACACTGTAGAGCAATGGAAGGGGTGCAAGTAAAGGAAAAGGGCCCTGCAGGGGGAGAAGGGGGGATAGGGCTGCTCGAGGAGATGACTGGTCGGGCCATGTGGCTGGCAATGAGCAGGTGGGCAGCGGCACCAGTGAACGGGGGGCAGGTCACAAGGCTCAGCAGGAAAAGCAAAGGCAGGGCGAGGGGGGGCCGAGAGGCAAGCATCTAACAAAGGTGGGAGGGGGGGTTGCAGGCAGGCCAGGGGACCCGGCGGGGGAAAGAGGGGGCGGGGGGGCATCGGGCAGGAAGGTGAGCTGGCTCAGGCTGTGAGTGCAGTTGCTGTGGATCCCCAGGGGAGTGAGACAGTGGTGCCAAGTCGGGCGCCTCGGGGTAGTCGGGGCAGCAGAGGTGGACGGTCCTCAAGGAGTTCGTCGGGGCAAGGGGCAGGGCTGGGGTCTGCTATTCGAGTAATTGGGGGGGCACTAGAAGGGGGTTTAGGATCATTGGAGGAAAGGGATAGGTGGGGTATGACAGGTTTGCAAGGAGAATTTAGAGGCAACCCAGTGACAGCTTGGGAGCATTGGCAAGGTGGTGGTCAAGGCTCATCACGCACCGAGTGGCTGGGGGCTTGGCAGCCTCCATGGGCTATGGTGGGTGTCTCTTCGCCCTTCCCTGTTTTCTCTCCGCAGGTTCCACCTGTTTGGCAGTATGCAGGGAGTCCGTGGTGGAGTGCGCTGCGACAAGGAGACGGCGCGAGTTCGAGCATGACTGGAAGTCAAGCGGACAGAAGAGCGGCGACCGAGGTGGAGGCAGTCTATCCAACGGCTTCGGAGCGTCAGGAGATCGGTGTCTCATCGGAACCGGCTCAGAGTGCTTCAGGTAAGTTGGTAGTCGACCAAGCGGCGGCGGCTAGGGACGGATCGGGGACAGCTGGCAAAGGGCGAAAGACTAGAGGTCGTAAGAGGAAACATTCTTGCCGTAGGCGTAGGAGATCGGAGTCCTCTTCCACTTCATCCACTGACTCGTCGTCCGCTTCGACGTCGGAAGGGGGCAGTAAGGGTTGAGAGCATGGGGTATTGGCAGAGAACAGGGTAATAGGTGGGGCAGCGCCCACTTTGGCAGCGTTCTCGGAGTTATGGGAGGGCGTACCTAGGAAGTTGCGACGTAAAATTCAAAGGCGGCGTTATATCAACATTTTTCGGCTTTTAGAAGGCCGGAAGCGTTCAGGTGACAGCAGAAGGAAGAGGAAGGAAGACCAGAAGGTGGGTAGGGTGCGGAGAGTTGCACGGAACGTGGTGAACTGGATGCAGGCCTTTTTAAGGCTGGCCAGCGTTTGGG
This sequence comes from Ichthyophis bannanicus, assembly GCA_033557465.1. Lineage (NCBI taxonomy): Eukaryota > Metazoa > Chordata > Amphibia > Gymnophiona > Ichthyophiidae > Ichthyophis > Ichthyophis bannanicus. Next base: position 399,688,684 of record CM066036.1, read on the forward strand.
GGCACTCTTACCCGGAGCAGTACGGTATGCTTTTGGCGTATGCAGACTCTTTATTAGAGGCGTCGGTAACGCATGACGGGTGGGCTTGGCTCAATTATGATGAGAAGTTCTGCGATAAGATGGAAGAGAACCAGATGCTATCCTGGGGGACGCAAGATATTAATTTATGGTTGACGCAGATGGCGGTTAGACCGGGTATCGGAGCGGGACAAAAGGGGGAGTGGCCAGCGCAGTGGGCGTTGCGAAGCCCTTTCGAGTGGGCATGCCCCCGACGGTACAGAGGTCAACAGGGGGAGGGGGCACCGGAGATGTCTGTTGAAGATTCAACAAATATTCATGCCCCTTTCCAGACTGTAAATTCCGGCACGCTTGCTCTGTCTGTGGCGGGGGACATTCTGCCCTCAAATGCATTAAGAGAGGGGTTGCCGGAGCCAATGCCCCTTCCTCTAAGCCCTAGGAGCTTGCGGAGTTTGGCTCCTACTCCTATTAAGATTCAAGCACTCCGGCCGTGGTTGAGGCGGTATCCCAGGAAGAAGGACAGGGTAATATTGGAAAAGGGGTTTCAGTGGGGGTTTCCGATTCTGGTGGTGGGGCGAGTAACGGCAGCCAAGGCTCGGAATTCGGCTTCGGTTAGACGTTTTGCCCTGATTGTAAAGGAAAAGTTGGCGGGGGAGATTCGGTTGGATCGGATTGCTGGCCCTTTCCCTGTACAGCCATTTACGGATTTTGTGGTATCCCCTTTGGGAATAATTCCGAAGAAGGAGCCTGGGAAGTATCGCTTAATCCATAATCTATCATCCCCTGCGGGCTTTCGGTTAATGACCACATCCCAAACAATCTGTGTGCAGTGCGTTATGCATCCTTTGACGAGGCGGTGGCCTTGGTCAGGGACAATGGCCCGGGGTGCTTAATGGCGAAGGCGGATGTTGAATCAGCCTTTCGTTTGCTGCCGGTGCACCCTTCGGCTTTTCATTTGCTGGGTTTCTGCTTTGAGGAGCAATTTTATTTCGACAAGTGCATGCCTATGGGCTGTGCGATATCCTGTGCTTACTTTGAGCGGTTTAGTACTTTCATGCATTGGGCGCTGGTAGAGCAGACGGGTAGTGTTCAGGTAGTGCATTACTTGGACGATTTCTTTTTCGTAGGTGCGGCACAGTCTGGTCAGTGCCAGTTATTGTTGGAGGGTTTTATGCAGTTGGCACGGGAGTGGGGTGTACCGATAGCGGCTGGGAAGACGGAAGGCCCGGCGACTTGCCTTACGTTCTTGGGGGTCGAGTTGGATTCTGAATTGATGATAGCGAGATTGCCTGCAGACAAGGTAATGAGGCTGCAAGTATTGGTGGCGAATGTGATGGTCTCCCAGAGGATGACGTTGCGCAAGATGCAGGCTCTCTTAGGTTCTCTTAATTTTGCATGTCGGGTTATTCCCATGGGCAGAGTCTTTTTGCGGCAGCTGTCTGCAGCCACCGCTGGGGTTCGTAAACCTCATCATCGGATCAGGGTTTCGCGGAGCATGCGAGCGGATTTGGGGGTGTGGGATGAGTTTCTGTGAGAATTCAATGGTGTCACGGTTTTGCGTGAGAGAGAAGTATCAAGTGAGGATTTACAATTATATACTGATGCGGCCGGGGGGGCATGCTTAGGTATCTTCTTCGGTGGGTCATGGTGTGCGGAGGAATGGCCTCAGTTTTGGCGGGATGCTGGGCTTACGCGTAATATTACCTTCTTGGAATTGTTCCCCATTCTGGTGGTGCTGGCATTGTGGCCGGACAGGTTACGTCACCGTCAGGTAGTATGGTGGTGCGACAATGAAGCGGTAGTTAGTGTGCTGAATAATTGCGCCCTGCGGTGCAAACCGGTGGCGGACCTAATGCGGCAGGTGGTATTAGCCTGTTTACGTTTGAATGTCGTGATTAAGGCTCGACATATTCCAGGGATTACTAACACCATTGCGGATGTTCTTTCCCATTTTAAGTGGGAGCTGTTTCGGACCTTGGCACTGGGAGCAGAAGAAGAAGGGGCTGCGGTCCCAGAGCACTTATGGCGGATTGGCCTGGAGACATGACCGACTTGCTGCGGAAGTCGGTGTCTGCTGCGACGTGGGAGGCGTACCAGAGGGGATGCAGCAGTGTGGTGTCCTTCCTGTCGGAGCATGGATGGAAACAGGGTCCAGCATCTGATTTGCTTCTCGGTCAGTATGTCTTGGCAGCAAAGGTTGCAGGCATGTCGCTGTCAACGGTGCGGCAGAATCTGTCGGGGTTTGCCTTTTTCATGAAAGCAGTGGGGTGGGGGGCGGCGGCGGGGGGGGGTTCTTGATGCGCAGGCTGTTGCAAGGATGGGAGCGGTCCGTTCCCTCTCCGCCCGATGGGCAGCAGCCTATAACGCACGAACTGCTGGGTCAATTGTGTCTTGCCTTACCTTTGGTAGTTTCGTCTCGGTATGAAGGCTTGCTATTTCGGGCGGCGTTTACAGTTGTCTTTTTTGGTGCTTTCCCAGTGGGGGAGTTGGTTGCGGAGTCGGGGCGGGGCGCGACGGGACAAGGCTTGCAAGTACACCACGTGAAGGTTGGGGACGGAGGTGCTCGTATTTACCTGGCATGTTCCAAAACGGATCAGATGGGGAGAGGAGCGTGGGTAGTCCTGGGAGAGGTTTCTGGGTCTCCTACGTGCCCGGTTACGTGGTTGAAAGCATACTTGTCTGTCCGTCCTGCGGGTGCAGGTAGTCTTTTTGTGCATGAGGACACGTGGGTGCTTACTCGTTTCCAGTTTACGGCGGTCCTATGTTTGTCGTTGCAGCAGATTGGGGAGGAACCGGGTCGGTTTGCCCCACACTCCTTCCTCATAGGAACGGCTACCTGTGCAGCGGAGGAAGGTTTTCCGGAGCATGAGATTCGGCGGATCGGAAGGTGGTGGTCGCAGGCATTCCGCAGCTACGTGCAGCTTTAGGGGTGGTGGGGGTGCTTAACTGTTGTTTTTCTTTATGTTTCAGAAGGATTTCAAGGATTGTGTCGCTGTTGGGTGATTGGCCACTCGTTTGTTTACTGGGCCGGTCGGCGAGCAGCAACACGGCCGGTTGGTCTGAACATTGGACTGTACGCTTCAACAGTGACCGTCTCATGGCTTGGCGAGAGGGGACTGCGGTGGATTCAGCTCTTGCCTTTGCTGCGGCACCAGGAGCGTGGCAGAGGAAAGCCGAATATATTGCTGATTCACCTTGGAGGCAACGATTTGACATCATGGACTTGCCGGCAGTTGATTCGTGCTGTGCACAAGGACTTGGAGGCAGTGTTGGCAATGTTTGAAGGCATAGTTTTGGTTTGGTCTGATATCATTCCAAGGCCTGCTTGCAAGTTTCAGCGACGGTGGTCCAGGGGGCTCACAACAATTAATCGACAAATTGAGCATGGGGGGGTGCCAAATTTTGCACACATGGGTGGATGTCGAGTGCGGGGGTCTGTTTCGGTCGGACGGAGTACATCTTTCCCCGGTTGGGATTGATTTGCTCCTTAACGACTGGCAGGAGGCCTTGGAGGGTATCATGTCTGGGATGAGAGCTGGTCACAGCTTGCCATGAGGGGGGCAGCTCAGGTCTGGGGCAGCCTGAGCTGGTGGCGGGATCCCGGAGGTTTCCGGGGTCCGGAGCCGGATGCAAGCATTAGGGCGGGGATGGGGTACCCCCGACCCGGACAATCCCTCTGGTTTTTGCTAATAATATGGCGAAGCCGGATGAGGGAGGGCGAGGCGTTTTAGTTGTGGCCGGTACCCGGTGGAAGCAGAAGCGGCGTCACCTTGCTAATAACATGGCTGGTGATGGCTCGCTCTTCTGGGGGGGGGGGGTGTTGGGGTAAGTTAATTTGTTGGATTGTTGTTGGCTATTGTTAAGTTTGAATAAAGCTGCGACCAGTTTAAGTCCAAATGAAGGTGTAATTGTCTTTTATGATAAGGAACAGGTGAAGGACCCAAAAGGGTAGGGGGGGAACAAGGGCGCTTAGCGTTGGTCCGCCGTACCCGGTTATAGCGAGGCCGCGGGGCCATGTCCGCGTGGCCGGCACTAACTGGGGGGGCGGGTACGCGTACGCCCTGCTCGGCTTGACATTGGGACGTGAGCGGGGGGGGCAAGGAGCAAGCGGGGCCGTGTGCCTAATGGCTCCCGCATCGTGTTAGGCTGCGCGGGAGCCAATGGGAGATTGAAGGAGCCTGCAGTGGGGATTTTGTGCGGAGACGCGGCGTGGCTCCGGCCTCTTCTGGACGGCTGCCGGAGACGCCGGACACCCGCCCACCCACCCTTTTGAAAAGGAGCGTAGTCTGGTGACATTGGGGGTGTTGCAGCTGGTGGGGGTTTGGCGGGATCCCGGAGGTTTCCGGGGTCCGGAGCCAGATGCAAGCATTAGGGCGGGGGTGGGTACCCCCGACCCGGACAATCCCTCTGTTTTTTGCTAATAATATGGCAAAGCCGGATGAGGGAGGGCGAGGCGTTTTAGTTGTGGCCGGTACCCGGCGGAAGCAGAAGCGGCGTCACCTTGCTAATAACATGGCTGGTGATGGCTCGCTCTGCTGGGGGGGGGGGAGTGTTGGGGTAAGTTAATTTGTTGGATTGTTGTTGGCTATTGTTAAGTTTGAATAAAGCTGCGACCAGTTTAAGTCCAAATGAAGGTGTAATTGTCTTTTATGATAAGGAACAGGTGAAGGACCCAAAAGGGTGGGGGGGGGGGGAACAAGGGCGCTTAGCATTGGTCCGCCGTACCCGGTTATAAGGTATTTTAGAATAGTAATTTTTTTTTTGCTCCGGAGTTTTTAACTCATACTGCTCTTTTCAAATGCTGCTGATAGCTTTATTGCCTTTTAGTTAGGATTGCTAATGTCTCTTCATACTTCATACTCTTCTGTCATTCTGTTTCACACACTGGACTATGGCATTTGCCCTACTTCAAGTATTATATTCATTTCTAATTCTCAATCCTTTATATCAACTCACATTTCATTCATAATCACCCTAGTCACATACATTACACTTTATTGCCATCTACTGACCAAGTATCATTTTTATCATCTCCATTGGTATGTTATTGCATTTATTTGATTACCATGGTTTTTAAATCAGATTTTAGTACCATATTTTTAAATTATTTTGTACTGACAGTCTCTCATTACTTGCAAAAATCCATATTTTTGTTTTATTGTATAATTTGTTTATGTATTATATTGTATTACTATCAAAATTCTTCTTGTGGGTTTTTTTTTCATTTATTTTATTTATTTAGCTGTGCTTTTATATCGTTTTTCACCAGATCAAAGTGGTTTACAAACAACTGAAGGATACAGTAAAATGAGGTGTGAATGTAAAATAACTATGTACAAATAATTTATTTATGAGCTGGCATATACCAATATTTAAGTATATACATTGGCTTTTGTTGGGATATGTGGGCGGGTAGGGTTATATCTTCCAGGACCATAATATTCAATGAAAAGATGAGTTTTCAGGTGCTTCCTGAATGATGAGAGGTCTTTGATGCATCTGATGGTGGCAGAGAGAGAGTTTCATAGAGTGGGTGCGTAAATTTCAAATGCTCTTGCGCAGGCTTAGAAACATAGAAACATGACGACAGAAAAAGACCACATGGTCTATCTAGTCTGTCCTTTCATATCAACCACTACAACAGTCCCATTTTTTTCTTTTAAAGATCCTCTGTGTTTGTACCATGCTTCTTTGAATTCAGATACTGTCCTCATCTCTACCACCTCCACTGGGAGACTATTCCACGGATCCACCACTCTTTCCGTAAAGAAATATTTCCGCATATCACTCCTGAATCTATCTCCTTTCACCCTCATCCCATGTCCCCTCATAGCAGAGCTTGCTTTCAATCAAAAGAGGCTCTCCTCCTGTGCATTTATGCCACAGAGGTATTTAAACGTCTCAATCATATCACCTCTATCCTGCCTTTCCTCTAAAGTGTACATATTAAGATCCTTAAGTCTGTCCACATATGCTTTATACTGAAGACCACTAACCATTTTATTAGCCACCCTCTGTACTGACTCCAGCCTGTTTATAACCTTTTGAAGGTGCGGTCTCCAGAATTGCACACAATACTCCAAATGAGGTCGCACCAAAGACTTATACAGAGGCACTATCACCTCCTTTCTTCTGCTAGCCATTCTTCTCCCTTTGCACCCAAGCATCCTTCTAGCTTTTGCTGTCGCCTTTTCTACCTGTTTAGCTACTTTAAGATCATCAGACACAATCATACCTAGGTCCCACTCTTCTTTAGTGGACAAAAGTACTTCACCCCCTATACTATATTGCTCCCTTGGATTGCTGCAACCCAAATGCATGACCTTGCATTTTGCTAGGTGTTTTTTGTTTTCGAGTGGGGGATGATCAGGGTATTGCTGGTGGATTGGTGGCTGGCTCTGTTTTGTTGGAAGGGGTAGATGAGGCTGAGGAGGTGTGCGGAGGAGAGCCCTAGAAGTGTTTTGTAGATCATCATCAAAGTTTTGGATTTGATGCAACTGTTGAGCGGAAGCCAATGGAGTTGCTTGAGGATGGGTTTATGTGATCTTATTTAGGAGCTGCCAGAAGAGTGCATGCGGCAGTATGAAGGGCTGTGAGTAGTGGAAGGATGGTTGATTGTGGGAGACCTTGGTAAATAGAGTTGTTGTAGTTGAGAATTGGCAGGGTGGCTGCTTGTAGTGCTTATCTGAAGTCTGGGAGGTCTAGGGTTGGGCAGAGGTGCTGGAAGGTGCAAATCTTGTGGAAAATTGAGTTCACAGTTTTCCTCACTTGTTGTTTGAAGGAGAGTTTGCGGTCCAAAGTGATGCCGAGGTGTTTTATTTCTTGTTGTATTTTGATGTGAATGTTTAGGATTATGGTAACAGGGGAGGCAAATTTACGGTCTTTGGTGATGAAGATCATTTTTTTGTAGTTGATGTAGAGGTGATTATTTGTGAACCACTGATAGATTTTGGAGAAGCAGAGCTGTAACTTTGAGAGTGGGTTGATTGGTGTCAAAGGGGGTGTAGATGAGGATGTCATCAGAATAGAGGTGGTAGAGTAGGTTGTGGGACTTAATAATCAAGTAGTGTGGCTGTAGATATATGTTGAAAAGCAGGGCAGAGAGGGTGGAGCCTTGTGAAACTCCTTGGGTTTGAGTGAATGAGGTAGAGGAGACATCACCTATTTTGATATGTTGCTGGCGGTTGAACAGGAAGGAATGGAACCAGTTCAGAACTGTTTTCTGGATTCCAATGGATTGGAGGCACTGGAGGAGGATAGTGTGGCTTATTGAGTCGAATGCCGCTGAAAGGTCAAGGAAAACTAGGATAAATCCTTGATGTGCTGACTGGATGACCTGGATGAGCTTGTTTATAAGGGAGAGGAGGAGGGTTTCAACTCTATGGTGGGGGCAGAAGCCGTGTTGTTGACAGTCAAATATGGCGCTGGCTTCAATGTGATTCTGGAGTTGTTGGCATACTACTTTTTCCATAATCTTGGCTAGGAAAGGGATGCTGGTGATGAGTCTGAGGTGGGATCCGTTGGGTCGATGTTGGGTTTTATGAGGATTGGGCGGATAGAGGCGGACTTGAGGGTGCTGAGCATGAGTCCTTGTGTAAGGGATTTTTGGATTAACTTAGTGATGATGCAGCTAAGTTATGCTTTTGCTGCCTTGATCCAGGTTACTGAACATGGGTCAAGGGTGGAAGTGATGGTACTGAGTGAAGAGATGATGGTTTCAATGTGGGTTGAGTTTATTGGGAGGAAGGTCGACCAGGGTGGCGTAGTGGTGATGGTTCCATGGTGTGAGGGGAGATCTTGCATCTGGGGTTGTGTTGTAGTAGTCTGCTAATTGTTGAGGGTTGATTGAGTTCCTTGAAGCAGGCTTGGTTGGAAGCTTGAATAGGTGTTTTGCAATATTGAAGAGTTCTTTAGGGCAGTTGAGGAATGAGTTGATTAGTTCTGAGTGGTATTGTTTTTTTTGTGTTTGTCCATTAAGGTTTTGTAGTTATTTAGTAGATTCATGTGGAGGTTGCTGTCTGAGGGGTGCTTGGCTTTACACCATTTCCTTTCTAGTTTCTGTAGGTGAGTTTTGATTCTCCAGAGTTCTGGTGTGTATCATGGGTTTTTTGGAATTTTGTTGGATTTGTGATGTAGGCTAGTTGGGGCTGCTGAGGCTGTGTGGATGGTCTTGTTCCATAGATCCAGAAATGCTTCAGGGTCATTGGTTTTGTCATCGAACTGGGGTAATATGTTGTCGAGGAAGTCATTTTAACCTTTTGAGTGTCATTGCAGATGCAAGTGCAATATTTATTACCCATCCTTCCACCATTTGCTGTTCACTGATCATTTAGTCACTGCTTACTTATATTGCTGATATTTATTCATGCTTGTATGCTTATTTTATATGTTGTATTTTTCATGGTCATCTTTTATCTTTATTTAATTTCTTGATAAGATTTTCTGATTTGGTATGTATGTTTATAATTTTGCTTTTTAATTATTTTTAAGCATATTGGTAAATATTGCATGTTTATTCTGTTTATATGTAAATTAATGATTATGTTTATTTTGTTTTAATTTTATGATAGTTGTCCTTGATGTAGGCACTCACAGCCAAAACACAGCTATGTCGGACTTAATAAGATCCATTGCTTATAATTTGATTTCCCCACTCTTTGTTTTGATCAAACCTTTTTTTAAGCCCAACTACGCTACCTGCTTTTACCATATCCTCTGGCAATGAGTTCTAAAGCTTAATCATGCTGTTAAGTGCCATCAAGGCGGTGTTGACTTTTGGCGATCCTCTGGATAGTTGTCCTAAATTGTGTTCGGTCTTCAGTCAGGCAGCTCATTGTTGACAGACTGGCACCCGTAGATGCTGTTACTGTGTCGATCCATCTCATTGCTGGCCTTCCTCTTTTGCGTTGACCTTCTATCTTGCTAAGCATGATGTCTTTTTCTAATGATCTCTCTCTTTGCATGATGTGTCCAAAGTATGAAAGTCAAATTCTCATGTTATGAGACAAAAAAATATTTTCTCCTGTTTGTTTTAAATATACTACTTTGTAACTTCATGGCATTTCACCTTGTCTTTGTACTTTTTGCAAGCATAAACAATCGATTCACATTTACCTATTCCATTTAAGTCATGTTTTTATAGACCTCTAACATATTTCTCCTCAACCATCTCTTCTCCAAGCAGAATGACTGTAATTTCTTTAGCCTTTCCTAATAGGAGAGTTGTTCCATCCTCTTTATTATTTTGGTCACCATTCCCTGTATCTTTTCTAATGCCGCTATATCTTTTTTGAGTTGTGGAGACCTGAAATGCACACTCAAGGTTTAGTCGTACCATAGAGTGATACAGAGGCATTATGATATACTTTGCTTTATTTTCTATTCCTTTCCTGATATTCCTAATATTCTGTTCACTTTTTTGGCCACTGCCACACACTGAAGAGAAGATTTCAATGTATTGTCTACGATCACACCCAGATCCTGATCTTGGGTGTCGACTCCTAACATGGAATCTAGCATTGTGTACATATAGTTTGGGTTATTCTTCCATACATGCATGACTTTGCATTTGTACTGTCATAGAGCGGATGCTAATGAAAGTGAAGACTTAGAAAAAAATGCTGTCTTTCACAAAACAAATGATGTGCAGAAGATGCAATTGCCCTGCAGTGCAGCTAGAGGGAGCAGGCGAAAACTTACAGAGGCTGAGTTAACACACCCGGCTGATGATTCTGCAGAAGTTAATCAACTGCACCTGAAAAGTAGCCCGGGGAACTCATACGTAGAATGCCTTTATAAGCAGAAAGCTAGTGCAGGAGCAGGGAGAGCAGGAGGAGAAGAGGAGCTGAGACAGCCAGGAACAGCCGCCCAGCCAGGTCAAGCAGTGCAGCCAAGACAAGCAGCACGACAAGGACAGCAGGAGCTGGAAGAGGAGCAGAAAGAGCCAGAGAGAAGGACGGGCCGTGGAGAGTCAGTCCAGAGAGAGACTTGGTAGCAGGAGACCTCAGAGGTAAAGAGCCCAGAAGGAGAGAGCCATACCTGGAGAGAGGCCTACGCTCACCAGAAGACCCTGAAACAGGATTGAAAAGCTCCAGAAGGAAAGGTACTGATAGCAGAGTTACCTATACCAGGAAGCAAGGAAGTCTGGATTCCTCACCAGGTTTTCCTAGGCTACAGAAAGGTCAGGCAGTGCCCAGAAGCTTCCAAGAAAAAGTCTGCCAAAGAGACTGTGTCCTGAGAGAAGTGCCTGAGAAGGAAAACTCCAGTTATACCGGCTACAGGAAGCCAAGGTATGGTGACACTTTATTCATAAAGAGAAGCTCAGCTCCTAGAAGCTCTTGTAAAGCAGATATCCAGTGTGAAAGGAAAAGAAGCAGGCCAGAGTTTTATAAGCCAGGACGTAAGGGCATAGGAACAAGCCATGCTTATTTGAGAGCCCTAGAACAGCCTTACTGGAAACAAGGGAACAGAAACAGTGACTGGCAAACTATAACGGCCAGGGAAAGTTCCAAGCCAGAGGGAGATAACAATGACCCAGAGCCCATGTAGATAGCGCTTGAGGACCCTATTCCCTTATCTCAAGACAAATTAATGGATTGCTCCATTTGTATTGCGGGCAGTTTTGAATCACTCCCTGAACTGTGAGTTATACAGACATTGCTTTGAGAATACTCATGTTTGTGCTGAATAAAAGAGGAATGTTCACTCCTTTGTTTTGCTCCAAAGTTTGAAAGAATCCTGGGTTAAATCCTACAAGCAACTGTGAAGTTTGTAACAGTTTACCTCTTTACTTATGTTGTGGTGGAAGCCTGAAAAGAAGGACTTTCTGTATTTCTGTATCTCAGCGAACCTTTTGCATTAAAAGAGAAATAAAAGCCTTATTTACCCTCTACTTGGCATACACAATTTATTCACATAAGGAGCAGGACTACAAAGACCAAGATACCCTTAGCCTTAAAAGAGCCCTCTACTCCCAGAAAATAATAATATGCTCAACCTACCCTTACAGCCACTGGCCACAAGGGGGGGGGGGGGGGGGTTGATGACAGTACACATTAAATTTCATTTGCCATTTGGATGCCCAGTCTTCCAGTCTCACAAGGTCCCCCTGTAGTTTCTCATAATTCATATGCCATTTAGCAACTCTGACTAATTTGGTCTCATCTGCAAATTTAATCATCTCACTATGTTCCCACTTCCAGATCATTTATAAAAATGTTAAAAAGTATCAATTCCAGTGCAGATCCCTGGGGTACTCTACTATTCACCTTTCTCCACTGAGAAAATTGAGCATTTATCCCTACTCTCTATTTTCTATCTCTCAACCAGTTTTCAATTTACAATTGGACATTGCCTCCTATCAATTGATTTTTTTTAACTTCCTCAGGAGTATCTCATGTTGGACTTTGTCATATGCTTTTTGAAAGTCACTATGGGCCCGATATACACTATGGGCCCGATATTTGAAGGCCTTTACATGGATAACTTCCTTAGTTACCCGTGTAAAGGCCTTAACCGGGATTTTCGAAGGGCACCTACACGGGTAGTGCCCTTTGAAAATACTGGCTAAGTCCTTAATGTGCCCAGATGCTATCCGCATAGCATTAGGGCATGTTAGGGGTGTTCTGGGGTAGAGTGGGCTGGAGGAAGGGGCTACAGGGGTAGCAGCAATTTTCAATGCTACCCGCATAACCCTCTGCGCCTTAAAGATAGGTGAGGAAAAATCTAGCCTATCTTTAAGACGCAGAGGTTATATGGGTAGCAAAGCAAATTGCTGCTACCCATGTAGCATCTGCAGCTGCCAGGGCATTCAGGCTAACTTGGAATTTCACTTCCGCCGGCACGGAAGTAAAAATCAGGGTTACAGGGGCGGCGGGCAGGCTATGCACCGCCGTGACTCATAGCCTGCCCAACTCAATATTAGGCCCTATATTAATTGGTTCACCTTTATCCACATGTTTATTTATGCCTTCAAAAAAATGGAGCAGATTGGTAAGGCAAGACTTTCCTTTGGTAAGCCTATGCTGATTGTGCCATATTAAGCCATGTCTGACCAATAGATTATTTTAATGATAGATTAAAATCACTAATAGTAGTTCTGCGATTTCATCTTTGAGTTCTCTGCTCTTTTGGATGTATGCCATCCGATCCAGGTGATTTGCTGTTCTTTATCAATTTGTTCAACATCTTTCAGGTTCATTGAGATTTCATTCAGCTCTTCTGACTCATCACTGTTAAGTACTCTTTCTGCAATGTGTAGTTTCCTCACATTCTTCTCAGTAAAGACCGAAGCAAAGAATTTGTTTAGTCTTTCAGCTACAGCCTTGTTTCTCTGGGTGCCTCTTTTACTCCTTGATCTAATGGACTAACTGACTCCTTCCCCAGCTTTTTGCTTCCTAGGAAGCAAAGGTTTTATTCTGAGTTCTTTTTCTCTATGGCAAGCTGCTTTTCAAATTCATTTTTTTCCTTGCTTATCAGTGCCTTGCATTTAACTTGAAAGTACTTATGCTGTTTCCTATTTTCTTCATTTGGTTCCTTTTTCCACGTTTTGAAAAATGTTTATTTTGGCCTTAATTGCCTCTTTCACCTCACCTTTTAACCAAGCTGACTGTTAAGAACATAAGAACATAAGATATGCCATACTGGCTCAGACCAAGGTCCATCAAGCCCAGTATCCTGTTTCCAACAGTGGCCAATCTAGGTCATAAGTACGAGCAGTCTCCCCAAAAGACACAGGTTCCTCAATTCTTGTATTGGGTCAAGCAGTGATATCCTGGGTCCCTTTTAATAATGGTTTATGGACCTTTCCTCTAGGAACTTGTCCAAACTTTTTTAAACCCAGCTACACTAACAGCTTTTACTACATCTTCCGGTAACAAATTCCAGAGTTTGATTACACGTTGAGTGAAAAAATATTTTCACTTATTAGTCTTAAATAGGTTACCCTGTAGCTTCATTGTATTGACACTAGTCTTTTTTTATGCTGATGACGTAAACAATCGATCTACCTTTACCCGTTCCACTCCATCCATAAATTTATAGACCTCTATCAATCTCCCCTCAGCCATCTCTTTTCCAGGTTGAAGAGCCCTAACCTTTTTAGCCTCTCTTCATAGGGGTATCCTTCCATCCCCTTTACCATTTTGGTGGCTCTTCTCTGTATCTTTTCTAATAACGCTATAAACTTTTTAAGATACGGTGACCAGAATTGCACACAATATTCAAGGTGCGGTCGCACCATGGAACGATACCGAGGCATTATAATATCCTTTGTTTTATTTTCCATTCCTTTCCTTATGATACCTAGCATTCTATTTGCTCTCTTTGCCGCAGCTGCACACTGGGTGGAGGGTTTTAACATGTTATCCACGATGACACCTAAATCTTTTTCTTGGGTAGTGGTTCCCAATGTGGAACCTTGCACCGTGTAACCATAGTTTAGGTTATTCTTTCCTAGGTGCATAACTTTGCACTTGTCCACATTAAATTTCATCTGCCATTTGGATGCCCAGTCTTCCAATTTATCAAGATCCTCTTGCAATTTTCCACAATCCTCATGAATTTTAACAACTTTGAATAGATTTGTGTCATCTGCAAATTTGATAACCTCACTCGTTATTCCCATTTCCAGGTCATTTATGAATATGTTAAAAAGCAGCAGACCCAGCACAGATCCCTGGGGTACTCCACTATGCACCTTTCTCCATTGGGAAAATTGGCCATTTAGCCCAACCCTCTGCTTTCTATCTTTTAACCAGTTCCTGATCCATAATAGTACACTGCCTCCTATCCCATGACTTTTTAGTTTTGCCAAACGTCTCTGATGAGGGATCTTGTCAAAGGCTTTCTGAAAGTCCAGATACACTATATCAACCAACTCACCTTTGTCTACCTGTTTATTCACACCTTCAAAAAAAAATAACAGATTAGTAAGGCAAGATTTTCCTTGTCTAAAGCCATGTTGGCTGTCTCCCATTAAGCCATGACTATCTGTTGTTGTTAAGTGCCGTCGAGTCGGAGTCGACTCATGGCGACCCTCTGGATAGCTATCCTAAATTGTGTTCGGTCTTCAGTCAGGCGGCTCATTGTTGACAGACTGGTACCCGTAGCTGCTGTTATTGTATCGATTCATCTCATTGCTGGCCTTCCTCTTTTGCGTTGACCTTCTATCTTGCCAAGCATGATGTCTTTCTCTAATGATCTCTCTCCGCATGATGTGTCCAAAGTATGAAAGTCGAAGTCTTGTCATCTGAGCTTCTAAAGAAAGCTTAGGTTTGATCTCCTCTAGTACCGACTGGTTTGTTCTTCGGGCAGTCCATGGTATACACAGTATTGGCCACCAGCACCATAATTCAAAGGCATCAATTTTCTTCCTGTCTTTTTCACTGTCCAACTTTCACATCCCTATGATGTTATTGAAAATACCATGGCTTGAACAAGTCAAATCTTTGTATGGAGAGAGACATCTCTGCTCTTGAGAATCTTATCTAGGTCTTTCATAGCCATTCTGCCAAGAGCAATGTGTCGTCTGATTTCTTGACTGCTTGTTGCTTCCTTATTGATAGTTGATCCAAGTAGGTTAAAGTTGTTCACAATTTCAATTTCTTCTCCTTCAATGATGAACCTGTTGATTATGCCAGTTGTCATGATCTTTGTCTTCTTTACGTTAAGGTGCAGCCCCATTTTGAGACTATGGGGCATGTTTACTAAAATCCGCAAAATAGCGCGCCGCAAAATAGCGCACGGCAACGCGGCACTGAAACGCGCAGAAACGCGTTTAAATGCCCCGCACACGTGCGTGTCACCCCCACACAGGTACGCGGCTCACTAACGGGCCCCGTACAAGTGCGGGCCCGCAAATGTCCGATAGAGGCGTGGAACGGCGAAAGGAGGGCGGAGGAAGGCTCCGGAGGGGCGGAGGGACGGGGTCAATGGGTGGAGAGTGGGAGGGGAGAGGCTCCCCGCACAGTATCGGGCCCGAATTTGCATGTAGAAAGCATTTAAAGGGAAGAGAAACCATTTCCGTCAGCAATGTACAGGAAAACCGGGGAAACCAGCAAAACGTGAGCAGTGTGATATATGTGCACAGCACAAAAGTGAAAATAAAAATAGAAAATGACCACAACAGAACTATTAAAAATAGTAATTCAGCTGGGGAACAGTTATAGTGATGGGCAAATACAGAAATCACACCCAGCAAAGCTCCAGAAAAAAGAAATGAATTTTGGAAGGGTCTACTGAGAGGAGACTCTTCCAAAAAACATTTCCACGTTTTGGAGCTTTCCTGGGAGTGTTTGCTATGGTTGCCCATTAATATCACTGTTGCCCAGCGTGGTGATATTTTGTCCCACATTTCCCGTGGTCATTTCCGGGGTTTATGTGCACGTTTGTCACCAGACAGGGTGCATATGCCCACAGTAGAATTGCGTAGAGCAGGGTTTGTGACTCCATCCTGCCAGGCTTACTGCCTCCAGGGGCTGCACTGTCTCTGTGGCCAAAGTGTGGTACAGCGGACAGAGTCATTACCTCTAGGACCAGAGGGCAGAGGTTCAAAACCCAGCTGGGGCACCTGCCAGCCCAGTCCCCATATTTTACCCACCACTAAATAAAGATAGCGCAGACACCCCTGTATGCATGGGGAAAACACCCATATTTTACCCAACACCGCACACACACCACAACAATGGGCATTACCTACAGCCAAGTCCCCCAAATGCAGTCCCATACTGCCACATTGCAATCAGGTCAACTGCTTTTTCTGAGAGAAGTTCATGCCAGCATGTTGGCGGACAAGTACATGTGGTGCAGGGGGCAGTGGCTGCTAACCACAGAAGACAGAGGCCTAGCCATGTGCAGGCTGGCACAGTCCACTGCAACAGACAGGTCCTGCCGGATCCACAGTCATGGACAGTCCAGGGAATCCAACCAATCTGTGGCTACACAGTGGTGCAGTGCACACAGACTAGTGCATACAAGAACAAAAGGTCACAGGTTCAAAGCCCAGCTGGGGCTACTGCCAATCCTGCCCACATATTTTTCCCACAACTAAACAGTGATAGTAAGGACACACCTTTCATGGCGGGGACATATGCAATGGTAAGACATCTATCTTTTACCCCACTGAGCACAGACACCATGAACAGGGGCAGTACCTAGAGCAGAATCACCCAAATGCAGTCCTGGTGGGCCACACACCAGTCAGGTTCCATGCTGACACTCATACAAATGCCTGTGCTGTATATCTATGCACCACCCCCATGGCATGTAGATGTAGCCCATGCATATTCATGAGGGATAGCAGGAAAACCCGAACAGTGTGATGCAAACCTGGACTGGAGTTGGGAATCTGTGCCGTAAAGCAGCAGCCATCAAGGGCAGACACACCCACACCCACAGGCCCCATTGGCCAATGTCTCCTGGAAAGGCAGAACATTGGACCGTGCATGCAGCACCCAAAACGAGCACTTGCATAACTTACCAATGTCATCCTACACCTGAGGTATACGGTACACAGCTCGGAGACGTTTGCTAGGAGCACAGGCAGGCAGTTATCCATACGTTACGTACATACTGCTAGTTGACCCCATCCAAACAATCTGTTAGGTGTTTGCGGGGCATGCTCCAGGCCTGGCCTCTGATGGTGCTTACCACCCTGGGGAGTGACCACCAGCTGTAATGCATACCATATCCATGCCTTGCCGTGCTCAGGACCGGTTTGGTGGGCAAGGCTACTTACCCCCTCAATCGTAGCACCATGATGGCAGAGGTGTGGAAGTGTGTGTCTGTCTATACCAGGGGTGGGCACCTCCGGTCCTGGAGGGCCGCAGACCAGTCAGGTTTTGGGATATCCCTAATGAACATGCATGAGATATATATGCATTAGAGATATCCTGCCAACCTGACTGTTTGTGGCCCTCCAGGGCTGGATTTGGAGACCCCTGCCTTACACCTCTGTCATTTAAGATCATGAGTGGGCAAGGTACAGATGTCCTAGACATTGAAAGGGTATATAGAATGTGTCACATTCCTCCTCGATTCTCACCACCACCAAAAAGTTGTCTAATAGACAATTTTTTGGTGGTGGTGAGAAGTGAGGAGGACTGTGACAAATTCTATCTAAACTTTTTGATGTCTTGGACATCTGCACCTTGTCCACTCACAATTTTAAATGACAGAGGTGCAAGGCAGGGGTCTCCAGATCCAGCCCTGGAGGACCACAAACCAGTCAGGTTGGCAGGATATCTCTAATGCATATATATCTCATGCATATTCATTAGAGATATCCCGAAAACCTGACTGGCCTGCGGCCCTCCAGGACCAAGTTTGCCCACCCCTGGTCTATACAGTGGGTGTTGGCTGCAAGCCCCTTCAACAGCCCGCACTGCCAGCACTGTTGCCAGTATTGGCCAGTCAATGTGCATAATGAGGTGCAAGGTACCATGGGTATAGCCAGGGCAGGGTGGCGTGGCCAGGATGCATCTGCACTGGGCATAGGGCCCTGGCAGGGACATTGGCTTGGATATTGTAGTGTCCGGCCACCACCTACACAGACAGGGTGGCCAAAGCATGTCCTTCTGGGGGATCACGCTCACCCTGACTGTGCAGTGACCACAGCATGGCTAGGCCCCCCCCATAGTGTTGTATAGTAGTTCTCTCATGTGATAGATATGGGTTTCTCTTTGGGGCCCAGTCACTGATCTATCTGCTTGCTGTGTATGCAGACAGCCCAGTTCTGGGTGCATGCATCTCCATTGGGAACATGCACTATGGACTAACCAGCAGACTGTTTGTAGCTGGTAAATGTCTTGCTATAATGGCTTGCAGGGTGCAGTGGCTGTTGGCTTGCTGCAGGGGAATATCTGGTGGTGGAGTGCAGCTTACCATTCCCTGGGCTTATGTCTGTCTGCTATTGTGTTATGGCTGTGTATGGAGCTGCCTGCCTGGGGGGGGTGGTGGTGTTCCTCAGCAGGACTGGGGTTGATGTTGCCCTCTACTGCCACCTTTGCAGGGAGGTAGAGTGTGGATCCCTTGATGGGGACCATGTTTGCCACTGGGGGGGGGGGTGCCTGATGGTGGCAGACAGGGATATCCATGGTGTTTGTGCAGAAACTAGCTATCTTACATATTAACACTGCTTTGGAACGCCCGCTTGGCCTCCATCAGTCATGGCAGGTGTTGTTGACCTGGTCCTGGCCACCTCATTGCACACTCAGGGTGAGCACAGTACCCGCACGATGTAACGATGTGTGGCTACTCTGTGCCAGTAAAACACCCGGTCAGTGCCCCCTACTAGGCCAAGGTGCTGTGTGGGTGCACCCGGTCACTTCCCCCAACAGGGCCGAGGTGCTGTGGGGGTGCATTCCCCATCTTGTGTCCATCTGCGGACAGCTAATTTGCATGTGCAGTGCATCATGGGTACGGGTGGCCTAACCCTATCCTGTTGACACCAGCAGACTGTCTGTGAGGTGACGTGTAGGCTATCTGCAGCCAGCCAGGGGCCTGCTTACAGCTATGGAGCTGTAGCGCAATGGTTACATCACTGCCTGTGCAGCCAGAGGTCATGGGTTCAAACCCACAGTGGGGCCCTTTGGTAGGGCTGTCCACAGCTTTATTTTTATTTACTGTACATATGTCTATGCCGGCAAGACCACCCTCAGCTTACTATACCCATTAGGTGCCTCTGAGGGTGCTTCATAGGGCGCCCTGTAGGCCACCTTATGGTTGCCATCCCTATAGGGTGCACTATACATTATCCTGTGTCGCAACATACATGCTGCCCTATAGGGGTCATTCAAGGGTGCCTTGGCGAACAGTGCACTGTAACATGTGCCTTATGGGCCGCCGTATGTTAACATGCTGGGAGAGTGCGTTTGCTAGTAGTGATAACAAAATACAATTATACAGCCTCCTACAGCACTCCACAACATAATACATACTGCCTCAGCAGGCATTTTTCACTGGGCATTGTGAGGAGTTGAACCCCTGATCCCTGCACCATTGGTCAGTGTTTTAACCATTGTGCTGTGGCTCTGTTCCTGTGCTTGTGCATCAGCGCGCCGCCTTGTGCCTATCAGCGCGCCGCCTTCTGCCGCCCAAGGGGACCAGTGCGCCGCCTTCTGCTGCCCAAAAATAACTGTGCGCCGCCTTATGCCGTTCCAAATTAATTTGCCTCCTAAAACAATGTTAATCATTACAGTTACTGCCTCAGCTGACCTTTGTTGTTGCGCACACTGGGGGATTGAACCCATGGCCCCTGCACCATTGGTCAGTGTCTTCACCGTTGTACCATGGCTCTGTTGTTTTGTATGCTCAGCAGCGCGCCACTTTGCCTTTCCACGCGCTAATGTCGACCCCCGCACATTAGCGCGACGCACACACGTCTGGTTGCTTACTACCGTTTTTTTTCTATTTTCTGCCTGAACCGCCCACTCCTTATATGGCACAGGCACACTAGCACGGCCCCGCACGTTAGGAATGTTTAGTAAACATGCCCCTATGTTCTTTGATTGTGAGAAGCAAATGTTTCAGATCATCTTCACTTTCAGCCAGTAATGTGGTATCATCAGCATAGCGAAGGTTGTTGATGAGTCTTCCACCAATCTTCATACCTCTGTTGTCTTCATACAATCCTGCTTCTCTGATGATTTGTTCTGCATATAAATTAAACAGGTAGGGGGAAAGTATGCAGCCTTGTCTTACACTTTTGCTTATTTTAAACCATTCTGTTTCTCCTTGTTCCATTCGAACTGTTGCTTCTTGATCAATGTACAGATTGTGCAATAGTACGATCAGGTGTTCTGGTATACCCATGCTTCTTAATGTGGTTCAGAGTTTCTCATGGTTTACATAGTCAAAAGCTTTGCTATAGTCGATAAAGCACAAATAGATATCCTTTTGGTATTCTTTAGTCTTTTCAAGGATCCATCTCACATCTGCAATGATGTCTCTCGTTCCTCGCCTTTTCCTGAACCCTGCTTGCACGTCAGGTAGTTCTTGTTCCAGGTATGGTTGTAGTCTCTTTTGAATAATCTTCAGTAGAATCTTGCTGGCATGTGGGATCAGAGCGATTGTGCGATAATTTCAACAGTCAGTTGGATCACCTTTCTTTAGTATTGGTATAAACACAGATCTTTTCCAGTCAGTTGGCCATGATGCTGTCTTCCATATTTCTTGGCAGAGCCTTGTAAGTACGGTAACAGCTGCATCAGATTGCTGTAATACTTCTATGGGAATGCAATCAATGCCTGGTGCTTTGTTCTTTGATAAGGCTTTCAATGCTGCTTCAACTTCTTCTTTCATCACCAATGCTTCCCAATCATAAGGTATAGGTTGAAATGGCTGTTGGTCCACTTGATCTTTATCATATAAAAATTCTGCATATTCCTTCCATCTTTTCTTGATCTTCTCAGCATCATTCAACATAGAACCTTGAGCATCTTGTAACATTCCAATTCGAGGCTGGAACTTTTTATTTAATTCTTGTAGCTTTAGGAAAGCCGATCTTGTTCTTCCTCTAATAGTTTCTGCTTCTATTTCCTTGCATGCATCATTGTAGTACTTTTCCTTGTCCTGTCTTGCTGCATGTTGGAAATCTCTGTTGAGGTCTGTGATTGTCTTTCTTTGTCCTCTGACTTTAGCTTCTCTGCATTTCTGGGCAATTTTCAGAGTTTCTTCTGTCATCCATTTTGGCCGTTTTTGCTTTTTCACCTTTTGTAGAGACTTCTCGCTTTCTTCCAACACAACCTTCTTGATGTCATTCCATAACTCTTCTGGGGCTCTATCATTTGTATCTAAAGCAGCAAATCGATTTTGCAGGCAGTCTTTAAATTCCAGTGGTATATTCTCAAGGTCATATTTTGCTGCACTCATGAGTGGTTTGCTCTTTTTCAACTTTAGCTTGAGTTTGCATACTAATAGTTGATGATCTGTACCACAGTCAGCTCCAGGTTTTGTCTTTGTTGATGTTATAGAGCTTTTCCATCGTTGACTTCCACAGATGTAGTCAATTTGATTTTTATACAATCCATTGGGTGAAGTCCATGTGTACAGTCGCCGCTTCTGTTCCTGGAAGAAGGTGTTTGAGATGAATAGGTCGTTGGTCTTGCAGAATTCTATCAGTCTTTCTCCAGCTTCATTTCTGTTGCCAAGTCCATATTTTCCAACTACTTTGTCTTCTTCTTTGTTGCCAACTTTTGCGTTCCAGTCACCCATGACTCAGGATATCCTGTTTGCATATTCTGTCAATTTCAGCTTGTACTTGTTCATAGAACTCTTCAATTTCATTCTCTTCTGCAGCTGTTGTTGGGGCATATGCTTGAATTATAGTTGTGTTGATAGGCATTCCTTATAGACGAATAGAGATTAAGAGTTCACTGACTGCATTGTATTTCATTACAGTTCTTGCAAGTTTCTTCTTTATTATAAACGCAACACCATTTCTTCTTTGTCTTTCATTTCCAGCATAGTAGACCATGTGATCATCTGATGCAAAGTGCCCAATGCCAGTCCATTTCAGTTCGCTGACACCCAACAGATCAGGTTGTGCACGTTCCATTTCATACTTGACCACCTCCAACTTCCCTTGGTTCATGCTTCGTACGTTCCATGTTCCAATGTGACTACATATTGAGTAATATTGTTCTTTATGATGGTTTCTACCATTTTTCCTGGTACTGACATCAGGCTCACTGGTCTGTAGTTTCCTGGATCACCCCTGGAACCCTTTTTAAAAATTGGCGTTACATTGGCGATCCTCCAATCTACAGGTATTACAGATGATTTTAATGATAGGTCACAGATTGCTAATAGCAGATCTGCAAGCTCATATTTCAGTTCTTTCAACACACTTGGATGTATACCATCTGGTCCAGGTGATTTGCTACTCTTCAGTTTATCAAATAGTTGTAATACATCTTCCTGGTGTATCGATATTTCTTTCAATTCTTCCGCAGTATCACCTTTAAATACCACTTCAGTCATGGGTAACATCCATACATCTTCCTCAGTAAAGACCGAAGCAAAGAATTCATTCAGTCTCTCCGCTATTGCCTTGTCTCCTCTTACTGCCCCTTTTACCCCTCTATCATCTAATGGTCCAACTGAATCTCTCACAGGTTTTTTGCTACGAATGTACTTGAAAAAGTCTTTATTACATATTTTTGCTTCCACAGCAAGTTTCTTCTCAAATTCTCTCTTTGCCTGCCTTATCAATGCCTTGCATTTAACTTGGTCTTTCTTCCATCTTTCTTAATACATGGGCTATATCTGATCTAGGCTTCCAAAAATGTATTTTTAAACAACATCCATGCATAATGTAAAGTCTTAATCTTTGCAATTGCTCCTTTTAGTTTTTTTCTAACCATTTCCTCATTTTATTGTAGTCTCCCTTTTGAAAATGAAATGCTGATACAGTAGATTGCCTTTGTATCTCGCTCCAATTAAGACAAATGTGATCATATTATGATCACTAGAGCCTAGTGGTCCCAACACAGTTATCTCCTTTCAGAAATCCTGTGTTCCACAAAGGACTAAGGGGTATGTTTACTAAAACCCCGGGCCGCACTAGTGTGCGGATGCCATATAAGGAGTGGGCGTTTCAGGCTGAAAAAAGAAAAACCGGGATTAATCATGCGCTAATGTGCGCGGCGCTCAAGTGCGCCCCGCACATTAGCGCATGAGAAAGCTGCGCGGGAAGCATAAGTGGCATGCTGATGTGCAAGTACAGGAACAGAGCCACAGTACAATGGTTCAGACACTGACCAATGGTGCAGGGATCATGGGTTCAATCCCCCACTGTGCCCAATGAAGAAGGCTGGCTGAGGCATTACCTGTTAGGGTTAATATTGTTTTAGGAGGCATTTTAATATTGGGCGGCATAAGGCGGCGCGCTGATGCACAAGCACAGGAACAGAGCCACAGTACAATGGTTAAGACACTGACCAATGGTGCAGCAATCATGGGTTCAATCCCCCATTGTGCCCAATGAAGAAGGCTGGCTGAGGCATTACCAATTATGGGGAAGATTGCTTTAGGCAGCATTTTATTTTTATTTTAATTATCTCTACTAGCAAACGCACTCTCAAAGCGTGTTAACATAAGGCGCCCCATAAGGCACATTTTAAAGTGCACTGTCCGCCAAGGCACCCTAGAATGTTGCTTATAGGGCGCTTTAGAGGGTGCCGTATGAGTTACCGCAAGGTCACAGCACTGTTTTTGATGGCAGCACTGTGCAGTTTAAGGAATGAAAATCATAAGTAGGTGCGCTGACATGTCAGGAGGAGCAGCAGTGTAGCACAATGGTTAAGACACTGACCAATGATGCAGAGTCATGGGTTCAATCCCCCACTGTGCCTAATGAAGAAGGCTGGCTGAGGCATTACCTGTTATAGGTAATAGTGCTGAGGGGGCATATTATTTTTATTTTAATTAGTGCTAGCAGCAAACACACCCTCAAAGTATTGTAAAATAAGGTGCTGCATAAGGCGCCTCATAGGGTACCCCAGAGGGCACATTTTAAAGTGCAGTGTCCGCCACGTCACCCTACAATGTTGCTGAAAGGGCGGCCTATAGGGCGCCATATAGGGTGCCCTATGAGGCACAGCAAGGTCATAGCACTGTGTTTGATGGCAGCACTGTGCATTTAAACGCATGGAAATCTGAAGTAGGTGCACTGACAAGCAAGGAGGAGCAGCAGTGTAGCACAATGGTTAAGGCACTGACTACTGATACAGGGTTCATGAGTTTGCTCCCCAGTGTGCCTAATACATAAGGCTGGCTGAGGCATCAGCTTTGCAATGTACGTATTGTTTCCTGCAGCACTTTATTTGTATTTTCTTAATTGCTGCCATCAAACACGCCCTCACGTGCCATAATTGAAGGTGCCGCATAAGGCACCTTTTAAGGCACTCCATAGGGCACATTATAAAGTGCACTGTCTGCCACAGCACCCTAAAATGTCCCCTATAGGGCACCCTTTAAGTCGCTCCACAGGATAACGTATAGTGCACCTTATATGGATGGTAACCATAAGGTGCCCTATAGGGCGCCCTATAAAGTGCCCTCTGAGGCACCTTATGGGTACAGTACGCTGAGGGTGTTTTCGCTGGCAGCAATAATGTACATTAAAATAAAATAATGATTTGGACAGCCCTATCAAATAACCCCACTGTGGGTTTAGAACACACAACCTCTGGCTCCACAGGCAGTGAAGTAACCATTGGGCTACAGCTCTATAGCTGCTAGCAAGCTCCTGGCTGGCTGCAGAAGGAGTGCACGTCACCACACAGATAGTCTGCTGTGGTCACAAGGACAGGGTTAGCACACACATACCCATGATGCACTGCACATGCAAATCAGCTGTCCACAGATAAACACAAAATAGGGTATGCACCCCCACAGCACCTCGGCCTGGTAGGGGGTACTGACCGTGTGTTTTACTGGCACAGAGTAGCTACACACCGTCACATTGTGCGGGTACTGTGCTCACCCTGAGGGTGCAGTGAGGCGCCCAGCACCAGGTCCACAGCACCTTCCATGGCAGAAATAGGCCATGCTGGAGGTCCAAAGCAGTGTTAAAGTGTGAGTTAGGTAGTTTCTGCAAAAACATCTTGGATATCTACAGGGCCGTCAATGCAGCTCTGTACACATCCATAACACAATGGCAGACAGACATTAGGCCTGGATATGCTAAGCTGCACCCCACCACCATCTGATATTCTCCTGCAGCAAGCCTTCAGCCACTGCACCCTGCAAGGCACTCCTTCAAGATACATACCAGCTGTAAACAATCTGCTAGCTAGTCCATAGTGCAGGATCCTGGTGGAAATGCATGCACCCAGAACTGGGATGTCAGCACAGACAACAAGCAGATAAATCAGTGACTGGGCCCCAAAAGGAAACCCATAAATATCACATGAGCAAAATACTATATAGCACTATGGGGGTGCCTAGCCATGCTGTCATCACTGCACAGTCAGGGTGAGAGTGATCTCCCAGCAGGACATACTGAGGTCACCCTGTCTGTGTAGGTGGTGGCCGGGCACTAAAATATCCCAGCCAGTGCCCTATTTATTTTATTTTATTTATTTATTTAATTGGATTTCTATACCGCCTTATCATACAATCAAAGCGGTCTTACAAACAAAGATATTAAGATGCATCCTGGCCAGGCCACCCTGTCTGGGCTATACCCATGGTACCTTGCTCCTCATTATGCACATTGGCAGGCCAATACTGGCAACAGTGCTGGCAGTGTGGGCTGTGGAAGGTGTTTGCAGCCACCACACACTGTATAGACAGACACACACTCCCACACCTATGCCAGCATTGTGCTACTATAGAGGAGTTTAGCAGCCCTGCCCACCACACCAGTCCTGGGCACAGTACAGGCATGGATATGGTACGCAATACTGTTGGGGGTCACTCCCCAGGGTGGTAAACACTCTCAGAGACCAGACCTGAAGCACACACCGCAGACATCAGAAAGAGTGTTATGATGGAGCTCAATCAGCAAACTATGCTTAACGTAGGAATTTCTATCTGCCAGTACTCATAGCAAATGTTTGATAGCTGTGTATCGTATACCCAGGTGTAGGGTGGCATTGCTAAGGTATGCATGTGCTAGTATTGGGAGATGCACGCAGGGCCCAATGTCCTGCCTCTCCATCCTAAGGTTCCGTTTATTTATACTGTCCCTAAAATACACAAGTCAGTTACAGCACCTCCGGGTAGACCCATTGTGTCTTGTCGGGGATCTTCATTAGAACCTTTGTCTAAATTTTGCGACAGATTTTTACAACCATGTGCCCAACGTGTGTCATCTTTTTTGAAAGATACTACCCATTTTCTCACTAAACTTCAAAACATTGAGGGAGATATTACCCCCTGGTGGCTTGTTTCTTTAGATGTCACAGCTATGTATACAAATATTAATCAAGATCAAGCATTGGAGGTAATTGCTCAGTCAGATCTAGCTTTACCTGATCGTATTCCTCATTCATTTTTTATGGAAATGCTCACTTTAGTTCTAACACATAATTATTTTCAGTTTGAACAACAAATATATCATCAAATCCAGGGCATAGCAATGGGTGCAACGGTAGCTCCGTCTGTAGCTACTCTTTACCTGGCTGAATTTGAGTCTTCTCATATTTACCCTTCCTCATGGTTTGAGGATGTGACCTTATGGGTGAGATTTCTGGATGATATTTTCTTTTTGTGGCGGGGCACGGAAGGTGCCTTACACCAATTTGTTGATTGGCTAAATTCCCTCCGTTCGAATTTGTCTTTTACTCTACAATACAATTTTTCTCAGATTGAGTTTTTGGATGTCACAGTATTTAAAAGCCAGGACTCTTTTCAAACGAATTTATACAGGAAGCCGGTACAGAGAAACACTCTGTTATCTTATTCCAGTTTTCATCCTGGTCCCGTATGGACAATTTCTCAGGCTTCGGCGTATTTGTTCCAATCTGGAGGATTTTTTGTTTCATGCATATGAGCTGTCAGTACGCCTTTTTCAGCGGGGGTATCCTAAACAGGTCATCCGACAAGCCTTTTTAAGGGCTAAATACACTCATCGAGAATGGCTATTCTCTTCGCAATCCTCGGACACTGAAGACACCTCCCAGGTTTTTGTAGGTGTCTTACCGTATATGTTTCATTCTCAACAGATCAAGAAGATCTTGATTAGACATTGGCATATTTTACAGTTACATCCATGTTTTCAAAAACCTTTGCAGATTGCGCATTCTCGTGGATCAAATTTGCGAGACATTGTGGGAGCCACTTCCTCTCCTTTAGATAGAAGAGTGGATAGACCATTAATGACTGGTCATTATGAGTGTACTTCGTGCTCTCACTGTCTGTGTGCGATTGTGGGCATCCAATGGACTGTTCCTAATTCAACTTTTATCCATACAGCCCAATGGCACACGACTTGTTCCACCTCCTATGTAGTGTATGTATTAATTTGCCCATGACATTTATTGTATATTGGTCGTACTATCCGCCCTGTGAAAATTTGTTTGAATGAACATGCGTCTAGGCTCAAACATTCTGTACTTTCAGCTCCGTTGGTTCAACACTGTGTGGATTTCCATCATGTTTTTGAGGATTTTACGTGGCGCGTGTTGGATTACGTGCCTGAACATCCCAGAGGAGGAGATCGTGAACAACAGCTTCAGTTGTTGGAACAACAGTGGATTTTTCGTTGGTCTACTGTGCAATCTTTTGGTCTAAATAAAGAATTGGACTGGGCTAGTATTCTTTAATTTTACTTGGACTTGGATTTATACTGATTTTTCAATTTTCATTCATTTTCATTTTGATAAGCTGCTTGGTATTTTTGGCTATTTAAACTAGTGAATCCTGCTACCGGGTTCAGACTGCTATTGAGCATGCGCTGGCGTTTTTGATCAGTTGACAGAATGATCTTGGTGCAGTTGGTTGAGCGTTGAAGCAGGGCGAGTAATAGTTGGCCGCCCGAAACGCAGTGCTGTGTCTGCTAATTTTCACTACTTTTGGGAACTGGACTGCAATGACATTTTTTCAGCTACTTCGAGCTGTTTTGAGGGAGCACTTTGGAGAAGTCTGTTCAAGCTTTGCTGTGAATTGACAATAGGTTACGAGAGGATTCAGATAAGTTGAACTCTGTTTTCCTTTCTTCTCGCAGTATCTTTAGCTTGGGCTTCCCAGTTACATTAAGAATTTTTACTGAATTATTAACACAATTGTTTTTATTGGTGACGCTTTGTTGTGGTGTTTCACCTAACTTATCGTTAGCTCCGTGGTGAGCTCAATAAAAATTTGAGCAAAATGGAAGGTTAGCTTCAAGAGGCGATTACAAAACCTCAAGGCTATACTTCCGACATTATTATATACACGTCAGCTTTTAAACATCTTTTTTCACACTTCTCTACTTTTGTTTTGCTGCCTCTCCAGGAGGCATTGGCCAATGGTGCCTGTGGGTGTGAGTGTGGGTGTGTCTGTCCCTGTTGGCTGCTGCTTTTACGGCAGAGGTTCCCAACTCCAGTCCTGGTGTGGCAAACACTGTTCGGGTTTTCATGCTGTCCCTCATGAATATGCATGAGCTACATCTGCATACCATGGGGGTGGTGCATAGATATGCAGCACAGGCATCTTTATTAGAGGCAGCATGGAACCAGAATGGTGTGGGGCCCTCCAGGACTGCATTTGGGAGACTCTGCTCTAGGTAATGTGCCTGTTTATGGTGTCTGTGCTCGGTGGGGTAAAATATAGGCGTATTAACCATGCGTATGTTCTCAGCAATAAAGGTTTGTCCTTACTATCACGGTTTAGTTGTGGGAAAAATATGTGGACTGGATTGGCAGGAGCCCCAGCTGGGCTTTGAACCTGTGACCTTCTGTTCTTGCACACACACTGTCTGTGTGCACTGCACCACTGTGTTGCCACAGATGTGATGCATTCCCTGGGGAGTCCATGACTGTACATCCGACAGGGCCTGTTTGTTGCAGTGCACGGCAACCACCTGGACAGGGCTAGGCCATGGTCTGCTGTGGGCACCAGCCGCTGCCACCTCCACCATCAGTACCGCTCCATCCTTAGATTGGAGACAGCATAAACCCTGATGGATTTGTGGCCCTCCAGGACTGCATTTGGGGGATTCTGCCGTAGGTAATGCACATTTCTATGGTGTTTGTGCTGTGTAGGGTAAAATAGAGGTTTTTGACCCATGCTTATGTTCTCAGCAATAATGGTTCATTCTTTACTACCATGTTTTCTTCATGGGTAAAATAAGGGGACTGGGTTGGCAGGAGCCTCAGCTGGGCTTTGAACCTGTGACCTTTTGTTTCCAAACACACTGGTTGTGTGCACTGCACCACCATGTTGCCACAGAGACAGTGCATTCCCTGATGATACCATGACTGTTTGTCCGGCAGAGCCTGTCTGTTGCAGTGCATTGCACCCACCTACACAGGGCTAGGCCATGGTCTGCTCTGGGCAGCTGCCACTGCCCCCCTCCACCTCCAGTACCCCTGTGCCACCATGCTGACATGCCTTCTGCTGGTGGTGCTGGTGGTACGCAGTCTCAGGCCATCCTGTGTGCGGGTAGGCGGCTGCCTATGGTGCATGTTCTGGGATAGGGGTGCCTGCATATCTGTCCGCACGTCCCCCAATCACCGCCTGCCAATGTTCCGTGCCCTTGGGGGTACCTGCTGGGTACTATCCCCTGTGACACTGTGATAAACACTCTCGTGCCCATGTTGGGCCCTCATCAGTTGCTGTCTGGCTGCTGTTCAGTTTCAGCATTCCTAAGTGCCATCTAGGCATCTGCCTAGTCCGCACTGTGACCCAGCTACACCACAGCATGTGCCGCCTGCAGCCCTCTGTATCCCCTTTCCCAGCATCTGTCCAATTGCCCATTCCAACCTGCCTGCCCTGCTGTTGTGGAAATGTGCATGCCATAGGTAACCTGTCCAATGGAGAGGGAAACCCTGATCAGTGCTATTTCACTGTGGGATCATTCACCTTGTATGGGGACGGAGAGTAGACCCTTCTAAAATTCATATTTATTTTTTGGGGCTTTCTTGGGAGTGTTTTTTGATGTTTCCCATTACTATCACTATTGCCCAGCTAGATTATAATTTTATTATATTTTGTTGGGGTCATTTTTAATGTTTATTTGCCTTTTTGTTCCGTGCACATGTATCACACTGCTCACATTTTGTAGGTTTCCCTGGTTTTGCTGTACATTGCTGACAGAAATGGTTTCTCTTCCCTTTAAATCGCCTCTACCGCGAGGTTTTCACTCGCGGTATTTTTTTACTCGAATTTCAGCCCCGCTCCTGTGCGGGGAGCCTCTCCCCTCCCACTCTCCACCCATTGACCCCGTCTCTCCGCCCCTGCGGAGCCTTTCTCCGCCCTCCGGGAGCCTTTCCACGCCTCTATCGCTCATTTGCGCGCCGCGCACATGAGCGGGCCCGTTAGTGCGGCGCGTACGTGTGTGGGGCACAAAAACACATCATTAGCATGCGCTAAGGTACCTTAGTGCGCACGCTCTTGTGCGCCGCGCACTTGTGCGCCGTTTAGTAAACATACCCCTAAATCTAAAATATCTCCTTTTTTAGTTGATTCCCAAACAAGCTTCACAGTATTCAACAGAGATATTCGCAATCTTTCATCTCTTTCTGGTCTTTATTTAACAGGCATCTGCAATTTTTTAGCTTTTATTGCAACTGCTCTATTGGGATGCCCTAATGTCTGTCTTATGATTGTATCCTTCTATAGATTCTTTGCTCCGAACCATGTCCTAGTTCTAGTTTAAAAGCTGCTCTATCTCCTTTTTAAACATTTGTGCCAGCAGCCTAGTACCATTCTGGTTAAGGTGAAGCCCATCATTGTGGAATAGGCTCCTCTTTCCCTAGAAATGGGCTTTACCTTAACCGAAGTGGTGCCAGGCTAGGCACTAAAATTAAAAAAGGAGATAGAGCATTAAATTTCATGTGCCATTTGAATGCCCAATCTTCCAGTCTCGCAAATTTCCATCAGCAACTTTTCTCAAATAATTCAAAAATTTGATCACATCAATAATAGATCATTTTTATTGTTCCATCTTAGCCAAAAAAAAATCATAATTTCTGAGCCCTTGAAAACCATTTCATCTTCCTTTAACTGAAGATATTATGTCTCAAGTTCTTATTCTGCATCCTAGTCTGTCTTTAATGAATTTGAGGATCCACCAAAAAGCAGCAAACCGCCACGTGGGCAACTAGGAACCAGTCAAGAGACGTGGCAGGGAGTTCTAAAATTGCCTTTATTGTTCCACGGATCAGGTGTGCCAAACCCAACACAGGCCGTGTTTCGTACACCACTTCCTCAGGGGTTAAGGGCTCACTAAAAAACATTCATATACATGTTAAATAAAACCACAGCAAATAAAACGTATATGTTAATACATTAAACAAAAACAAATAATAAAATATATTCCATCACAGCAGATAAAACAATAAATACAAAAATAATTATAATGCGATAACTCATTGATAAAATACATATGTTGCAATAAATAATTAATAAAGGGCAGATTACAATAACAAATACATCAATATAAAAAGGCTAAACTTAAAATACTTGTACCAAAAATATATATATAAGAGAATAAAAACACAGGTAAAATTACGAAAAAAGGAAGGAAAGAGAGATGAGGAGGATTAGAAGGATGTGCCATTGGCACTAACCATTATATGAGAGTAAAAAACTACTGCATGATACGCTTAAAAGAAAAAGGATTAAAAAGGAGGAGATAAGGAGTGAATCAGTGAAGACACCCAGAAACCAAATGGCATCTAGGAGAACTACTATAAAAAATGATAATAAATAAACAATGATGCATTTAAGTGCTCTTAAGCGCATCACATTAACGGGCCCCGCACGCGTGCGCTGAAAACGCGCACGTTTGCGGGGCGCTCATGTGCGATAGAGGCGTGGAAAGGCGAAATGAGGGCGGAGGAAGGCCCCCGAGGGGCGGAGAGACGGGGTCAATGGGTGGAATGTGGGAGGGGAGAGACTCCCCACACAGGAGCGTGCCTGAATTTACAAGGAAAAAATACCGCGAGTGAAACACTCGCGGTAGAGCGCATTTAAAGGGAAGAGAAACCATTTACGTCAGCAATGTACAGCAAAATCGGGGAAACCTAAAACACGTGAGCAGTGTGATACATGTGCACAGAACAAAATAGCAAATATGATATGAAAATGACCACAACACATTCTAAGAAAATTATAATCCAGCAGGGCAACAGTAATATTAATGGGCAACCATACAAAACACTCCCAGGAAAGCTCAAAAAAAAAGAAATGATTTTTGGAAGGGTCTACGCTCCGTAGACTCATTCAAAAGCACTGCATTTTAATGGAGCATTCCTGGGAGTGTTTTCCAGGTTGCCCATTGATATCACTGTTGCGCAGCTTGGTTATGGTTTTCTTCCCCTTTTTTGGAGGGCATTTGTGAGGTTTATTTGCACCTTTGTCCCCATACAAGGTCAACGAGCCCACAATAAAATTGTGAAGAGCAGGGTGTCTGACTTGTGCAGCCAGGTATCACATCTCCAGAGACTGCACTGTTTCTGTGGCCCCAGTGTGGTGCAGCGGACACAGCCAGTACCTGTAGGACCAGAGGGCCACAGGCTCAAAGCCCAGCTGGGGCTCCTGTCAACCCAATCCCCATCATGTTACCCACCACTAAACAGTGAGAATACAGACACTCTTTTATTGCAGAGAACATAAGCATGGTCCCAACACCTATATTTTACCCTACACCGCACACAAACCATAACAATGGGCATTGCCTACAGCCGAGTCCCCCAAAGTCAGTCCTGGAGTGCTACAACTCACTCAGGTCATATGTTTTCCCAGATAGGAACATGTCTGCATGTTTGCGGAAGGGTACAGGTGGCAGAGGGGGCAGTGGCTGCAAACCACAGCAGACAGTGGCCTAGGCCTGTGCAGGCTGGCACCGTCCACCGCAACAGACAGGCTCTGTCGGATGTACAGTCATGGACTTCCCAGGGAACACAGCATATCTGTGGCAACACGGTGGTGCAGTGCACACAGACAGTGTATGCAGGAACAGATGGTTACAGGTTCAAAGCCCAGCTGGAGCTACTGCTAATCCAGTCCACATATTTTTCCTACAACTAAACCGTGATAGTAAGGACAAAACTGTATAGCTAGGAACATATGCATGATTAATACGCCTATATTTTACCACAGCACTCACAGACACCATAAACAGGCGCATTACCTGGAGCAGAGTCTCCCAAATGCAGTCCTGGAGGGCCCCACACCATTCAGGTTCCATGCTGCCTCTAACAAAGATGCTTGTGCTGCATAGCTATGCACCACCCCCATGGTATGCAGATGTAGCTCATGCATATTTATGAGGGATAGCATGAAAATCAGAACAGTGTGTGGAACACCAGGACTGGATTTGGGGAACTCTGCCATAAAGCAGCAGCCAACAGGGCCAGACACCCCCCCACAGGCCCCATTGGCCAATGCATCCTGGAGAGGCAGGACATTGGGCCCTGCCTGTATCTCCCAATACTAACAGTTGCATACCTCAGCACTGCCACCCTACACCTGGGTATACGGTACACAGCTATCAAGCGTTTCCCATTATAACTGGCAGATCTCCAGTCCTACGTAAAGCACAGTTTGCTCATTCAGCTCCACCATAACACTCAAACAGATGTCTGCGGTGTGTGCTGCAGGTCTGGTCTCTGACAGTGTTTACCACCCTGGGATGTGACCCCCAACAGTAATGCGTACCATATCCATGCATGTACTTTGTCCAGGACTGGTGTGATGGGTATGGCTGCTGAATCACTCTATAGTAGCACAATGCTGGCATAGGTGTGGGGGTGGCTGCCTGTCTATCCAGTGTGTGGTGGCTGCAAACACCTTCTACAGCCCACACTGCCAGCAATGTTGCCAGTATTGGGCTGGCAATGTGCATAATGAGGAGCAAGGTATAGGCCGGACAGGGTGGCCTGGCCAGGGTGCATCTGCACAGGGCATAGGGCACTGACTGGGACATTGTAGTGCCTGGCCACCACGTACACAGACAGGGTGACCGCAGTATGTCCTGCTGAGAGATCACTCTCACCCTGACTGTGCAGTGACCACAGCATGGCTAGGCACCACCATAGTGCTATATAGTATTTCTCTCATGTGATAGATATGGGTTTCCATTTGGGGCCCAGTCACTGATTTATCTGCTTGCTGTGTATGCTGACAGCCCAGTTCTGGGTGCATGCATCTCCACTGGGAACATGCAATATGGACTAACTAGCAGACTGTTTGTAGCTGGTATGTGTCTTGCTGGAGTGGCTTGCAGGGTGCAGTGGCTGTTGGCTTGCTGCAGGGGAATATCAGATGGTGGTGGGGGTGCAGCTTACCATATCCTGGTCTTATGTCTGTCTGCTATTGTGGTATGGCTGTGTATAGAGCTGCACTGACTGCCCTGTGGGGTGTGTGTTCCTCAGCAGGAGTGGGCTTGATGTTGCCCTCTACTACCACCTTTGCAGGGAGGTAGAGTGTGGATCTATTGATGGGAGACCATGTTTGCCACCCTTGGCCGAGGAGGAGGAGGAGGAGGCATTGGTCAGTGCTTTAACCATTGTGCTGTGGCTCTGTTCTTCTGTTTTCAGATCAGCGCGACACATATGCCTCCCGTTCAGCTCTCAGTTGCGGTAAGGTGCGGGGCGCACACGGGTGCCGCGCACCTTAGCGCTTCTGTCAATCACGGCTTTTCTTCTTCAGGACGGAACGCCCACTCCTTATACAGCACACGCACTCTACCGCGGCACGCACTTTACCGGGCTTTTAGTAAACATACCCCAAAGTCTAAAACACTCACAAAATGTAAATTAAAAACCTACCACTATAACCAGCCAATATGAAACAAAACTCTCCTTGATTGGCAGAAGCGTGGAAGACACCTGCCTCTAGTTCGTGATGTAATACAAACTGTATATATATAAATAAATAAATAAATATATAAAACATGACCATTCTCAAAACAGATTATGCGCACACACAACTATCCCCAGAAATGGTATCTTTATAGGATAGGGAGAAACCAATGTCCAAGTAATGTTAACTCAAAAAAACATACTTTGTTATAAGGCACGGTGCCTAAAACAAAATTAACTCGTTGATGGATTTCTCAAGATAAAAAGGAAAATCATTTGCTTCTCATAATACTGCTAAAAATATATATATACACTCGAAGGTGAACCTTTTGAAGAAATAAAAAATATGAATCGCTAAACAAGTCTGGGGGTAATGAAAATTCTACTTATCTTCAAATGCAATGGTCACCAGCAATCAAAACAATTGCCTACCGGATAAAGCACAGTTACTTACCTGTAACAGGTGATCTCTGGGAACAGCAGGAATTAGTCATCACATATGGGTACGTCGGTACCGACGGAGCCCGCGCGGGAAAGCTCCCCAGCTTTTCAGATTAAAAGCTTTTGGGGCCTCCCACTGCACATGTGCGCTGCCTTCCCGCCTTCCTGACCAGCTCTCGTCAGTTCGAGTTTAAAGCTGAGACAATAGAGAGAGAGGACAGGAAGATAGATAGATAGAGATACAACTCCTAGGGGAGGTGGGTGGGTTGTGATGACTAATTCCTGCTGTTCCCAGAGATCACCTGTTACAGGTAAGTAACCTCCTATACTGTATTGCTCCCTTGGATTGCTGCAGCCCAAATGCATGACCTTACATTTTTTAACATTAAATCCCAGCTGCCAAATTCTAGACCATTCTTCAAGCTTAGCTAGATCCCTCCTCATGTTATCTACCCCTTCCTGGGTGTCTACTCTATTGCAGATTTTGGTATCATCCGCAAAGAGGCAAACCTTACCCGACAGCCCTTCCGCTATATCACTAACAAAGATGTTAAAAAGAATCGGACCAAGGACAGATCCCTGGGGCACACCACTGGTAACATCCTTCTCCTCAGAGTGAGCTCCATTTACTTGTACTCTTTGTCGCCTCCCACCCAACCAATTTCTAACCCATGCAGTAACTTTAGGGTCCATCCCTAGGGTGCTCAGTTTGTTTATAAGTCGCCTGTGAGGAACAGTGTCAAAGGCTTTACGGAAATCTAAATACACCACATCTAGAGCTCTCCCTCGGTCCAACTCCCTGGTCACCCAGTCAAAAAAATCAATCAGATTTGTCTGACAAGACCTGCCTCTGGTGAATCCATGCTGCCTCGGATCCTGTAATCCGCTGGACTCCAGAAACCTCACTATTTTCTCTTTCAGCAGCGTTTCCAATAATTTACTCACCACCGAAGTTAAACTAACCGGCCTGTAGTTTTCAACCACATCCTTACTTCCGCTTTTGTGTAAAGGCACCACATGAGCCTCTCTCCAGTCCTTTGGCACCACTCCTGACTCCAACGAGGCATTGAAAAGGTCAGTCAGTGGAGCTGCTAGAACGTCCCCAAGTTCCCTCAGTATTCTAGGGTGTATCCCATCCAGTCCCATTGCTTTGTCTACTTTAAGTTGAGCTAGTTTCTCATGAACACAGTCTTCTGAAAATAGTTCAAGATGTCCCTCGCTTCTGTTCTTATTTGTGGGTGTTTTCTGAGGTCCTGCTCCTGGTTCTTCATCTGTGAACACAGAACAAAAATATTTGTTAAGCAATTCCGCTTTATCCTTATCAGCTTCTACATATTCCCCCCCTGCACCCTTGAGTCTGACAATACCACTTTTGCTCTTCCTCTTCTCACTAATATATCTGAAAAATGTCTTATCCCCCATTTTATTGCATTGGCTATTTCCTCCTCCTTTTGAATCTTTGCCTTCTTGACTACTTTGCTAGCTTCTCTAAGTTTTTCCAAATACAGATGCCTGTCTTCTGCTCTCTGTGATCTCTTGTATTTCATGAAGGCCTCCCTCTTTTTCTTCACTTTTTCAGCTACTTCCTTCGAAAACCATAGCGGTCTCCTGTTCCTTTTGCCTTTATTTACCATTTTAACAAAAAGGTTGGTTGCCCTTAAAATACCCCCTTTCAG
Source organism: Ichthyophis bannanicus (assembly GCA_033557465.1). Lineage (NCBI taxonomy): Eukaryota > Metazoa > Chordata > Amphibia > Gymnophiona > Ichthyophiidae > Ichthyophis > Ichthyophis bannanicus. The sequence continues at coordinate 399,725,273 of CM066036.1, forward strand.
TTTTGCCCACTGTTTTTCTACATCCCCCAGCTGTTCCCATCCCACTAACGACTCCCTGAGGTACCTCTTGATTAAGATGAAAAGGCGAGACCACTTTGGGCATAAAGTGGGGATTCGTCCTAAGGACCACCTTATCATGATGAAACCTAGTATAAGGTGGATGAGCCACTAAAGCCTGCAGTTCACTGATGCGGCGAGCCGAAGTGACTGCAATAAGGAAAACAACCTTCCAGGAAAGAAATTTGAAGGAGGTAGAGTCCAAAGGCTCAAAAGGTGGCTTCATAAGCTGACCTAGAACTAGGTTCAAATCCCATGCTACCGGAGGAGGTCGGATGGGAGGTTTAGTTAGAGTCAGGCCTCTCATGAAACGTGCAACAAGAGGATGAGAGGAGACAGGTTGTCCATTTATAGGTTTTAAGGATGCTGCAATAGCACTCAAATGGACCCTTACTGAATTCATCTTAAGGCCTGCATTTGAAAGATGCAGGAGATAGTCCAAGAGGGAATTCAAAGGAAGTGCTAGAGGGTCAAGACCCTGCTGAGCACACCAAATGGAAAAACGTTTCCATTTGAAAGCATAAGAACGCCTCGTGGAAGGTTTCCTAGAGGCATGAAGGATATCTGTCACAGGTTGAGAAAGATTAAAGTCTTGAAGACTTAGGCCTTCAGTAACCAAGCTCTGAGATGTAGGGATTTGGGGTTTGGGTGCCACAAAGTCCCCTCCTCCTGAGACAGAAGGTCTGGCGCAGCTCCCAGGTCCAGGGAGGATCCCTGGGAGAGATGCAGAAGTAGAGGGAACCACACCTGGCGTGGCCAGCGGGGAGCTATGAGGATCATAGTCCCGTGATCCCTCTGGAGCTTGAACAGAGTCTTGGATACTAGAGGAATGGGTGGAAAGGCATAGAGGAATTCCTGACCCCAATGCAGGAGGAAGGCATCGTGGGCCTGAGCTCCCTGACACTGAGTTCTGGAACAGAACCGGGGAAGTTTGGCATTCCACGGACTTGCAAAGAGGTCTATGTCCGGGGTCCCCCATTCCTGAAAGATTCTGCGTATCTGGTCCATATGTAGGGACCATTCGTGTGGAAGCAGAACTCGACTGAGTCTGTCTGCACAAGAGTTTTGAACTCCTGGAAGATACACTGCAAGAAGGTGAATTTGATGCTCTCTGGCGAAGGCCCATAATCTGAGAGCTTCGTTGCAAAGCAACAGAGAGCCTGTCCCTCCTTGTTTGTTTATATAGAACATGGCTACCTGATTGTCTGTCTGAACTAGGACAGTCAGGTTGACAAGGAGGGTATAGAAGACCTTGAGGGCAAGGTAAATTGCTTGCAGTTCCAGGAGGTTGATATGAAGGGTGGCCTCCTGTGGAGACCAAGTGCCATGAGTGGAGAGGTTCTGAAGATGAGCTCCCCACCCTGTCTGGGAGGCATCTGTTGTGAGGGTTGCTTGGGGCAACAAAGGTTGGAAGGGGGCCCCCAACAACAGATTCTTGGTGGATGTCCACCATTGGAGGGACCAAAATAGAAGGCTTGAGGTGAGTATTTGGTCGGAGAGCGCTCCAGATGCTTGAGTCCACTGGGTGGCCAAGGTCCATTGAGCTGCTCTCATATGCAGACGAGCGTAGGGCACCACATGTACCGTGGAGGCCATGTGGCCCAGAAGTCGCAGCATTTCCCGGGCTGTCAAATGACTGCTGGACTGAGCTTGGGAGGCCAAACTCAGCAGGCGTTGGGCCCTGACCTGAGGCAGGTAGGCCCTTGCAGTGATGGTGTCTAACTGGGCCCCTATGAACTCGAGAGACTGAGTAGGGATTAGTTGAGACTTGGGAAGGTTTACTACCAGTCCTAGATACTGCAGAAGACGCCTTGTGCGGTCCAGGGAAATTTGGGCCTGGGACTGAGAGGGAGCTCGGATGAGCCAGTCGTCCAGGTATGGGAATATGAAAATTCCCAGGCCTCTTAGAAAGGCAGCTACGACTGCCATGCATTTGGTGAACACTCTTGGAGCAGAGGCTAGACCGAAGGGGAGTACTCTGTACTGGAAATGTTTTCCCTGAAACAGAAATCGAAGGTATTTTCTGTGGGATGGGTGGATGAGTATGTGTGTATACGCATCCTTTAGGTCTAGAGAACAAAGCCAATCCTGACTCTGAAGGTATGGAAGGAGAATGCCCAGAGAAAGCATTTTGAATTTCTCCTTGAAAAGAAATTTGTTCAATTCTCTCAGATCCAGAATTGGTCTGAAGCCCTCTGTCTTCTTTGGTATTAGAAAATAAGGGGAGTAGAATCCCGTCCCCTGTTGAAGAAGAGGGACCTCCTCTATTGCCCCCTGGGCAAGGAGGGAGGAGACTTCCTGACCCAAGAGGGCCAGGAGAGATGGGGGAGAATTGAACTGCCTCACCATAGTATAAGGAAGAAGGTCGGAAAAATGGAGTTTGTAACCCTCTCTGATGATAGAGAGGGTCCATTGCTCTGATGTAATTTGCTCCCATCTGGGAGCAAAGTGAGCTAACCTTCCGGGTATGGTGAGGGGCTCTGGTTGTTCTAGAGCCAGAAAAGTTAAGTTCTCTAGGGGCAAATAAAACCCCTGAGGGGGTGGAGCCTGCTGAGGCGTAGCAGACGCCGCAGGCTTTGACCTTGCCTGTTTAGGTTGCTGACGTTTAGCAGCAAAACGAGGCTGAGAGGATTGTTGGCCAGTATTTGTGGAAAATCTGGACTTCTTGTAATAAGGCCTCTTAAAAGACTTCTTCTTGGCAGGAGTGGAGGTAGACTTAGAAAGTCTATCTAAGGTGGCATTTTCTGCGTCCATTTGAGTGGCCTTAATTTGCCACTCCTCACCAAATAAGTTCTCACCTGTACAGGGCAGATTTCGTAAGCCATCTAGGACCCAAGGTTCTAGATCAGAAGCCTGGAGCCAAGCAAGACGTCGGGCTGCTATAGCAATGCCCGAAGCCCTACCAGCACCCTCAAAGGAATCAAAAGCTGCCCTGTTGGAGAACTTTGAAATATCCAAAAGGTGTTTCACTAAGGAAATGAACTGCTCCCTCTTATCCTCAGGGATAAAGGGGGCAAAATGCCGAACTTTTAGAGCGATTTCACTGAGAAACATGCCCATGTAAAGACTATAGGAATTAATCCTGGCTATAAGCATAGTAGCCTGGAAAAATTTCCTGCCAAAAGAGTCTAGAGTCTTACATTCTCGCCCTGGAGGAGTAGAAGAGTGCCTTTTGGTACTCTTTATCTTCTTCATTGCAGACTTCACCACAATAGAATGGTGAGGCAACTGAGTTTTTTGGAAACCAGGAGAAGGGGGGGACACGGTACATGGTGTCCAACCTGCGAGAAGAAGGAGACAATGTTAGAGGAGCCTCCCATAAGTCCATCAAGTGTTCTTGAAGGATTTCATGGATAGGCAGGGTAACTGCCTCTTTAGGAGACTTAGGGGTCTGTTTACTAAACATTCCTAATGTGCGGGGCCGCGGTAGTGTGCCTGTGCCATATAAGGAGTGGGCGGTTCAGGCAGAGAAAAGAAAAAAAACGGGAGTAAGCGATCGCACATTTGCGCGGGGCGCTATCGTGCACCGCGCTATTGTGCGCCGTGCACAATAGTGAGTGGGAAGGCTAAGTGGCGCCCTGATGTGCACACACAAAGGAGCAGAGCCATAGTACAATGGTTAAGACACTGACTGTGGGTGCAGCTGCCATGGGTTCAATTCCCCATTGTGCACAACAAAAAGGGCTGGCTGAGGCATTAACTGTAATGGGTAAAAGTGCTTTAGGAGGCATATTAATTTTGGGCGGCATAAGGCGGTGCACTGTTAATTTTGGGCGGCATAAGGCGGTGCACTGTTAATTTTGGGCAGCATAAGGTGGCACACTGTTGGGCGGCATAAGGCGGCACACTGTTGGGCGGCATAAGGCGGTGCACTGTTAATCTCAGGCGGCATAAGGCGGTGCACTGTTAGGTTTGGACGGCATAAGGCGGTGCGCAGATGCCCAAGCATAGGAACAGAGCCACAGCACAATGGTTAAGACACTGACCAATAGTGCAGAGATCAGGGGTTCAATCCCCCACAGTGCCCAATGAAGAAGGCTCACTGAGGCAGTGTGTATTATGGGGATGAGTGCTGTAGGGGGCAGTCTAATTTTATTTCAGTTATCACTACTAGCAAACGCACTCACAAAGCGTGTTAACATAAGGCGGCCCATAAGGCACATGTTAAAGGTCACTGTCCGCCAAGGCACCCTTGAATGTCCCCTATAGGGCACCATATATGTTGCGTCACAGGATAATGTATAGTGCACCTTATATGGACGGCAACCATAAGGTGCCCTATAGGGTGCCCTATAAAGCACCCTCAGAGGCACCTTATGGGTACAGTACACTGAGGGTGTGTTTGATGGCAGCAATATATGTACATTAAATCTAAAAAAAGCTTTGGACAACCCTATCAAATAACCCCACTGTGGGCTCGAACCCATTACTGCTGGCTCCACAGGCAGTGAAGTAACCATTGGGCTACAGCTATATAGCTGCCAGCAAGCCCCTGGCTGGCTGCAGAGAGCCTGCATGTCACCACACAGACAGTCTGCTGTGGGAACCAGGATAGGGTTAGGCCACCCATACCCATGATGCACTGCACATGCAAATCAGCTGTCCACAGATGAACACAAGATGGGGAATGCACCCCAACAGCTCCCCGGCCTGGTAGGGGGACGTGTCCGTGTGCACCCACACAGCACCTTGGCCTGGTAGGAGGTACTGACCGGGTGTTTAATTTGCACAGAGTAGCTACACACAGTCACACTGTGCGGGAACTGTGCTCACCCTGAGTGTGCGATGAGGCGCCCTGGACCAGGTCCACAGCACTCTCCATGGCTGAGAGAGGCCATGGCAGAGCTCCAAAACAGTCGTAATCTGTGAGATAGGTAGTTTCTGCAGGAACACCTTGGATAATCTCTGTCTGTCTCAGTCAGGGGAACCCCCCACAGACCCCCTAGGTGGGCTATGTACCACCACCCCCCCCAGCTGAGGGTGGCAAACAGGCAGGGTCTCCTATCAACAGATCCCCATTATACACACCCCCCCCCCCCCCCCCCCCTTGCAATGATGGCAGCAGAGTGGACCATCAACCCCAGTCCTGTTAGGGAACAGACACCCTACAGGGCAGTCCAAGCAGCCCCACACACACCCAGACCACAATATCAGACAGACAGTAGGCCTGGATATGCTAAGATGCACCCCACCACTATCTGATATTCCCCTGCATCAAGCCATCAGCCACTGCACAGCACTCCAGCAGGGCACATACCAGCTGTGAACAGTCTGCTGGTTAGTCCCACTGGAAATGCATGCACCCACAACTGGGATGGCAGCACACACAAGCAGATACAGCAGTGACTAGGCCCCAACAGGTGACCCATATATATCACATGAGGGAAGTGCTATGAAGCACTATGGGGGTGCCTAGCCATGCTGCCATCACAGCACAGTCAGGGTGGAGTGAAAGCCCAGCAGCACATACAGAGGTCACCCTGTCTGTGGAGGTGGTGGACGGCCACTACAATGTCCCTGCCAGTGCCCTATGCCCTGTGCAGATGCATCCTGGCCAGCCCACCCTGTCTGAGCTATACCCATGGTACCTTGCTGCTCATTATGCACATCATCAGGCCAAAACTGTGGACAGTGTTTGCAGCCAACACACACAGTATAGACAGACACACACTCCCACACGTATGCCAGCATTGTGCTACTATAGAGGGGTTCAGAATCCTTGCCCACCACACCAGTCCTGGGCACAGTACAGGCATGGGTATGGTATGCAATACCGTTGGGGGTCCCTCCCTAGGGTGGTAAACACTGTCAGGGGCCAGACCTGACGCACACACCGCAGACATCAGATAGATTATTATGATGGAGCTCATAGAGCAGACTGTGCGTAACGTAGGGATATCTATCTGCCAGTACTCATAGCAAACGTTTGAGAGCTGTGTACCATATACCCTGGTATAGGGTGACATTGCTAAGGTATGCAAGTGCTGGTATTGGGAGATGCACGCAGGGCCCAATGTCCTGCCTCACCAGGAGGCATTGGCCAATGGGGCCTGTGGGTGTGGGTGTGGGTGTGTCTGTCCCTGTTGGCTGCTGCTGTACGGCAGAGGTTCCCAAATCCAGTCCAGGTTTGCAATACACTGGTTGGGGTTTCCTGCTGTCCCTCATGAATATGCATGAGCTACATCTACATGCCATGGGGGTGGTGCATAGATATACAGCACGGTTATTTGTATGAGTGGCAGCATGGAACCTGAATGGTGTGTGGTCCTCCAGGACTGCATTTGTGAGACTCTGCTCTAGGTAATGCCCCTGGTCATGGTGTCTGTGCTTCGTGGTGTAAAAGATAGGCGTATGACCAATGCGTATATCCCCAGCAATAAAGGATTGCCCTTACTAACATGGTTTAGTTGTGGGGAAAATATGTGGACAGGAATGGCAGTAGCCCCAGCTGGGCTTTGAACCTGTGACCTTTTGCTCCTGCACACACTGTCTGTGTGCACTGCACCACTGTGTTGCCACAGATGTGCTGAATTCCCTGGGAAGTCCATGACTGTACATCCGACAGGGCCTATGTTGCAGTGGACGTGCCAGCCTGCACATGGCTCGGCCACTGTCTTCTGTGGCTAGCAGCCACTGCCCCCTCCACCACCTGTACCCTACCGCCAACATGCTGGCATGTCCGTATCTTGGAAAAGCATATGACCTGATTGAGTTGTGGCACTCCAGGACTGCATTTGGGGGACTCGGCTGTCGGTAATGCCCATTGTTATGGTGTGTGTGCGGTGTTGGGTACAAAATGGGTGTGTGAACCATGCTTATGTTCTCTGCAATAAAGGAGTGTCTTTACTATCTCTGTTTAGTGGTGGGTAAAATATGGGGACTGGGTTGGCAGGAGCCCCAGCTTGGATTTGAACCTGTGACCCTCTGGTCCTAGAGATACTTGCCTCTGTTTGGTGCACCACACTGTGGCCACAGTGATAGTGCAGTCCCTGGGGGTGGGAAACCTGACCAAAGGAGTCAAAAACCCTGCTCTGCACATTTGTACTGTGGGCTCAGTCACCTTGTCTGGTGACAAAAGTGCAAATAAACCCCTCAACCGACCACGACAAACTGGGGCTAAATATAACCAAGCTGGGCAACAGTGATATTAATGGGCAACCATAGCAAACACTCCCAGGAAGGCTCAGAAAAAAGGAAATGGTTTTTGGAAGGGTCTCCGCTCCGTAGCCCCTTCCATACTTCATTTCATTTTTTTGGAGCTTTCCTGGGTGTGTTTCTTATGTTTGCCCATTAATATCAGGGTTCCCCAGCTGACTTCCTATTTTTAATATGTTTGTTTGGGTCTTTTTCTATCTTTATTTGCACTTTTGTTCTGTGCACATGTATCACACTGCTCACGTTTTGCAGGTTTCCCCGGTTTCCCTGTACATTGCTGACGGAACTGGTTTCTCTTCCCTTTAAATGCCCTCTACCGTGAGTGTTTCACTCGCGCTATTTTTAACCTGCAAATTCGTCCCCGATACTGTGCTGGGAGCCTCTCCCCTCCCCTTCCCCGCCCATTGACCCCGTCTCTCCGCCCCTCGGGAGCCTTCCTCCGCCCTCAGAATGCCTTTCCACGCCTCTATCGGACATTTGCGGGCGGGGTACTTGTGCGGGGCACGTTAGTGCGGCGCGCAATTGTGCGGGGCCCACGCGCACTTGTGCGGGGCGTTTAAGAGCGTTTCTGAGCGTTTGAGTGCCGCGTTTCCGTGCGCTATTGTGCGGCACGCAATTGTACGGCTTTTAGTAAACATGCCCCCTAGAGTATCCTAAAATATCCAGTTTCTTTGATCTGGGTTCCTTTTCAGAGGATGAAGCAATAGAAAGACCTTTAGTCATTTCTATGATGAAGTCCTGAAAGGACAAATCCTCTGGTGGAGACATTCTCCTTTTAGGAGAAGAAGGCTCCTCAGGAAGATCAAGGGAGAACTCATCAGAATCATCAGAGGAGTTAAAATCCTCTGAAGAAGCAGAGTATCCTCTATGTGCTTCCAACGCACGATACGCATACCGTTCGGTATCGACATCGGGCGTACCGGGTATGGGATCGGTACCGGGCAAAAGCCCGGATCCGGCATGCGGAACCGATCTGCGTTTGGAAGACGATGGCCTCGGTTCCGGTATGGAAGCCATTACCGGAACCGGACCCGGTACCGCTGGCTGCGGTACCGAGGGCGTAGCAGCATTAATAAAAGCCAGAATGGCCTGCTGCATGACTTGGACAGTATTGCCCATAGACGCCACTGCTGCCTGGATGTCGGTACCGGTATGGGCCGGTACCCCAGAGCAGTACAACAGGTGATCTGTCGAGGCCGCGCCATCGATGTCAACCTGTGACCCCATGATTGCTTTGGAGGCCGGAGCCTCCCGCCGGGGTTTTTTGGCCTGGGCAGAATCCTCGAACTCAGAATTGAGAGCCTCTCGATCTTTAGAAAGAGATTTGCTTTTAGAGGATTTGCCCACTGGAGTTTTGGTTACCTGAGATCCATCCGGAGAGGAAGACCTGGATGACTGTGATGCTTCTGAAGGAAACAGCACATGGAACTTGTTGGCCCGGTTCTGCAATCCACGTTTCGACATCTGGGAGCAGGATGGGCAGTCCGGTATGGAATGGTCAGGTCCTAAACATTTAAGACACCATTCATGGGTGTCTGTAAGAGGAATGACAGCACTGCACTTGGTACACTTTTTAAAATCAGGAACTGGCTTCTCCATGAGGAGAATTTGTGTAGGCCTGAAGGCCTAACAAAGTACCAAGCTGTGCTGAAGAAAAGAAAAATATACAGTCAAACCTCGGTTTTCGGTTGCCCCGGTTTTCGTCGGTTTCGGTTTTCGACGTCTTTTCCCGACTGAGATCTTGTCTCGGTTTTCGTCAATGCCTCGGTTTTCGTACACCCTGGTCTGCATACACTACACTGCCTGCCCAGTCCCGGCAGCACTACCCCCCCCCCCCCCCGGACTCACCGATTGCGTGTTGAGATCTGAAAGGCAGGTGAGCAACATCCTCGAGCCAGACATGCAAGGATTGCAGAGAGGAAGGCCCCGATCTCTCCACCACCTGCCTGTTCTCTGGAGCGCCCCCTCAGGCTCGGAGGTAGCAGGGTAAGCAGGAGATGTTGAATGAATGTGGCAGGCAGTTCTTTCTCTTGCGGGGTTGAGACGGAGTCAGCGATCAGATTGGTGTCCTAAAGTCTCGTTGTGTTTGCTGTGCTGTGGACGATCGGGCAGCTGAGAGAAGTGCTGGCTGAGACTTCGGGAGCTCGTGCTGCTGCAGCAATTGCCACATGGCTCCCCTTCCAAACAATAACCTCTCCTCCTCCCTCTCCCCTCAACAAGAGTCTTCAATAAAGTTAAATGTGATGTTAAATGTTCATTTATCCATTTCATTAGTCATTTATATGTATTTCTCATTGTTTTCTGTATGTAAAAATATAGTTATTCTCTATAAAATGTACTTTTTGTCAATATTTTTGGGTGTCTGGAACGGATTAATTGAATTTACATTATTTCCTATGGGAAATCTTGCTTCGGTTTTAGTCCGTTTCGGTTTTAGTCAGACTTTTTGGAACGGATTAATCATGAAAACCGAGGTTTGACTGTATATATTTTTTTTTTTCAAAAGAAAGAAAGAGAGACCGGCAGTACCGGTTTCAGAATGGGGAAGGCAGGTACGCGGTCTAAAGAAAACAATAAAATTAACAATTTCTTCAGCGGTGACAGGAACACGACCTGCTGGCTACGCGGAAAAAAAAGAAACTGACGAGAGCTGGTCAGGAAGGCGGGAAGGCAGCGCGCATGTGCAGTGGGAGGCCCCAAAAGCTTTTAATCTGAAAAGCTGGGGAGCTTTCCCGCGCGGGCTCCGTCGGTACCGACGTACCCATATGTGATGACTTATTCCTGCTTGTTCCTGGAGATCGTGCGACAGTACGATGTCTTAAAAGGAAATGTTAAAAACCACAGACGAACAGGTCCGACGTATCTTTAGCTGAAGGAAGGAACATGAATAAATAAATAGAACTGCCCGACCTCCGTTAAACTAAAAAACAAAACAGAATGTTATGTTCTCAAGATAAAAGGAAAGCCTTTGTTCTCGGGGTAAAAGGAAAACCTTTTTTGTCCATCAGAATGAAAATAAAAACATGCTTCAGAATAAAACTGAAGGGAAACAGTGAAACATTAAAAATATCGAAGGACCATACAAACATCCCCTAGCGATAAAAACAACAATTGCCAGTCATAAATTCAATGGCCAACTAAAAAACATCTGACTATATAATAATAACCCTGAGAACCTGAGGTTATTTGTAACTAAAAAAAGTGTAAAAGAGAAGAAAACGGAGGGCAGGGAACCTACGTGCCAAAAAACCATGTCAAGAAATTGCCGGCAGGTAAAAAAGATCAACGCGGTGAGGCGCCATGTGCATTCCATCAAATAATAAAAATTATGAAGCAAAGAACGCCCCTTTTATCGTAAGACACCCTTATATTCCACACTCAACACTATGAACTGTGCAAAACATTTTTAACAAACCTGAATCACAATGAAACCGCCGTCAGCGAACAAGTCACAGCAACTACACATCACAGATGCCCGCTCATGCGCACTTGTTTAAAAACACTTCCTTCGGCGGGAAATTAAACGGAGCGGGGCCAAACACTGGATGCATTAACAAATGGCATAGCCATTGAAGAAAACTTTACTAATAGAAAATAAACATGATAAAGGGAACCTACTTTAAAAGTGAAAACATGTACACAACCAAAAAAAATTTTTACACAACCAAAAAAACTATTTAAAAATAAAAAAGAATACCAGCTGGAAACCTGTGAACGTAAACTCCGCTCATGCGCTCTGGCTAAGGATCCACTCTAGGACTGAAAAACAGGAAAACTGATGTGCATGCCAATTAAAGCCATGGGAACAGCAGTATTATAAAAAATGAAAACTAAAAATACCAAACTGGAAAAGGGGGTAACATAGTGAAAATGACAAAGTTAAAAACACCCTAAAAGAACACTACAAAAACACAGATAAATCCTGATCCACATTCAAACCATGTGGCACCATAGAATTCAACAAAAAAATGTATTTTTGTTCTAACCTAGCAGTGGTTTTAACCAAATCTCCCCCCCCCCCGCCAGTTTAGTTGTACTTTTTTTAAAACAAAGAATTTTATATCTGCCAATGTGTGTCCCATGTCAAGCCAAAGCTGTACAATAGGTTTGTCAATCAATTTCCTTTGTACACAACTCTTGTGTTCTACTATACGTGTACGTCTACAGCGATTAGTTTTGCCCACATAGAGCTTACCACAAGGACACTGAATTACATATATGACGTTGGCTGTCTCACAGTTCGAAAAATCATTGATGTGAAATTTTTGCTGAGTATCCGGGTGGGTGAAATAATTCCGCACAGGCAAGGCATTGAGGAAAACCGAACAGTGGCCACACTGAAACTGACCTTTGTATTTAGCCAATCTTTTCCGTTCGGTGAAAGTCGATGGGACCAACAGATTCTTAAGGTTGACATTCCTCTTATGGGCCACTATTAGGGAAATATCACGAAAACGAGGAAGAAACTGAATAAGATGCCATTCCTTTTTAAGAATTTGCACTATCTTTCGCGACTGCAAAGAATACAAAAGGGGACATACAAGTTTTGGCTGATTGTTCACCTTCCGTGGTTTAAGCAAAATGTCATGTTACTCACCCCGTGATCTCGCATAGGCATCTTCAATACAACGAGGAGGATATTGTCGTGTTCTAAACCGCTGGGATAAATCTTCCGCATGATGTTCAAACTCCTGAACAGTGGTACAAACTCTTTTGACCCGGAGAAATTGCCCCACAGGCAGATTAGTTTTAAGGGAAGGATTATGAAAACTCATGTAATGGAGAAATTGATTTTTATCCGTAGGTTTTCTATACAATGTTGTAGTGAGCTGGCCACCCTTCTTTTGGACAAGAAGGTCTAAAAAAGGAATACGTGTGGGATCATATGTGAGCTGAAATCTTAGATTAACATCTAAAGCATTTATCCAATTATTAAACTCAGAGAGCATGTCTATCGAGCCATTCCACAAAATAAAAATATCATCGATATAGCGGATCCATAGTAGGACCTCGTTCTTAAATGGATGTTCCTTCAAAAAATTTTCTTCGAATTGATACATGTAAAGGTTGGCAATATCGGGAGCCATGGAGGACCCCATGGCCACCCCCTTTGTCTGCTGGTAAAAAAGATTCCTAAAACAAAAATAATTCTTACACATCGCAAGTTTAGCGAGTAAAAGAAGAAAACTGGTAGGGATGCGTTTGTGATCCTGTCTAATCATCAGAAAATGCTCGATTATAAAGAATAAAGAATAAAATTACTCAGCATGTAGACAGTCACAACCTAATGGGAGACAGCCAACATGGCTTTAGACAAGGAAGAACTTGTCTTACTAATCTGTTATGTTTTTTTGAAGGAGTGAATAAACAGGTGGACAAAGGTGAGTCGGTTGATATTGTGTATCTGGACTTTCAGAAAGCCTTTGACAAGGTCCCTCATCAGAGACTTTTGGCAAAACTAAAGAGTGATGGGATAGGAGGCAGTGTACTATTGTGGATCAGGAACTGGTTAAAAGATAGAAAGCAGAGGGTAGGGCTAAATGGCCAATTTTCCCAATGGAGAAAGGTCAATAGTGGTGTACCCCAGGGATCTGTGCTGGGTCCGCTGCTTTTTGACATATTCATAAATGACCTGCAAAGTGGAATAACGAGTGAGGTTATCAAATTTGCAGATGACACAAAACTATTTAAAGTTGTTAAAACCCAAGAGGATTGTGGAAAATTGCAAGAGGATCTTGATAAATTGGAAGACTGGGCATCAAAATGGCAGATGAAATTTAATGTGGACAAGTGCAAGGTTATGCACCTAGGGAAGAACAACCCAAACTATGGTTACACGATGCAAGGTTCCACATTAGGAACCACCACCCAGGAAAAAGATTTAGGCGTCATTGTGGATACCATGTTAAAACCCTCGGCCCAGTGTGCAGCGGCGGCCAAGAGAGCAAATAGAATGCTAGGTATGATAAGGAAAGGAATGGAAAATAAAACAAAAGATATTATAATGCCTCTATATCGTTCCATGGTGAGACCGCACCTTGAATATTGTGTGCAATTGTGGTCGCCGTATCTTAAAAAGGATATAGCGATTTTAGAAAAGGTTCAGAGAAGAGCCACCAAAATGGTAAAGGGGATGGAAGGATACTCCTATGAAGAAAGGCTAAAAAGGTTAGGGCTCTTTAACCTGGAAAAGAGACGGCTGAGGGGAGATATGATAGAAGTCTATAAATTAATGAACGGAGTGGAACGGGTAAACGTAGATCGATTGTTTACCTTATCAGAATATAGAAAGACTAGGGGACATGCAATGAAGCTACAGGGTAAGCTATTTAAGACTAATAAAAGAAAATATTTTTTCACTCAACGTGTAATCAAACTCTGGAATTTGTTACCGGAGGATGTAGTGGAGGCTGTTAGTGTAGCTGGGTTTAAGGAAGGTTTGGACAAGTTCCTGGAGGAAAGGTCCATAAACCATTATTAAGAAGTGACCGAAGATATCAATGCTTGACCCAGTACAAGCATTGTGGGGAAACTGCTAGGTACATGTGACCTAGATTGGCCACTGTTGGAAACAGAATACTGGGCTTGATGGACCTTGGTCTGACCCAGTATGGCATATCTTATGTTCTTATGATTACTTCTAAAGCCCCATCTTGTGGGATGTTGGTATACAACGATTCAACGTAACTAACAGCACATCATCACCTAAATCACGAAATGAAGAAAAAATCTGTATAGCATGGGACGAATCACGTATGAAAGACCACATTTGCGTGACGAAAGGACGCAAAAAGACATCCAACAACTGCGATAATGGTTCTAGAAGGGAGCCAATAGCAAACACTATTTGAGGACATGGAACTTGAAAAGAAAATCTAGGGAAATAATGGTATTCTAACAGAGGTTTTTTTGCTGTGGCACTTATAAGAAAAGAATTAATTAATAACATTTGCCAATTGGAAGCTGTTAGCGTCTTGGTATTCTTCCAACATTGTTTCTTCCAAAACATTAGCTTCCTCTGTTTTAGAATCTTTATTTAGAGGACTTGATCAAAGCATTAGTCCAAACACTCTAAAAGTAAATACAAATCCAATTTCATCAATTAGATATGAAATTAAAGAAACTTGTATGAATCATCCTGATAGTGTTTGTTTTTAAATACAGTAAGGTTGTTGTTGTTAAATGTCGTCATGGCAACCCTTTGGATATTTGTCCTAAAAGATGTTCACTTCAGTCAGGTATCTAATTGTTTAGAGTGACATCCTATTGATCCATTTCATTTCTGGCCTTCCTCTTTTGTGTTGACCTTCAACCTTGCAAGTGTGATGTTTGTCTCTAATGATCTCTCTCTTCGCATGATGTGTTGAAAGTATGAAAATCAAAGTCTTGTCTTAGCTTCTAAAGAAAGCTTAGGCTTGATCTCCTTTAGTATCATCTGATTTGTTTTTCAGGCAGTCCATGGTATACACAGTATTCTTCCAAGTACCATAATTTGAAGGCATCTCTATTCTTGCTATCTTTTTCATTGTCCAATCTTTGCATCCATATGACATTATTGAAAATGCCATGGTTTGGACAAGTTGAATCTCTGTATGGAGAAATATATCTCTGCTCTTGAAAATGTTGTCTAGGTCCATCATCTTTTTAACATCTTTTTCAGTGATATAGCAGAAGGGCTGTCGGGTAAGGTTTGACTCTTTGCGGATAATACCAAAATCTGCAATAGAGTAGACACCCAGGAAGGTGTAGATAACATGAGGAAGGATCTAGCTAAGCTTGAAGAATGGTCTAGAATTTGGCAGCTGGGATTTAATGTTAAAAAATGTAAGGTCATGCATTTGAGCTGCAGCAATCCAAGGGAGCAATATAGTATAGGGGTTGAAGTACTTTTGTCCACTAAAGAAGAGTGGGACCTAGGCGTGGTTGTGTCTGATGATCTTAAAGTAGCTAAACAGGTAGAAAAGGCGACGGCAAAAGCTAACAGGATGCTTGGGTGCATACGGAGAGGAATGGCTAGCAGAAAAAAGGAGGTGATAATGCCTCTGTATAAATCTTTGGTGCGACCTCATTTGGAGTATAGTGTGCAATTCTGGAGACTGCACCTTCAAAAGGATGTGAACAGGATGGAGTTGGTGCAGAGGGTGGCTACTAAAATGATTACTGGTCTTCATTATAAAGCATATGAGGAGAGACTGAAGGATCTTAATATGTATGCCTTAGAGGAAAGGCGGGATAGAGGTGATATGATTGAGATGTTTAAATACCTCTGTGGCATAAATGTTCAGGGAAAGAGCCTCTTTCAATTGAAAGCAAGTTCTGCTACGAGGGGACATGGGATGAGGGTGAAGGGAGATAGATTCAGGAGTGATGTGTGGAAATATTTCTTTACGGAAAGAGTAGTGGATCCGTGGAATAGTCTCCCGGTGGAGGTGGTAGAGATGAGGACAGTAACTGAATTCAAAAAAGCATGGGACAAACACAGAGGATATCTAAAGGTAAAAAGGGGACTGTTGTAGTTGTTGATATGGAAGGACAGACTAGATAGGCCATGTGGTCTTTTTCTGTCATCATATTTCTATATTTCTATGTTTCTATCATAGCCATTCTGCCAAGAGCAATGTGTCATTGAATTTTCTGACTGCTTGTAGTTTCTTTCTTGATTATTGATCCAGCAGGCTAAAGTTGTCAACTATTTCAATTTCTTCTCCATCAATGATGACTTTATTGATTTTGTAGTTAGGATCTTTGTCTTCTTCACGCTAATGTGCAGGCCCATTTTAAGACTACATAAGAATATAAAAACTTATGATATGCCATACTGGGTCAGACCAAGGTCCATCAAGCCCAGTATCCTGTTTCCAGCAGTGGCCAATCTAGGTCACAAGTACTTAGCAGTTTCCCCAAAAGACACAGGATCCACAATATTTGTATTGGAGTAAGTAGTAGATTTCCCAGACTATGTTCCTTGATCTTGAGAAGCAAATGTTTCAGATCATCTTCACTTTCAGCTAGCAATGTGGTATCTTCAGCATAGCAAATGTTGTTGATGAGTCTTCCACCAATCATCAGACCTCAGTTGTCTTCATACAGTCCTGTTTCTCTAATGATTTCTTAGGCATATAAATTAAACAGGTAGGGGGAAATTACTACACCTTTGCTGATTTTAAACCATTCTCTTTTTCCTTGTTCCATTCTAACTGTTGCTTTTTGATTGATGTAAAGGTTGTGAATGATAACTATCAGATGTTTTGGTAGACCTATGCTTCTTAATGTGGTTCAGAGTTTCCCATGATTTACGCAGTCACAGGCCTTGCTGTGGTCAATAAAACCCATATAGATATCCTTTTGTTGTTCATTTGTCTTTTCAAGGCTCCATCTCACATCCACAATGATGTCTCTCATTTTATTATTATTTATTTTTATTTAAAGTCTCTTTTATACCGCGCTATTGACATCAGCGCGGTTTACAGTGAACATTAAACTACACATCTCAGATTGCTGATTTGTGTTTACAAAAAACAGGTATCATAACTTGGGTATACATTAAAACAATTTTAACTGGGAAAAACATGATAAATATATACAAACCACTTTATGTAGCTATATAAAGGGTTAAATGAACTGTACAAGCATCTCAAAGTGGGGGAAGGTTAAATGTGTGATTGCGAGTATTCAGTCAAGAGTGTGAGATGCGTGTGCTTGGGGAGCTGCGTTGAGGTGTGGAAGTGGGTGGATGTGAGGTGGAGAGACTGAGGCATCATAGTGAAGAAGAAAAAGGTGATGTTTCAGTGCCTTCTTGAATTGACAGAGATCACTGATAGTTCTGATAGTTGCGGGTAGAGCGTTCCAGCAGGATGGTGCAAAGAAGGCAAAGGCTCTAGAACTGGTAACTTGGGAGCACTTAGTGCTTGCCTTAGGGAGAATGAGGGTATTTGAGGCATTGGATCTTCTTACCCGATTAGGAGGTGTAATTGATACTAGCTCAGAAATGGCAGTGGCTGGGTATTTCTTGATGGCCTTGTGGGTCATAGTTAGAATCTTGAAAGAGATCCTGGCTTGTATGGGGAGCCAATGCAACTGTTTTAGTATTGGAGTAATGTGGGATCTTCTGGAGGCTCCGTGGAGGAATCTTGCGGCTGAGTTCATTGCAAGTTGTAAGGGGTTGGTCGTACTCTTTGGAAGGCCATGTAATATCGCATTGGCGTAATCAAGGTGGGGCATTATTAGGGCCTGAAAAACAGTTCGAAAGTCTTCAGGTTCTAACAGCTGACGAAGATGGCGAAGGGTCCGAATTTTATGATATACCGATTTTGTTATGTTGTTGATATGAGCCTTCATGTTGAGCTGCTGATCAAGTGTAACTCCCAGGTATCTTACTGAAGCCTTGCATATGAGCTCTGCGTCACGAACTTTGATGGATATGGGTGGAATAAATGCCGGATTCCTGGTGACAAAGAGGGCTTCTGTCTTTTTGAAGTTTAACTTAAGCCTTTGCGCATTTATCCAGTCTGTGACTGCGTCAAAGCATTTGATTAGAGGGGAGAGGTCAAGATGTTCAGTCGAGATTGGCATGTACATCAAGACGTCATCGGCATAGACAAGGCAGTTGATGTTAAATGAGTGGATAAGGTCACAGATGGGCTGCATGTAAATGTTAAACAGCAAGGCAGATAGGGAGGAGCCTTGTGGAACCCCTTTCGTTTGGAGGAAGGGGTCGGATGTGGAGGGGCCAGAACGGACGTACTGCCAACGATCCGAGAGGTATGACGCGCACCATGATAGCGCCGAACCGTGGACTCCCTTCTCTTGGAGGCGTCGAAGAAGGACTTCATGGTCTACTGTATCGAAGGCAGCGGCAATGTCCATAAAGATTAGAACAAAGCCTTGTCTGATGTTATCCAGGCCTATGGATAGAGTGTTGAATAGGATTGTCAATAGCGTTTCAACACCATGAGCTTCACGAAATCCGTGCTGGCAGGGGTGCAGTGGCGCGTTGGTATCTATGTGGTCCTGTAATTGACGTTGAGTGATCTTTTCAATGATTTTCGATAGGAGGGGTATGCTGGAGATAGGTCTGTAGGATTCCATCATTGAGGGGTCCAACTTATTGTTTTTTAGGAGAGGTCTGATGGCGGTCTGTTTCAGGCTTCGAGGGAATGTTCCAGTAGAGAATGATACATCTATAAGCTTGGATAGGAAAGGGCTGAGCTCAGCACGTAGGGATTTTATCCAGGAAGCTGGACATGGATCAGAGGGTGATGTAGTGGTGTTTATACTTGATATAGTGTCTTGAATGACTCTGTTGGTTGGGGTAGAGAAGGATGTGATGGTGTGTTGGGTCACACTTAAGGAATGATCAAGTGGGGGTTGAGGAGCAGATAAGGGTGGACTAGTTGAGAAGAGGGGCTTAGTAGGTTGAATAAGCTGGTTACTTTTGTTTCGCAAGTAGTAAGCGTATTCCTAGGGGTCTGGGTGAGTCGAGTTCCCTTGAGATGGTTCTTTTGTTAAGGATTTTACAATTTGGAAGAGCTCGTGAGGTTTGTTTAGGGAGCGTTGTAGTCTGTTTGCATGATATTGTTTCATGCTTGATGCCACGGATAAACGATGTTTTCCTAATGTATATGCTTTGTGGCTCTCAGTTGTTCTTGATCGTCTCCAGTGCCTCTCAAGACGTCTGAGTTGAAGGAGCGATTCGCGTAGCTCTTGGGAGTACCATGGAGCATTCTTTTTCTTATGTGGTGCTTCGTTTGTAGCAGGTGCGTGGATAACAGCATCTAGGTTTGAGTTCCAGGAGGCGACCATGTCGTCGAGGCCTTGATCGTGAAGGTCAAGTAGGTTCTGTGTCCTCTTTAACAAATCTTCTCTGTTGAAAGGATGGAAGCGCTTTAAGTGTTCTGAGGTGGGTTTAACATCAGGATTGGTTTTGGCAGAGATGGTGCCAGTCGGAATCTGGAAACGTATCAGAAGATGATCTGACCAAGGAACTGGGCTTACATTTAGTTGAGATTTATACCCGTGAAGGAGGGCTGGCTGTGGTGCAAAGATCAGATCAAGTATGTTACCTTTTATATGGGTAGGGGTATCAACCAGTTGAACGTAGCCTAGCTCACTGAGAGCATCATTAAAGGCATTGGTGTGACTGTCTTGAATGGATGGGAGGTTAAAGTCGCCTAATACCCAGTTCAAAGTATTCGGATTTGTGGTATTGCAAGCAAGATCAATTATTGTGGCTAGGTCATCTGGAGATGATGAAGGAGTTCTATATATCAAGTTGATGGTGACTTGTTTATTTGTAATGGTGATGGAGTCTAGGGTCGAGGTGCTACTTGAGGCAGCAAGCTGAAAGTTGAGATCGGCTTTTGTTAGGATGAGTACTCCACCACCACGCTGGTCAGCTCTGTGGCATGAGTGGACTGAGAAGTTGGGGGGGACACTCTGGTGAAGGATCACGGAGTCAGATGCAGATAACCATGTCTCTGTGATACATAGGATATCAAGATTATAAGTTGAGAGCATATCAGTTAAAGCTGGCCATTTCTTTCTTATTGATCGTGCATTTATTAGTGCACATTTAAGCTCAGGGGGAAGGTGGTGCTGCACACGTCGGGATAGGTTGTGTTGCTGTAGGTCTACATAGATAACATGTGGGCCTGGTAGGCTCTGGGGTGTTTCGGTTTGATGTTTAGTGAAGTCAGGGAATCTCCTCCAAGATCTTCGAAGGACAGGTATAGAGTTATGAGGTGAGGTAAGAGCTAAGGTGTCGAAGGTCAGAGCTATTAGAATATAGCAAATGGCAAGGGTCAAGGGGTATGAAGGTACCCAGTGTGATAACATTGTGGGAAATATAACTAGTAGACCACAGAAGAGGTATCACAATTAATTGATAACTGAGAGGTAAGCACAAGATAACAGAAAGGCTATTGTATTGTAAGGCAAACAGTAAATCAGAAAGGCTCAAAATAATGTAGACTATGAGCGCTAAAGCTAGCAGTATGACAGCAATTTGGATTAGGTAATGCTTGAGTAGTATACACAATGTGGTATTAATATACTTAGATATTATGTTACAAACTTGGTTGCTGGAACAATTCAATGGACTCTGGAACTCAAGAGAGGCAGAATAACTAAGCTGGAGTCGGTTGTGCTCTTCTTTTATCCGTGGGGAACTGATGAGCTTCTCTTCTCGCTGGGGACGAGGTAGTGAAGATGTCTGTTACCGTGGCTGCGGACCACCGCCTAAGGGCCACGCCAAAGGGCCCTCTGGCGAGGCCCTCAGGCGCGGGCCCGCCAGGCGCGGGCGCGCCTGATCGGCGCTCTTTTAAAGTTGGCCGCAGGCTGCCCGGATTGGGCAGGGAGGCAGGAGAGGATGGTCTTCCTCGCGGTGCTCCGGCCTGCTCGATCCCGGCCGGGAGAGCTGCTGGCGGGCCGGAGTGCTGCAGGCAAGGGGAGCACGCGCCCGATCGGCGCTCTTTTAAAGTTGGCCGCAGGCTGCCCGGATTGGCAGGGAGGCAGGAGAGGATGGTCTTCCTTGTGGTGCTCCGGCCTGCTCGATCCCGGCCGGGAGAGCTGCTGGCGGGCCGGAGTGCTGCAGGCAAGGGGAGCACGCGCCCGATCGGCGCTCTTTTAAAGTTGGCCTTTCCTGAACCCTGCTTGCACTTCAGGCAGTTCTCGTTTTCGGTATGGTTGTAGTCTCCACTAAATGATCTTGAGTAAAATCTGCTGGCATGTGGGATCAGAACAATTGTGCAAATATTTCCAGAGTCAGTCGGATCACCTTTCTTCGGTATGATATGAACACAGATCTTTTCCAGTCAGTTGGCCGTAATGTTGTCTTCCAAATTTCCTGCAAAGCCTTTTAAGTATGGGAACAACTGCATCTGTTTGCTGTAATATTTCAATGGGAATCCCATCAATGCCTAGTGCTTTGTTCTTTGATCATGCTTTCAGTGCTACTTCGACTTCTTTTTTCATCACCAGTGATTCCTGATCATAACGTACAGGTTGAAACAACCGTTGGTCCACTTGATCTTTATGATATAATGACTGTGCATTCTTTCCATCTTATCTTGATCTTCTTTAGCATCATTCAACGTGGATCCTTGAGCATCTTTCAGCATTCCAAATTCAAAGCTGAAATTTTCTCTTTAACTCTCATAGCTTTAGGAAAGCTGATCTTGTTCTTCCTCTAATACTTATGCTTCTATTTCCTTGCATGTGGCATTGTAGTACTTCTCCTTGTCTTGTCTTGCTGCACGTTGAATATCTCTGTTAGGTTCTGTGGTTGTCTCTCTTTCTCCTCTGGCTTTAGCTTCTCTGCATTTCTGGGCAATTTTCAGAGTTTCTTCCATCAACAATTTTGGCCATTTTTGCTTTTTCACCTTTTGTAGAGTTGTCTCACTTTCTTCGAACACAACTTTCTTGATGTCTTCCCATAACTCTTCTGGGGCTCTGTCATTTATATCCAAAGCAGCGAACTGATTTTGTAGGCAGTCTTTAAATTCCGGTGGTATATTCTCAAGATCATATTTTGCTATATTCATAAGTGGCTTGCAGCTTTTTAGCTTTAGCTTGAATTTGCATACTAGTAGCTGGTAATCTGTACCACAGTCAGCTCCAGGTTTTGTCTTTGTCAATGTTTGTGAGCTTTTCCATCGTTGACTTCCACAGATATAATCTGTTTGATTTTTATACACTCCATTGGGGGAAGTCCATGTGTACAGTCACACTAGATTATTGGTCTTGCAGAATTCTATTAGTTTTTCTACAGCTTCATTTCTGTTGCCAAGTCCATATTTTCCAACGACTTTGCTACCTTCTTTGTTCCCAGCATTTGTGTCCCAGTCACCCATGACTATTAGTATATCTGGTTTGCATTTTCTGTCAATTACAGCTTATATTTGTTCATAGAACTGATTATCTTCTTCCTCTTTTGCAGCTGTTTTTGGGGAATATACCTGAATAATAGTTATGTTGATGAGCATTCCTCGTAGATGAATAGAAATTAAGCGTTCACTGATTGCACTGTATTTCATTATAGTTCTTGCAAGTTTCTTCTTAATTATAAATGCAATACCATTGTCTTCTTTGTCTTTCATTTCTGGCGTAGTAGATCATGTGATCATCAGATTCAAGATGCCCGATGCCAGTCCATTTCAGTTCACTGACACCCAACAGATCAAGTTGTACACGTTCTATTTCATTCTTGACCACCTCCAACTTCCCTTGGTTCATGCTTCGTATGTTCCATGTCCCAGTATGTAAGACATCTTTGCAGCTTCTGATTCTCATTTCATGCACAGCTACATCAGCAGTCAGACGTCCCAAGGGCTTTGATCCAACCACATCATAAATGCTGGCTTTACTCTGAAAAGTCTTCAGCTCCTCCCTAGTAGCCAGTTGAGTGCCTTCCCAGCTGAGGGTCCCATCTTCTAGCACTATATCACAATTTATTTTGTTATGACTATCCATTGGGTTTTCGTATCAAGATATGGAAGTAGATTTCCAGGCTTTTCTTCCATGCAGGTATTGCTAGTGTTGTTGCCATGAAATGTGATCCTTCACCGCAAACACCATCCCATTCTGCTACTGCCCAGATTGGTGGTTTGTCTTAGTCTGGCACCTTGGCTGAGACCTGTCCATCTTGGGAGACCCTGCCAGTAGTTTAGCTCTCAGCATCACTGATGCACACAAGCCCTCGCATCATGACAAGCCGCAAACCAAGGGAGGTAAAATAAGATTAAATTTCTTTTCCAGACTTTTTTTCAGATCTAATGTTTTAAATGCCTTAATGGCACCTCTATTCGAACCTTCATGCTTCAACTTTTATATCTTGCAATGATAATGGATCAAAACATCTAGATGAGGCTGTTTGAAAATTGCCCCTTTTAGTTATGCATATGTTTGTCCACAGCAAAATAGGATGGGGTTAAAGTGGGAATAGAAAAGTAAATGGGGCATTTCATTTTGAAATCCATACATGTTCCATACAGCATGTCCTTCGCATCTGCTCTAATGCATGTGCATAATCTGTAGATATGTTGGTATCAGTGGTCCCTACCTGTCCCAAATTTTCAAATTTATTCCCCCCTCACTGGTTCTTTTGTTTCTTTCTTCTTCAAACTGCCATTTCTACATTTTGCGTCGTAGGTTAACAGAGCTAATGGTACGTCCTGGCCTCCCACTGACGCTTACAATACAACTAAACAACCTGGGGGAGATTGCTTATGGCCCCCGTCTGCAAGTGTTCCACCCCACAGAACTGCAGTTTCGGAGAGCTTCTGTTCTACAGGTAATGGACTCATTGATAGAAAGGGCAGGTTTAAAGATGATATGAATATGTATTAGCTGTTCACTGGGATTCTAAGTAAACTCTTATGGTGATAACAGTAGTTGTAAATGTCCTGGAAAAACTGTGTCTATTATGTTAACTGACTACTGACATGTAGAGATGTGCAACAGCCATTAAGTCAAAGTAGTGTGAATAAGACTGTAATCTATAATAAGACCATCAGATGGCATTTTCTGTTGTGGGGATTGTTAGTTACTTTCTGAACTTTCAGTTTGGTTGTTCTCACTAATATTTCACAATGGAGATGCTACTTACTCCCTGTCTCTGACTGTAGAAATAGGGTGTGTCACTTTTAAGGATAGCATTTTATTTTTCCAAACTTTACAAACTACTAGTGACCAAATTATGCAATGCTTATGCTGAATCTAAAGCTATCTTCAGAAACTGTTTAAAGTGAGACTTACCTACATCAAATCACAGTTGAAATATGTGGAAATTAAGTAATATTTATTTGAATGTACAAATAGTCTGAACAACGCCTGTAGCCACATGATTGTCTTTAAAATGCCATTTATGCAGTTTATTTAATGTTGTTTAACAACATCCAGCAAAGAAGCCATATCTTGTTTGCTTCTGGATTGGTGTTACAGTGCTGCTAAACACCACTGTTCACATGGCCAAGGGAGCCAAGTGTTAAAATACCTGCAAATATTTCCAGAATACTGAAAAGAGTGCTCCATTTAATATGTTGTATTATTTTGGTGCATTGCTTTGCTTTTGTTTTGGCACATAGTTCCCTGGAGTGCATGCAATGTGCATATTACCATCAGTAATGGAGGTACTAGACGGGAGGCAGCTGGTGCAGTTACACCAGAGCCACACAGTGAAAGGGTCCTTCCCTGCTGTGTTCAGAAGGGCCCTGACTGTCCCTTTACTGCTGCCATAGGCATTGCCCTTGTTACTGCAAGGATCTTAACTCCTCTGCCATGCTCCAGCCCTGCTGCACTTTAGCCTCCCCAGAGAGCTGAGTCAGCCCAGCGATTCCTTCGTGGCATTGGCAGAGTGTGGCAAACATCACACTTTAAAAGAAGTTTGCTGCGCTGCCTCTGCTGCCTCTTTCCCTGTAAAGCGCTGCTCCATGGCAGCCAGAGGCCCAAAAATCATTTCCCACTGTGGGGCCAAAGTCTTGCAATACCCACAGACTCTCTCCACAATCACCCTCACATTCATTCAGGAATGTTTTTAATTTAATTTATCTATTGTTTCACTTTGTTTTAACTTTATTTCAAGTCATTTATTCTCCCTTTTAGCATTTTTAAATCATTCCCACTCTGTTTTATTTTTTATTTGCCAGCCAGTCTCAATCCCAAAATCTTGCCCCCAAGGGTTGCATTTTATCTCCCAACCTGGTTCCAGTTTCAAGCAAGCCTTTTCTTTATTTATTTTTAATTTAATTTAGACTTTTTTTATTTTCCTGAGTTGTCTTACCCCTGCCACTCACTCTTCCCCCCCTCCGCCGGAGCACTCTCTACACGTGCGCCGATCACACAATGTGATTACTTCTGGGTACACAACCAAAGTAAACTTTAATTTGGATGAGGCCAGAGTGCCCTACAGCTTGAGACCTCTCAAACTCACCCACCCACTCCCCTACCTATCTATCTACCTCCCATACTCACATTAAGTACCCCACCCATTTACCTACCTATCTATCTCTCATACCCACCAAGTACCCCACCATTCACCTACCTACCTACCTATCCTGCCCATCTACCCACTCACCTATCTACTCACCCACTGCCACTGACTCACACCTCCACCCACCTCCCTCCCTACCCACCTTCTCATCCCCCACCTACTCATACATTTCCCCCATACTCCCCCCATACATGCCTTATTAGGGTCTGTTCCCACCAGGTACCATTTTAAAAATGGCAGGAGTTCAGCCCAAGTCATTGACGTCTGCTGAATTGGCACTATTTTTAAAATGGGTCTTGGGTCAGGGTACCTGTGTCTGTAGGAATCCTATCTCCAGGAGACCCCAATGTGGGGATCTCCAGTCTTTGATGTCTGATTTTTTACTTTCTATTGACTTCCTCCAAAGGTGAAGTAAAGATTTAGTGCTACTAAGAAAGTAAAAATCTGCTAAATTGCAGAGTAGTTTGCTGCAAAATAAGTACTTTTATATGCAGCTCATTAGAATATATTTTGTAAACTGATTTACTTCATAGTTGGCACAGACTTTTTTGTGTAATTATTTTCCATGTAGGAAGAATATTATCTTAGCATAGAAAAAAATGAGCACTAAATTGGAAGTAAAAAACTATGCTAAACTTAGTGCAATTTATTGCATCAGTCAGAAGGATGCTTGGGTGTATAGGGAGAGGAATGGCCAGTAGGAAGAGGTGATAGTGCCTCTGTATACGTTTTGGTGAGACTTCATTTAGAGTGCTGTGTAAAATTCTGGAGACCACGCCTTCAAAAGGATATAAAACAGGATGGAGTCGGTGCGGAGGGTGGCTATCAAAATGGTCAGTAGGCTTCATCATAAGGCATATGGGGACAGACTTAAAGATCTCAATATGTATACTTTGGAAGAAGGGTGGGAGAGAAGATATATGATAGAGACATTTAAATATCTCCATGGCATAAATGCATGGGAGTTGAGCCTCTTTCAATTGAAAGACAGCTCTGCAAGGAGGAGGCATAGGTTGAAAGTAAAAGGGTATAGACTCAGAAGTAATATAGTATGCGGAAATATTTCTTTACAGAAAGAGTGGCGGATGCATGGAATAGTTTCCCAATGGAGATAGTAGAGATGAGGACAGTATCTGAATTTAGGAAAGTATGGGACAAATACAGAAGATCTCTAAAGGAAAAAAAGGGACTACAGTAGTTGGTATGGAAGGACATATGGTCTTTTCTTCCATCATGTTTCAGATTCCTGCTGCATTTCGTTCTTTCAGTGTGTCAGAACAAACTCACTCTGTAATAATAGATACTGAGGAAGCATTCTTAGGTATGAGTCTCTATGTTTTTTTTGTCAAGAAAAATGTAAGGATCTGTTCATCTGAAACAGACACGTGTTTAATAGATTGCACTGAATTGTTCTGTTATCTGCTCTGTGTGTTTTCAGCCTAGCCGGGTATCATTAGTATGTGACCCTGCAGGGAATATAGGAAACCAATCAGAAAGGAGCATTTTCTGTGCACTGAGGCCTCCTGTGCTGAGAGAGCAGTCACGAGTAAGTTGAAGAGGCAATAATCATTCTTAAAGCAACTGATGTACATCGCTATATGTATTCACATTCACAAATGCAAGCACATGTACGTGTATAAGTATACATAGATAAATCATACAAATACATAGAAGTAAATTTTAGTGAGATTGCACCATATAGCTTTGTATAAGTAGCTTATCTGTACAAAGCTATACATATATTCAACATCTATAAATGTACAATAATGCTGGTGAATATACAGTACACGCTTAACTTTGTATGGATAAATTGTCTTTTAATAGATGGATCTAATATTTGGCTACCACCACTTCCCTGAATAACTTATACAGAGGATGGCTGAATTTTGCCGCTGTTCATATAACTTTGAACTCTGACCCTAAAGGCTGCCAAGGATGCCTCCTTAGAAACGCATGACATGATCAGCTAGAATTTATGCATTCTCTGCCAATGAAATGAAAAAAGAATTACTTATGCAGCAAGCACGTATTGCTGACTTCATAAATGGGTTTGAATATCAGCCCAATAGAATCCTACATGCACAAAGACCATGTGTTAATTTAAGCATTGGGTCAGGAGTGTGTATGTAACATAGTAAAATAGTATATAACGGCAGATAAAGACCGGTATGGTCCATCTAGTCTGCCCAGCAAGGCAGCAAGAATAGGTGCACCTGCCGCTCCGTGCAGGTCACCTCTCCCCATGCCTTTGTTTAGGGGTGTACCCACTGCTCCATGTAGGTCACCCTTATTTGACACACATACCCCAGAAATAGAGGGATGAGGCTATCCATGAGAAAACTCTTATCCTGCAGCTGTGCATCTCATCTGATCTCTCTCTCTGTTTCAGGCACTTTTCCAAATCTTTTTCCTGACTTCAGAGGACATATCCTCGGAAAAGAGCATCCAAATTACTGTTCAAGCAGAGAGGTAACAGGAAGGATTCCCCTTCATAGAATATCCCTTCTCAATGACTCCATTCAGTGGACATTTTTTTCTAGCGGGCATACAGGTTCCGATATTTAAAAGGGTTTATGCAGTTTGCAGCACCTGCAAACTGCATAAATCCTGGTGATCCTGATATTCAGTGTCATTAACCGGTTAGTGCCGCTGAGTATCCTCACAGAGCCCCTTGAAAATGTCTGGTTAATTTCAGAGCAGTCTGCTCTCACCTCTAAACAATAGCCCCCGCAATTGCCCCATCATCCCACAAACTGCCTCACCCCAAAAGATACCCCATGCAACTATCCCACCAACCCACACACCCACAAATTGGCCCACCTCTTAAAAAAAAAAACTTCCTGTAATGGCCTCACCACTCCTCAAATTACCCCAGCCCCATAAACTATTGTGCAACTATCCCATCACCTCACCAACTGCCCCTGCATCTGCCCCATCCCTAAAAAAACAGCTGTCCCATAATTGCCCCACCCCTAAATACTACCCTCTTACAAATACCTCACTAACATGCATACTGTTCCTACCCATAAAAAAATACTCCAGAGCAAATGCCATGCAATCCCACAAATTGCCCCACCCCTAAATATACCCACCACCCTGCAAACTGTCCTCACTCCAAATAAATACCACTCTGCAATAGCTCTCAGCCTCAAAATTATTCCCTACAACTTCTCCACTACTCTGCAAATTGCCCCATCACCAAAAATTGCCCCCTGACAAATGCCCCATCACCTCACAAACTGGCCCATATCCAATACCCTCTGCAACTCCTGCACCATTCCACAAACTACTCTCACACCCAAAAGCTACAGTATGGCTGTTTGAGCTCTTTGCTTCACAGACGACTCTGCTAATTTTTGCAAATGCATCTGCTAACCCCTCTTCTGAAGCTTGAAAAGTGAAAATCAAGCCTTGGATTGTACTGGGAAGTTGGTAATGTCAACCAAAAAGAAAACTGTTCATCTATAGAGCTTTTCATACTCAGCATCGCTGGTGCAGAAGCATGAATCCATGAATATGGTGACAACATTATTGGCACGCTTGAGAAAGGATTTGCACGAGCTTGCTGAGAGTTAGATAGGAGATGATGATCACATGGATACCTTGGGTGACATATGCAAGTGGCTGCATAAAGTTAAAACTGATATTGCATTAGTGTGATCAGATCTGGCAATGCTTGGATCTGACCTACAGGCAGACTGGCTAGAGCTAGGCCTTCGTGTTGAGACTATGGAGCAGAGAGCAGATGATCAGGTGGAAGCAGATGGAAGACCTTCAGCATTTTATCACTGAATTTGCTGACAATTAGAGAACCTGGAAAATAGAAGTAGGAGGTGTAACTTGCATTTTACGGGGCTGTTGGAGGCACCAGAGTATATGAACTGCAAGGATGTTGTTCAGAGTATCAGTAAGGCCTACAGATTCAGTTGTATGAACTGACAGAGCCCACTACACATTGAGTAATCCACTACCCAATTGCTTGAGAGACAGTATTGCTTGTTTTTGGAGTTTCAAGGATAAAAAAAAGAATCTGTGCTAAAGCAAGGGCAGAATCTGAGTTCAAGTGGAATACCTATCAAGTAAATATCTTCCAGGACTTATTGGCCACCATTTTAGAAACATAGGCCATATGGTCTTTTTTTGTTGTCATGTTTCTATCTAGTCAGCCCTTCCATATTAACTACTATAGCCCCTTTTTTTCCTTTAGAGGTCTTCTGTGTTTGTCCTATGCTTTCTTGAATTGAGATAGAGGCCAATTCCGATGGACATCCGGACATCCAGAAATCTGGACAGCCCAGATATGCACCTGATTCTGATCGCGTGGGTGCTAGATGGCCCCATGGGAGCAGAATCAAGACATAGGACCTGGACATCTCGGACATGCCCCGATTCCGTGTCTCCAGATGTCCAGACACTTCCCTGACTATCCCAGCCAGGTTCTTGCATGGAGCAATGTTGCCATGGCATCCCATTGCCATGGCGCCATGGCATCCCATTGCCATGGAACTGTGGCTGCATGCAGAAGCCAAGGTCACCTGCACAGCTCCAAACTGTGTCTTTTCCTACCACCCGACCTCCGATTGGGCCTTCCACGGCTGGGATCGGGCTGTGGGGAACCCCCTCCCCTCCTCACCTTGTCCCAGTCCTGACATCAGTGTTCTCCACCATCAGAATAAGTCCCCCATCTAGATCGCTGACCCCTGATGTAGAGGGCCGACACCGGAATCAGCCCTGTACATCTGGGGTTAGGGTCCCACCTACTCCCTGCCCTTGCTCCTCCTCTGCCTTGCCCCATTCCGCCCCCATCCAGAGCTCCCTGCACATCTCTGCAGTATGTGCGGGGAGCTCTCTGAGTGGAATTAGCATCCTGGCATTTAGCAGAGATATACGTCAAACCTGGACATATATCCTTGCTAAATGCGAATCGAAATAACCCCCATACTGTCCTTGTCTCTACTACCTTCACTGGGAGACTATTCCACGCATCTACCACTCTTTCCGTAAAGAAATATTTCCACATATTACTCCTGAGTCTATCTTTTTTCACCCTCATCCTATGTTCCCTCATTGCAGAGCTTATTGTCAATTGAAAGAGGCTCTCCTCCTGTGCATATATGCCATGAAGGTATTTAAACGTCTCCTCTATCCCACCTTTCCTCTAAAATATACATGTTGAAATCTTTGAGTCTGTCTCCATATAGTTTATAATGAAGACCACTGACAATTTTGGTAGCCACCCTCTGCACCATCTCCATCCTATATATAGCCTTTTGAAGGTGTGGTCTCAAATTGCACAGAATACTCCAAATGAGATCTCACCTCCATATTCAGACTTATACAGAGCTACTATCACCTCCTTTTCTCTGCTGGCCATTCTACAACGTCAGCCAACTTTTAGAGATGTTACAGCTAAACTGTGAGCTAAGAAAATAAGGTATTGCTGGATGCATCCATTTGCACTTGCATTTTCTCATCAGGGGAAATCTTTTGCTTATGATCTCCAGAGGATGCCACCAAGGCTTTTAAGACTTGGGACCTACAGGACTGGAGATACCTCTGATAAAGAAGCCTGTATTTAAGGATACACCAAAGTGGCAGAGAGTGTGAAATGGTCATGGAAGATTCAAATGTTAGCCAAAGAAAGAATCCATGCAGGTGCTAGGTAAATGAACCCATCACCTGGGGAATGGGACTTTAGCTTAGACATTTACTTGGACTGATGAATGCTGGATGTATGCTGATTGTTTGTTTGACTGAGAATTCAGGAGTGAGTGATTGAATGGACTGGAAGGAGAGTGGTGTGGACCAACTGATAGGTTTTTATATAGGGGATCTGTGGAATCTGTGGAAGAGAGCATTATGTAATACATGCAATATAACAGAAGGGTTTGTGGATGCATGTGTTATGAAGTTGGCAGTAAGTATGAAGGATGTGTGCATGGTCTGCAGGGATGAGCATAGCAGGCCAGTGAAAGGTGGGGTTCTCTAGGAACAACAGGAAGTCAGTCTTCACATATGGGTGATGGTGCCGACGGAGCCCCTCGGAAGCATCTCCCCAACTTTCAAAGAAAGCCTTTGGGAGACACCACCATGCATGAGTGGTCCCCTTCCTGCACAGGGGTACTATCTTACTCAGTCTCCCTTTTTCCGCAGAGCCCTACATACGTCCATCTTCTTTCAATGGAAAAAAATTGATTTTCTAGTGTGATAAGTGCATTTCCGTCTCTGGTTAGCACTGGTCCCTTTCCCGCCTTTGAGCCCTGTCACCTTGGCTTCGAGTCTCAGAACCATTTTTTAGGTTTTTTTCTTCAGCGTGGTTTCACACCTTTTTCAAACTGCTGGCCGCATTGAGGGTCTTCGACCTCGCAGGGGTCCTTTTTTGCCCCAATGGCCAGTGGGTTAAAAAAATGTGATTGGTGCTCAAAGAACATGTCCCTAACCGATACACATGACTGCTGCCTCCGGTGTCTAGGTGCCAACCATGACCCAGAGCTTTGCGCCCTATGCAAAAAGATGTCCATAAGGCCATCCAAAGTCATCAGCAGAAGCAGAACAACTTCTTCCAGATGTCAGATACTGCCCTGTGTCCATGGTAACCTCACACTCTAAGGCCCCGCACGAATCCTCGGAGTCACGTAAAGCCCCTGCAGCACCTGATTGTGTCCACGGCACTACAACAAGGATTCAACGGAGTGGGAGCGCAAGAAGAAGAAGAAATTCTTCTATACCCTCTATGCCCTTGGACACAAATGATACCAGGACTTGATGCTGGGTTGCCGAATACAAGCATATCATCTGCATAAGCGCATGCATCTCTGAGACCTAGCAAAAGAACTCACAGGTTCCTAGGCCAGTCTCAGTGGAGATCACCTCCAGCAATTCCAAACCATCACAAAGTTCATCGGGGAGTGCTGGAAGTACATGTCTCGAGCTGCCTACAATGGCTTCAGGTCTAATGCGAGAGTGGCCACTGCAGGCATCGGTGCCCGACACCAGGCCTGGCTCCAGGCATCAGACCTCAAGCAGTGGGTACAGGAGAAACTCCTTGATGTCCCCTGTCTCGGTGAAAACCTCTTTGGCAAACCGAAGGAGGACAATGCGGCCAAGATCGAGACCGGGTATGTTACACAAACTCGACTCTCCAGGAAAACCTCCACCCTTCCCAAGAAGAAACAGGGAAAAGGCTCCCTTTTCACAGAAAAGGCCAGTCTTACTGGGGCTATCCCAAATACCAGACCTCCCTGACCCCACAGCAGCGTCAACAGGGTAAAGGACCGGGCCAAGGCCAACATAAGCCAACAGGAAGGCGTCTGATCCACTTTGCCCATTGGTGACCGGCCATAATCACTGACACCTGGGCCCTCCAGGTGACCAAAGAAGGCTACCTCCTTCACCTGGACAAGACCTTTCCCCCTTTCTTTCCAAGAGAGCCCCCTCAGACTCCCCTGCACTAGGCCCTATTACTGCAGAAACTCGCAGGCCACATCAGGGACGGAGCCGTGGAACCAGTACCCTTCCACCTCAGGTGCAAGGGGTTCTACTCCTGTGACTTTCTGGTCCCAAAAAAACCAGGGGGCCTAAGGCCCATCTTGGACTTGTGAAACCTGAACAAGTTCCTGGTGCGGGAGAAGTTCAAGATGCTCTACCTTGGAACATTGCTGCCCTACCTCCAGCAGGGAGATTGGCTTTGCTCCTTGAACCTAAAGGATGCTTACACCCACATCCTTATTCATCACAGTCATGGGCAGTACTTAAAGTTCATGGTTGGGGGTGACCATAACCAGTACAGGATACTACCTTTTGGCCTACTTGGGCCTTCATCTTCCCATACCTGGATGACTGACTTGTGAAAGGGGACACAGCCACCGATGTGCAACAGGCCACAGCCTGCACCTTCAAGGTCCTGCAGCATTTGGGGTTTGTGATGCAAATGCAATGTGTGCCTTTGAGTCAGTCCTGACTCCTGGCGACCCAGAAGCTCCTGGGTTTTCTTGGCAGTGTCACCGGAAGTAGATTGCCAGGCCTTTCTTCTGAGGCAATGGAGGGTTAAGTGACTTGCCTAAGGCCACAAGGAGTGCTAGTGGGAATTGAACCCTGGTTGTTTGGTTACCAAGCCAGTGTTCTAACCACTGTGATAAATCACCCCAAATTTCACCTCTCTCCAGCTCAGGATATGGAGTTCATAGGAGCTTATCTGGACATTCTCCAGTTCAGGGCCTTCCTCCACACAGTCTATGCTCCACCTACTAGGCAACATGGCATCCACTGAACGGGCAGCTCAGTGGTGTCTCCACTCGCAGTGGACACAAGCCACACACAGGCTCCAGGACATGGTCTTGGTTTCCCGTCAAGTAGTGGAGTCACTAAACTGGTGATGGGGCACACAGCACCTGTAGAAGGGTAGGCCCTTCCAGTCCACAAATCCCCAGAGGGTCCTCACTATGGATGCATCCCTACTGGGCTTGGATGCCTACTGTGAGAAACTGTGCACGCAGGGCAACTGGTCCCTGGCGGAGAGCTAGTAACAGATCAACTGCTGGAGCTCAAGGCCATTTTTCTGGTGATCAAGGCCTTCAACCATTGCCTGCGGAACCAGTCGGTGCTAGTCCAAACAGACAACCAGGTTGCAATGTTCTACCTGAACAAGCAGGGGGGCACAGGGTCTCAGTGCCTCTGCCAGGAGGTAGTAGCTCTCTGCCCATATGCGATCGGTCAGGGAATGCTCCTCAGGGCGGTATACCTGCCGGTCCATGACAATGCCCTAGTGGATAGGTTGAGCAAGGTCCTCCAGCTGCACAAATGGAGACTAGACCCCAAGGTGACGCAGTAGCTATTCTGACTCTGTGGAACCCCAAGTCTGGACCTCTTTGCCAGCCCAACCAATGCTCAGCTGCCCCATCTGCATCTGTCCTGGATAGCGGCGGATGCCTTCCTCATCTTATGGTCGGAGGGCCTTCTGTTCGCCTTCCCTCCCACACCACTAATCACCCGGACCCTTTTCAAGGTCTTGTGGGACAAGGCCTCCATGATCCTGGTGGCCCCACAGTGGCCCAGGCAACTTTGGTTTCCTCTTTTGCTCCGCTTCTCAACGGAGCTCCCAGTCCCTCTGGAGAACGCCCCAGGGCTATTAACCCAGGAGGAGGGCTCCCTCCTTCACCCTAACCTAGGGTCCCTATCGCTAATAGCATGGCTACTGAACGGGTAGCCTTAGCACCCTTCAACCTCCAAAGAGAGGTAGAGGAAGTCCTTTTGGCCTCTGATAAGAACTCCACGAGATGAGCCTATGCCTTCAAGTGGCGCAGATTCTCAGTTTGTTGTATGAAGCAATGGGTCGACCCATTCTCTTGCCAGGTGCACATGGTGCTGCAGTATTTGCTTCACCTTTTGCAAACCACACTCAAGTCCAACTCCGTCAGAGTGCACCTGAGCGGAATGGGACCTCAACGTGGTTCTAATGTATCACACTAAGCCACCCTTTGAACCTCTGGCTACCTGCCATTTGCATTATCTCTCCTGGAAGGTCATCTTCCTGGTGGTGCTTACCTCTGCCTACAGAGTCAGCGAGCTTCAGGCCTCAGTGGCCGAGCCACCTTACACCAGGTTCTACAAGAATAGAGTCATGCTTTGCACCCACCCTAAATTCCTTCCAAAGGTGATATCTGCCTTCCACCTCAACCAGGAGATGGTGCTCCACACCTTCTTTCCACAGCCCTACACCACCATTTACCAAAAGAAACTTTTTTGGCTACAACAGCCTCTCTGATCTCACCTTTAAACCATGCTGGCAGTTTTTTGGACTTCCTTCCACTTTTCTTCCAAGATAGTATTTTTAAACAACACACATGCTTGATGTAAATCTTTAACCTTTGCAGTTGTTCCTTTCAGTTTTTTCTTAACTGTTTTCCTCATTTTATTGTAGTCTCCCTTTTGAAAGTTAAAAGGTAGTACTTATGATTTCCTTTCCGTCCTTCCTCCATTTTATTAAATCAAATGCGATCATGCTACGATCACTATTGCAAAGTGACCCAAATACCCTTATCTCTTGCACCAAATCTTGTATTCCACTAAGGAGTAGGTCCAAGATGGTTTCCCCTCTTGTCAGTTCATGAACTAGCTGCTCCAAGAAGCAGTCATGTATTTCATCTAGAAACTTTATCTCCCTAGCATGTCCTGTCGTGGCACTGAACCAGTCGATACCGAGGTAATTGAAATGTTAGCTTCCATGATTTCTTTTAGCATTTCATCATCCATTTGTTCATTCTGGCCAGATGCTCGATAGTACACCCCCACTGCCATTGCCTTCCCCTTTTTACATGGAATTTCAATCCATAGTGTATTTTGTTTACTGCAAAACTTTAATCCTGTGTGACTCAATGCCCTCTCTAACATAGAGCACATCCCCTCCACAAATTTGATCTACTCTATCATTGCGATATAATTTGTATCCAGGTATCACAGTGTCCAACCATTTCTCTGAGATACCAATCATATCTAACGTCTCATTTATCCTAACTCTCCCATTTTATTTTATAGACTTCTAGCATTTGCATACAAGCATTTTAGAGGCTATATTCTATTCATATTAATTTGGTTTCCAGTAGGCAGTGGTAATTTGCAATCTTTAAGTTCTCTCTGCTCTGTACTTAAGGGCATTGTGATTACTTTTGTCTTTATTGGAACCTCTGTCAATATTCCCTAACTTCAGTCTTTTGCTAGTATCCTTCAAGGATACATCCTTATGAACTATGCGCTCTTGGGGAACTGCAGTCGGCTTTCCCCTATTACCTGGTTTAAAAGTTGCTCTATCTCCTTTTTAAAGGCTAATGCCAGCAGCCTGGTTCTATCCCGGTTAAGGTGGAGCCCATCCCTTCAGAAAAGCCCCTGCTTTCCACAGAATGTTGCCCAGTTCCTAACAAATCCAAAACCCTCATCCTTGTACCATTGTCGCCTCCACACATGGAGACTCCAGAGCTCTGCCTGCCTTTTGGGTCCTGCGCATGGTACAGGAAGCATTTCAGAGAATGCTACCCTGGAACGTCTGGATTTCAGCTTCCTACCTAAAAGCCTAAATTTACCCTCCAGAACCTCCCTACCACACTTCCCTATGTCAGTGGTAACATGTACCAAGACAGCAGACTCTTCCCCAGCACTATCTAGGTGGCCCATGAGGTCCTCTACCTTTGCACCATGCAGGCATGTTACCAGGCAATCCTCGTGTCCACCAATCACCCAGCTATCTTCATGCTTAATTATCAAATCATCAATTATAATGGCTGTTCTAATCCTTCCCTCATGGGCACATGGCCTTGGAGAAACCTCCTTGGTGTGAGAGGGTTTTACATTACCTGGAGGACAGGTCCTAGCTACAGTATCACTTCCTGCCATACCAGGGTGATGCTCTCCTATCACATGACCTCTCTCCTTCTTGGCAATAGGGATACTGCCAGACTGGAGGTGGGACTTCAGTACTACATCCCTGAAGGTCTCGTCTATGTACTTCTCTGTTTTCCTTATGTCTTCCAAGTCTGCTACTCTAGCCTCCAGAGATCAGACCCGTTCCTTGAGAGCAAAGAGCTCCTTGCACCTAGTGCACATGTAAGACCCCTCACCAACTAGGAAAAAATCATACATGTGCTGGAAAGTCCCCATCTCACTGCTGGACTGCTGTCTGCATCTTAATTTTAAGGTTGTGTTTATGGGGATACTTATATTAATAAAACTTGTGATAAGGAAGCTTATCATAGCTCAGGTAGGAGCTATAGAAAAGATGATGTGACTCTGAACAAGCAACCTGTCAGTTCTGGTAGAAGCAAGAAAACAGAGTTTTCACATAAAAGACTACCAGTCCCAGAATGCACCAGGTTTCCAGCAGCCATGAGAGGGGCTGAAGTGAGAGAATGTGTGTGCAATCAAGAGAGCTATGAGGTAATCCCTAAGCACTCATCTCAAAGGGCAGGGCTTGATTCAACACAGCTGCGCTGTGTTAGGGAGCAGCACACATTAGGAAAGAATAAGAATAGAGATTATTCTTCAGATAACAGTTACTACAAGCTCCAGCCCAGCTTCAGGGAGAGCTTCAGCTACAGAGGGAGGAAGAGATACAGAGACAGCAACGGCTACGAGCTCAAGCACCAGTATCACCTGGAGAAACAGAAGCCAAGCCAAGCAGATAAAGAGAGAAGGAAACTCTCTGGAAGGAAGAGAAGAAAGGCCATTGGAAGGTCTGGGAGATTCCAAGGCAGTACTCATACTGGGAGGTATTCCAAAGGCCAGCAGAGTCCATTGGACTGGATTCAGTCAGAGGAATGGAGTGGCAGAGATAGGAATCACCAGTGGCTACCTGGAAGAGAGAAGACTGCATGTGGAAGGGACTTTCAGACCAAGGCCAGAAGGTATGTGAGAGGAGATCCAGTGTCCAGGGATCAAGATTGGAAGGCTGGACATCAGAATTGGATTACATATTGGCCAGGCTATACAGAGAGGAATAATGATAGCAGGAGAGGCTCAGGTATGAACACTGATCCAGACCCTATCTATAATAGAGAATGGCAGCAAGGGAATAAGCATTCTCATGATAGTGCCTTAATGAAAGACTCATCTGTGCCAATGTATGATAGTGACCCTATGATAATTGATACAGCAGATGAAACTATTTATATGGACTGTTCTCTATCTAAATGCTAGCTTTCTGTGAGCAAACACATCAGCCATCACAAAGAAACCTAACTTTGTTCTTTATTTCCACTGCAAACAGCTCTTAAAGCAGGATTTGGGCTCACACAGTAGCAGCCAGCCAGCTAAAGGCTTTCAGCTGGTTCATTGATAGTAATTAGGGCTGCACCTGATTGTGTGTGAGCAAGGGAGAATCACTGCTGAGATCTGCATGGAAAATAAGCAGAAGTTAACCTAACCAGCAAAGTTTATTCTTTTCTTTGTGCCTTTGTATTTGGTAATTATTTGCTAAGAAAACATTAGCTAATTGCCTGACAAGCTGAAGGTTGTTTTCTGGTTTACTTTGTGACTTTTTGTTATCCATTTTAAACACTGCAAGCAAGTAACCTCATTTATAGTGCTATCAAGCATACATGTGCTGGGTGAATTAAACCCCATCAATAAAAGAAGTATTTTATTGATCTTACCACTTGGTTTCACAACTCAAATTATTGTCATCAGCTGTGTTTGGGAGTGAATGAACTACAATACCCACAATACCTTGCAAGAATCATATGAATATATGCATCGTCAAGATTGTGTAAGTTCTCACCCTAGGCAGCCGTCTGACAAACTATATCTAGTACAATTAATGGACTTGTTCACCTCAAGATTATTTAATCTTGGGTGCTTAATGTATGCATGATGAGGATAAACAGCTGCATCTGAGAGTGAATATGGGAACCTCCTTCCCTTTAAGAAATTTAAGAGCCTATAAAGCTATGATTATCCCAGCGGTGGGTGTGAGTGAGGCATGAGGGAGGGAGGGAGGGAATGAAGACCTATTAAAAGTTGGCTTGCTTCTAAGTGAAAGGCTTACAAATTTCCTGGGTGACACACACAGCCCTTGGTTTGATAGAAGGGGCCTTTTAAATTGCCCCTTTGATCTGTCACTTGCCTTTAACACCTATTCAAGACAACTTCACAGATCTTTTGCCTCTTAACTAGAAGGCTTCTTTGTAAAGGTCAGTAGAAACAAGTTTATTTCTTCCTATTCAGGACTAGTCTACCTGTATGCTAAGCTACGCTCTGATTTGATTTAAATAAAAACTCTCTAAAAACAACTTTATTTCAGTAACTATTTACTCTATTTAACTTTCTATGTTTAAGCTATGCTCTGATTTGATTGAAATGAAAAACTCCCTAGAAACAAATTTCAGAGTTTATTTACTCTTAATTTACTTTCTCTGCTAAGCGATACTCTGCTTTGACTTAAATACAAAGCTCTCTGGTGATACTAAGACCTGACTGACTCAGCAAAAACATTGAATTCTAAAATACATAGATCTATCTGTTTTAACCAAAGAGTTCCCTTTTCCCCCAAGATTTAGAGTCTATTTCAGAAGATTAATACTCACAGGTATAGATCTATTTCCTTGAATCAGTCCATCTTGGTAATCCTTCAAGACTGAGTTTTTAAAGGCGGCACTTGATGTTATAAGTATGAGAACTTTGATGACAATCCTTCTTTTTGAGAGGCAAAGGATTCTCTGAAGTATGAGTGCTATGTATAGGCTTAATTTCCCCCCACTTTTTTGGCAGTTGGTCCATGATCTTGACCAATGGCTTCAACTGAACCATACTTCCTGGGATCAAGATGATGATGTTCCCAAGATTTTTGTATTTTTGTCAGACTCTTCCAGTGCCTGTGCCTGAGAAGGAGCTGTGTGCCTTCAGTAGAATGGTGTTCTCATATATCATGGAAATGTAGATTGCCATGGGTGGCAGCCCAGATTATGATGAGTGAAACACAAAAGCAGTGGGTGCAGATAGAACAGGCGATTCTAGATTTGAAACTTATAGAAGCTTGTCTTTGGACACAGAGCATTAAGATTCAGAATATGGGAAGGTGCCACCTGGGCTAGGGCTCACTTTACAAACCTAGAAGAAGACATGGGGGTTTCTTTTATGGAGGAGGGTGGTGTACCAAGTGATTCCATTAAGATTTTTATATCAGTTTTCAATTGATGCTTGTCCTTCAGCACTTACAAAGTGGGAAAAGCTTAGTTTGGGGTCTGTGAACAGGTTTTGGATTGGAGAGGATGGGGGATGGAGGATTTTTCTTCCTTTCAGCAGGCATATTATTTTTTTGTTTATCTGCAGGTGCAACATATACTAGGGCAGTGCCCTTTGTAAACAAGTGGTGTATGAAGGCAGGTCAGCGAAGCCGGCTATCTAAATTACATAAGAGTTTGGGTGATAAGGGATTTGCACAGTTATCATGTTGGGCTCAATGGGAGGCCTAAATTGGTAGCCCATTCATGGAAGAGCAGTAGCTGAGTATTTATAAAAATGTGTTCCATACTTCAATATCTGCAAATTTAGTAGAGAATAGTTGCAAAATTTTAATGCATTTGGTATAAGACCATCTAGAGATTACATAAAATCTATCCTCATGTTTTAGAATATTGCTGGAGGGGCTGGAGGCAGTCTGGTTCCTTCATTGATATATGATGGAGCTGCCCCTTGATATGAATATTCTGGCATAAGCGTAACGAGGTATGTCATTTGTCTATTTTTTTCCTTGATCAATTGGCAACTGAAAGTGAGATAATGCTTCTTCCTGTGATATTGGCCTTTTGGTGTGAACTGATCAGATGCTGGAGGTCACTGTAAATCCCAGATTGGCAGAGACTGGCAACAGTGAGAAATTTAGTAAGTGTTGAGCACCATTTGTTCATTGGGTCCAAGATAAGGCACTGCCATGAAAGTGGGTAACTTGAAGGATGTATCATCATTGGAGGTCTTTAACTACAGTTGAGAGGCAGTTATAGCAGGGGAGAGGGCATAGGATAGGATTTGTCTTTGTAATTAGTTGTATTCTAATTGGCTTTGTAAGCTGATGTCTTATGTTTGACTATAAAAATTGAAAAAATAAAGTTAAAATTAAAAAGATACTCCTATCCCACCACATTGCCAGTGGTCCCCTGCTTCTGTCCCAGCAACCCACAAACTTCCCCTCACACAAAAATATCCCCCGTACAAATTGTCACCAACCCCCTAAAATACTTCCACCCAAATGCCCCACTACCCTCACCACAGACACAATACATGCACAGCATACACACACACAAATACATGAACACTAGGCACACAAAACACACAAATACCACATATACAGAGACAGACAGATTAGAAATAATTCCCTAGTTATGATGTACTACATTTCACATTGATGCGTATATTTCATTTTCTTTGCTGTTATTTCTGCACTGAAAGTAGGGTTGCCAACTGGCCGGTTTTCAGCCCTTTAACCTTTCCCAGCATTCGCGGCTTCGCAGAAACAGCCGCCAGCGTGAAGGAAAAGGCTCTTCACGCTGGCGTCTGTACAGAGGGAGCCGGGGCCTCGCGCGGGCTTCCCCTGCTCCCTCTAAAGCCCCTCAGACAGCCGTGGTGCTGGTCAGGGTGGGGGGGAGGCCAAGGACTGCATGGGCTGTGATGGGGGGGGGGCTAGGACTACAAATGGGCTGTGATGGGGGGGGGGGACCTGGACTGGAAAAGGGGGGGGGGGGGGAACTTGGAAACAAAATGGGTGGGGATGGGGGGGACCTGGACGGGAAAAGGGCTATGGGGGGGGGGGGGTACGACTTGGACTGTAAATAGGCTTTGTGGGGGGGGGACATGGTTTGTAAAGGGGTTAGGGGGGTACCATGGACTGTAAATGGGCTGTGATGGTGGGGGGACCTGGATTGTAAAAGGGTTATGGGGGGGGACATGTACTGGAAATGGGTTGTGATGGGGGGGGACCTGGACTGTAAAAGGGTTATGGGGGGGACATGGACTGGAAATGGGTTGTGATGGGGTGGAGGGGACCTGGACTGGAAAAGGGCTATGGGGGGGGGGGACTTGGACTGGAAATGGGCTATGGTGGAGGGAGGGGGAACTTGGACTGCAAATGGGCTGTGATTAGGGGGGCTAGGACTGCAAATGGGCTGTGATGGTGCGGGGGGACTCGGACTGCAAATGGGCTGTGATGGTGGGGGGGCCTAGGACTGGAAATAGGCTGTGATGGGAGACTTGGACTGAAAATGGGCTGTGATGGGGGGGGGACCAGGATTGGAAAAGGGCTATGGGGGGGGGACTTGGACTGGAAATGGGTTGTGATGGGGGGGGCCTGGACCGGAAAAGGGCTAGGGGGGGGGACTTGGACTGGAAATGGGCTGTGATGGGGGGGACCTGGACTGTAAAAGGGCTGGGGGGGGGGGGGACATGGACTGGAAATGGGTTGTGATGGGGGTGGAGGGGACCTGGACTGGAAAAGGGCTATGGGGGGGGGGGAACTTGGACTGGAAATGGGCTATGGTGGAGGGAGGGGGAACCTGGACTGGAAATAGGCTGTGATTAGGGGGGCTAGGACTGCAAATGGGCTGTGATGGTGGGGGGGGGGGGCTAGGACTGCAAATGGGCTGTGATGGTGCGGGGGGACTCGGACTGCAAATGGGCTGTGATTGGGGGGTCTAGGACTGGAAATGGCCTGTGATGTGAGGGCTAGCACTGGAAATGGGCTGATGAAGAGCTGGAATAGGACTGGA
Source organism: Ichthyophis bannanicus (assembly GCA_033557465.1). Classification (NCBI taxonomy): domain Eukaryota; kingdom Metazoa; phylum Chordata; class Amphibia; order Gymnophiona; family Ichthyophiidae; genus Ichthyophis; species Ichthyophis bannanicus. The sequence goes on from CM066036.1 coordinate 399,767,714, forward strand.
AATGGGCTGATGTGGGGCATGGGAGAATGGGACTAGAAGGGAGTGGATGCTGGGTGGGTCTAGAACTATAAGGGAACTGATTTTGGGGGAGGACTAGTATGGATGGGGAATGAGAATGGAGAGGGGAAAAAATATTTTGTGTGGAAGAAAAGTCTATGATGGGCCAGGTATTGGGAAAGTAAGAGGGGCTTGAGAATGGAAGGGTGAAATTTAAACGGATGATAAAGGAATAAAGAAAGAATTGGGGGAAAGAGCAAAAAGGAAACAATCAGTATGTTAAAGCAGAAATAGAGAGAGAATGGAAAACATCTAAAAGAGAAGAAAGGCCAAATGGATAGCTCGCAGAAGACACGAAGAAACCAGAGGAAAGTGACTGGAGCAATTGCAACTGAAAAATAAAACGCCCAAACAGAAGGTAGAAAAATACTTTTTATTTTGAATTTATTAACTGGAATATGTCTGGTCTGGGAAGTGTGTATTGCTAACATCTTTGCGTTTTTGTTTAGTGCAAGAGGAAATTACTTTATAGTTTTATTTCTCCAGTGTTGTACATTTCATGTTTGGATTTTGGGTTTCCCAGTTTAATTATTATCTGATCAAGGAAGTTAGCCTACACGTATCCTCGGTAATTTTTGTCGGTGGGGCTGGGGGCGGGGCAGGGGTGGTACTAGGGGCGGAGAATGGGTGGAGCATGGCGAGCCACAGGTGTCGGGTTTTTCTCGGTGAAAAAGTTGGCAACCCTAACTGAAAGCCGCTGGCTGAATAGTACAACTTTGTTGTTGGTTGCTGTGTGTAACAAAAGCTATTTTGGGCAGCAGGACTAGATGAAATCACTGACAAGCTAGGAATATACCTATAATCTAAAGTTTAGAGGGGCGCTGTTAGATGTGCTCAGCAATCAGGTGGTTAGAATTGACAATTGTCTGGCTTTTTTCATGATTTTACTGATTTTTACAGTAAGGTCTGAAAACTAGAAGGAAGGCTAACATCTCAACAGTTTAAAATCTTTATCTGTACTTCTTTAAACCTTCCCCCTATTTGAGCAGCTCCCCTGCTTGCTACTAGCTACAGAGACTATGGATAGGATCCATCAAATGGGAAGGCTGTGGGGGCGGACCACTAGAATGCTGCTCTAGCCACAGAAAGGGATGAGTTGGGGGAAGTCCCACTGCTGTTCAAGTTTACTTTCTGTGTATGGTGGGAGATGGTAGAAGAGAATTTAAGCCAAAGCCCTCCCCCTCCCTTAAAAAAGTATGCCTCAGTGCATTTCTATAGGAAAAGCAGTTCCAACATCTGTACTATACAAACACTGATTCACAATAACAGCAAATACGGAAGTGAACCTGTCAAAAATACAGAATAAAGAGAGCAGATAAACATACAAAACAGAGAGACATATCCATACATAGTACCACATACACAAGACACAGCCGAACATACAGGTAATACAAGCACAGATACGTGTGTGCATGTACACACACACATACACAGGGGATGGAGAGAACTCCATGAGCCATGCTCTGCATGCTTTCCCCTCTTGTTAAAAGGCAGGGAAACTATAGAACTAGAGGACATGAAATGAAACTTCAAGAAGGTAAGCTTTAAAGCAACATCAGGAAATACTTTTTCATGAAACTATGATGGATGCCTATAATTTATGCCAATTGCAGTTCCTTCCTTTACGTTTAGCAATTCTGATTCATACCCTTGTTATCAGTAGACTAGATTTTTGTAACTCTGTATTATGGACTTACTTATACTAAATATGAAGTACTTCCAAATCATGCAGAATACATCAGTCAAGCTCATTTCTCATGCTAGATGTTTCGGCCACATGACCCATTGCCTATAGAGTTAAGTTCATGATTCTACTCTTGGATTTTAAGACCTTGTGCACTGGCTTACCTCTGTCAGACCTCTGGATATCATGCAATTCTACTTGAACACTCAGATTCCAAACTGAAAACCTTTTTGTGCTCCTAGTTGTGCCAGACTGGAGGCAACGCTTCATGTCACATTCTACTTCTTGGTTCCGCACTTGTAGAATTTGCTACCTAAACATATTCGCCCTGAAGCCTCATTGCCAAAATGTAAAGCCTATTTTCATAAGCCTTTCCTGACAATTAATCTCCATCTCAATAACTTTAGGGCTGGCGGGTGGGCACCAGCTTGGTGTTACTTTTGTATCCCTTTATGCTTCTTTGATTCAACATTGAGTTATATATTAGTCCTATCTGCTATTCTTAAACATTATGCTGCTCCTTATCTCTATTTTCTAGTTCTCCCTGTAATTCATTATGCAGTTTCTCATTACCTCTCCTCTTATCTCTCATTACTCTCCTCCTTGGGAACTCCAGTTATCAGGCAAATCACTTTTATCTGTGCCATTTTTTCCACTGCCATCTCCAGACTTTATTCGTCCTGCCCTGCTGTACTCTATGCCTAGAAAAGATTACCTGAGTGGGTATATTAGGCTCTATCTTTGATCCTGTTCAAAGCCAGGCTAAAAACTACCTCTTCAAGGCTGTTTTTGGATCCTGGCCCCCTTACTTTCCTGTTTACCACCCTTGAGTGTTATAACTGTTTCTCCTTAGTTTTACCCTAGTCCCCTGTTTGTTGTGTTTGTCTATCTTTCTGTCTTGAATAGATTGTAAGTTCTATTGAGTAGCAACTTTCTCTTACATGTACGAGTGTGTACAGCACTGCATATGTCTTGTAGCCCTATACCAATGATAAGTAGTAGTAGTAGTAAGAAATGTAAACTGCCCTGATGCCCTGTAAAGGGTGGCATAGAAATTCAGTGAATAAACATAAACATTTATATACACTTTCAAGGTCCTTTATGTCACAGTCATCAGTCAGAGCGATGTTTTCAATTTTATTCAAAGGAAGGTTGCCTTAGCACATTTGTCCAGGCCAGAAGTCACCTGGTGTCATCTGAAAAGTTAAGTGTCGATCCATAGGACTGTAGAACTTTATCTACAAATAGTGTGATGTTATCTCTGGATTTTTACCATTTTTAGGATTATGGCTAAATCTGAAACTCAGAGTTAATAAGAGTGCTGAATGGATTAAGTGCTATACAAAACAAGAACAGGAGCAGGTAGTTTCCCTGAAATATTCTTTACTGGATCTTGATATTAGGAATGATGAACTGTCATCTTCCTACTGGAGATGAAGTGTGTTTTGCCAGTTTCTCATGGTGAACTTTATGTACTCAATGAATTTAACATTTATTATGCACATTTCAAGGCAATTTATTATCTAGGAGCGTGGGATGCTATCAAAAGCTTTCTTGTAATCAATTCATGCTATTCTGAGATCTCTGTTTTTCTTAGTACTGGCCATGATGGCTTTATTCAGCATTAATTGATCTTTGGTTCCATATACAACCCTCTTGTTACCCTTCACTTCTGTTACTTGATGTTGTTGGAGTTGACATGATCATATATTCTGACAGCATTTATTGCTGTGAACAGTTTACAGATTGTAAATAGATAAGTTATTGGTCTGTAATTTTTAAAACATTAAGAGGAAGTGAGAGAAGCTGGGACTCAATGAAGGGTTGAGGGAGGGAAGAGAGAAAGAGAGGAGAAAAAAGAGGGGGAATGTCAAATGAAAGGGGAAAGAGGCAGAACAGGGGAGAGTCACTGAGAGAAAGTGGGTGGGGCATTCCAACATGCACAGGAGGATGCATGAAGAGATGTTCTGATGATATGCCTCGTGCCACAGGTGAGAATCTCATCCATTTGCTATACAGCAGGCTCGCTACTGATTGGTAAGTTCTAGCCTTAATTTACGGTATGTCTTCCCTTCCATTGTTTGGTGGCGGAAACTGTGTTGTGCTTACTCTACTCTAAAGAAAGGCAAGTGCTGAGTTAGGGAAATTTGAGGAAGCCTTTAGAAGCTGGTTGTCTGATACTGAGACATGGGATTTCAGATATTCATTAGGGGCTGGTTGAGTGATTAATATTTCATTTTCATCTGCATCTATTTATGTTATCTCTCATGAATATGGGAAGTGTGGAACACAGATGACAAATTAAATTAAAAGGGATAAAATATCCTTTGCATCTAAGCTGTGGGAAGGGCGGAATACAGATGATAAATTCAATTAAAAGGAAAATATTCTTTGCATCTGATTTATAAAATGAACTTCTGTTTATCACCAGTGAGAATGAGGACAACAGGACAATGGACGATAACAGGGAGAGTCGTGAGATCCCAGTGCTTCAAGAGGTTACCATCATAATTAGAGGGTGAGAAGCAAATCATATTTATCTATCTACTTGGTTATTAATCTATCATATTTTCATCTATTAATCTTTCTCCATCTCCTAATCTAGTAGGCTATTAATGTATCTTTCAATCTGTCTGTTAGTACTACTGATACATCTATAGTATACCAAAACTAGAGATGTGGGAAAAATTTTATAAATATTTCGTATGTATAAAATCTGGTTTAATGTGCTTTTAGAAAATGACCTTATATGGTACACACATACAAGTGTCATGCATGGTGAGAAGAAGGCGCAAACTATTATGCAACATGAGTGTAGGCACGTTCTGGAGTGGGGTTTGGGCAGAGCATACTCGAAGGCAGAATCGCAAAGTACATGTGCTCTTTATACAATATGCATGGTCACTTCCATTGTATGTCTGTACATTTACACCACCTTCCAAGCTGGTATAAAAGTCTATGGTTTCAATCTAGCTACTATGTCTGCTGGTTTACTCCTAGTATTTTTTAAACACACAGAAATCTATGGGGCATGTTTACTAAAGCGCATTAAGGGTTAAAAAAATAACAACATAAGATATGCCATACTGGGTCAAACCGAGGTCCATCAAGCCCAGTATCCTGTTTCCAACAGTGGCCAATCTCGGTCATAAGTACCTAGCAGTTTCCTCAAAAGACACAGGTTCCTCATTGCTTGTATTGGGTCAAGCAGTGATATCCTGGGTCCCTTTTAATAATGGTTTATGGACCTTTCCTCCAGGAACTTGTCCAAACCTTTTTTAAACCCAGCTACACTAACAGCTTTTACTACATCTTCCGGTAACAAATTCCAGAGTTTGATTACACGTTGAGTGAAAAATTATTTTCTCTTATTAGTCTTAAATTGCATGTCCCCTAATCTTTCTATATTCTGATGATGTAAACAATCGATCTACGTTTACCCGTTCCACTCCATTCATTAATTTATAGACCTCTATCATATTTCCCCTCAGCCAACTCTTTTACAGATTGAAGAGCCCTAACCTTTTTATTTATTTATTTATTTAACCAGTTTTGTATACCACCTTATCCTTCAATCAAAGTGGTTGACAAGACAACAAAGGCTTACATATTGAGGGCATGGGAAAACAAAAATGATATATTACAATATAAATACAAAACAAAACAGTATGTTATAATACTATATCATAGTGAAATTAAATATACATAATGGTTAATGTAAGTTATTTCACCAAATGATTATATAAATAAGTAAGTCTTTAAAGATTTGCGAAAGTCCTTAAGGTCTTCCTGAGTTCTTAAGTCTTCAGGAATAGAATTCTATAACTCTGGTGCCATAAAGGAAAACGCTCTTTTAGAAGTCATTTGTTTTGATTTGTTGAAGTTCAAAGGAGTATTAAGTTTATTGATATTTTGAGATCATCTTGGTCTTATGTTCTTGTCTTTTGAAATAATAGATTGTAGAATATCCGCTGAGGATTGGTGAAAAATTTTGAAAATAGTCATTAGGTTTTCATATTTTGCCCTTGCAATAACCGGAAAGAAATGTAACTGTTTGAGGATAGGAGTTATGTGTTCAAATTCTGTAGAGCCAGTTATAATACGCGCAGTGGTGTTCTGAACTAATTGGAGAGGATGGATAGAGTGTTTAGGAAGACCTTGATACAAGATGTTTCCAAAATCAAGTAGAGGTGTTATGACTGCCTGACATACCGTGCGAAAGTGATTTGTATTTAGTATTGGTTTTAGTCTTCTTATAGTCTTTAAATGATGGTATGCTTTTTGACACAATTTTGTTTATATGAGATTTTAAATTTAACTATTTATCTAATGTTACAACTAAATACCTTACTTCATCTTTAATTTTTATTTCTCTGTTTAATAAATTCATTTTAATTGGTAGTTTTAAGGACTGACATTTAGATATGAACATTGCTTCTGTTTTGTCAGAATTTATTTTTAAGTTGTTGTTATTAAGCCAATCATTCACATCAGGCCAAACAGTTATTAAATTTTGTTGTATCAAAGGTATTTTGGTCAATTATAGTATAAACCATAATGTCATCAGTGTATAAATGATAATTAATTTCATGAAGATTAATAATTTGACATATGGGTTGAATATAAATATTGAAGAGAATAGATGATAAAGCTAAACCTTGAGGTATGCCTTGTCCAATCGAAAACTGAGAGGATTTTTTGTCACCATATTTTACTAACTGCGTACGATTAGTTAGATAAGAGGCAAACCATTTTAATGTATTGTTGCATAAGCCAATATCTTGTAGATGTTGTAACATTATTGTGTGAGACACAGTATCAAAAGCTGCTGAGACATCGATGAAGATTAACAGAAATAACTTATTTTTTTCAAGGCCTGTTATAAGATTATCAAAGAGAGAAATAAGAAGAGTTTCCACATTGTGATTAGGTTTAAATCCATGCTGATGTATATCCAAAGGGGCATATGAGTCAATATGATCTTGCAGCTGATTTTGCACTACTTCTTCTATAATTTTTGAGATAAATGGTAAACTCGAAATAGGACGGAATGACTTAGGGTCAGTGATGTCCAGTGATTTCCCTTTATAGACTGGTCGAATTATATAGCACTCTTTAGTATAGGTGGTAAATAACCTTGTTTTAAAGAATTATTTACAAAATTTAAAATGTGAAAGCTAATATGATTTTTAGTACTTTTAATCCATTCTACTGGACATGGGTCAGCTGGTGAAGTTGTTGTATTAAGAGTGCTGATTGAAAATATAATCAGTTTTAAAGTTGGTAAAGAAAAATCCTTCCAGACTTTTGTGGATTCAGTGCAAGGTTTAAACCAAAGTTGGTGGAATTGTGATGTAGATAAGTTGTTTGACGAAATAGCATTCTTGCTTATCAGGTAATTTGCTAATTTTGGGGGGTCTATTTGAGGATCATAAGAACATAAGAACATAAGATATGCCATACTGGGTCAGACCAAGGTCCATCAAGCCCAGTATCCTGTTTCCAGCAGTGGCCAATCTAGGTCGTGCGTACCTAGCAGTTTCCCCAAAAGACACAGGTTCCGCAATGCTTGTACTGGGTCAAGCATTGATATCCTGGGACCTTCTTAATAATGGTTTATGGATTTTTTCTCCAGGAACTTGTCCAAACCTTTTTTAAACCCAGCTACACTAACAGCCTTTACTACATCCTCAGGTAACAAATTCCAGAGTTTGATTACACGTTGAGTGAAAAAATATTTTCTTTTATTAGTCTTAAATAGTTTATCCTGTAGCTTCATTACATGTCCCCTAGTCTTTCTATATTCTGATAACGTAAACAATCGATCTACGTTTACCCGTTCCACTCCGTTCATTAATTTATAGACTACTATCATATCTCCCCTCAGCTGTCTTTTTTCCAGGTTAAAGAGCCCTAACCTTTTTAGCATTTCTTCATAGGAGTATCCTTCCATTCCCTTTACCATTTTGGTGGCTCTTCTCTGAACCTTCTCTAATAACGCTATATCCTTTTTAAGATACGGCGACCAGAATTGCACACAATATTCAAGGTGCGGTCTCACCATGGAACGGTATAGAGGCATTATAATATCTTTTGTTTTATTTTCCATTCCTTTCCTTATGATACCTAGCATTCTATTTGCTCTCTTGGCTGCCGCTGCACACTGGGCCGAAGGTTTTAACATGTTATCCACAATGACGCCTAAATCTTTTTCCTGGGTGGTGGTTCCTAATGTGGAACCTTGCATTGTGTAACCATAGTTTGGGTTGTTCTTCCCTAGGTGCATAACTTTGCACTTGTCCACATTAAAATTCATCTGCCATTTTGATGCCCAGTCTTCCAATTTATCAAGATCCTCTTGCAATTTTCCACAATCCTCTTGGGTTTTAACAACTTTAAATAGTTTTGTGTCATCAGCAAATTTGGTAACTTCACTCTTTATTCCACTTTCCAGGTCATTTATGAATATGTCAAAAAGCAGCGGACCCAGCACAGATCCCTGGGGTACACCACTATTGACCTTTCTCCATTGGGAAAATTGGCCATTTAGCCCAACCCTCTGCTTTCTATCTTTTAACCAGTTCTTGATCCACAGTAGTACACTACCTCCTATCCCATGACTCTTTAGTTTTGCCAAAAGTCTCTGATGAGGGACCTTGTCAAAGGCTTTCTGAAAGTCCAGATACACTATATCAACCGACTCACCTTTGTCCACCTGTTTATTCACACCTTCAACAAAAACATAACAGATTAGTAAGACAAGATCTTCCTTGTCTAAAGCCATGTTGGCTGTCTCCCATTAGGCCATGACTATCTACATGCTGAGTAATTTTATTCTTTATGATGGTTTCTACCATTTTTCCCGGTAGTGACGTGAGGCTCACCGGTCTGTAGTTTCCCGGATCACCTCTGGAACCCTTTTTAAAAATTGGTGTTACATTGGCGATCCTCCAATCTTCAGGTATTACAGATGATTTTAATGATAGTTCACAGATTACTAATAGCAGGTCTGCAATCTTATATTTCAGTTCTTTCAACACCCTTGGATGTATACCATCCAGCCCAGGTGATTTGCTACTCTTCAGTTTATCTAATACAATCAGAGACCACATTGAGGACCAACACCCAGATATCCTATGCATCACAGAATCTTGGCTCACCCCCACTGACAACGTCCTCCTCAACCAACTGGTCCCCCCCCACGTACTCCGCCTTTAACAACCCTCGCACTCAGAAAAGAGGAGGTGGAGTTCTGATCATCGCAAAAGACTCACTACAGCTACAAACTATCACTTCTAACAGCTCTGACCAATGCAGCTCTATTGCAGTGGGAAACAAGCATATAGCCATTTGCCTTATCTACAGAGCCCCCCACGCTTCAGCAGAAGAACTAACCACCACTCTAGAAACCATCTGTGCAATCAACACGAACCACAAACCTCTAATCTTACTAGGTGACTTTAACCTCAGCTCCTCCACCAATTATGACAAGGAAACCTTCCTGCAAGCAATGGACTCTTTACAATACACCCAGCTAATAAACACTCCTACGCACAGATACGGATCCATGCCGGACCTCATTTTTGCCCCAAACCACATTATAGATAAGGGCAACATCTCTTCACCCGTAGTCACACCGGTTCCATGGTCAGACCACCACAGAATCAAAGTGGAATTCACAAACAAAATGGGTAAGCTTAATAAGACACAAACCGCTTCATTTGGACTAAGAAGATTCAAAGCTTTCAACAAAGAACAATTCCTACAAGACACACTACCTTACCTTAACACAGACGAACTCGATCTGGACAAACAAGTTGACAATTGGTATAATACCATCAGTACAGCAGCGAAAACTAAAGCAGGCACAAAAACGAATAACAAGAGACATCACGCACCATGGTACTCCAAAAGCATACGCAACGCTAAAAAAGAGTTAAGAAAGCTAGAACGCCACTGGAGACGATCCAAATCTCATACCTCACAGGACTTATATTTAACACAGCAAAAGAAATACAACGATCTTATCAATAAAACAAAACGAGAGCACCACACAAACACTATCCAGAAAGCATATAACAAACCCAGGGAACTTTTTGAGATAGTAAAAAATCTAACCAATGAACCAAGCTCAGACAAAGACATACAGGTCAACCCAGAAACATATGCAGATTATCTTCAGGAGAAAATAGGCCACACTCCGCCACAAATACACACAGAAACCAACAGCCCTATCATACCCATCACAAGTTGGGACAAGTTCCACACTCCTTCAACTATGCAACTATCAGATATCATCTCCGCTCTCAACACAAGCACTGCACCCACGGATCCTTGCCCAGTCCCCATGGATCAAAGCAACCAAGCAAAACTTCCTCAGTTATATACACAACCTCGTAACCAACTCCCTAACTCGAGGAACAATGCCAGAACAGCTGAAACTAGCCACAATAAGGCCTATCCCCAAGAAAACCAACCTAGAAAAGAGAAATCCAGCAGCATACAGGCCAATCTCCAGCATATCGCTCCTTGCCAAAATCATAGAAAAGACAGTACAACTACAACTCCAGGACCACATTGACGAGCATGCTCCGCTCGATATACATCAACATGGCTTCCGCCCCAACCATGGAGTTGAAACACTGCTGCTATATCTATTCAATGACATCATCCAGACCATAGACAACTACAATCGAGGAACCCTAATGATCTTCATAGACATATCAGCGGCCTTCGATACAGTGGACCACAGAATCCTCCTAACCAGACTACAGAGCATTGGAATAACCGGCACCGTCCTAAGCTGGTTCAACTCATACTTGACAGACAGGCAGTTCCAGGTTAAAATAGGAACCAACACCTCACAACCCACGAAGATCAAACAAGGAGTACCACAAGGATCTGCGCTCTCCTCACTTCTATTTAACATATTTATCCAGCCGATCTGCCACATCATGGCAGCCCATCAAATAGATTACACAATTTATGCAGATGACATCATGATTTACACGCCAATCAACCTTAACAGCCCCGACTACAACAAGATAACGAACTGCCTTGACAACATGTCTGCCTGGCTAACGCACAACAACCTAGCAACAACATTAACAAGACAGAGGCACTTATTATCACCCGAAACACCGACTTCAGCCCCCCACCATTCATCATAAGCAACAACACAACAATACCAATAAAGGATGAAGTTAGATACCTCGGAATAACCCTTGACAAAGGACTCAACCTACAGTCCCACATAAGAAAAGCTGTTAGAAACGCATACTACAAAATGAAAATAATCAGACGCCTCAAACCTCTACTCTCCCATGAACACTTCCGCACAGTCTGCCAAGCGCTAATAACTCCCATACTGGATTTCTGTAACCCGATCTACAACGGAATATCAAAACATTCACTCAAACCGCTTCAAATGGCTCAAAACACAGCAGCCAGAATAATCGCCGGCTCCACAACTCATGCCCACATCACCCCCATCCTCAAAGAACTCCACTGGCTCCCAATAAGCCACCGCATCAAATATAAGATGATCATAAATATATTCAAAATCAGACACAAGAGCTCTGCAATCAGCCTCCAAGCCCTCTTACTCCCTAACACCAACAGCAGACCAAGAAGGAAAACCACATCAGACACCCTCAGCACCCCAAGTAACTACACAAAATCATGCAAATTCACTACACAAAGAGCACTTTCTTTAGCGGCCCCATTAATATGGAACTCTCTCCCTCCCGACTTACGATCAATCGAGGATATAAAGGACTTCCGAAAGCAATTAAAGACTGTACTATTCACAGAGCACTACGGCTCAAACACCTAACTAGAATCCTTTTATTGTAACCTTTATGTAAAATGATTGTCTGTAATGATTTACCTATGTTATGTATCCCACCTTACTACTTTGATGTTTTGATTAAGCAGTGCATGTTTCCCTTGCTTTTGTATAACCTTTGTTTGTCTTTGTAACCGCTTTGATTGAAGGAAAAGGCGGTATAAAAAACTTGTTAAATAAATAAATAGTTGTAATACATCCTCTCGATCTATCGATATTTCCTTCAATTCTTCCACACCTTTAAATACCACTTCAGTCATGGGTAACATCCCTACATCTTCCTCAGTAAAGACCGAAGCAAAGAATTCATTCAGTCTCTCCGCTATCTCCTTGTCGCCTCTTAGTGCCCCTTTAACTCCTCTATCATCTAATAGTCCAACCGACTCTCTCACAGGTTTTTTTTAAAGAATTAAAGGATCACCATATAAAGTGGTCACTTTTGTAAGTTGTTGAACAATGTTGAATAGTTCCCTTGGTTTGTTAGTTGCTTTCATTATTAGATTTGTATGGTATTATTGTTTATGGTCATTTATTAACTTATTATATTCCATTTGTTTTACATTAAATAGGAATTTTACATCTTGAGATTTAGTTAGTCTCCATTTATGCTCAACTTTCCTTAGCAGGCGCTTTGGCTCTCTGATTTCATTAGAATACCATGGTGCGCGCTTCTTCCTATGCATTTGTACTTTATTATTTTTTGAGGGCTAACGCAGCATTTGAAATGATATTATTCCAATTTTCTATGGCTTTATCCAGTTCAGTGCTATTTTGTTGCAATTGTGGAACAATGTCCTTTAAGAAAATCCTCTTTATGGAAAGCTCTAAAGTTTATAGTCTTGTAATCATCTTTTAAGTTGTTAGGGGATGTTTGTAGTTGCAGGGTAAATGAGATAATATAATGATCAGACCAAGGTACTGGGGTTGTTTTTGGGACTGTAATTTGGTTTTGTGAAAAGAGTTGCTCAGGGCAAAAAATTAGATCAGGAGTGGTTCCATGTTGGTGTGTAGGCTGGTTAATTATCTGTTGATAACCTAAAGATTTCACTGCTTTCAAGAAGGATCTATTCTCATTAGAAGGCGATGATGATAGATTGTAATCACCTAATGCAATTAATGGTTTAATTTGAGAGCTATAAGTGCAAATTAATTCTAAACTTTTTGAGAGGTGATCCTTAGCAGCATTAGGTGGTCTGTATGTGAGGCAAACATTGAGGTGGTGATTTGATATAACAATTGAAGTTGTTTCACTTGAATTGTTAGTTGTAATAACTTTAAACTTAAAGGTTGTTTTTGTTAATATTAAGATTCCTCCTCCTTTTTTATGTTCCCTAGGACAATTAAATATATCATAATCTAAAGAGGTAATTTGGTTTAAAATAATTTTATCGGTGTCTTTTTAGCCTCTGGTCATAGCGTTATCCTTCCATCCCCTTTACCATTTTGGTGGCTCTTTTCTGTACCTTTTCTAATAACGCTATATCTTTTTTTAAGATACGGCGACCAAAATTGCACAGAATATTCAAGGTGTAGTTGCACCATGGAATGATACAGAGGCATTATAATATCTTTTGTTTTATTTTCCATTCCTTTCCTTATGATACCTAGCATTCTATTTGCTCTCATGGCCGCTGCTGCACACTGGTGGAGGGTTTTAACATGTTATCCACGATGACACCTAAATCTTTTTCCTGGGTGGTGGTTCTTAATGTGGAACCTTGCATCGTGTAACCATAGTTTGGGTTGTTCTTTGCTAGGTGCATAACTTTGCACTTGTCCACATTAAATTTCATCTGCCATTTGGAAGACCAGTCTTCCAATTTATCAAGATCCTCTTGCAATTTTCCACGATCCTCATGGGTTTTAACAACTTTAAATAGTTTTGTGTCATCTGCAAATATGATAACCTCACTCGTTATTCCCATTTCCAGGTCATTTATAAATATGTTAAAAAGCAGCAGACCCAGCACAGATCCCTGGGGTACTCCACTATTTACCTTTTTCCATTGGGAAAATTGGCCATTTAGCCCTACCTTCTGCTTTCTATCTTTTAACCAGTTCCTGATCCACAATAGTACGCTGCCTCCCATCCCATGACTTTTTAGTTTTGCCAAAAGTCTCTGATGAGGGACCTTGTCAAAGGCTTTTTGAAAGTCCAGATACACTATATCAACTGGCTCACCTTTGTCTACCTGTTCATTCACACCTTCAAAAAAACATAACAGATTAGTAAGACAAGATCTTCCTTGTCTAAAGTCATGTTGGCTGTCTCCCATTAAGCCATTACTATCTACATGTTCAGTAATTTTGTTCTTTATGATGGTTTCCACCATTTTTCCCAGTACTGACATCAGGCTCACCAGTCTGTAGTTTCCTGGATCACCCCTGGAACCCTTTTTAAAAACTGGCGATACATTGGCCACCCTCCAGTCTTCAGGTATTACAGATGATTTTAATGATTAGTTCAAAGATTACTAATAGCAGGTCTGCAATCTCAGTTCTTTCAACACCCTTGGATGTATACCATCTGGTCCAAGTGATTTGCTACTCTATTTGTTTATCAAATAGTTGTAATACTTTTTCCCCATATATCAATATTTCTTTCAATTCTTCCACAGTATCATCTTTAAATACCACTTCAGTCACGTGTAACATCCCTACATCTTCCTCAGTAATGACCGAAGCAAAGAATTCATTCAGTCTCTCCGCTATGGCCTTGTCCCCTCTTAGTGCCCCTTTAGCCCTCTATCATCTTATGATCCAACTAACTCTCACAGGTTTTTTGCTACGAATGTAATTGAAAAAGTCTTTATTACGTGTTTTTGCTTCCACAGCAAGCTTCTTCTCAAATTCTCTCTTTCCTGCCTTATCAATGCCTTGCATTTAACTTGCCAGTGCTTGTGCTGTTTCCAGTTTTTATCATTTGTCTCTTTTTTCCATTTCCTGAAAGATCCTTTTTTTGCAACAACAGCCTTTCTGACCTCACCTTTAAACCATTTCTGGCAGTTTTTTGGAATTCCTTCCACTTTTCTTAAAGCGTGGAATACAGCTGGTCTGGGCTTCCAAGGTAGTATTTTTAAACACCACCCAAGCTTGATGTAAGTCTTTAACCTTTGCAACTGCACCTTTTAGTTTTTTCTTAACAATTTTCCTCATTTTATCATAGTCTCCCTTTTTAAAGTAAAAGATAGTACTGTAGATTTCTTTACCATCCCTCCTCCATTAATTAAATCAAACGCGATCATGCTATGATCACTATTGCCAAGTGGCCCCAACACCCTTATCTCTTGCACCAGATCTGATGTTCCACTAAGGACTAGGTCCAAAATGTCTTCCCCTCTGTTCGGTTCATGAGCCAGCTGCTCCAAGAAGAAAATTCAACTTAACTGGCAAAATTAAGGTGAAGTAAGTGCAAGGCCTGTGTGGTAAATACAAGGGCATGCCCAGCATCTACCCTGCACACTTACCTCACATGAGAGCCATACTATATTCCCTGCCTTGGCAGGTAACACAGGAGGATCCATGCTACCTACGGATCCTCCTGTGTTACCTTACACCTACGGATGTAAGGAATGTGACCCCAGAAGCAAGAAAAAGGAGAATAATTCTGTGACTGCAGCCGCAATTTCTCTTCTCCCTAACCTCCCGCCCTCCCCACCACAGAAACAGTCCCCACCCCAAAGCACAAACCCGATTGGCTCCCCACCAATGACTTTCCACAGCTCAGATCCCTTTTCAAGCATTACCGCCTCCCTAAGCATCACTCCCTTTAGCACCCCTTCAGCAGGACAGTGACTCCCCCACACACAAATAACCCTCACCACAAGATTCTAACCCCTCATACCACCTGAGTCTCCTTTCCCCCAGTCTTACCTGCAGGGGGGTACTTTGTGTTAGTGATCAATAGCGCAGGAGCCTCAGCTCCAGCAGCTCTCAAAATGGTGCCAGTAGTTCCATGTCACTACCACTAGGGGTTACAGGTGCCATTTAAGAGCTGCCAGCCAGGGCAGAAGTTGAAGAGGACCACTAACACTACCAGGGAGCTCTAGAGGGAGTCTGTTGGGGTGGGGAGTCTTTGTGGGGGAGGGAGTCTCTTTGAGGGTTAGCGGTTCAAGGGTTGCTGCTAGGGTCTCTTTGCTTTCCTGCCAATGGGGGCAGCTAAAAGGGGGAATGCTCATGGGGTTCTGCTTGGGAGGCTCTGAGCCATGGTGGACCATCATTGTAGGGGGGGGGCAATTAGGGGCTTTTTCCCTTGGTGGTGGATTAGTGCTTGGGGAGGGAAGATAACACTGCTCAGGTTATTTCTCAAGGGCAGTGATCATTCTACCAGACTTCCACATTGCCTCTTGCTATCCAACTGCTAGTCATCATGATGGCCATTGTGTGGTGCCATCCTCAACTCTCGCTGATACTAATCAACATACTCACTCTCTGCTCATAGTCTGCCCATTGCTCCACTCGCCATAGCAGTTAGCCTGGGATTTTTACTGTGCAGGCTGATTTTATTGCATAGTAACATTTACCGCAGGCCTGTAGTAACGGTTTCTGTACACTAAAATGTACACTAATCGTTGCTGCACTTTGATAAATATGTTCCTATTTTTCTTTAAAAACAAATAGGTACCTTCCTGCCCTCTCAGCCTAGGCAACCTGTTATAAAATTGCCCCTACATAGTCCTGTACAAGTAGTAAGTACACATAAGAGATAGTCCCTCCCTTTTAGAGCTTACAATCTAGTCAACAGAAACAAGACAAAAGAGACATTAGGCATGTGGAGGTCAAAATACTGAAATAATTTCAGAAGTGATGGATCCAAGATGGTGGCGGAGTTCATTGTCGCTTGAGGAACCTTACTGTCAGGCTGCTGTGGCTACGTTGTCTTCCTTGGAGTTTATCCTGCATGGGGAAGAAGATGAAGCAAAAGGGCCAGTCCTCTGGCCATATGTCGACTCCGATGTTGGTTCAGCAGTCTATTGACTGCTTTTGTTTCCCCATGATGACTTACATGGCTTTGGCGAGACTGCTGAATTTGACAGTGATCTTGAGCAATGGGGTTGAATTCAGCCATTTCAGACATCCCCATCTCAACCCGGAAGTGCTCCGTTTGCTGTGGGACAGCGGAGCTGGGATCTCATTGTGCTTGGTGCTTTTGCTGCTCCAGAAGATGCACAGCAGAGGCAAGTGTCAGCTGGAAATGGGGCAGGGAGTTGAGCCCCGGGGTTGTTTTCCTATGCTGATGTTCCTCCTGGTGCCCACGGGAAGATCTTAGCTTCAGTCTCAGCTGTGTCCGCTTCTGGGTTTGTCGGGTTGGAAAAGCCGGTTCTAGTACACTTGATAGCTTGCGGGATGCTATTTCCTCATTGCACCATTCTCTCTTTGTTACTGTGGGTATGGTCAACCAAGAGTTTTTTTCTCTGAAAGTCAATGTTTTGGATCTGACCCAGCTGGAATCCCAGATAGGAGACTTGTAAGCATTAGGTGGTGCTCATCTCAAAGAGCATAATGTCCAGGTTCAGGAGATAGAATTTTTTGGAGAACCAGCTTCATAGAAATAAGTTGAGATTCCTTAATTTTCCTCGGTCTCCTTTGCTGGCTCTGTTGGACTTGCTCCCTAAGTACTTTGTGGAAATTCTGAAGATATTGTCTGAAACTTTACCTCCTATTGCCAGAAATCAAAATGTGACTGTTGTTTCTTCTGTTCCGGGCACTGCATCAGCCTCTAATGATCCTGCTGAGACAGTGAGCTTGGATCTCACTGGCGTCCTTGAGAGCTCCCTAGATGTGGTGACCAGCAGATCCACCTTGTTGGTTGGTTTCGCTTTTGAGTCAGACAGAAATTCTGTTTTAAGAATCTATTTTTGGAATATGTCATCTCAGTTTATGGAATCCAAAGTTTCTGTTTTCCCTGACCTAGCTGGGGATACACAAAAGTGGCATCGTGACTTTCGGGCTTTTTGCCAGAGAGCCACTGCTTTGGGTGCAAACATTTGGTTGAAATATCCATGTAGGTGTATTATTGTTTTTCAATCTAAGCAATTTCTCTTTTTTGAACCCCAGCAACTGGCACAGTTTTTGCTTGCTAGAGAAAATGTTGCTGAAGTTTAGTATCCTGCACGTTGCCATGTTATACTATCTTTGCTCCTAAGATGTAGTAGTTTTTTTTTTATAGTATATTTTATTTATTGGATCGATATTGTGGACTAGTATTCATGTATATTTTCTTTTTCTATCTATCTATTGTATGTATTGCTATTTTTCAGACTAGTCAGTCTTTATTTTCTGGATATGTTATGATTATAATATTATAAATAAAAAATTGAAAAAAAAATATACTGAAAAACATTTATGTGGTTGACAGCAGTGAAAACTGTATAAGTTGTTTTTTAAAAAATTTCAGACAGTTAACAAGTTAAGTTTGGCAAGTTGCTAAATGGCCCACCATATCCATTCTAAAACTGGGCATTGATGTGGTCCAGGGACAGGGATAAAACCTATCTGGTGTGTGGAGATATTAAGTGACTCTACAGAAAACTCATCCATCAAAGTCAGACCACACAACTAGCAAGTATAACTTTAAAGTGATAAGTTATCTGTTTAAACTTATATGTGTATTTTCAGTGATCCTGATTGTACGAATAGGGTTTCTGAAAATCTGCACACAGTTATCTACTCAGTCTGATCTCTCCTATCTGTTATCACTGCTGCCAGGAGGTAGATGGAGTTGGTCAACTAACACATAATATGAAGAAGCATGATGCTTTTGCATTCATATGCATGGCCACATACTAGAGCGCCTCACTGGAATGTCTGTCACAGCTCTGAAAGGATGGTCCAGCATTGAACATAGTTCACAGCACGTCCTGTACATTCCTCCTTCAGGCAGCTAAGATGAGACAAACCTCTTAAGTGGAAAAAGACTGAGGTGCTTCCTCATGCATGGCCCTAGTATTTCTATTCTATTCTACACAGTATACCAGAAGTGAGGAGTGGAAGTATTCATGGGATTCATGCACTTTTAGATGCACTTTAAATAATTACTTTGGGATATCCATCACTGAATCACTTACTAAGGGTAGCAGCACTTGGCGCATAATAGATGCATGACTGTGTTTCTCAACATCATTCCTGATTTAGCTGTTGCAATTTGTTAATAGATCAGGTCCATCTAGTCTACCTAGTCTAATAAGTGTAAATCTTCTCTCTAGGCCTCCTCCCTTGTCCTTTGCTTCTACCTTCATCCTTCTTTCTCTCTCTCCTTTCTAGGCTGGATTCCATCTCATATTTAAACATATCTGTAGATAAACCTGAGAAGAGATTTTTGAGGCACTGCTACCAGGTAAGAGCGATTGTTTGCATTCTCTTTCACCCTAACAGTTGAAGATTTCTGCTTTTCGTTCTTCTTCTCCTCAGCCTCTTCCTGGCTTTTGAACTCTTGATCTCTGAGTTTTATTCCCTCTCTGCAGCTGGATAACCTGGGCCACAGAGCAATTCCTGTTAATGTGACTTTCCTGATGCCACTTCAGCTGGAGGCCAGTTTTCTGTGGGACCTAGACAGAAATGTCTCAGTGAAGGTCAGTTTTCAAGGATCCGTTTTTCATTAAAGCTAGGGGAGGGGAACAAATGTAAGGAGAAGAGTAGACAAAGTGGGTAAAGGAGAATGTGTCAGAACATGTTTCACACGTCAGTCTTAAAACCAATTTCTCCTTAACCAAACACTATAGCTCCAGAATGCACTTGGAAGTTTATAAGTAAAAGATGGCACTACAGTTTCCAGAAGCACTGAGAGATTTTTTACTGAAAAAGCAGGATAATATTCAGTGGTGACAGTCACCAGGCAAACTTAAATGCTGACTGTGGCATTTAAATTAAGTATATTCAACACTGCTGGACATCTACAGAGGAATTTTAGAAGATCCATTCAAGTGCAATCTGCGACATCTAAGCCAGAACATCTGAAATGTGCCTGATATAGATGACTGCAAGGGTATCTACCTAGACATCCCCAGAACAGTATCACAGAATGTGGACGTGTAGGATAGCTTAATGGTTAGAGTAGTTGGCTAGGAACAAAGTAGCCAGGTTTTAAATCCCACTGTTACTGTCATTAATGTTGTGCTGAGTACTAGGGGTGAGTGAGTGAATTTTTCTCTACTCCCTTTGGATGTTTTTCAGCTAAAACGAGCACTTTTCAGATGACTGTTTGTGTCTCGGAGCAGGTCTAAAGTTAGATGTGATGCTGGACGCCCATGACATTTCTATGATCTGATGGGGACGTTCCCTTTCCTGGGAATGCCCTAACCATGCCTTCAGGTTCCCAGAAATGCCACAGCCATGTCTCCTCCATGTTCCCATTCAGATTCAGATGTCATCAGAGACGGTTTCTAAAATGGCTCTGAAGACATTTTTGCCCTTTTTCAGATGTCTAAAGTATGAATAAAGCTTCTAAAATGACCTTCTTAAGCAACAATGCTGAATATACTATATATGTAGAGTGTGACCATTGCTGCCGCTATATGTTTAATTTAGTTTAGTTTAGTTTAGTTTAGGTTCCCCCCCCCCCAAGCCGACAGAGTCCCTCATGGCCCAGTGGACCCTGGGCACTTGACCTCCACCTTCTCTGTCCCTCTCTCCCATAAGCTATCTGGTCCAGAGCCCACTGGGTTATCATGGAGGCCTACTGGAAGAAGTCATCTGAAATAGTGTTTCACCTCACCTTAGATCAGGGGTCTCCAAACCATTCCCGGAGAGTTGCAATCCTGTCAGGTTTTCGGGATATCTCTAATGAATATGCACTGCTCCTGTTAAGTTATTTCATGCATATTCATTCGGGATATCCTGAAAATCTGACTGGTTTGTGGCCTTCCAGGACCGGATTTGGAGACCCCTGCCTTAGATGATCCTCTGTTCCCATGCTGCATCTATACTCCAGCTAAGGCCTGGAGTAAAGATTCAGTCAAAAGTTAAAAAACAGCACAAAAACGTAATACAGGTTTTTACATCAGGAGCAATTTAAAATTCGGCCCTTCACATGCATTTTGCATGCCTACTGCGCTACCCTTTAGCATGGTAGTTTTACCACTAATGTTCACATACATCATAAGTAAGATTAGCACAGGAAAATCAGAAGACACAATGTGGTAAAGAACAGTACAGCTTTTTGCATTGGCCTCTGTGTGTGGAACAGATCTTGCTGAATCATCTCTCTCTCACTCTTTGTCCTGCAGGGAGAAAATGCATCGTGTAGGTACTCAGAATCCCACAGAACAGACTCACAAGATAACAGAACGGTAATCATCATTCATCCACAAGTATCTCTCTAATAGCACTTATTAACTCTTCCTACCAGTTCCCACCAGATCTAGGGAAAATCTCCAGTGATGTCAATAGCAATAAGCAGATGGCTTTCTTAACAGAAGTCCTGATTTCAGATGCTTCTGTGCTTCCTGTGCAGATTTTCCACTCATTGGGAGCATTAATAATTGTTTTGATTGTTTTTAATTCACCATTTTTGTAGCTGCCTTATATTAAGGCTTTGTGCAATATGTCCAATGAATTCCTTCCCCAAAGAACTTCAAACCTGAGCTCTATTACCTGAGACAAAACACAGTAGTAGGATTGCCAATTGACTCCATGTGAGAAGAATCAGGCTAATCCAGTTTTGGCTTTACTCCACTGCATACATGGATTTGTCATTCTGATTTTCATAGGTAAATCAGTATGAAAATCAGATCTCTGTTGGACTGCTAAAACAACAGATCCTATCTAGTAGTGTGTCTAATTCAATACAGTTCTCTCTCCTCTGAAGATCACTAAAGAAATGATCAACAAAGTTCAGTGTGACTGCAAATCATAAATGAAAGACTACAGATAGGAACATTAAGTATTCAAATGCAGAAAAAACTCTGGAGGGGGGAAGAAGAAGAGTGAAATGAGCAGAGCAAATATGTATAATACTTAGTGGCTGGAAGAGGCATACAATGAGCCGGAGTAACTGGTAAACAAAGGCTCTGCTTGGAGGCAGTAACCGAGGTATCCGGATGCCCAACCCGTCTCCAACCCCCCCCCCCCCCCACCCCTCTCTCCTCCCACAACCCCTTGACCCTTCTGACAAACACACAAGCCGACATCAGGTAGTGGTGCAAATTGCTTGGTCGCAGCTTTTATTTAAAGGTATTAAAACACCGGCCCAACATGGGCCCAAATCAGCATTTATAACAATAACAAAACACCCCCCCCACCCGTCCTCCGGATGACGCTCCCACCAGCCGTTTCTAGCAAAGTGGTGCATCATCCACCCCCCCCCCTATTTTTCCCCCTACCGCCCGCCTCGCCATGTTATTAGCAAAGGCCGGCTCAAGGGTTGCCAATTTCCAGGCAGAGACCCCAGCCGGGACGTCTCCCCCAACGTAAAGAGTAGTGCCGCTCCCGTGGAAAGCGGCCTCAAGCTGAAATGCCCCGCCGGGTCAACGAGCAGCTGCTCGCCAACCCGGGCCACCCGGCCCTAGACGATGAGACCCCCACCAGCTGCAACGCCCTCCCCTCTCCCCGGCCTAAAACAAAGGGAGGGAGGGAGGGAAACCTGCAGGCAGTGCGAACAAACAGGAAGAGGGAGAACGCCAGCCGGCGCTCCCTCCTTGCTCGCGCTGCCCCCGCCCACTGACCGCCCGTGCGGTCCAATCGCCGGGCTCCACCTTCAAGCGTGGAGCCCGAGCGCGGAAGCCCCGCCTGCTGCCGAGCCTGAGCCGACCCCCCCCCCCCCAGGAGCAAGGCCTGCCACGAGGTCGGGCCCCGGGAACCCGGTTACTGGGCCGGCCGCGGGACCGGGGCCCGGCGGCACAGCCCGTACTAACCGAGGTATCCGGATGCCCAACCCGTCTCCAACCCCCCCCACCCCTCTCTCCTCCCACAACCCCTTGACCCTTCTGACAAACACACAAGCCGACATCAGGTAGTGGTGCAAATTGCTTGGTCGCAGCTTTTATTTAAAGGTATTAAAACACCGGCCCAACATGGGCCCAAATCAGCATTTATAACAATAACAAAACACCCCCCCCCCACCCGTCCTCCGGATGACGCTCCCACCAGCCGTTTCTAGCAAAGTGGTGCATCATCCACCCACCCCCCCCCCTATTTTTCCCCCTACCGCCCGCCTCGCCATGTTATTAGCAAAGGCCAGCTCAAGGGTTGCCAATTTCCGGGCAGAGACCCCAGCCGGGATGTCTACCCCAACGTAAAGAGTAGTGCCGCTCCCGTGGAAAGCGGCCTCAAGCTGAAATGCCCCGCCGGGTCAGCGAGCACCTGCTCGCCAACCCGCCACCAACGCAAAGGTAGACTACTATCCTTGCGCCGCCCCCACCACCGAAAGCTGCGACCAGCACCAAGACTCCAATGCCTCCTGCCAATCATTTAAAAGTAAGTCCTGCCCCACCGGGGCAAGATGAACCCCATTGAGCCAATATAGACCGGCACAAGAAACATCTGCCCAAGGGTGCAGGACCTGAAGCCCCCCCGTCTGCTGGACCCAGCGTCCGATCTGCCGGTTGATCTTAACCAGGCCCCTCGACCAACGCCGCTGGGTCCAGCAAGCAGGACGGGGAACTATGTCTGACCAAATAATGGCCACCCCCGGGAGAACCTCCCGCAAATGAGCAATGTCTCTCTGCACAGTCCTGATGAGTTGCCGGCAAGACCAAGCCGCCAGGTCATTGCCGCCCAGGTGGAGCAGCAGCCCAACCGGCCGCCGCCGCAGTCCAATCTCTGCCTGCACCCGAGCCAAGAGCTGCCCCCAATGCATGCCATGTTGACCCATCCAGCACAGCCGCACTCCAGACGTGGCGAGACCAAGGTGGGCACCCAACGGCCAGACCGCCGCCCGACGCTCCGCCCAGTAGACGAAGGAGTGCCCAATGATCCACCAGTCGCCGGAGCACACACCATCTGAAAGCAGAAAAAAGCGGACTGCCACCAGCAGGCAACTCTGAAATAGGAAAGAAGACATTAGTATCCCAAGCCCCCCCCACCCCCCGCAAGGGGACCAAAGCCAGAACGCCCGCCAGCTCTAGACAGCACCACCGGGAGCTGACGGGTGAACATACCCGGCATAAGCCCCCAAATGCCACCTGCCAATGCGCTGAATAACCTGCCCATCCAGGCCTGCGGCTGCCGCACTAGTAGCCGCCCCAATGCGGAACAAGTGCGAAGCATACCGCCGATCGGCGCAACCCAATGCACGCAGCACCAGACGCAGCACAGCCGTAAACTGGAACTGAGTCACCGGCTTGCCATCAGCGTGAATGAAAAAATAGCCACGTGCCGCCAACCGCCGCTGCACATAGGTGCACAGTGCGCGAACCGGGCAGGATAACAAGGGAGAGATGGGGCTTAAGAGGACCCAGCTCCCTTTTCCCGACTGATCCGTCTTCGACCGCAGTAGAAAAATCTGCGCCTGTACCGAATCCACCCGAACGTGCACGACATCGAGCCCACCAAAAGCCCCCCGTCTGGCGGAGCGGGGAACAAGCTCGGATACCTGGAACGCACCAAAGAAAGCCGTAGTGAACAGCGCATGAAACAGGACGGCCTCAAAACCAGAGGCCACCAGGCGCGGTAGAACCTCGCAGATTCGCAGCAAAAGCTCGTGCGAAACCGGGAGCCTCCAATCCCGTGACCCTGGATGGACCCGAGCCCAGCCAGCAAGCAACCGCCGGACCAAGAAGGACACGCGAGGATTACCCCATCCAGCGACCTTACAAAAGAAGGAAAACCCCGCCAACGCTGCGATGACCGCCAACTGAGCCCAGCCCTCCTTCTTAGCCGACAACACAAACCGGCCGACCAGTCCGTCGGGGACCACCCCCCCAGACCAGCCCAGCGCACTAAGAAATGCACTCACCTGTGAGTAGCCCCGCCGGTAAGTCGCCCAGGTACTGCGTGCCACCGACGTGGCCAGCAAGGACATCCCTTCAGGGTCCCAACCGTCCAGAGATGCTCCGGGACCCGTGAGGCCAGCTTGTCCGCCCCCGGAGCCAGTCGCCGGAACAGTGCCCACTGAAAACGGGATAAAGCGTCAGCAATGGAATTCTGGGCGCCCGGCACATGCCGTGCTCGAGCGGTGACATTCAGGCGCAAGCAGGCCAACACGAACACCCGCATCAGCGCAGCTACCCTCGGACAACGAGGCGCGTGCCGATTAATGACCTCGACCACTGCGGCATTATCACACCAGAACACCACCCGCCGGCCATGCAGCCGGTCCGGCCATATCCAAAAAACCGTCACTATCGGGAAGAGCTCCAAGAAGGTGATGTTCCGAGTCAAACCGGAACGAACCCAATCCGTCGGCCAAGGCTCCGCGCACCAGGTGCCGTGACAGAAGGCACCGAAGCCAGAACTGCCAGCCGCATCAGTAAACAACTGCAGATCGACATTCGAGAACTCGGGCAACTGAAGCATGGAGCAACCATCGAAACCAACTAGGAACGCATCCCAAATCCGCAAATCCTCCCGCATCCCCGCAGAGACCCGGATCCGATGATGAGGGAGACGGAGGCCCGCCATCGCCAAAGATAAGCGCCGCGCAAAGGGGCGCCCCATGGGAAGAACACGGCAAGCGAAATTGAGATGCCCAACCAACGACTGAAGGACCCGGAGGGAAACCTTAGCAGCGGAGCCAACCGAAGCCACCAACTCACGCAGCCGCTGGACCTTCGGCGCCGGCAAGCGTACAACCATCGCAACCGTATCGATCTCGATGCCCAAGAAGGTGAAGCAAGTGACCGGCTCCACCGTTTTATTGGCTGCAATAGGAATGCCAAAGTCAACGGCCAAGCCCAGGAAAGTCCGTAAGAGAGTGGAACACGTAGAAGTCTGCTACGGCCCGACAAACAGGAAATCGTCGAGGTAGTGCACCATGCTAGAGACCCCCGACTGCCGCTCCACAACCCAATGCAAGAAGGTGCTGAAAGCCTCGAAATAGGCGCAGGAGATCAAACAGCCCATAGGCATGCACTTTTCGAAGTAGAAGTGCGCCTCGAAGTGAAAGCCAAGCAAAGGGAAAGTCGAAGGATGGACCAGCAATAAACGAAAAGCCGATTCGATGTCCACCTTGGCGAGCAGCGCACCAGGCCAACACTGGCGCACCAAGGAAATGGCCGCATCAAAAGAAGCATAGCGTATCGTACAGAGCTCGCGGGGTATGCGGTCGTTGACAGAATCGCTCGGAGGGCAAGAGAGGTTGTGGATCAACCTGAACTTACCCATCTCCTTCTTAGGAACCACTCCCAATGGCGAAACCGTGAATGGGGAAAAGGGGGGCGCCGAAAAGGGGCCCGCCACCCTACCCAGTGCACACTCCTCCGAAATCTTCCTACGCATGAACTCCCTGTGTTCCTGCACAGAAGCAGCGTTACGGAGCCCACCCCGTGCGGATGCACCCTGAACAGGGATGCGAAAAACCCCCGAGAACCCCTCTAAGAGCAAACCGGCCGCTTGCCCGTGACGGGACCGCCCGTACTCCACCAACCACGGACGCATCGCCTCGACCCACACAGGAGTAGGGGCCAGCGCCCCACCCCCGGCCTCACTTACCTCCGGAGGGGGCTCCCACGACCCCCTTTCTGCTACACTTAGTGGCAGCATGCGCGCCCCCGCACACGGAGCAGGCATGCTTAAATTTGCAGTCGGGGAACGGGCAGGACGCCTTATTGAAGCGCCAGCAGACGTCCCCCCCAACGGGTCCCCCTCTGGATTGAGGCGGGGCCGAGACTGGGAAACGAAAGGAACGCACCCCCGATGGGACCGGAGCTGACCCCCCCTGCCGACCGCGGCACCCGAACCCCCGACCCGCCCCTTCACGGACATCTGGGTCAACAAAAGATTGATGTCCTTCATCCCCCACAACAAGTGACAATTTTCCTCCATCTGATTCCGAAACTCCTCGTCATAATTCAACCAGGTCCACCCTTCGTGCGCCTGGGACGCCGCCAAAATGTTGTCGGCATAAGCCAACAGAGCCCCGTACTGATCCGGGAAATAGTGACCCCAAACACTCGCTAAACGCAAGAAGGCGCGGGTCCAATTAAGGGTATTACGAGAGGCCTTATGGACCCTACCCGCCTTTTCATCCTCCCTGCGCTTCGTCCTGCTCTCGCCAGAACCCTTCCGGCCCTCGAGCAGGCGGAAGATATCGATGTACTTGCGATGCTTGATCCGCCGGCGCAACTTACGCGGTACGCCCTCCCACAACTCCGCGCAGCGAACGACGGAGGTCCCAACACCCGCCCCGGCGTCAGCCGTCGCAGGTGCCGAGCCATGCGAAGAGGCCGAGGACGACGTCGAGGAAGAGGAAGACGAAGGCGCCCGCCGACGACGGCGCCCCCGCCTATGCTTTGCTTTTTTTGCCACAGGCAACCCGGAAACGGAATCAGGGGCCCCTCCCGCAGCCCCACCGGAGACCCCTATATACTCACCAGGCCCACCGGAAGAGTCCACCGGGGCACTCCCAGGAGACAGCCCAGGCGCCTCAGCAGTCAGCACATTCCCAGAACACGAAGGACCCGGACCGGCCCGCCCGGCAGAAGCAGCCATGGACGTCGAAGGAGTCGAATTCCGCGGGACCTGCGAAGAGAAGGAAGAAAACCCAGCAGCCAGAGCCGCAGGAGTACTAGGCGCTGCACTCAGCCCGGCTCCCCAGCCTTGCGCCGAAGACCCCAGACCACCGGCATCCCATGCAGCCGGACCCCCAGCTGCCCCATGGCCATCGCCAAACCAGCCGCCCCAGCACCCCCCCCCCAGTGCCCCAGACCCCCCCATGGGACAGCCCCAAAAGCCCACGGGCCCGGGGGAGCAAGGAAGCCGGGCGGGGGAGAGGAACCCAGAGGGACAGGGGAACGGCACCCAGCAACCGAGGACGGCAACAGGCCAGAAGGCCCGCCAACCGCATCGTCCGGGGACGAGCCAGTGGTCAAGATCCCCGGGGACTCCACCCCGCCAACAACCATGCGGCCAGGATCCCCCAGACCCCCTAGTGCCGCCGAGGCACTGACACCACCCACCACCCCCGAGTGAGGGGACGGCGCACCGAGCGCGCCCTCGGCCTCGTGCAGGGGAACAGTAGACACCCAAACGGCCCCCCGACCCCGTGCCCCTCGGGCCACGCTGGGCCCGCGCCCCTGCCTGGCCCCCCGCAGGATACTGGGAACCGGGGAGGCGATGCACCCCGCCCTACCGCAGCCCGGGGGCGTGGCCCCACGCCGCGCAGTTCCGCGCCCCCGAGCAGACCCCTGCGGCCCTTTGGCTGCACCTCGCCCAGGAATACGCCGGGCCATGCTCCCCAGAACCTGGCACTGCAAGGGCTAAGGGAAGGTTCTTTTTTTTTTTTTTTAATTGAGGACTATGAGGTCCGTTGCCCAAACTTCTGTGTTTTTATTTTATTTATTTATTTTTGATAATGGTGTGATGTAGGGCGAAGCACAGAGCCCTCCCAGCCCAAAGTTCGCCCCCCCCCCCTCTAGCAACCCCCCCTCCAGCAAAACCCCCGTCCCAGCCAAAGCACACGGGCCACAGGGGAAAACAGAATCGCCGTTGGGCTACCGCTGTGTGTATTTTCCCCTTTTTTTTTTTCTTTGAAACGGTATGCACGGCTCACCCGAAAGCCCCGAAGCCAGCAGAAGGGAACCCCCCAGTGCCCGGAGGGCAAGGCCTAAATACCCCACGCCCAATGACAGAGCCCCGACAGACAAACCTGCAGGCAGCGCGAGCAAACAGGAAGAGGGAGAATGCCAGCCGGCGCTCCCTCCTTGCTCGCGCTGCCCCCGCCCACTGACCACCCGCGCGGTCCAATCGCCGGGCTCCACCTTCAAGCGTGGAGCCCGAGCGCGGAAGCCCCGCCTGCTGCCAAGCCTGAGCCGACCCCCCCCCCCCAGGAGCAAGGCCTGCCACGAGGTTGGGCCCCGGGAACCCGGTTACTGGGCCGGCCGCGGGACCGGGGCCCAGCGGCACAGCCCGTACTAATGCACCTTTGTCCAATATCCTGTTCACTGTAAACTCAATGTTGCCTGTATGCATTGTAGTATGTTTTTGTTCGATGTACACCGCACTGATTATAATAGCGCGGTATAGAAGAAATGTTAAATAAAATAAATAAATAAATAAATAAAAACAGGACTCCACAATCCAAAGGTGTATTCTCAGTCTTAAGATTGGACTGTGACAGACTCTGTGGACTCCATAGAATAGGATGAGGCAAGTTAATGACAAAGAGAACCAGCATAAGAAGCAGTAAAACAACCCCCAAAGATTGTTTTTTCAATTCCTTCCTTTCCCTCAGCTTATTGGCCAGACAAAATTTGTCTGGTTATTTTAGGCATTGTTTGACTTTAGCTGGATAGCGATGAATATCAGCACTACCCATCAAAGTTGGCTGGCTATGTCAGGCCACATAATCACCTGGCCTAAAGTTATGTTTGTTATCTGGTTAACTTTAAACATGTAGAGCCCAATTCAGGAAGGGGCATGTCCAGGCCATCCGGATGTCCAGGAACAGGACAGGCCCAGATCGTAGCAAATTCGCCACCGCGGGAGCTACAAGTTCCTGCAGCTGCAGAATCAGGCACTGAGACAGCCCTGTAGTGCCCCAATTCTGAGACGCAGGATGTCCACCCAGCACCACGCCCAGTCCTCCCTATGTTCTGCTGGTTTGCCAGTGCCATGGTGTCCTGTTGCC
This sequence comes from Ichthyophis bannanicus, assembly GCA_033557465.1. Taxonomy (NCBI): domain Eukaryota; kingdom Metazoa; phylum Chordata; class Amphibia; order Gymnophiona; family Ichthyophiidae; genus Ichthyophis; species Ichthyophis bannanicus. Next base: position 399,797,024 of record CM066036.1, read on the forward strand.
ACGGCACTGGGACGCCCAGCAGTAGCCCCGAATGCCCATCACAGAAAAATACCTCTTGTCCCTGCTGCCCAACCCCTGGCAGGGCCTGCCAGGGCAGGGATCGGGCGAAGGGGACCTTCCTACAGCTGATCTCTGCTTTGGGGGGGAGGCTTCTGGGCCCCATCACCACTTTTGCCATAGCTTATTCCACCTCCGAGGTGGAATAAGCAGCACATTGTTCCTCCACCTACCGGATGTACAGGGCCATGACCTGAATCGGCCCTGTATCTCCTGGCACCTCAGCCTGCCCCTGCTCTGCCCACTCCACGCCCCCTCCCACCCGCGTCCAGCTCTCTCCGCACAGCAGCTCAGTGCATGCAGGGAGAGGGTGAAGCAGCATATGCTCCCAACGAATAGTGGGGATTCACATCCTACCTATTTGTGACTCTGAATAGGGGCCATAACATGCTGCTGAATATTAGTTCCTAAACATTCCATAGAGACTTAATGGAACCTACTTTGTAGAATATCGTATAAGCAGTTCCAGAAACAAAATACCTTTGCCTTACTCCTCTTGGCTCCACTGGCATCTTCTGAAAATCTGATGTGGATCTCATATGAAACCCAAAAATTAAGTGACCTTTTTTCAGATGTATATTCACAAAATATGCGGATTCCTGAAAAAAAAAAAACCTCTGCTCAGGGTGGACAAAATGGTCAGTTTCCTGGGGCACAAGCTGGGCACCAACAGGCCTCCCAAGAGGCTGGGACACCCATGCACCATACCACAATTGCTATTATAGTAGCAGCGCCTGTAGCAGCCAGTCATGTTGTCTTAGGAGGACTGTCCCCCTCATGGTCGGCCCTGGCGCACAGATTACTTGGGCTGTCATTTAGCCTGGCAGCAGCCCTGCCTATCATAATCTTTGTAGACCCTCTGTCATATCCTGAAAATCTGATATATATTGGATGCAAAACTGACAAGATATTAGATGACGTACGTGTGTGTGCATATTCATTGAATACGCATGCCAACATGGTTTACCACCGGACTTCTCTATTTGGTGTGGATCAGATGAAAACCCCAGAAATTATTAAGTGCCATATCTTCGCTAGTCCAGAGTATGCACAGCTGCCGCACTTCTGTTCTTGGAGGCCGGCCCAGAGGTGGGAGGCGGCAATGCTTTCCTCCTTCCTTGGTCTCGGGGTTTTCTGTATGCATTTCTACCAATGCCCCTGGTGTCTCGGACTCTACACAAGATCCAAGCCGAGGCAGCCTCAGTCTTCTTTATTCCACCAAGGTGGCCCAGGCAGCCCTGGTTCCCCCTGCTCCTGCAGCTGTTGCAGTCGGACCCTTGGCCATTGGGATGTGCTCCGGACCTGATGTCCCAGGAGGATGGGACGTTAAGACACACCAACCTCCAGTCCCTGGCACTGTCGGCCTGGATGCTGAGAGGCTAGACATTGCACATCATCACCACCTCGCTAGGTCAGTGGTGGTGGCCTCACATAAGGACTCTCCGCAACAGGCTTATGCCTTCAAGTGGCGCAGATTTTCCCACTGGTGAAGATTGGTGGAAGACTCATCAACAACCTTCGCTATGCTGATGATACCATGTTATTGGCTGAATGTGAAGACGATTTGAAACATTTGCTTCTCAAGATCAAGGAATATAGTCTTAAAATAGGTCTGCACCTTAACATTAAGAAGACAAAGATCCTGACAACTGGCAAAATCAATAAGTTCATCATTGGTGGAGAAGAAATTGAAATACTTGACAGCTTTAACTTACTTGGATCAACAATCAATAAAGAAAGGACTAGCAGTCAAGAAATCCGATGACATATTGCTCTTGGTAGAATGACTATAAAGGACCTAGATAAGATTCTCAAGAGCAGAGATGTCTCTCTCCATACAAAGATTCAACTTGTCCAGTCATGGTATTTTCAATAACATTATAGGGTTGTGAAAGTTGGACAGTGAAAAAGACAGACAGGAAGAAAACTGATGCCTTTGAATTATGGTGCTGGCGATGAATACTGTGTATATCATGGACTGCCCAAAGAACAAACCAGTCAGTACTAGAAGAGATCAAACCTAAGCTTTCCTTAGAAGCTCAGATGACAAAACTTCAACTTTCATACTTTGGACACATCATGCGAACAGAGAGATCATTGGAGAAAGTCATCATGCTTAGCAAGGTAGAAGGTCACCATAAAAGAGGAAGGCCAGCAATGAGATGGATCAATACAATAACAGCAGCTATGGATACCACTCTATCAACAATAAGCTGCTTGGCTGAAGTCCGAACAAAGTTTAGGTCAACTCTCCATAGGGTTGCCAGGAGTCGACACTGACTTGACGGCACTTAACCACAACAACAGCACCCATATATTCATAGAATATATGGATTCAAAAACAATATCCCTGTCAGAAGTCTCAAGTCCTCTCCCATGTCCTGAAAATTTGCTGTGGATTGGTTTGAAAACAAAAATGTTATTATGTGTGATAATTGCCAAAATGTTAATTGTGTATGTATATTTGTAGAATATGTGGATCCCCAAAACATTATCTTATCCTGATTCTCATACAGCTCCTGATGTGATATGTTGTAAAATTTGGTGTGGATCAGATGAAGAGCACATGCCAAACCAACAAGTTGGTAGGGGATGACATTTGTTCATGCATATTTGTGGAATATGTAGATCTGGAAATCCAATACCATATTCTGCTCCTTCTGGTCCCCCTGACATGCCCTGAAAATTTGGGGACCGATATTCAAAAAGATCAACATTCAAATGCCACAGGGGTCAGCTGTGGCACTTAAATATTGGCAAGATATTCAGCAGCAGGATCTGGATAAGAGCTGCCACTGAATATCCGAGCAGAGCAGCACCATCCAGTTACTGTGGCACTTACCCGGTTACTGTGATTTTCAGCTGGTACTTATCTGAATTGCAATTTAGGCTGCTTTTCATACAGCCAAACAGAGTAAGCACTGATCTTTATCCAGATAGCAGTGGTGCCATGCTTGCTCCGCCCATGGACCGCCTCTGTACCAACCAGATAGTGCCGGAGTGGTCTGGAAGATATTCAGCAGCACTCTCAGGATAGTGTCGTTGACTATTGCAGTCAGCACCCTTATCTAGATAGCCTCCTACTGGCCATCCAGCTAAGCACTTTGAGTATCAGGCCCTTGGTGTTAATAGTAAGAAAGTTATTGGTGGAACAGACAGACATGCACACATGCACGCACGCATGCACGCAAACATACATAGGGAACACATAAGCCTCTTTCATTTCAGAGTGCCAAAAGAGAAGAGTTGGGATTCTACTTCCAGTAGCCATAACTTCAGTGGCTTAAAGAAAAAGGAAGAAGACAAGGGGACTGGATGGAGGAAGACAGCAACAGTCCCCTCAAAATATAACTGGAAAGGAGACAGAGAGGCCTATGGTAGGTGAGACTCTGGCACGTCAGCAAAGCCTACCTGAAGTAAAAGGTCTAAGAATGGAGAAACTGTAGAGGAAAGAGGTTGGAATATATACCTAGGGTCTTTTGACAGAGTACTTAGCACTTAATCAATGTTTATGATTGCTGAGTTTTGGTTATTGCTTAAGGATTGTTTTTGGCATTATTTATTTGCTACAGAGGAGGATATAGTCCACAGAAATAGAGTAATCCTTTGGATCACTACCTGAAAGCATTCTATTTGCATAATTTCTACTACTTATAATTTTCAGCAAATTTGGAGTGACAATAACCATTCAGAATAAATGACTTTGTCTTTAGGCATATGACAGCATCAGGCAGGTTGATATTAAGCCTGACGTGGTCAGCTTTTTTTTTTAAATGCTCATGCCGTGAGTGAAAATATCTGGATATTCAGCACCAGTATCCTACCCTGGGGCTTCACTGACTATCTGGGTACTGCAATGAGTAGCTGTCACTAAACAGATAGTGGTGATTTTCAGTCATGCTCCAAATATGCTTATCCAGATAGCACTTAGGACAACGTTTTTGCTGTCCTATGTTATTTGGATAGTTACCCAGAAAACGTCACTGAAGACTGCTGCAATCCAGATAACTTATGTCTCTGTCCCAGCTCTGTTCCTAAAGAGGGAATCACAGTGATATGGAGAGGTTGCTGGCAGCTTTGAAACTAGCTACTTATATCTGCAGGTGCCAAGAGGCACAAGAGTATCATTCGCTGGTTGCTTTGCATATGATCTTAGTGAGTGCTACTTTTTTCTCTCCTCTTTTGTTGGAACTGGGTCTCTGCAATCTTAACTCTTGTCATTTATTTGAAAAGGATTCATATTAAGCTGCAGGAAAAGACAGCAAATAAGAATTGATCTGCGTGTACCCGTACATTGTGCTGTTGGATACAAGGCCTGTAAGTCCTTGACTGCTTGTGTTGTTGTCCCTGGCAGTAGCAGCACCTACAGTTTGAAACTGTAACCTAATATATAAACTAGTAAGGAAATTGTGTGATGTTGTACTGCAGGAGCAGTTTTATTTGGTATATGGAATCAAAACCCAGTTTATTTATTATGCCACAATCTTTGAAAAGTTTGAATGTACTGCCAAGGAACAGCTCGGTGTTACTGAAAAAATAGCAGCTGGCTCTGAAGTGGAATGGTTGCTACTGAGATCTCCGTGGGGTATCGCTATCCTATAATGAAGTCTGATATGGTCATGGAGATGGAATTGCTCAGGGTGGACCTGTTTAAAGTGGTGGGTGAAATAAAATCTGAAATTAAGCCATTGAAGACGGATTGTACAGAACAAAATACACATAAAATGAACAGATCAACTCAGTCACCTACTTTAATATTAAAATAAAGAACATATGTAAAATGACAAAAAAAAGGAAAAAAGATGGATGACCTTGAAAAGAGACAACTGTACAATATAAGAATTGTGGGTATGCCTGAAAAGGAGGATGGAAAAGAAGATGTGACAGGCTTAGTGAAGGAGCTATTTAAGCCTGTGCACCTAATGTGACTTGAAATATGAAATTGGAGAGAGCTCACAGAAGTTTAGACTTATGGGGATGTTTACTAAAGTGCGGTAAACGTGACTAATGCGCGTTATACGATGTTAACGATCGTAAGTGCCGTATAACGCGCGTACCGATGCGTTAATGACCGTTAAAGTCATACTACGCACGTTAACCGTAGTTAACGATCGTAAAGCTCCGCGGCGCGTTAAAACAGTGCAGAAGGTGGAGAGTGGGCAGAGAGAAGGGGTCAATGGGTGGAGAGTGGGCGGGGAGAGGCTCCCCTCATACTAACGTGCTGAATTTCAGAGCTCAATTCCAACGCGAATGAAAACCTCTCGTTAAAGGCATTTAAAGGGAAGAGAAACCATTTCCGTCAGCAATGTACAGAAAAACCGGGGAAACCCACAAAACGTGAGCAGTGTGATACATGTGCACAGAACAAAATTTCACATAAAACGTTAAAAATGACCACAAGAAACACTTTAAAAAGCATAATTCAGCTGGGAAACAGTGATAGCAATGGGAAACAAGGAACAACACTCCCTGGAAAGCACCAAAATGAAAAGAAGTGATGTGTGGAAGGGTCTACGCTCCGCAGACCCTTTCAAAGAGCATTACATTGTAATGGAGCTGTCCTGGGAGTGTTGTGTAATGTTTCCCAATGATATCATTGTTGCCCAGCTTGGTTATGGGTGTGTGCCCCTTTTGTGAGGTCTTTTCTGAGGTTTATGTGCACCTTTGTCTGCATACAAGGTAAATGAGGCAACAGTAAACCTGTTGCAGAGCAGGGTTTCTGACTCGTCAGGCCGGTTTAACCAACTCCAGGGACTACACTGTCTCTGTGGCCACAATGTGGTGCAACAGACACAGCCAGTGCCTATAAGACCAGAGAGTCACAGGTTCAAATACCAGCTGGGACTCCTGCCAACCCAGTCCCATAGTTTTACCCACCACTAAACAGTGAGAGTAAAGACACTCCTTTATTGCAGAGAACATACGCATGGCCTATATTTTACCACACCAAACACAGACACCAGAAACAGGCACATTACCTAAAGCAGAGTCCCGCAAATGCAGTCCTGGAGGGCCCCACACCATTCCGGTTTCATGCTGCCTCTAATAAAGATGCCTGTGCTGCATAGCTATGCACCACCCCCATGGTATGTAGATGTAGCTCATGCATATTTATGAGGGACAGCATGAAAACCCGAACAGTGTTTGGAACACCAGGACTGGAGTTGGGGAACTCTGCCATAAAGCAGCAGCCAACAGGGACACCCACCCACCCACAGGCCCCTTTGGCCAATGCCACCTGGAGAGGCAAGACATTGGGCCCTGCCTGTATCTCCCAACACTAGCAGTTGCATACCTTAGCAATGCCACCCTACACCTGGGTATATGGTACACAGCTATCAAACGTTTCCTATGATAACTGTCAGATATCAATTCCTATGTTAAGCACATTTTGCTCATTGAGCTCCACCATAACAATCATTCTGATGTCTGCGGTGTGTGCTGCAGGTCTGGTCTCTGACAGTGTTCACCACCCTGGGGAGTGACCCCCCAACAGTCTTGTGTACCATATCCATGCCTGTACTATGCCCAGGACTGGTGTGGTGGGTATGGCTGCTGACCACCTCTATAGTAGCACAATGCTGGCATAGGTGTGGGGGTGGCTGTCTGTCTATCCAGTGTGTGGAGGCTGCAAACACCTTCCACAGCCCACACTGCCAGCAATGTTGCCAGTATTGGGCTGCCAATGTGCATAATGAGGAGCAAGGTACCATGGGTATAGGCCGGACAGGGTGGCCTGGCCAGGGTGCATCTGCACAGGGCATAGGGCAGTGACAGGCACATTGCAGTGCCCGGCCACCACCTACACAGACAAGGTGACCTCAGTATATCCTGCTGAGAGATCACTCTCACCCTGACTGTGCAGTGACCACAGCATGGCTAGGCACTCCCATAGTGCTATCTAGTATTTCTCTCATGTGATAAATATGGGTTTCCTTTTGGGGCCCAGTCACTGATGTATCTGCTTGCTGTGTATGCTGACATCCCAGTTCTGGGTGCAGGCATCTCCACTGGGCACTAGCAGACTGTTTGCAGCTGGTAGGTGTTGTGATGGAGTGGCTGATGGCTTGCACCAGGGGAATATCAGATAGTGGTGGGGGTGCAGCCTAATGTCTGTCTGCTATTGTGTTATGGCTGTGTACAGAGCTGCATTGACTGCCCTGTGGGGTGTCTGTTCCTCAGCAGGACTAGGGTTAATGTTCCCCTCTACTGCCACCTTTGCAGGGAGGTAGACTGTGGATTTTTTGATGGGAGACCCTGCTTGCCACCCTCAGCCCTGGGGGAGGTGGTGCATGAGGACTACACCTGACTGAAACAGACAGAGATGTCCAAGGTGGTCCTGCAGAACCTACCTATCTCACACATTAACACTGCTTTGGACCTGGTGCTGGGCGCCTCACTGCACCCTCAGGGTGAGCACAGTACCCGCACAATGTGACGGTGTGTAGCTACTCTGTGCCAGTACAACACACGGTCAGTACCCCCTACCAGGCCGAGGTGCTGTGGGGGTGCACATGGTCAGTCCCCCCTACCAGGCCGAGGTGCTGTGGGGGTGCATTCCCCATGGTGTGTATCTGTGGACAGCTGATTTGCATGTGCAGTGCATCATGGGTGTGACTGGCACAATCCAACCCTGTGAAACCCCAGCACCTGCTCACAGGCTCTGATAAACCATAGGCCATCACACGTACATCTGCTAGCATAATGCATAGGTGCAAGACACCCTACAGAGTCTGTAAAATAAGATGCCCACACTGGTAAAAACACATGTACCCACGCACGTAAAATCACACGTACCCACGCACGATTGTACGCGCGCAGCTACGCACGTACCAATGCACGCAACCTCGCACGCACCAATGTACGTGGCTAGGCACACTCCGACGGTGTTTTTCTGACACCAATACTCAGCGTAACGAAAAACATGCCTCCTCTTTCCCTCTGTAATGTACAGGGTGATGCCTGGGACAGCCTTCTGCGTTAGGCACACTGGGGACTCGAACCCATGCTGCCTGTAATAGCGGTCAGTACCGTAACCATTGTGCTACAGCTCTGTTTCAGTGCTTTGTGTCTGTACGTCTTCTTACGATTAACGTGCAGTAATGCGGCACGGCGCCCGGTAACGCTCGTTAATTTTTCTAACGTGCGGTAGTGGTGACGATGTACCGCCCATGTCCTTATTTGGGGTTTCTTTCACTACCGCGGCTCCTAACACGAATTGCACTAACGCAGTTTAGTAAACATACCCCTTAGCCTTTTTTCACAGTTTTGGGGATAAACAGCTCCTCCTGCACCACATTTGAGGTAGCAGTTGGTTTAATTCAAGGGTGTTGAAATGCATGTATTATCATTTCTCTTGCAAATTATCCTACAAAATAGAGTCTTCAGGTGTTAACTCTCTTTCTGCAAGCAAGTGAAGTCCAATGCAAGTAGGGCTTTCTATGTGCTCTGAAATTTGCATATTTGGGAAATTCTTATAGAGTGATAGATACTGAGGAAGGCCTGGAGTTGTTGGACAAATTCACTGGAAAAACAGAGAGGAATTTGTCAGCCAATGTTCCACAAGAACTGAAGTTGAATATGTCAACACCTAAGAAGTGCAAAGACTCTGGAGAGAAGAAGAAGTTGAGTTTCACCATTTTGGACCAGACGATAACAAAGATGAACTGTTCCGTCCAGAAGTGACTTTGCCGCTAGAGTTGGTTCTTTTCCTTCCTTTGATCCTCAAGCATGCAATAAGCTCTGAGTTTGGCTGCATTATGTCTGGGTGTGCATGGTAAGATGGAGCTCTTGAATTTATTATTTATTTTATTTATTTGCATTTCTTATATACCGCGCTATTATAATCAGTACGATTTACATTTGAACAAAGTATACAACAATGTAACATGTTACACTGAGTTTACAATAAACAGGGGATACAAACTTGGATGAACAGGGGAGAAAAACTATGTACAGTGTTATGTAAGTAGAGGTTTAAACATCATATGAAGGGCATGGTTAGGCATTGTAATGTGAAAAACGGATAAGTAACAGGAGGAGTGTCAGGCTAACAAATTTTCTAGTTGGGGTTGTGTTAAGTGTGAGTTTTGGTGAAGATGTGTATTATGTTGGGATTGGCTGGGGGGAATGAGATTGGAATAGTATTTTAGGAACAGATGATGTTTGATGGCCTTTCTGAATGAAATGATATTAGTGATGGAACGAATTTCTGGGGGAGAGAGTTCCATGCTCCTGGTACAAATAGTGAGAAGGCTCTATTGGATGTTGTCTTTGAACATTTCGTGAGTGTTTTAGGCATTTCTAGTTTGTTCAAACATGATGAGCATCTGCTTCTGTTGGGTGGCATAGGTTGGATGAACTTGGTGAGCGGGGTGGGGGGCTGATTTTTTGAGGCCTTGAAAGTTAGAACGAGGGCTTTGTATATGATTCTAGCATGTAGAGGCAGCCAATGTAGGCTCATCAGGACTGGAGTTATGTGGTCCGATCTAGATGTTCCGGTGAGTATTCTTGCTGCAGAATTCATGGCTAGCCTAAGCGGGTTCAGTGTTGCTTGTGGGAGCCCAAGGAGGATAATGTTGGCAAAGTCAAGGTGGGAGGTTACCAGTGCTTGGAATATCTTGAATGATTGGTAGTTTGGGTGTGAGAATTATTTTCTTATATTTTTCTGCTTTTGCCTTTCCCTTGGATTGTAGACAAATAATGGAATATGTGAGCACTATGGATGAGGCCCATATAAGAGAGTGTGATTATTTAGGGCTGTGTCCTGTCCAGAATGTGTTGTTCTTAGTTTGGGTTAGCTGGAATGGAAGGTGTGCGATGGGGTCACCTCATTTCCTGTTTTCTGGGGAGAGGAGAGAGGGAGGAGTGTGCGAGAAGGTGAGTGAGTGAGGGCACTAAATGAGTGTGCAGTTGGGTATAGTTGAGTATGGTTGGATGGTTGTTGGGAAGGGGAAGGGCCTGTGTGCATGGAGGATTTGGAGGCTTTGAGCGTATTTGGGATGCTGTTACAAGTCTTTCTCTTTTATCTTTTTATTACTGGAAAGTTTGGTTCAAGGAGGGCTTATTAGACTAGTGCACTTTGACAGATGCTTGATTAGTTGCATTCAAAATAGGTATGTTTGATAGGCTGCCTGTGTGTGTTTGGGGGGGGGGGTGCTGACAGAACAGATGCAGGTGTTATTGGTGTTATAGGCACTTCATACAGCAGTAATTGTAGAGTGGTCAGAAGTCTAGGGCATGGGAGGTGAAATCATGGTGACTATGGAAACATAGAAACATGAGGGCAGATAAAGAGCAGACAGTCTAGCCATACATAGGAACAGAATCTAGAGTGGAAGGAAAATGGAAGGAGATGAGCATAGCAAATGTGTATTGTGCTCAGTGGTTGGTAGTGGCATCTAGCAGATGTTATGGCTTAATGGGAGGCAGGAAGGAAGGTCTTGTCTAATTAATCTGTTATCTGTTATGTTTTTTGAAAGTGTGAATAAACAGGTAGACAAAGGTGAGTCGGTTGATTATAGTGTATCTGGATTTTCAGAAAGCCTTTGACAAAGTTCCTCATGAGAGACTCTTGGCGAAATTAAAAAGTCATGAGATAGGACGCAGTGTACTATTGTGGATCAGGAACTGGTTGAAAGATAGAAAGCAGAGGATAGGGCAAAATGGCCAATTTTCCCAATGGAGAAAGGTGAATAGTGGAGTACCCCAGGGATCTGTGCTGTGTCGGCTGCTTTTTAACATATTCATAAATGACCTGGAAATGGGAATAACGAGTGAGGTAATCAAATTTGCAGATGACACAAAATTATTCATAGTTGTTAAAACTTATGAGGATTGTGAAAAATAGCAAAAGGACTTTGATAAATTGGAAGATTGGGCATCGAAATGGCAGATGACATTTAATGTGGACAAGTGCAAAGTTATGCACTTAGGAAAGAATAACCCAAACTATGGTTATACGATGCATGGTTCCACATTAGGAACCACCACCCAGGAAAATGATTTAGCCGTTATCGTGGATAACATATTGAAATCCTCCTCCCAGTGTGCAGAGGCAGCCAAGAAAGCAAATAGAATGCTAGGAATCATAAGGAAAGGAATGGAAAATAAACAAAGGATATTATAATGCCTCTGTATCATTCCATGATGTGACCGCACCTTGAATATTGGGTGCAATTCTGGTTGTCGTATCTTAAAAAGGATATAGCATTATTAGAAAAGGTACAGAGAAGAGCCACCAAAATGGTAAAGGGGATGGAAGGATACTCAAGCTGAGTTTTAGAGGATGATGGGGCTTAATAAGCAAGGAATATAGTGTGAGAGGACTCTTGCATGGGGGCCCCAAACTTCAGCTTCATTGATGCAGGGACCCTGATTCAGGTTTCCTGGGTCTGGGGGCTTCAGGCTGAAGCTTCCTGGTTGCGGGTGCCTCAAACTCAGACTCCCAAGACCAGGAACACTCTGTTATTCTTATTTCAACAGTTAGAGGAGTGAGTTTACATGTAACTTCCATCTTTAACTATTAAAATTAAAATTAATCAAGTAAAGCTTTTTTGGCACTTTGGCTCACATTTTTAGTTTACTGCTATTTGTTTCACCATACATAGTATAGTGCTGAATTTTAACTGCATATCATTATCTTATTCAATCAGAAGTTAACTGTTGTTTAGCATGGAAGTTAAAAAATCATCATAAAACTACTTAGCATTGACTTTTACCTCAACTGTTACATCAACTGTTCATATTCATGACTGATCTGGCAACTAGGCAGTTGTTCATGGGCCTAAATGATCTGACTGACCTAAGAAAAGTAGGAAATACAAGTCCATATATGCATGCACTGGAGGTAAAACCAGAACAGGATATGTCGGTCATAGCTAACATGAACCATTTGTTAACTCCAACAATACTCTATAGTTTTCAACAACTACATTTGCTACTGTTTCATTCCATTATCATTCTAAAAGTGAACCACCTTCCTCTTATTTTAAAAGAAACTTTATAATCATATATATCTTCCCTCCATGTGGATTTCATACACACTCTCTATATTCCTGGTTCTCCCTCCCTATTTTCTCTATCCCCAACCTTGGTCCTCTCACCTCCCATCCAGACTATTGCAACCTCCTCTTCGCTGGTCTTCCTCTGAATCATCTCTTCATCTCAATCTGTTACTATGCTCATGTCACCCATCTTCTCAAGTCACTTCATTGGCTCCCTATTCATTTCCGCATCCAGTTCAAACTTCTACTAATGACTTATAAGTGCCTTCATTCAGCTGCTCCTACCTACCATTCCTCTCTTATCTCTCCCTACACCCCTCCTCAGGAACTTTGCTCTTCTGACAGATCCCTTCTATCTGTGCCCTTCTCTTCCACTGCCAAATCCAGACTTTATTTATTTATTTATTTTATTTACATTCTCTTATATACCACGCTATTCTGCATCAGTGCGGTTTACAGTGACAAACTGAAATTACATTGAACAGGGCATTATAACTTGGAGATAACTATTTTACAAGGAACATGAGCTATGGAGGTTTAAGAGGCTTGCCCAAGACCACAAGGAGCACCTGTGGGACTAGAAACTTTGATCTTTCTACCTAGTTGCTCCTTATGCCTGGAAAAAGATTCCTGAGTTGGTACAGTATGTCAGGCTCCATCTGTGGCCCTGTTCAAATCCAGGCTAAAACCACTTCTTTGAGAGTGCTTTTGAATCCTGATCCCCCTAGTCTCATATTCACCTACTATGTGTTTCCTTATCATTCCCCTAGATATATCCTAGACCTCACTTGTTGTATTGTCTGTCTTGACTAGATTGTAAGCTCTTATCTGTGTCTTGCATGTCTCTGTACAGTGCTGTGTATGCCTTGTTGCGCTATACAAATGATCAGTAGTAGTAGTAGTAGCAATAGAAGTAGTACTCTTGAACTTCTGCTGCTGTGGAATATGTAACAGTGCAGACTTTGGGGAAGAAAAAGATGTCATAGAGCCTATTTTGCTCTATTTGGCTGACATCAGGAAGGTGACATTTTACTTACCAATTAATGTCCTTTCCTTGAGTCCTGCTAGACCAGTCCAGACAAGTGAGTTGTGTTCCCCATCCAGCAGATTGATGGAGACAAAGAACCAATGAAAAGCCCAGGTTTCAATGACATCACTTCCATTCCTCCGTATGCCTCAGCCACCAGAGGTCTCTTCAGTATTCGTCCCAAAGCATATGGGAAATACATGGCAAACCTTACACAACCTCAGTCGTGGGTAACAATCAGTGATCAAAAGTAGAGAACTGTGTATAGGAAAGCATAAAATATAAGGCTGACAGTACATAATGAAACTGCAGAGCCATGCATAAAATCAGCGTGGACCCAAGGGTACTGAAGCAGAAGAACAGAGCAATACATTCCAGAGGGCAGGCACTGGAGTAGTCTAGCAGGACTCAAGAAAAGGACATTAACTGGTAAGTAAAATATCACCTTCCATATTGTCCTGCTAGACCAGTCCAGATAAGTGGGATGTACCAAAGCTACAATACCACTGGGCGGGAAGAAGTCACAGCAGCTTTCAAAACCCTTGAGCCAAAGGTTGTGTCCGCCCTCACATGGACATCCAAGCAGTAATGCTTGACAAAAGTGGAAAGTGATGACCACATTGCTGCATGACAAATATCTGCAGGGGCTACTGAGCTCCGTTCTGCCCATGAAGATGCCTGCACTCGGGTAGAATGAGTGCGCAAACACTTCGTAACCAGCTGGTTCTGTAATAGATACACCGAGGTAAAGGCCTCCTTAATCCAGCACCCCAAAATTTGATTTAGCCACCGCATCATCCTTGCATGAGTCAGCAAACAGCACAAAAAGATGGTCGAATTTATGAAAGGAATTTGTAACTTCCAAGTACCAGAAAAGCACCCTCCGGACGACCACAAGGCAAAGCTCCTTATCCTTCCCCCGACACTACCTCTTAGAGAAGAAGGACAGGCATATCACTTGGTTCACATGAAAGGGAGAAAGCACCTTAGGCAACAAGGAAGGCACCGACTGAATGGACAAGTTCCTGGAGGAAAGATCCATAAACCATTATTAAAGAAGACTCGGGAAATCCACTGTTTATCCTGGGACAAGTATTGTGGAACCTTTGTACCTTTTTGGGAACCTGCCAGGTACTTGTGACCTGGATTAGCCACTGTTGGAAACAGAACAGTAAGCTTGATGGACCTTGGTCTGACCCAGTATAGCATTTCTTATGTTCTTATGTTCTAAAAAGACAGAGCCTGCAGCTCGGAAATCTGCCTTGCGGAGCAAATTGCAACCAAGAAGACCATCTTGAGCATCATATCCTTTAAAGTAGCATGCTGCAATAAGCCTCGAAGCAGAGGCAATTGAAGAGGAGGCACCTGCAGGAGTCACATCAGATCTCCGAACCATGATCTTCTTGGCCAATCCTGTCCAGGTGGAGTCCTATACGCCAAAGCACATGCTCCACTGGGAGCCACAGAGGAAACACATACAGCTGGTGCTGACATGGCCAAGACTAGGTCAGGGCATTGACGCCCTCGGACCCCATCTCTGTGTGGTGACTGAAAAAGTAAACTTCGGCATTGCAGTGAGTCACCATCAGAGCCATTTTGTGACAACCCCAGTGGCACAGAATCAACTGAAATGCCTTGACTCAACTTGCACTCTCCAGGATCCAGAGTGCTGGTTAAGGAAGTCCTCTTCCAATGTGCTGAGCTGACAAGGCTAGGAGGTTCTTCTCCACCTAGGCAAACAGGAGAGCCATCTCCAAAGCTACCACAGCACTCCTCATGCCACCACTGTGGCACTGTCTGAAAATACTCGAAACAGCTGGCCCTCGGCCAGAGGCCAGAAACACAAAAGAGCCAACCTTATGGACCTCACCTCGAGGCGACTGATGGACCAGACCATTTCCCTGAAATTCCAATGGCCCTAGGCCATATGGTCTTGGCAATGGATTCCCCAGCCCAATTCAAACCCCCAGGTGTTACCGTTCCTAGGTAAAAAATACACCTCTGTTCAAGCCATTGCAGACGTTGAAGGCGATTGCCTCCCCTCGGGTTCTCTAGAACCATATCGATTACACCTGGGGGTTTGAATTTGGAACTGGAATGGGGGAGCTTGTGAGACTACTTCTTCAGTGGCTGGGTTTTCTTGTCATTTGATTCTCCCCTCTGGATGATGTCACGTTAGACAGCCAATCACAGTACATGCAGGCACTGTGAAATACGCACCAGGGAACTCAGCGTTCTTTTACCAGATCCTTTATCCTAAACGATTCGCACTTGAAGCAGGGCCCGTTGGTCTGAAACATGCATGTCTGTGGTAGATGGTAGCAGCAGATTCTGGACTTTGAAGCTAAGTTTTAGCTATTTTAAAACTCGTTTGTTCACATTATCATATTGATTGTTTGATTGATTGAAAGGGGTCAAGCCCACATTGGGAGTTTAAGTATATTTTTTCTCCCCTGTGGAGCAGGACCCGACAAAATACACAAAAAAAGGAAAAAAGAATTGAGAAAAGAATTAGAAAAACACTATAATATATATATGCCTGCAACACAGACAATCTTTATTGCACACAGAATAGCGCCAGGCAATCCAACAGACTTTGATGTTCTTCTCTGGCAGTAAAACTCTGCCCACTAAAGAGCTGAAACGTGTTTCCAGAAACTCCAGAGATTGGGAAGGCCACAGCTGGCTCTTCACCAATTTATCACCCAGCCAAGGCTTTCTAAGAAGGACAGAGATCTCTTGGCACCACAGAGCCGCAAACATCTTTGGGGCGGTGGAAGCCCAAAAGGGAGGGCAAACTGATAGTGAGAGCCAAACATGGCAACACGCAGATACTTTGGTGATCCGCCCGGCTTGTGATATGAAAATACACCTTGGCCAGATCCAGGAAAGCCAAGAACTCTCCTCTGTGCACTGGAATGATTCCATCCAGAAGCACAAGATGAGTGCTCCTTGACCCCTTTGAGGTCCAGAATGGGCCGGAAGGAACTATCCAGTTGGGCATCACGAAATACAATGTAGATGGAGTATCTGCCCTAGCCCCACTCATCCTGCAAGAAGGGCATCACTGCCTTTAGGCGCAGCAATTTGTCCAAGGTAATTTGTACAGTGGCACTTTTGATCGCAGACCCACAAGAAGAGAAGACAAAAGTATCCGGAATCTGATTTTTGCATTCTAGGACATAGCCAAACAGAAAGGTGTCTAGCACCAAGCGATCCTTGGTAACCATGGCCCATTCCTGAAAGAAAAGGCAAGGCCTGCTTCCAACTGCAGGAACAAGGGAATGGACCCCAAAACCTTCAATGTGCAGTCCTGGAGAGTCCTCGTCTGTAAGGGACTGAGTTCCTGGGTCCACGTGTTCCACGAAAGGACTGAGAACAAGCCTGAAGCCCAGAAGCAGAAGGGAAGAAAGGCTTTCCAGCTGGGTAGATGGACAGAGGCTGATGAGAAGGGCACCAGCCTGTTTCACAGGCCCCTTGGACCTGTCTTCCGGAAGATGGTAAATTTTGTCTCACCAGCTCCTTTAACAGCTTCTCCAAATCGGTTCTAAACTGAAGCTTTCCCTTAAAAACCAGCTGAGCCAACCAAGCTGCGGAAGATGTGTCTGTTGCCCAGTGTTGGAGCCAAATCCAATGCCATGACACTGTCATCAGGTACCATCTGTGGCCGCCAAACATGCCAGGTCATACATGACATCAGAAAGGAAGGCCGTAGCTGACTCCAAATGAGGGGTAGTATCATCTGGCAGAAGAGACTGAATCTACTGGAGCAGGGCTTGAGACTTCAGGCTGGTACATACCATCAGCTGCAGACTAGCCACCACCACTGCAAAACTGGCTCCTCAACCATGAATCCACCTTACAATGCAGAAAATCCTTTAAGGCTGATCCATCTTCCACAGGAATGGTTGTCTGTTTGTTAACTGCCGTGACCTGCACATCCAGCTTGGGAATGCTAAACCACTCGATGCGCTGCTCCTCTGGGAAAGCGTAGATCTTTTTACACACCCTTAGCCCTTTAGGCAGTGAATCGGGAGAGTCCCACTCTGACTGGATCATATCATTGATCACATCCAGAAACAGGAAGACAGTAGTGGATCTTCACACTCCTTGAAGGAGCGGGTGTATCTTCGGCTCCAGCTCCATGCTGGAAGCATCCATCATTTAAGGCGGATGAGACCCTGTCAGTCAATGCCACCAGCTCCTCCTCCTGGAATAGGTGGATCACGTCGGCCTCCTTATCTTCTGAAGGCGAGACTTCTACATCCACATCAGAACCCAGAACCGAGCCATCTGAATAGTCAAAATCTTGGACAGCTCCCAGCTGTTCCCCATCTCCAGTAAGCGCCACAAGCCAGGGACAGTTAGTCAAAGGCAATCGAATAGGGCTTCTACTCTCCACCTGCCCCACATGAAACTGTACTGAGGAGGCACCCAGAGGTCGCAGAGTCTGAATTTCCATTCCAGAAGGACCAGGCCTGCAGAAAAAAAGGAAAGAATTCAGGGGAGGACAATCCGTGGTCCAGAAGCTCTCCTCTTGGAAATGATTCCCCCAACACTAGGGGGCACAGGTGTCAAAGACCCCCTGGAAGATGATAAGCATCTCAAAACACAGTTGTCGGATCCTCTGGCCAACTGGATTTTCTTACCCATAGCACCATCCATATCTCCTGTCCTGAGGCAGGCAAGGCTGGACTAATCACATCCCCCAATTGAAAGAGGAGGAGCAGGCCCTCCAGGGACAACTCAGAAACTGCCATGCAAAAGAGGGGGAGCAGGCCCTCCAGGGACAACTCAGAAACTGCCATGCAAAAAGAACAGAGTCCAGAATCTGGAGATCAGGCACCTCGCTTGCCACAGGTCAAACAGTGTTTCCTGAAAGAAGACATAGAAAGTTAAGGCAAGTATCACAACAGCGCACGCTGAGGCTGCAGTGGCCTGAGGGCATGCGTTAAATGTGCTTTTACTGTGGTGCACATTGACTGTGATTTAGTTGCGCCACATGTTAACTGTGCTTTTGATGTAATGTGTGTTACAGGCACTAGGGTAGGAATGAGTGTTGAAGTCACTTGGATGGAATTTATTTATTTATTTATTTTTTTTTTAACTTGAAATTTTTATTGGTTTTACTGAGCACACACAACAGAACATTCGGAAACAGATACACGTTTGCACCCCCGCACAATCCCAAAGCCCAAATACACAAAATCAACACAGCTAATAATGTAGGCAAAAGCTAACAAATAGCTACAAACATACCCCGTTGAGCCCTTCCCTCCCACCCCCACCCCCTCCCCCCTCCAACACCCCCCCCCCCCGGTCATTCAAATAGCTCGTGCTTCCAAATATACCACCAGAGGCAGCCACTGCTTAGAGATGCAGTTCCGCAAATCCACAAGACAATGCACAATAGAACAGAAGACTAAGAGAAATCCCAAGCAACTCCCCCCCCTCTGCAATATATCCAAAGTGTAACAATCAGCATTATATCGAATAAATAGACCCATATTTATCCCCCCCCCCCCCCCCCCCGCCCAGACCAGAGAGGGAATCCCACTATTGATAAAGCTCCCCCCTGTCCCCCATTTCCCCCTTCTCTGCTAAAAAGAAGGCTAGCCCGTACCTGAAGCCGCTAGGTATGCAATAAGTGGTTGCCATTGACGCTCGAACCGCTC
Source organism: Ichthyophis bannanicus (assembly GCA_033557465.1). Classification (NCBI taxonomy): domain Eukaryota; kingdom Metazoa; phylum Chordata; class Amphibia; order Gymnophiona; family Ichthyophiidae; genus Ichthyophis; species Ichthyophis bannanicus. The sequence continues at coordinate 399,815,788 of CM066036.1, forward strand.
CCCCCGATTTCTGCGTAGGGCAGTCAGACGTTCCATATGCAAAACGTTCTGCAAACGGATCGTCCAATGTTGCACATCTAGCGCCCCCCCATGTCTCCATCTCCAGGCGATCTCACACCTGGCGGCAACAATACATGTGCGCATGGGGTGGGACCAGTGGGTAGATAAATTATCTGGCCATACTCCCAATAGAAAGAGAGAAGGGCAAAGCTCTATCCGCACCCCAAAGATATGGGCCATTTCATCCCGGACCCACGTCCAGTAAGAGCAAACCTGGGGGCACTCCCACCACATATGGAAATAGGTTCCCTTAGCCCCACATCCGCGCCAACAAAGATCAGACACCTCGGGGAACATCCTATGGTATCTCTCAGGAGTATAGTACCACCGCAGTAAGATTTTATAAGTATTCTCCTGAATCAAGGTGCAAATAGAGGACCTGGCGGCCGCCTTATAAATGGCCTTCCAGCCATCGGCATCCCACTGCCGCCCCAGGTCAGTCTCCCATTCCACCATATACTTTAAGCGGGGATCGCCCTCTGAGGCCCTCCGCAAGCTGAGATAAAGCATACGGATCAGCCCTCTAGAGTGATGATGACCTACCCACAAACTCTCAAGGTCATTGAGTCCTTCATCTATACGGTTCCTAAGCTCCTTTTGACGCAAATAATGAGTGACCTGCAAGTAAGCGAAGAAATCGCGGTTATCCAAATGATACTCTACTTGCAATTGAGCAAAGGATTTGATCTCGTCATCATCTAAAAGGTGCACAAAGCGGGACAGACCCTGGTTCTCCCAAAGCTGAAAAATTCTCTCCTTGCCCGGCACAAAGGCTGGAGTGGCTCGTATCGGTGAAAGCAAAGACGTCCCTGAGCTTGCATTAATGCGTCGCCACCCCCTGCCCCATTCCCCCAAAAGGTGACGTATTATAGGATTGCAGGTCCAGTCCCCCTGTAGAGTGCCCCTCGACAGCCAGGGTAACCACTGTAATTGAAAAGTCGGGACAGCATGTTGCTCCACCTGAAGGAACCCCTTCGATTGCGTAGGGGCCCGCCATTCCATCACCTGCCGCATTTGCGCGGCGAGGTAATAATCAGCAATCAGGGGCATTCCCAGCCCCCCCTTCCTGCGAGCCCTATACATAACATTCCGTGCGATGCGTGGAGGCCGATGCCTCCATATGAATAAAAACAGCTTCCATTGAAGCCTGCTAAGAACGTGCCGGGGAACCTTAATAGGTAGGACCTGGAAAAGATATAGCAACTGAGGCAAAACCATCATCTTGACGGTCGCTATCCGGCCCAACCAAGATATATCCTCACGATGCCAGCGCTCTAGGGTACTACTTAACCGTTGCAACATCGCTGGGTAGTTGGCCGCATAGAGTTGATCGAAATGTCGTGTAAGATACACCCCTAGATATTTGATCTTGTTAGTCGCCCAACGAAAGGGAAAACTCTGCTGCAGATGCTCCGTTAAGACGCCGGACAAGGTGACCCCAAGTGCTTCCGTTTTATCCCAGTTGATCTTGAACCCAGCGACCGCCCCAAAGCGTTTCAATTCAAGCATGTATGTGGGCAAAGCCAGCAACGGCCGCGTAATAAATAGCAGGAGATCATCCGCAAACATCGCCAATTTATGCACTGTTGATCCAACAGTGACCCCCAGTGCATCCACATTGCGCCGAAGATGCTGAGCCAAAGGCTCCATCGTTAAGGCAAATAGTAAAGGGGACAAGGGGCACCCCTGCCGCGTACCCCTCCCCAAGGAGAAAAACTCAGAGTGCCGGCCATTAATTTTTACCGTAGCTACCGGATGAGCATATAACGCCCGTATCCAGGACATCATATTAGGACCAATCCCTACAGCGTCGAGTACCGCGAACATAAACCCCCAGTCCACTCTATCAAACGCCTTTTCGGCGTCCACGGCCAAAAGAAGAAGTTCCTGATGTTGGCGTTGAGCCTCCCACATCACTTGAAGGGCTCTGCGAATGTTATCGCCCGTGGTACGGCCCTGTATGAAACCCGTCTGATCAGAATGAATAAGCGTGGGCAACACGCGCCCCAAGCGATTCGCCAGGATCTTCGCCAATAATTTCCCATCAGTGTTCAAAAGAGAAATAGGGCGATAGGAACCACAAAGAGCAGGATCCCGACCGGGCTTTGCTATCACCGTGATTCCTGCCTGACTCATAGAAGGAGGCAATTGCTGGCCCTGGAGAACCGCATTGAACAAACGGTGTAATAGGGGAGCTAAGATTAATTGAAATTTTTTGTAAAACGCTACAGGAAAACCATCTAAGCCTGGGGATTTATTCAGAGGCAAACCCTTGATCACCTGAAAAATTTCCTCCAGCGTAATCTCCTGATTCAGAAGCTCACGATCCAAGTCGGAAATGACAGGGAGACCACCCCCTTCTTGAATATAATGAAGCGCTGCTGTGGAGGGCCCAGCCTTCTCACTAATATATAAGGCCTCATAATATTGACGAAATTGCTCCCGAATGTCCTTGATCCGGAAGATAAGCCGATCTCCCGGCCCCTTAACCTTCAAAATGGTGGAGCGCCTATCTCTATCTTGTAGCTTCCTGGCGAGAAGGCGGCCCGCTTTATTATGAAACTCATAATACGTCTGATTAACACGACGAAGTTGGAAAACAATCGTCTCCATCCGCAACGAAGTTAAGTCTGCCCGGGCCTTCGCCAATTGTACCTGTACACGAGCTTCCCCCCCCCTTTTATGACGGCGCTCCAACTCAGCAACCCTTTGGAGCAATTGTTCCTCTTTTTCCCCTCTGGCTTTCTTCTTGCGAGCAGCGCTCTGTAGGAGCACCCCGCGGAGGACCGCCTTCAAGGCATCCCATTGAATCCCCAAGGTGACTTCCTCCGTGTCATTCACTGCACAAAAATGCTTAATTTCATCGGTGACGCTAGCGATTACTGCAGGATCCAGCAATAAGCTTTCGTTAAGGCGCCAGAAGGACCGGCCACTCATATCCCGCTCGCCTCCAAACTCCACCCAGATCGGGCTATGATCCGTCCAAGTGAGGGGATCAATCCCAGCCTTCAAAAGTTTGGAAAACCAGGCAGCGTCCCCGAGAAAAAAAGTCGATTCTGCTATAACTGTAATGTACCTGGGAATAGTGCGTGTAATCAAGCCCTTGCGGATACAGCTGTCGCCATAGGTCTCCCAACCCATAGCTCTGCATGAAACTCTTCAACTGTGTTCGCCCTTTAGAATCTCCCCTTGTACCCCCCTGAGTCCTATCTCGCCAAGGGTTCAATACTTCGTTGAAATCCCCCCCATCAACAATGCTCCATGCACCTTGTCAGAAAGCCAACTGGACAGCAAGCTCCAGAATACCGTATGGGTATCATTAGGACCGTATACATTCAAAAAAGTAACCTCCTGTCCTTGCAACTCCCCCCAAATTAACAGGATTCGCCCCTTTACACCTTTGCATACCCCGCCCAACTGAAAAGAGACGTCCCTGCGCACCAAGATAGCCACCCCAGCCTTTTTATGAGAGCCCTCCGCATTGAACCACATATCAGGATATGCCCCGTGGCGTAATAAATGCTCATCTTGTGGTAGTAAATGCGTTTCCTGTACAAAAATAACTTGCCAGCTTCCTCTTGTGGCCTCCCGGAAAAAGGCTTTCCGCTTTTGGGGTGTGTTGAGCCCCCGAACATTAATAGAGCCCAACTTCAGGCCCGCCATCTACGGACGTCAACCACACAAGCTCTAGCAACTTCAGCACATAAGCTAGCCTATGCGCCCCCTCCCTCTCCCTATCATCCCTCCCCCGCCTCCCTCCCTCCCCCCCCCACCTCCCCCCCACCCCCTCCTCCCCCCTGTTGTAGGTCCCCCCCTACCCCCCATCCCCCCACCCTCCCAATCTCTGCCTACAGGCCCTATGCCTGTCTCTCCTTTCCAAAGGAAGAAACGTACTTTCCGAGACGTAGATGATACTTAAGCCCAGAGTCGTCCCCCCCCCTTGTTGGCTAGGAAATATCAGACTAAGTACTCAGCAGTTATCAAGCCCAGGGCATTTATCCAGTCCCCTCGCCCTCTATCAAGCCCCATTTGTTCCAGTGAATGAGAGGTAAAGAAACATAGAAAGAAGAAAAAAACAGTGAAACAGGCATTCCTCCCTAACCCAGAACATTAAACATTAAACCCCCCGACCTAACCTGAATGTCCCCAACTGAACCCAGTATTCGTGTCCACAAACAGGAAACCTAAATAGGCTGGCCTCGATCGGGGAGGTAAAGGGGAACCACTGAACAGGTCCCTTCCCCCCCTCTCGGACCCGGCCCCTGCCAGACCTCCAGGTTCAGACGATCCATGTAGTCAATTCGAAGCTGGGCACCGTCAGTCAGTCTATGCCAAGAAGGACTCACAGACAAAATGCAGTCAGATATCTGGATCTGCTATGCCGCTGGAACCTGAGGTTACCTCTCCGAGGTATAGTCCCTCTTGCTTTCGCCGAAGGTCACTGCTCTGCTGGTACAACTGGCTGTCGCGGAGGCTCACCCAGCTCCGAGGCCTCAGAGGGTTGTGCTTCCCCAGAAGTCCGATGAAGACGATGTCCTTTCGTAGGAATCCGCTGCCATCTCAATTTTTCCAGGATACGGGACTGCTCCCTAATCTGATCCGGTTGGCCGGGGCCCACGCGGCTCTTAGGTAAGTTCGGGGCCTTAACCTCGTCAAGACAGCGCCATGCCTCGGGAAGTGATTTGGCCCGATGAGTTACCCCTCCAGCCTCAAACTGGATGCCAAAAGGAAAGAGCCATTTATATTTGATGTTTTCACTCCGCAGGTATTCCGTAACCGGCCGCATCTGCTTACGCCGTTGTAAAGTCTGCGGCGCTAAGTCCTGAAAGACCTCAATCTCGGAACCCTGCCATTGCAATTTGCCCACCTGAGCTGCCGCTCTCATGATCTCCTCTTTTTGTGGAAAGCTAGTGAGGCAGGCTATGAGGTCCCGGGGTCGGTTCCCCGGAGGGGATCTCAGGGCCCTGTGCGCCCGTTCTATACTTATGCCGGTTGTGAGGCCTATCGGCTCCCGAGCAGCTCCTTTCAGCAGGGCCTCGCAGATTTCACGTACCACCATAGGCGCTTGTTTATAGCGATCCTCCTCCGGGACCCCCCGAATCCGGATATTGCAGCGTCTGGAGCGGTTTTCAAGATCCTCAAGTTTTCTCCTCAGGTCCTCCGTATCCTCTTGCCAGCGACTGTCCATTATGCGCACCATCTGTGCTGCGGCGGCCATGTCGTCCACGTGGTCCTCGAGGACCTCCACGCGGTGCCCCAGAGCCTGCAAGTCCTGGCGAAATTCGGCAAAAAGGTCTTTTACTTCGCGCTTGACCCCCAAGACCTCTGCTTTATTTTCTTGGCACCAGCGCCGAAGATCCCCTTTAGTACAGGTCTCATCAGCATTCTCAAGCTCGTCTTCAGTTTCAGTGTCATCCTTCTCGGCCCGCTCCTTTTGAGAACGGAAGGGGGCATAACTAGAGCGGAACTTCTCGAGCTTTTTCTTAGTCGACATCTCGTACCCCGACCCTTTAACCGCAATCTGCGATCGTTCCCGGGGGTGGGGAGACCCAATGCAAGAGATTATTTCACAATTTTTAAAATCTCGGAGGGAGCTACTGCATCAAGCCACCATCCCGGTCAGTGACGTCACTTCCTTCTTTCTTATTTATTTATTTAACAGTTTTTACATACCGTCTTTCTACAAATCAAGGCGGTTTACAGGGAACATAACAGTCAGTATTTTCAACTGAATACATTGTAACAATAAAACATTAGAACACAGTGTAACTGAATAACAAGAAACTTACTCCTTGCGGAGGCTTAAAACTATTTACATGGTTGTTTAGGGACTATTTACATGAATACATTGTAACGTTAGAACATTGGAAGACAGAGTAAGTGATTAACAAATGCGCAAACAGGAATGCGCAAACAGGCTGTGCGACCGCCAGGTGCACAAAAGGAGAAAATGCTATTAATGCCTGCAGAAAATGGCAGGAAACCCTCACACTACACCAACAGTCATCAGCAGTCTACTCAGAATTGCATCCCACACAGATGGAATCGAGAGTACCCAACAAGGACCATGATAAGGTCAAGCCTTTGTACTCACCCCCTGAGAACCCCAGACAGAGGATTCATTGCTGGGCTCAGCTCTGCTCCCATGATACTGTTTCACTGGCTTTGGCAGCACTGCGTTTAAGGTGGCTGGCAGGCAGATCCCTCTGAGAGCCGTCTGCAGTCTTCGAGAGAGAGCAGGGGGGAATGGAGGAGGAGGGAGGGGGCATTAAGGTTGTGTTAGGCTGCTGCACTCTTCCAGATACTTCCAAATACTTCCACTTTTGTGGTTGCTTAGCAGGTTCTTATCATAAAAGCGTGGAGCTAAACCAAGTTTCCCTCCTCCTATGGCTACTGAAAAGACTGCCATCTAATGGGGCCTCCCATGTCGCGCTCAAGTGAGAGAGTCACCCTCAAGGTGGTCATTCACAAGCATTTAATTAATCTTTTCCTCTCAATCCTCAGATTTTCTTCAGAAAGGAGAAAGTCCATCCACCATCTGCTGGAGACAAAGAAATACTGAAGGAGCCTCAGGTGGTTGATACGAATAGAGGCATGGAAGTGATATCATTGAAATCTGTGCTTTTCATTGTCTCACCAGTCTGCTGGTAGGGGAACACAACTCACTTATCTAGATTGGTCTAGCAGAATGATATGGATGCCAGCATTCAAGCCATTCTTAAACACTTTCTTCCTCTGCCTCCGATATTTTTCCCCTTCACGTCATCCCCTCAACATTCAACTCCTCTTGCATCCCCTAGCATTCATTCCCTCTTGAAGCCCCTCTTGCATCTTTCCAGCATCAATTGCCTCCTTCACTTCCCCTAGCAGCATGTATCCACTTCCTTGCCTCCTCTCACCAAGGTTACCCTCTTCTTTCAGTATTCTACCTCACATCTCTGCCTACTTGTTATTCAATGGTGTGGTGGCTCTATCCTCTTTTCTGTGCTTCAAGTAGCAGGCAGCATGTTCAGGAAAAGGTAGAAGATGAGCAAAGGGCACAGAAACGCTTCACTGTTTGCTGTATCATCTCATGGGGAGACTGGAAAATTGGCAGCACTGTATGAAGCGCTTCCTCCCTGCAGCCCTAAGTGTTGAAGCCATTGCGACTTCCCATGCTGTTCTTCAGTTGGCAGAGTTTGGGATTCTTTGCCAGTTTTGCAGCTCCTCAGTTATTGCTGTTTATAAACCTGGTTGTGCCGCCATCTCAGTCATCTTGCCAAAGTGACATCTAGTGGTCAGACATAGCGTTCACTTTTACCAGTTCTTAGAAGATGCTGCAATCTGTGGCCTCTGTCACTGCAGTGGCTAAGCTAGATGGAAGTGCAAAAATATGGGGAAAATCCTTGAGAATTGAATATGAATGCCTCATTTTATCCAGGGTCCCTGAACTACCAAGTTATCCACCTCTAAGAGGGAGAATTTTTGTTTTTTGTTTTTGAGCTTACATCGCAAAAGCAGTGTGCTATTTGTAGTCCTTGATACTACCCATTGAAATCAATGCTGCAAGCCCCATAATGCATCAGGATAGAACTGCCTGAAATCCAGGTTTGACCTAAAATCTCTGTCTTAGATCTGGTGACTTGGCAGCTCTGGGAATCTGCAAACTCTCCTCAGTGTTTCAAAGTTTTCCCTTCCATATGTTGCCTTAGACATCTCCTGAATTAGGGGCAGGTGTTCTAATTACTGACCATGCCTCCCTTACAAAAAACCCTGCTTTGAAATGGGTCTCAGATGTGTCTGCTTTTAGTATTTCTCTGGTTTTATTTTCAGTCTCCTCTTCTTAGTTTGAGGAAGATAGAAGGGTCTCAGAATTCACTACAAGAACCGTCCTGCTTCCTAGGTTTTGTTGCTGATATTTCTTTTCTTTGACAGCAAGGATGCAGCACTCCATTTTGCCAGATGGTCCGGTGCAAGGTACAGGTACTGACCCAGGGAGCACACATCACCTTCTGCTTTGGCGGGTTCTTCTATTCAAACATTGCTGTACAGGTAAAGACTGAAAGAGTGTGATAGGGAGCATAGAAAAGTCTGACTTTCAGAAGTGTGTGATGAGGATCCCTTTGACTACTGAGAAGGAAACTATGAAATATTGAAAGCTGATTTACAACATCTTTGGATTACTCTTATGTAGGTCCACAGTCCACTAAGATATATTACAATTTAAAAAAATATATTTTTTTCTAAAACCAATAAAATTACTAGAACTCTATATACGGAAGTCAGTGACAGACAGGGATCACACCTGATTAATGATAAAACTTCTCTTTCACAGTTAAAAGCTCAAAAGCTTAACATGAGCAGTGAGGCATTTCTTACCTTCAATGAGATGAAGTATTTCCAGAAGTCTGAGCAGAAGTTCCATCATGCCAAGGTACAGAACAGTTCCTCAGTGGAGAGACTCTTCATACTGGGGCTATTTTGCTATGGTATATGGCTTTCACTCCAAAACCTGTGAGTGTGACTTTTGGTTCTAATGAACCCAAGTGTGTTCCTGCTGTTCTCCAAGGCTGGCTGGGGTGCATATATTGGGTTTAGCGTTCAGGTGTATGAGTCTACTCTGGTCAGAGGTTGGGAGGGTGAATCCAGTCATTAATTCATTAAGATATGTGGATTCCACCATGCTTGCTTGGTATTTGTGGGCTAGGGTGCCTGGATTCTGTTGCACTTTGAGGCTGGGGATATAAATCTAAACATTAGCGTGCTAGGGGAAGAAGTGCTCCTGCAATCAAAGGAATAAACAGTGCAGCTGAGACTCAGGAGCAGGGACGGCCCAACCATTAGTCAAGACTAGGAGGTTGCTTAAGACAGCAGCTTCCAAGGGGTGGCAAAGAGTCAAAGCAAAACAACACATCCTGAAAGTACAGAAACTCAAAGTGCCATCAGTACATCCTTTTACCTGCAGGGAGAGTGGGCACATGCATACATACAAAGCAAAGTTCAATATTTAAAAGTATAATAACCAGTTATGCACTTTTACAGGATTGTTGTGGGAGTGGTGATGTTGAGATGATCATAATTGTTAAGTTTAATTATCAAAATCTTAGGGGAACAGAGCATAAGGCTGAAGGTTTGCCTAGGGCACCCAGTAAGCTTGTATTGGCCATCAGGGCCATACCAAGGGCTGTTTGAGTGGTGCAACTATACAGGATGCAAGCACAGAAGGGGGCTCTGATATCATCTCTGGACTTCCAGGAAGCTCAAAAAGAGTGAGTTACTGTATGTGGCTAAGTGGAGGGGGGTACCAGATTTGTTAGTCGCACAAGACGCATTTCTAGCTTGGTACGGTCCTGTTGTGGTACGGTCCTGTTGGCCATGCTCAGAAGAAGCTCCCGTTCTGCTATTCTGCTTTCTATTTGGAAAGCCTATTTAATCGCTGACTTCAGTGTATGTGTATACAGTGTTTATGAGTGGGCATCTTTCTTTCACTATTTCTCTGCATCCCTTATACAGGTGGTTACTGAAGTGGAGGTGATTTCTCCAGTCAATATTTTGCCTGTTGTCATTGGTAGCGCCTTTGGTGGGTTGCTTTTGCTAGCTCTGCTGGTGGTGATACTGTACAAGGTATGTGAATTCCTAGCATCCCATTTCCAGCTAATACATTATGCACAAATTTGAGATGTTCTCTTTCTTTCTCTTTCCTCTCCATTTGTACTGGAGTGTGGCACAGCAAAATGAGAGGCAGAAGAATAACTTTAGGAATAACACCTTCTGTAATAATCTAAATTCACGGTGGTAAGCAAGAAGCCTGGGAGGGACAGGAAGGTGAAATTTAGGTTAGCTGTTAATTTCCTTTCCTTAAATCCTGCTAGAGCAATCTTAATATGTGGTTTTATATCATCCTAGCAACAGATAGAGACAGAGCTAAAAGAGTTCGATGACATCATCATTGCCTATAAGAAGACGTGCATACTAGGCAGTTGCCAGTACCTTCTGTCCAAACTAATAAAACAAGATCTAGAAATGGAACCATATACAACTCATCCCTAACAAGCTCCTCCCCCCTTCCCCAGCTTCCATCAAGGATAGGAGAGGGAGAACAAGGCATGGGAATGGGCTCTTTTGAGGGAAAATATAAGATACACGCAAATGCAGATATTCACACAAATAATGTAGATCTGAGCTTCCTGTGGGTTTTTTGGACTGGTCCAGCAGGAGAGTCAAGGAAAGAAAATTAATTCAGCATTGGGGATGGAAGCGGGAGTTGCAAGCCTCTCCCGCTCCTCCCACCAAGGCCCAATCAGGGAAACAGCAATATCTTTAAAAAGGAGCATGCTGCAGGCACGCCTGCGCCTTGCGGGCCCACAACTCAGGGCCTCGCCAGTGGGCCCTTTGGCATGGCCCTTAGGTGGGGAATGTTGGCAGGGAACCAGATCAACATCAGGAAGGCTACTTCACAACAAGCACTTAACGACGCTGTGTCAAGTACGATCAAGGCCTAGGAAGCCTCGACCTCCATTTCAATAAGTTTATACAACAAAACTCTGACCACTCTAAGGGGTATGTTTACTAAACCGCGCAAATGTGCGGGGCGCACTTGAGCATGCGCTAAGGTACCTTAGCGCACGCTAATAGTGCGTTTTTGGTGCCCTGCACACGTGCGCGCTGCCCGCACAAGTGCGCGCCGCCCGCACAAGTGCGCTCCACCCGCACAAGAGCGGGGCGCGCTGATGTGCGATAGAGGCGTGGAAAGGCATTTCGAGGGCGGAGGAAGGCTCCCGAGGGGCGGGGGGACGGGGTCAATGGGTGGAGAGTGGGAGGGGAGAGGATCCCCGCACAGGAGCGGGGCTGAATTTCGGCAAAAAAAATACCACGAGTGAAACCCTCGCGTTAGAGCCGATTTAAAGGGAAGAGAAACCATTTCCGTCAGCAATGTACAGCAAAACCAGGGAAACCTGCAAAACGTGAGCAGTGTGATACATGTGCACAGAACAAAATAGCAAATATAAATTGAAAATGACCACAACAAATTCCAAATAAATTATAATCCAGCTGAGCAACAGTGATATTAATGGGCAACCATAAAAAACACTCCCAGGAAAGCTCCAAAAAAAATAAATGATTTTTGGAAGGGTCTACGCTCCGTAGACTCTCAAAAATCACTGCATTTTATTGGAGCTTTCCTGGGAGTGTTTTTTATGTTGCCCATTGATATCACTGTTGCCCAGCTTGGTTTTGGTGTTTTTCCCCTTTTTTGGAGGTCATTTTTGAGGTTTAATTGCACCTTTGTCCCCATACAAGGTAAACGAGTCCACAGTAAAATTGTGCAGAGCAGGGTGTCTGACTGGTGCGGCCAGGTTTCCTATCTCCAGAGACTGCACTGTCTTTGTGGCCACAGTGTGGTGCAGCAGACACAGCCAGTACCTATAGGACCAGAGGGTCACAGGTTCCAATCCCAGCTGGGGCTCCTGCCAACCCAATCTCCATAGTTTTACCCACCACTAAACAGTGATAGTAAAGACACTCCTTTATTGCTGAGAACATAAGCATGGTTCAAACACCCATATTTTACCCTACACCGCACACAAACCATAACAATGGGCATTACCTACAGCCGAGTCCCCCAAATTCAGTCCTGGAGTGCCACAACTCAATCAGGTCATATGCTTTTTCCCAGATAAGGACATGTCTGCATGTTGGCGGAGGGTACAGGTGGTGGAGGGGGCAGTGGCTGCAAGCCACAGCAGACAGTGGCCTAGGCGTGTGCAGGCTGGCACCTTCCACCGCAACAGACAGGCTCTGTTGGATGTACAGTCATGGACTCCCCAGGGAAGGCAGCATATCTGTGGCAACACAGTGGTGCAGTGCACACAGACAGTGTGTGCAGGAACAGAAAGTCACAGGTTCAAAGGCCAGCTGTGGCTACCTCCAATCCTGTCCACATATTTTTCCCACAACTAAACCGTGATAGTAAGGACAAACCTTTATTGCTGAGAACATACGCATGGTTAATACGCCTATATTTTACCACACCAAACACAGTCACCATAAACAGCCGCATTACCTAGAGCAGAGTCTCCCAAATGCAGTCCTGGAGGGCCCCACACCATTCAGGTTCCATGCTGCCTCTAATAAAGATGCCTGTGCTGCATATCTATGCACCACCCCCATGGTATGCAGATGTAGCTCATGCATATTTATGAGGGACAGCATGAAAACCCGAACAGTGTTTGGAACATCAGGACTGGAGTTGGGAAACTCTGCCGTAAAGCAGCAGCCAACAGGGCCAGACACACCCACACACACACCCACAGGCCCCATTGGCCAATGCCTCCTGGAGAGGCAGGACATTGAGCCCTGCCTGTATCTCCCAATACTAGCAGTTGCATACCTTAGCAATGCCACTCTACACCTGGGTATATGGCAGAGCTACTCAATTCCAGTCCTGGAGGTCCTCAAACCTGCAGGTTTTTGGGATATCCCTAATGATATGCATGAGATATATATGCATTAGATATAGCCTGCCAACCTGACTGGTTTTTGGTCCTCCAGGGCTGGATTTAGAGACCCCTGCCTTACACCTCTGTCATTTAAGATTGTAAGTGAGCAAGGTGCAGATGTCCAAGACATCAAAAAAGTTAGAATTTGTCACATTCCTCCTTGCTTGTCACCACCACCAAAATATTGTCTATTAGACAACCTTTTGGTGGTGGTGAGAATCTAGGAGGAATGTGACACATTCTATCTACCCTTTTGATGTCTAGAACATCTGTACCTTGCCCACTCACAATCTTAAATGACAGAGGTGTAAGGCAGGGGTCTCCAAATCCAGCCCTGGAGGGCCACAAACCAGTCAGGTTGGCAGGCTATCTCTAATGCATATGCATATTCATTAGGGATATCCCGAAAACCTGCAGGGTTGCAGACCTCCAAGACCGGAATTGAGTAGCTCTGGTATATGGTACACAGCTATCAAATGTTTCCCATGATAACTGGCAGATATCAATTCCTACGTTAAGCACATTTTGCTCCTTGAGCTCCACCATAACAATCATTCTGATGTCTGCGGTGTGTGCTGCAGGTCTGGTCTCTGACAGTGTTTACCGCCCTGGGGAGTGACCCCCAACAGAATTGCATACCATATCCATGCCTGTACTGTGCCCAGGACTGGTGTGGTGGGTATGGCTGCTGAACCCCTCTATAGTAGCACAATGCTGGCATAGGTGTGTGGGTGGCTGTCTGTCTATCCCGTGTGTGGTGGCTGCAAACACCTTCCACAGCCCACACTGCCAGCAATGTTGCCAGTATTGGGCTGCCAATGTGCATAATGAGGAGCAAGGTACCGGATATGGGTTTCTTTTTGGGGCCCATTCACTGATTTATCTGCTTGCTGTGTACGCTGACATCCCAGTTCTGGGTGCATGCATCTCCACTGGGAACATGCACTGTGGACTAATTAGCACACTGTTTGCAGCTGGTATGTGTCTTGATGGAGCAGAGTGCAGTGTCTGATGACTTGCTGCAGGAGAATATCAGATAGTGGTGGGGTGCAGCTCACCATATCCAGGCCTAATGTCTGTCTGCTTTTGTGTTATGGATGTGTATAGAGCTGCATTGACTGCCCTGTGGGGTGTCTGTTCCTCAGCAGGACTGGGGTTGAAGGACCCCTCTACTGCCACCTTTGCAGGGAGGTAGAATGTGGATCTATTGATAGGAGACCCTGTTTGCCACCCTCAGCCCTGGAGGATGGGGGGTGGTGGTGCATGGCCCATCTAGGGGTCCATACCTGACTGAAACAGACAGAGATATCCAAAGTGTTTGTGCAGAAACTACCTAGCTCACACATTAACACTGCTTTGGACCTCCAGCATTACCTCTTTCAGCCATGGACGGTGTTGTGGACCTGGTCCTGGGCGCCTCATTGCACCCTCAGGGTGAGCACAGTACCTGCACAATGTGACGGTGTGTAGTTACTCTGTGCCAGTAAAACACACGGTCAGTACCCCCTACCAGGCCGAGGTGGTGTGTGGGTGCATATGGTCACTTCCCTCTACCAGGCCGAGGTGCTGTGGGGGTGCATTGCCCATCTTGTGTTAATCTGTGGACAGCTGATTTGCATGTGCAGTGCATCATGGGTATGGGTGGGCTAACCTTATCCTGTGTGGTGACATGCATGCTCTCTGCAGTCAGCCAGGGGCATGCTAGCAGCTATAGAGCTGTAGCCCCATGGTTACTTCACTGCCTTTGAAACCAGAGGTCATGGGTTCAAACCCACAGTGGGGTTATTTGATAGGGTTGTCCAACACATTTTTTTTTTAATGTACATATTTTGATGCCAGCAAAAACACCCTCAGCGTACTGTACCCACAAGGTGCCTCTGAGGGTGCTTTATAGGGCACCCTATAGGGCACCTTATGGTTCCCGTCCATATAAGATGCACTATACATTATCCTGTGACGCAACCTATAGGGTGCCCTATAGGGGACATTTTAGGGTGCTGTGGCAGACAGTGCAATTTATAATGTGCCCTATGGAGTGCCTTATAGGGTGCCTTATACGGCACCTTCAATTACGGCACGTGAGGGCGTGTTTGCTGGCAGCAATTAATAACATAAAAATTAAGTGCTGCAGGACAAAATATGTACAATGCAAAGCTGATGCCACAGCCAGCCTTACGTATTAGGCACACTGGGGAGCAAACTCATGACCCCTGTATCAGCAGTCAGTGCCATTGTGCTCCTCTGCTGCTCCTCCTTGCCTGTCAGCGCACCTACTTATGCTTTTCATTCCTTAAACTGCACAGTGCTGCCATAAAAAACAGTACATTGACCTTGCGGTACCTCATACGGCACCCTCTAAAGCGCCCTATAAGCAACATTCTAAGGTGCCTTGGATGACAGTGCACTTTAAAATGTGCCTTATAGGGCACCTTATGTTAACGCGCTTTGAGAGTGCGTTTGCTAGTAGTGATAATTAAAATATGCATGAAATGCCTCCTAAAGCAATCTTCCCCATAATATGATATGCCTCAGCCAGCCTTGTTCATTGGGCACTTTAACCCCTGATCCCTGCACCATTGGTCAGTGTCTCAACCATTGTGCTGTGATTCTGTTCCTGTGATTGCACATCAGCGCACCACTTATGCTGCCCCATATTAAACACCCTCCTAAAACATTAGCATGCTGCCTTATGCCCATCAGCATGCTGCCTTATGGAGCCCATCATTTAAATGCCTCCTAAGATAATGCCTCAGCCAGCTGTCTTCAGTGAGCACTGTGGGGGATTGAACCCCTGATCCCTGCACCATTGGTCAGTATCTTACCCATTGTGCTGTGGCTCTGCTTTTCTTCCTGCACATCAGCGCGCCACTTATACTGCCCAGTATTATAATGCCTCCATAAACATCAGCGCGCCGCCTTATGCTGCCCAGTATTAATATGCCGCCAAAAACATTAGCGCGCCACCTTATGCCACCCAGTATTTCTGCGCCTCATAAATTAACACCTCAGCCAGCTGTCTTACATTGGGCACTGAACCCCTGACCCTTGCACTGTTGGTCAGTGTCTTAACCATTGTGCTGTGGCTCTGCTCTTGTTCTTGCACTTCAGCGCGCCACTTATGCCTCCCACGCAGCTATCTCATGCACTAAGGTGCGGGGCGCACATGGGCACCACGCACATGTAAATTCCGGCTTTTCTTTTTCAGGACGGAACGCCCACTCCTTATATGGCACCCGCACACTACCGGGGACTGCACTTTACCGAGGTTTTAGTAAACATGCCCCTAAGCCTCATTCCAAAACCAGCATATACTGTGACTTCACAACTGGATTCAATTAACATCCTAGTTCTAATTCAGCATTTCACTGATTCTTCAAGTTTAAATTTCCAGATCTAGCAATGCAATCACAAACCTAAACTTTGCTGCATTACAATTGTGCTATTACAATATCTGCCTCATGTTCATCATTGCCCACCTATTGCACTATTGTCAATACTACAACTCAAGTACAGATAAGTTACATTGTTGCCTTCCCTTTGTATTGCCATGAAGTCTGTGTATGCTGATTGCACTGGTCAATGTCTCTCAGCAGTATCACTTCACACTTCTTGCTCTGTATTGACCAATCATATATTATATTCTCTTATATACCATGCTATTCTGCATCAGTGTGGTTTACATTGAACAAACTGAAATTACATTGAACAGGGCATTATAACTTGGAAATAACTATTTTACAGGGAACATGGGCTATGGAGGGTTAAGCGACTTGCCCAAGACCACAAGGAGCACTTGTGGGACTAGAAACCCCAGTCCTTCTGGCCCAAGGTTGCTGTCCTTTAGTGGGATTTGAACCCCCGACCTTCCAGCCTGAAGTACCTTGCCCCAACCACTAGGCCACTCCTCCACTACATATTGACCTAGCACATATTGTACTCAGCTAGACCGGTCAATATTGTTTTTCTGTATTCCTTTATGCATATGAATAATTAATAACAGCGACAATGGGGACAACCTTACATTACAATTGGAACCAGAAAAGTTATAATTTGCACACTTTACCTTCTTCTGGTAATAATAGCAATATCTTCATGCCTCAGCAGAACTCCCCTTGAGCATGCCCCATCCCTATCATCCGATACCATTCCATACAAAACCAGTACCCCTACCTCTATAGAAACTCCCAGATTAGAGGAAACCACTTTAATCTGAATAAAACCCAGAACAGATTAATTTATATCAACCTGCTATCTAGAAACCAATTTTGAAAATCCCCAGATACACCAACCCCATTAAAATGTGCCCTAATTAACACCAGATCCATAAAGAATAAAATACCAACTCACCAGGAACAAGCAGGAAGTGAGTCCTCACTTATGGGTGACGTCGGCACCGACGGAGCCCGCGCAAAGCAATTGCCCAGCTTTCAAAAAAAGCTTTTGGGCCTGCTACCACCAGGTGTGGCTCTATAATGAGGCTGAGTGAGGCAGTGGCCTCAGGTAGCAACCTTTTGGGGGTGGCAAGAATTGCCCCCAAAAAGACCGCCTCACTCAGCCCTAAAAAAAAAACCAAAAAAAGCGATCGAAGCCGCTGCCGCTGCTTCCGCAGCAGCAGCAGAATAAAGTGCCCCACAGTCCCCCCTCCTCCCTGGCAGAGCTTGGCACTTTATTCTGTCGCTGCCGCGGTGGCAGCAGCTCAGATCATTTTTTTAGTTTTTTTTTTAATTTCCCTTTGAAGGTCGGGCTGGGCTGCCTAGGGGGGGGGGGAGGGGGTAGCACTGTAATGGGTTGATGGGGGGAGGGTTAGGACTGGACATGGGCTGATCGGAAGGGGGGTTAGGACTGTAAATGGGCTGATGGGGAGGTTAGAACTGGAAATGGGCTGATCGGGAGGGGGGCTAGGACTGGTAATGGGCTGATTGGTGGGGTTAGGCCTGGAAATGGGCTGTATAGGGGGGCTAGGACAGGAAATGGGCTGATTGGGGGGCTAGGACTGGAGTGGGCTGATAAGGGGGATAGGATTGGAAATAGGCTGGGACTGGAAATGGGCTAATGTGGTGGATAGTGCTGCTGGCCCTGGAAGAAAACTAGGGGCTAGGGCTACAAATGGACTGATGAGGGGGGATGGGAGAATAGGACTGGAAAAGAGCGGATACTGCCAGCAGAAGGATGGGGCAGGAAGGGAGCTGACACGGGGGAAGGAGGGGGCTGGAAAGGAGCTGATATGGCGGGGAAAGGAGGGGGCTGGAATAGAGCTGACACCTGGGATGTACTGAAGGGGGATTGGAAGGGAGCTGACACTTGGGGATGGGAGAGGTAGGTGGCTGGGTAATGGGGAGGAGGCTGGAAGGGAGCTGACATGTGTGAATGGCACTGGAAGGGGGATGGAAGAGGGTAGGGTGACTGGAAGGGAGCTGACTGGGAGGGTGGCACTGAGAGTGGACGTGAGCTGATACCTGGGATGGTATTTGGACTAGAAGGGGCTGGACAGTGGGGAAGGAGGGGAACTGGAAGGGAATGGACACCAGTGGCAGTCGTGAGAATGCAAGGCGGTTGACATTGGAGGATACTGGGAGGGGAGGACTGGAAAGGGGATCGATACTGAGGAGGGTTACTGGAACTGGAAATGGGCTGATGGAAGGAAGTAAAGAAAACAAAAGAAGAGATGAGAAATGGCAGATGGACCATAAACTACAGAAAGAGAGCTAAGAGAAGACAGGAAATCAGAAGCCTCAGATCGGGACCAGCATGATCAGAGAATAAAATGGTCAGACAACAAAGGTAGAAAAAATAATTTGATTTAATTTTAGTGATTGGACTTTGTGCTATCTTTATATTTTACACAGTATAGAATAACTGCATCTCTTATTTATCTGATGTTGCACTGCATGCGGAGACTGGCTTCTTGGGGTTTCAGTTTAAATTTTGTCTACATATTTTTATTTTTACTTTAGATTGTGGTTACTTATTCTGTACTTGGTGAGGGTCTGTGTTCTGAGTGTGTGATTGAGGCCAGGTGTTCTGTTAACATGAAGTCTGTACATAAAGATCTATACTGTACTGTATTAATTTGACTTGTTCAGCTTTTCAAATAGGTGAATGGATGTTCCAGGGCCCACTGAAGTATTTACAGTGACCTTTTTTTACATGGGCTCCTTATGAGAGTTTTGGAAGTTGGTGCTGATATGGTATGGTATAGTAGATGTGCTCTTTTTTGTAGGGTTTTGTATTAGTTCACAATATGCCTGGTACTGGAGAATGTTTGTTGTTAGTGAGATGATCAGAATCTGATTTTTTTTTAAGATATTGAGTTCTGTGGTTGAATGTCCTGGTTCTGCTCTGCACACACTGTGGATGCAAAATATATGTTGAAAAAGAAAAAGCAAGAACCATAACGCAGTTTATAACAACAAAATAAAAATGAGTTATAATTTGGTTTTATAAACTGTGCTGTTGGTTCTCGCTTTCTTTTAGTTCCTTGGTGTGCAAACATCTTGCATTTCCTCCATATAATCTAATCGGCTTTTTGGTTTGGTTCAGTCCCTGAAAGGAGTTCTGAAAAAGCCCCGCCTACCTCTACGGGTTGGTGTGGGCACCATCTCATCCTTCGCCTCAGGCAGCAGATTACCTTGAGCCACCCCTGGCTGCCATGCATGCGTGGTCCTCTTCCCGCCCAAGGGTGCCATCTTGCTCAGTATCCCTTTTTCCGCAGAGCCCTTCGGACGAACGTCCTCGTCCCTCAGCAAAAGTGTTTCATTTTCGGTCTACCAGCCTCCTATTTTCCAGTTGCACTGATCCTCTACCCTTCCTTCCCCTGCTCTACCCTTTTAGAGCAATAGGGGTAATTTTTTTTCTTTCTTTTTCTACCTAACGGGCTTTGTACCCTTTTTTATTCCAACCGCTGGCTGCGTGGGTCTTCGACCTCGTGGGGGCCATTTTTGCCCCTATGGCCACCAGATTAAAAAAATGTGATAGATGCTCTAAGAACATGTTGCTTATGGACACCCATGACTGTTGCTTGCAGTGTATCGGGGCGGATCATGATCCGGAGCTCTGTTCGCTTTGTAAGAAAATGTCCTCCAAAGCCCTGCTCAGTCGTAAGCAGAAGTCCAAAAACATTTTCAGAAAGGCTGCCTCGGAGTCCCCAGTGGCGCCCTCGGTCATCTCTCCTCTGGTGGGATATCCTACCTCTGACCCATGGTCTTGGAGACACTCCGACCAGGGGTCCCCTGAAGTGGAGCGGGTGTAAGAAGAAGGAGGCCTCAAAATCGCTGTCAGGGGGCTCCCAAAAAGCGCAAGCGCTCCCACGTTCGGTCACTTAGCCCTCTTTGGCGTTCCCAAGAGTGGGACAAGGAGTGGCCCCTCAAGGTACCCCATACAGACATGGAGGCTTCTGGCGAAGGTGCCTGGTCTCCTGAGGGCCGTCCTGGCAAGGACCCCCTCTCTTCCTCAATGCCCGACCTGGTGACCCTGGGATCTGCGTCACAGGACCCCACACCTGCGTGGGAATCCCGCATGCTGGCACTCAAACACAGCATTTCTGCGTTCATCGCTTCCCAGCACGCGCTCACATCCAGCTTCGTTGACTTGCATCCCAAGACCTTGGCTCCCCCGCAGAGGACCCCCAAATCCATCCCGGAAACCCCGGAGAGTCGCGGGCCTCGTGAGGGTCCTCAACGTTGGTCTTGCTCATCTTCCCATTCCTCAGGGGAAAGGTCATCCAGGCCCTCCGGCTCCTAGTGGACCTCGGCCACTGGGCAGGTCAATATGCCTGTTTCGGATTCCTCATTCGAGTTCTCGGACTGGGAGTCTGACAGGGACACCTCCCCAGAAGCCCGTGCCCACTGGGACCTTCCATCGGACCCCTCTCCTCCTGCATTTCAGCGGCGCTTGCCACCCGAGGACACCTCCTTCCTTGTGTTTGTTCGGGATATGGCACAGGCTCTTAATCTGGCTACCCAGGCTGAGGAGGACCCTCGAGCCAAAGAGCTTGACATCCTACAGTACGAGTCCCCTCCCGGTTCCTCCCATCTTGTCTAGGCTGCTACTCCGCATGTGGGAGGCGCCTGCCTCAGTTCCCATAGTGAGGAAGTGCCTCGACACTGTGTACAGGGTACAACGCTGCCCTGGGTTCCGGAAAACCCATCTCCCCCACACTTCCATGGTGGTGGAATCAGACATGAGAAAGCAAAAATGCCCAAAGTCACATTTGTCGGTTCCCCCGGAAAGGGACTCGAGAGCCCTTGACTCCTTAGGCCGCAAGGCCTGCCTGGGGTCCATGTTTTCCTGCCGCATTCAGACATACTAATTATATATGGGTATGTTCTTGTGCGACTTTGCCAAGGAGCTCGGGGGTTTCTCCGCAGGCCTCGAGGGCGAACTCTTCAACAGATTCGGCACCCTGCTGAAGTCCGTCGCGGACTTTTCCAAGTACCTCTCCCGTGCCGCTTAAGATGGTTTTGAGTCCTTGGCTTGAGTAGTGGCCACGGGTATCGGAACTCGTCGCCAAGTGTGGCTTCAATCCTCTGACTTGGAGCAGTGGGTGCAGGAGAAACTCCTGGACGTACCCTGCCTCGGCATGCAGCTCTTTGGCAAGCCGATGGAAGACAAGACTGTGGAGATAGATAGAGATGGAGTTTATCACTAGAACCCGTCTCTCACGCAAGACCTTCACCCTCCCTCGGAAGAAGCAACAAGCCAAAAAGCTCTTCTTTCCGAGAAAAGGCCTTTCTTATCATGGCTAACCGCCATACCCGCCTACCCCCGTGCTGACCACACCAGAGCAAGGGAAGTCCGGCAGGGTCATCGGAAGTCGAAAGGGCCCAAGGCCCAAACCCCGGCTCCGCCACAACCCATACAGGGGTTTTGATGCCATCCTCATAGCCTCTTGCTCCCCAGCCACTCAGCAGCCGGTGGAGGGCACCTGTCCTCCTTCGCCCCTCAGTGGGCTTCCATCACCTTGGACGCCTGGGTCCTCCGGGTCATCCGGGATGGCTTTCGCCTATGCTTGGACAGGCTTCCTCCTCCCTTCTTTCCGGCGGAGCCTCCTCAACTCCCCGCGCACCAGGTCTTCCTGCAGTGGGAGTTAGTCAACCTTCTCTCCCAGTGGGAGGTCGAGAAGGTGCCGTCGTACCTTCGAGGTTGGGGCTTCTACTCCCGGTACATCCTCGTCCCAAAAAAGACGGGGGATCTGCAGGCCATCCTCATCCTCTGGAAGTTAAACAAGTTCTTGGTGTGGGAGAAGTTCAAGATGTTATCTCTTGGCATCCTGCTGCCCTTCCTCCGGCAGGGTGACTGGCTATGCTCCTTGGACCTAAAGGACACTTACACCCACATTTTGATTCACCCCAGCACAGGCAGTACCTGCGCTTCAGGGTGTGGGGAGAATACTTCCAGTACAGGGTGCTCCCCTTGGCCTCGTTTCCTCCCCGAGGGTTTTCAAGAAATGCCTCTCCGTGGTCGCTGCCTGTCTCAGGTGTCAGGGTGTCTCGGTCTTCCCCTACCTCGACAACTGACTCATTATGGTTCCTTCGGTCAAGGAGACTCACCTAGTGGCGTCACACACAATCCTCCTGCTCAAGGGCTTGGGTTTTTTGGTCAACTACCCCAAGTCCCACCACGAAGCGGTGCAGACCTTAGAATTCATCAGTGCACACCTCGATACTCAGCAGGCGACTGCATTCCTACCACTGGATCGTGCCGCCCGCCTTCAAGCCCTGGCGGCTCAGGTCCAGAGCACCCCTCAGATCATGGCCCGAACGATGCTGCACCTACTGGGCCACATGGCCTCCACCATCCATGCAGTTCCCCATGCCCGCCTTCACATGCGGACAGCTCAGTGGTGCCTCAGTGCCCAATGGAGCCCGCCCATCGGCCACCTCAGGGACCCAGTAAGGGTCTCCCACAGCCTTCACTCATCCCTCGGCTGGTGGCAAAACCCCCACAACCTTCTCTGGGTGTTGCCCTTCCAAGCTCCGCAGCACGACATAGTGCTGACAATGGATGCCTCCCTGCTGGGATGGGGAACCCACTGCATGCAGGACGAGTGGTTGCCGGAGGAGGCTCAGCAGTAGATAAACCTGCTTAAGTTCCGGGAAGTTTGGTACCTTCTCCACCTCTCAAAGAAAGGCTTGAAGTCGAATCTGTCAGGTGCACCTGAGTTCCATCTCGGCGAACCACCTCCCCATCAAGGGAACACCCCTCTCAGGGCAGCCCTTGGTTTCCCGCTTTATGTGGGGTCTCTTGCTGTCCATGCCGCCCATCCGGCCTCCCCCCAGCGGAATGGGACCTGAACGTAGTGCTCATGCAGCTTACATGTCCACACTTTGAGCCGATGGCGACATGCTCGCTCCGGCACCATTCCTGGAAGGTGGTCTTCCTGGTGGTTCTGACCTCGACCCGACGGTTCAGTGAGCTTCAGGCTCTCATGGTTGATGCCCCTTACGCTAGGTTCTATGGGAATAGTACCCACCCCAAGTTCCTGCCAAAGGTGGTCTTGGATTTTCATCTCAAATAGGAGATAGTCTTACCGACCTTCTTCCTGAGACCCCACTCTGACCAGGTGTTGGCAGCTTTGCATACACTCGACTGCAAGAGGCTCTTGCCTTCTATCTGCAGCACACCCAGACTCATTGCAAGTCTGGCTGGCTCTTCGTGACCTACGATCCCAACCTCCTAGGGCAGGCAGTCACAAAACGCACTCTCTCTATTTGGGTGGTGGACTGCATCGCCTTTGCCCATACGAAGGCTGGTATCCCTTTGGATCGGCGAGACCACGCATGGTGTCCGAGCCAAGGCAGCTTTGGTGTCCTCACTGCGCTCAGTGTCCCTGCAGGACATTTACCAGGCAGTTAGGTGATTTGCCCAAGGATACAAGGAGCACCAAGGGGATATGAACCCTTGTCTTTCTGGTCCCAGGTTGTAATCCTAGCCATTAGGCTATTCCTCCACTCTAACTTGAAATGGAATCCAGTGATTAGGAACCCTCAGACAATCAATGAGCATTATGGCTGTCTTTGGGTGAACACCTGGAAATCAAGGCCGACAGAGGCCAGGCGGCCATAACTATCAGGTCTCTGCATATGGTACAAGGCCTGATACAGCAACACCACAAACTTTAGAGAGGAGGAGGTGTTCAGATCCCAGGAGGGAAGGAGGAAGTCCCTGCTGATGAAACCAGAATCCCTACCCCTCTGAGATCAAAACCAGAAGTCCCATGGAGACCAGCAGAAGGACCTCCTCCCTTCTTTCCTGATCAAGTCCAGGAGTGCGGAGCTGTTCTATAATGGTGCCTTTTACTACAGGCATGGAGTCAGTCATGGGAGAGGTCTAGCCCCCTGCCTATGCATGCTTTTCCATATGCAGGAGAGCCATGGTGTAGCACTGAAGATTCCCCAACCAGGATAGTATGTGCATCACAGAGGGGAAGTGCAAAATGTTTTCTACCTAAACTTGCTTTTGCCACACAGCAACAACTGCTTTTCAGTTGGGAGGTGAGGGCCATTCATTTGACTTTGGAGAATTTTCACCACTTCTTTGGGAAGCCACAGTGCAGATCCTCTCCAGCAACGCCATGGCTGTGGCATATATCAACAGGCAGGAGAGGACCAGCCACATAGGTTTGGCTCAGGAAGTAGGCTGTTTCTCTGCTAGGTGGAAAGAAATCTATGTATCCTCTCAGCGGTTCATTTTGTGAGAACAGACAATATTTGGGCAGATTTTTTTGAGCCATACCATGCTGAACTGGTGGAGTGGGTACTCAAGTGGATGGCATTTCAACTAGTAATAGACATATGGGGACAGTCAACAGCCAACCTGGAATCTCATGGTGACTCACAAGAACAGCAAAGCAAAGTAGTTCTTCAGCTGTAGCAGACAGGGTGGATCCAAAGGTATTGATTCTTTCTTTTAGAAATGGCCAGCAGACAAGATGTTTTCTTCATGGTCTCTGTTAGAGCAGGTTCTTCAGTAGACAGAAGATCAGCTAGGTCTAAACATTCTCATCACTCCAAATTGGCCAAGAAGGCCATGTATGCCAATTTGGTGAGGATCCTAGTGGGAGCTCGCCTTTGTTTGCTGTCTTTAGAAGTTCTGCTCTCTCAGGGATAGGTTGTAATAGAATGCCAGACTTGATTCTGGCTTATGGCATGGCACTTGAGAGAACTCAATTGTGCAGATGAGGAATTCAGCAGCAGTGATTTCTTTGGTGCTGAAATCTCTTCAGCAGTCTTCGTGGTTGGAGTGCATCCAGGTATGGCATATATTTGAGTTATAGTATATGGCAAGGTTGCTTTCCTCATGTAAGACAGACATTCTGTCTATCCTGACTTTTCTACAAGAGGGTCTAGGCTACTACAGTGGAAAGAGCCATGGAGTAATGGTAGCATCTAACCCAGATTTTACCTAGTTCCTTAGGAGAGTGAAGCATGCTCATCTGACTTTCAGCCTCTAGTTTCTCCTTGGGAACTCAATTTGATTTTGAGATGCTTCCAGAGCCACTTAGGCAGGCAACTGAAGGATCTTAGTTAAATGCAGCCTTTCATGTGGTTATCTATTTGGCAAGGCATCTTTTGAACTTGCAGGCCCTGTCCTGTAGGGACCCTTACTTGGTGTTTTCAGAATATATATATATGACTTTGAGGCCAGTTCCATCTTTCCTGCCAAAGATGGTCTTGTCTTTTCATTCAAATGTAGTTATAAGAACACAAGAACATAAGACATGCCATACTGGGGTCAGACCAGAGGTCCATCTCGCCCAGTATCCTGTTTCCAACAGTGGCCAATCAAGGTCACAAGTACCAATCAGGTTCCCAAAACGTAAACAGATTCCATGCTGCTCATCCCAGGGGTAAGCAGTGGATCTCCACAATCATCTTTAATACTGGTTTAAGTTTTTCCTCCAGGAGCTTGTCCAAACAAACCTCTTTTAAAACCAGTTATATTAACAGCTTTTATTATATCATCTGGCAACGAATTCCAGAGTTTGATTACGTGTTGAGTGAAAAAATATTTTCTATGATTAGTCTTAAATGTGCTACATTGTAGCTTTGTTGCTTGTCTACCTTGTCTTTCTACTTTTTGAAGGAGTGAACAATCAATCTACATTTACCCGTTCCACTCCACTCTTGATTTTATAGACCTCTATAATATCTCTGGTAATCTCGCATATGGACTTTTTGAAGTTGGAGTGTGGGACCAAAGAGGTTCTTCATAGGTTGGTTGTGCATCAGATGCTCTTTCATTAACTGAAGGTGATGGATTTCTTTTGGAAGACAGATAAGCTATTTGTTTTGTTTGAGGTCCTTGCAAGGGTAAGGTGGCCTCGAAGGCGATACTCACAAGGTTCTTTAGGGTCTTTGAACTTACTCTACCAGGGCTAAGGTCACTTCTTGTGTCGAGCATAGGTTGATATCACCTATCAAGATTTGCAGGGCTGCTACCTGGGCATTCCTGCTTTAATTTGCCAAGCATTACTGCCATGTGCAAGCTCAGAAGGAATTAGTTTTTTGGATGGAAGTACTTTAAATAGCTCTGGCTTCTTCTCACTCAGTTTAGAGGAGGGCTTTAGTACTTCCCATTCGTCTGAACTGCTAATTTCCTTTTGTTGAATCCTACCAGACAGTTCTGTATTCCTCCTGAAAATGCAGGCTTCAGTTCTACACAGCTTGCGACTGTATTTGGTTGTTAGTATTATTCTTTCCCCAGCCTCCAATCAGAGGCTTAGGGTGATGCTCATTTGAAGAGAAAGGACCAAGATGGGGGAGTGGGGTATATTTATTTTCTCGGCCTCAGGTGATGTTTTGTTCTCATCGCTCAGCTGGGAGTTGATAAGCTTGGTTTCTCATTTTCAAGGTATTCATTGTTAATAGGTTTTTTTATAGCTTTAATTTATATTGTTCTGTCAATAGTATATTGGAAGGGATCTAGATGCACCACTCCTTATACAGGGATGATTTCATGAAGATCATTATAGAGTTCTCTGTCTCCATCTGCTGTCAGTGTGGCATAAATGCATGCATCTGAACTAGGCTGGCAGGATTCAAGGAAAGGAAATTAACAAATAAGCACAGATTTTGCCTTATTGGCATGATAGTTTATATTATCATTGCCTACTAAATATATATTAAATAATATAAGAAAGAAATTTGAAGAAAGAGAAATAGCAAGGAGAACTGTGGTTCTGGTGATGTTCAGTAGTCAGTATATTCTTTTTTCCACTTCTGCAGCTGATTGCATGCTAGTGCAAAAAGGCACCATTTTGGCATGACCAGTCCAGACAAGCGAGTTATGCCCCCAGTCAGTGGATGGAGACAGAGAAAACAATATTTGTCTCTACACCCCTATAAAGGCTGGAGCAGCAAGTGAGTCAGCCAGTATTTCCCTGTCCAGCCAAACATCTGGATTGATGTACATTAGAAGACTAAGGTTCTAGTGATAGAGGCCTAGCTTACTCCCCCTCAGAGCTGGCAACCAAATCTAGGGAGCTACTAGTCCTTGGCAATCTGTTTTTCCTTTCCTCTTGAGAGACCAACTCCTAGTATGTCATCAGATGAGTCTGGGGCCCTAAGGAGGCAGTTGACCTCCTCTTGTTTAGGTGGCCAATAATTTTTTTGGCTTGGAGAAATAGTCTGGTTTCACAGCGCCCACAGTATCAGTACAAATCCCAGAACACAGCTCTAGGATCTCATCTGAAAGGCCCCAGAAATAAACACAGCTGTTTCGGTTGTGTTGGTAGGAAAGTTGACCATCGTGCTGCACAGACAAGCCAGCGTGCTTCTCCCATCTTCTCCCTTGGATTGGGAGTAGAAAAGACCTGGCAAGTCCATTTTGTATCCATCACAAGTGAGAACCTCCACAAGTGGGTGTTTCTTCACTCAGTTTATATTAATGTACACTGCTCAGTGCAGCGGTGATATATTTTTTCCTCCTCTCCTAAGGCATTGTTCTCTATGGAGGGCAGCTGGTCCCTGGGCTTTGGCCTGATCCCCAAGATGACAAGATTTCTAAGGGAACAGGAGCAATCTCTGGAATGTTTCCTAGGCTTGATCAACTTGAACCTCAGAGAAGGAGTAAAAGGGAAACCCAGACTTCGTGGAACTAGTGGAAGGTTAGATTATCCCCTTGAAAGAGGAAGAAATTTTCAGTCAGAATTTCCTGCAAGGAGGAGCTGCTTTCCTTGAGTGTCCAAGTAGTGTATTCCATGTTTGCAGAGAAGCGGACAGACAGGAGGCCTAAAGATGATTCAGTATTGTTGGAGATCCTTAAACCTTTAAGAGCCATCCATATATCTAATCCATAAGGATGCGGAGTCTCTTTGGCAGTCTCCATGTCTGCCATTCATCTGGTGTGGGGTATATTCAAGGTGTGGTTGTTCCAAAATGGTGCCTTTTTGCACTAGCATGCAATCAGCTGCAGGAGTGGACTGGCCCCTGGCTTATACATGCTTTTCTGCATGCCAGAGAACCAGGGTATAACACTGATGATTCCTCCATCAGGCCAATGTGTGCATCACAGAGGGGGCAGCACAAGATATTTCCTATGTAAACTTGCTTGGCAGTGGAGGGGAAACACCAGATTCAAGGTGACCAGACCAATGATTAAGCTGTTTCCACTTCTTAAGGAACAGCAAGAGGAGTTTCTATGGCTACCCAGAATCGATAACTTCATCATGGCAGGGATTCATAAGACCGCTGCTCCAGTAGAAGAACTTGTGGCTCTTCGGGACTCCCAAAACTACAAATTAGAGGATTGATCAAGCAAGTTTTTGAAACCTCTAATCTGGTGCTACTAGTTTCAATCTGCAGTAGTTTCTTATCATGAGCCCTGCTGTATTAGGCCCAGCTTCCAGACCATTCCAAAGTAATAAGGTTTCATTCGACCCTGGAAGAAGGTGGTCCTCCTGGAGTTTGGCATTGACTTTCTAGTTAGCTCTCTTTATGATCTGATCCATACCTCAATGAAAACCATGGCATCAGCAGTGTTGGCTCATGGCTGATCTGGATGCAACACTGAACTGCAGACTCTGCTTCCAAGGGCAATGTACTGTTTGATGAGGATTCAGAAGATTTTGTGAAAAATTTGGGGGAGTACAAGAGTTCAGTACTAATTGAAGACATGATCAGAGGCTCCACAAGAGGCTCACTGGGCAGATGCTATCTCAGAGAAACAGTATTGGCAAGTCCTTTTGGGGAAAGCACAAAGGTGGATGGAAGGAAGGCTTTGGTCCTTTTGCAGGGTCCCACTTCTCCCATTGAAGGTCAGTGGGCTCACTTGAAGTTTCTATCAGTAGACAGGTGGCTTAGATGCTTTTACCAGGAGTATTCACATATCACTTCAGATAGATCCTGGATCTAATTTAGAATTGTTATGTCTGGTATTCTGCTATTCCATGACAAAGAAAGCAGCAATGGATTACACACTGAGCTGTTTAATTTAAATGCAAGCTCTAGTTACTGTGTCTGCACTTGACAAAGGTCAAGTACTTTAGCTATTTTGTGGTCCCAAAAGTAGAAGGCATATTTAGGCCAATTCTTGTTCCACATCCCTCATTTCCACATGGAAACCCTGCTGTCAGTCATTGTACTGATCAGATTGGGGATGGTTCTTGTCTCTTGACCTCTTCAAGCCATGTCTCTGCCATCAATGTTTCCACAAAGCTGCTGCTGATGGGTGCAATGTCGCCTTTTCATTCATGAGAAACGGGTACTGTGGGCTCTCGCACAGTTTCATGGGCATTACTAGTTTCAAGTTTTCCTATTCAGTCTTTTCATATCCCTGAGAACTTTCTCTAAGCTCATGGTAATGGTAGCAGCCTTCTTCCGCAAGGAGGGTTTCTTGGTGCACCCTTATCCTGATGACTGGTTGATAAGAGCGAATTTGTAACAAGAGGATTGAACTTCTACTGCCATAGTGGTCCTAAATTTAGGGTCCTAAATTTGTTCTCTATTTTAGTCAAACATAGGAGCCTAGGTTTTGTGCTGAAAATTCACTTAAATGTAGGAGCTTAAAAGTTATGCTTCTAAATTAAGGTCTGCCATTCATTTGCTTAGATTTGTGATCCTAATGTAGGAGCCTAGGACTGAAAATCATGCTAAGCTCTTAACTTATTTTCCCTCCCTTAGGGACCTTAGGGACTCCTGTTGCCACCCACTTTTTAGGTTCCTAAATTTATGAGTTTAATAAAATTTTCAGCATAAATTTAGGAATTCAGCCCTAGTAAATTTTCAAGAGGCCAATTTAGGAGAATAACTGTCAAAGTTAGAAGCATAAACCCTTTGAATATCAGCCTCTGCATGTACAAGAGCTAGACCTCATATAACTACATGTACAAGAGCAGGCAGTTAGGGAGCCGATTGAAATAATTAATTTTTACATGTTTGAAATGGTGTAAGACACCACAAAGATAAGCACAGTTGTTCCCTCAGTCACTGGTGGAGACTCCAAATCATACAGGTCAATATCTGACACTTACCTCTGGCTCAGAGTAGATGTAAATGTCAAAGGGGAATTTTTTAACAATATGCATGTATTTCCCATTGTATACCTTTGTCCTTGACCTTGAGAGCACTTTTTCGCCACTGAAGAATCTATCCATGGGATTTGGACCTAGAGCTAAGTGAGCCCTATACACAGGACTATGCCAAGCTGAAAATGCACCTTGTGCAAACCATGAATCGGACACCTCCTTCCCCCACCCCCGCCTCTCCAGCCACATATAGGAACCTCCTCTTATTAAGCTTCCTGGAAGCTTAATGATGACTTCAGCACCCCTTCCATACTTGCACAACCGTTGGTATGGCCCTGCCTACACATATTCAGTGTGTATATCCTCAAAAGCTGACTGGCTATGGGTCCACTCAAATAGTCTAGTCGAGGGCTTCCCAAACCTATCTGCTCCTATGGCAGAAGTTCAAATTAAGAACCCCAAGTGACATTTTCAGAAAGGGCTCACAAATAATCAGATTTCCTCAGAAGATCCGGAGTGGGTGCAAACGAGCCCCTTTTATCCCTGGCTCTAGTGGTGTAAGCTCAAATGAAGAGCTCCCAGACAAACTTTTGCTGGGTGCACCCTATGATGGTGGCACCAGATGTGGGGGTGAAAACACCTGCCATCCTCCCAGCCTTCCTCTTCCCTTCCCTCCCCTCCCCTCCCCTCAAATGTTAAAGGGAAAATTGCAAACAACTTACTTTAAAATAACTTTGCCGTGCCACTTTCCTCAGTTTCTACTAAAAGTTTTCTTTCCCAGCGCTGGAGAAGCACCTCCCACTGCTGGTCTGAAGTCTTGCAATATCAACCATGAAATCACTGAAACTGGTTTTCTGCCTCTGCCTTTTACTATGTCAGGTGACAATGCAAACACTGGTCTGACTTGCATTTTATGACTTTTTTTAACTGGTGCAATGCTCTATTCCTACTGCTCTACAGTGCTGGTGAAAATTGCAACTATTGACACATGCTTCTTACTCCTGCCCCCTCAAATTTCCCCACCCCCATGCAAGTATTATATGGAGATATTTGTTGTTCATTTCTTTTATCAAACATCTTTTTTTTTTCATTCTCTGTCCTTCCTCTCTTCTGTTTTATTCTTATATCTTTGTCTCATTGCTTTCCAGTTTGGATTCTTCAAAAGAAGAAGCAGGCTGGAGGACCAGGACCTTGCTGATCAGGGGAAGCCAAGTGCGGAGCAATCAACAACTGTGGATTCATCTCCACCTACTGCTCAGGAGCCATCCATTGCTCCTAACCTCACCCCACCCTCCCTTTGAGGAGCAGATCGCGTAGTTGCTTATCTGTCTTTTACCTCTCTGAGCATGCGTGCCTGCATTCTGCCTGTGTGTCCCTGGAGACGTCAGTTCAATAACGTGGAGCCCGATTCCGGTAGGGGCATGTCCGGGCCATCCGGACAGCCCCAAGCAAGTTTGGCCCTGATTCTGGATCACGGGAACAAAATGTTCCTGTGGTAACCAGAATCGGGACCGAGGACAGCACAATGTAGCCCTGACGTCTGTGAGGATATCCTCCCCACAGGCGCCCCCGATTCCCATGGCCTCATCCCCCCTTTTCCCTGCTTCCCGACCCACGACTGGCCTGCCGTGACCTGAATCGGGCAATGGGAATCCCCGGCACCCAGCCCGGCCCCGGTTTTGTCGGTTTTGTACTGCTTATTCCACCTTTGAGGTAGAATAAGCAGCACGCCCCCACGGGCCTGGTAGGACATACAGGGCTGTGACCTGAATTGACCCTGTACATCCTGCTGGGCTTGCCTGCCCCCGCTCCACCCTGATCCTACCCCTTCCCACCCCCTGCCGGCTTTCCCCATCTTGATGCTCGGGATGTACGGTGGGAACCGGAGGGGGAATCAGGTCCAGACAGCTTGCGGGGCTGCACATCCTGCCCAAATATGCAGCCCCGCAACCCGCGTCCCAGAATCGGGCCCATAGTAATAGATAGCAACTTGTGTCCATATGGAATTGTGCTGTTTCCACTAGGAGAGGTTGTCTACATGACTCCCTGTTTTGTTTGTTTTTCATTGTTGAGGGGATGGCAGGAGGGTCAGGTTGGCTACATACCCCTGTTTACAGAGAACCCCTGTTATAGGTAAGCAATTATACTTTCTCTGGAGACAAGCAGAGGGATGCAGGCACATGTCTAAGGTGAGTCCAGAGCTGCTTCCTAAAGTTGCTGCTTCCATGATTTTTTGTTCCTTTTTTGGGCTTTGTTTGGGGTTTTTTGGCAGCCTGCACGTGTGGAAGGGAGATGGATGATTACGTTGTGAAGAGATTGCATAGGATTGCCTGCCCAAAGGCAAGATCTCAAGCAGAGTAAAGGTCCAAACTGTAATGTTTCGTGAAGGTGTGAATGAATGTCCAGGTGACTGCTCTGCAGATTTCTTGAGCAGAGACGGGTGTTAGACTAGCGATGGTTGCAGCAGTGGCCCTGAGGCTGTAAGGGCCGATGCGTCCTGGGAAGGGATGCCAGCCTGGCAGTAGCAGAATGCGATGCAGTCAGTTATCCAAGATGGGATAGTTTGTTTAGAGGCAGGTTGGCCAGGTTACTGGGGTTAAATTTGACAAATATCCAAGAGGATTTGCGATGTTCACTCATGTGATGCAGGTAATATAAGAGAGTCCACTTACAGTCAAGGGAGTGAAGCACTTCTTCTGGGCTGCCTTTAAGGGCAGATGGAAAGAAAGCAGGCAAAATGAGAGGTTGATTGAGATGAAAATCTATTACAACTTTTGAAAGAAATTTTGAATGGGCCCTGAGAATGACCTTGTCATGAAGAAATTGCAGATAGGGTAGTGAACGAAAGCTTGGAGTTCCCCAATCCTTCTAAAGGACATGACAGCTATGAGGAAACGCATCTTCCATGCGACTTACTTGAGAGGTATGGACGCAAGTGGTTTGTAAGGTATCCGCATGAGTCCAGAAAGCACAACATTGAGGTCAGGAGGACAGATCGGAGGTTTAGTGTGCAGAAGTCCTTTCATAAAACGAATCACTAGTGGATGCACTGAAACAGGCTTACCCTCAGTGGGAGCATGAGAGGCTGCTATTGCAGAAAGATGATAACGGACTGAGCTGGTTTGAACGCCAGTGTTAGAAAAGTGGAGGAGGTAGGATAACACTTGCCCTATAAAACAGTAGATGGGATCCTGATGATGGGATAATACCCAACTCGAAAACTGGGACCACTTGTGTCAATATGAGTGTTGCTTGGAGATGCCAGGATGACTGCTCATACTTCTGAGGACATGAAGCTGACAGGTGTCAGGTCCCCTGAAGTTTCCAAGCCGTAAGGGAAAGACTCCTGTGGTTGGGATACAACAGTAGCTCTTGGTGTTGAATCTGGAAGGTTGGATGAGTTACCAGGGATATCAGCGGTGCCCAAAGTAGGGCCAGGAGATATGGAAGCCAGGCCTGATGGGGCCATTGAGGAGCTATGAGAATGACAGAGGCCTTGTCGTGCCTGATCTTGAGTAGGACTTGGATGATGAGCAGAAATAGTGGAAAAGTATACAGGACTCCTCAAGACCAATCCATTATAAAGGCTTCGTGAGTCCACTATTCCAAGCTGGGCCAAAGAGAGCAGAAGACAGGGCATTTTGCATTTTCATCTGATGCAGAGAAATCAACCTTCAGTGTGCCCCAGCCATTGAAAATGGGCTGTAGGGCTGTCAGTTTGAGAGACCACTTGTGCAGATGGAGCTGGTCCCTGAGGGCATCAGCCAGCCAATTGAGCTCTCGGGGCAAGTATGTAGCTTGGAGGGTTGCACCAATGGAAAGAACAAAAGTCCAAAAGCGGGTCGCCTTGTGACAGAGTTGAAGTGACCCTGCGCCCCTTGCTTGTTGATGTAAAACATGGAAACTTAGTTGTCAGTCTGCACCAGGATGAGTTTGTGCTGGGCTCAGTGCTAGAAAATGAGTACAAAGTAGACAGCTCAAAGCTCTAACACATTGATGTGAAGTAAATGTTCATGACGGGACCATGTCCCTTGAGTAGACAGTTCCAGAAGGTGCACTCCCCACCCATGTGTGGATGCATTGGTTATATATTGTAAGGGATCTAGATGCACCACTCCTTATACAGGGGATGATTTCATTTTATTTATTTATTTTATTTATTTATTTACAGTCTTTTTTATACCACGCTATTCGGCATCAGTGCGGTTTACATTAAAACAGTAAACTTATATGGTGCGGGGATCTGCTCCGTATTTACAATGAACAGGTGCTTAAACTTGGATAAACTGGGGTAACTATTTACATATAGGCAACACATCAGGTCAATATAGCAAATTAATCATGGTGTGATGGTGTGGGTGGGGTGTTATTTGTGTGCATTCTTCCGGATAGTGCTTGGAGATCATTAGCAAGTTCTCTGTCTCCTTAAGCTGGTGAGGCGGTGTCTGGAATGGACAGCCCTCGGAGAGGTTTGACAGTGTGCTCCACCACCCGAGTCTTTCTTGAAGTAACACACGATTTTAACTCCTCCCCGCCATGGAGATTTTGCTGCCCAGTGACTGGTAACGCTTCCATTGGAGTTTGAGGTGCCACTGGAACAACATGCATACAGGCAGCCATATGCCCCAGGAGTTGCAGGTACAAATGGGCTGATGATGTGTGATGTGCAGCTAGGGTCTGTGGTGATGTACTGCGAGACCTCTCTGAAAAACTGGATTCTGCCTCCCACTGGTCAGTAGTCAAAAACTGGTGGTGGGTTTAGGAATGGTAGTCTGGGGAAGCTGTTGGGACTTCCTCTCACGTTGTTGAGGCCGTTGATTGATTGTAGGGTTGGCCAGAAGAGCACTGCTGGGGCTGTCGTAAGTAAGGTTGGTAAAGGTGATGCGGAATAAATTGCTGAACGTATTGGTAATGGTTGGGCCGGTGGAACTGAGGGAATGGCAGCCTAAGAGATTGTGGCGTTGAGTCCGCCAGCTGGGCGGCTAACTCACAAACTGTGGAGGAGTGGTCTTTTACCTCAGAGATGACCTCTTGAACCTTGGATTCAAAGAGGCTGTCACCTTGGCATGGGGTGTCTGCTAAATAGTTTTGGAGGTCCTCTCTGAGTCCAGAGACCCCTAGCCAAGCCATATATCTGGCCAATATGGCCGTAACCACAGTGCAGGGCACCGAGTCATAGATGTCATACATTGCCCATATGATATGATAGAGAGATTCATGAAGATATGTTGCTAACTGAGCTGTATCATCAGTGGAAGGGTCATCCAGCCGAAGGAGAAGGTCATGATGGTAGTATAGCATCTGTAGTTGGTGAGTCAGAGTTCATATTGCTAAGGTACTGCTCTGATACATCTTCTATTTGATGATGTCTATGGTGTGTTGCTCCTTTCCCAGAGGTGTCTGTGATAAAGGCTTCAAGTTTTTGGTCTTTTTTAGGACCACTTCCGATACTACTGATTGATGAGGGAGCTGTTGTTGTTCGAACCCAGAGGCCGGAAGAACTTTGTACTTCAAATCAAGTCACCGGAAAGTGGTGCTACCTGAAGTGGGGGTTTTCCAAGTGGAGGCTTGCAGATCTTGCAGATCTGAGGAGCTGGAAGGGCAAGGACCTCTTTGGGAATACTGCAGGCTTTGAGAATGGATTGGAAATCCCTTTTATTTGTGGGTGATTGGAAGTCACTGAGGGCAAGAGCCCGTGAGATCTTTTGAAGAAATTTGGGATTGAAGAGATCTTCCATGGACTCCTGAGGCAAGCCATGCTCTGGAGGGGGGAGTCCTTGCCCACGATGGAATCAGCGGGTTCCCAGCAATGGAAATACTAAAATAGGGACCCCACATTGTATTCAAGAGGCTGGGGAGGGTGCCATTGACTAGGGGAGGAGATTTGAGACTTCCAGAGGAAAGGATACCCTGAGAGCTGCAGGGGCCTCCGGTGGAGGGGCTAGCAGTTGTGACGCCACATGGAGGATGAGTGAGCTATCCTGGACAAACTTCTGGAGAAAAAAAGATAAGGGATAAGTGAGGGCTGAGATGCCCCGCGGCTGCTGCGAAGAGGTTGACAGGGGTTTGAAGCTCTGAAGTGCTGGCAAGAAGGTACGGGGAAGTTTAGCAGGAGGGCTCCTGGGGAGAGAGCTGCCCTGTCACTTGGAAGTCTTGCCCAGCTTACCTGAGGGCCTTAGAGCAGCAGAAGTCTCCCCAGTTGGGCTAGGGAGAGGTTTTTTGGTGCTTTAGTTTACTTTTTAATTTACTGCCCGGTTTTGCTGCCTTTGCCTGGCTGAAGGGAGAGGAAGGCATCAGCACAGTTATGTCTGGAGGAGGAGGAGGAGGAGGAGAGGTGGAGCTGGCCAGCAATATCAGCAGGCCGTGATTCTCTGCAGGGAACGCTGTTGCCGGAGTAGGAGCTGCCTGTGGCAGTGCGACTGTCCTCTGAGGACACAATCGTGCCAACACTAGGCCTGATGGGAGGAGAGAGGAAGAGCAATCAGGAGCTGTGGCAGATATGCCTGCGGAAGAATGATCACATCGGCAATCAAACACAGATACAAGCATGGTATTATCTCCGATGCTGAAGTTTTAGATTCATTTAGATTTTGGGGGGTGGGGGGGGGGGGAAGGATTGAAGATGCAGTGATCACTTGGGAGGGTGGAGTGCGATCATGGTTCCGACCAGGAAGAGTGAATGGCTATAGTGTTTGAATTTCTGTTACTTTGAAAAGAAAAAAGGAGAACTGTGGCGATTTGAGTGCAGTCATAGTAAAGACTGATGTTTCCAGGGACAAACAGTTGGGAAGCAGGCACGCATGCTCAGAGAGGTCCAAAGATTTCTCTGAGCTAAGGGAGATCCAGGCAACTTGACTCAGTCAGAGCTTCACGTAGTGTGCCAGTAATGATGTGGTCACAAGCAGATGGAATTCTTGTGGCAATTGGGAGAGGAGAAGGGGAGGTTACGTTGAAACAGTGAATCTGGCAGTCAGCATAACAAAAAGCTGAGACTTTGAAAATTAGGAATTACAAAAATCGCTTTCCTGTTGGATAATACAATATATGTTGCCAGGAAATGTATGTGATTTCAAAATATTTATTATAACTACAAAAATATATATTTTGGAAATAAATACATATGCATATCAGAATGGGAGCCACAGAAACTACAGAGTTTTTCATTTCTAGGATTCCTAGGATTGAATGGCTAGCACAGGGGCAGTTTCTTACCTCTAGGACCAGGACCCTAAGAACATGAATGCATAAGCTCCACCAAACTGAGTCTATCGGGCCGGGAAAGTCACAAACTCAAAAGAACCTCCAGCATTTGAAAACTACTTCATATCTATCATGTGTAAAAATAAACTGCTACATCAGTACTGCTTTTCATCATGGATCTGTTTATTTTTTGTTTTGTTTGGTTTTGTTTTAAATCCATTTGATTAATTTTTGTGGCTACAACTCTGCCAGGTTCTAGAACTGGGACGTTTCCTTAGAAGCTCTACATTGTTCCAAGGCCTCACGAGTTAGGGTAGTGTTGCCATTTCCATGGTTTTCCTGCCCAATTGGATGAGTTTTTTGCTGAAGTCACGAGTGATGGGTTTTTGGGCTATTGCTTACTCCTACTTTGCTTGAGACAACCATGGACAATGAAACACAAAATATTTTTTTAAATAGGCA
Source organism: Ichthyophis bannanicus (assembly GCA_033557465.1). Lineage (NCBI taxonomy): Eukaryota > Metazoa > Chordata > Amphibia > Gymnophiona > Ichthyophiidae > Ichthyophis > Ichthyophis bannanicus. The sequence continues at coordinate 399,853,453 of CM066036.1, forward strand.
AAGTCCTGGCACTGAGAAAATCAGAGCCCTTAGCTTCATCTTATTGGTCCAGTCCCACAGCAGCACATCTGGAGCTGACCAATGAGATGCAGCAGTATGGGAGTGATTGAATGCCAGACTCCAGTCATTCAGGGAAGGGGAAGGTCGCTGTTTTGGGCTAGCCACTGGGCTAGAAATTTTCAGATCACCTGGCAACACTGAGATAGGGATGTTAAGCCCCTTAAGAGAAATTGTTGAGAGGTTTTAGGTACTAAGTCAATGACTAATTTCCTTCTTTTCTCTTTGTAAACTGCAGTAACTGAAAGGAAATAATCTTGGACACTGTAACACTTCTTTTTTTAAGTTTCTTCTTTTGTTTTAACACCCCTACTCACCCTGTAATCTTGTTTTAATCTCACTTTCCTCCTCCTGATAGTAGTTGGCAGTCATTCAATAGGGAGGCCTCCCTCAGAATTCCAGTCGGAGCAGGGTAGAAAGGTCTCCTCACTCAAACACTGGTCAGGCAGTTGCTCCGGGAAAAAAGAATGCAATTTATATTCACAGGCTATATACTAGAAAAAATGAAAACTGCTGCAGTTTAATGTTGTAGCCTGGAACTCTAATATAAAAAAATATTGACCCTTGACCTTGCACATTGGACAATGTGTATATGCAAACATATATTTTGCCTTCCACCAAAGCAATGGGTGCAGAGCAGAATTAAAACATTTCCCTATAGAACTCATTATTCAAAAAAAAGTCAGATTCTAGTTTCATTTCAGTAACAGCAATATAAACCCTTTACAGTACGAGGTATACTGGAAAGTAATACAAAGCCCTACAAAGTCACTCAGGATAGAATAAATCTACCATTTCATAAGAATACCAACCAGGAGTCAGGACATACCTAGGAAAAGGCAGTAAGCCTAAGAACATCAATACACCGATTGGAAAAATTGAACAATCTGGATTACTACAGATCCCTATAGATACTCATTGCTAACAGAATATCTGGCTTTGGTCATACCTGCAGAACACAGACAAACCCTCTCCAAATACAGATACGGCAAAAGACAGAAGGATGCTTGGTTGCAAAGGGAGAGGAATGGCCAGTAGGAAGAAAGAGGTGATAATTCTTCTGTATAAGTTTTTGATGAGACCTCAGCTGGAGTATTGTGTGTAGCTCTGAAGACTATAATTGTAAAATATTTTAAGTTATTGTAACCACTTGATACGTATGTGTGTGTATGTGTGAGACTGTGGCTAGCCAGAGAATGCAGCAGTAACAAGTAAGCCCTCGATGAAGCGGTTTGTCCGCAAAACGAGGATCTTCGTTGGGCAATTATGAACAGAATGTTTTCTGGGAGATACTTCCTAAGCTAAGTAACAGTTTTGGACATCTTTGTGAGCATTAATAGATATATTCTGGCTTTAGTTTGTTTCTCTTTTAGGGATGAAGAAAACACTATAGACCTTGTAGTGTGGAACTACTGCAGTTGGTTTTGGTTTCCGTGCTTGGCTGGCTAGCGGTGACCTCTGTTCTGCTTTTAAGCTGTTATACTGCCAATGAAAGTTAGTAGCATTTTGTGAGAGGTGTACATGCTGTATATTATGATTGGTGAACATTGTGCAGTTATTACTAGTGAATGTATAATTAGTTTATTGGAAATAAAAATTGAAAAAAGAGGAGGGTTTTTAGACCAATGATGGTATACGGTAGCGATTCCCCTTCAGGCATGCAATAACTGCCGCATAGAGGGAATGGCAACTTTATTGAGGTCTTTTCTCCTCTGTTTTATACTATCTTCCAGAAGTAATAATTGATAATTTTGTTATTCAATATAATTTGGCATTGGGGCTTATTGTTTAGTACTAGTGCCTCACTCCTAATGCCAATCCTGACATCTGCTGTCTTTTATTTTCTACAATATAGGGGAAAATGCATTTCTTTTTTCTCTCTGGTGTTGCACTGCATTCAGCGTCTGGTTGTCTGAGGTTTTAGTTTAATTTTTATCTACATATTTCTGTTTTCACTTTGTGGTCACTTATTGGTGAAGGCCTATCTGTAATGTGTGTGTGTGTGTGTGAGACCAACACTGGGTATGTCCCCAAGTGCCTTCAGGGTTCTCAGATGTACCTCATCCAGTCCCATCACTTTGTCTACTTTATTTTATTTATTTACATTCTCTTATATACCGCGCTATTCTGCATCAGTGTGGTTTACAATGAACAAACTGAAATCACATTGAACAGGGCATTATAACTTTGAGATAACTATTTTACAGGGAACATGGGCTATGGAGGGTTAAGTGGCTTGCCCAAGGCCACAAGGAGCACCTGTGGGACTAGAAACCCCAGTCCTTCCGGCCCAAGGTTGCTGTCCTCTAGTGGGATTTGAACCCCTGACCTTCCTGCCTGAAGTACCTTGCCCCAATCACTAGGCCACTCCTCCACTCCACTTTTAGTTTAGCTAGTTCCTCATGAACACAGTCCAAGATCCACGTCACTTCTGTTCCTATTTGTGGGTGTTTTCTGAGGTCCTACTCCTAGCCCTTCATCTGTGAACACAGAACAGAAATATTTGTTAAGCAATTCTGTCTTATTCTTATCAGCTTCTGTATATTCCTCCCCTTCACCCTTGAGTTTGACAATACCACTTTTGCCCTTCCTCCTCTCACCAACATATCTGAAAATCGTCTTATTCACCCATTTTATTGCATTGGCTATTTCTTCTTCTTTTAGTATCTTTGCTTTCCTGACTACTTTGCTAGCTTCTGTAAGTTTTTCCACATATAGATGCCTGTCTTCCTCTCTCTGTGATCTTTTGTATTTCATAAAGGTCACTCTCTTTTTCTTCACCTTTTCAGTTATTTCTTTTGAGAACCACAGTGGCCTCCTTTTCCTTTTATTTACCTTTCTAACAAAAAGGTTGGTTGCCCTTAAAATATCCCCTTTCAGTTTTGCCCACTGTTTTTCTACATCCGCCAGCGGTTCCCATCCCACTAATGACTCCTTGAGGTATTGGCCCATCTTGGCAAAGTTAGTTTTCCTAAAGTCCAAGACCCTGGCTTTTGAATGGATTTTATTAGTCTAATTCTAATTCTGAACCACACCATCTGGTGATCACTGGATGTGAGAAGATCTCTCACTATAACATCAGAAACATTTTCACCATTGGTAATCACCAAGTCCAGTATGGCCCCTTCATGTGTAGGTTCTGTTCTCCAGGAACAAACAAGAAGTCAGTCCTCACATATGGGTGACGGCACCAATTGAGCTCCATAGAAGCATTTCTCCAGCTTTCAAAGAAAGCCTTTGGGAGACACTCCATGCATGCGTGGTTCACTTCCCGCCCAAGGGTGCCATCTTGCTTCAGTCTCTTTTTTTCCACGTAGCCCATCGGATGTTATCCATTTTTCCCCGAAAAAATTCAGATTTTATTTTTGTGTTTTCTCAAGTTTGCATACCGGTTCCTTCCCGCCCCTGAGCCAACTCATCTCTGCATCACCCTTTTCCGACTGAAGGCCTCGGACCCCTGCTGGGAGGCAGAGACCCCCTTCTTCCAATGGACTCCAGTGGCTTCAAAAAGTATGAATGGTGTGGCAAAATGATGTCATTCACCTTCCCACATGACTGCTGCCTCCAGTGTCTTGGCCCAGAGCACAGCAACGCCAACTGCAAGCTCTGCAGAACCATGACCTCAAAGACCTTGAAGAGCCACCAACAACAGCAGATACATTTTTTTCAGAAGTCTGACTCTGCGCCAGAGTCTCCGGTGACACTATGCTCCAGGGCACCCTCTGATACCTTGGTGTCCTGCAAAGCCAGAGCCTCCTCGGAGTCCCACGACCATGGTTCCTGGAGGTGGAGCACAAGAAGAAGAAAGCTTCGAAGACCACCTTGGAGGATGGATCCGGGAAAAAGGAGAAATTCCACCCAGCATCTGCAGTCCCAGGAATGAGTCTGAGGAGTCGGGGCAGGAGTGGCCAGCCAAGCTGCCCTGTAAGGAGTCACCAGCACCCACCGACTGGCCTCGGGCCTCTGAGGCCATCCTCATTGAGGATTCCCCCTCAACAATACTGACACCATGCCCGAAACCCTTGGTGCCTGCGTCAAAGGCTGTGGAGTCAACTGGTATGGAGGCCATCCTGAATCTGTGAGAGCTCAACAGGTTTCTGGTCAGGGAGAGGTTCAAGATGCTCTCCCTTGGGATGCTTCTGCCATTCCTCCAGCAGGGAGATTGGCTATGCTCCTTAGACCTAAAGAATGCCTACACTCACATACTACTACTACTACTACTACTACTGAGCATTTGTATTGCACTACAAGACATACACAGAGCTGCACAGACATATAAGAGACAGTACCTGCTCATCAGAGCTTACAATCTAATCAAGACAGACAACACAGTAGGTGTAGAAAGGGATACATCTAGGGGGAATGGTAAGAAAACACAAAGGAGATCAGGTGAGTCAAGATCCTAATTCATCCCAGCCACAGAAAATACCTCTAGTTCGTGGTGGGGGGGGGCAGCACTACCAATACAGGGTGCTGCCCTTCGGTCTGGCCTCATCACCAAGGGTCTTCACAAAGTGCCTCCCGGTGGTCACAGCCCACCTCCAGCTCCAAGGGGATTTCATCTTCCCTTATCTGGACGACTGGCTCATAAAGGGGGATGCTGCTGCAGTGGCATAATGCGCCTCCAGGCACACCATCAATGCCCTGCAGCACCTGAGGTTCATCAAACTACCTCAAGTCTCACCTTTCTCTGGCCCAGCACCTGGAGTTCATAGGGGCGCAACTAGATATCCTCTAGGCAAAAGCCTTCCTCCCTCAGGAGAGGTCAGAATGCCTCAGAGAGTTGGCCACAGAGGTACATCGACACTGGACATTACCTGCCCACTCCTACTCCGCCTGTTGGGACACATCGCCTCCATGGTCTACGTGAGCCCGTAAGCCCGCCTGCACATGAGGGCAGCGCAATGGTGCCTTCACTCTCAGTGGACACAAGCCACAGGCAAGCTCAGGGACAGAGTGAAAGTGACTCGTCAGCTGCCAAGTTCCCTCAGATGTTGGCAGATTCTACATCAACTTCAGGCCGGGATGCTCTTCAAGGCACCCAACCCCCAGAAGGTACTCACCACAGATGCCTCTCTAATGGGCTGGGAAACGCATTGCGGGAGCCTCCAGATGCAAGGCTGCTGGTCCCAGAGGGAATCGTGGATGCAAATCAACCTGCTAGAGCTCCAGGCAATAAACTTAGCCCCCCAAGCCTTCTGCCACCTGCTCCAACACCACTTGGAAGACTGGGCATCAAAATGGCAGATGAAATTTAATGTGGACAAGTGCAAAGTTATGCACCTAGGGAAGAACAACCCAAACTATGGTTACACAATGCAAGGTTCCACATTAGGAACCACCACCCAGGAAAAAGATTTAGGCGTCATTGTGGATAACATGTTAAAACCCTCGGCCCAGTGTGCAGCGGCGGCCAAGAGAGCAAATAGAATGCTAGGTATCATAAGGAAAGGAATGGAAAATAAAACAAAAGATATTATAATGCCTCTATATTGTTCCATGGTGAGACTGCACCTTGAATATTTTGTGCAATTCTGGTCGCCGTATCTTAAAAAGGATATAGCGTTATTAGAAAAGGTTCAGAGAAGAGCCACCAAAATGGTAAAGGGGATGGAAGGATACTCCTATGAAGAAAGGCTAAAAAGGTTAGGGCTCTTTAACCTGGAAAAGAGATGGTTGAGGGGAGATATGATAGAAGTCTGTAAATTAATGAATGGAGCGGAACGGGTAAACGTAGATCGAGTGTTTATGTTATCAGAATATAGAAAGACTAGGGGACATGCAATGAAGCTACAGGGTAAACTATTTAAGACTAATAAAAGAAAATATTTTTTCACTCAATGTGTAATCAAACTCTGGAATTTGTTACCGGAGGATGTAGTAAAGGCTGTTAGTGTAGCTGGGTTTAAAAAAGGTTTGGACAAGTTCCTGTTGGAATGGTCCATAAACCTTTATTAAGAAGGGACCCAGGATATCAGTGCTTGACCCAGTACAAGCATTGTGGAACCTGTGTCTTTTGGGGAAACTGCTAGGTACGTATGACCTAGATTGGCCACTGTTGGAAACAGGATATTGGGCTTGATGGACTTTAGTCTGACCCAGTATGGCATATCTTATGTTCTTATGTCCTTATGTTCTTATCCAGACCAACAATCAGATCACAATGTTCTATGTGAACAAGCAGGGGGGAACAGGGTCATACCCCCTCTGCCAGGAGGCGGTAGCCCTCTGCTCCTATGCTGCATGCAGACAGATGCTCCTAAGGGTGATATACTTTTCAGGCCAGGATAATGCCCTGGCGGACAAGCTGAGAATGATCCTTCAGTCGCATGAGGGGTGCCTGGATCCAGTGGTAACCTCATGGCTGTTTAGTCACTTGGGCGCCCTCTCAATGGACCTGTTCTCCAGCCTGGACAAAGCACAGTTGCCCCAATTCTGCTCTCGCCAGCCACATCCCTTCTGGGTGACATCAGATGCGTTCCTCATCCCATGGATGGAAGGTCTCATGTACACCTTCCCACTGACACTGCTGGTAGCCAAGACACTATTCATGGTCCAGTGTGACAGAACACCCCTAATGCTGATAGCCCCTCGGTGGCTCAGGCAGCCCTAGTTCCCACTGCTCCTCCGCCTATCGGCGGTGTCTCCTACACCCTAACTTGGGATCCCTCTCCCTCATGGCTTGGTTGCTGAAAGGGTAGCATTAGCCCCCTTCAACCTCCAACGGGATGTGGAAGAGATTCTTCTGGTCTCTCGAAGGCCTCCACAAGACGGGCGTACGCCTTCAAGTGGCACTGATTCTCAGTATGGTGTACGGAAAAGCAGGCTAATCCATTTTCCTGCTCAATACAAGTGGTACTCCAATACCTGCTTCACCTATCACAGGTGGGACTGAAGTCCAATTTGGTCAGAGTACACCTGAGCACCATCGCAGTGCATCACAATTCCGTTGAGGGAAACCCCCTTTTAGCTCAGCCCCGTGTGTCCTAATTCCTGTGGGGCCTCCTGTTATTCAACCCCCCCTGTCTGCCTTCCAGCTTCAGAGTGTAATCTCAATGTGGTGCTTTTGCAATTCACTAAGCCTCCATTTGAGCTGGCTACCTGCCACCTCCGATACCTGTCCTGGAAGGTTGCCTTCCTGGTAGCAATCACATCAGCATGCAGAGTTAGCGAGCTTGAGGCTCTGATGATGGAACTGCCCTACACCAGAATCTACAAGAACAGGGTGATACTCTGCACACACCCCAGGTTTCTGCCGAAGGTGGTGTCCCCATTCCACCTCAACCAAGAGGTGGTACTCCCCACCTTCTTTCCAAGGCCTCACGCTGGTAGGACAGAGACCATTCTCCACACACTGGATTGTAAGAGAGCCCTTTCCTTTTAACTGCAATTGACTCAGGCCCACCGTAAAGCACCACAGTTTTTCGTATCCTATGTTGTTTGCACAGGGCCCGGCGTTTCAGGGGGCCCCGCGCAAACAACATCCTGAACACCGGCAGGCAGGGTGGTTTAGATGGAGCCGGAGAGGCCCTGGCTCACTTCTACAGCAGCCAAAGTGAAGCACATCTTTCCCCTTCACTTTGGCAGCTGTACTGATGTTTAGAATGCTGCCGCGCTGAGCACGAGAAACAGGAAGTCACCTTTGACCTCATCAAGGCAGCGTTATAAACATCAGTATAGCTGACAAAGTGAAGGGAAAAGACGTGCTTCACTTCGGCAGCTGTAGAGGTGAACCGGGTCCTCTCCGGCTCCCTCTAAAGCATCTTAAACAACCGCGGGGCTCTTAAGGAGGGGGGGGGGGCTTGGATTGGAAATGGGCTGAGTGGTGGAGCTAGGACTGGAAATGGGCTGAGTGGAGGGGGTCTTGAACTGGAAATGGGATGAGAGGGAGGGGGCTTGGACTGCAAATTTTTTTGGGGAGGAGCTAGGACTGGAAATGGGCTGAGTGTAAAGGGGGCTTGGACTGGTAATGGCTGATGGGGAGGGGGCCTTGGTCTGGAAATGGGATGAGTGAGGGGGCTTGGATTGGAAATGGGCTGTTTGGGGGGCTTGGATTGGAAATGGGCTGAGTGGGGGGGGGGAGCTAGCACTGGAAATAGTTGATGGGGAGGGGGGCTTGGACTGGAAATGGCTGAGTGGGGGGGCTTGGACTGGAAACGGGCTGTGGGGGGGCGGAACTAGGACTGGAAATGGGCTGATGGGGTGCTAGGATTGGAAATGGGCTGCTGGAGGGCTAGGATTGGAGGGCTGATGGAGGGGCTAGGATAGGACTGGAAATGATGGGGGAGCTAGGACTGGAAATGGGCTGAGTGTAGAGGGGGCTTGGACTGGAAATAGATGACAGGGAAGGGGGCCTTGGTCTGTAAATGGGCTGAGTGGGGGGGGCTTGGATTGGAAATGGGCTGAGTGGGGGGGCTAGGACTGGAAATAGCTGTTAGGGAGGGGGGCATAGACTGGAAATGGCTGAGTGGGGGGCTTGGACTGGAAATGGGCTGATGAAGGGACTAGGAAAGGGCTGGAAATGGGCTGATGGGGGGGCTAGGACTGGAAATGGAATGATGGGAGGCTAGGATTGGAAATGGACTGATGGAGGGCTAGGATAGGACTGGAAATGGATGGGGGAGCTAGGACTGGAAATGGGTTCATGGAGGGGGGGCTTGGATTGGAAATGGGCTGAGTGGGGGGAGCTAGGACTAGAAATAGCTGATGGGTAGGGGGGCTTGGACTGGAGATGGCTGAGTGGGGGGCTTGGACTGGAAATGGGCTGAGTGGGGGGAGCTAGGACTGGAAATAGCTGATGGGGCGGGAGCTTGGACTGGAAATTGGGGGGATCTAGGAATGGAAATGGGCAGAGTGGGGGGAGCTAGGACTAGAAATGGGCTGATGATGGGGCTAGGAAAGGACTGGAAATGGACTGATGGGGGCTAGGACTGGAAATGAGCTGATGGAGGGGCTACGATAGGACTGGAAATGGATGGGTGAGCTAGGACTGGAAATGGGCTGATGGAGGGGCTAGGATAGGACTGATGGGGGCTAGGATTGAAATGGGCTGAGGGGAGGCTAGCATTGTAAGTGATGGAGGGCTAGGATAGGACTGGAAATGGATGGGGGAGCTAGGACTTTAAATGGGCTCATGGGGGGTGCTTGGATTGGAAATGGGCTGAGTGTGGGGGGAGCTAGGACTGGAAATGGGCTGATGGAGGGGCCAGGATAGGAAAGGAAATGGGCTGATGGAGGGGCTAGGATAGGATTGGAAATGCGCTGATGGGAGGTTAGGATTGGAAATTTTATTTTTATTTATTTAACAGGTTTTATATACCACTTTATCATTTCAATCAAAGTGGTTTACAAATGGACTGATGGGGGGGGGGTTGTATAGGAAATGCACTGATGGAGGGGCTAGTATAGGAATGGAAATGGACTGATGGGGAGCTAGGACTGGAAAGAGGCTGATGGCGAGCTAGGATTAGAAATAGACTGATGCTGGGACTAGAAGGGAGCAGATGCTGGGTGGGGCTGGAACTAGAAGGGAGTTGATTGTTGGGGAGGACTAGAATGGGATGGGGCTGGGAGATTGAAACGGAGAGCGGAAAAAATATTTTGTGTGGGAGGGAAGAAAAATCTACAATTGGCCAGGTATTGGGAGAGTAAGTGGGGATTGAAGATGGAGGGGTTAAATTTGAGTGGATGAAAAAGGAATAAAGAAAGAGATGGAGGAAAGAGCAAAAGGGGAAAGATCAGTATGTTAAAGCAGATGTAGAGAAAAAATGGAAAAAAAAAACCTAGAAGAAAGGACAAATGGACAGCAGACAATAGGGAGCAGAAGATAAGAAGAAACCAGAAGAAAGTGACTGGAGCAATTGCAACTGAAAAATAAAATGCACAAACAAAAAAAGGTAAAAAAATACTTTTTTATTTTGAATTTATTAACTGGAATATGTCAGCTCTGGGAAATGTGCGTCTTTAACGTCTGCATTTTGTTTAGTAGAAGAGGAAATTAATTTATAGTTTTATTTCTGCAGTGTTGTTGTACATTCCAAGTTTGGCTTTTGGGGTTCTCAGTTTAATTATTGTCTTCCTATTTCTAAATTGTGGTCCCCTGTTCTTTGTTTGGTAATGGTCTATGTTCCGATGGTGTAACTGAGCTGAGGTATTCTCTTTATGTAGTTTCTGTTTTGACAGTGCCATTTTTTCTCTTTCCCCAGTAGGAGATGTATTGGTATTCTCTGAGATGTATTGGTTTAATATTTGCAGTGTTGCCTTTTGATAGGTAGGATTTGGTGCTTTATGAGTCCTGATATTACTGTTATGATATGATGGGTTTGCTATGGGTTCTAAATGGGCAGTGTTTGCAGTACTTCTTAATGTGCCTGGCAGTTGGCACTGGAATATCGTAATGTAGAAATCTGGTAGTCTTTCTTTATTCATACACTCATTAAGAGGCATGTTTTCTAAAAGTTAGTGCATGTTAACATTATGCAAATATTTATGCAAATGAGGCCCCTTATGCAAATGAGGCCACCTAGGCCACTCCTGCTCTGACCCTTCTGTGTTCAGGCTACCAGAGTGCTGGTTCCCTGCCGGACATTTGGGTCTTGTGAGAGTCTGTTCAGCAGGCACTCAACTGCTGCTGATCATGGCTCACTCTTTGCAGGTCGCCTTGGCATTTTTTGTTTTACAGGTTCTCGGTAGCCTGTAGCTGGGGAGTCCCATATGTGAGGACTGACTTCCTGCTTGTTCCTGGAGAAAGCATAGTTACTCACCTGTAACAGGTGTTCTCTGGGGACAGCAGGAATCAGTCCTCACAACTCTTCCTCCTCCCCTTCGAATTGTTTCTTTACTGTACTTTATTTTTCCTTGGCCGTCTTAGCTATGTCATTAGACTGAGGCAAGATTGCACCCTTGGGCAGTAAGTGGACCACACATGCATCGTGCATTTCCCAAAGGCTTTCTTTGAAAGCTGGGGAGATGCTTCCGTGGGACTCCATGGGCGCCAACGTTACCCATATGTGAGGACTGATTCCTGCTGTCCCCAGAGAACACCTATTACAGGTGAATAACTATGCTTTACCAGGCGCCTGAATAGTTCTCCCTGTAGAGAATCCAGCATCTCCTTATTTCTAGATGACACTGCAGCAGGGATGTGCCAATCAACATCCCGCATATTAAAATCACCAATCAGTAGCACTTACCCTTTCCTGGCAATGCTGGGTATGTCTTCTATTAAATCTCCATCCACGTTTTCTCCCTGTGAGGGGGAGTCTGTATATCATGCCAATGCAAATGGATTTTTCTTTCCCTCTTTCTAGTTTAACCCACAGTACCTCCTCTCCCCCTTTTAAGCCCTGTAATTCTATAGCTTTAATATTATTTTTTACATATAGTGCCATTCCTCCTCCCCTTCTTCCTACCCTATCCTTCCTGAATAAAGCATAGCCTGGTATAATTACATCCCAGTCATGGTTTCCATGAATCATGTCTCTGTAACTGCTACTAAATCCAAGTCGGCCTTTTCCATTAAAACTTCAACATCTGGGATCTTATTTCTCATTCTTTGGGCATTTATTCGCACCCATTTCTATAGAGGTATTTAATGTTTCACTTATCTAGGGGCTTTCATTTACCTGGGGGCTTTCTTCCCTCATCCCTATTAAATAAATCAATCAATAAATCCCTTAGGAATCTAGTTTAAAGCCCTCTTTAGTAGGTTAGCCAGTCTGCTACGGAAGACACTTTGACTGTTCTTGGACAGATAGATGCCATCTCTGCTCTGCAGCCCTTGGAACATCATTCCATGGTCCAGGAAACGAAAACACTCTTGATGACACCATCCACACAGCCATGTATTGTCATGATGCAGGCATTGATAAAGTTGGTTTAAAGAAAAGAAATCCTGTTTCTTTTGAGGAACTAGGGGTGCAATTACCCCCAGGCACAGCTAGAGGGAGCAGGAACAAACATTCGGGAGTTAATGAGCCTAGGAACTCTGATGACTTGCAGCTGGAAGGGAATCAGGAAGTCATCCAAAACAGTTTGCTTTATAAGTCAGAGCAGAATGCTTCTAACAGAGTAAGAAGGAAGGCTGTGAGCCAAACAGAGAAGGCTGAGAGCCAAGAGGACAAGCCTGGGAGTTACCGAGGAGACAAGCCTGAGGGCTGTGAAGGAAGCAAGGCTGGGAGCCATCAAGAAAGGACTGAGAAGAACTTGAGGAGAAACATACTTCACAAGGTGGGAAGCCAGAAGGCCCAAACTGACCCTGTTGCACAAGGGGAGTTTGGTAGAGCTTGCCCTAAGGTGAGAGTGTCTGCCACGCCTAGTTCTTATACTCTGCCTGGATATAGAACAGAGAGACGGAAGCCAAGAACCAGGGAGAAGGGTTCTGAGAAGAGCTTACTATCTCTGGAGGATTATAGCCAAGTTTTACCAGGTCAGAGAGAAAAGCACTTTTATAATCAACAGGAGTTTTTACCCAGAGTGAGAGGAGAATCCGGGATAAGTTTTATTCCACTGCCTAGAAGCCCAGCTGTGTCCCACGCTGGCCGGCAGAAGTTCAGCTACCAAGCGAGAGGGGCTGGAAGAGGAAACACTCTGGATTTCAACTCAGCTAAACCAAGGTATGAGACATTAACCATTGACTGTAATTATGGTGCTCCTAAAGGCTCTGCTAAAACAAGTGTTCCTTCTGTGAGAAAAAAGAAACCAGATTGGTTTAGTAAAATACCAGCAGCCTTGAGAATCCCTGGCTATGGGAAGCCAGACTCCCGAGTTTTAAATTACAAGGCTGAGATAGACAGGACAGTGAATACTCCTCAACTGAGTACAGTGAAGGAGAGTTCATGGAACTTGATTATCCAAACACTGTTCCCTCACCTATGCCAGATCTCATGGAATGTGATTGGTGCACTGCCTCAGCTCCAGACTCTGTATGTTCCATATAACACAGAAGAATGAATGAAATGTAAATAATGTTTCTTGCACTGAATTCTACTATATGAAAGCCTGTCTTAACTGTGAAGCAACAGTTAAGCACTCATTATAAATATTGGTACCTTTTGACACAAAGGACTTTCTGTTTCTTGATTTTTATCTCTTATGTTGGACCTTTGCATTAACCAGGGAATAAAAGCCTTTATTTCCCTCCACCTGGTCTCTTTAATCAATAACGTCGTGACATAATGGCGTAATCTTTATGTCCGGGAACACCCTTGTGACTGTATTTATCTTCAGGATACATGCTTTTCTGCCTCAGCCTTTACCCTCAACAGGGAGGATTGAAGAGAACACAACCTTTGCACCTATCTGCTTCAGCCTCTGTGCCAGAGCCATGAAGCCACTTTTGATATGCTCAGAGGGATATCTGGCAGTATCATTTGTGCCGACATGGATGAGCAACATCGGGTAATAGTCATTAGGCTTGATGAGTCTCGGCAAATTCTCCATAACATCTTGGATTTTGGCACCTGGCAGGCAGAATACCTCTCTGGACATCAAGTCTGGTCAGCAGAAGAGAGTCACCAACCACCACTATCCTTTGCTTCCTTGTGGTCACTGATTCTGCAACTTTGTGGTGCTTGAGCTCTGGTTCTTCCCTTTCCTGGGATGCTTTCATCTCCTTTCAGGGCTGCATAATGGTTCTTCATTTCAAGGGCTGGGGGAGTTGGATTGGTGATTCTGCAGGTCCTGGTAACTTGTGTCCAACTTTCATCATTCTGCAGGCTCCCATCTTCACCTCTGTTGGAGAGCTTGGATGTATCAAGAAACATCTCATCAATGTACTTCTCACTGTCTTGAATGTTCCTCAGCCTCGCCACCTCTTCTCTAAGCACCTCAACTTGTTTTCTGAGAGCTTCAGCATGCAAGGACAGGCTTGATTTTCTCACACAGAGAACACTGGAGATTCTCACACAGGTGCAAAGAAATAAAAACTTCTCATAGCCAGAGGAAAGCTCTGCACATGCCAACTCTATCAATGTCATCACCAGGAAGTATGGTTGCATTACCCTGCTGTCTACAGAGAACCCCTGTTACAGGTAAGCAATTTTGCTTTGCAGCTAGGCCTAATGTGTTGCAGCTCACCTATAAGCAAGAGTAAAAATGTATAGAAAAATATTTACTTTTGCTGACATTAATGTACACGAAGGAGACTTGCCAATGTGTATTAGGATGGGAACATTGCTGTTTCCAAAAATCATTTGCAGGTCACTGATGCCTTTCTGCAGGGCAGAAAAACCATATGCTCTCTAAATATGTGAGGAATACACATACCTTCCTGTGGTGTGAAAAAATGTTTGTTTATGTTTACTGATGCTTAATTGATCACCCTATGTGGGCTATAGCAGGGCAGTTTACAAAACATAATTAAAAAGCATTAACCTCCAAATTTCTAGGCTGCAGGGTCATTAATCTTAACCCTTAAGCCACAAAAATTTTGCTCCTGACTTCCCAAAACAGGAATGCAATTAGACATTTTGTTAACTTTTGGTAAGGTCTCCATTGTAGAAATAAGCCCACACATTTTATAATATTTCTTAAGAAAATTAAACTCCAATTGATCTTCAGTATATCTCTGGGCGAGAGATCACATTGTACCCTTAAAATCATAATCACCTTACTCCCTGTAGAATACTTATTGGGGCTGCATCCACCAATTAATTTACATGTTTAGCCCTTTCAGAATTAATCTGAAAAGGTAAAAAATAGTTATACATAACCGATGGCAAGTTAAACTAGGTCGCTTAAAGTTGCAAAACAACAGTAGGGAGATAAGCTTAACAAAACAAGCTAAGATGCATTTTTTAAGGAGACAAAATAAATAGGCCGAAAATGATTCAGACACTTTCCTGTTTTGGTATTACTTACAGAAGAAGATTTTTGTCATTTTGTACATTTTTTTAAAGAACAGATTTTCACATCTTAAACTTTTTATAGGGCTTTAATAAATTTTGAAGCTTTTCAAACATTTTTGTCAAACACTAGGCCTAAATAATGAATCATAGCAAATTGGAGCAACTAGCTCCTGCACTTAAAATAAAACTTCCAGTTCCATTGAAACTCTTTAAATGTATTACTGTAGCTACTTGCCTCACTGCTGCCACTCACTGTGTCTACACTGCACCTCTGTATTCCACCTGTAAATGAGCACAGGACTGAAAAATCAATGCACTTTGCAAAAATATTCACTGAATCTCTGAGATGAAGACTTCACTTCTGAGGCATCCTCTCAGCAGGGGACCGATTTTCTCACCAAGCCACCTCCTGGTAAGGTCCTGTTGACGGAGTAGTGCTTCACTGTCCTATCATCTTTTGCAATCAGGATCTCATGCTTCCAAATGGATCTTCCCACCTGCCACAGATGAAATTGTGCATTGATGGTTGCTTATATCAATGGATCTTCCTTGCTATATGTAGTGAAAGTGGGATCAGGTCTCATGCGATTGTAGATCTTGTCTCTCACCCATTTGTTCACTGCATTCATGATGGGCAGAGTCCCGTAAGGGTACTCCACCTTCCAAGTTTCCCATATGTAAAATCAAATGAATCTTGCTGCTCAACAAACACCAGGCCTTAAGTCTTTCTCCTAGGCAGCTTCAAAGAGAATTTGATCTAGATGCAAGCCGTTACTTTTGGTGGCTTCAACTTAGGAATTGTCTTCAAAAATGTTCAGTGAATGTAGCCTTCCTGTCACAAGAATTTTAATTGGGGGTACAATGCCCTAAGTGGTCAGCCAGGGTTTTAAATATCCTATGACTATTCAGTGGCAGTATCTGGATAGTGACTGTCGTTGAATATCAGGATTGTGCGGCAACTATCCGAATAATCACACTTATCCAGATAGTGGCTAAAAATTGATATTATTAGGATACGTTCTATGGATAGCAACTTAGCCCAACTTTTAAAGCAGGCCAGGGTACCTACATAACTTGTCTAGATAGCAGGTAAAAATTGCAGCCATCAGGATAATTGGCAATTATTTGTATAGTTGCCACACTGCCCTGCCCATGGACTGCTCCAGCACTATCTGCATTATCTGGATAATGTCACTGAATATCTTTCTCAGTACCTTTATCCAGATAACCTCTGTGGTTACCAAGAAAAGGGCTTGTGGAAATTGATCCCACAGTCTTGTTGTTCTATAGATCAATCAAGTTGTAGACAGAAAGCAGGTGTACAAGGCTTGAAAAGGTATGGGCAAATGATTTTAAAGTAGAAATAGCATCTAAAAACTGGGATATGTTTTGAGCCTAATCCATACAATCTTCAGTGTCTGCAGTGGTAATCCAGTCTCCATATTTTGTGTTACATAGAGCAGTTTGGATGCCTGGAATTTTTGCCAGGTTTTTTGATTATCTCCTATTTCTGTAGTATGGGAGTTGGACCCCCTATTGCATATGAAATTCTACTGCAAAAATTAAGTGCAATTTTTTGACCAAATACATAAAGCCACATTAGTGTAATGGTTTACCTCACAGTTCCTCATATAAGTAACTGTGAATCAGAAATCAAAGATTTTACAGAAAGTGCTGAGTAAAGAAAAGGCCAAGTTGCTGAGCATTCTGATTGCTGTGGCAATGAAACAGATAGGGGGTTATTCTGTGCTACAATAGCTGGGATGGACGGCCCAATGGGACGCCCATCCCTGCTATTTGTTCCGGCTCCTGCCCCTGACTAACTTCCCCGCCGGTTGTTCGGGAAGTTAGACGGGGATGGGGAAGAAGTGGCCCAAGGGCGGAGTCTGGGCCGGCAGTGGGTGGTTGCTGGCCCTGGACGTACAGGGCCGATTCTAAAATCCAGGGCTGGCAAAATGTCCGGGAAAGTTATTCCACCTCTGAGGTGGAATAACTTCCCTGGACGTGTCTTAATTTTAATGCCAGGGCATGGATAGTGCAGGGGGCAAGGGAACATTCCCTGCAGCCCGACCCTGGCCTTAGGAGGCCTGATCAGGGGTCACAGGATTGTTCGCAATTCTGATCCCGTGGTGCTAGATATGCCCCGTGGGATTAGAATCGCGATCCCCTCTGTGCATCCGGTTCAGACCAGATGCACAGAGGGGATCTACCTGCAGGATGGAATCAGGCCCTTACTGAAAAACTGGGAAGGCAATACTAACGTTAACTTTCATGCATGATAGGGTCAGGTTTGCATAAGAAAAGCATGAGACACTGGCAGCAGAAAACAAGAGCAGTCTGCATTACCACTGTAAGGTATATGCCTTTGTGGAGAACTTTTGTTTAGCATAAGAGAGAGGGGTATGAACAGCACCATGTATGCATTTAAACAGGCATGTGAATGCAAGTAATATTCTGGACACACCCACTGTTTGTGCTCTTAACTCTATTATTCTGTTGTTGAAAAGACCATAAAAGGCCCAGAACAAAAATTATTTTTTTTAAACTTTTGTCTGATGATTTTACTTTACTAATCATGTTGGTCCAGTCTCTGGTTCTTCTTTCTATTATCCTCATAACTCAGTTTCCAGGGATACCTGTCCATTTGCCATATCTTTTCTCTTCTGCTGTCTTCTTTATTTTGTCCCTTACATCCATGCCTGACTTTGTTCTTTCACTTTCAGCTTTCTTCCTTTTATTTTTCTGCCTCTCTGTTCACTAAAATTTTGCTCTTTCTTCTCACCATCCAGTCTTCCAGTTCCCTTTTTTTACAGCTTCAATTTATACCTTTCAATCTCCCTTTCCTCTTGACCATGTTCAGTATCTCCCCTTCCACAAATCCATGTTGAGCATCGCTCCTCTTTTCTTCCGCTCTGCCCATATCCAGCATCTCTCCTCTCTCATCCTAATTGAGCGTATTTTGCTGCTTTTTTTTATCTTATTAAAGCCTTAGGGCTGTGATTCCCAAGCTGTGGTTCATATCATCAGTGGATGTGGACATAGAAACAGGGTTGTTTCACTTCCCTCTGGACCTCCATTGTGACCTAGCCCAACAATTGTAATAAGCATGGGAGTGTGAGTCAGTGAATGTTCACAAGCCCTGCCTCTTCCTACTATATCAGGCTTCTTGTTAGTCTGCAAACCCATTCAGAATACTGGGCTCTGTAAGTACACACTGACACCCTAGACCCTTGTGCTGACTGCAGCTACTGTTGATTTCATACTTTGGATATCTGGAGGAGGGAGGAGAAAGCGGATGAGGGAGAGAAGGGAGATCTTCACCATCATCAGGGGATCATGTGAATTTTTATGTGTTAAAATGGGGTCTTATTAGATAGAGGTTTGAGAAACACTGCTGTAGGTGTAGGAGGTTTCAGAGATGGTGATAATGGTGCAAGAGATAATGGTGTTGGGGCCACTTGGCAATAGTGATCATAGCATGATTGCATTTGATTTAATAAATGGAGG
This sequence comes from Ichthyophis bannanicus, assembly GCA_033557465.1. Lineage (NCBI taxonomy): Eukaryota > Metazoa > Chordata > Amphibia > Gymnophiona > Ichthyophiidae > Ichthyophis > Ichthyophis bannanicus. Next base: position 399,871,863 of record CM066036.1, read on the forward strand.
GAGGGTGGCAAGGAAATCCACAGTATGACCTTTTAACTTTCAAAAAGGCGACTATGATAAAATGAGGAAAATAGTTACGAAAAAACTAAAAGGAGCAGCTGCAAAGGTTAAAGATTTACATCAAGCATGGACATTGTTTATAAATACTATCTTGTAAGCTCAGACCACATGTATTCCATGCTTTAAAAAAGGTGGAAGGTAGTCCAAAAAACTGCAGCATGGTTTAAAGGTGAGTTCAGAGAGGCTGTTGTAGCCAACACAGCGTCTTTCAGGAATTGCAAAATGGAGCCAAATGACAAAAATGGAAAACATAAGCACTAGCAAGGCATTTATAAGAAAGTAAAGAGAATTTGAAAAAATGTTTGCCGTGCAAGCAAAAATGCATAATAAAAACTTTTTAAAGTGCATTCATAGCAAAAAACCTGTGAGAGAATCAGTAAGAAAATTAGATGATAGAGGTGTAAAAGAGACAATAAGGGAGGACAAGGCCATAGTGGAGAGACTGAATGAATTCTGAATGAATGGGTAAATATTGATTGGTTGTTTATTCCATCAAAAAGTAGAAAAACTATAGGATATGCAATGAAGCAATTAAGACTAATAAAAGAAAATATATTTTCACTTAACAAATAATCAAACTCTGGAAATCGTTCCCAGAAGAAGCAGTAAAAGCTGCTAGTGTAGCTGGGTTTAAAAAAAGATTTCGATAAGTTCCTGAAGGAAAGGTCCATAAACTATACCATTATTAAAGAGGGCCAAGGAAATCTACTGCTTACCCCTGGACAAGCATTGTGTATCTTTTTGGGAACCTGCCAGGGACATGTGACCTGAATTTGCCACTGCTGGAAACAGGATACTGGGCTTGATGGACCTTGGTCTGACATAGCAAGGTATTTCTTACGTTCTTATAGGAGGTATTCTTATGAGATTGCTGTAGGAAGGTAAAAGACAGTCCTTAGACTACAGCATAGGGAAGGGGAGGGGGAGGGAGAGAGCTGAAGACTCGATCTGGAAGAGAAGACATATACAGTTACAGACTAAGGTTGGCAGGATGGGAGATGATGAGTGGCAGGCAGCTGCCAAAGGTAAACATTTACTTTGAGTTTAGAGAGCTTAAGGCAATTATATTTACATTTCAAAATAAATTTTTAATATTCTGAGTGTAATAACTGACACCAAATATACTTAAGTGCCATATGTTTGCATTATTTGCACTATTTTCTGAATTAAGAAAGAACTAAAAGGAGCAGTTGCAAAGGTTAAAGACTTACATCAACCTTGGGTGTTGTTGAAAAATACTACCTTGGAAGCCCAGAACAGCTGTATTCCATGCTTTATGAAAAGTGGAAGGAAGTCCAAAAAACTGCCAGCATGGTTTAAAGGTGAGGTCAGAGAGGCTGTTGTAGCCAACATAGCGTCTTTCAGGAATTGCAAAATGGAGCCAAATGACAAAAATGGAAAACATAAACATTAGCAAGGCATTTATAAGAAAGTAAAGAGAATTTGAAAAAATGTTTGCTGTGGAAGCAAAAATGCATAATAAAAACTTTTTAAAGTGCATTCATAGCAAAAAACCTGTTAGAGAATCAGTAAGACAATTAGATGATAGAGGTGTAAAAGATACAATAAGGGAGGACAAGGCCATAGTGGAGAGACTGAATGAATTCTTTGCTATGGTATTTACTGAGGAAAATGTAGGAAAGTTGCCCATTCCTAAAATGGTGTTTAAAGGTGAGGTATCCGAAGAGATGAAACAAATTTCAATAAACCGGAGATGTATTAGAACTATTTGATAAAGAGTATCGAATCACCTGGACTGGGTGGTATATATACGAGGATGCTGAAAGACCTGAAATATGAGATTGCAGACCTACTAATCTGTTTAACTATCATTAAAATTATCTGTATTTATTTATTTATTTATTTATTTTATTTATTTATTTAGTTTACACTTATATACCGCTACTTCCAGCGATCAGCAGCGGTTTGATTGCCAATTTGGGAGATGTCAAATCAGGACAGGAAAATCGGGTCATATATACATAGTTTTAGGGTTTGGCACAGCATGCAGGGTTAGACACTTCAAAAGTTAGGTTTACAATATTTACATATTTACAGTTCTCTAATAATTACATTTACACAGGTCGGCACCATGGTGTCACTTTTTTACATCAGGTTATAGTGACATTTAAAAAGATGGGTTTTTATTTTCCTTCTGAAGTCATTTATGTCTTTTATAGCTCTCAGTTCATGTGGTAGATGATTGGAGAATGGCCAATGTAACACCAATTTTTAAAAAGGGTTCCAGGAGTAATACAGGAAACTACAGACCAGTGAGCCTGACAGCGGTACTGGGCAAAATGTTAGAAAACATTATAAAGAAGAAGATTACTGAACATGTTGATAGTCATGGTTTAATGGGGAAAAGCCAACATGGATTTAGCCAAGGAAGTTCTTGTCTTAGTAATCTGTTATATTTTTTTGAAGGTGTGAATAAACAGGTAGATAAAGATGAGATGGTTGATTATGGTGTATCTGGATTTTCAGAAAGCCTTTAACAAGGTCGCTCATGAGACACTCTTGGCAAAATTAAAAAGTCATGGGATAGGAGGCAGTGTACTATTGTGGATCAGGAACTGGTTAAAAAATAGAAAGCAAAGAGTAGGGCTAAATGGCCAATTTTCTCAATTGAGAAAGGTGAATGGTGGAATACCCCAGGGATCTGTGTTGGGCCTGCTGCTTTTTAACATATTCATAGATGACCTAGAAATGGTGCAAACTTGCTGCCATATGTTTGCAACTCTGGCTGCCATATGCTAAAAAGGATATGGCAGAATTAAAAAAGGGCCAGCTGGATTAGCAGCCACCGGGTGCAAGGGGGCAGGGGGTGGGGGGGGGCATGATGGGCTGTGGCTGGATTTTTAAGGGCCTGATGACTGTGGTTCGCCCTCTTGCCTCTCCAATCCAGAAAAAGTGAAGAGCACACCCATCCCCTTTCTTATCGCAGCATAGCCAGGGTTGGAGACACACCGGATCAAGCGCACAGCTGTACAATAGGGCATAGAGAGAGTGACCACAAGGATATTTGTCCTACCCCAGTTAGGGTCAATGGGTTTTCAGCAGGACCAGCGGGCAGTGCGCCTCCCCTCACTAGTATGGCAGAGGAGAGAGAGAGAGCACTTCGGTACCATGTACCCAAGTAGCCATGTGTACCGACCTTTGATGGACTGGGCTGGAAACCAGGAAGGTGTAACCCAGCTGCAACTGGGGGGCAAGTGCATGCTTTAATGGGGTGCTTCCCTTTACAGCGCTTTATGAAAATTGTGTATGGGTTCACGACAGTAATAGTAGTGGAGTAATTTGAGGAAGGGTGGCCTTTGACGGCTTTACCCCTATACCCGTACGCGCTGTGCATCTCAACAATAGGGTCAGTTAACTTAAGGCACGTTCATGATTTGTATATATGTTTGAGAATTGTACAGTATTATATGGTTCTGTGTGTACAGATTATGCTGTGGTCAAAAATTACTCAATAAATTATTTTGTTATGACAACTTGGTAGTCTATGCATTATGTCAACAGAAAAGGGATGTAAATGTGCAAGCGGACATGGGACAAGGGGATGGTGGGGGGGGGGGGCAATAGAGGGAAATGGCGGTGGGTTGGAAGGGGATATATTCTAGGCCTGGCTGCCACTTGCCCAGTTGAGTTACAGAGAAGAGTCGCCAAAATGGTAAAGGGGATGGAAAAATACTCCTATGAGGAAAGACTTAAAAGGTCTGGGCTCTTCAACTTGGAAAAGAAACAGCTGAGGGGAGATATGATAGAGGTCTATAAATTAATGAATGGAGTGGAATGGGTAAACGTAGATTGGTTGTTTATTCCATCAAAAAGTAGAAAAACTACAGGATATGCAAAGAAGCAATTAAGACTAATAAAAGAAAATATATTTTCACTTAACAAATAATCAAACTCTGGAAATCGTTCCCAGAGGAAGTAGTAAAAGCTGCTAGTGTAGCTGGGTTTAAAAAAAGATTTGGATAAGTTCCTGGAGGAAAGGTCCATAAACTATACCATTATTAAAGAGGACCAAGGAAATCTACTGCTTACCCCTGGACAAGCATTGTGTATCTTTTTGGGAACCTGCCAGGGACATGTGACCTGAATTTGCCACTGCTGGAAACAGGATACTGGGCTTGATGGACCTTGGTCTGACATAGCAAGGTATTTCTTATGTTCTTATAGGAGGTATTCTTATGAGATTGCTGTAGGAAGGTAAAAGACAGTCCTTAGACTACAGCATAGGGAAGGGGAGGGGGAGGGAGAGAGCTAAAGACTCGATCTGGAAGAGAAGACATATACAGTTACAGACTAAGGTTGGCAGGATGGGAGATGATGAATGGCAGGCAGCTGCCAAAGGTAAACATTTACTTTGAGTTTAGAGAGCTTAAGGCAATTATATTTACATTTCAAAATAAATTTTTAATATTCTGAGTATAATAACTGACACCAAATATACTTAAGTGCCATATGTTTGCATTATCTACACCATTTTCTGAATTAAGAAAGAACTAAAAGGAGCAGTTGCAAAGGTTAAAGATTTACATCAACCTTGGGTGTTGAAAAATACTACCTTGGAAGCCCAGAACAGCTGTATTCCATGCTTTAAGAAAAGTGGAAGGAAGTCCAAAAAACTGCCAGCATGGTTTAAAGGTGAGGTCAGAGAGGCTGTTGTTGCCAAAAAAGCATCTTTCAGGAAATGGAAAAAAGAGCCAAATGACGAAAACTGGAAACAGCACAAGCACTGGCAAGTTAAATGCAAGGCATTGATAAGGCAGGCAAAGGGAGAATTTGAGAAGAAGCTTGCTGTGGAAGCAAAAAGGCGTAATAAAGACTTTTTCAAGTACATTCGTATCAAAAACCTGTGAGAGTCAGTTGGTCCGTTAGATGATAGAGGGGTTAAAGGGGCACTAAGAGGAGACAAGGTGATAGCAGAGAGACTGAATGTATTCTTTGCTTCAGTCTTTACTGAGGAAGATGTAGGGATGTTACCAATGACTGAAGTGGTATTTAAAGGTGCAGAAGAATTGAAGGAAATATCAATACATCAGGAAGATGTATTACAACTATTTGATAAACTGAAGAGTAGCAAATCACCTGGACTGGATGGTATACATCCAAGGGTGTTGAAAGAACTGAAATATGAGATTGCAGAGCTGCTATTAGTAATCTGTGAACTATCATCAATATCATCTGTAATATCTGAAGATTGGAGGATGGCCAACGTAATGCCAATTTTTAAAAGGGTTCCAGGGGTGATCCAGGAAACTACAGACCGGTGAACCTGATGTCAGTACCGGGAAAAATGGTAGAAACTATCATAAAGAACAAAATTGCTGAACATGTAGATAGTCATGGCTTAATGGGAGAGAGCCAACATGGCTTTAGAAAAGGAAGATATTGTCTTACTAATCTGTTATGTTGTTTTGTTTTTTTTGAAGATGTGAATAAACACATAGACAAAGGTGAGTCAGTTGATATAGTGTATTTGGACTTTCAGAAAGCCTTTGACAAGGTCCCTCATCAGAGACTTTTGGCAAAACTAAAGTGTCATGGGATAGGAGGCAGTGTAGTATTGTGGGTCAGGAACTGGTTAAAAGACAGAAAGCAGAGGGTAGGGTAAATGGCCAATTTTCCAAATGGAAAAAGGTAAATAGTGGTATACCCCAGGGTTCTGTGCTGAGTCTGCTGCTTTTTGACATATTCATAAATGACCTGGAAAAGGGAATAACGAGTGAGATTATCAAATTTGCAGATGACACAAAACTATTTAAAGTTGTTAAAACCCATGAGGATTGTGGAAAATTGCAAGAGGATCTTGATAAATTGGAAGACTGGGCATCAAAATGGCAGATGAAATTTAATGTGAACAAGTGTAAAGTTATGCACCTAGGCAGGGGCGACCAAAGAAGGGTGTGGGTCCATGTGCGGAGATTAATTGTGGGGTCTCATTTGCATAAGGAGCCTCATGGGAGGGAGGAGTGGCCTATTGGTTGGGGCAAGCTACCTCAGGCCAGAAGGTCAGGGGTTCAAATCCCACTAGAGGACAGCAACCTTGGGCCAGAAGGACTGGGGTTTCTAGTCCCACAGGTGCTCCTTGTGGTCTTGAGCAAGCCACTCAACCCTCCATTGCCCATGTTCCCTGTAAGTATTAGCATGTGTCTCATATCCCCTCATGTTAAATGTGTCCCCAAATTGTGTTGTGACCCCCTTGATTGAAGGATAAGGTAGTATACAAAACTCTCTAAATAAATCATTTGCGTAATGTTAACATGCGCTTTTAGTAAACATGCCTTTTACTGAGTGTCTGAATAAAGAAAGACTAACAGATTTCTACATTACTATATTGCAGTGACAACCACCAGGCCCATTAGGAAGTACTACAAACACTGATTATTTAGAACCCATAGCAAATCCACCATATCATAACAGCACTATCAGGACTCATAGAGCACCAAACCCTACCTGTCAAAAGGCAACACTGCAGATATTAAAACCAGTACATCTCAGAGAATACCAATACATCTCACTGGGGGAAAGAGAACAAGTGGGACTGTCAAATAGAAACAATATGAACAAAATACCTCAACTTGCTTACACATGCAGAACATAGACTGTCACCACACAAAGAACAAGGGATCACAATTTAGAAATAGGAAGATGATAATTAAATTGGGAACCCCAAAAGCCAAACATGAAATGTACAACACTGGAGAAATAAAACTATAAATTAATTTCCGCTTGCATTAAACAAAAACGCGAAGATATAAGCAATACACACTTCCCAGACCTGACATATTCTAGTTAATAAATTCAAAATAAAAAGTATTTTTCTACTTCTGTTTGGGATTTTATTTTTCAGCTGTAATTGTTCCAATCACTTTCTTCTGGTTTCTTCGTGTTCTTCTGCGAGCTGTCCATTTGTCCTTTTTCTCTTTTAGATTTTTTCCATTCTCTCTCTATATCTGCTTTAACAAACTGATCTTTCCCTTTTCCCTCACGCTGGTGGCTGTATCTGTGAAGCTGCGAATGCTGGGAAAAGTTAAAGGGCATTGCCTTTAATCTCTCCCGGCATTCGCAGATTCACAGATACAGCCGCCAGCGTGAGGGAAAAGACTCCTCACACTGGCGGCTGTGCAGAGGGAGCCAGGGCCCCGCGCGGGCTTCCCCAGCTCCCTCTGCAGCCATCCACATTGTACAATAATGGAGTTCGCGCAGGGGCCTGTGCGAACAACATTATCACACAATGGACGGGCCGGCCCTGGTAGTAGTAGTAGTGACAAACAAATGCATTAATTTTGAAACTCCTCATTAGCGCTCCTCTCTTTTCCCACCCTGCACCCCTACTTGGGAACTCCACTCATCAGGCAAATCTCTTATCTGTGCCCTTCTCTTCCACTGCCAACTCCAGACTTTGTTCATTCCCCCTTAATATATCATATGCCTGGAACAGCCTACCATCATGCTCTAGTCTCCAGTCTTATTCAAATCCAGGATGAAAAACCCACCTCTTCGAGGCTGCTTTTGGATCCTGTCCCCCTTATTCTCCATTTTACCACCCATGGTTTCTACCCTGCAACAATCCTAAGATGTAGAATACAGAAAACATACACAAATATTCATAAAGCAATACAAAAACTCATAACAAAAGCCATACGACAGAAATTAGCTATACAGTCTTGCATAGTCTATGAGCTCTATTGGGAAGGAGTTGTCTCTTATATGTACAGTGCTGCACATGCCCTGTAGCCAGGGGCGGCCCAAGGGGGGTGCGGGGCCATGTGCGGAGACTCAGTGCGGGGCCTCATTTGCATAAGGTGCCTAATTTGCATAAATATTTGCATAATGTTACCATACACTAACTCTTAGTAAACATGACTCTTAATGAGTGTATGGATAAAGAAAGACTAAAAGATTTCTACATTACTATAATCCAGTGCCAACTGCCAGGCACATTAGGAACTACTACAAACACTACCCATTTAGAACCCATAGCAAACCCACCGTATCCTAACAGCACTACCTGGACTAACAAAGCACCATACCCTACCTATCAAAAGGCAACACTGCAAATATTAAACCAATTCATTTCAGAGAATAACAATACATGACCTACTGGGGAAAGAAAACAAGTGGCAATGTCAAATGGGAATTACATAAACAGAATACCTCAGCTCAGTTACACATGCAGAACATAGACCAACACCAAACAAGGAATCACAATTTAGAAACAGGAAGACAATAATTAAACTGGGAACCCCAAAAGCCAAACTTGGAATGTACAACACTGTAGAAATAAATCTATAAATTAATTTCCTCTTGTACTAAACAAAGCGCAGACGTTAATGATGCACATTTCCTAGAGCTGACATATTCCAGTTAATAAATTCAAAATAAAGAGATATTTTTCTACCTTTTGTGCATTTTTTTCAGTTGCAATTGCTCCAGCTACTTTCTTCTGGCTTCTTCGTGTCTTCTGCTAACTCTCCATCGTCTGCTGTCCATTTGTCCTTTCTTCTCTCTTCTAGTTTTTTTCCATCCTCTCTCTACATCTGCCTTAACATACTAATCTTTCTCCTTTTGCTGTTTCCTCATTCCTATTTCATCCACTCAAATTTTACCCCTCCATCCTCAATCCCCACTTACTTTCCCAATATCTGGCCAATTGTAGATTTGTCTTCCCTCCCACACAAAATATTTTTCCCTCTCCATTTCACTCTCCCAGCTCCATCCCATTCTAATCCTCCCCCAACATCAGCTCCCTTCTATTTCCAGCCCCACCCAGCATCCGCTCCCTTCTAGTCCCTGCATCAGCCCATTTCCAGTCCTAGCCCCCATCAGCCCATTTCCAATCCTATCCTAGCCGCACCATCAGCCCATTTCCAGTCCTAGCTCCCCCATCCATTTCCAGTCCTATCCGAGTCCCTCCATCAGCTAATTTCCAATCCCAGCCCCCCATCAGCCCATTTCTAGTCCTTTCCTAGCCCCACCATCAGCCCATGTCAAATCCTAGCTCCCTTCCACTCAGCCCATTTCCAATCTAAGCCCCCCATGACCCTACTTCCAGTTCTAGCCCCTCCGTGAGTCCATTTCAATTCAAGCCCCCATTACAGCCCATTTCCAATCTTAGCACCCCCCAACAGCCCATTCCCAAACCTATCCTAGCCGCTCCATCAGCCCATTTCCTGTCCTAGCCCCCCCACTCAGCCCATTTCCAATCCTAGCTCCCTCCTCTCACAGCCCATTTCCATTCCAAGCCCATCAGCTATTTGCAGTTCAAGCCCCCCTTCCACTCAGCCCATTTCCATTCCAAGCCCCCGTCCCCATCAGCTATTTGCAGTTAAAGCCCCCCTTCCACTCAGCCCATTTCCAGTCCTAGCAACCCCCCCAGCACATTACCAGTCCTAAGCCCCCCCATAGCCCATTACCAGTCCTAAGCCCCCCACAACCCATTACCAGTCCTAAGCCCCCCACAACCCATTACCAGTCCTAAGCCCACCATCAGCCCACTTCCAGTCCTAACCCCCATCAGCCCATTTTCAGTCTTACCCCCCCCCACAGCCCATTACCAGTCCTACCCCCATCACCCCATTTCCAGTCCTAGCCCCCCCATAGCCCATTACCAGTTCAAATCCCCCCATCAGCTCACTTCCAGTCCTAACCCCCAACCCCCCATTTTCAGTCTTAGCCCCCCCATAGCCCATTACCAATCCTAACCCCCCCATCAGCCCACTTCCAGTCCTACTCCCCATCAGCCCATTTCCAGTCTTAGCCCAACGCCCCATAGCCCATTACCCGTCCTAACCCCCACATCAGCCCACGTCCAGTCCTAACCCCCCATAACCCCATTTCCAGTCCTAGCCCCCCCATAGCCCATTACCAGTCCTAACCCCCCCATCAGCCCACTTCCAGTTTTAGACCCCCATAGTCCATTACCTGTCCTAACCCCCCATAGCCTATTACCAGCCCTAACCCCCCCATCAGCCCACTTACAGTCTTAGCCCCCCCCCATAGCCCATTACCAGTCCTAACCCCCCTCCCCCCATCAGCTCAGCTAGATAATTAAAAAACACAAACCGGCTGCGGCTGCTGCTGCCACTGCCACCGTGGCAGTGGCAGAATCGAGTACCCCGCGGGGCCCCCCCTGCCCTGCAGAATCCTCCTTTCAGCATCAGCTCCCAAAGCGCGGGCTTTTCAGAGCCGCGAAGGGAGAGCTTCTCCTCTCGCGGCTCTGTTAATCCCGCCGCGGGGCTGATGGGAAATCAGCCCGCAGCGGGATTAACAGAGCCGCGAGAGGAGAAGCTCTCCCTTCGTGGCTCTGAAAAGCCCGCGCTTTGGGAGCTGATGCTGAAAGGAGGATTCTGCAGGGCAGGGGGGGCCCCGCGGGGTACTCGATTCTGCTGCTGCCACGGTGGCAGTGGCAGCAGCAGCCGCAGCCGGTTTGTGTTTTTTTATTATCCCGCGGCGGGATTAACAGAGCCGCGAGAGGAGAAGCTCTCCCTTCGCGGCTCTGGCAGCCGACACTGAGGGTGTTGATGCTGAAAGGAGGATTCTGCAGGGCAGGGGGGGTCCCGCGGGGTGCTCGATTCTGCTGCTGCCACTGCAGCAGCGACAGCAGCAGCCAAAGCCAGTTTGTGGGTTTTTTTAAAATCTAGCTGGGCTGATCGCTGATGCAAGATGTTTTTGGCGCGGGGCCCCCTGAAACGCGGGGCCTTGTGCAAAAAACATTCTTGCTCAATGGACGGGCCGGCCCTGGCCTCCAGCATGAAAAGCATCGTTTTCCCTCATGCTGGCGGCTGTTACTTTGAAACGCACTGAATGTCGGGAAAGTTTAAAGAGCATTTCCCAGCATTCGCGCACTTCACAGTAACAGCTGCCAGCATGAGGGAAAACGGTGCTTTGCATGCTTGCGGCTGTGCAGAGGTGAGCCGGGGTCTTGTGCTGCTTCCCTGGCTCACCTCTGAAGCTATCCATTGTGCAAGAATGAATTTTGAGCGGGGCCCCTTGAAGCTCACAATGGACGGGCTGGCCCTGTCCCCAGTTCTTCCAAGTCCTTCTCAGTATCTACCCATCTTTCTGCATCCTGTTTCATATCCCAGATCATACCTTTCATTCATTCACATTGTCCTCAGTGTTTTCTTAATACCTGACTCCCTGCTTAATTTCTTAGCCCCCATTTCCCCACTAACCAAGCCCTGAGTGCACATTCAGACTCCTGATATCCAGCCAGTTCCTGTGTTCTTCTGCTTCCTCACACATCCTTCTAGTTCTGACTCACGTTGGAGCCCTGTGCTTTCTTCTATCCCCATGTTCCCAGTAACTGTCCTCCTCCTTGCCACTTTCACTATAATCTGTTTCTCTTGTCTCTCCTGCACCTCCTTCTCCCCTCCCTCGGTATGCACCCACCTGTCTCTCTCCCCCAACCCCCAAGCATTGGCACCTCCCCTTTTCTACCTCCCACATTCCTTTCTCTCAGCATCTACCATTATCAACCTTCTTATCCTATCCCCAGCCCCAGCATCAGAACCTTCTTCCAAAATCAGCCCCTTTATCCAAACTCAATCCCCAAACTCAGCATCTGTCAGAATCAGCCTCATCTCCCATCCCCAGCTTCTGCTGATATTAGTCCTCTTCTTCCATCATCAGCTCCTGCATTACTCCCAGTTTCCTTTTCCCAGCCTATGCATCAGGTGATTTTCCCAAAATCACTCTCTTCTCCCAACCAAACCCCCAGCATCTGACAGTATCAGCTCCCTTCCCCTATCCCCAATATCTGCCAGCATCCGTCCTCTTCTCATATCCCAAGCACCTTTCTCCCAGTCCCAGGATCAGATCCTCTTCCCAGAAACAGCCCCTTCTCTCAACTCAGTCCTCAGAATCTGGGAGTACCAGCCCCTCCTCACATCCCCAGTTTCTATTAGCATCCGTCCTTGTCTTTTACCCCCTCCCCCCCTGCCATTCAGCATCTCTCCTCTTCCCCCTTCCCTTGAAATTTATTTTTTTATTTATTTATTTATGCTTTTCTTTTATACCGCTTTTTCCAGAGATCAAAGGCGGTTTACACTTAACATATAATGAACATGCTTTACATGGAACAGCGTTTTTCATAACTATGTACAATTAACTTTTCATGAACAGTAACATGGAACAGTGTTTTTTCATAACTATATACTTTTCATGAACAATAACATGGAACAGTGTTTTTTCAATAACTATATACACTTAACTTTAGCTAGTAATGCTGTAACTATTTGCATTAATCATTCATTATTAATCGTAGTTTGTAGGAGTTGCTTTTTCTTAAGTGTATTGAGGTTTGAGGCTTTTTGATCTGTGGTTAAGGAGGATTGTTATGGAGGTGTAGTGTGAGGGATGGAGTGGATTCATTAAGATTTATAAAGTGTTCTGTAAACAGATATGTTTTTAGTTCTTTCCGGAATATATGGAGATCTTTTATTTTGCGGAGGCTTAGCGGAAGTTTATTCCACATGATGGGGGCTGCATATGAGAAGGCTCTTGAGCTTGTGGTTTTTTTTGATTTTCGGATGGATTTTTTTATGTCTAGAGAGTGGGTTGCGTTTTGCCTGCGGGTTCTAAGTTCTTTTGGAGCATGTATCAGAGTGGCTAGATGTGAGGGTGAGATGCCGTTGATAAGTTTAAATGTGGTTAAGAGTATTTTGTACAATATTCTACTATTTATGGGAAGCCAGTGTAGTTCGGCGAGGATGGGAGTTATGTGGTCAGTGAGGCGAGCATTTGCTGTTACTCGAGCACAGATGTTTTGAGCTCGTTGGAGTATATTGGTATTTGTGAGAGGGAGGCCGATAAGTAGACTATTACAATAGTCGAAGTGTGGAGTGATGAGTGTGCTGATAACAGACCTGAAGTCATGTGTGTCTAAAAGTGGTCGTAAGTGTTGAATGGTCTTAAGTTTATAGAATATGGTTTTCACTGTTTGTTTTATGTGAGGGAGCATACTAAGTGTGTGATCTATTATGATGCCTAGGTATTTTACTTCTTTTTTAACTGGGATTATTGTGTTGTTGATTGTTATGGTTTCGGGGAGAGTAGTGTCTGGTTTCCTTGAAACGAACATTACTTCATTTTTTTTTAAGTTGATGCTGAGGTTATTATTTTCTAGCCAAGTATTTGCTTCGCTGATACAGTTTAGTAAGTTCTGGTAGGTGGGATTATTTGTGTTTACCGGTAGTGTGAGCATGATATCGTCTGCGTATATGTAGTGGTTGACTTTATATTTTTTAAATATATTTGTGATGGGTTGAAGATACAGGTTGAAAAGGAGGGCTGATAGGGCCGAGCCCTGTGGAATACCTTGTCCTTGTGTGAAGGGTTCTGAGGTGTTTTGGCCTAGTTTAACGCGTATCGATCGGTTTGTAATGTATGATATAAACCATTGTAGAATTGTTCCTCCTATTCCTAGGTTTAGGAGTCTGTTAATGAGTGTGTTGTGGTGGACATTGTCAAAGGCACCAGCTATATCAATGAATATGAGGATGTAACCTTGGTTACATGTGTCAGTGCCTTTGATGAGGTCATCCATGAGTGTTATTAGTAAGGTTTCGACTCCGTGGGATGGGCGGAAGCCGAATTGGTGTGAGTCAAGTGGTGCATGTGTGTCGATAAAATCTTGTAATTGGAGTTGTATGATTTTTTCTATTACATTGGCAATAAACGGTATGCTGGCTATGGGCCTGTATGAGTTCGGGTCTATAGGATTGAGTTTATTATTTTTTATTATCGGGCGTAAGGATGTAAGTTTTAAGGCATCTGGCATGATGCCCTGGGATAGTGATTGGTTTACTATATTTTGTATATGGATAGCCAGTTCAGTTTTGGTGTTTTTTATCCATGATACGGGGCATGGATCCAGGGGGGAGGTAGTGGTGTTGATCATTGATATGACATTGAGGAGGTGTTTTTGATCAATGTCTTGAAAGGTTGTCCATTTATTGGTTGGTTTTAAGTCCGTGAGTGTTGTTATGGTTGTGTTAGATGATTTATTTCTTAGTTTGTTAGCAAAATGAGTTGCAAGAGTTTGAGCACTTATCGTTGATTGTTCAGGTTCTGGAGTTTGGGTTCGTGTTAGTGTTTTTATAATTGCGAATAATTCTCTCAGGCGGTTGATTGCCATATTTATTACTTTTGTGTGATATTCTCTTTTCGATCTATTAATTGTGTCTTTGTAATTGTTGAGAAGACTCAGGTATTGAGCTTTATTATTGCTTGTTTTAGATTTCCTCCATCTTTTTTCTTGTTTTCTAAGTTGCTTTTTTAGGTTAGAAAGGTCTTTATTAAACCATTTTTCTGACTTTTTTTTTATGAGTTGTTTTTGAGAAACTTGGGTGGGAGTTCCTGCTTCTTTTATTATTGAGTTCCATTGGTCTATTAAGGTGTTGACTTCCGTCGAGTTATTTGTAAGGTCTGTGATGAGAAGGATATCAGGTTTTTTATCAGTGATTATGTCATTAATTATTGGTATTTTATTTCGTATGGATCTTGCATTTATGAGGATGAATTTTCTGATGGTGTTCGTGTCTGAAGATCTGTTTGTAGGTTTGTCTTGTTGGAGATTTATTTGTATTAGTCTTGAATGTCTGGGGGTGTTAGGACGGTGGGTTTGGTTGAGTGTATATGAGTATGGTTGTGATGTGTTTTTGTATGTGTTGTGAATGATGGGAATGGTGTTATATGCTGTTGGATTTGGTTCGTGTGCATAGATGTTGTGAGCTAGGTGAATGGTTAGTATGGTGATAAGAAGGTAGGATTGATACTTTGTGAGATCCATGTTTCTTCTGGAATGTGTTGTGTTATGAATGAAATTACTAGCAGCAGAAAAAATCAGACAGAGGTTAAGGATGAGATTACTAGCGACAATAAGAATTGTGACTGAGCTACTGGCAACAGTAACTGAGCGATTGGTAACAGTAATTGTAATTGTAAATGAGCTACTGGCAACAGTAAATCAGATAGTGATTACTGAGGAGACTACTAACAGCAGTAGCAATCAGACAGTAATATAAATGGCTTACTGACAACAGTAAAGATCATACAATGGTGTAAGCTAATATAGTTTAGCAATAGTCTGTTTAGATGGTCTAACTATTAGACGCGTTCAAAGTAGGCTATACTTGCTGCTTTGAAGATCTGGTTGATATGTTGAAGGTACGCAAGCTCGATCCTAGGAGAGCTCCAGCAGTACAAAGGATCTTGTAGTGGGGTTTTTTCTTCGTTGTCTTCTGTGTCTCAGTTCTGGATTTGTATGTCCTAAGCGCCTTAGCCTAAGGGCTGTGCCAAAGGGCCTTCTGGCGCGGGCCCGCCAGGCGCGGTCACGCCTGCAGCGTGCTCTTTTTAAGCAGGGGAGCTGGTGCCCGATTGGCTGCAGGAAGAGCAGGAGGTGAGCTGCAAATTCACCGCGGGAGTCCCGATGCTGGCTGGAGGTCCGATCGCAGAGAGGCTTTCTCTATGCAGCGTGCTCTTTTTAAGCAGGGGAGCTGGTGCCCGATTGGCTGCAGGAAGAGCAGGAGGTGAGCTGCAAATTCACCGCGGGAGTCCCGATGCTGGCTGGAGGTCAGATCGCAGAGAGGCTTTCTCTGTGCAGCGTGCTCTTTTTAAGCAGAGAAGCTGGTGCCCGATTGGCTGCAGGAAGAGCAGGAGGTGAGCTGCAAATTCACCACGGGAGTCCCGATGCTGGCTGGAGGTCCGATCGCAGAGAGGCTTTCTCTGTGCAGCGTGCTCTTTTTAAGCAGGGGAGCTGGTGCCCGATTGGCTGCAGGAAAAGCAGGAGGTGAGCTGCAAATTCACCGCGGGAGTCCCGATGCTGGCTGGAGGTCCGATCGCAGAGAGGCTTTCTCTGTGCAGCGTGCTCTTTTTAAGCAGGGGAGCTGGTGCCCGATTGGCTGCAGGAAGAGCAGGAGGTGAGCTGCAAATTCACCGCGGGAGTCCCGATGCTGGCTGGAGGTCCGATCGCAGAAATGGTCCAGCACGTCCTCCCCCCCCCCTAATATTCTAGCATCTCTCACTCTCTTCTTTCTCCCTCCATCCAGCATCTTTCCCTTTTCTCCTCATCCCCCTGAGGTTCAGCATTTCCACCTCTCTGGGCTTAATAAAGTTATGGGCCCCGCTATTCAAAGACATTTACATAGTTTACAGAGCTGCTTAGTGCTGCTGAATATCACTGAGTAATGTCGCTATATGCCACAATGCTAACTGCTGTGCATCAGAGTGTGTCGTGGGTGGTACCCAGGGATAACCGTGCAGCGGCAATTTTCAGCTGCGGCCCGGTTATCCCTCAGTGGCGAAATCTGTCCTAACGTTTGCTGCCAGAACTGACCAAACAGCGGCTGGATATGGCCACTGCATGGTTAGCTTCTGCGCTATGTGCAGTTGTGTGGCAACCCCAGATATTCAATGACGGTGGCTGGATATGGCTGCTGCATGGTTAGCTTCTGCGCTATGTGCAGTTGTGCGACAACCCCAGATATTCAATGACGGTGGCTGGATATGGCTGCTGCATGGTAAGCTTCTGCGCTATGTGCAGTTGTGCGGCAACCCCGGATATTCAATGACGGTGGCTGGATATGGCTGCTGCATGGTTAGCTTCTGCGCTATGTGCAGTTGTGCGGCAACCCCAGATATTCAATGATGGTGGCTGGATATGGCTGCTGCATGGTTAGCTTCTGCGCTATGTGCAGTTGTGCGGCAACCCCAGATATTCAATGACGGTGGCTGGATATGGCTGCTGCATGGTTAGCTTCTGCGCTATGTGCAGTTGTGCGGCAACCCTGGATATTCAATGACGGTGGCTGGATATGACTCCGGATTGAATATTTGGGGTTAAAGTTCAGCAGCGACGGCATATAGATGTCACAAATGAATATTCAGCCCATGGACTTTCTATGACATTATAAATCATACATTTTTACAGCCTTGACACCTTTTGATCATCCATCCATCTCTCCCACTTCTTTCCCCACTCTACCACTGAGACTGTCAAAGGAATGATTTTGTGATTTGCTTATATATTATGGTATTGTTATCTGTTGTTCATACTGTCCTGACCTGAAGAAGAAGGTTTTAACCTTCCAAAGCTAGTTCAAAAATGTATTGTTAGTTCTATAAAAAGATATCAACTTATTTTTTTTGTTTCTCTTTTTATATGACTATCATTAAAGTGGACTAACATGGCAACCACACTGGTTATGACTTGTAAGCAAACTAGTCCAAAAGATATAGTTTACACAATATCCCTCTCCAGGGAAGAATAATTTTAAAATGAAAATGTTTAACATAAGAACATAAGATATGCCACAATGGGTCAGACCAAGTCCATCAAGCCCAATATCCTGTTTCCAACAGTGGCCAATCTAGGTCATACGTACCTAGCAGTTTCCCCAAAAGACACAGGTTCCACAGTGCTTGTATTGGGTTAAGCATTGATATCTTGGGTCCCTTTTTAATAATGATTTATGGACCTTTCTTCCAAACCTTTATAAAACCCAGCTACAATAACAGCCTTTATTAATCCGGTAACAAATTCCAGTTTGATTACACGTTGAGTGAAAAAATATTTTCTCTTATTTGTCTTAAATAGTTTACCCTGTAGCTTCATTGCATGCCTAGTCTTTCTATATTCTGATAACGTAAACAGTCGATCTACATTTACCCTTCCCACTCTATTCATTAATTTATAGACTTCTATCATATCTCCCCTCAGCCATCTCTTTTCCAGGTTAAAGAGTACTAACCTTTTTAGCCTTTCTTCATAGGTGTATTCTTCCATCCCCTTTACCATTTTGGTGGCTCTTCTCTGAACCTTTTCTAATAACTCTATATCCTTTTTAAGATACGGCGACCAGAATTGCACCCAATATTCAAGGTGCGGTCACACTGTAGCAGCAAAGCGCAGACAAACCAATAATACCAGGAGTCTGTTCAGAAGGTCCAAATCATTTATTTGTGCACAAGTCTCGAACCAGTCAATTTCAAAATGGCTGAGCAAAGTTTTCTAGCATTGCAACAACTTTTATAGACTTCTGTTCCATTCTAGGTATAGAAAAACATTTCATTGGTCCCGGTAGCCTCCCGTACCTCCCGTACCCCTTCCATTGGTCCCGGTACTGATACGTTTATCCAATTATGTCCCTTCAGTGGGCATGACACCTGCATACCCCCCTTCTAGTCCCAATTACAATGGTCAGTTCATCAACTTGTTACTTTCACACTCTCAAGGCCATAGAACCAATTTGTGCATGCAGAGGAGCAGGGCTCTGCAACTCATCTGTCAGCACTCCCAATTATTTCTTTGCAGATGTACTTTTTCTTATCAGTAACTTTTAAACATGTTTTTCTGTATTTTTCCATCTCTCAGTTTTGCTTACCTAAGTTAGTTTAGTTCTCTTACAGAGTTCTATCCTACAATAGCAGCATATTGGGGGATGTGCAATCCTATATGCCTCTCCACAGGCTTCACTTACAGGTCAAGCTAGCCATGCTGGCCTGCTTATGTCAGACACCGTGGATCACAGGCCTGCACCTGCCACATTCCCCCCTTTGATTAATCTCACCCTATTACTTAATAAGGTGTGAGAATTAAATCACCTTTTGAAGAATCACATCATGATTGAAGGATTTCGGCTAGGACTGGCTTTGTATAAAGCCATTATTTTAGTGGCGGTCTTCCGCTCCACTGTGCTATCAATAGTGTTATGAATAGAACGCATACAACATGGGATTAAACATGGTAATAAGAAAATAACAACAACAAGAATTAGTACTAAGACAATGAAAGTTTTAAATCCTCCCACCCATGAAAAGAGGTTAGCAAACCAATTAGGAAATTTCAAGGAGTGCCAAGTTTGTACTGGCACATAAGCATGTCTTTGCATATCTTTAGCAATTTCTTCAACTACTTGACCTTTATCATCTATTTTCAAACAGCAATTAGTTAAATTCAGTTTACCACATACTCCTCCTTCAGCTGCTAACAAATAATCAAGTGCTAAACGGTTCTGGTATATAGCAGTGCGCATCTGAGTACTTTGTCTAGCTAAGAGCGTAAGAGCATGACTAGTTTCATTGGTTATTATTTCAACTATTGCTTGTAAGCGAATAATACGATTAATCATATAAATTGGAGTACGATAACCATACATACCATCATCATTCCAAGTGGCAGGCCCATAATACTCAATGATTCTTTCTGGTGGCCAATCATCACCTTGCCACTTCTCCCACTTGCCTATCTGTAAGGCTTCTCTTTTCTGTCTTAGTGCTCTCTTGTGTCGGTGGGTAGTGTAAACAGGGTATCCTAATTGTTCTCCATGTTCAGTGTTTAACAGGAAGAAAGAAGGTCTGATGGTTCCTAAGACACATGCTCCTCCCCAGTGTGGCGGGAGTTGTGCATATGCTCGGTTTCCACAGATCCAATATAGGCCAGGTGGGGCTTGCCAGGCTTGGACTTTGGCAACATTAGTCCATAAACCAGCAAGTTCAGGAAATCTGGCTAATGGGTTAGGAGGTTCAGGGTGTTTGATTCCTGACCACCATGCTGTCTTTTTGGTCGTGGCATTATAGTACTTTTGGCTAAGACAGACCAGCTGTCCTACCTTTTGGGTGAACTGGGGTCCAGTTCTGGCATAGCAAAGACGTCCAACGATTGAGTGCGCTAACACCCATTCACTGGTAGTCTTGTGTAATTCAGTCTGATTGTAAATCATAGAATAATTCAATTCTTGGGCTTCCCAGGGCCACTGATCTCCCATTTGGGTTCCGCCACAGAAATAACAATCTGTGATCTTAAGACTAGATACTACTGCTCCAGCTAATTCTAAAAATAGATTCTGTGAGGGATGAGGGATCTCAAACTTATTTACATGCATGGCTTCATAAAAGGTATTATGAATATGATATTTGGATGACTTGTGGGCTTGGGTATTCAATCTGATATATACAATGGTTCCTGGATTTATTGCCCCTCCAGCAATACGTAAACCAAACTTGTACCTTGTTTCCATGCATGGGGATTGTGTATACGTAAGTGTAAGGGGTTGCAAGCATCTTTCTGACATTTATCATTTGTGGTTGGCTTGGTTAGAGTAGCCATCCGTTTATCTATTTTCTCGTCAGTTATACCAGTATTCCAGGTAGCATAAAAAACACATCCCCAATACGGGCAATAGTAGTCTGCTGCTGGGGCAGTACTATAGCCTGGTTCCTTTTTACCTGTACATTTTCTCCATCCTGTGGCACCTTCTGGACACATGTACTTATGGTCATTTCGATACGCCTTCTCCCATGTACCACAGGTGGAATAGCTATCTCTATTAATAGCATTACATGCATCAAAATTCAAAACAGCAGGTTTAGTAATGTCCCTAAGTGGTGGTGTAGCAGCTAGTATAGGTCCATCTGCATCCTTCCATCTTATTTCCATCGTGTAATAGGATGGATTCTGATGCGGATTATAGCATGCTTTGATTTTGCCATGAGTGCAAACATTTAGTTCAGTGGTGTTATAGATACACCGAGTCACTGTTCCCTTGCAGGTATAGTAAGAATGATAAAGCAAAGTCTGAGTTACTTTCAGTCCAGTTCGAGTAGAGGTAATGCAGGCAGTGCATGGAGGTAGAGCATAAGTCTGTTCAAAACCTCCAAAGAAGGCAACCAAAGCAAAGCAAAAGTAAAGATGCATGTTGATGTTGATTGGAGTTCTTCTGAATCCTCAGCTTGCTGATCTTGATCACGACGGTCTTTTATTCTTCGTCCCGTTTGCTAATGAAGCAATTTAACGGGTGCTGAGTGTTGATTGAAGATCCTCAGGTTGTCCAGTACACATTGACCAACTTATTAGCAATTTCAGTTGGCTTGTGAAGACTGGCTTAGTCAATGTAGTCTCAAAGTAGTGTGTCAAATCACACACAAATTGGGTTCGTTGAAACAAAGCTGTTGCTGCATGGAAAACAGCAATCCTCTTCGAAAGACTTGGCTACTGCAAAGCACTTGTGATGAAGTGTCTAGGCTGCTGGTTGCCGTCTCAGAGTAACTCGCAAGGGTGCATCAAGATGCTGTTCTGCTGTCCACTGCTCTGGTTCAGGATCAGCGGCGGGCTTGACTCTGCTGTGGTGGATCCAGGCGTCGATCTCGGCTACCTTTACTGCAGTTGGGGTAGACAGGATGACGGTGTACGGTCCCTTCCAATGGGGTTCCAACGGTGTCTTCTTTCAATCTTTGATCCACACCGAGGTACCAGGCTGGTAGGGATGCAAGGGTTCCGTCAAGTTGATAGGCAACTGGTCTTGGATCCACGTATGGAGAGTCTGCAGAACAAAACTAAGAGCTAGGAGTTCTTGTCTGGTTACTTCTGAACCAATTTGGGCTAAACTTCCTTTGATTCCCTGCACTATTGGTGGGGGTTTACCATACAAAACTTCAAAAGGGGAAAATCCTGTTGACTTTACAGGAGCTGAGCGTATTCTGAGTAAAGCTATTGGGAGCACTTGGGGCCACTTCAAGTGTGTCTCCTGACAAAGCTTGGACATTTGGGCTTTCAAGGTACGATTCATTCGCTCAACTTTCCCTGAACTCTGGGGTCTGTATGCAGTGTGGAGTTTCCATTGTATCTGCAAAGCTTTTGCTAACTGCTGAGTAACTTGGGAGACAAATGAGGGTCCATTGTCTGACCCTATTACTGCTGGAATTCCGAATCTAGGAACAATCTCTCTCATTAAGACTTTGGTAACTTCTCGGGCTTTCTCAGTTATGGTTGGGAAGGCTTCTACCCACCCAGAGAAAGTACAAACTAATACTAATAGGTAATGGTATCCATTGCCTCTTGGCATTTCGGTAAAATCAACTTGGAGGTTGTGCATGGGGGTGACACCTCCTGACTGAACTCGGGGTGTCGTAATAAGGCCTTGCTTGGCATTATTTTTGGCACAGGTTAGACATTGACGTGCTACCGAGGCTGATATGGTTGTCATCAGAGGGATGTAAAAATGTGGTCTGAGTGCTTTTTCCATAGCACTCTTCCCGTAGTGGGTGGCTTCGTGGAAAGCTTTGACAAAAGATGGTCCTAATAGTTCAGGAATTACTATTCGTCCAGGAGGTTGACTGCCCTCTTCTGGTGGCAGCTCAATCCATCCATCTTTCAGTACTCCATCTTCTTTGTTACAGTAGTAATCCAATTCTTTGGTGGTATATCGTGGTGTCCATAAATTCAAAGGTACTGGAAACAATGCTGCTTGCAATGGTATAGCTTGTGGGGCAATCTGTCCTGTCATAGCTGCTTGTCGTGCTGAGGCATCTGCAAATCTATTTCCTCGGGCAACTTCTCCTTTTCCTGCTTGATGTCCTCTGCAATGCATAACAGCTACACGTGTTGGGGCCCAAACTGCATCAAGTAACATCAATATCTCGGGACCATATTTGACCGATTTTCCTCCAGATGTGATGAGCCCTCGTTCTTTATAGAGAGCTCCATGGGCATGCAGAGTGGTGAAGGCATATTTGGAATCTGTATATACATTTAACACAAGTTTTTCTCCTAACAGCAATGCTCTGGTGAGTGCTATCAATTCGGCTTTCTGGGTTGATGTGCCTGAGGCTAGAGCTGATGATTCAACTACTTCGTGTTGAGTGACGACTGCATATCCGGCACAGCGTCGTCCATCAAGAATGAGACTGCTCCCATCAACATAATAGATCTGGTCAGGATTGTCTATGGGCACATCTGTCAAGTCAGGTCGACTGGAGAACACAGTTTCCATGACTTCTATACAGTCATGTTCTGGGAGTTCTTCACTGATGGGTATCAAGGTAGCTGGGTTCAAGGCATGGCTCACTTCAAGTTGTATCTGTGGGTTCTCACATAACATGCTCTGGTATTTCAACATTCGGGAATTGGTGAGCCAATAATTTGCTTTTTGTTCCATAAGGGCAAGGACTGCATGTGGCACAGTGACTCGTATGTTCTGTCCTAGTGTGAGTTTGTCTGCTTCACTCACTAGTAGCGCTGTAGCTGCAACTGCTCTCAAGCAAGGTGGCCATCCTTTGGCCACAGGGTCCAATTGTTTCGATAGGTATGCTACAGGTCGCTCCCAATTTCCCAATTTCTGAGTCAACATGCCTAAGGCATTTCCCTGTGCTTCATGTACAAACAAGTGGAAAGGCTTGTGGACATCTGGTAGTCCAAGTGCTGGTGATGACATCAATTCTTCCTTTAACGTCTTGAAGGCTGTATCCTGCTCAAGTCCCCACTCCAGTGGTGACTTCTCTTCTCCTTTTGTGGCTTCATACAGTGGTTTGGCAATTTGGGCAAAGTTAGGTATCCAAATTCGGCAATATCCTGCCGCTCCCAGAAAGGCTCTGACTTGCTTTCTGGTTGTTGGAGTTGGAATTCTGCATACTGCTTCTTTTCTTTCTCTGCCCAATCTTCGGCTCCCTTGGGTTATACGAAAACCCAAGTATTTCACTTCTTTTTGACATAGCTGTGCTTTGGCTCTGGAAACTTTGTATCCAGCTTCATCTAGTAACTGCAAGAGGTCTTTGGTGGCTAGTATACATTCACTTTCTGATATGGCAGCTATCAGCAGATCATCCACGTATTGGAGAAGCACTCTCTTCCCCGGGGCTACTGGATAGCTTGAAAGGTCTTGATTCAGTGCAGCACTAAAGATGGTAGGCGAATTCTTGAATCCTTGGGGTAATCTTGTCCAGGTGAGTTGGCCCCCTCTTCCAGAGATGGGGTCCTGCCATTCAAATGCAAACAATATTTGACTTATAGGGGCTAATCTTATGCAAAAGAATGCATCTTTCAAATCCAGTACAGTGAAATGGGTAGCTTCAGCAGGTATCAGTCCTAGAAGAGTGTAAGGATTGGGTACAACTGGATGTATAGTTTCAACTGCATCATTTACTCTCCTTAAGTCTTGTACTGGGCGGTAATCATCCGTCCCAGGTTTCTTTACTGGCAAAAGTGGAGTGTTCCATGGGGATTGACATACTTTTAGTAGGCCATACTCGAGCAATCTTTGTAGGTGGCGATGAATGCCTTCAATTGCAGCTCTTGGGAGAGGGTACTGTTTGACGTGCACTGGTGTAGCACTAGGCTTGAGGGTTACAATCACTGGAGCTATATGCTTGGCTAGGCCTGGGGGACTGCCTTCTGCCCATACTCCAGGTGGTGCATCAATACTTTTCAAAGTTTGTTCAAAATAGGTGTCTTGGACAGAATCATCAATGTAGTATCTCCATTCTTCTTCTCGGGGAACTGTCAGCAGCATTATTCCTGCTGGTTTGGCTTGGGGATTTACTGTCATTTGCATTTCTCCTTGTTCAGAGAAAGATATTTGTGCTTGAAGCTTGGCTAACATATCTCGTCCCAGTAGTGGCACTGGACATTCGGGCATGTAAAGGAATTGATGAGTTA
Organism: Ichthyophis bannanicus; assembly: GCA_033557465.1. Classification (NCBI taxonomy): domain Eukaryota; kingdom Metazoa; phylum Chordata; class Amphibia; order Gymnophiona; family Ichthyophiidae; genus Ichthyophis; species Ichthyophis bannanicus. The sequence continues at coordinate 399,896,368 of CM066036.1, forward strand.
TTTGCTGTCCTCCTAGACTGTATATTCGATTTTGGAGAAAAGATTTTGTAGCTTTGGCACCGGTTGCTCCTATAATGGTGACTGCTTTTGTAGAAAATGGGGCTATCTTTTTGTCTATTACTGAATGTTGTGCTCCAGTATCAACCATAAAGTCCATAATTTGGTCTCCTATTTGTATTCCGACCATAGGCTCCTGGAGACCTAAAGCAAACTGGGAGCCCGGTCTGTCCTAATCCACGTCATTTTCATCATGGGTCGTTGTGGCCAATGCTTGAATGGCTCCTCCTCCTCCTCTTTCTCGCTGGAATTGTTCTCGATTGGCTCCTCCTCGATTTCGGGGATAGCCTCGTCTTTCTTCTCGCCACTGATGATCGTTGTCGTCATCTTGCTGGGCGTCTACAAGTTGCGGGCACGTATCTCTCCAATGTCCTTCCTCTCTGCAGTAGGCGCATTGGTTCACGCCTAGCCTCTGGGTCCGGCCTCCGCCTTGACCACGCCCTCTTCCTCTGCTCCTTCGACTAGGGACACCTCCCCTTTTCTGTTCAACTATGGCCGCAGCCAAAAAATCAGCTTTCTTCTTCATCTTTCTATCACATTCTCTCTGTCTTTCATTATCACGATTCACATACACTTTATGAGCGACTTCCAATAACTGTGTTGCATTCATGCCCGCAAACCCTTCTAATTTCTGTAATTTACGTCTAATGTCTGGTTGAGACTGGTTTACAAAAGCAGAATTCACCATACATAAACTTCCTGGTGCCTCGGGATCATAGGGAGTATACATTCTGTATGCTTCAGTTAATCTTTCATGAAAATCTGCTGGGCTCTCATCTATCCCTTGGATAACTCCTGCAACTTTGGAAAGGTTCATAGCTTTCTGGCCCCCCCTTTTCAGGCCTTGTAAAAAGCCTTGGCGAAAACGGGCTAGGGCTGTGGATCCTTCATCTGTATTTGGATCCCAATGGGGGTCTTCATTCGGGAATTCTCTCTGGGCTGCTTCCCGACGGTCTATTATATTCTGCCCTGGTCCCGGAGCTACGGGGTTCTCGGCCATCCATTCAATAGCTGCTTTTCTAATTCGTGCTCGCTCTTCTGTCGTGAATAGGGTAGTCAGGAGCTGGCGACAATCTGGCCAAGTGGGTTGGTGAGTTTCCATAATAGTAGTTACTAATTCTGTCAGCTCCTGGGGCTTACTAGTATAGGAGGCATAATGCGACCTCCAATTTAACAAATCAGTTGTAGAGAAAGGGATATACACATAAGTTAGGGGTCCCGCTACCACCTCATCATTATCATTCTTTACGGGCACCCCCGGAACTTGCCGTAAGGGAAACATTTTGGCCGCCGTAGGTGTCTTTTGGGATCTAAGGGTTATTGTTGTAATTGTCTTTGAAGGGGTCACTTTCTTTTTCCCAACAGGTTTCACTTTGGGTATATCTTTTACTGGCGTGCTAGTGCTAGCAATCGCTTGTACACTGTCCTCCTCGTCTGGGGCATTCTCTTTTTCTCCTTCTTCTACCTCCGTTTCTGACTCGCTTTTTATGGCATCCTCGTCTTCAGCTGATTCCTCTCTTTGCCCTCCAGGAGGGGGATCAGGGGTTGGGTCCCGCTCCCGCTCCGGCCGTCTCTGGGGTTCTGGGGCAGGACGCCGGGCTACTCTTATTGGACCTGGGGTTCGGGGCTGTCTTGGAATTATCTCTGGGGAATCAGGATCTACCAGGATGGGCTTCTTTCTGGATTTCTTATCCTGCTCTTTCATTTTGGGCTGTTCTGTTTTCTGACTAGAATCTGTTTTAGCTAACATTATTCTGCACTGTTCCTCATAACAGCGCTGCGCCCAGGGGGGCGGATCTTCACAAATACTTAACCAGGAATCTATATAGGGGTACTGATCGGGGTGCGCTATCCGCACTCTACGGTGTATTGACTGAATAATCTCTACATTGAACGTTCCCTCTCGGGGCCAGATGGGGTCTAGATCGGGCCACTCCCTAGTACACAAAATCTGCAAACGGGCTGCTGTCATTTAATACCATAATCTCCTGAATATCCCTCTTTAAAATGTGCGATCATACATTCTAATGGAGTGTTTCTAGTAGACCCCGCCCCTCCCATTTCGATGTGTGCACGCAACAACAGACAGAAGGGAAAAGGAGGGCGGACCGTGGGTAAGGGGTCCTCACGGTCCTGGAAACGTATAGGGAATACAAATAACAAGACAAGACGACAATCGCTTCCACCTTTTCGCGACCTGAACGCGGTCGCCCGGTCAGGAAATGCGCTACTCAGGGGTCCGCCTTCACTTGGTCCGTGCTGCCAGCCCTCTCATTCACACTTCGTTCACACAATCATGCTAGCAACGTATCCCAGAATGCATTCGTTTCTACCTGTTCTGACTAGTCTTTTCCCAATTACAATAAGGATGGGGTTTTCACCCGGCGAATTCCCATGCAGGGTTACTCGGCCCTTCCTTGTGAGGTGATCAAGCTCTCTTACCAATTCCCAATATCTCGAGATTTCAAATGCCAAATTCCAAGTTCCAATGGCAGTACTGCTCTTTCTATTTCTGTCTAGACACCAACTCAAAACTATACTCACCGGATCCGGTCCTCAAACTTCCCAAGCAGGCGCATGAGTTGGACCTCGGACTCCCCTCACTCGGGTTCGAGGCGTTGGCTCCAACCGGGCCCGGCACCCGCCGAGGTCCGACCAGCTCCCTCCGATACAAGGAACCGGTGGCGCCAGGGAGCAGCCCTCGTCGGAAGGGCGCGATCCCGGCAGGACCAAGCCTATAGAGGCGGAAAGTCGTGGTATATTGCCCTATATACACTTTGATTCCACAACTTCCCGGCCAACGCACCAAGAATATGTAGCAGCAAAGCGCAGACAAACCAATAATACCAGGAGTCTGTTCAGAAGGTCCAAATCATTTATTTGTGCACAAGTCTCGAAACAGTCAATTTCAAAATGGCTGAGCAAAGTTTTCTAGCATTACAACAACTTTTATAGACTTCTGTTCCATTCTAGGTATAGAAAAACATTTCATTGGTCCCGGTAGCCTCCCGTACCTCCCGTACCCCTTCCATTGGTCCCGGTACTGATAAGTTTATCCAATTATGTCCCTTCAGTGGGCATGACACCTGCATACCCCCCTTCTAGTCCCAATTACAATGGTCAGTTCATCAACTTGTTACTTTCACACTCTCAAGGCCATAGAACCAATTTGTGCATGCAGAGGAGCAGGGCTCTGCAACTCATCTGTCAGCACTCCCAATTATTTCTTTGCAGATGTACTTTTTCTTATCAGTAACTTTTAAACATGTTTTTCTGTATTTTTCCATCTCTCAGTTTTGCTTACCTAAGTTAGTTTAGTTTTCTTACAGAGTTCTATCCTACAATAGCAGCATATTGGGGGATGTGCAATCCTATATGCCTCTCCACAGGCTTCACTTACAGGTCAAGCTAGCCATGCTGGCCTGCTTATGTCAGACACCGTGGATCACAGGCCTGCACCTGCCACAACACCATGGAACGATACCGAGGCATTATAACATCCTTTGTTTTATTATTCATTCTTTGCCTTATGATACCTAGCATTCTATTTGCTCTCTTGGCTGCCGCTGCACATTGGGCGTAGGGTTTTAACATGTTATCCACAATGACGCCTAAATCTTTTTCCTTGGTGGTGGTTCCTAATGTGGAACCTTGCATCGTGTAACCATAGTTTTGGTTGTTCTTCCCTAGGTGTAGGGCCAGCCTGTCCATTGTGCGATAATGTTGTTCGCAAAGGGCCCCGCGCTTCAGGGGGCCCCGTGTGAACTCCATTATTGCACAATGTGGATGGCGGCAGAGGAAGCTGGGGAAGCCCGCGCGGGGCCTGGCTCCCTCTGCACAGCCGCCGTATGTACAGATTGGCCCCGCATGTACAGCTGAGCCCCATATGTACAGACTGGCTGCTCCAACTCATTTAGAAAAGACAGGCATACATCTCAGAGGTGCAGGAAAGGGGCAAAAGATGAAGTGGGTCAGCTTGCCAGCAGATCAATCCAGGCTCCGGCGGCATCCTTCATAGTTTCCTGAAAAAAGAAACTTGCGCTACTTTGAGCCCTCGTTGTGCCTGTCTAAGGTAGGATGTTTCTAGGTCCGGACATCACCGGAGGCCCTCCCCCAGCCGGCTTCCAGCTCTGGACAGGCTACTTCCTCTTCCTGCACACCGGGCCGCATCTTGGGACTCAGCAGGAGCAGCAGTGGAAGTGAAAGCGGCTGGAATCCAGGCTACAGCGCGCGGTAACTTTCTCCCCTCTGCTGAATGTGCCAGTGCTCTGTTCCCCCTAATAGCTGGGAAGAGGTAGGGGCAGGATCTGGCCAGATGCATGAGAGAGGAGGCTCGAGCTTTTTCCTTTCTGTTCTGTTTGCGATCATGTCAACGGTTCTCTGTCCTTCTCGTTACTTGTTGCACTTTGGATGGAAAAGGTGGACGTTTTATTTTGCTCGCTTTCCCCAAGAGTAGCTTAATCCTGCTTAGAATCGAAAGTGAAAGTGCAGTAGGTGAAAGCTGGGAATGTTGTGGAGGCAGAGGGCATAGCGCAGGTATGACAATAGTTTTAGCTGCATGAAAGGGAATTTCTTTTAAGAATCATATTGGGCAAGACTTCGGGTTTGCTTTCACTTAAACTTCAGCGCCAGAGCCACCTGGCGGCTTGACTCGCCTTCATAACCAGAAACAGTACATAACAGAAGTCGTATTATTTTGGGTCGGAAAATGGAGGTTAACACAGAGACCTTAGTTTAACATTCTATAAATATTTCAAGGAACAGGTACCAACAGTATTCTTCAAGATACAGTGTTTCCTCTTTTGGTCTTGTGAATATTTCTTTAAATGCATTTCATACACATTTGTACATGTTTTTACATCGAAGATACGGCGAACCTAAAAGATGTGCAACTTTAATTTTAAAAGATAACTTATGTACTGCTTCTGCTACTTATTTGTATAGTGCTACAGGCAGGGCCGGCCCGTCCATTGAGCAAGAATGTTTTTTGCACAGGGCCCCGCGTTTCGGGGGGCCCCGCGCAAAGAACATTCTGCTTTTTTTTCTTAATTAAATTAAAAAAAAAAAAAAGCTGGCCGCTGCCGCCGCGGCGGCATGGAGTGTCCCGCGGGGCTCCCTCTGCCCGGCGGAACTCTCCTGGTGCGGCTGAGTCCCTCTGCGCCGGCTTGCAGATACGCGAAGGGAGAGTGTCTCCCTCGCGTCTCTGTTAAGCCCGCAGGGGCTGATGGGAAGCAGGGGCTGATGGGAAATTTCCCATCTGCCCCTGCGGGCTTAACAGAGACGCGAGGGAGACACTCTCCCTTCGCGTATCTGCAAGCAGGCGCAGAGGGGCTCAGCCGCGCCGGGAGAGTTCCGCCGGGCAGAGGGAGCCCCGCGGGACACTCCATTCCGCCGCGGCGGCAGCGGCCAGCTTTTTTTCTTTTTTTAAATTGCCATGAGCCGAGGGGGGGGTTTAAGACTGGCAATGGGCTGGGGGAGGGTTAAGACTGGCAATGGGTGGCGGGGGGGCAGGCGGGCGGGGGGGTTAAGACTGGCAATGGGCTAGGGGGGGTTAAGACTGGCAATGGGCTGTGGGCTGATGGGGGCTGTCTGGAAATGGGGTGATGGGGGTTAGGACTGGTAATGGGCTATGGGGGGGGGGTTAAGAATGGTAATGGGCTGTGGGCTGATGGGGCCTGTCTGGAAATGGGATGATGGGGGATTAGGACTGGTAATGGGCGATGGGGGGGGGGTTAGGACTGGTAATGGGCTATGGGGAGGGTTAAGACTGGTAGTGTGCTGATGGGGGGGTTAGGACTGGTAATGGGCTATGGGGGGGTTAGGACTGATAATGGGCTATGGGGGCTAGGACAGGAAATGGGCTGATGGGGAGAGGTTAGGACTTGAGGTGGGCTGATGTGGTTAGGACTGGTAATGGGCTGTGGGCTGATGGGGGGGTTTAGGACTGGCAATGGGCTATGGGGGGCTGACTGGAAGTGGGCTGATGGGGGGGTTAGGACTGGTAATGGGTTATAGGGGGGGCTTAAACTGAAAATGGGGTGATGTGGGTTAGGACTGGAAGTTGACGGGGGGCTAGGACTGGTAATGGGTTGGGGGGTTGCTAGGACTGGAAATGGGCTGAGTGGAAGGGGAGGCTTGAACTGCAAATAGCTGATGGGGAGGGGGCTTGGAATGGAAATGGGCTGTGAGGGAAGGGAGCTAGGACTGAAAATAGGCTGATGGAACAGCTAGGATAGGACTGGAAATGGGCTGTTGGGGAGAGCTAAGATTGGAAATGGGCTGTGGTGGGGGCTTGAATTGAAATGGACTCATGGAGGGGCTAGAACTGGAAGTAGGCTCATGGGGGGGCTTGGACCGGAATTGGGCTGAGTGGAGGGGAGCTATGATTTGACATGGGCTGATGGTGGGGCTAGGAAATGACTAGAAATGGGCTGATGGGGGGCTAGGATTGGAAATGAGCTGATGAAGGGACTTGGACTGGAAATGGATGGGGGAGCTAGGACTGGAAATGGGCTGATGGGGGGTTAGGACTGGAAATGGGCTGATGCAGGGACTAGAAGGGAATGGATGCTTGGTGAGACTGGAACTAGAAGGGAGTTGATGTTGGGGGAGGATTAGAATGGGATGGGGCTGGGAGAGTAAAATGGAGAGGGGAAAAATATTTTGTGTAGGAGGGATGAAAAATCTACAATTGGCCGGGTATTGGGAGAGTAAGTGGGGATTGAGGATGGAGGGGTAAAATTTGTGTGGATGAAATAGGAATGAGGAAAGAGCAAAAGGAGAAAGATTAGTATGTTAAAGCAGATGTAGAGAGAGAGAATGGAAAAAAACTAGAAGAGAGAAGAAAGAACAAATGGACAGCAGATGATGGAGAGTTAGCAGAAAACATGAAGAAACCAGAAGAAAGTGGCTGGACCAATTGCAACTGAAAAAAATGCACAAAAGGTAGAAAGATATCTCTTTATTTTGAATTTATTAACTGGAATATGAAAGCTCTGGGAAATGTGCATCATTAACGTCTGCGCTTTGTTTGGTACAAGAGGAAATTAATTTATAGTTTTATTTCTACAGTGTTGTTGTACATGCCAAGTTTGGCTTTTGGGGTTCCCAGTTTAATTATTGCCTTCCTGTTTCTAAATTGTGATTCCTTGTTTGGTGATGGTCTATGTTCTGCATGTGTAACTGAGCTGAGGTATTCTGTTTATGTAATTCCTATTTGACGTTGCCACTTGTTCTCTTTCCCCAGTATTCTCTGAAATGTATTGGTTTAATATTTGCAGTGTTGCCCTTTGATAGGTAGGGTCTGGTGCTTTGTGAGTCCTGGCAGTGCTGTCAGGATACGGCGGGTTTGCTATGGGTTCTAAATGGGCAGCGTTTGTAGTAGTTCCTAATGTGCCTGGCGGTTGGCACTGGATTATAGTAATGTAGAAATCTTTTAGTCTTTCTTTATCCATACACTCATTAAGAGACATGTTTACTAAAAGTTAGTGTATGGTAACATTATGCAAATATTTATGCAAATAAGGCCACTTATGCAAATGAGGCCCCGCACCGAGTCTCTGCACATGGCCCCGCACCCCCCTTGGGCCGCCCCTGAATACAAGCATTGGGGAAACTGCTAGGTACTTGTGACCTAGATTGGCCACCGTTGGAAACAGGATACTAGGCTTGATGGACTTTGGTGTGACCCATATGGCATATCTTATGTTCTTATTTCTTTCACTGCCTCCCATTAGTCACTGTTTCTATCTACAATTAGTGGCAAGGAGGAGTAGCCTAATGGTTAATGCACAGGCTTCAGAACCAAGAGACCAGTGTTCAACTTCCACTAGCACTCCTTATGGTCATGGGCAAGTTACTTAACCTTCCATTGTCTCAGAAAAATCCAAGTTATCGATGTCCCTGTTTAATACATTGCCAAGTTTAAGTTACAATGTAAACCACTTTAACTGAAATGATAAAAGTGGTGTAAAAACACCTGTTAAATAAGTAAATTACCTCATGAATATTGTTAGCTCTGCTTTTCAGCATGTCTGACCAGAAGCCTGGTTATAAAAGCTGCCTGAAATGTGACAAGAAAATGTCCTCCTCAGACACTCATGAAAAAAGTGTCAGGTGCATGGGACCTACACACAAAGTTAATGACTGCTCTAACTGGGCCAAAATGTTACAGAGAGCACGCAAAGTCATCAAAGTATTCCTCTAGCAAATCATATAATGCAGAATCAAATCAAAAACAGAAGAAAGGCCCTTCTTAAAAGGAAACAATTAAATTTTGCACCACAATTCTCATTTAAAGAGTGTAACTTCTCTCAGGTGTAGAGTTTCTGGCACTTTGACATCATCGGCACAGAGGAGAAAAGAGAATCTTCCGATGCACAATCATCGCTCCTCCTCCTCTCCCTCTTACGACACCAGGGCATTGAGCCATCCTTCTGCGTGCACTGACAGCTCTGCCCTCCACATTCAAAGCGGCCCCAACTAGGCATAAGTCTCCTGATAGATCGCAGCACTTTGACAGCTTACGCAGTGTCCAGATGAAATTTAATTTGGACAAATTTATTCATTTATTTATTTGAACAGTTTTTCTATACCGCCCCTTTCAATGATCAGGGGCTGTTTACCTCAAACAAAAATCAGTTACAGAGAACATTACTGTATTGTGAACTATAATACAAAGTGCAAAGTTATGCACCTAGGAAAGAGTAACCCAAGCTATGGTTCCACGATGCAAGGTTCCACATTGGAAACCACCACCCAGGAAAAAGATTTAGGCGTCATCATGGATAACACATTGAAACATCTGCCCAGTGTGCAGTGGCAGCCAAGAAAGCAAATAGAATGCTAGTAATCATAAGGAAAGGAATGGAGAATAAAACAAAGGATATTATAATGCCTCTGTATCATTCCATGGTGCGACCACACCTTGAATATTGTGTGCAATTCTGGTTGCTGTATCTTAAAAAAATATAGCGGAATTAGAAAAGGTACATAGAAGAGCCACCGAAATGGTAAAAGGGATGGAAAGATATTCCTATGAGGAGAGCCTAAAAAGGTTAGGGCTCTTCAACTTGGAAAAGAGAGGACTGAGGGGAGATATGATAGAGGTCTATAAATTAAGACTAGGAGACTCGCAATGAAGCTACAATGTAACCCATTTAAGACTAATAAGAGAAAATATTTTTTCACTCAATGCTTAATCAAACTCTGGAATTCGTTACTGGAATATGTAGTAAAAGCTGTTGGTGTAAAAAAGGTTTGGACAAGTTCCTGGAGGAAAGGTCCATAAACCATTATTAAAGAGGACCCAGGAAATCTGCTGCTTATCCTGGGATTAGCATTGTGGTACTTATGTGCCTTTTTGGGAACCTGCCAGATACTTGTGACCCAGAATGGCCACTGTTAGAAACAGGATACTGGGTGGACCTTGGTTTGACCCAGTGTGGCATTTCTTATGTTCATATGTTTTTTGACTGGTCCTCTGTGGCTCAGGCTGCCAATGTGAATCAAGTTAGATTCCCCATGCTTTGTGACTAGATTGTCCATAGTGTGTGCTTATTGGTGTGCATTCAGACCCAGAGAACAGGGAGAAAATGGCTGCTGTTACTTTCATGGTCTTTGCCAGTGAATGAATAGCACTGAGGGTGTGTCGGGTTAGAGAATTAATTCTCAACACTTTCCTGGCCAGTCAGGTTTTCAAGATTACCACATTGAATATGCACAATTTAAATTTGCATATGTTGGGGACCCTTTGCATGCCAATCTTTCTGATGCATATTCATTGTGGTGATGCTGAAAATCCAACTGGCCAGATATGTAAATCATCAATTCGCTACCTGGGAGTCACCATCGATCAAGAACTGACCTTCAAAGATCACATAAAGCAGACCGTCAAATCCATTTACTACAAATTAAGAACGCTGAAACCCTTAAGACCTCTACTCGCCCCTAATGACTTCCGAACAATCTTCCAAGCCCTTGTAACACCACATTTTGACTACGCTAACGTCATCCTGCATGGTCTACCCAAGAGCACCCTCAACCCACTCCAATTGGCGATGAACTCAGCAGCCCGCATTCTCTGCGGTACCTCCAGTAGAGACCACATCACCCCCCATACTAACAGAGCTTCACTGGCTACCCCTACAAGCCAGGATAACTTACAAAGCACTACTGCTGTCCTTTAAAGCAATCAATCAAATAGCCCCACCCTCCCTCTCCTCACTTATTATTAACACCCCCACGAACAGACTGAGAAGATCCACAGCCGCTAATACCCTTGTCGTACCAAAGGAGTACACTAAATGTAACCAAGCAACCAGAGACAGGGCCCTTACCTTGTTCGCTCCAACTTGCTGGAACAATCTCCCTCCTCATATCCGATCAATAAAAGACCTCTCTCAATTTAGAAAGGTCCTTAAACACTACCTATTCTGTCATCACCTTTTAGGCCCTAACTCTACACCTCCTCCCCCCATTTCGCAAATCACCCACACAGCCTCTGACACTCCAACAACTTAGTCATAACAGAACACGAACCAGATTCTCTGCACACCCAAAGTTATGATCCCAACTTGAACTGTAAATATTCCAGAGATGATATATCTTTCTGTATATAGTTTGTATATAGTTTCCCCTGTTATCTCCAAGTTCTGACCCTGTTATAATGTAAGCAAAGGATTGTTCTAATGCGAAAATTTGTTATCTGTAAACCGCGCTGATACCAAAGAGCGCGGTATATAAAAACTGTAAAATAAATAAATAAATAAATAAAATAAATATGTGTCCAGAAAAGGACTGGCAAGCATTAGCCTGCAGGGTCCCTTGATTAGCATGCCCATGCTGTGTTTGGGAGTGGTAGGGGAAGGTGGCAGAGCCCACTGAAAGAGATGAGGAAAGAAAAATAAAGCAGCTTCTGACACTGTGGGGGTCATTTTAGAAGCCTTATTAGTGCTTTCGGCATCCAAAAATGGGCTTAGAGATATCCAAAACTCAGAGACGTTTCTGGAGCTATTTTAGAAGCCAGCTCTGGGAACATCTGAATCTGAATGGGGGCATGGAGGAGGCATGGCTGGGGCGTTCCCAGGAACCTGGAAGCATGGTTAAGGTTTTTACAGGGATCAGGATGTCCCTGTCTGATCACAGAAACGTCCTGGACATCTGGCATCATGTCTGACTGTGGATCTGCTCTGAGGCACTCATAGTGATGAACAAGCATCTGTAAACTGCTTGTTTTTGCTGAAAAATATCCAGATGGCAGCAGCAGGATTTGGACCCCGATTGGCCTGTTTCTAGCCAGCTACTCTAAACATTAGATTATCCTAGACATCTAAGTTCTATAATACCATTTTGGGGATGCCTAGGTAGATGCCCCACCGCTCCACCCCCCACCCCACCCCCGCAGACATCCACATCAGGCATATCCAGGTTTGTGAAATTATGTCCACATCTGGATGTGCCTGCATTTTTTTCAAACGTTCTGGCTTAGATGTCCCAGATTGCACTTGGACAGATCTTTTAAAATTCCCTTATTACTTACATGTAGTTGGAGCTTAGTTTCTGCTAGTTTAGTCAGAATTCCAGTATGGTTGGCATTTTTGTCCAATTGCCTTTTTTATTGTCCTTTATTTCCCTTCTTTCTTTTTGTGAAATTTGTGACTTCTGAAAATATCTCATCGTTATTCTGGGGACATATGGTGGCATGATGTTCCTGGTCCAAACTTTAGTCAAATATTTGTTTTACTTTTATGTTGACAGCAAAGATAATGCCTTAGAAATGCTTATAGGCATTAGGCATATGCTAAATAGCTCAGATTCAGAACAAATAGCAACTCGGTGTGTACTTTGCTGGTTTGAGGCATGACCATTTTCTTGATTACTCAAATAATGAGGAAAATCAGATGATCGATGCAGCAATACAGAATATAATAGCAGATAAAGACAGTAAAAACTATCTAGTCTTCCCAATTTATTTCCTATTGTCATATCATAAACTCAGGACCAGAGCTTATCACACGTCCCTTGGTGCAGGAGTGAGTGTGAGCTCCTCCACTGAAGCTGTGGGTCGCAATCTATAGCAGCCCTGGGAGTAGTGTATATGGGAGGAGAAGTCCCCTTATGAAGTCAAGAAGCCATTGGAGTATGTGGGGAGGGGGAGGGGATAGGAACAGGTATCCTGTGGAAGATGTGGGATAGGGGAAAAGAAAAGGCCTCCAAAGATTAATGGGGTTGATATTCAAACACTATGGCGGTCAGCCGTGGCACTTAAATATCAACAGTATATTCATCAGCAGTATCCAGATAGGAGCTTCTACTGAATATCTGGGCCAAGTGCCGCTATCCGAGTAAGTACTGACTTATCCAGATAGTGGTGATTTTCAGTCAATATTTATCCAGATAATTTAGGATTTGTCCGGATAACTTAGAATGCAGGAAAAGCAGGCCTAAGTTTCTCTCTGCATAAGTGCTGACTGAAAATCACCACTATCTGGATAAGCCAGCACCAGTGGTGTAAATTCTGCCCAAGCAGCTCCTGCAATACAGGGGATGCCCGGGCAAGAAGGGGGCCCATATGGCGGAGCAGCAAACTTAATTTGTTTGCTCCGCAACTTCTGCTTCAGGCCCTGCGGTTTCCTGGGCTGAAGTCTCGCAATAACAACCTCACCATGAGACATCGGAGTTGGAGCAGAGGCAGCGCAGCCAACAAAGCAAAGTAAGTTTGCCACACCAGGGGAGGGAGGGTGCATGACAATTGGAGCTCCTCATTAGAACTTTTACCACTAGCCTGCACTAATCTGGATAGCGCTAATATCACCCTTGCTTTGCCCATGGACTGTCCCTGCACTAATCGGATAGCGCTGGGACAGTTTGTGAAGATATTCACCAGAACTATCTGAAGAGTGCTATTGAATATCGTGATCAGCACTCTTAACCCGACAGCATCCTGTTGGCTGACCGGCTAAGGGGTCTGAATATTACCGAGCCCTAAATCTCCATCAACAAATCAACAGAACTACCAGGAATGCTTTCCACAAACTGGCCATCATCCACAGACTAAAACCCCTCCTAAGCCAGGAACACTTCCGCACAGTATGTCAAGCCATCATTAACCCCATTCTCGACTACTGCAATTCCCTCTTCCACGGCCTCCCAGCTCAATCCACAAGACCACTTCAACTTGTCCAGAATACTGCTGCCCGGCTCATAACAGGATCAGCCAAACATAACCACATAACACCCATTCTACAACAACTGCACTGGCTACCAATTCCTTTAAGAGCCAAATACAAAACAGCATTAACCATATTCAAAATCAGAAACAAAACATCAGCAGAGTCATTACAAGAGCTCCTAAGTGCTAACCCAATATAAGACCCAAAAGACAAAACACAAGAGAAATAATCCCAACTCCTGGCTCTTTCACCAAAAACAACAAGACAACATCAAAGAGGGCTCTCTCACTTGCAGCACCTACCATTTGGAACTCCTTTCCAGAGAAAATAAGGACAACCAAACACATTAAAAACTTCAGGAAATATCTAAAAACTTTCCTGTTCTCGGAACACTTCAAAGAAGACCTTAAATATACACAGTAACAATACACACCTAAATAATTTTATACCTAATAATTCATCTGTAAATAAGTTATGCGTTTAGCATTTCCTGCATGCACCCTTTTCCTATGTTTATAAATGAGTTCTCCGTAATGTTCTGTTGAAGTTGTAATGTAAACCGCTTTGATACTATGAAAGGCGGTATAGAAATCTTGTTAAATAAAATAAATAAAATATTGACCCCCATACAGCTACTCTTTTCTTCAATCAGCTATCTCTCCTCTTGGACCTACCCCCTTGAAGGTAAATGCTTTCTCTGCCCAATAAGAAATCTGTCACTATGTAGAGCCCAGCTAATCTATGGCTTTCTCTCTCAATTTTTTGCAATGAAGGAATCCATATGCTTATCCCAAGCTTTCTTGGATTCTATTATTGTTTTTTTTCATTTTCGCATAAACCATCTTTCCTCTGGGTCTGTTCAATGCATTTCCCACCTTCTGTGAAGAAATCTCTACGAGCAGATTGGCTCTGTTAACATGTCGCTAGACAGACTGTCTCGATGTGTACAACAATGCTATGTATGTCGAGTAGAGCCATAGAAATGATAAACAGTACTAGTGGTAGTCTTATGGAAGTAAGCGGGTGGAAAAAAGGGGGAGGGAGAAGGAAGAGAGAGAGAGTTCCTGGGGGAATTGAGAGGGAGAGAAAATGTCCCTGGAATGGGGAAGGGGAGGAAGAGAAAAAAAGATTTTGGCATTCGAAAATTATTTTATTTAAATACAAAAGCAAAAGATAAAGAGTAAGAGACCAACTTTCGCTGGTTAGCAATGGGGCATACAGCAACGGCATCCGTGAATATTCAGGGGCATTAACCATATTAGTGCTGCTGGATATCTCAGCTAGGGGGATTAACACGGTTAACAGGTATGCTAACCCCACCCCCCTCTTCCAAGTCCACTAACCCCCCTAGCCGAGATATTCAGCAGCACTAACATGGTTAATGCCCCTGAATATCCATAGGTGCCACCGTGAAAAGCCCTGATGCTAACCAGCAAAAGTCAGGCACAGTAAAGGCTGACTTAACTTTCACCTCTGAAGCTAACCAGTCAGCAGCTCAATATCGCCTCAGCAATGAATATCTAGGATTAAAATTCAGTGGCCATGGTTAGCTGCTTTAGCAGCACTAGTCACCGCTGCTCAATATCGGGCCCTAAATGTATATCCATACAGTAGTTCATGTGTAGCCTGCCTCTCACAGGACTGTGGTGGGGGAGGGGGGAAAGGAAGGAGGGGAGTAGCCCTAGAGCAGTGGTTCTGAACCAGTCCTCCTTGAACCCCTAGGCCAGTCGGGTGTTCAGGATAGCCCTAATGAATATGCATGAGATATATATGCATTAGAGATATCCTGCCAACCTGACTGGTTTGTGGCCCTCTAGGGCTGGATTTGGAGACCCCTGCCTTACACCTCTGTCATTTAAGATTGTGAGTGGGCAAGGTGCAGATCTCCAAGACATCTAAAAGGTTAGATAGAATTTGTCACATGCCTCTTTGCTTCTCACCACCACCAAAATATTGTCTATTAGACAACTTTTTGGTGGTGGTGAGAATTGAGGAGGCATGTGACACATTCTATCTAACATTTTGATGTCTAGGACATCTGCACCTTGCCCACTCACAATCTTAAATGACAGAGGTGTAAGGCAGGGGTCTCCAAATCCAGCCCTAGAGGGCCACAAACCAGTCAGGTTGGCAAGATATCTCTAATGCATATATATCTCATGCATATTCATTAGGGCTATCCTAAACACCCGACTGGCCTAGGGGTTCAAGGAGGACTGGTTCAGAACCACTGCCCTAGAGGCACTACTAGAGACTAGACAAATTAAATTTATTGAACATAAGAAAATAAGATATTCCATACTGGGTCAGACCAAGGTCCTTCAAGTCCAGTATCCTGTTTCCAACAGTGGCCAATGTAGGTCACAAGTACCTAGCAGTTTCCCCCAAGGACAGAGGTTCCACAATGTTTGTATTGGGGCAAGCAGTGGATTTCACGGATCCTCTTTAATAATGGTTTATGGACTTTTCCTCCAGGAACTTGTCCAAACCTTTTTTAAACCCAGCTACACTAACAGCTTTTACTACATCCTTTGGTAACAAATTCCAGAGTTTGATTACATTGAGCAAAAAAAATACTTTCTCTTATTAGTCTTAAATAGGTTACACTGATAAGATAAAAGGAACGAGGTCCCCAGAGAGACCATCTTGAACCTTTCTTGCACCAGGAAGGTGCTGAGGTTTCTGAGGTCCAGGATGGGTCAAAGGGCGCTCCCCCACCCCCTCCTCTTGGGTACCAGAGATCAGCTGGAGAAAAATCCCTGTCCGATCTGCTCCTGAGGCATGGGCTCGATTGGATATGCATCTTGAGACCCTGGTAAGGATGATGTGCGGCTTCTCTATGGCACCAGCTTTTTCCTCCACCTGCTCGCCAAAGAGGTTGCTTTATAAGCAGGGAGAAAATAGAAAAATATAGTAGAGCAGTGTACCAAAATCAAGACAAGGGAGTTCTTTTACTAAAGCCCCTAAGCAGATAACGTATCTTTAAGCAGGCGGTAACTGTCCACAGTGAAAGTTAACACACAGACATGATAGCATGCATTTTAATGGCTGGTAGCTATTTGTCCATCACACAAAGGAGTGGGGAATGGGCAGGATATGGGTGGAATATGGATGTGGACAGCACATTGAAGTTAGCATGGCAGTACATATCATGTGCTATCAATGTGACAAGTAGCACAAGTGTACATAACGATGCCTCTATCAGTGGCATCAGGTGCACATTCATTACACCTAGGGTTGCCAACTTTTTCACCGAGAAAAACCCGACACCTGTGGCTCGCCATGCTCCACCCATTCTCCTCCCCCAGTCCCGCCCCTGCCCCGCCCACAGCCCCACCCACAAAAATTACCGAGGATTCACTCACACACCCCCTCAGTGCTGGTTCACTCACTCGCCCCCTCTCCCTGCTGGTTCACTCACTCACTCGCCCCCCCTCCCTGCTGGTTCACTCACTCGCCCCCCCTCCCTGCTGGTTCACTCACTCACCCCCTCCCCTCCCCTCCCTGCTGGTTCACTTACCCACCCCCGTGTCACTCACTCACCCCCCTTGCTGGTTCACTCACACCATCACCCCACCCCCCCTCCCCTCCCCTCCCCTCCCCTCCCCTCCCCTCCCTGCTGGTTCACTTACCCACCCCTGTGTCACGCACTCACCCCCCCCCTTGCTGGTTCACTCACACCATCACCCCCCTCCCCTGCTGGTTCACTCACACACAACCCCGCTCCCCTGCTGGTTCACACCAACCCCCCTCCCATGCTGATTCACTCACCCCCCCTCCACTGCTGGTTCACTCACACCACCCCCCCCCTTCCACTGCTGGTTCACTCACCCACCCCCCTGTCACTCACTCACTCACCCCCTCCTGCTGGGTCACACCCCCCAAACCCCCCCCCCCTCCCTCCCTCCTGCTGGTTTAATCATACCATCAACCCCCCCCCCCTTGCTGGTTCACTCACACCCCTGCCCTGCCCTGCCCAAGCCGCTGCTTCTGCTTTGTACAGAGCAGCGGCTGCAATACACTTACTTTGAAAAGTAAAGAAACTGTGTGAGAAGCCCTCCAGTCATGGCAGAGCCCGAGGAAGTGATGTCATGGGGGCGGGCTCCTCACGGGCTGTCTTTCCTTTTCAAATTAACTTTAGCTGCAATTAGGGTTGCCAACTTTTTCACCGAGAAAAACCCGACACCTGTGGCTCGCCATGCTCCACCCATTCTCCGCCCCTAGTCCCACCCCTGCCCCGCCCCCAGCCCCACCCACAAAAATTACCGAGGATACGTGTAGGCTAACTTCCTTGGTCAGATAATAATTTAACTGGGAACCCCAAAATCCAAACATGAAATGTACAACACTGGAGTAATAAAAACTATAAAGTAATTTCCTCTTGCACTAAACAAAAACGCAAAGATGTTAGCAATACACACTTCCCAGACCAGACATATTCCAGTTAATAAATTCAAAATAAAAAGTATTTTTCTACCTTCTGTTTGGGCGTTTTATTTTTCAGTTGCAATTGCTCCAGTCACTTTCTTCTGGTTTCTTCGTGTCTTCTGCGAGCTATCCATTTGTCCTTTCTTCTCTTTTAGATGTTTTCCATTCTCTCTCTATTTCTGCTTTAACATACTGATTGTTTCCCTTTTGCTCTTTCCCCCAATTCTTTCCTTATTCCTTTATCATCCGTTTAAATTTCACCCTTCCATTCTCAAGCCCCTCTTACTCTCCCAATACCGGCCCATCATAGACTTTTCTTCCACACAAAATATTTTTTCCCCTCTCCATTCTCATTCCCCATCCATTCTAGTCCTCCCCCCAAATCAATTCCCTTATAGTTCTAGGCCCACCCAGCATCCACTCCCTTCTAGTCCCATTCTCCCATGCCCCACATCAACCCATTTCCAGTCCTATTCCAGCTCTTCATCAGCCCATTTCCAGTGCTAGCCCTCACATCACAGGCCATTTCCAGTCCTAGCTACCCCCCCCCCCCAATCACAGCCCATTTCCAGTCCAAGTCCCCCATCACAGCCTATTTCCAGTCCTAGCCCCCCCCCACCATCACAGCCCATTTGCAGTCCGAGTCCCCCCGCACCATCACAGCCCATTTGCAGTCCTAGCCCCCCTAATCACAGCCTATTTCCAGTCCAAGATCCCCCTTCCTCCACCATAGCCCATTTCCAGTCCAAGTTCCCCTCCCCCCCTCCATAGCCCTTTTCCAGTCCAGGTCCCCTCCACCCCCATCACAACCCATTTCCAGTCCATGTCCCCCCCCCATAACACTTTTTCTGTACTCGTCCCCCCCCCCATAACTGCCTTTTTACATTCCAAGTCCCCCCCCCCCCTTAGCCCTTTTCCAGTCCAAGTCCCCCCCCCCCCTTAGCCCTTTTCCAGTCCAAGTCCCCCCCCCCCCCTTAGCCCTTTTCCAGTCCAGGTCCCCCCCATCACAGCCAATGCAGTCCTTGCCCCCCCACCTCCCCTCGACCAGCATCGCGGCTGTCTGAGGCTTCAGAGGGAGCCGGGGAAGCCCGCGCTAGGCCCCGGCTCCCTCTGAACAGCCCCCAGCGTGCAGGAACAGCCGCCAGCGTGAAGGTAAAGGCTCTTCACGCTGGTGGCTGTTCAGAGGGAGCCGGGGCCTCGCGCGGGCTTCCCCGGCTCCCTCTGAAGCGGAGAAAAGCCGGTTTTTTTGCTCTGGCCGCTCCCGATCTTGCGGCCAGAGCAAAAAAAAACGGCTTTTAAAGGGCCGGTTTTGCCTCTGCGCCGGCAGCCGGCCTGGCCGTGGAAAAACCGGCCAGGCCGGCTGAAAACCGGCCAGTTGGCAACCCTAGCTGCAATAAAGTTAATTTGAAAGGAAAGACAGCCTGTGAGGAACCCGCCCCCATGACATCACTTCCTCGGGCTCTGCCATGACCGGAGGGCTCCTCATACAGTTTCTTTACTTTTCAAAGTAAGTGTAGTGCAGCCGCTGCTCTGTACAAAGCAGAAGCAGCGGCTGCACTATTATGGGGAATCGCGTTCGCGTTCGCATTCGCGCCGCGGACTTCAGGAGGAAAGCCGGTTTTTTGCTCTGGCCGCTCCCGATCTTGCGGCCAGAGCAAAAAACCGGCTTTTCAACGGCCGGTTTGACATCTGTGCCAGCAGCCGGCCTGGCCATGGAAAAACCGGCCAGGCCGGCTGAAAACCGGCCGGTTGGCAACCCTAATTACACCATGCATTAGGATATGCGTCCATGCAGTAACTGTTGGGAACATGCTGGTGACGCCCCCCCCCCCCCTCTATAGTTACCGTGGAGGCTTTGCACTTAATGTGCATTTCGCATGACAACTAACTAAGTGCAGCACCCTAATGGGCTTTAGTAAAAGGGCTCCAGAGGGGCCTGAAGGATAAGACGATGACAAAGCTCAAGGCCTAAGTAAATTAAGGGCCCAATATTCAAAACTACGTATCCTGATAGCAAGTGCTGCTAGCCAGGTAAATGGTACTGGCTATCCCATCAATATTCAGTAGCACTATCTGGATAGTACTGCTGAGTATCTTGCAGACTGCCTCGGCACTGTTCTGATAGTGCTGGAGCAAACCAAAGGCAGAATGAGGGCAGAGTGCAAATTATCTGGATAACATTGATATTCAGCCCTGGATAAATTAAGACAGCAAAAAGGCTCTCCTAAATTATCCAGATAGTTATCTGGTGTAAGGAGTACCACTGGAACATACAGGGAACCTGAGGAAAAATGGGGGCTCTAAAGAATGGGGTGCCTAAGCCGAGGACATGAAATCCTGGAAAGGGGAAATCTTGCCCTGGGGAAGGGCTCTTTGCAAGATGGCAGAATAGAAAATAGGCAAGGGAGGAGGAGCTAAAGTGGAACAGAAAACAGGAAATAAAAAAGACTCACTGAGAGGTTAAGGGGAGGGGAGAGAGAGAAACCGACAGAAGACCTAGCAGAGTCCATGGAGGCAGAGCTTTGGGAGCTGGGAACCGAACACTGCAGAGCCTATGGAGATAGAGGCTGTGGAACAGAACTCACCTGCTGATACTGGTCTTCCAGACGATGAGGAGATGCAGGTAAGTTGAAGGATACCCTTATTTGTTTTGGAAATACTGTCATACTTTCTAGTGGGAAAGAAAGACTGTAGGCCATTTCGGGCCTTTCTGTTTTGTTTGTTTGGGCAGAGTGGGCACCAGTGTGCAAAGCAAACAATGATAGGGAGGTAGCTGCCATAGCCCTAGGGTTACCTAGATACCCAGAGGGGTACTGCACAGCCAATCCAGTGGACTAGTGTATGCTGTGTTTGTGCTGTTTGTTTATTAGAGTTCTACTGTCTTACTAGAAAACCATAGCTGTACGGCTCAAAGAGATAAAGGAGTACTGTACAGTTAACTCAGCAAGCTAAGCACAGGCTGTGTTGGTGCTAATTTTGAGGATACGTTTGGATTTGGAGGAGTGTCGTTTGTTGTGGCTGCGAGAATCTGACCTTCCCTGCATTCCATCCCTCTGGGAATTGAGCATATTGACACCAGGGTTGAATATCTCCACTACCCAGATAATGCCATCAGTCACTATATTATCTGGCTATGTACTGCTAATCACTATTCAGATACCTATATCCAGACTTTTTTAACTGCCACTGCCAGCTTCTAAAACATTCCAGCCAAAACAGTTGAATACCCACCCATAAACACCCATAAAAAGATTGGCAAAATAGACACAAAATAATATTTATAAATAAAACACCTTTCAAGCCACTGTTCAGAGTTAATGGTTGGTGTTTGGTTTTCTTTAATGCTGGCAGACAGCATTTAAAATGATAACATATATTCAGCGCTGGAATCTAGATATCCATCAGGGCCGAATATTGGGTTTCACCGTTGACCACCAATGCTATCCAGACAGCACGCTATCTAGACAGCAAACAACATAAAGAAAGGATGCCTTTTTTGTGGCCTAACTTCATGCAGTTTCTATCTAGTTGGCAGACTGAATATCACTGCTAACCACTGAGGAATAAAATTGTTAAAAGCTTGCTTTATCCCTATTAAATTGTTAAGTGCTGACTACTGTAAGAAACTCCAGGTAACCGCAAAGCTTGCATAAACACATGCTAGAAGGAGAGGAAGATCTAAATGAAAAGGAAACATTTCTATAGTTACACAAGATGGGACTTGCTGGAGATAAAAACTCTTGACCAATATCCAGCCTCTTGTGCTTCCTTTTCATAACAATTTGCTTGGTCATGGTGATGTGGCATAAGCTCTATGTACTAGCCAATAGGAACAGAGATATTGCTAGCCAGACAGGAGACAGAAACATTGCTCTTATTTCTAAGGCAGACTTGAAAATTATCTAAGTTTCAAACACCTGCTCTTGGTATCTTTTAATTCTGTCTTCTTAGCATCTATACTCCTGTAAACCTAAGTTTCTATCCTTTAAACTCCTGTTACAATGTAAGCACAGAACAGTCTCCTGATGGTGCAACCTTTCTTATATGTAAACCGCACTGATAACAAATAGCGCAGTATATAAAAGCTGTTAAATAAATAAATAAATAAATCCTGTGAAGTTTCACTTGTTGGCTTATAAAAGATGTACCAGATTAATGCTAGTCAGAGAACATAAGAACATAAGATATGCCATACTGGGTCAGACAAAGGTTCATCAAGCCCAGTATCCTGCCTCCAACAGTGGCCAATCTAGGTCACAATTATCTAGCAGTTTCCCAAAAGACACAGGTTCCACAATGTTTCTATTGGGTTAAGCAGTGATATCCCTGGTCCCTTTTAATAATGGTTTATGGACCTTTCCTCCAGGAACTTGTCCAAAACTTTTTTTTTAAAACCCAGCTATGCTAACAGCTTTTACTACATCCTCCAGTAACAATTCCAGAGTTTGATTACACGTTGAGTGAAAAAATATTTTCTCTTATTAGTCTTAAATAGGTTGCCCTGTAGCTTCATTGCATGCCTCCTAGGGGCATGTTTACTAAACATTCCTAACGTGCGGGGCCGCGGTAGTGTGCCTGTGCCATATAAGGAGTGGGCGGTTCAGGCAGAAAGAAGAAAAAACCCCTACCGTACGTGTGCGCGTCGCGCTAATTTGCGGGGCCCACATTAGCGCGTGGGAAGGCTAAGTGGGGCGCTGCTGAGCACATATCAGAACAGAGCTGTAGCACAACGGTGAACATACTAACCAATGGTGCAGGGGCCACAGGTTCAATCCCCCATTGTGCGCAACAAAAAGGCCAGCTGAGGCAACACCTTGAATGTGTAAAAGTGGTTCAGGAGGCAAAGTACTTTTGGACGGCATAAGGCGGCACACTGTTCGTTTTGTATGGCATAAGGCGGCGCACTGTACTATCTGGGCGGCACAAGGCGGCGCACTGCTCTTTTTGGGCGGCACAAGGCGGCGCACTGTTCATTTTGGGCGGCACAAGGTGGCGCACTGTTCATTTTGGGCGGCACAAGGCGGCGCACTAATTGTGGGCAGCAGGAAGTGGCGCGCTGATGGGCATAAGGCGGCGCGCTGATGCCAAAGCAAAGGAACACAGCCACAGCACAATGGTTAAGACACTGACCAATGGTGCAGGGACCAGGGGTTCGATCCCTCACAATGCCCAGTGAAAAAGGCTAGCTGAGGCAGTATGTTATATGTTGTGGAGTGCTGTAGGAGGCTTTTCAATTTTATTTTGTGATAACTGCTAGCAAACGCACTCTCACAGCATATTAATATAAGGCGGCCCATAAGGCACATGTTACAGTGCACCGTCCGCCAAGGCACCCTAGAATGTCCCCTATAGGGCAGCATGTATGTTGCGACACAGGATAATGTATAGTGCACCCTATATGGCTGGCAACCGTAACGTGCCCTATAGGGCGCCCCATAAAGCACCCTCAGAGGCACCTTATGGGTACAGTACGCTGAGGGTGGTATTGCTGGCAGCAACATATGTACAGTAAATTAAAATAAATCTGTGGACACCCCTATCACATAACCCCACTGTGGGTTTGAACCCATGACATCTGGCTGCACAGGCAGGGATGTAACCATTGGGCTACAGCTCTATAGCTATAAGCAGCCCCTGGCTGGCTGCAGATAGCCTGTACGTCACCTCACTGACAGTCTGCTGTTGTGATGCACTGCACATGCAAATCAGCTGTCCACGATTGAACACAGGATGGGAAATGCACCCCTAAAGCTCCCCGGCCTGTTAGGGGGAAGTGTCCGTGTGCACCCACACAGCACCTCGGCCTGGTAGGGTGTCCTGAGTGGGTGGACAAACGGCAAAGAGTAGCTAAACACCATCACATTGTGCGGTTACTGTGCTTACCCTGAGTGTGAGATGTTGCGCCCAGGACCAGGTCCACAACACCAGGCATGGCCAAATGTGGCCATGTCAGAGCTCCAAAGCAGCAATAACCTGTGGAATAGATAGGTGCTGCATAAACATTTTGGAGATCTCTGTCTGGCTCAGTTAGTGGGGACCCCCACCCCATGGACCCCCAGGTGGATAAAACAGGGTTTCCCCTCAACAGATCCCCACCCCGATGGCAGTAGAGTGGACCATCAACCCCAGTCCTGCTAGGGAACAGACACCCTACAGGGCAGTCCAAGCAGCTCCACACACATCCATAACACAATATCAGACAGACATTAGGCCTGGATATTCAAAGATGCACCCCACCACTATCTGATATTCACACCCTGCAAGGCACTCCATCACAACACATATCAGCTGTGAACAGTCTGCTGGCTGGTCCTGATAGACATGCCTGCACCCACAACTGGGGTGGCAGCACACACAGACAGACAGATAAGTCCATGAAGAGGCCCCCACAGGACACCCATACATATCACATGGGAGAATCACAATATAGCACTATGGGGGTGCCTAGCCATGCTGCCATCACTGCACACTCAGGGTGAGAGTGATCCCCCAGCAGCACATACAGAGGTCACCCTGTCTGTGTAGGTGGTGGCCGGGCACTACCATGCCAGTGCCCTATGCCCTGTGCAGCTGCATCCTGGTCAGTCCACTCTGTCTGAGATATACCCATGGTCCCTTGCTACTCATTATGCACATTGGCAGGCCAATACTGGCAACAGTGTTGGCAGTGTGGGCTGTGGAAGGGGCATGCAGCCAACACCCACTGTATAGACAGACACACAATTCCACACCTATGCCATCATGGTGCTACTATTGAGGAGGTAATTAGCCTTGCCCACCAAACCGGTGCTGGGCACGGCAAGGCATGGATATGCTACGCAGTACTGCTGGGGGTCACTCTCCAGGGTGGTAAACACCGTCAGAGGCAAGGGCTGGAGCACGCACCGCAAACACCAAACAGATTGTTCGGATGGGATCAACTAGCAGTATGTGCGTAACGTATGGATATCTATCTGCCAGTACTCCTAGCAAGCGTCTCAGAGCTGTGTACCGTATACCTCAGGTGTAGGGTTACATTGCTAGGGTATGCAGGTGCTAATATTGGGAGATGCACGCAGGGTCCAATGTTCTGCCTCTCCAGGAGACATTGGCCAATGGGGCCTGTGGGTGTGGGTGTGGGTGTGTCTGCCCCTGTTGGCTGCTGCTTTATGGCAGAGATTCCCAACTCCAGTCCAGGTGTGCATCACACTGATCGGGTTTACCTGCTGTTCCTCATGAATATGCATGAGCTACATCTACATGCCATGGGGGTGGTGCATAGATATACAGCACAGGCATTTGTATGAGTGGCAGCATGGACCCTGACTGGTGTGTGGCCCACCAGGACTGCATTTGGGAGATTCTGCTCTAGGTACTGCCCCTGTACATGGTGTCTGTGCTCAGTGGGGTAAAAGATAGACGTAGTACCATTGCATATATCCTTGCCATGAAAGGTTTGTCCTTACTATCACTGTGTAGCTGTGGGAAGGATTGGCGGTAGCCCCAGCTGGGCTTTGAACCTGTGACCTTCTGTTCTTATATGCACTGTCTGTGTGCACTGCACCACCTTGTAGCCACAGATTGGCTGGATTCCCTGGAACATCCATGCCTGTGGATCCGGCAGGGCCTGTGTGTTGCAGTGGACTGTGCCAGCCTGCACATGGCTTGGCCTCTGTCCTCTGTAGCTAGCTGCCACTGCCCCCTGCACCACATGTACTCGTGCGCCAACATGCTGGCATGAGCTTCTCTCAGAAAAAGCAGATGACCTGATTGCAATGTGGCAGTACGGGACTGAATTTGGGGGACTTGGCTGTAGGTATGCCCATTGTTGTGGTGTGTGTGCGGTGTTGGGTAACATATGGGTGTTTCCCCCATGCTTATGTTCCCTGCAATACAGGGGTGTCTGCTCTATCTTTGTTTAGTGGTGGGTAAAATATATGGACAGGGCTGGCAAGTGCCCCAGCTGGGATTTGAACCTCTGGCCTTCTAATCCTAGAGGTCATGGCTATGTCCTCTGCACCACACTATGGCCACAGAGACAATTCAGCCCCTGGAGGTAGTAAACCTGGCAGGATGGAGTCACAAACCCTGCTGTATGCATTTTTACTGTGGGCTCCTTCACCCTGTGTGGTGACAAACGTGCAAATAAAACCCGGGAATGACCATGGAACAAAGGGGGAAAACATATACCCAAGCTGGGCAACAGTGATATTAATGGGCAACCCTAGATAACACTCCCAGGACAGCTCCAGAAAAAGGGAAATGTTTTTTGGACGAGTCTCCGCTCCGTACACCTTTCCATAAATCATTTCCTTTTTTTTGGAGCTTTCCTGGGTGTGTTATCTAGTTTTGCCCATCACTATAACTGTTCCCCAACTGAATTACTATTTTTCATATTTTTGTGGTGGTCATTTTCTATTTAGAATTGCACTTTTGTGCTGTGCACATGTATCACACTGCTCACGTTTTGCAGGTTTCCCCGGTTTTGCTGTACATTGCTGACGGAAATGGTTTCTCTTCCCTTTAAATGCATTCTAACGCGAGTGATTCACTCGCGCTATTTTTTTTTGGAAATTCAGCCCCGATAATGTAAGGGGCGCCTCTCCCCTCCCCTTCCCCACCCATTAACCCCTTCTCTCCGCCCCTCCGGGGCCTTCCTCCGCCCTCCGTTAGCCTTTCCACGCCTCTATCGGACATTTGCGGGCACGTCCTTGTGCGGCACCCGTTACTGTGACGCGCAAGTGTGCGGGGCTTCATCGTACGTTTGCGGGGTGTTTAAGCGCTCTTAAGTACCGCTTTTAGTGCGCTATTTTGCGGCGCCCTAATTAGCGGTTTTTAGTAAACATGCCCCCTAGTCTTTCTATATTTTGATGACAAATCGATTGACATTTACCCGTTCCACTCCATTCATTAATTTTTAGACCTCTATCATATCTCCCCTCAGCCATCTCTTTTCGAAGTTGAAGAGCCCTAATCTTTTTAGCCTCTCTTCATAGGGGTATCCTTCCATCCCCTTTACCATTTTGGTGGCTCTTCTCTATACCTTTTCTAATAATGCTATATCCTTTTTAAGATACAGCGACCAGAATTGCACACAATATTCAAAGTGCGGTCGCACCATGAACGATACAGAAGCATTATAATATCCTTTGTTTTATTTTCCATTCCTTTATGATACCTAGCATTCTATTTGTTCTCTTGGCCACCGTTGCACACTGGGTGGAGGTTTTTAACATGTTATCCAAAATGATGCCTAAATCTTTTGCCTAGGTGGTGGTTCCTAATGTGGAACCTTGCATCGTGTAACCATAGTTTGGGTTCTTCTTTCCTAGGTGCATAACTTTGCACTTGTCCACATTAAATTTCATCTGGCATTTGGATGCCCAGTCTTCCAATTTATCAAGATCCTCTTGCAATTTTCCACAATCCTCTTGGGTTTTAACAACTTTAAATAGTTTTGTGTTATTTGCAAATTTGATAACCTCACTCATTATTCCCATTTCCAGGTCATTTATGAATATGTTAAAAAGCAGCGGACCCAGCACAAATCTCTGGGGTACTTCACTATTCACCTTTTTTCATCGGGAAAATTGGCTATTTAGTCCAACCCTCTGCTTTCTATCTTTTAACCAGTTCCTGATCCACAATAGTACACTGCCTCCTATCCCTTGACTCTTTAGTTTTGACAAAGGTCTCTGATGAGGCCTTCTGAAAGTCCAGATACACTATGGGGTATGTTTACTAAACCGCGCAAATGTGCGGGGCGCACTTGAGCGTGCCCTAAGGTACCTTAGCGCACGCTAATAGTGCGTTTTTGGTGCCCCGCATGCGTGCGCACCCCCCGCACAAGTGCGCTCCGCCCACACAAGAGCGGGGCGCGCTGATGTGCAATAGAGGCGTGGAAAGGCATTTCGAGGGTGGAGGAAGGCTCCCGAGGGGCGGGGGGACGGGGTCAATGGGTGGAGAGTGGGAGGGGAGAGGCTCCCCGCACAGGAGCGGGGCTGAATTTCGGCAAAAAAAGTACCGCGAGTGAAACCCTCGCGTTAGAGCCGATTTAAAGGGAAGAGAAACCATTTCCGTCAGCAATGTACAGCAAAACCGGGGAAACCTGCAAAACGTGAGCAGTGTGATACATGTGCACAGAACAAAATAGCAAATATAAATTGAAAATGACCACAACAAATTCCAAATAAATTATAATCCAGCAGGGCAACAGTAATATTAATGGGCAACCATAAAAAACACTCCCAGGAAAGCTCAAAAAAAAAGAAATGATTTTTGGAAGGGTCTACGCTCCGTAGACTCTTTCAAAAATCACTGCATTTTATTGGAGCTGTCCTGGGAGTGTTTTTTATGTTGCCCATTGATATCACTGTTGCCCAGCTTGGTTTTGTTTTTTTTCCCCTTTTTTGGAGGTCATTTTTGAGGTTTATTTGCACCTTTGTCCCCATACAAGGTAAACGAGCCCACAGTAAAATCGTGCAGAGCAGGGTGTCTGACTCGTGCGGCCAGGTTTCCTATCTCCAGAGACTGCACTGTCTCTGTGGCCACAGTGTGGTGCAGCGGACACAGCCAGTGCCTGTAAGACCAGAGGGCCACAGGTTCAAATCCCAGCTGGAGCTTCTGCCAACCTAGTCCCCATAGCCTTACCCACCACCAAACAGTGATAGTACAGACACTCCTTTATTGCAGAGAACATAAGCATGGTTCCAACACCTATATTTTACCCTACACCACATACAAACCATAACAATGGGCATTACCTACAGCCGAGTCCCCCAAATTCAGTCCTGGAGTGCCACAACTCAATCAGGTCATATGCTTTTTCCCAGATAAGGACATGTCTGCATGTTGGCGGAGGGTACAGGTGGTGGAGGGGGCAGTGGCTGCAAGCCACAGCAGACAGTGGCTTAGGCGTGTGCAGGCTGGCACCGTCCACCGCAACACAGGCTCTGTTGGATGTACAGTCATGGACTCCCCAGGGAAAGCAGCATATCTGTGGCAACACAGTGGTGCAGTGCACACAGACAGTGTGTGCAGGAACAAAAGGCCACAGGTTCAAAGGCCAGCTGGGGCTACCACCAATCCTGTCCACATATTTTTCCCACAACTAAACCGTGATAGTAAGGACAAACCTTTATTGCTGAGAACATACGCATGGTTAATACGCCTATATTTTACCACACCAAACACAGACACCATAAACAGCCGCATTACCTAGAGCAGAGTCTCCCAAATGCAGTCCTGGAGGGCCCCACACCATTCAGGTTCCATGCTGCCTCTAATAAAGATGCCTGTGCTGCATATCTATGCACCACCCCCATGGTATGCAGATGTAGCTCATGCATATTTATGAGGGACAGCATGAAAACCCGAACAGTGTTTGGAATACCAGGACTGGAGTTGTGAAACTCTGCCGTAAAGCAGCAGCCAACAGGGTCAGACACACCCACACACACACACACACAGGCCCCATTGGCCAATGCCTCCTGGAGAGGCAGGACATTGGGCCCTGCCTGTATCTCCCAGTACTAGCAGTTGCATACCTTAACAATGCCACCCTACACCTGGGTATATGGTACACAGCTATGAAATGTTTCCCATGATAACTGGCAGATATCAATGCCTACATTAAGCACATTTGCTCCTTGGGCTCCACCATAACAATCATTCTGATGTCTGCGGTGTGTGCTTCAGGTCTGGTCTCTGACAGTGTTTACCGCCCTGGGGAGTGACCCCCAACAGTATTGCGTACCATATCCATGCCTGTACTGTGCCCAGGACTGGTGTGGTGGGTATGGCTGCTGAACTCCTCTATAGTAGCACAATGCTGGCATAGGTGTGGGGGTGGCTGTCTGTCTATCCAGTGTGTGGTGGCTGCAAACACCTTCCACAGCCCACACTGCCAGCAATGTTGCCAGTATTGGGCTGCCAATGTGCATAATGAGGAGCAAAGTACCATGGGTATAGGCCGGACAGGGTGGCCTGGCCAGGGTGCATGGGCATAGGGTACTGACTGGGACATTTTAGTGCCCGGCCACCACCTACACAGACAGAGTGACCTCAGTATGTCCTGCTGAGAGATCACTCTCACCCTGACTGCAGTGACCACAGCATGGCTAGGCACCCCCATAGTGCTATATAGTATTTCTCTCGTGTGATAGATATGGGTTTTCTTTTGGGGCCCAGTCACTGATTTATCTGCTTGCTGTGTATGCTGACATCCCAGTTCTGGGTGCATGCATCTCCACTGGGAGCACACTGTTTGTAGCTGGTATGTGTCTTGATGGAGTGGCTTGCAGGGTGCAGCGGCTGATGGCTTGCTGCAGAAGAATATCAGATAGTGGTGGGGGTGCAGCTCATCATATCCAGGCCTAATGTCTGTCTGCTATTGTGTTATGGATGTGTATAGAGCTGCATTGACTGCCCTGTGGGGTGTCTTCTCAGCAGGACTGGGGTTGATGGTTCCCTCTACTACCACCTTTGCAGGGAGCTAGAATGTGGATCTATTGATAGGAGGCCCTTTATGCCACCCTTGGCCGGGGGGGGGGAGAGGGGTGCGGGGGGTGCATGGCCCACCTGGGAGGCTACACCTGACTGAAACAGACAGATATCCAAGGTGTTTCTGCAGAAACTACCTAGCTCAGAGTTTAACACTGCTTTGGACCTCTGGCATAGCTTTATTCAGCCATGGAAGGTGCTGTGGACCTGGTGCTGGGCGCCTCACTGCACCCTCAGGGTGAGCACAGTACCTGCACAATGTGACGGTGTGTACCTACTCTGTGCCAGTAAAAGACACGGTCAGTACCCCCTACCAGGCCCAGGTGCTGTGGGGGTGCATTGCCCATCTTGTGTTAATCTGTGGACAGCTGATTTGCATGTGCAGTGCATCATGGGTATGGGTGGGCTAACCCTATCCTGGTGACCACAGCAGACTGTCTGTGTGGTGACGTGCATGCTCTCTGCTGCCAGCCAGGGTCTTGCCAGGAGTTATAGAGCTGTAGCCCAGTGGTTACTTCACTGCCTCTGAAGCCAGAGGTCATGGGTTCAAACCCACCATGGGGTTATTTGATAGGGTTGTCCAATGCATTATCTTTTGTTAATGTACATATTTTGATGCCAGAAAAAACACCCTCAGCGTACTGTACCCATAAGGTGCCTCTGAGGGTGTTTTATAGGGCGCCCTATAGGGCACCTTATGGTTCCCGTCCATATAAGGTGCACTATACATTATCCTGTGACGCAACCTATAGGGTGCCCTATAGGGGACACTTTAGGGTGCTGTGGCGGACCGTGCAATTTATAATGTGCCCTATGGAGTGCCTTATAGGGTGCCTTATACGGCACCTTCAATTACGGCACATAAGGGCGTGTTTGCTGGCAGCAATTAATAACATAAAAATAAAGTGCTGCAGGACAAAATATGTACAATGCAAAGCTGCTGCCACAGCCAGCCTTACATATTAGGCACACTGGGGAGTAAACTCATGGCCCCTGTATCAGCAGTCAGTGCCTTAACCATTGTGCTCCACTGCGGCTCCTCCTTGCCTGTCAGCGCACCTACTTATGCTTTTCATTCCTTAAACTGCACAGTGCTGCCATAAAAACAGTACACTGACCTTGTGGTACCTCATACGGCACCCTCTAAAGCGCCCTATAAGCAACATTCTAGGGTGCCTTGGCTGACAGTGCACTTTAAAATGTGCCTTATAGGGCGTCTTATGTTAACACGCTTTGAGAGTGCGTTTGCTAGTAGTGATAATTAAAATATGAATAAAATGCCTCCTAAAGCAATCTTCCCCATAATATGCTATGCCTCAGCCAGCCTTGTTCATTGGGCACTTTGGGGGATTGAACCCCTGATCCCTGCACCATTGGTCAGTGTCTTAACCATTGTGCTGTGGTTCTGTTCCTGTGATTGCACATCAGCGCGCCGCCTTATGCCGCCCAATATTAAAAAGCCTCCTAAAACATTAGCGTGCCGCCTTATGCCCATCAGCACGCTGCCTTATGCCGCCCATCACTTAAATGCCTCCTAAAATAATGCCTCAGCCAGCTGTCTCCATTGGGCACTGTGGGGGATTGAACCGCTGATCCCTGCACTATTGGTAAGTGCCTTAACCATTGTGCTGTGGCTCTGCTTTTCTTCCAGTACATCAGCGCGCCACTTATACCACCCAGTATTATAATGCCTCCATAAACAGCACGCCACCTTCTGCGGCCCAGTATTAATATGCCGCCAAAAACATTAGCGTGCCGCCTTATGCTGCCCAGTATTTCTGCGCCTCATAAATTAACACCTCAGCCAGACATCTTCATTGGGCACTGTGGGGGATTGAACCCCTGAACCTTGTACCATTGGTCAGTGTCTTAACCATTGTGCTGTGGCTCTGCTCCTTTTCTTGCACTTCAGTGCGCCACTTATGCCTCCCGCGCAGCTATCTCATGCGCTAAGGTGCTGGGCGCACATGGGCGCTGCGCACCTTAGCGCATAAGTAAATTCCGGCTTTTCTTTTTCAGGACGGAACGCCCACTCCTTATATGGCACCCGCACACTACCAGGGCCCGCACTTTACCGGGGTTTTAGTAAACATGCCCCTATATCAACCGACTCACCTTTTGTCTACCTGTTTATTCACACCTTCAAAAAAACATAACAGGTTAGTAAGACAAAATCTTCCTTGTCAAAAGCCATTTTGGCTGTCACCCATTAAGCCATGACTGTCTACATGTTCAGTAATTTTGTTCTTTATGATGGTTCCTCCATTTTTCCCTGTACTGACGTCAGTCTCACTGGTCTGTAGTTTTCCGGATCACCCCTGGAAACCTTTTTAAAAACTGGTGTTACATTGGCCATCCTCCAAGTATTACAGATGATTTTAATGATAGTTCACAGATTACTATTAGCAGGCCTGCAATCTTATATTTCAGTTCTTTCAACACCCTTGGATGTATATCATCCAGTCTAGGTGATTTGCTACTCTTCAGTTTATCAAATAGTTGTAATACATCTTCCCGGTGTATCGATATTTCTTTCAATTCTTCCGCAGTATCACCTTTAAAAACTACTTCAGTCATGGGTAACATCCCTACATTTTCCTCAGTAAAGGCCGAAGCAAAGAATTCAGTCTTTATTTATTTGGACACTTTTCTATACCGCCCCTTCCAGAGATCAGGGGTGGTTAACAGAGAACAGAAAAATAATTACATTGAACATCTTGTAACTTAGAAACTATTTACAATAAACAATTGAACGTAGCAACTATTTACAATTATATAGTGATTATAACTATAGCAATCCAAGTCTTATTGTAAGCACTTACATTTGTCAGTGGTGAAAAACCTGATGAGGATGTGTGAGGTTATGACTGTGTTTGTACAGGCAGATATTAGGCGGGATGGTCATTTTGTGTTTGTGAGCCTTGATCAGAGGTGAGGTTTAGGTTATAGAAGTGCTGAGTGAACAGGTATGTTTTTAATTCCTTTCGGAAGATTTGGAGGTCTTTGATCTCTCTTAGACTCACTGGAAGGCTATTCCATTGAACAGGTGCAATGTATGAGAATGCACTGTTTCTTGTTATCTGTTTTGTTTTTCGAATTGAGTCAGGGATTAAAAGAATGTTGAGGGTCTTCCTTCTTCTAGTTCTGTTTTCAGGAGTGGGGGATGTTTGGATCAAAGTTGAAAGATGAGATGGAGCAATTCTGTCTTTCCGCTATGGCCCTTGTCCCCTCTTAGTGCCCCTTTTACCCCTCTATCATCTAATGGTCCAAATGATTCTCTCACAGGTTTTTTGCTATGAATATACTTGAAAAAGTATTTATTATGCGGTTTTGCTTCCACAGCAAGCTTCTTCTCAAATTCACTCTTTGCCTGCTTTATCAATGCCTTGCATCTACAGTAACTTGCCAGTGCTTGTGCTGTTTCCAGTTTTCATCATTTAGCTTTTTCCCATTTCCTGAAAGATACTTTTTGGGCAACAACATCCTCTATGACCTCACCTTTAAACCATGCTGGCAGTTTTTTGGGCTTCCAAGATAGTAGTTTTCAACAACACCACAAGCTTGATGTAAGTCTTTAACCTTTGCAACTGCTCCTTTTAGTTTTTTCTTAACTATTTCCCTCATTTTATCATAGTCTCACTTTCGAAAGTTAAAAGGTAGCACTGTGGATTTCCTTACCATCCCTCCTCCACTAATTAAATCAAATGCGATCATGCTATGATCACTATTGCCAAGTGGCCCCAACACCTTTATCTCTTGCACCAGATCTGGTGTTCCACTAAGGACTAGGTCCAATATGGCTTCCCCTCTGGTCGGTTCATGAACCAGCTGCTCCAAGAAGCGGTCATTTATTTCATCTAGGAACTTTATCTCCCTAGCATGTCCTGCCGTGACACTGACCCAGTCGATACCAGGGTAATTGAAATCTCCCATTATTATTTCTGTGCTGCAACTTTTGTTAGCTTCCTTGATTTCTTTGTTCATTTCATCATCCATTTGTTCATTCTGGCCCGGTGGTCGATAGTACACCCCCACTGCCATCACCTTCCCCTTTTTACATGGAATTTCAATCCATAGAGATTGTACAGCAAATTTTGTTTCCTGCAAAACTTTAATCCTTTCTGACTCAATGCCCTCTCTAACATAGAGC
Source organism: Ichthyophis bannanicus (assembly GCA_033557465.1). Classification (NCBI taxonomy): domain Eukaryota; kingdom Metazoa; phylum Chordata; class Amphibia; order Gymnophiona; family Ichthyophiidae; genus Ichthyophis; species Ichthyophis bannanicus. The sequence continues at coordinate 399,930,655 of CM066036.1, forward strand.
GCAACCCCTCCACCAATTTGATCAGCTCTATCGTTACGATATAGTTTGTACCCAGGTATCACAGTGTCCCACTGGTTGACCTCCTTCCACCATGTCTCTGAGATTCCAATCATATCTAACCTCTCATTTAGTTCTATATATTCTAACTCTCCCATCTTAATTTTTAGACTTCTAGAATTTGCATACAAGCATTTTAGAGACTGTATTTTATTCATATTAATCTGGCTATTGGTAGGCATAGGTAATTTGGAATCTTTAAGCCCTGTCTGCTCTATACTCAAGGGCATTTGGGCTACTTTACTCTTTTTTGGAACCTCTCTGCTTTTGGTAGTATTCTTCAAGGATACATTCTTCCAAACCATGTGCTCTTGTGTGACTGTCGGCTTTCCCCTATTATCTATTTTAAAAGCTGCTCTTTCTCCTTTTTAAAGGTTAATGCCAGCAGCCTGGTTCCATCCCGCGTAAGGTGAAGCCCATCCCTTCGGAAGAGCCCCTCCTTTCCCCAAAATGTTCCCCAGTCCCTAACAAATCCAAAACCCTCATCCTTGCACCATCGTCTCATCCACGCATTGGGACTCCAGAGCTCTGCCTGCCTTTTGGGTCCTGCACGTGGAACGGAAAGCATTTTGGAGAATGCTACCCTGGAAGTTCTGGATTTCAACTTCCTACCTAAAAGCCTAAATTAGCCTCCAGAACCTCCCTACCACATTTTCCTACGCCATTGGTACCGACATGTACCAAGACAGCAGACTCCTCCCCAGCACTATATAAGACCTTATCTAGATGGCACGTGAGGTCCGCTACCTTCACACCAGGCATACATGTTACCAGGTGATCCTCACGTCCACCAGCCACCTACATGCCTAATGATTGAATCACCAACTGTAACGGCTGTCCTAACCCTTCTCTCATGGGCACACGGCCCTGTAGAAACTTCCTCGGTGTGAGAGGGTTTTACATCACCTGAAGGACAGGTCCTAGTCACAGGATCACTTCCTGCCACACCAGGGTGATGCTTTCCTGTCACGTGACCTCTCTCCTCCATGGCAACAGGGATGCTGCCAGACTGGAGGTGGGACTTCAGGACTATATCCCTGTAGGTCTCGTCTATGTACCTCTCTGTCTTTCCTATGTCTTCCAAGTCTGCTACTCTAGCCTCTAGAGAACGGACTCGTTCCCTGAGATCAAAGAGCTCCTTGCACCTAGTGCACACATAAGACCTCTCACCAACTGGGAAAAAATCCTACATGTGACATTCAATGCAAAAGACTGGAAAGCCCCCATCTTGCTGCTGGACCTCTGTCTGCATCTTAGTTTTAAGCTTGTGTTTAGATCTTTAAGTTCTTAACTTACTAAGGGTTGCTGTGTATACTTATACTAATAAAAGTGTACCTAATATGTTTAATATACCTTGTTCACCTGAAGCTTAATTCATCTCTTGTCCTTAGTGTAGATCCTCTGTGTTTGTCCCATGCTTCTTTGAATTCAAATACTGTCCTCATCTCTTCCACCTCTACTGACAGACTATTCCATGGATCCACCACTCTTTCCGTAAAGAAATATTTATGCATATCACTCCTGAATCTATCCCCTTTCACCCTCATCCCATGTCCCCTCATAGCAGAACTTGCTTTCAATCAAAAGAGGCTCTCCCCCTGTGCATTTATGGCATGGAGGTATTTCTGTACTGACTCCAGCCTGTTTATATCCTTTTGATGGTGCAGTCTCCAGAATTGCACACAATACTCCAAATGAGGTCACACCAAAGGCACTATCACCTCCTTTCTTCTGCTGGCCATTCCTCTCCCTATGCACCCAAGATCCGTCTAGCTTTTGTTGTCACCTTTTTCTACCTGTTTAGCTACTTTAAGATCATCACACACAATTACGCCTAGGTCCCGCTCTTCTTTAGTGGACAAAAGTACTTCACCCCCTTCACCCACGGGCATTCACCCCCTTCACCCACGGGCATTCACCTACTCAGCACCCATGCTCTGGAACCAGATGCCACACGAGCTACGTCAGATCAAGGACTTACAGGTCTTCAGAAAAGAGCTTAAAACACACCTATTCCAAATACACTACGACATCACATAGCCGGCTCCAACTATCCCCTCCCATGCGGCCCACCTACCTCAAAAGCCTAAGCCTCATATGAACCTAATGCTCATTTGATGTCCACTTCCATGATGATCAAAATGTCGATATGTATATAATTTTTCTTATCATGCCTTTATATATGGCGACTCTGTTGTATATTTACACTGGTGTTCAAACTGTAATTTATGCCAATGATATGTATAACTGTAATTGTGCCGTTGTTAATCACCCCCTTATCTTGTCCCCTCTCCCATGTCTTGTACAACAATCTGTAATTCATACTGGTGTTTAAACAGTAATTTATTTGCAAATCAATTGTATAACTGTAATCATCTCGTTGTTTATCCTTCCCTTCTCTTGTCCGCTCTCCCTGTCTTGTACAATGATGGACCGCTTCTGATCGCTGGAAGGAGCGGTGTATAAATGTATGCCAAATAAATAAATACTATATTGCTCCCTTCAATTGCTGCAGCCCAAATGCATGACCTTGCATTTTTTAACATTACATCTCAGCTGCCAAATTCTAGACTGTACTTCAAGCTTAGCTAGATCCCTCCTCATCTCATCTACAGCTTCCTGGGTGTCTACTCTATTGCAGATTTTGGTATCATCCGCAAAGAGGCAAAGTTTACACGACAGCCCTTCCGCTATATCACAAACAAAAGATGTTAAAAATAATTGGACCAAGGACAGATCCCTGGGGTACACCTCTGGTAACCTCCTTCTCCTCAGAGGTGAGATCTATTTACATGTACCCTTCGTTGCCTCCCACTCAACCAATTTCCAACCCAAGCAGTAACTTTAGGGTCTATCCCTAGGGTGCTCAGTTTGTTTATGTTGCCTGTGAGGAAGGGTGTCAAAGGCTTTACTGAAATCTAAATACACCATATCTAGGGCTCTCTCTCGGTCCAACTCCCTGGTAACCCAGTCAAAGAAATCAATCAGATTTGTCTGAAAAGACCTGCCTCTGGTGATTCTATGCTGCCTCAGATCCTGTAATCCGCTGGACTCCAGAAACCTCACTATTTTCTCTTTCAGCAGCATTTCCAATAATTTACTCACCACCAAAGTTAAACTAACGGCCTGTAATTTTCAACCACATCCTTACTTCTGCTTTTGTGTAAAGGGACCACATGAGCCTCTCTCCAGTCCTTTGGCACCACTACCGACTCCAATGAGGCATTGAAAAGGTCAGTCAGTGGAGCTGCTAGAATGTTCCCCAAGTTCCCTCAGTATTCTAGGGTGAATCCCATCTGGTACCAACACTTTGTTTACTTTAAATTTAGCTAGTTTCTCACAAACACAGTCTTCTGAAAATTGTTCAAGATGCCCCTCACTTCTCTTCAGGTTTGTGGGTGTTTTCTGAGGTCCTACTCCTGGTTCTTCATCTGTGAACACAACCCAGAAATATTTGTTAAGCAATTCCGCTTTATCCTCATCAGCTTCTACATATTCCTCCCCTTCAGCCTTGAGTCTGGCAATACCACTTTTGCCCTTCCTCTTCTCACTAACCTATCTGAAAAAGGTCTTATCTCCCCATTTTATTGCATTGGCTATTTCCTCCTCTTTGTGAAGCTTTGCTTTCCTGACTACTTTGCTAGCTTCTCTAAGTTTTTACAAATATAGATGCCTGTCGTCCTCTCTTTGTGATCTCTTGTATTTCAATGAAGACCTCCCTCTTTTTCTTTACCTTTTCAGCTACATTTTTCGAAAACCATAGCGGTCTCCTTTTCCTTTTACCTTTTATTTACCATTTTAACAAAAAAGGTTGGTTGCCCTTAAAATATCCCCTTTCAGTTTTGCCCACTGTTTTTCTACATCCCCCAGCTGTTCCCATCCCGCTAATGACTCCCTGAGGTATTGGCCCATCTTGGCAAAGTTAGTTTTCCTAAAGTCTAAGACTGAATGGATTCTAACAGCCCTAGTCCTAATACTGAACCAGAACATCTGGTGATCACTGGATGCAAAATGATCTCCCACTATATCAGAAACAGTTTCACAATTGGTAAGAACCGTCCAGTGTGACCCCTTCACATATGGATTTTGTTACCAATTTCCTAACTAGTTTTCCCTGTAGAGAATCCAGGATCTCCTTACTTCTAGATGATACTGCAGCTGGAATGTGCCAATCAACATCTGGCATATTGAAATCCCCTATCAGTATCACTTCCCCTTTCATAGCAGTGCTGCGTATGTCTTCAATTAACTCTCCGCCCACCTCTTCCTCTTGTGAGGGAGGTCTGTATATCACGCCAATGCAAATAGATTTCTCTTTCCCTCTTTCTAGTTTAACCCATAGAGGGGTTTGTTTATAAAGCTGCGGTAGCGGTTTCCAATCGTTATAGGAGCCGCGGCCCCATTGATTTCAATGACGATCGGAAACCGCTACCGCGGCTTTGTATACAAGTCCCTGCCTCTTCTCTCCCTTTTAAGCTCTGTAATTCCAAAGCTTTAATATTCTTTTTACATATAGTGCCGCTCCTCCTCCCCTTCTTCCTACCCTGTCCTTTCTGAATAAAGTATAGCCTGGTATAGTTACATCCCCATCATGGTTTTCTGTGAACCATGTTTCTGTAACTGCCACTAAATCCAAGTCAGCCACTCCAACCAAAGCTTTAACATCTGGGATCTTATTTCCCATGCTATGGGCATTTATACACACCTCTTTCCATATGTTGCCCCTGTTACCCATTTCCATAAAGGTATTTAATGTTTCACTTACCTGGGAGCTTTCTTCACCCATCCATAACGAATCTAGTTTAAAGCCAGTCTGCTACTGAAGACACATCGACTTTTCTTGGACAGATAAACACCATCTCGGCTCTGCAACCCTTGGAGCAGCATCTCATGGTCTGGGAAACCAAAATGCTCTCGATGACACCATCCATGCAGCCATGCGTTCATCTCCAGGATGCAAGCTTCTCTTTACCCTCAACAGGGAGGATTGAAGAGAACACCACCTGTGCACCTATCTGCTTCACCCAGAACCATGAAGTCACTTTTGATATGCTCGAAGGGATACCTGTCAGTATCATTTCCTTACCATCCCTCCATGATCATCCTATAAGAACATAAGAACATAAGATATGCCATACTGGGTCAGACCAAGGTCCATCAAACCCAGTATCCTGTTTCCAGCAGTGGCCAATCTAGGTCATACGTACCTAGCAGTTTCCCCAAAAGACACAGGTTCCACAATGCTTGTATTGGGTCAAGCATTGATATCCTGGGTCCCTTCTTAATAATGGTTTATGGACCTTTCCTTCAGAAACTTGTCCAAACCTTTTTTAAACCCAGCTACACTAACAGCCTTTACTACATCCTCTGGTAACAAATTCCAGAGTTTGATTACACATTGAGTGAAAAAATATTTTCTTTTATTAGTCTTAAATAGTTTACCCTGTAGCTTCATTGCATGTCCCCTAGTTTTTCTATATTTTGATAATGTAAATAATCGATCTACGTTTACCCGTTCCACTCCGTTCATTAATTTATAAACTTCTATCATATCTCCCCTTAGCTGTCTCTTTTCCAGGTTAAAGAGCCCTAACCTTTTTAGCCTTTCTTCATAGGGGTATCCTTCCATCCCCTTTACCATTTTGGTGGCTCTTCTCTGAACCTTTTCTAATAACGCTATATCATTTTTAAGATACGGCGACCAGAATTGCACACAATATTCAAGGTGCGGTTTCACCATGGAACGATATAGAGGCATTATAATATCCTTTGTTTTATTTTCCATTCCTTTCCTTATGATACCTAGCATTTTATTTGCTCTCTTGGCCGCCTCTGCACACTGGGCAGAGGATTTTAACATGTTATCAACAATGATGCCTAAATCTTTTTCCTGGGTGGTGGTTCCTAATGTGGAACCTTGCATTGTGTAACCATAGTTTGGGTTCTTCTTTCCTAGGTGCATAACTTTGCACTTGTCCACATTAAATTTCATCTGCCATTTTGATGCCCAGTCTTCCAATTTATCAAGATCCTCTTGCAAGTTTCCACAATTCTCTTGGGTTTTAACAACTTTAAATAGTTTTGTGTCATCTGCAAATTTGATAAACTCACTCGTTGTTCCCTTTTCCAGGTCATTTATGAATATGTCAGAAAGCAGCGGACCCAGCACAGATCCCTGGGGTACACCACTATTTACCTTTCTCCATTGGGAAAATTGGCCATTTAGTCCTACCCTCTGCTTTCTATCTTTTAACCAGTTCCTGATCCACAATATGATCACTATTACCAAGTGGCCCCAACACCCTTATCTTTTGCTCCAGATCTGGTCTTCCACTAAGGACTAGGTCCAAAATAGATTCCCCTCTGGTTGGTTCATGAACCAGCTGCTCTAAGAAGCAGTCATTTATTTCATCTAGAAACTTTATCTGTAGAAGCTGATGAGGATAAAGCGAAATTGCTTAACAAATATTTCTGTTCTGTGTTCACAGATGAAGAACCAGGAACAGGACTTCAGAAAACACCCACAAACGGGAACAGAAGCGAGGGGCATCTTGAACAATTTTCAGAAGACTGTGTTCATGAGAAATTAGCTAAATTTAAAGTATACAAAGCAATGGGACCGTATGGGATATACCCTAGAATACTGAGGGAGCTTGGGGATGTTCTAGCAGATCCACTGACTGACCGTTTTAATGCCTCGTTGGAGTTGGGCGTGGTGCCAAAGGACTGGAGAAAGGGTCATTCACCATGCCTTTACACAAAAGCAGAAGTAAGGATGTGGTTGAAAACTAACTGGCCTGTAGTTTAACTTCGGTGGTGAGTAAATTATTGGAAACGTTGCTGAAAGAGAAAATAGTGAGGTTTCTGGAGTCCAGCGGATTACAGGATCCAAGGCAGCACGGATTCACTAGAGGCAGGTTTTGTCAGACAAATCTGATTGATTTCTTTGACTGGGTGACCAGGGAGTTGGACCGAGGGAGAGCCCTAGATGTGGTGTATTTAGATTTCTGTAAAGCATTTGACACCGTTCTTCACAGGCGACTTATAAACAAACTGAGCACCCTAGGGGTGAACCCTAAAGTTACTGCTTGGGTTAGAAATTGGTTGGGTGGGAGTCGACAAAGAGTACAGATAAATGGAGCTCACTCTGAGGAGAAGGAAGTTACTAGTGGTGTGCCCCAGGAAACTGTCCTTGGTCCGATTTCTTTTTAACATCTTTGTTAGTGATAGGGCTGTCGGGTATGGTTTGTCTCTTTGCTGTTGATACCAAAATCCGCAATAGAGTAGACACCTAGGAAGGTGTAGATAACATGAGGAGGGATCTAACTAAGCTTGAAGAATGGTCTAGAATTTGAGAGGGAGAGGAATGGCTAGCAGAAAAAAGGAGGTGATAGTACCTCTATATAAGTCTTTGATGCGACCTCATTTGGAGTATTGCGTGCAATTCTGGAGACCGCACCTTCAAAAGATTATAAACAGGATGGAGTCAGTACAGAGGGTGCCTACTAAAATGGTTAGTGGTCTTCATTATAAAGCCTATGAGGACAGACTTAAGGATCTCAATTTGTACACCTTAGAGGAAAGGCAGGATAGAGGTGATATGATTGAGATGTTTAAATACCTCCGTGGCATAAATGCACAGGGGGAGAGCCTCTTTTGATTGAAAGCAAGTTCTGCTACGAGGGGACATGGGATGAGCGTGAAAGGGGATAGATTCAGCAGTGATATGCAGAAATATTTCTTTACGGAAAGAGTGGTGGATCCGTGGAATAGTCTCCCAGTGGAGGTGGTAGAGATGAGGACAGTATCTGAATTCAAAAAAACATGGGACAAACAAAGAGAATCTCTAAAGGAAAAAAGGGGACTGTTGTAGTTGTTGATATGAAAGGACGTGCTAGATAGGCCATGTGGTCTTTTTCTTTTGTCATCTTTCTATGTTTCTATATATTGTTCCGAATCATGCACTTTTGGGTGACTGTCGGCTCTCCCCTATTATCTAGTTTAAAAGTTGCTCTATCTCCTTTTAAAGGTTAATGCCAGCAACCTGGTTCCATCCCAGTTAAGGTGAAGCCCATCCCTTGTATTTCGTGCTAGAATCTCTGCATGTGTGTCAGTTGTCTCAGTTGCGCTATTTATATAATAAAGGTTCATTCCAATTATCCAAAGAGTACTACTTTATTTCAAAATTTACAGAAACCCAGGAACCATCCTCGCTCTGCCCATGGATCTCCCCTGCACTATCCAGATAGTGCCACTGAATATCTCCTCTGACCATTGCGTACTATCTGCGTACTATCTGCATACTGCGGCTGAAATATCATGGTCAATAGAGCTCATGCAGTTAGTAGCTGCTGGTAACCACATGCGTCCCGCTGAACACCGGCCCACTTTATTTGTGTTAGGCTTATACATTTCTAGTAGTAGTTCAAGGCAAGTTACATTCAAGTTCACTGGGCATTTTATTAAGTGAGCTCCAAAGAATAAAGTTACCTGTAGTCCTTTCTTCAGGCAAAAACAGCATAAAAGATAAAGTATAGGCAATTGTTCAAAGTCCTTGGATTAGAGCTTCCTTATTCTCCTCTCCTACATAGTTCCCAGGTGGTACCCTTCTCGTCTCCCTCCTCTTATCTGTGGCTCTACCTGGAGAAACAGCAACTTCCCTTTCATATAAGCAGGTTTAGCACTTTCATTTAATTTGTTTTCTCTGAATATTACTCCCCAAAACCTTCAGCCCCTGTAAAGCGAGGGGTCTATCTCCGAGGTAGAAATAGGCTTTAGGGGATCCACTTGTTCTCCTCCCCAAGAGTGCAAGTGTAAATCACTATCAAAAGTATGTCAACTATCTTAGTGAGTGAGAGGACAGGGAAGCACTTGGATGTCAGGTCCCTTTTCACAATAGTACTGAGTCCTAAACTAAACAAATAGTGCCAATGCATTCAGCAGTCTGTACGTATATTCAGCTCCACTGCCTATACAGATAGCCAAACTGAATATATGGATTAAGTTAAGCATCTTGGCTACTGCTGGCAATAAAACAGAGCTAGGCAAGAATAGCTGGTTTAAAGCAGTAGTTCCCTGTGGTTCGTGCTGTCACTTGTATTGAAAAGTGAAGGAGCAGCGTAAGTCTTTGTCCTGAGATCAGGCATGGGTAAGTGAGCAAGGACTTTTCTGACAGCATAGGAAGTGACTTTGAAATAAGATTTGGCATTTTTTGGGCTTTGGTGTTTAACTATTTGCTGTCCATATTTTTTCTATTTATTATTATTTCTTTTGGTACCAGTAAGAGCAGGCAGGCAGGAAGCTGTTTCATTTTCTAGCACCCAAGTCGAGCTGAGTTTGCTGCACCACAGACTCTTCAGAGAGATAAGCACGTCCTAACTTCTTTTGTATATTCTCAACGCTTGGCTGGTTTTGCTTGTAGCTTTCTATTGTTTATTCTACCTGTATTAATCTTTCATAATATTGCTTAGTCAATTCTGTGTTCTGGATGGCTAGATACTTGCAAACAAAAGCAAAAAAACCCCTTGGCTTCCTTTTTTCAAAAGGGATCAGTCTTCCTAATTCCTCCGGGACTGATATTCAAAGGCATTTACATGGTTTGCAGTGCCACTGAATATCCACAGGCACCGCCATTACGTGCCCCGACGCTAACTAGCAGCACCCGAGGATAACAGGTCAGCAGCAGTATTCACCTGCTGACGGCTTATCTCTCAATGGCAAACGTTAGGCACAGAAAAGGCTGTCTTAACATTTGCCCCCAAAGCTAAGCAGGCAGTGGCTGAATATCACCACTGCCTGGTTAGCTTCCTGCTTCAGCGGCAAACCTGGATATTCAGTGCTGGTGGACTGATATGGCCCCAGCATTGAATATGCAGGTTTAGTGTTCAACGGTAGTAGCTAGCCATTGTAAAAGCATTAGCTGCCACCGCTGAATATCGGGCCCTACGTGTCTATAGTCTTCCTGTTCTACAAGCTACTGTAGTGGGAAATAACTTAAAAATACAACTGGCCTATAAAAATAAGAGATTTTGAAACTACCTTCACTTCAGACCAATTCTACAGGCCTGGGCACTTAAAATCCCTTTCTCCCTACCCCTCACCCCCCATCCCAGGGCCGGATTTTCCTATATAGACTTCCTAAGACACCAAGGGGCATGTTTACTAAAATGTGGGTGTCCACCACATGTTCTGCCCCAAAGATAAGTTCAGGGGTGGTGCTTGAAATGGAGGTGTGCCCGGCATACCCCCATGTTCCTAGCACAGATTTCACACCATCCCCAAGCTCATTTTGTTTAGCACGATCAACGTGAATGCATTTAACACCAGCTACTGAGGTGGCTGTAAGTGCACCACCCAGTCTCTACCCTGACTTGGGCTATTCGGTTAGTGCAGGATTTTTAGCATGGCTGCATTTTTGGTATGTGGTAAAGTTTACCATGGCACACACTGAACCATGTGCTACCTAATAGTGCAGTGTTGTAAACAGGCCCCGTAGTCACTTGTCCTAAGTTAAGCAGAAAGCACACCTGTGTTCTTTCTTTTTTTTAAAATCAACTGCTTTATATCAAACCTCGTAATTAAAATTTACTTGTATTCAGTACAACGACTGGTGTTTTTTAATCCAAAGGAAAACATTTGGAGCCCTAGAGCTTTCCCTATCTGTCTGAAGATTTAGCTGAAATAAAGCAAGTCTCCCCCAGAATACAGCTTGAAAATAATCCACTACCACTCCCAGAAAGAACTGAACAACCCAGGAATAAATGGATCACAGTGAGTTTTGGCAAGTTATGTATGACGTGTAACATGAAGACTCCCACTCCACCAAGTGATACCCCGGCAAAATGCCTGCTCTGCCTTGGTAAATGAAGAGGCTGAATTAGTGCAAACTGAAGTTTCCTTAAAACAGGAAGGGTGTCACCTGGGGAGTCACATGATGATTAGCTGGCGAGCGGACACAGCCCCATGGAGCTCTCTAAAATTCCTCCCTAGAAATTGATATAAAGCTGGAAAAGAGCAAAAACAGCTTTAAATACTGACAATATGTGGCATCCTGAAGTAGGAGGCGCAGCTGGAGTAGCCATGCAGGCCAAGGCATAGCAGGGAGAAACAAACAAACCTTGGAGAAGGGGAGAGCTGGAGACTCTAAGATGGTGGCAGACTCTGAGCAACCAGTGTTTATAATGTCAGAGGAGGTAGTGCGGCACTTGACATAATGTGTCATGGTGGTACTTCAAGATAAAATGACATAGTTGCAGGCTACTCTTAAAGATATGAAAAACATGCTGAACACCCAGGACAGTTGCAGTAAACAAGCAGCGAACCATGGCTGAGGAAATGGCAATGGAGGAGTTAAGAAATAAAGTAGGGCAATTATGGCAGCAAACACAGTTATGTATTTTTTATTTATTTATTTATTTATTTAGTGTACACTTGTATCCCGCCACTTCCAGCGATCAGTGGCGGTTTTCTATACAAAAGGGTGCGGTTGTACAGACCAGAATTTAAGCATACAGTAGGATTGCAGGGGAGGGTGAAAGTCACAGCAAACGGTTACAGATTTACATTTGATTTCTTGAGAGGAGGCTTTACATATGTGGCAGGTGCAGGCCTGTGATCCACAGTGTCTGACATAAGCAGGCAGGCCTAACTAGCTTGACCTGTAAATGAAGCCTGTGGAGAGGCTCATAGGAATTGCACATCCCCCAATATGCTGCTATTGTAGGATAGAACTCTGTAAGAGAACTAAACTAACTTAGGTAAGCAAAACTGAGAGATGGAAAAATACAGAAAAATATGTTTAAAAGTTACTGATAAGAAAAAGTACATCTGCAAGGAATATAATTGGGAGTGCTGACAGATGAGTTGCAGAGCCCTGCTCCCCTGCATGCACAAATTGGCTCTATGGCCTTGAGAGTATGAAAGTAACAAGTTGATGAACTGACCATTGTAATTGGGACTAGAAGGGGGGTATGCAGGTGCCATGCCCACTGAAGGAACATAATTGGATAATCTTATCAGTACCGGCACCAATGGAAGGGGTACGGGAGGTACGGGAGAGTACCGGGACCAATGAAGTGTTTTTCTATACCTAGAATGGAACAGAAGTCTATAAAAGTTGTTGTAATGCTAGAAAACTTTGCTCAGCCATTTTGAAATTGACTTGCTTGAGACTTGTGCACAAATAAATGATTTGGACCTTCTGAACAGACTCCTGGTATCATTGGTTTGTCTGCGCTTTGCTGCTACATATTCTTGGTGCGTTGGCCGGGAAGTTGTGGAATCAAAGTGTATATAGGGCAATATACCACGACTTTCCGCCTCTAAAGGCTTGGTCCTGCCGGGATCGCGCCCTTCCGACGAGGGCTGCTCCCTGGTGCCGCCGGTCCCTTGTATCGGAGGGAGCTGGTCGGACCTCGGCGGGTGCCGGGCCCGGCTGGAGCCAACGCCTCGAACCCGAGTGAGGGGAGTCCGAGGTCCAACTCATGCGCCTGCTTGGGAAGTTTGAGGACCGGATCCGGTGAGTATAGTTTTGATTTGGTGTCTAGACAGAAATAGAAAGAGCAGTACTGCCATTGGAACTTGGAATTTGGAATTTGTAATCTCAAGATATTGGGAATTGGTAAGAGAGCATGATCACCTCTCAAGGAAGGGCCGAGTAACCCCGCATGGGAATTCGCCGGGTGAAACCCTCATCCTTTTTGTAATTGGGAAAAAGACTAGTCAGAATAGATAGAAACGAATGCATTCTGGGATACGTTGCTAGCATGATTGTGTGAACGAAGTGTGAATGAGAGGTCTGGCAGCACGGACCAAGTGAAGGCGGACCCCTAAGTAGCGCATTTCCTGACCGGGCGACCGCGTTCAGGTCGCAAAAAGGGGGAAGCGATTGTCGTCTTGTCTTGTTATTTGTACTCCTTATACGTTTCCAGGGCCGTGAGGACCCCTTACCCACGGTCCGCCCTCCTTTTCCCTTTTGTCTGTTGTTGCGCGCACACATCGAAATGGGAGGGGCGGGGTCTACTAGAAACACTCCATTAGAATGTATGATCGCACATTTTAAAGAGGAATATTCTGGAGATTATGGTATTAAAATGACAGCAGCCCGTTTGCAGATTTTGTGTACTAGGGAGTGGCCCGATCTAGACCCCATCTGGCCCCGAGAGGGAACGTTTAATGTAGAGATTATTCAGTCAGTACACCGTAGAGTGCGGATAGCGCACCCCGATCAGTATCCCTATATAGATTCCTGGTTAAGTATTTGTGAAGATCCGCCCCCCTGGGCGCAGCGCTGTTATGAGGAACAGTGCAGGATAATGTTAGCGAAAACAGATTCTAGACAGAAAACGGAACAGCCTAAAATGAAAGAGCAGGATAAGAAGTCCAGGAAGAAACCCATCCTGGTAGATCCTGATTCCCAGGAGATAATTCTCAGACAGCCCCGAACCCCAGGTCCGATAAGAGTAGCCCGGCGTCTTGCCCCAGAACCCCAGAGACGGCCGGAGCGGGACCCAACCCCTGAACCCCCTCCTGGAGGGCAGAGAGAGGAATTAGCTGAAGAAGAGGATGCTATAAAAAGCGAGTCAGAAGCAGAGGTAGAAGAGGAAGAAAATGAGAATGCCCCAAAGCGAGGAAGATAGCGAACAAGTGATTGCCAGTGCCAGCGTGCCAGCAAAAGGTACACCCAAAGTGAAACGAGAAAGCGAAAGTAATCCCTGGAAAGATAGTTAAGAAAACAGCCCTTAGATCCCACAAGACAGCTACCGCCAAAATGCTGCCTTTACGGCAAGTCCCGGGAGTGCCCATAAAGAACGATAATGAGGAGGTGGTAGCGGGACCCTTAACTTATGTGTATATCCCTTTCTCTACAACTGATTTGTTAAATTGGAGGTCGCATTATGCCTCCTATACTAGCAAGCCCCAGGAACTTACAGAATTAGTAACTACTCTAATGGAAACCCATCAACCCACCTGGGCAGATTGCCGCCAGCTCCTGTCCACCCTATTCACGACAGAAGAGCGAGCACGAATTAGAAAAGCAGCTATTGAGTGGATGTCAGATAACCCTGTAGCTCCGGGACAGGGACTGAGCAGAATAGACTATCGGGAAGCGGCTCAGAAGGAATTCCCGAATGAAGACCCCCATTGGGATCCAAATACAGATGAAGGATCCACAGCCCTAGCCCGTTTTCGCCAAGGCTTTTTACAAGGCCTGAAAAGGGGGGGCCAAAAAGCTATGAACCTTTCCAAAGTTGCAGGAGTTATCCAAGGTGTAGATGAAAGCCCAGCAGACTTTCACGAAAGATTGACTGAAGCATACAGAATGTACACCCCCTATGATCCCGAGGCACCAGGAAGTTTATGTATGGTGAATTCTGCTTTTGTAAACCAGTCTCAACCAGACATTAGACGTAAATTACAGAAGTTAGAAGGGTTTGCGGGCATGAATGCAACACAGTTACTGGAAGTCGCTCATAAAGTGTATGTGAATCGTGATAATGAAAGACAGAGAGAATGTGATAGAAAGATGAAGAAGAAAGCTGATTTTTTGGCTGCGGCCATAGTTGAACAGAAAAGGGGAGGTGTCCCTAGTCGACGGAGCAGAGGAAGAGGGCGGGGTCAAGGCGGAGGCCGGACCCAGAAGCTAGGCGTGAACCAATGCGCCTACTGTAGAGAGGAAGGACATTGGAGAGATACGTGCCCGCAACTCGAAGACGCCCAGCAAGATGACAACAGCAATCATCAGTGGCGAGAAGAAAGACGAGGCTATCCCCGAAACCGCGGAGGAGCCAATCGAGAACAATTCCAGCGAGAAAGAGGAGGAGCCATTCAAGCATTGGCCACAACGATCCATGATGAAAATGACGTAGATTAGGACAGACCGGGCTCCAAGTTTGCTTTAGGTCTCCAGGACACTGTTCCCTCTAAGCTGTGCGCGTGTGCGCGCGCACACACCTCGCCAAGCGAGCGCACATACTTTAAAACAGAGCGCACAAAAATTACGGTTCTGATTCTGATAGAAAACAACACAGACATCTTAAAATTTAAAAGTTGTTATTGTAATTACTAGAAATTTTCAGCTTCATTTAGCAATCATCTATTTTCATTTAATTTGATTAAAATCAATGTGGTGTAGTCAAATTTTAAAGTATATAACTCTGAGTGTCGTTATGTGGCGCACAAAAATTTAACCTTCCTTCAAAAGCTGCACATCTGATATTTTATGCGCACACAGCCTACAGAAAATTAGAGGGAACATTGCTCCAGGAGCCTATGGTCGGAATACAAATAGGAGACCAAGTTATGGACTTTATGGTTGATACTGGAGCACAACATTCAGTAATAGATAAAAAGATAGCCCCATTTTCTACAAAAGCAGTCACCATTATAGGAGCAACTGGTGTCAAAGCTACAAAATCTTTTCTTCAGAATCGTATATGCAGTCTAGGAGGACAGCAAATAACTCATCAATTCCTTTACATGCCCGAATGTCCAGTGCCACTACTGGGACGAGATATGTTAGCCAAACTCCAAGCGCAAATATCTTTCTCTGAACAAGGAGAAATGCAAATGACAGTAAATCCCCAAGCCAAACCAGCAGGAATAATGCTGCTGACAGTTCCCCGAGAAGAAGAATGGAGGTATTACATTGATGACTCTATCCAAGACACTTATTTTGAACAAACTTTAAAGAATATCCATGCACCACCTGGAGTATGGGCAGAAGGCAGTCCCCCAGGCCTAGCCAAGCATATAGCTCCAGTGATTGTAACCCTCAAGCCTAGTGCTACACCAGTGCACGTCAAACAGTACCCTCTCCCAAGAGCTGCAATTGAAGGCATTCATCGCCACTTGCAAAGATTGCTCGAGTATGGCCTACTAAAAGTATGTCAATCCCCATGGAACACTCCACTTTTGCCAGTAAAGAAACCTGGGACGGAGGATTACCGCCCAGTACAAGACTTAAGGAGAGTAAATGATGCAGTTGAAACTATACATCCAGTTGTACCCAATCCTTACACTCTTCTAGGACTGATACCTGCTGAAGCTACCCATTTCACTGTACTGGATTTAAAAGATGCATTCTTTTGCATAAGATTAGCCCCTGTAAGTCAAATATTGTTCGCATTTGAATGGCAGGACCCCATCTCTGGAAGAGGGGGCCAACTCACCTGGACAAGATTACCCCAAGGATTCAAGAATTCGCCTACCATCTTTAGTGCTGCACTGAATCAAGACCTTTCAAGCTATCCAGTGGCCCCGGGGAAGAGAGTGCTTCTCCAATACGTGGACGATCTGCTGATAGCTGCCATATCAGAAAGTGAATGTATACTAGCCACCAAAGATCTCTTGCAGTTACTAGATGAAGCTGGATACAAAGTTTCCAGAGCCAAAGCACAGCTATGCCAAAAAGAAGTGAAATACTTGGGTTTTCGTATAACCCAAGGAAGCCGAAGATTAGGCAGAGAAAGAAAAGAAGCAGTATGTAGAATTCCAACTCCAACAACCAGAAAGCAAGTCAGAGCCTTTCTGGGAGCGGCAGGATATTGCCGAATCTGGATACCCAACTTCGCCCAAATTGCCAAACCACTGTATGAAGCCACAAAAGGAGAAGAGAAGTCGCCACTGGAGTGGGGACTTGAGCAGGATACAGCCTTCCAGAAGTTAAAGGAAGAATTGATGTCATCACCAGCACTTGGACTACCAGATGTCCACAAGCCTTTTCACTTGTTTGTACATGAAGCACAGGGAAATGTCTTAGGCATGTTGACTCAGAAATTGGGAACTTGGGAACGACCTGTAGCATACCTATCGAAACAGTTGGACACTGTGGCCAAAGGATGGCCACCTTGCCTGAGAGCCGTTGCAGCTACAGCACTATTAGTGAGTGAAGCAGACAAGCTCACACTAGGACAGAACATACGAGTCACTGTGCCACATGCAGTCCTTGCCCTTATGGAACAAAAAGCAAATTATTGGCTCACCAATTCCCGAATGTTGAAGTACCAGAGCATGTTATGTGAAAACCCACAGATACAACTGGAAGTGAGTCATGCCTTGAACCCAGCCACTTTGATACCCATCAGTGAGGAACTCCCAGAACATGACTGTATCGAAGTCATGGAAACTGTGTTCTCCAGTCGACCCGACTTGACAGATGTGCCCATAGACAACCCTGACCAAATCTATTATGTTGATGGGAGCAGTCTCATCCTTGATGGACGACGCTGTGCCGGATATGCAGTCGTCACTCAACACGAAGTAGTTGAATCATCAGCTCTAGCCTTAGGCACATCAGCCCAGAAAGCCGAATTGATAGCACTCACCAGAGCATTGCTGTTAGGAGAAAAACTTGTACTAAATGTATATACAGATTCCAAATATGCCTTCACCACTCTGCATGCCCATGGAGCTCTCTATAAAGAACGAGGGCTCATCACATCCGGAGGAAAATCGGTCAAATATGGTCCCGAGATATTGATGTTACTTGATGCAGTTTGGGCCCCAACACGTGTAGCTGTCATGCATTGCAGAGGACATCAAGCCGGAAAAGGAGAAGTTGCCCGAGGAAATAGATTTGCAGATGCTTCAGCCCGACAAGCAGCTATGACAGGACAGATTGCCCCACAAGCTATGCCAATGCAAGCAGCATTGTTTCCAGTACCTCTGAATTTATGGACACCACGATATACCACCAAAGAATTAGATTACTACTGTAACAAGGAAGATGGAGTACTGAAAGATGGATGGATTGAGCTGCCACCAGAAGAGGGCAGTCAACCCCCTGGACGAATAGTAATTCCTGAACTGTTAGGACCATCTTTTGTCAAAGCTTTCCACGAAGCCACCCACTATGGGAAAAGTGCTATGGAAAAAGCACTCAGACCACATTTTTACATCCCTCTATTGACAACCATATCAGTCTCAGTAGCACGTCAATGTCTAACCTGTGCCAAAAATAATGCCAAGCAAGGCCTTATAACGGCACCCCGAGTTCAGTCAGGAGGTGTAACCCCCATGCACAACCTCCAAGTTGATTTTACCGAAATGCCAAGAGCCAATGGATACCATTATCTATTAGTATTAGTTTGTACTTTCTCTGGGTGGGTAGAAGCCTTCCCAACCAGAACTGAGAAAGCCCGAGAGGTTACCAAAGTCTTAATGAGAGAGATTGTCCCTAGATTCGGAATTCCAGCAGTAATAGGGTCAGACAATGGACCCTCATTTGTCTCCCAGGTTACTCAACAGTTAGCAAAAGCTTTGCAGATACAATGGAAACTCCACACTGCATACAGACCCCAAAGTTCAGGGAAAGTTGAGCGAATGAATCGTACCCTAAAAGCCCAAATGTCCAAGCTTTGCCAGGAGACACACTTGAAGTGGCCCCAAGTGCTCCCAATAGCTTTACTCAGAATACGCTCAGCTCCTGTAAAGTCAACAGGATTTTCCCCTTTTGAAGTTCTGTATGGTAAACCCCCACCCATAGTGCAGGGAGTCAAAGGAAGTTTAGCCCAAATTGGTTCAGAAGTAACCAGACAAGAACTCCTAGCTCTTAGTTTTGTTCTGCAGACTCTCCATGCGTGGATCCAAGACCAGTTGCCTATCAACTTGACGGAACCCTTGCATCCCTATCAGCCTGGTGCCTCGGTGTGGATCAAAGATTGGAAGAAGACACCGTTGGAACCCCATTGGAAGGGACCGTACACCGTCATCCTGTCTACCCCAACTGCAGTAAAGGTAGCCGAGATCGACGCCTGGATCCACCACAGCAGAGTCAAGCCCACCGCTGATCCTGAACCTGAGCAGTGGACAGCAGAACAGCATCTTGATGCACCCTTGCGAGTTACTCTGAGACGGCAACCAGCAGCTTAGACACTTCATCACAGTGCTTTGCAGTAGCCAAGTCTTTCGAAGAGGATTGCTGTTTTCCATGCAGCAACAGTTTTGTTTCAACGAACCCAATTTGCGTGCGATTTGGCACACTACTTTGATACTACATTGACTAGCCAGACTTCACAAGCCAACTGAAATTGCTAATAAGTTGGTTAATGTGTACTGGACAACCTGAGGATCTTCAATCAACACTCAGCACCCGTTAAATTGCTTCATTAGCAAACGGGACGAAGAAAGAGAACGCCGTGATCAAGATCAGCAAGCTGAGGATTCAGAAGAACTCCAATCAACATCAACATGCATCTTTACTTTTGCTTTGCTTTGGTTGCCTTCTTTGGAGGTTTTGAACAGACTTATGCTTTACCTCCATGCACTGCTTGCATTACTTCTACTCGAACTGGACTGAAAGTAACTCAGACTTTGATTTACCACTCGTACTATACCTGCAAGGGAAAAGTGACTCGGTGTATTTATAACACCACTGAACTAAACATTTGCACTTATGGCAAAATTAGAGCATGCTATAATCCGCATCAGAATCCATCCTATTACACGTTGGAAATACGATGGAAGGATGCAGATGGACCTATAATAGCTGCTACGCCACCACTTAAGGACATTACTAAACCTGCTGTTTTGAATTTTGATGCATGTAATGCCATTAACAGAGATAGTTATTCCACCTGTGGTACTTGGGAGAAAGCGTATCGAAATGACCATAAGTACATGTGTCCGGAAGGTGCCACAGGATGGTGGAAGTGTACAGGTAAAACGGGATCAGGCTATAGTACTGCACCAGCAGCAGATTACTATTGCCCGTATTGGGGATGTGTTTTTTATGCTACCTGGAATAATGGTATAGTTGATGAGAAGATAGATAAACAAATGGCTACCTTAACCAAGCCAACCACAAATGATAAATGTCAGAAAGATGCTTGTAACCCCTTACACTTACGTATACACAATCTCTATGCTTGGAAACAAGGATACAAGTTTGGTTTGCGTATTGCTGGAGGGGCAGTAGATCCAGGAACCATTGTGTATATTATATTGAATACCCAAGCTCACAAGTCATCCAAATATCATATCCATAACACCTTCTATGAAGCCATGCATGTAAATAAGTTTGAGATCCCTCATCCTTCTCAGAATTTATTTCTAGAATTAGCCGGAGCAGTAGTATCTAGTCTTAAGATCTCAGATTGCTATTTCTGTGGCGGAACCCAAATGGGAGACCAATGGCCATGGGAAGCCCAAGAATTGAATTATTCTTTGATTTACAATCAGACTGAATTACACAAGACTACCAGTGAATGGGTGTTAGCGCACTCAATCGTTGGACGTCTTTGCTATGCCAGAACTGGACCCCAGTTCACCCAAAAGGTAGGACAGCTGGTCTGTCTTAGCCAGAAGTATTATAATGCCACGACCAAAAAGACAGCATGGTGGTCAGGAATCAGACACCCTGAACCTCCTAACCCATTAGCCAGATTTCCTGAACTTGCTGATTTATGGACTAACCTTGCCAAAGTCCATGCCTGGCAAGCCCCACCTGGCCTGTATTGGATCTGTGGAAACCGAGCGTATGCCCAACTCCCGCCACAATGGGGAGGAGCATGTGTCTTAGGAACCATCAGACCTTCCTTCTTTCTTTTAAACACTGAACATGGAGAACAATTAGGATACCCTGTATACACTACCCACCGACACAAAAGAGCATTAAGACAGAGAAGAGAAGCCTTACAGATAGGCAAGTGGGAAAAGTGGCAAGGTGATGATTGGCCACCAGAAAGAATCATTGAGTATTATGGGCCTGCCACTTGGAATGATGATGGTATGTATGGTTATCGCACTCTACCCTGACTTGGGCTATTCGGTTAGTGCAGGATTTTTAGCATGGCTACATTTTTGGTATGTGGTAATGTTTACCATGGCACACACTGAACCATGTGCTACCTAATAGTGCAGTGTTGTAAACAGGCCCCGTAGTCACTTGTCCTAAGTTAAGCAGAAAGCACACCTGTGTTCTTTCTTTTTTTTAAAATCAACTGCTTTATATCAAACCTCGTAATTAAAATTTACTTGTATTCAGTACAACGACTGGTGTTTTTTAATCCAAAGGAAAACATTTGGAGCCCTAGAGCTTTCCCTATCTGTCTGAAGATTTAGCTGAAATAAAGCAAGTCTCCCCCAGAATACAGCTTGAAAATAATCCACTACCACTCCCAGAAAGAACTGAACAACCCAGGAATAAATGGATCACAGTGAGTTTTGGCAAGTTATGTATGACGTGTAACATGAAGACTCCCACTCCACCAAGTGATACCCCGGCAAAATGCCTGCTCTGCCTTGGTAAATGAAGAGGCTGAATTAGTGCAAACTGAAGTTTCCTTAAAACAGGAAGGGTGTCACCTGGGGAGTCACATGATGATTAGCTGGCGAGCGGACACAGCCCCATGGAGCTCTCTAAAATTCCTCCCTAGAAATTGATATAAAGCTGGAAAAGAGCAAAAACAGCTTTAAATACTGACAATATGTGGCATCCTGAAGTAGGAGGCGCAGCTGGAGTAGCCATGCAGGCCAAGGCATAGCAGGGAGAAACAAACAAACCTTGGAGAAGGGGAGAGCTGGAGACTCTAAGATGGTGGCAGACTCTGAGCAACCAGTGTTTATAATGTCAGAGGAGGTAGTGCGGCACTTGACATAATGTGTCATGGTGGTACTTCAAGATAAAATGACATAGTTGCAGGCTACTCTTAAAGATATGAAAAACATGCTGAACACCCAGGACAGTTGCAGTAAACAAGCAGCGAACCATGGCTGAGGAAATGGCAATGGAGGAGTTAAGAAATAAAGTAGGGCAATTATGGCAGCAAACACAGTTATGTATTTTTTATTTATTTATTTATTTATTTAGTGTACACTTGTATCCCGCCACTTCCAGCGATCAGTGGCGGTTTTCTATACAAAAGGGTGCGGTTGTACAGACCAGAATTTAAGCATACAGTAGGATTGCAGGGGAGGGTGAAAGTCACAGCAAACGGTTACAGATTTACATTTGATTTCTTGAGAGGAGGCTTTACATATGTGGCAGGTGCAGGCCTGTGATCCACAGTGTCTGACATAAGCAGGCAGGCCTAACTAGCTTGACCTGTAAATGAAGCCTGTGGAGAGGCTCATAGGAATTGCACATCCCCCAATATGCTGCTATTGTAGGATAGAACTCTGTAAGAGAACTAAACTAACTTAGGTAAGCAAAACTGAGAAATGGAAAAATACAGAAAAATATGTTTAAAAGTTACTGATAAGAAAAAGTACATCTGCAAGGAATATAATTGGGAGTGCTGACAGATGAGTTGCAGAGCCCTGCTCCCCTGCATGCACAAATTGGCTCTATGGCCTTGAGAGTATGAAAGTAACAAGTTGATGAACTGACCATTGTAATTGGGACTAGAAGGGGGGTATGCAGGTGCCATGCCCACTGAAGGAACATAATTGGATAATCTTATCAGTACCGGCACCAATGGAAGGGGTACGGGAGGTACGGGAGAGTACCGGGACCAATGAAGTGTTTTTCTATACCTAGAATGGAACAGAAGTCTATAAAAGTTGTTGTAATGCTAGAAAACTTTGCTCAGCCATTTTGAAATTGACTTGCTTGAGACTTGTGCACAAATAAATGATTTGGACCTTCTGAACAGACTCCTGGTATCATTGGTTTGTCTGCGCTTTGCTGCTACACATATATACATAAATTACATAATTACAGGATGCATTTCTTGTTGCATATGATTTTTAGTTAGCGGAGAGGTTGGATGATCAAGAAAACAGGAGCCACCAGAACAACATCTGGACATCCCTGAGATGCTGAGCAATACAAATCTAATGAACTTTTGTGAAAATGAGTTACTGGACCTGTTAGATCTGGACAGACAAAATGTGTGCATAGGCTAGGCAAACTGCATGAAGCAGATGGAAGACTGCGGACAGTCATAACAAAAATACTCAACTTCACGGAGAAAACAGCACTGACAGCATATAAAAATGCTAAAGTTCTGGAATAAAAGGGAGTGAAGTTGTTGTTCAAGGATTTTATCGGCCTAGGTCACGGTGTACCACAGGGCAATGACACCATATCGCTCACAACCTTTCAACCGAGAGAGACGCTTCAATCTGCAATACCGGGTAACTGTGAAGGTATTTCATAAAAATTCAATCAAAGCTGGTGGAACTGCAACAAATCATATGAAGATTAGAAGACACAAGGGAGAAAGCAGATCAAGAATAAGTGTGTTGGTGGATTGGTAGTGGGATTTGGACAATCGCGGTGAATGGTGTGATGATGGAATAAAAGTGTGAATGATTTCATTTAGAGCTACTTGAAGGCCTAAAATGAATATATAGTATGCAGCAAAGAACATAATTGTGAGGATCATCCAGAATACAAGTCGAATAAAAAGGATTTTGTGGACATTAGTGTATAATTTCCAAGGGGTGATGATTAAGTGGCAAGGACACTGTAGAGAAGGACAAATAGAATGGTGGTATGTGAGTATGCCTATTTGGCTTGGACTGCAAATTAAAGGGAGTATGATTTGTCAGTGAGGCAGGATGCAATCCTCACCCAGGAATTAAGTACTGGGACATATTTGTTGCGAGATGACCCTGATTATGGCAGAGGAAGCTGTTTAAGGCCAGCGTGAGGTAGATGAGGCCTGCGAAGGGGAGCCACGCAGAAGTGGTGTGGACTGCATCATGCAGAATGGACTGGGGGAGGGAACAAGTTATGAAGGCTGGTAGAATAGGTGCTCATTAGGCTGATATTATTGGGACTAGCACACCTCATCTATTTAATGTTAATAAGTGTGTTCCTTTTCGTCCCTCCAGTTCAGTCCTGCACTGCTGGGTAGTGCACCTCTTCCTGCAGCATGGAGACTGGGAATGTCAGAGGTCTGGCACATATACCGGTGGCACCTCCCACCAGCTTCCAGTGTGCTCAGTCGCCATGCAGCAGGAGGTTGTGAGCCTAGGGATTAGGCTCAGCACGAGGAGCATATAAGTAGTATTAGGTTTTCCTATTTGGTATTTTTGCTTTTGTTTTGGGCACACTGTACCTTTTAATTTATTTGGTAGTGTGGTTAAAAAAAAAAAAAAAAAAGCCGATCAGGGCAGGGAAGGGAGCAGTTAGGGAGGATTCCTTCTCTCCCTTCCCTCTAGTCTTCTTTTCTGGTGCCCTGCTGCACTCCCTAACTTGTCGGCACGGTGGGGAGCTGCTGTCACTCAGTCCTCTGCCTGCTGATCGTTTCTATGCCGGGTGTTAATCGGCAGAAACATCGGCAGTGTTCATTCAGCCTCAGAATCTGCCTGCACGTTTGCCGGGAACGGCTGACAGAAAACAGGGTAATTTGCGGCAAATTTGCTCCAGATCGCTGGGGAACATGCAGATGAGTGACCAGCATTCGGTTTCTCCGTTGTGAGGCCTGTCCCCTCATTTGAAGCCAGCGGCTCAGTTTTCAAGCGCCATTTTGCTGGCTCTGCTGTTTTTCCCACGTTTTCTTTTTTGGTGAAGTTATTTTCCTTCATAGGAAGTTTCTAGACGTCTTAGCAGGGTAAGTTTGGGAAGGTACCATCTTTTTTTCTTCTACTGGGGCTCCTTATAACTGCAGGAAGTTTATTGGAATTTAAAAAAAATAAAATAAAATAAAAATAAATAAATTTAACAGAGTGTTTTGAATTGAATTGAACTGCATTGAGAAATACAAATCAGTTCTCAACGGGTAGCCCTTGAGGAACCTGTGGGGAGGCTGCCGGAGTCGCAGTTTCTGGTTGGAAAGCACTCTGTGTATTGTGGGGCTTGCAAAGGCTGATGCCTGTGCATCCTCAGTGCTTAGTGTGTGGTACCCATCGGGGGCGGTTTTGGTCGACGGCGTGTGCCGTGGTTGCGCACCAAAGGCACTTTCTATGGAGCAGGAGTTACAGGACAAACTTAAAGACGGACCCCCCTCCAAGGCCCAAGGGGCTGGGGGACCTTCGGAGGAAGGGGGATGCTGGAGGCAACTTCCTCTCCGCAGGCCTCAACCTCATCGCAGCCTGGTACGAGCGACCCTCAGAGGACGACTACCTCTCTTATGGAGGATTTTTCCCCGGATTTTGTGTTGCTATTACATCATCCTTATTGACTTCGTAGGCAGGGTCTGCCCCGGACACCTCAGGTTTGACTCCAGGGGTGGCTGGGGCAGCAGCGGAGGCAGTAGTTGTGGCTGAGATGTGGTTAGCTAAAAGGCTGCGTGTTTTAGAAGAGAATACGCTGACTTCAGACTGGGTAGAAGGAGATGACGTGGAGATGGAGTTGGAAGATCCGGCAGAGGAGCTGGAAGAGGGTGAGATCCAAGAGCCAGAGGATCAGGCCCGGATTATACGTGTGTTTAGGAGAGAGGAGCTGACAGCCCTGATCACGGAATCACTGCAAGCGCTTAATCTAGCAGTGGTCTCATCGGTAGAGGATGAGAGTGTAGAAGATCCTCTCATCCAGGTCGTGCGGAAGTCTCAGATGGTCTTTCTGGTTCACAAGGTGGTTAAACAAATGATTCAGGATGAGTGGGACTTGCCGGAGGCAGCTCTCAGGGGTGTGAGGTCCATGTCTCGTCTTTATCCATTAGCTGATCAGGAACGGGAGATGTTTTGCTCTCCTCGGATAGATGCGGCCATGTCGGCGGTCACAAAAAAGACTACGATCCCAGTGGAAGGTAGCGCAGCCCTAAAAGATGCTCAAGACAGAAAGGTGGATTCATTGGTGAGCCAGGCCTTTGAGGCCAATGCACTTTCGTTGCAAGCATCTATTTGTGGCATGTGGGTAGTGAGGGCTTGTCTTCGTTGGTCTCAATGTTTGCAACAGGCTGCAGAGCCCTCGCAGGGGCAAGTACAGGACTTGTCAAGGCTGGAGTCTGGCGGCCTACTTGGCAGATGTGCATTATGACTTGATCAGGAGTTTGGAAAATAGTATGTCTTCTTTGGTGGTGGCGCGTCACTACATTTGGCTGTGGAATTGGGCGGTGGATAACTCCTCCAAATCTAGACTCAGTAAGCTTCCTTTTAAGGGAAAGCTGCTGTTTGGTGAAGATATTGACAAGCTCGTAAAGGAATCCAAGGGCGGCTGGTTGCCAGAAGACAAGCCAAGACCGGGAAAGTCTCGAACGGTGCTGAGGGGCCAGTCTCGGGACTTTCTGCATTTTCGGACTTCGCATTGGGGTCCTTTCAAAGGAGAAGGTATCACTTTTCGGGGTCAAGGCTTTCGAGGGTTCAGAGGAGCAGGCAGGGGGTTCGCAAACCCTCTGCCGGCTGGTTTCAAAAAGGCACAATGAAACGAGAGGGGCTCAGGCAGGGCTTCAACCCGTAGGGGGTCGGCTTTGGGAATTTTGGCCTGCCTGATGAACTGACCATTGTAATTGGGACTAGAAGGGGGGTATGCAGGTGCCATGCCCACTGAAGGAACATAATTGGATAATCTTATCAGTACCGGCACCAACATCCGATCAGTGGGTGTTGGAGGTTATTCAAAAAGGCTATGCTCTCGAGTTTGCCCGACCGGTTCAAGACTCCTTTGTTCTTCCCCCCCTGCAGGGGACGGAGCAAGGATTTGGCGGTTCGGACGATGTTGTTATGCCTAGAGCAGCTAGAGGCCGTGGTTCTGGTGCCGTTAGATCAATGCGGTTCCGGATGATACTCGATTTGTTTCATGGTTCCAAAGAAGGATGGGGCCTTTCGCCCGATTCTAGACCTCAAAGGCATGAACCGCTGTCTTCGAGTGGCCCATTTCCGTATGGAAACATTAAGGTCAGTGATGGTGGCGGTGCGATAGAGAGGGAGTTCCTGACTTCGCTCAATCTCACCGAGGCTTATTTGCATATTCCCATCAGGCCAGATCACCAAAGGTTCTTAAGGATTGCAGTACAGTGGGGTCATTTTAAGTTCCAAGCCTTGCCGTTTGGGTTGGCAATGGCTCCACGGACGTTCACCAAGGTAATGGTGGTAGTAGCAGCATTTTTGCGCAAGGAAGGGGTGCTAGTTCACCCTTAGCTCGACGATTGGTTGATTCATGTGAAGTCCCAGGCTGAGAGTTTAAGGACAACGGCCAGGGTGGTGCAGTTGTTACAGAGTCTCGAATGGGTAGTCATTGCCGCCAAGAGTTGGTTGGTACCATCGCAGACCTTGGAGTATCTCGGAGTTCATTTTGACACGTAAATCGGGGTGGTTTTTCTCCCAGAACCTTGGGTGCAAGGCCTTCAGTCTTTGATATGAGACTTTCGGTAACAGCCGGCTCCAATGGCCTGGCATTATCTTCGGGTGCTGGGTACCATGGTGGCTACCTTGGAAGTGGTAACTTGGGCCAGGGCACACATGCGGCCCTTGCAAAGGTCTCTGCTCCAGCGCTGGTCACACCATAGGGATTCTCTGATGTTTGCCCTGTCCAGGACGGGTCCGAGCATCTCTCCTTTGGTGGCTACGTCTGGAGAAGCTATGGCAGGGATGCCATTGGAACAGCTGCAGTGGGTTCCGGTGTTGACAGACGCCAGCCTGGCGGGCTGGGGGGCTCATTGCGAGGGGCTTTTGCGCAGTGAGTTTGAAGCGTGCAGGAAGCTCAGTGGTCCATCAACCGTCTGGAATTACGGGCAGTAGCTCTAGCTCTGAGGGCGTTCAAGTCTGTGTTGCAAGGACACTCAGTTTGAGTGTTATCAGACAACGCTTCAGCGGTAGCGTACCTCAGTCGGCAAGGTGGCATGGGCAGTGTGGTGCTGGAAAAGGAAGCGGAAGTTCTATTCGAGTGGGTAGAGCTTCGGCTGGTACTGCTGTCAGCGGTGCACATTGCGGGAGTAGACAACGTGATAGCGGATTATTTCAGCCGGGTTCAGGTGGACTCCAGAGAATGGGAGTTGAACCCGGAAGTGTTTCAGCAGTTGGTAGTCAAGTGGGGGAAGGCCCGTCATGGATCTCATGGCAACTTGGCAGTCAGCCAAGGTCAGTCATTTCTTCAGCAGGAGAAGAGAAAGGATGTTCGAGGGGATTGATGCATTGATTCAGCAGTGGCCCTCTCCGGGGCTTCTGTATGCATTTCTGCCCCGGGCGCTCATAGACTGGGTGATTCAGCGCATCGAGGCGCATCAGGGAGCTGTGATATTGATAGCTACGGATTGGCCGCGATGCCCATGGTACGCAGATCTGGTGAGACTTCTCGATGGGCAACCGTGGCAGTTGTCGATGTGGGAGGATCTGCTTCTGCAGGGTTCTCTTTGCATGCCGCAGGTAGCTCGGTTCTCGCTTACAGCTTGGACATTGAAAGGGCTCGGTTGCGGAAGAAAGGTTATTCTTTGGCGGTAATTGGTACCTTACTTTTGGCCAGAAAACGTTCAACTTCTTTAGCTTATGTTCGGATCTGGCGTATCTTTTAGGACTGGTGTTCGGCTAAGCAGCTGCGGCCGTCCTCTGTGTCAATTCTGGTGGTTTTGAGTTTCCTTCAGGATGGTTTTGATAAAGGGTTGGCAGCCAGTTCATTGAGGATACAATTGGCAGCAATTGCCTGTTATCGTGGTAATATTCAAGGTTGTTCGGTGGGAGCTCATCCGGATTTCTTATGTTTTATGAGAGCGGTATCTCGCTTGCAGCATCCACGCAGATTGGTGGTTCCTCCTTGGGATCTCAATTTGGTATTGGGAGCTCTGATGAGGCAGCCTTTCAAGCTGCTGCATGCAGCCTCTATGAAGGATCTGACGTTGAAGACAGTATTTCTGGTGGCCATTTGTTCGGCGTGGAGAGTTTCAGAGTTACAAGCATTATCCTGTCGAGAGCCTTTTTTGTCATTTTTCAAGGAAAAGGTGGTGTTGCGGACGGTACTCTCCTTTCTTCTGAAGGTGGTCTCGCTGTTTCATGTGAATTAGTCTGTGTCCTTGCCAGTGTTGAAGTCAGCGGATGACAGCGTGGCTGGTCATAGTTTGCGGTTGCTTGATGTGAAAAGAGCGCTCCAATATTATTTGAAGACGTCGGAGTCATTTCGCAAATCGGAGCGCTTGTTTGTTCTCTTTCGAGGTCCACGGAAAGGGGAAGCGGCGTCCAAGGCTTCTATTTCTAGGTGGGTTAGAGAAGCGATTGCATCGGCATATATTTTGCTAGGCCGGCAGGTACCTGTGGGTTTGCGAGCTCATTCCACTAGGGCTCAGGCAACTTCTTGGGCAGAACATGGTTTGGTTCTATCAGTAGAAATCTGTAAGGCGGCTACGTGGTCCTCCTTGCACACCTTCAGTAGGCATTACCATCTCGATGTTCAGGCAGCAGGGGATGCCTGTTTTGGTTTGCGGTTTTGTGGTCCAGTTTGGCGGGTCCCTCTCATTAGTGTACTGCTCTGTTACATCCCAGCGGTGCAGGACTGAACTGGAGGGACGAAAAGGAAAGTGAAATTAGACTTACCTGCTAATTGTTGTTCCTTGAGGAACTCCAGTTCAGTCCCGATTCCAACCCGAGTTCTGTTGGGGGTCAGGGGCTGATGGATGTTAGAAGAAGCCGGCCGGATGAAGAAACACATTTCAGTAAGTTTTACTCTTCATGTAGGGTAAGTGGCTGGTTTAGCTCTATACTCTGTTCTGTATTCTTTCCTGTCTCACATCTTTTTGATGGTTTTTTTCCTTGGAGGGGAGGTAGAGAAGTTATCCTCTCCTTTCAGGGGGCTCAGTTGAGTGGCTATAGAGCCTTAAGTTTATATTTCAAGTGTGTTATTGCTACTTATGTGTTGCTCCTTAGAGTCTGCTTTTTCAATAGGTCACTGGATGCTGGTTGGAGGTGCCACCAGTATATATGCCAGACTTCTGACATGCCCAGTCTCCATGCTGCAG
Organism: Ichthyophis bannanicus; assembly: GCA_033557465.1. Taxonomy (NCBI): domain Eukaryota; kingdom Metazoa; phylum Chordata; class Amphibia; order Gymnophiona; family Ichthyophiidae; genus Ichthyophis; species Ichthyophis bannanicus. The sequence continues at coordinate 399,960,483 of CM066036.1, forward strand.
GAAGGGGTGCACTACCCAGCAGTGTGGGACTGAACTGGAGTTCCTCAAGGAACAACAATTAGCAGGTAAGTCTAATTTCACTTTATGTTGGTTAGTTAAAGGGGATGGGGTGATGGGTTCTAAAGGAAACGCTCTTAAAGTGAAAATGTTCATGTAAAGGGAAGGGAGAGGGAAGTGGGGAACTCTGGTTATGGGTATTCAGAAAGATTCTGAATTAGGGGGGTTGGAGGGCATGAGTAAGAGTGTGAGAATGATTGAGTGTTGGACATGGCATGACTTTGAGTGAGAGCAGAGATCAAGGGGGGATTTATAACAGTGAGGAACAATGTAGAGAGATATGTAAATAGGATATGTTGGCTGCCTGAATCTTTGAAGCAATTTTTCTGCCAATGAAGGGATTTGAGAAGAGGGGTTATATGAGCACAACTGGGCTGGTAGAAGATAAGCCGGGCAGCTGAGTTTTGAACACATTGGAGTTGAGAGAGATGATTCAGAGGGAGATCAGAAAGGAGGGCGTTGCAATAATCTAGATGGGAAGTAGATGGGTTTAAAAAAGGTTTGGACAAGTTCCTGGAGGAAAGGTCCATAAGCCATTATTAAAAAGGGACCCAGGATATCAATGCTTGACCCAATACAAGCATTGTGGAACCTGTGTCTTTTGGGGATACTGCTAGGTACGTATGACCTAGATTGGCCACTGTTGGAAACAGGATACTGGGCTTGATGGACCTTGGTCTGACCCAGTATGGCATATCTTATGTTCTTAACTAAGGAATGGATAAGTGTCTTGGTAGTGTGTTCAGAAAAGGAAGGGGTGAATTTTGCTAATGTTAGAAACAAACCGGTTTTAGCTTTCTCTATATCAGTTGAATGTGTGTAGAGAAGGAGAGGGAGGAGTCAAAGATGATCCTAAGGTTGCGAGCTGAAGAGACAGGAAGTAGTAGAGTGTTATTGACAGAGATTGAGAAACGAGGAAGGGAGAGGTGGGTTTGGGTGGGGGGGGGGGGGGAATAAGTTTAGTTTGGCCATGTTCAATTTCAAATGGTGGTGAGACATCCAGGCACCAATGTCAGATAGGCAGGCAGAGATCCAGACTTGGAATGCCGGAGAAAGAACCGGTGTAGAGAGGTAGATCTGAGAGTCATCAGTGTAAAGATGGTGCTGAAAACCATGGGAGGAGATGAGTGCATCAAGGGACTGGGTATATAGAGAGAATAGGAGTGGGCCCAGGACAGACCCTGGAGAGAGAGAGAGAGAGTATTAGAGGAGTATCCGTCAGAACAAATACTGAAAGTGTGATGATGGAGAGATAAGAGGAGAACCAGGGTAGCACAGAGCCCTTAAAACCAATTGAGGACAAGGTGTTGAGAAGAAGGGGGTGGTCAACAGTGTCAAAAGCAGTAAAAAGGTCAAGAAGGATAACAATCAAGTAAAGGCCCTTGGATTTAGTCAGGAACAGGTTGCTGGAGACTGGTGAGAGCAGTTTCAGTAGAATGAAAGGGACAAAAAACAGATTGCAATGGATCTAGAGGAGCATGAGAGGAGAGAAAGTCAAAGCAGTGGCAATGAAGGGAGGAGGGAGATAAGTCAATAATTAGAAGGACAAGTATGGTCAAGTGAGGTTTCTTGAGGAGAAGTATGAACCCAGCATGCTTGAAAGCAGTAGGAACAGTTACAGTGGAGAGCAAAAGGATGAGAATGTGAGAGATAGAAGGGATGGCAGTGGAGGGACTTAGAGATGGGTGGGAATAGGATCAGAGGAGCAGGTAGTGAGTTTGGAGGAGGAAAGAAGATGTGTGATTTCCTCTTCAGAGATCACAGAAAAGTAAGAGAGGGTGGCAGCAGTTGGAAAGAGCTGATCTCGTGGGCAATTGAAGTGCAATCTTATGGATTTTGTCATGGAAATAGTTGGCCAAGGTTTGGGCAGAAAGGGAAGGAGGGGTAGGAGGTGGAGGTACTTAGAGGAGAAAGTTGAGGGCTGTATAGAGACAGCGAAGTCAGAAGCAAGAGAGTTAGTCAGGCTGACATTATGGTTTTGTTTGAGGGCTATGGCTGACTGGAACGAGGCAAGCATGAATTTGAAGTGTAGAAAGTCCACAAGGGTGTGGGATTTAAGCCAAAAGTGCTCAGCTGAGTGGGCATAGGAATGTAAGTAGCGGGTAGTCAAAGCCAACCAGGGCTGGGGTACAGTACGCCTCACAGGACGTGGTTTGGGGGGAGCAAGAGCATCCAGAGCAGAGGAAAGTGCAGTGTTATCAGAAGTTATTGCCTCATCAATAGAGTCTGATGACATATTGGAGAAAAGAGGTGGACCGAGTCATTGGGTCAATAGCATGAAGATTTCTAAAGAGGTTGGAGGAGAATGGGTGAGATTGAGGCGATGGGTGATTTAGAGTGAAGCTTAGCAGGTGATGGTCAGATAAGGGAAGAAAAGAGTATAGAAATTTGAGGGTAGACAATTAGAGAAGACGACAAGGTCAAGGCAGTGACCATGCTGGCAAGTGGGGGCAGTAGAGCAAAGTTGGAAGTTGAATGAGGAGGTAACAGAAAGAAGCTTTAAGGCATAAGGGCTAAAATCACCGAGAATAAGGCAGGAGGATGAATCCAGGAAGAAGGAAAGCCAAGAATCAAAGACAGTGAGAAAGGTAGATGTGGACTTATCAGGGGGTTGATAAATGACAGCTATCTGGAGAGATAGTGGAGTAAAAAGTTGAATGGAGTGGACTTCAGAGGAGGGAAAGGAGTGAGACTGGGGCAGAAGAAGGGTTGAAATTGGCAGGAATGACAGAATAGAAACCCAACACCACTACCATGGCCAGTGGGACGAGGTGTGTGGGAGAATTGGTAGCTGCCATGACAGAGGGCCGCAATTGAAGCTGAGTCATCAGGGAGGAGCCAGGTCTCAGTAAGAGCAAGAAGTTGGAGAGAATTAGAGATAGAGATCGTGTGTAAAGGCAAGCTTAGTAGATGTGAGAAAGGGAACGAGGAGGGGGAAAGGAGAGAGATATGAATAAGATTTGAGTAATAGTGTGGAGATCTATCATGGGAGGGTGAGGAAAATCTAAAGGTGCCAGGGTTGGGATTGATATCTCCAGATGATAGAAGAAGGAGGAGAAGAGTGCAGGGCAGGAAGGAGAGGGTATGGTGGTAACGAGGGTGAAGTATTTTGAGAGATGCCTGAATGAGAGGAAGAAAATGGTGAACCTCAAGAGCTGATAGGGAAGACAAGATAGTGGCAGAGGCGAGGATGTTAAAGAGTGGATGGTAAAAGCCAAACTTGTTTGACTATTATGAGTGAAAGCAAAACAAATGATTGCCTTCACTCATATAAAAGCCAGCAGCGTAACCTGTGAATGATCCTTGTCCTGTGGCAAAAGGCAAGAAGTACTCTGATACCTGATACCTTATACCTTATACCTGATACCTGATACCTTAAAGAGATTGCTTAATAAACCACATGACCTTTTCGACCTGGTCAAGACTCTATCGAAGGAACCATCCTCTGGACCTCCATTTCAGATACACCCACAAGATTTTGCAACCTACATCCAATCCAAAATATGCCAGACCAACAAAACCTCTACTGCAACCACTGCCACAGAGCAAGACTGCCAAACAGCTCTAACCATGTTCTCTACCCCCACCAAGAGAGGAATTGAAGACACTATTGCGGCCCTTAATACCACCACTGCCCAGTCCGATCCATGCCCAGCCTTCTGGATCAAGGAGCTTCGCAGTCACTTCAGCCCAGTACTATCCAAAATAATGAACCTCTCCTTCTCAATCGGCTCTTTCCCTTCAGCCCTTAAACATACCTCTATCAGACCTCTGCTAAAAAACTGCAAGCTCGATCCCCAACAGGTAGAATCCTACAGACCTATATCCAGCATTCCACTACTCGCGAAGATCATTGAGAAGGAGGCTCAACGTCAATTGCAGGATCACATCGACTCCGCTGCACCGTTAGACCCCTGCCAACATGGTTTTAGGGAATTCCATGGAGTGGAAACCCTTCTTACCACTCTCTTCTGCAAGATAATCACCGGCATGGATGACATCCATCAAGGATTTGCTCTCATCTTTCTGGACATCGCTGCAGCTTTTGATTCAGTAAGCCACGAGCTTCTATTAGGACGACTGATTGACAAAGGCATTAATGGAAGAGCGCTTGAATGGTGCAGATCCTACCTGTCCGAAAGATGGCAGCATGTTCGTTCTGGAGGGATAAATTCAGAACCTTTCCACCAAAGCCAGGGAGTCCCACAAGGATCCTCCCTTTCTGCGCTCTTGTTCAATATTTACATGCAGCCAATCTGTAATATCATCCGGTCCTTCAATGTTGATTGCATGTTATACGCAGACAACGTCCTGCTTTACATACCCTTCTCTACTGAGCATTTGGACCTCTCCCCACTGACGAGTTGTTTCAATGCAATATCTGACTGGCTTCTTTCTCAAAACCTCAGAATACAACATAAGAAAACGGAAGTACTCTTAAAGTAAAAGAAGCTGAGCTGCAATCTAAACCCTCAATACGTTACCTGGGAATCACTTTAGATCAACGCCTGTATATGAAGGCCCACATAGGAAACATAGTCAGATCAGTATACTACAAGATCCGCTCACTTAGACATCTACGTTCCATGCTGGAACCAACTGATTTCCGGACAATTTTCCAGGCGTTGATCATACCTCATTTTGACTATGCCAATGCCATCCTACAAGGTCTTCCCCAATCTACCTTGAACCCGCTGCAGCTAGCCATGAACGTGGCAGCAAGAGTCCTCCATGGAGCCTCCAGGAGCGACCACGTGACGCCTCTGCTGATACAGTTGCATTGGCTACCCATCCAGGCTAGAATAGTTTTCAAGACCTTGATAATCACTTTTAAAGCTGTTAACAATCTCTCATCTGCATCCTTATCCTCCCTCATCCATATCACATCCCCAAATAGAGCAAGAAGATCCACGTCTATAAACTCTCTAAAAGTCCCGAAGACACTAACTGTTTGCACTAAATCGACAGCCAACAGAGCCTTTAGTCTCAGTGCCCCAAGATGCTGGAATGCAATACCCCCTGATATCCGGGCTATTAAGAGCCTACCACAGTTTAGGAAAGCCCTCAAATGCCACCTCTTCAACAAGTACCTTATTGAGCCCAACGACATCCCCTAGAGCCCAAAGACATCCAGCAATACCATTTCCAGACAAATTTATGGTATCTCAACAACACACCAAGTTTGATACTCAAACCCATAGTGGTGTTTATGTTTCTATGAAATCTCTGTTCTTATGATTCCATGTAGTAAGTTTTGTAAATAGTTTACCCCTGTTATCCAAGTTTTTGTGCCCTGTTATCTGTAAACTCATACGTGTTAACTGTACTGAGCATTTTTGTTCCATGTAAACCGCGCTGATGATGAATAGTGCGGTATATAAGAGACAGTAAATAAATAAATAAATAAGTAAGAAGTACATATGATGTAAAAAGTATAAACGAGTAACTATCTAAAAATTCAAAGGTCATCTAAAATGGTGCAGGCAGGCAATCCAATTTACCAGTCTGAAACGAGACAGGCCTGGACTGAAGGATTTCAAACAGTCCCCAGCAGGCTGGGAACCGTTAGAAAAGGCTGTGCCAAGTAGTCAAGTTCAAGTCAAAATGTCAAGTTCAAAGCATGAAGTCCGTCCTTGTGGGTCTGTTCCTCTGCCCATGCTGTCTCTGCCCCATTGCTGCTGAGCTCAGTTTCAAAAGGATTCACCACTGGCAGCCTTTGTGAGTTGTTGCCTGCTTTGGTCTAATTTGCTGGCTGCCACCTCCACGGGGTCTTCTCACTCTGGTTGCTTGCATGTCAGTTGGGCCAATTCACCTTTGCAGCCAGCTCCTGCTAGCCTGCTTTGGTAGGCCGGCAACCTCACCCGCGTTTACTGCAGTTTGGGCTCCTCCAGGGTGCAAATATATGGGGCCATTCGGGTCGGCTGTTGTTTGTGGTGCCACATGCATGCAGTACAGCCTCTCCCCATAGTCTTCCACACTGCACTGTTTGGAGGCCGGCCTCCAGTGAAAGAGAAGCCAGGTGGTGTCAGGCATGCAGGCCAGAGGCCGGAACCTGTGGTCCTTGAGAAAGTTAGAGGGCCGGAGATGTAGTTGGAGGCGAGTGATGCTGTTGATGGGAATACCTAAGGTAACTGCCATTGTGGTTTTCTGCGTGGTTTCAGGGCTCTCTTGACTTTTGGTCAGACAGAGGGATTGGCTTTAATTCTGTCCCCTTCTTTATGTCTGCCTCCATGTGTGTTCGTGCCATACCATAGCATACCATAATGACATCAGCTTCTGAAATTAATGTATTAAGGAACCAACCATAAATATTGCAGTGGGCCTTAGAACATCCTTACACCTATTTGGAAAGCTGAACAAGCAGATTACTACAGATCCTGCATAGAAACTCCATGTTAATAGAACACTAAAGTGCCTGTCTAGTAAGCATTTTCCCCATAGGCACAAAATGGGGAAAAATACTTTAATAGACAGGCCTTATGGGGCATGCTTACTAAAGGACTAATGCGCATTAAAGTTATTGCATGTTAAGCACCCAGAACTATTTTATTTTTATGGGTGTAGTGGCACTTAATGCACGTTAAACTTTAGTAAACATGCCCCTTGGTCTCAGCCACACAGGTAAAACACAGTTAGACCCTCACCAAGTACAGAATAAATTATAATAAACTTGAAGTAGAAATATGTAGCTTAAATTGAAACCCGAACAAGCCAGACTCTGCATGAAACATAGGCCATGTGGTCTTTTTCTGCCGTCATGTTTCTATCTAGCCTGCCCTATCTAGAGGGAGGAGTGTCCTAGTGGTTAGGACATGATACCTCAGGCTGGAGGGCCAGAGGCTCAATTCCCACCTGGGGACAGCAATCTCAGGCCAGAAGAACTAGGCAAGCCACTTAACCCTCCATTGCCTCAGGTATACATAGATTGTGAGCCCTTTGGGGACAAGGGAATGTATCCAGTACCTGTTTGTAGTGATTATGTAATGTAAATAGGGTTGCCAACCAGCCGGTTTTCAGCCGGCCTGGCCGGTTTTCCTGTGGTCGGACCGGCTGCCGGCAGAGAACCGAAACTGGCCATTGAAAAGCCGGTTTTTTGCTCTGGCTGCGAGATCGGAGCAGCCAGAGCAGAAAACCGGCTTTGCGCTTGCGATCGCGATTGCGATCACAGTCCTGGCCCCCCCTTGCAGCCGCTGCTGCTGCTTCTTACAGAGCAGCGGCTGCAATAAAGTTAATTTAAAAGTAAGGAATCCTGTGAGGGGCCTTCCGGCCCTATGAAACTCCTTCTGCAGTGCCCGCCCCTCTGATGTCACTTCCTTTTCAGCCAGGGACCCTGCAGAAGGAGTTTCATAGGAGCAGAGGGTTTCTCACAGGTTTCCTTACTTTTAAATTAACTTTATTGCAGCTGCTGCTCAGTAAGAAGCAGGGGCAGCAGCTGCACGGGGGGGGAGGACTACAAATGGGCTGTGATGGGGGGGCCTGTACTGGAAAAGATCTAGGGGGGGGGGACTTGGACTGCAAATGGGTTGTGATGGGGGGGGACCTGGACCGGAAAAGGACTATGGGGGAGGGGGACTTGGACTGGAAATGGGCTGTGATGGGGGAGGACCTGGACTGTAAAAGGGCTATGGGGGGGGGGGGGACATGGAAGGGAAATGGGTTGTGATGGGGGGGACCTGGACTGGAAAAGGGGGATGGGGGGGGGAACTTGGAATGGAAATGGGCTATGGTGGTGGGAGGGGGAACTTGGACTGGAAATAGGCTGTGATTAGGGGGGCTAGGACTGCAAATGGGCTGTGATGGTGGGGGGCCTAGGACTGGAAATAGGCTGTGATGGGGGACTTGGACTGTAAATTGGCTGTGATTGGGGGGCGGGGGCTAGGACTGGAAATGGCCTGTGATGTGAAGGCTAGCACTGGAAATGGGCTTATGAAGAGCTGGAATAGGACTGGAAATGGGCTGATGTGGGGCATGGGAGAATGGGACTAGAAGGGAGTGGATGCTGGGTGGGTCTAGAACTATAAGGGAACTGATTTTGGGGGAGGACTAGAATGGATGGGGAATGAGAATGGAGAGGGGAAAAATATTTTGTGTGGAAGAAAAGTCTATGATGGGTCGGGTATTGGGAGATAAAGAGGGGCTTGAGAATTGAAGGGTGAAATTTAAATGGATGATAAAGGAATAAGGAAAGAATTGGGGGAAAGAGCAAAAGGGAAACAATCAGTATGTTAAAGCAGATATAGAGAGAGAATGGAAAACATCTAAAAGAGAAGAAAGGCCAAATGGATAGCTCGCAGAAGACACGAAGAAACCAGAAGAAAGTGACTGGAGCAATTGCAACTGAAAAATGAAATGCCCAAACAGAAGGTAGAAAAATACTTTTTATTTTGAATTTATTAACTGGAATATGTCTGGTCTGGGAAGTGTGTATTGCTAACATCTTTGCGTTTTTGTTTAGAGCAAGAGGAAATTATGTTATAGTTTTATTTCTCCAGTGTTGTACATTTCATGTTTGGATTTTGGGGTTCCCCGTTTAATTATTATCTGACCAAGGAAGTTAGCCTACACGTATCCTCGGTAATTTTTGTGGGTGGGGCTGGGGGCGGGGCAGGGGTGGGACTAGGGGAGGAGAATGGGTGGAGCATGGCGAGCCAAAGGTGTCGGGTTTTTCTCGGTGAAAAAGTTGGCAACCCTAAATGTAAACCACTTTGATTGAAGGATAAGGTGGTATAGAAAACTGGTTAAATAATTACACAGGTACACTAAAAAATTTTTTTTTTAAACTGCCTCTAATGTTTCGATTGATTTTTACGTTTTTTGGTGCGCTGAATCCAAATCTGGTAACCAATTTGCTCCATCACGTACAGATTTTTTGCTACATTGGGTTAGCAGTTTGAGGTGAACGTTTAAGATTGAGTGCGATCGAGATAAAAGTTTCTTGGATGAATTCTTTATACTAATTGTTTAGTAGTTATTCAAATAAGAATAAAGAAAATTGTAACAAGGCAGCACATAAGAATAGAGTAATGTAAACAAAACACACTGTGATGGTAGCAAAATTGTCTGCACTTAAAACAGCCACATACATGTGCACAAACATTGAGCATATAAGAGCGAGGTTAGACACAAAGCAAAGCAAAGAAATGTGCAAAAAATGTTGTACAGGTATGTATGTAAGAATAGAAAACGCAAACCGCACCATTGCAATACATGAAGACAAACACCCGATGGTGTGAAAATAAAATTCTAATAAATGAGATCCGACACTGTGGTAATAACTAGCAAATTTTTATTTCAAAGTTTAGTAAAAACACGATATTTGTCAACACAGTTTAGATTTTAAAGTCATTCTTGGGTCAATCAATCTCCTGGTGGGCCCGTTTCTTCTTCCCCCGAATGCTTCTCTTGGTGTGCTGCTTGGCATATTTTTCATCTGGGGTTTCCCGCAGCAGCAACCAGCAGAAATCAGCCATCATAGTGGTGTTCCATCTTCCTTGGTACCTTCTCTCTGCGTCCTTGATGTCCTGGTGAAACCTTTCACCTTGTTCTTCACTGTACGCCCCCAAGTTTTCGGGAAAGTAGTTCACATGGGAGTGCAAGAAATGGACTTTCAGGCTCATGTTACAGCCTTGTTCTTTGAAGGCATTGAGCATCCTGGCAACAATATCCTTATAGTTCTCATCCCGCCTGTTCCCCAAGAATTTGAGAACAACATCCTTGAAGGAATCCCAGGCTTCTTTTTCCTTCTCAGACATCGTTTCAGCGAATGCTCCATCTGAAATGAGTTTCCTTATATCAGGGCCAACAAACACTCCTTCCTTTAGCTTTGCTTCAGAAAGTCGGGGGAACTTTGAGCAAAGGTACCGAAAGCACTCACCATCTTTTGGAAGGGACTTGATGAATTGCTTAATGAGACCCAACTTAATGTGGAGAGGTGGTAATAGAATTTTATCACGAGGTACCAAGCTCTCATGAAGAACATTTTTCTCACAGTGTCTCAAGTACTCCTGAATTGGCCAGTCTTTTTTCCCCCAGTGTAGGTCGCGGGCCCGGCTATCCCACAAGCAAAGGAAGCAGGGATATTTGGTGAAACCGGATTGCTGCCCTAATAGCATGGATAGAATTTTAAAGTCTCCACAAATCATCCACTTATGCTCATCATAACGAATCTTCTGAAGAATCAGGGCCAAATTCTCGTATTTTTCTTGGAGAATAACAGAGTGAGCAATAGGAACTGAAGCAAATGTGTTGCCATTATGAAGAAGAACACCTTTTATGCTGTCTTTTGACGAATCAATGAACAGCCGCCATTCAGCAGGATCATACTTGAGTTTAAACTTTTCCATCTCTCCGTATATATCGTTGCAAAATACCAAATCTTCCTCTTTGCTGAAATACTTCAAAAATTGTGTCTCGCGGTTGCGGTACCAATAAAAAGTTGTTCCTGGTGACAATAGATTTTTCTGTTTAAGCCGAGAACCTAGCAGTTGGGCAGCATCTTTTGGGAGTCCTAAATCCCGGACTAAATCATTCAATTCAGCTTGAGAGAAAAGTTCAGGTTTCGGATCTGGTTCAGTTTCAAACTCGGAAGTACTGGACTCATCGGGAAAAGCCATCTGATGAGTCTCATCATGATCAGAACCGTCCACACAAATATGATCCAAAGATTTTGGTGGTTCAGGCACAGGTACTTCGTTGCTATGAGGCATAGGCCTAATTGCTGAGGGAAGGTTGGGGTAACTTATTACATTCTTATTTTTTAAGTTGTATCCCTTCACAATGCAAGAGCAAAAATAGCAGTCACTGCTGTGGTCTCTTTGTTCACGCCACATCATAGGTATTCCGAAACGAAATACTTGTTTTTTACCTTTCATCCATAAGCGTAGATCTTCCTCACATGTCTTGCACACTTTGTGAGGAGCCCACGGTTTGTCTTGATCGCCTAACTTCAAACCGAAATAGGCGAAATATACTTTTTTAATAAATGCAGAAATGTTCCTCTGCCGCTTTTTCACGGTATATTCCCCACAAATAAAACAAAAACTGTCCGGAGAGTTGACGCAACCTCTGGCTCTGTGAGCCATCACAAATACACAGCACTGCAAACTACAACTGTAGTGAACCACTTCGGAATAAAGCTGGATTACGACTGAGCAAACAAAAGGTAATAATGAACTTGCAAGAAACTGAAATTTGACAGGAACGTTCATGTCGCAACCACCGTGTTTGAGCGAGCGAACGAGGCGAGGCGAACAGGAAAGAACATGCGCCAGCGCGAGTACTGGATTTAGCCCCCCGCCTCCCAATTGTCCTGTTAATGTATAAAATGAATACAAAACACTCTAAAATATCATGAGGGAGTGTTTCTAGTTAGTTAACCATTACAACCTCTATTTTGGGCCAAGAAAATAAACTGCAGTCGGCTAAAAAGAAATTATGTGAACATTCCTTATATGGGTAAGAAATCTAATTTTGCAAGAAAACGTGACGTGATGGAACATTTTGGCTATTTTTCCTGGATTCAGCACCCCAAAATCTATAGGAATCAGTTGCAAAACTGGAGGCAGTTTTTTGGTAGTGTACCTGTGTTATCAACCACTACAACATGCAAATTAACACAAGAAATAGAAGAGGCAGGTGACACTTTACCTCACCTTTGCAGAGCAGTAACATTAGACATACAGGCCTCTCTGATCCCACCTACTGGCAGTGTAGCCTCTCCCCTCCGTCAATCTCCATGCCACTTTCTTGGAGGCTGCTATGGGCTCTCCCTGCAGTCCATCTCTGAACAAGAATCACCAGGATCCAGGGATGTGATAGACCATGTGGAGAAGCAGTTTCCTGCATGTGAAATCAGAGAGAACTGTGCCTCATATTACTGCTCAGCAAACAAAAAGCAGCATCTAGCAGAGGTGCACATGTTAATGGGACTTTATTTGTGCAGCTGTGCAGCCTATAGCTGGTGCCAAAATTCCAAACGTGCTGTGCCTCTTTTGCATGCCTCGACAAATTTTGTGTGGATTTAGGAGCCAAGCCAAAGTCTTAGGAGCCAGTGCTTGTGATCTCCTTGTGCCTACCCTCTCCCCCCACATTTTCTCTCAGGCTAGTCTCATGTTTTCAAGATTCACAAGACCAAAACCAGAGTTCCTTTAACTGGTGGTGGCATCTTTAGACAATAATACAGATAATATTTGAAGCTGTAACTGTTAAGTGTCTGTACGTGTGTGTGGTGAAACAGTGGTATGCCTGTCTGTGCGTGGGAGGAGATGTGGTAGGTGCCTTTTGTATGGTGGGGCATGAGGCTGTGGTGTGGATGAGGTGCCTGTAAGTGTGTATGTGTCGTGAAAGTGAAAGTGAAGTGTCCGTGTTTGTGTGTACATGTCTGGTCTGCGGAGGTGGGGTTCCTGTGTATGGTGTGGGGGTGGAAACGAGATGCTTGTGTGTGTTCTGTGGGGAGGGGAATGCACCTTTTGTCAACACCATGCACTCTTCCCTCCCCCCTCTCTTGCTGACTCCTCTTCTCTGTTACCCTTCCAGATTCTCCCCCCTTAACCAACCCCCCTAGCACTTCCATCCCCTGCCCCCACCCCCCTTTTTTAAATTCTCTGCCTTCTTTACCTCATTGACTCCCCCCCCCCCCCCACCACAGCCTATTGTGCTGCAGACGCCATCGGGCCTCCTCCTTCTCTTCTGCCTGCAGGGGACTGGATCTCCATGGGCAGACTACTTGTTTCTCCCCCTTGTCTTCTGCCCATGGGGATTTGATCTCCTACTGGCAGATAGAAGAGGGCTTTGCCACGGTTGCAGCCATCCCCTTCTCTTCTGCCCATGGGAGATTGGATCGCTGCCATTTTCGGAGCAACTCGTTTGGGGAGGCAATGGTCCCCTCACCCCCCTTCCACCCAAATTACACACATGAGAATGACCACGGTTAAGATTGTAACATTAAATGTTGACAGAATTCACTGCCCCATAAAGATGACAAAGATCTTAGCCTATTTAAAGAGACACTAAATTCATATAGCAGTTTCAGAAGATACATTTAAACTTAGCTGAACAAATGAAGCTGAGGAGAGCATGGGTCGAGGAGGTGTTGTCAGCATCTTTCAATGGCCAACAGAGGGGGTGGTTATGCTGTTGAGGAAGGGGTTGGCATGGCCAATGCATTAATCTGTCATAGGTATCAATGGGTGATATGTAGCACTTTTGGGGAAAATATATGTGAAAAAAAGTTATTATCAGGAGTGTTTATGAAGTGTGACAAAAAAGAAACGAGACTGTGGCAGCCACTCCCCTGACTCGATGCCAATTGGCTAACCACTAATGCCACTGTGTTGTGCAACATCTTGCCACTATTCTGCTATAATATTTTTCATCTCTCTCACTCTGTTTTTCTTTTTCAGGTTTTTTTGTAGCACATTGCTTCATCACTTTGTCACGCAACTGGAGGTGGCAGCAATATGGAGCAAAGAATCAACTTGAAATTTCTGGCTAAGTTGGAGAAGGGCCCAACTGAGTGAGTGTCTCCAACTTCTCAAAAGGCTTATGGAGAAGATGCAATGTCAAGGCCGCGAGTCTTCGAGTGGCACAAACGCTTCAAATCTGGCTGTGAGGAGGTGGAGGTTGACCCCAAGTCAGGACAGCCTTCCACAACAAAGACGGCTGAGAACATTGACAGAATGAACCAACTGGTGCGGAGTGATTGCAGATTGACGGTGTAGATGATAGCTGAGGAGCTCGGCCTGAACAGGGAGTCAGTGCGGACCAACTTGGTGCAGGAGCTGGGGATGCAGAAGGTGTGTGCCAAGATGATGCCTAAGCTTTTATCGGACAACCAGAAGGAGCACCGGGTCAATGTTTGTCAAGACTTGCTAGAGAAGATCGGAGAAGATCCAGAGTTCGTTGGCCGAGTCATCACAGGAGACAAGACTTAGGTCTTCCAGTACGATCCCGAAAGCAAGAGACAGAGCCTGCAGTGGAAGATTCGACTGTTACCCAGACCCAAGAAGGCATACATGTCCAAATCAAGGATCAAGGTCATACTGATCGCATTCTTCAACCAGAAGGGAGTGGTCCATCCTGAGTTTGTGCCTGAGGGTCAGACAGTCAACCAGCACTTCTACCAGTAAGTCCTCAATTGCCTCCATGACCGGGTTCGGCGCAGCAGGCGGACTCTGTGGAGAGACAAGTCGTGGCTGCTCCACTACGACAACACACCCGCACACACCGTGTTCAATGTGAGGCAATTCTTGGCCAATAAACAGATCACAGCTCTTGACCACCCTCCTTTATTCCCCAGATCTCGCACCGTGTGATTTCTGGCTCTTCCCCAGGCTGAAGACTGTGCTCAAAGGAACTCATTTCACCTCTGTAGAAGAGATCAAGGCCACTGTGATGAGGGAGCTGAGGAACCTCAAGGAGGAGGACTTTACCGAGTGCTTCTGTACATGGCAGAAGCGAATGCAGAAGTGCATTAACTCTGGGGGGTATTACTTTGAAGGGGACAATGCATAATTTCTCTGTAGATTTTGTAATAAAACATTTATGGGACATTCTCGTTTCTTTTTTGTCACACCTCGTATGTCCTAAACATATATGAGCACAGTTTTTTCACACAACCTTTCGATAAGTTGAAACAAAATTCAGAATATCAAAGTATTTTGGGAGGGGACTTCAATATTATGGTCAGCCCAGCAGGGAACTGTTGACCAGCCAAGCAGTCTATTAGCAATCATGGGAAGAAAGGTGTAAAGTTTCTTCTGCAATATCTAGATTTAATGAATGCATGGCGTACACTGCATCCTTCAGAATATGAATATATGTATGGGTGTGACAAAAAAGAAATGAGACTGTCCCATAAATGTTTTATTACAAAACATTCTGGTCGTCTGATAAAAGCTTGGGCACCATCTTGGCGCACACCTTCCGCATCCCCAGCTCCTCTACCAAGATGGTTCGCACTGAATCCCTGTTCAGGCTGAGCTCCTCGGTTATCATCCGCACCATCAATCTGCGATCACTCCGCACCAGCTGTTTCACTCTGTCAATGTTCTCAGCCGTCTTTGTCGTGGAAGGCCGTCCAGACTTGGGGGTCATCCTATACCTCCTTGTGGCCAGTCTTGAAACATTTGTGCCACTCGAAGACTTGTGGTCTTGACATTGCATCTTCTCCATAAGCCTTTTGGAGAAGTTGGAGACATTCAGTTGGGCCCTTCTCCAACTTAACCAGAAATTTCAAGTTGATTCTTTGCTCCATATTTCTGCCTCCTCTAATTGCATGACAAAGCGATGGAGCAGTGTGCTACAAAAAAACCAGAAAAAGAAAAACAGTGAGAGAGATGAAAAATATTATTGCAGAATAGTGGCGAGATTTTGCACAACACAGTGACATAAGCAGTTAGCCAATTGGCATTGAGTCATGAGCGTGGCTGCCACAGTCTTGTTTCTTTTTTTGTCATACCTCGTATAACTAGGGTTGCCAACTTTTAGAAAGAGAGAAAAACCCACCACCTGTGGCTAGCCATGCTCTGCAGATGCCCACCCCTGCCCTTCCCTTGCCCCACCCCCCTATCCCGCCTCCTGCCCCCAAAAACAATAATTGCAGAGAGGGCAATGCAAACTTAACAAGCAAGATTGCTATACATTCTTCCATACAAACAGAATACCCAGCATTGGTTATACACACACACACACATTATACAGAAAGGCCTTCATCAATAAATGAGCACAAAATGAAAAGAGAAATATGAAGATGAAAATTTAAACTAAAACTTCAGAAAACCAGACGCTGTATGTAGTGCAACACAAGAGAAATAGAAATGCATTTCTCCTGTACTGTACAAAATAAAAGACAGCAGATGTCAGGATTGGCATTAGGAGGGAGGCAACCCGGCAACTGCCCTGGACCCACAAGCCAGAGAGGGCTTCAGATCTTTCTGAGACTGAAAAAGGCACAGCTTGTTAGTGGACTTTCGGCAATGCAATGTGTGGGGCTGGGATCAGGCAGCATATGGGGTCATGCAGGCATCTGGGAGAGCCGCGATCACCTTGGCTGCTCCTGTTTAAGGGCCTCGGTGCTTGCGGTTACTCCCAGGTGCTGCGGCCACAATCCTGACAGCAGTCCAGTATTCTAGAGTAGCCACAAGCACTGTGAGCCTTAAACAGGAGCAGCCATGGTGATCACAGCTCTCTCCAATGCCTGCATGACCCCTTATGCTGCCTGAGCCCAGCCCCGTGGCTTCTTTTCTTTATAAATTCTGCCGCTGCTGACTTGGACCCAACATGGCCGCTGACAGCCCCGATCGCAGCTGGAAGCTGTCCTGCTGCATGAGTACAGCCGGCCCTGGGAGAGCCGTAGTAGGGCTTCTGGTGCTCCCTCAACTTATAAATCGGCACCCTTCATTATTAGTAATGTTGGCTAGACCCCACCCTCCTTTTTTCCAAAACTCCTTTGTGAACTCTTTTCACGTAATGCTAGTATTTATCCTTCAAATCCAATGTTGCAAGAAAATTGCAATGAAAGGGCAAATGCATAGCCAGAATAAAAATAAATACTTAGAAGTAAATACTTAGCATCATTCAAACAGGCTGTGATAATCCAAAACAAAATCTGATTCTGGCCAACTCATTAACAACAACCTAAACATTCTCCAGTACCAAGCATATAGATGAACTAATATAAAACCCTACCCGAAGATCTACAAGGCCAAATCTACCATATCATACCAACATAAACTTCCAAAATGCATACAACAAGGGGCCTACCCAGAAAAAAGCAGCACTATAAATACTGCAGGGGGCCCTAGAACATCCATACACCTATCTGAAAAGCTGAACAAGTCAAATTATTTCAGTACAGTATAGATCCCTATGTACAAACTCCATGTTAACAGAACACTTACCCTCAGTCACACATTCACCAAGTACAGAATAAGTGACTACAAACTAAATTAAAAATAAAAATATGTAGGTAAAAATTAAATTGAAACCCCAATAAGCCAGATTCTGCATGCAACGCAACATCAGATAAATAAGAGATGCAGTTCCAAATAAAGGTATAGATAGATAGATTGATATCTTTATATATATTTTTATATAAGTCCAATCACTAAATTGAAAATTAAATTATTTTTTTCTAACTATGTTGTCTGTCTGACCATTTTATTCTCTGATCATGCTGGTCCTAATCTGCGGCTTCTGCTTGCCTGTCTTCTCTTAGCTCTCTTTCCATGGTCTGTAGTCTATCTGACATTTCTTGTCTCTTCTTTTGTTTTTTTCACTTCCTTCCATCAACCTATTTCCAGTCCCAATAACCCTCCCCAGTATCAGCCCCCTTTCCAGTCCTCCTCTCCCAGTACCTTCTAATGTCAACCCCCTTGCATTCCCAGGACTGCCATTGGTGACCATTCCTTTCCAGTCCCCCTCCTTCCCCACTGTCCAGCCCATTCTAGTCAAAATACCATTGCAGGGATCAGCTCACTTCCACTCCCAGTGCCACCTCCTGTGTCAACTCCCTTCCAGTCACCCTACCCTCTGTCCATCCCCCTTCCAGTGCCATCCCCATGTGTCCGCTCCTTTCCAGTCCCAGTGCCCCCTCCTTTCCAGCCTCCTCCCCGTTACCCAGCCACCTACCAGCCCCATCCCCAAGTGTCAGTTTCCTTCAGTCCCACCCCCAGGTATCAACACCCTTCCAGTCCCCCCTCCAATACCATCCTCAGATATAAGCTCCCTTCCAGACTCCTCTTTCCCCTCTCTGTCAGCTCCCTTCCTGGCCCCCTTCCCCTCTCTGTCAGCTCCCTTTCAGCCATTTCCTTCCCCGTGTCAGCTCTCTTCCAGCCCTCTCCTTTCCCTACCCTGTCAGCTCCCTTCCTGTCCCCTTCTTCCCCCATGTCAGGTCCCTTGCAGCACCCTCCTTCCCCCCTCCGTTAGCTCCCTTCCAGCCATCTCTTTCCCTGTGTTAGCTCCCTTCCAGCTGCCTCCTTCCTCCTTCTGTCAGTTCCCTTCCAGCTGCCTCTTTCCCCATTGTTAGCTCCTTTCCAGCCCCCTTCTTCCCTCCCCATGTCAACTCCCTTCCAGCCCCCTCCTTCCCCTGGCAACCACAGCTCCTGCATCTTACAGAACCATAGCTGCGATAGTGGTAATAATTGCAAATAAAAGAAAAACTGGTGCGGAGCCTTCCGGCCTCTGCTATGCAACCCCTGCTGCTGTATCCTGCTCCCTCTAATGTAACTTCCTTTTGGGGGCAGGACACAGCAGCAGGGGTTACATTGCAGAAGCCGGAAGGCTCCACACCTGTTTTTCTTTTATTTTAATTATTAACACTATCATGGCTGCGGCTCTGTATGATGCAGGAGCCATGGCTGGATCAGAGGGAGGGTGAGGCTGCGGCAGGAAATGAAAAGCCAGTTTTCTACTCTGGCCACTCCCGGTCCGTGGCCAGTGCAAAAAAACGGCTTTTTGATGACCGTTTTTAACTCACAGCCAGTCTGGCCATATAAAAACTGGCCAGGCTGGTTGAACTCATGTGCATGGGGTACATGCTTAACTGGACTATCTGCTGGTTTTGGCTCCCTTAGTGGCTGTGTTGGAGTAGGTGGATATCTTGTCACAAGAAGTCTCAGATCATGCAGATGTAAATATAATGCTGAGAGTGACTGAGTATCAGAAAGACTATGGCTGGAGACTCGATCTGCTCCTCTTTCCAAACAAAACTTGTGCACGCATTTAAGGAAAATGTGGCAAAATTATGTGAACACTAATGACCCATTACAAACTAATGCTATAACTTTTGGGAGGCAGGCAAGCTGATTATGAGGGGAGACATTATCTTACAGCAATCATGAGAGGAAAGAAAGTATGAGCAGTTAGTGGAACTAACTAAACAACTGGGGGAGGATAGAAAGGAACATTATGATACTTTGTCTCTATGTGACAGAGAGACGCTGCATGCAGTACAACACCAGAGAAACAGACAAATGCATTTCCCCCTAGGGTTGCCAACTTTTTGGAAGAGAATAACCTGCCACCTGTGGGTAGCTATGCTCCGCCCATGCCTGACCTCTGCCCCCCCTATCCTGCCCATGAAAATTTGCAGAGAGGGCAACGGTTCAGGCTTTAGCATCTGCAGGCTATATCAAGGGGGTGGAGCACAAGAGGTGGGGCTCTTCAGCACCTATTCATCCACAGTTCCCTTCTCAGACCCCCTCCTTCCCCTGGCAACCACAGGGCCTCATTTGCATAAGGGGTCCATTTGCATAAATATTTGCATAATATTAGCGTGCACTAACATTTAGCAAACATGCCTCTTAAAGAGTATCTGGATAAAGAAAAACTACCAGGCACATATGGAAGCACTATAAACACTGCCTATTTAGAACTCATAGCAAACCTGCCATATCATAACAGCACTACCTGGACTCACAAAGCACCAAACCCTACCTATCAAAAGGCAAACACTGAAAATATTAAACCAATACATCTCAGAGAATACCAATACATCTCCTACTAGGGAATGAGAACAAGTGGCGCTGTACAGAAATTACATGAACAGAATACCTGAGCTTGGTTACACATACAGAACGTAGACCATCACCAAACATAGAACAAGAGATCACAATTTAGAAATAAGAAGACAATAATTAAACTGGGAACCCCAAAAGCCAAACTTGGAATGTACAACAACACTGGAGAAATAAAACTATAAATTAATTTCCTCTTGTACTAAACAAAACGCAAAGACGTTAACAATGCACATTTCCCAGAGCTGACATATTCCAGCTAATAAATTCAAAATAAAAAAGTTTTTTTATTTACCTTTTGCTTGGGCATTTTATTTGCAGTTGCTTCAGTCAGTTTCTTCTGGTTTCGCCATGTCTTCTGCTAACTCTCCATTGTCTGCTGTCCATTTGTCCTTTCTTCTCTTTTCTGCGGGCCAATGCAGAAAGCCCAACGCATGCATTATGCACACTTGCGCACATATAACACACATGTTATGCATGTGCTGAATGCAGAAAAGAACTGGACGTGTGCTGTATTCAGGTGCAAAGCAGTAGCATGCCAAGAATGCAATGCATAGTCAAACGTATTACAATGACATGTAGATGAGTTGGGCATGCTTAGATAACATGTTAATATGATCTGCATTAGCGACTACCCAATTTCTGGTAAACTAGAAAAGCATTGTTATTTCTACGCCTGGTCAGGGCTAGAAGTAAAAGCTAGCACGTCCAGCTAATGCGTCCAGGAGCCATTTAAAGTTAAGCATTTTGCCAAGCGTAAATTTTGAAATGTTTTCATCTGCGTACCTGTAGCAGCGAAGTGCATGCAATGAATAAAACCAGGAGTCAGGTGCAGGGTCCAAGCCAATTTATTGTGCACAAGGCTCAGACAGGAAAGCATCCAAAAGTGACTGAGCAAAGTTTTACAGGAGTAAATTCATTATATACATTTCTTTCAGTTTGATACATGCAAACTTTCTATTGGTCCCAACGCCCCCTTCACCTGTCCAATCGGGGACCCTCTCTGGGCCTAGCACCCTGTTCCCCCTTCTCAGGCTATTCTAACAAAGGCTCAGTTTCTAGACATAGATACATTTTTACTGCAAGGTCATTCCTTGCTCAGAGAATGTGAAAATGCAGAACACTGGAACATATCTTTCACCAGCATAGCAAAATTCAATAAAGGCTTTATACAGGATTCATGCAAACTTATCAAAAGCGGTTTAAAGCGGTTTCTCAGACCTTCACTGACTTTTGGTCTTTCTCAGCACTATTAGTCTCAGGTGGGAGTGGGGACTCAGGCCTAGCTTACAGGCCTCTCATACATTTACAGGCTATTATAGGCCATAGCCTGCCACATACCGAGCGTGCAGGGAGATGTTTTATGCTGTTTTTTTTGCTTTTCTGCTGCTTTCAAGAGGCAGCCAGAGGAGGAGGAACAATGGAGGCCCCAGAGAAGGAGAAGAAATGGAGGCCCAGGAGCATGAGGAGAAACAAGCTGCACCCCACATCATGAGGCCATACAGATGGCGCTTCTTCAGAGAAAGGGTGGTACTGGATGAACTTCCAGATAGGCATGTAGTGCGCAATTATCGTTTATCCAGACAAGCCATCCTGTCATTGTATGATGACATTAAAGGTGATATTGATCCTGCCACCACTCGCGGGCATGCCATATCTGGACTGGTAAAATTACTTGCCACATTACATTTCCTGGGGACTGGATCTTTCCAAAATGTTATTGGGCTGGCCTGCGGAATGGACCAGTCATCATTTTCAAGGCATTTCAAGCAGGTATTGCAGGCCTTGAAGAGTCGTATTCTGGAGCATATCTGGTACCCAGAGCAGGAGGCTGAAAGGCAGGTGTTGAAGGCTGACTTTTTTAATATTGCCGGCCTACTAAATATGATTGAAGCAATAGACTGCACCCATGTAGCCCTAACAACCCCCCCCCCCCCCATGACAGAGAAATGGGCATTCTAAAACAGGAAAACCTTCCACTCAATGTGCAAGTGGTGTGTGATGTGCACATCTTTATCTTCATTACAGATTTAATATACCACTCTCACTAGGAGCATCAGCGCAGTTTACAAAATAAAACTGAGACTGCTTTAGAGAGAAAAGGAACGCTAATTCAAGACAGGAAAGAGGATAGGAACAGGCAGGATAGAACATTCAAACAGCATTAGACAGCGGGAAGGCATAGAATAGCTATGGTGAGAGTATGGTGGGAGGGGATGGAAGGTCAAACGCGGTGCAGAATAAGCGTGTTTTTAACCTGGTTTTAAAAGTTTTATATGAGGGCTCAAGACGATGATCTGGAGGAAGCATGAAGATCCTGAATGTGGTCTCCAAGTTCCCTGGCAGCTGTCACAATTCCTTTATCCTCTCCAACTCAGGACTCGGTTGTAACTTTGAAAAGGGAAAGTACGGCGAAGGTTAGCTCCTGAGTAAGTGCCACATAGGCATCCAGAAATTTGGGGGAGGGGGGACAAAACAGCTTATACATTTCCATAAGCCAATACATGTACATTGTACCACAGTCGTCTCTCTTTTTACTACTATAGGCGATGCCGGATACGGGTCTAAAGCCTGGTTGATGACTCCTCTGTTTTCACCGAACACACCTGCGGAGATGTGGTACAATGAGACACACATTGCAACACAGGGTGTGATAGAGTGCGCCTTTGGGGTCCTGAAGAGTAGTTTCAGTTGTCTGGACCATTCGGGGGGGTGGCACTGCAATACACACCTGAAAAGGTTGGGGACATTGCTGCAGTGTGCTGCATGCTGCACAACATAGCCCTGGAACACGGAATGCCATGCAAAATAGCTGCAGACCTGCCACCGGAACCTTACATCTCTGCCACTGCTTGACGTGATGTGGCAAGGGGTAATCTGATACGAAGATAACTTATAGAGGACTGCTTTTTCAACATTACCTCATTACATGTTCACATTTCTGAATATGATATGCTTACTTCTTTCTTAAGAATTGTTTTTGGGGGGAGAATACTTTTGATTGGTGGTATTGTGTGGTGTGTGTCTCCTTTCCTGTGAGACAGATAAAGGAAATAATTGCATTAAACACCTTTTTGACTACATTTTTTTCAATCCTTGCTGAATTCTGAAAGCTCAAATATAGACACACAATAGTTCCATGTGGGAGGAGATGCACAGAAGTTGCACGTTCGGGCAAGACAGCCTCCTCTAGGTTGGACGCATGCATTCTATATCACTGCATGCATCATGCATTGCATTTCACTGCAGAAGCAAGGCAACAGAGGGCAGCAGCAGCTCACTGTCCCAGTTGAAAACCAAACTTCGACTGGCAGGACATAGAGTTGCTGGCTGCCGTCATCATAGCCAATGAATAGCGGCTATTTCCACGTCAACATCATTGGCACAATTATGTCATGATGAGGAAGGCCTGGCGGAGGCTCCACCAGGCCTACAATGAGGAGGCCCTGTACAGTAGAGAGGTGAGTACTTATTTATTTTTTTGTGGGGGCTTATGGGCCAGTATATAGGGACGCACATATATACAGGGTGGCCCAAAAAAAGTGAGAACATCTCGTAAATCAAAAGTTTAAATAGTTTACTTATTTACCTTTTTTAGCTATATAACGTCTTTATTTCGACAATTTCCGGTCGCCATCTTTTTTTTTTTTAAATTTGTCAATCGTTTACATTTGTCTTTTTGAATTTTTAAATAACTTATATGCTACGAGATGTTCTCACTTTTTTGGGCCACCCTGTATATTGTATGTGTGTGTGTGTGTGTGTGTGTGTGCGTCACAATTTCATAGACATGTATGGTTCATGTCTTTCAGATCTGAAGAAGAAAGCCAGGGAGCTGCAACAGCAACCCGCTATCTTGCGTGGGTGCGACGCGAGTGGAAAATCTCCACAGGTAGGCATCATACGTGAGCAGAAGTTGGAGCCTGTTGTATTTGGTCTAAGTTTTGTAGTTTCTGGTGTTTACACAGCTTTGTCTGGATGATAAGTGCTTCTTTGCTTTTCTTTTGGCAGAGTCAAGCCCAGAAGAAGATGGGGATTATCCTGGCCCCCCACGCCGCCCACAGCCCCACCATCCACACCACCCTGCACCCCAGCTCCACCACCCTGCACCCCAGCTCCACTACCCTGCACCCCAGCCCCAAGAACCTCCATCCTCTACCCAAACCCACACCCCAGCCCCAAGCACCTTCTACCCTGCCCGAACCCACACCCAAGCCTGAACCAACCTCCCCCCCCTGGTGAAAGCCTCCCCATATTATCCCGCCCACACCTGTACCACACCACTACCACCATGCCCAAGTGTGATCTTTTATGCCCCCTCCCCAATGCAGGAGGAAGGGGCTTCAAGTAGGGTCCAGCATGCTGAGAGACATCCGGGGGCAGTTAGTGGCCATGGGCAATATGCTCAACATCCTGATAGAGGATGTTGAGTATATTGCCCAGCACTTACCAAACCCACCCCCTCCATAACCCCCTTCCTCCTGTATTGGCTGTTTATTTTTATACATGTTTTTGTTTTGCACGCATTTGCCCACCCCTCCCCATGTAAATATTTGTAAATAGTTCATAACTTTAACATAAATATTTTCTTACAATAGACCCATTTGTCCTGCCAATTTCTTGATTGAAAAAAGGGAGTGGGAGCACAGTAGTAGATCATCAAGAAATATTTCATTACACACATGAAGGCACCAAAGATATACTCACAATATATACAAATGAAGGCACCAAGATATACTCGCAACAGTACAAATAATACATAAAAATGTATAACAAAAATACAATGAATTGTTTAAAATGCTCCATCTCACCGGGAATAAGTAACGAAAGAAACACCTGCGAGAAGAAAGGAGAAGAAGATACATGTTAAAAAAAAGCAATGGCCAGCAAAAACAATTCTAGGTGTAGGAATTATTGTTGTTGAAAGGGTAAGGCGTAACCACAAAGGTATGCATGCAGCTCAAAGTAATCCATCCAGCATAGATAATGCCAATCAGTTTTTATTCACAGAAGAAAAAGAACCCTGCAATCAACTACCTAATGTATTGTAGTACCATCCAAACAATTTTCCCGACAGAATTATTTTGGAATGGCTGTAACTTACATCCACTTACCAGGCATTGGCCACTTATCGCTGAGATTGGGATTGTTCATACATTAGGGCCAGTAACACCTGCCCCAGGCCAGATAGATGCTGGCTTATGCTGCCTAAATGCTGGTTCATGTCATCTAACTGCTGGTTCATGCTGTGTCTCGTGCTGGCTATTTCACCCATGAGCACGTCATGTAAACCGCTCCTGATGCGACATCACTCGGGCCGCGATTTCCCCAAGGGTGGTCTACAATCACCTCTGTCAGCATACATCAGCATGACATTATGCCTAGCATAGGTGTCATGGCTTTTTCCCAGACCTTGGATTTCAAGCAGCTTTGTTACTCTGGTGATGTCAGTCTCCAAACTTAATGAGGGTAGTTTACAAGATGATATTAGCTCTGACCCTCTCGTGATGTCAGTCTCCGGGCCTGATGAGATTAGTCTGCAGGACAAAGAATAGCAGACCTCAAAGGGAGGTGCTGGAAAGAATAGCAGACCTCAAAGGGAGGTGCTGGAAAGAATAGCAGACCTCAAAGAGAGGTGCTGGAAACAATAGCAGATCTCTCTCACACACACATGCACACACATAGAGTCTTTCATATACTCTAGTCTCCCTCACACTTCACACATGCACACACATACACACACATTCATTGAGGCACACTAAAGCAGCTCTGTAACAACCACTATATAACTCTGTTCTGTACCTATGTAATAAGCCTATTTCTATATAAAACTCTTTTTCCAAGCCACACCATTTTGGTTGTCTTATTTGTGCTGCTTACCCTACTGTCTCTGTGAAATGAACCCAGGACCAAACGGAGCATAGCCAAAAGTAGAGAACGGCGAAAGATTACATTTCAGAAGATTACATTTATGGGGGCCATCTCAGACTTCACAGCAGATCTCCAGTTGGGTAAGTAATAATTTTGTTTGATACATTAAAATGGATTTCAGACAGGGTGCGACAGGAAAATCAAAAGCCCTTGTGACCATGTACAATTGACAATTTTGGTTACAGGCTGGATTTAGTGAAAAGTTCCAGTGATACCTTTGTTTTGTGGGTTAGACAAGGTGAGATTTTTATTATCAAAAGACTCTGTAATAATCCTGAATTTTAATATTACCTACACCTAGGGACATTACATAGAATGGCTTGCAATTTTCTTATTTCTAGGTAGAGGCTTGTTACGGTTTGTTACAAGGCACAGATTTTTCTCTAGTATTTGAGCTGCTAAGAAAAGACAGAGAGATAGTCCAGCTTTAGTTTGGAAGTGGTACACAGGTAAACAGTCCCTCATTGAATACAATATACATCTTTCCTGGTAACACTATTACCTCTTGTCCCTTTGCCTTTTATTTCTCAGTCTCCTGTCAGGTATCTTGGTGAGTGCAGGCTTAAAGTCTGCTGCAATTGATACAGTAACTGACAATTCTGTTAATCTCCTAACACCCTTCTTACTATAATTTCATCCTAAACTTCCACCCTGTTAAAAGGTGGTAATCACTTTTTATTCAGGTATAATTTTAAGTTAAAGAAAAAGTTCCAGCCTCGAATTGGAATGTTACAAGATGCTCAAGGTTATATATTGCATGATGCTGAGAAGATCAAGAAAAGGTGGAAGGACTATACAGAGTTTTTATATGATAAAGATCAAGTGGACCAACAGCCGTTTCAACCTGTACCTTATGATCGGGAACCATTGATGATGAAAGAAGAAGTTGAAGCAGCATTGAAAGCCTTATCAAAGAACAAAGCACCAGGCATTGATAGCATTCCCATAGAAGTATTGCAGCAATCTGATGCAGCTGTTACCATACTCACAAGACTCTGCCAAGAAATATGGAAGACAACATCATGGCCAACTGACTGGAAAAGATCTGTGTTTATACCAATACTAAAGAAAGGTGATCCAACTGACTGTGGAAATTATCGCACAATCGCTCTGATCCCACATGCCAGCAAGATTCTACTGAAGATTATTCAAAAGAGACTACAACCATACCTGGAACAAGAACTACCTGAAGTGCAAGCAGGGTTCAGGAAAGGGCGAGGAACGAGAGACATCATTGCGGATGTGAGATGGATCCTTGAAAAGACTAAAGAATACCAAAAGGATATCTATTTGTGCTTTATCGACTATAGCAAGGCTTTTGACTGTGTAAACCATGAGAAACTCTGGGCCACATTAAGAAGCATGGGTATACCAGAACACCTGATCGTTTTCTTGCGCAATCTGTACATTGATCAAGAAGCAACAGTTCGAACGGAACAAGGAGAAACAGAATGGTTTAAAACAAGCAAAGGTGTAAGACAAGGCTGCATACTTTCCCCCTACCTGTTTAATTTATATGCAGAACAAATCATCAGAGAAGCAGGATTGTATGAAGACAACAGAGGTGTGAAGATGGGTGGAAGAGTCATCAACAACCTTCGCTATGCTGATGATACCACATTACTGGCGGAAAGTGAAGATGATCTGAAACATTTGCTTCTCACCATCAAAGAACATAGTCTCAAAATGGGCCTGCACCTTAATGTAAAGAAGACAAAGATCATGACAACTGGCATAATCAACAGGTTCATCATTGAAGGAGAAGAAATTGAAATTGTGAACAACTTTAACCTACTTGGATCAACTATCAATAAAGAAGCAACAAGCAGTCAAGAAATCAGACGACACATTGCTCTTGGCAGAATGGCTATGAAAGACCTAGATAAGATTCTCAAGAGCAGAGATGTCTCTCTCCATACAAAGATTCGACTTGTTCAAGCCATGGTATTTTCAATAACATCATATGGATGTGAAAGCTGGACAGTGAAAAAGATAGACAGGAAGAAAATTGATGCCTTTGAATTATGGTGCTGGCGGCGAATACTGTGTATACCATGGACTGCCCGAAGAACAAACCAGTCGGTACTAGAGGAGATCAAACCTAAGCTTTCTTTAGAAGCTCAGATGACAAGACTTCGACTTTCATACTTTGGACACATCATGCGAAGAGAGAGATCATTAGAGAAAGACATTATGCTTGGCAAGATAGAAGGTCAACGCAAAAGAGGAAGGCCAGCAATGAGATGGATCGATACAATAACAGCAGCTACAGGTACCAGTCTGTCAACAATGAGCCGCCTGACTGAAGACCGAACACAATTTAGGATAGCTATCCAGAGGGTCGCCATGAGTCGACTCCGACTTGACGGCACTTAACAACAACAACAATTTTAAGGCGTGGTCTTTATGCCAGTACTCTTTACTGAACACCCATAAAATTTATGCCATTCCAGGTATAATTCTACATCTCACTTCTTCATAAAAGTGAACATTCCTCCTTCCAAAGTTCCACATTTGAGATAGTCGCATAAAACCAAATAAAAACATAATAAGCTAGGCCCCTGTACCAACTACAGTCTTTCTGCAGTCTCAAATATGGAAGCCTTTGATTTTAAAGAACTGAAACAAATAGTACTGACATACTGTAAGAGGAAAGGTGGTCCCTTTGAAGGTGAATTCCCTGAGTCATCATGGTATAATATTCAAAGACAAATGTTAAACCATTACAGTCAAACCTCGGTTTTCGGTTGCCCCGGTTTTCGTCGGTTTCGGTTTTCGACGTCTTTTCCCGACTGAGATCTTGTCTCGGTTTTCGTCTATCGCCTCGGTTTTCGTACACCCTGGTCTGCATACAGTACACTGCCTGCCCAGTCCCGGCAGCACTACCCCCCCCCCCCCCCCGGACTCACCGATCGCGTGTGCCTGCAATAGTGTCACCTTTGCGCTGGTCTGCATACACTGCCTGCCCAGTCCAGGCAGCACTACCCCCCCGGACTCACCGATCGCGTGTTGAGATCTGAAAGGCAGGTGAGCAACATCCTCGAGCCAGACATGCAAGGATTGCAGAGAGGAAGGCCCCGATCTCTCCACCGCCTGCCTGTTCTCTGGAGCGCCCCCTCAGGCTCGGAGGTAGCAGGGTAGCAGGAGATGTTGAATGGGTAAGCAGGAGATGTTGAATGAATGTGGCAGGCAGTTCTTTCTCTTGCGGGGTACGCTGTTGAGATGGAGTCAGCGATCAGATTAGTGTCCCTTCCAAACAATAACCTCTCCTCCTCCCTCTCCCCTCAACAAGAGTCTTCAATAAAGTTAAATGTGATGTTAAATGTTCATTTATCCATTTCATTAGTCATTTATATGTATTTCTCATTGTTTTCTGTATGTAAAAATATAGTTATTCTCTATAAAATGTATTTTTTGTCAATATTTTTGGGTGTCTGGAACGGATTAATTGAATTTACATTATTTCTTATGGGAAATCTTGCTTCGGTTTTAGTCCGTTTCGGTTTTAGTCAGACTTTTTTGAACGGATTAATCATGAAAACCGAGGTTTGACTGTATCAAGAATTCAAAAAGAAAACAAATAAAAGAAAATGCCTTTTTATCTAAGGCATGTGCAGGAGGCTCATTAGCATGAAACAGGACAATACTGAACTGACTTCTCATTGTACACAATTGACCAAAGACCCTGAGGAGGCACAAATTTGCATTTCTATGCAAAGGGCTCATGTGATACAAACCACAAATTCTTTTATAACTGTTAGTGAGCAATTAGAAGCACTTAAACTTGAATTGAGGCACGTTAAGGATCAATTGGCCTCTGAAAGACAAAAGAAATATACGCCCTGGCCAACACCCATTTCTCCCTCAGCCCCCTATGCCTATGACACACCCTATAAGCCATGCATCCAAGCTATTGAGAAACAAAAGAATACAGAAGTATGCATAGCTGGACTTAGGAATGAAAAAAATAAAGCTGAATCAGAGGAAGAAAATCCTGATAGTTTATCTCAGCCAGAACAGAGCAATAACCAGGACCTGTGTCAGGAGGATGCTGCAGGACAATTTAAAAGATAGGGACATGGAAAGGATAGTTGAGAAAACTGGCCCTATGCCTTTTAATGTTAATGACTGGTGCAAATGGGCCACTGATATTCTGATTCACTGGGGTCTAGGGAAATACAGAAGAAAACAATCGGACTTTGATAGACTTATGCATCTGGCTCTGGGGCCACACTATTATAAAGTTGGCTCTCTCACTCACCCATACCAGTTGGTTAAAAGGGGCATTGAGAAACTATTTCACTGTTCCCCAATGCAAGTATTTTAAATTATTTCACCTCTACCAAATGATACACTGGAAGAGTTTGTATATAGAGCCTGGATTTTAAAAGCAGTTCTTAATGAGCAGGAGTCCTGGCCCAATGCAGAAGATTATGGGGAGAGCACGCATAAGGCATTTTTATTAGATTTGCTATCCTCTGAGATTACAAAACACCTTCTGTTATTTTCTTAAGACCCTAAAGCAACCCCTTTTGATACTTTAATGCTCAGAATTGGGTCTGTTTGGAAGACCCGGCCCTCGCAGGTAGGGTTGCCAACTTTTTCACCGAGAAAAACCCGACACCTGTGGCTCGCCATGCTCCACCCATTCTCCGCCCCTAGTCCCACCCCTGCCCCGCCCCCAGCCCCACCCACAAAAATTACCGAGGATACGTGTAGGCTAACGTCCTTGGTCAGATAATAATTAAACTGGGAACCCCAAAATCCAAACATGAAATGTACAACACTGGAGAAATAAAACTATAAAGTAATTTCCTCTTGCACTAAACAAAAACGCAAAGATGTTAGCAATACACACTTCCCAGACCAGACATATTCCAGTTAATAAATTCAAAATAAAAAGTATTTTTCTACCTTCTGTTTGGGCATTTTTTCAGTTGCAATTGCTCCAGTCACTTTCTTCTGGTTTCTTCGTGTCTTCTGCGAGCTATCCATTTGTCCTTTCTTCTCTTTTAGATGTTTTCCATTCTCTATTTCTGCTTTAACATACTGATTGTTTCCCTTTTGCTCTTTCCCCCAATTCTTTCCTTATTCCTTTATCATCCATTTAAATTTCACCCTTCCATTTTCAAGCCCCTCTTACTCTCCCAATACCCAGCCCATCAAAGACTTTTCTTCCACACAAAATATTTTTTCCCCTCTCCATTCTCATTCCCCATCCATTCTAGTCCTCCCCCAAAATCAGTTCCCTTATAGTTCTAGACCACCCAGCATCCACTCCCTTCTAGTCCCATTCTCCCATGCCCCACATCAGCCTATTTCCAGTCCTATTCTAGCTCTTCATCAGCCATTTCCAGTGCTAGCCCTCACATCACAGGCCATTTCCAGTCCTAGCCCCCACCATCACATCCCATTTGCAGTCTGAGTCCCCCTGCACCATCACAGCCCATTTGCAGTCCTAGTTCCCCCCCCCCACCATCACAGCCCATTTGCAGTCCAAGTTACCCCCCCCCCATAGCCCTTTTCCAGTCCAGGTCCCCCTCCCCATCACAACCCATTTCTTTCCAGTCCAAGTCCCCCCCCCATAGCCCTTTTCCGGTCCAGGTCCCCCCCCCCCCATCACATCCCATTTCCAGTCCAAGTCCCCACCCCATAGCCCTTTTACAGTTCAGGTCCCCCCCCCATCACAGCCCATTTCTTTCCAGTCCAAGTCGTCCCCCCCATAGCCCATTCACAGTTCAGGTCCACCCCCCATCACAGCCCATTTCTTTCCAGTCCAAGTCCCCCCCCCCATAGCCCTTTTCCAGTCCAGGTCCCCCTCCCCATCACAACCCATTTCCAGTCCAGGTCCCCCCCCATAGCCCTTTTACAGTTCAGGTCCCCCCCATCACAGCCCATTTCTTTCTAGTCCAGGTCCCCCCCCCATAGCCCTTTTCCGGTCCAGGTCCCCCCCATCACAACCCATTTCCAGTCCAAGTCCCCCCCCCCCCCCCCCCATAGCCCTTTTCCGGTCCAGGTCCCCCCCTCCAAATCACAGCCCATGCACTCCTTCCCCCCCCCCCTCGACCAGCACCGCAGCTGTCTGAGAGGCTTCAGAGGGAGCCGGGTAAGCTCGCGCGAGGCTCTGGCTCCCTCTGTACAGCCGCCAGCGTGAAGAGCCTTTTCCTTCACGCTGGCGGCTGTATCTGTGAAGCCGCGAATGCTGGGAAAGGTTAAAGGGTATTGCCTTTAACCTTTCCCAGCAATCGCGGCTTTACAGATACAGCCGCCAGCGTGAAGGAAAAGGCTCTTCACGCTGGCGGCTGTACAGAGGGAGCCGGGGCCTCGCGCGAGCTTACCCTGCTCCCTCTGAACCCCTCCGGTGTGTGGGCCGGCCCTGGGTGGGGGGTTTTTTGGACTTCGGGTAGGAAGAAAAGCCAGTTTTTTGCTCTGGCCGCTCCCGATCTTGTGGGCAGAGCAAAAAACCGGCTTTTCAAGGGACGGTTTTACATCTGCGCTGGCAGCCGGCCTGGCCATGGAAAAACCAGCCAGGCCGGCTGAAAACCGGCCAGTTGGCAACCCTACTCGCAGGTCATAACAGTATTAGAAGCACGGAAGTGGCAAGCTGAGGGATCCTCCCAATACACAAAAAACACAGACAAAGGATACCGAGGACAGACACCTTGGAGAGGACAAAGCAGAGGTACTTTTAGAAACTCCTCAGGGTACATTCCCTTTCAGGAGCTCAAAGCACAGAGAGATGGATTAGAAAAAGAGAAAATTAAATGGGAACAGGACAAACACATACTGCAGGTAGAACTAGATAAATTAAAACAGGACTTACAAGCAGCTCAGGACAAACACAAGGCTAGTGCATAGGGATGTCCTGACCTCCTGGGTTCAGATATCAAAATGTCTCAAGCCTTCATAGCCCAGCCTGCCTCCGTTCTCTCAGCAGAGGACTCAATTCCAGAGCCTCTGGATGATGAAACAGATACAGGCCCAGAATACAGTTTAAGGCTTGTAACATCCTTGATACTGGACTCTTGTGGATGCCCCAATGTTATCAGTAGAATAGGGGGTCAGGATAAACTAGCTTTGATTGACACAGGGGCTGGAATTAGTTTTACAAACAGAGTTTCTCCCACTGCAGATCAGAAAAATATGGAAATATATGAAATTCAAGGAATTAATGACACAGCTTCCAAATGTGTGGCTATCCCAGTTAAATGGGGTTTCCCTGTGCACAGTGAACAAAACAAGGAAATGTTGGAAACCACTGCCTCCACTATAGTGAACACACCAAAAGAAATAATTGGACTTGACGTTCTCAACCAGTTAAATTTGGTGGTGGATATGGCTAATCTTAAATTGTGGCAGTATTCAGGAACTTCAAGTGCTTCTAAAACTTTAGTGCATGAAGTCATTCCCATGCAGTTAGTAACTCAGTGCACCAAGGCAGCTCAGCAGTATGATCTGTGTGTAATTCCCTCAGAGGTGGCTGATATTCCAGTCTGGGCTCAAGACAAGTTAGATTGTGGGAAAATGCACACAGAAATACTGTTGGAAGGCGAGGATCCTCCACCACAGAAAACAATACCCTGTACCTCATCAGGCTATAGAACCAGTGACTAAAATTGTGAAGATACTGGAGGAGAGGGGTCTGATTAGACCTATTTCTTCCACATGCAATTCACCAGCCTGGCCGATAGTTAAACCGGGGGTTCCTTCAGGCTCACTATGGACTTCCGTGCCCTGAATCAAGTTTCAAAATCTGTAGTGCCCGTGGTAGCCTCATACCCTGAAATGATCTCTAAACTGAACCCCAAATGTAAATTTTTCTCTGTTTTAGACATATCCAATGGGTTTTGGAGTCTGCCCCTGGCCCTTGAATGCCAGTACAAAACAGCCTTTCAGTGGCTGAATAAACAATATGCATGGACTGTGCTTCCACAGGGCTATAAGGATTCCCCCTCAATATTTCATAAATACATGCAGGAAGCCCTGTCACTGTTGTCTTGCAGAGATAATATAATTCAGCATGTAGATGACATTCTGATTCAGTCTGAGAATGAAGCTGTACACTGGAATCATGTAAGAGAAGTTTTAAAAGCCCTCTTACAGGCTGGTCTTAAAGTTAATCCTGCCAAGGCTCAACTGTGCAAATCACAGGTTTCCTTTTTAGGGATTACTATTGGCCAGGATGGTAAATCTGTAGATTCTCAGAGGATAGAGCTGATACAGAAACTTCCACTTCCTACAGATCAGAAATCACTCCAGTCATTTCTAGGGCTCACCGGTTTCTGTCGTGACTTCATGCACAATTATGTTGAAGTGGCAGCTCCACTTTACTCCCTGCTAAAAAGTAAAAGTTATGTTTTTGAGGAAGAACATACAGAAGCTGTAACTAAATTAAAGCACATTCTGACTTCTGCTCCTGTTCTTGCACACCCAGATCACACACAACATTTTTTCCTGTACCCTGTAGTTAGAGAGAACAGTATAGGTGCAGCTCTAACACAACGCCTAGGAGGAGTAGATCGCCCTATTGCCTTCTATTCCAGAGTTCTCACTTCTCCTGAACTGAAAATGGGAAACTGAAAAACATGTACTGGCTTCCTATGCTGCTATGCAGAAATTTACATACATCATTGGTGCTCAAACCACATACATATGCAGCCATCACACCCCCCTCAAATTCATTGTAGAGGGAAAGTTAGCATGTAGCAAGATTAGGACTGAGAGAATAGTCCAGTGGACTCTCATGTTGCAAGCACAGAATGTAAAGTTTGAATTGCTGAAAGAACCTAACGTGCAAGTGGCTGGAATCTTGCTGGAGGGGCAACCTCATGACTGACAGTCCTCACCCAGTGCCCCTAATCACATGATCTTTAGGGAACTAGGACTAGACAAAATTTCACCTTTTCTTCCTACAGTATATATTGATGGTAGTAGCCAATATGAAGGAGGCAGGCGACTAGCAGGTTTTGCAATTGTACAATTGGACCCAAATAACCAAGTGGTACTGCAGAGACAGTATTCCTGTGGGTCAGCGTCAGCACAGTACTGTGAGCTGGCTGCTTTTGTAGCTTGTATGCAACAATATCAGGATTCACACCCAGAGATACAAATCATTTCAGATTCTGTTTATGTCTTTAAAAGTGCCATTGCCCTGTTACCCTGATGGCTGGTAAATAAATTTAAATCTACAGATGGGTCCACAGTGAAAAATTCATCACTGTGGACTATGGCACAAGAACTGAGTGAGATGTTTCAGAGAGTACATTTAGTTAAAGTAAAGGCACATAGGAAGAAAGGCCCTTTAGTGAAAGGAAACACATTAGCAGACTCACTAGCCAAGGAAGCATGCCATGTAGGCCTCATATGGCCCTGGTATGAGCAGACACGCATGGTTGCTATTGCTACACGTTCCACAGATTATGATCAGATAATACCACCAGATTACTTCATAGCACTGCAGACAAAGGACCCTGAGCTTTCCAATTTGAGGAAGCTTGTGCAGGATGCCCCAGATAACCTATATCAGCACACACCCTTTCTCACACTCGCTATAGAGAAAGACATTCTATGTGCAAAAAGAGAGGAAGGCTTGGTTATAGCTATCCCTAGAGCTCGAGGTAAAGAATGGATGCATTGGGTTCATGGTGCAGGTCCTATGGGACATCCTAAAGCAGAAGAAATGCAGACTATCCTTAATATGTTGGTATGGTGGCCAGAAATGAAACATGATATACAGGATCATGTTTCCTGCTGTGTAATCTGTGCTTCATTTGGGAGGCAACCTAAAAAGAGAAGGGGACAGTTAATGAGAGCACCTCCTCGTGGCCCATTTGAGAGATTGCAAATAGATCATGTGGGCCCTCTTCCGTTAACAGCTAGGAAAAATAGATTTTTACTCACTGTTGTTGATTCCTTTTCTCATTGGGTAGAAGCATTCCCTGTCCCAGATCAAACTGCTCGAACCACTGCAGAAATCCTTACTATGCAATTTTTTACACGCTGGGGCATTCCCAAGACTATTGATTCTGATAATGGTCCTGCATTTGTTTCTCAGCTCATCAAGGAATTGTTTGATTTTCTAGGCATAGAACAACAACTCCACATTCCATACCATCCACAGGCAGCAGGGCAGGTAGAAAGAATGAATCAAACAATTAAGGCCCACCTCAGCCCTATGCTTACGTGTTTTATCAGTCTTTGTTTTCAGATACCACCTGAAGACAGCACGGACAGCTGCTTTCTGAAAACAGCACGGACAGCTGCTTTCTAAACAAAAGTCGTTTGAGGATGGTAACCATTTACTTCTGCTGTATAGTTGCTGTTTCCTACATAATGGACATGTGTCTAATAGTTATGTAAATAAGTAGTAAAAATTATTTTTTGTTGTTGCATAGCAGTGGGGAGCACTAGTTTACTCCCTAGTAGAGCGAAACAAGTTAGCTTTTATTATGTCTTGTTTTCCTGTTGTTCTTGTATCTACTCTCTTCTACCCAAGTCTCATTACAGGAACTATCATCCGAATATGCACGATTGGCTGGGCTAACTCCACAGATGGGGCATATCGCTATCAAGAAATACCCCCCCCCCCCTTTCCCGGAAGGAAAGGATCTGGTCATCCTGAGTTTCTGTTCCATACAGGACAAGCCAGTGTTCTATTCATTAAACATCACTCAAGTACAGTGGGCGCCACCAGTTTCCACTTCTCTAGAAAGGACACAAGAATTAAGGGCACCTCCAGAACATTACTTTTTAGGTCCTCCTGCCTTGATTTTGTACAATATTTCCTGTCAGGACAAAGAATGTATTTTTTTTCAGTTGCTCCCAGAATGCATGACATCCGCCTTCCTAGGAACACTTTGTTGTACAGTTCAAACAATACCTGGTGCAGTCATACACCACTGGTCTCCATCACCATTAACGGGACAACTTATTCCACAACGCTGGTTACCAATGACTCTATGGACATTCCAGACTTTATCTAATATGCTGTGCATCCATTACCACTTGGCAGGGGAGAAGAGACACTACATAAACTGCTCAACTTTACAGAACTCCATGCCTATATTGATCACCTTAGAACAACATCCACTGAAGTGAATCACACCATCACTTATGAGAATGGACACACTTGCTACAAGATGCTCATGCGTCTGTGTGGGAATTGTTATTTGGTTACTCACCTAATGCTGATCATGTCTGTAATGTTTTTTAGTCACCCTATT
The DNA here is from genome assembly GCA_033557465.1 of Ichthyophis bannanicus. Classification (NCBI taxonomy): domain Eukaryota; kingdom Metazoa; phylum Chordata; class Amphibia; order Gymnophiona; family Ichthyophiidae; genus Ichthyophis; species Ichthyophis bannanicus. The sequence continues at coordinate 399,997,207 of CM066036.1, forward strand.
ATTTTAACTGCTGTACAAATATTGCTATGCAATATCATAATTTTCCTGTGTTGTAAAATGAAACACATGCAGTGCATGTCCTACAAAAACACCAACAACATTTTAAGGTAGTTACACTTCCCTACTGCTGATCATGTCTGTAATGTTTTTATTCACCCTATTATTATTTTAACTGCTGTGCAAATATTGCTGTAAAATGAAACACATGCAGCGCATGTCCTACAAAAACACCAACAACATTTTAAGGTAGTTACACTGAATTTCTCCAGCATGTACCCCTACATCCAGGCTAATTTGGCCTGCTAATTTGGCATTTCCTATTACACTGAATACCAGAGTCAGCGGCAGTCTAATATTGCTTCCTATCCTCACTCATAGCATCCTGGTACCTTTTGGCTTTAACCTCCTCAGAAATTCCTGCAGCCCTTATGCACTGTTCACTCTCTCTAAGACGGGCACTGAGGTAGCATATTGGGTTCCCCCCCCCCCCCCAGTAGTGGCCGCCCTACCTAAGACACGAGGTTTGGACTCATAAGAGGATTTGTTTATCTCTAGAACACTTGAGACAGTACTGTGCAGGACAGGGGACCTGCTAGACATAGCAAGGTATTTAATACAGGAGGTATTAGACAAGCTGCCTACTATCATGTAATTTCAGCTGGGACAGGTACCACAGGTTTGCTTCCACTATTTCCAGGCACAAATAATAAATAAAAATAAAAAAGGTGTGGGAGATGTCAGCATACATCAGCATGACATTATGCCTAGCATAGGTGTCATGGCTTTTTCCCAGACCTTGGATTTCAAGCAGCTTTGTTACTCTGGTGATGTCAGTCTCCAAACTTAATGAGGGTAGTTTACAAGATGAGATTAGCTCTGACCCCCTGGTGATGTCAGTCTCCGGGCCTGGTGAGATTGGTCTGCAGACCCTCCTTGCTAATCAAGTGATAGCAGACCTCAAACAAACCAAATTATGACAAGGGGAGGTGCTGAAGATTTTCACTATAAATATAGAGAAACACAAAAATATCTCTCTTCCTATTTTCATTGGACACACCTTGCCATGAGGCTCTGACACCCACTTCTCTCCTCTCCCCCTTGTTCTCTCTTTCTCTCCCTATTCTTCTTACTATGAGGCTCTGACCCACATTTTCTTACCTCTCTCTCTCTCTCACACACACACACACACACACACACACACACACACACACACACACACACAGAGATTCATTGAAGTAAACTGAACCTCCTACCTCTGTTCTGTAACTTTGTATTAAGCCTATTTCTATATAAAACTCTTTTTCCAAGCCACACCATTTTGGTTGTCTTATTTGTGCTGCTTACCCTACTGTCTCTGTGAAATGAACCCAGGACCAAACGGAGAGTAGACCAGAAGATTACATTTCAGAAGATTACAACCTCTATCTCGTGGGTGTGCGGTGCATCATGCCAATCCAAAAGCACATCAACGAGCTCTCAGTTTGTAGTGACTGAAATGAAATAGGACAGCTGAGAGTAACTGGTCTGTGACAGGACCCCCATGGTAATCCTTGAAACCTGACTATTACCCTTTGGGGGGTAACAGTCAGGGGTGGAGGGCTATACCCCAACTCCAAATGGAGAGGGAACACACCGAAGACACAAATAATGACAACTCCCAAAAGAAACCCAGGGTTATGCTGGGGGGGGAGAGGGGGGGAGTGGTATTCTCACAGACAAGGCCTCGACTCCCAAAAGAAGCCCAAGTAAGAAGGTGGAGGGCATATCTGATGGACCCCCAGAGGCAGGGCTTGCAGGGATACAGACTGCAAAGAGAAAGCAAAGGAACAGTTAACAGTTGCATCCTTCCCCCATAACCTACCCGAAAAGAAACCCAGGTAATTATGGGGGTTAACTCACCGAAGGTGGCAGAGGTAGAAGCAGACACTGCACCCTCTGCACCCAATTTTGATCCCGTGGGAACTCCATGAATGCAGAATCAGGTGCAGATCCAGCCCATCCAGATTTCGGATGGCCAGACGGGCCCCGTTCTGAATTGGCCTCTGTGTGTGAGGAATTAGTGCTTACAACTTTAAATAAAGATTCACTGATTTTATTCTGCACTGCACTGTTTAGAAAATCAGACAAGTCTGTGCAAGGCCTAATGTGGGCTGAGGAATCCCTCTCTTACTCCCCACAATTTGTCCCTCTGTAGTACATCCCACTTGGTAGTGCCACTCTTTGCAGGAGACTTCTCTTTCTCTCATCCTAGCTGTCACACAGGAGAGGGAGTAATAGGGAAATGGAGAAGAAATGCTGGACACAAGAGGGAGGGGACAGGGAGATGGAGGAGACCTACTGACACAGGGGATCACAGAAAGCCAGAAGGTCTGTGCTAGACACAGGGGATTCAGGGAGAATGTGGCGATGAAAGGTTAGGGCTGGTCCGAGGGTTTCTGTTGCCCTAGGCAGAAGCCCCGGCATTGCTTCCCCTCCAGTTCTGAGCCGGGCCACCTCCCCCTGTTGCCGCTGATTCTGGCAGCGCGGCCACAGTGGCAGGCCCTGTGCTTCGGCACGCATGACCTGCCGCTTCTGACCCCCTCCAACGCAACTTCAGAGAGTCAGAAGTGGCAGGCCATGTGTGCTGAAGCACAAGGCCTTTCCGCTGTCATCAAGTAGGAACCTGCCGCTGCCGTCGAGCTGCACCTGATGCCAGAATCAGCAGCAGCAGAGGGTGGTGGCTGGCTCAGCAGGGGGGAGGGGTAGTGTGGATGGCATGTGGGAGTGGGGGGGGGGGGTGGCAGGTCATGTGTGCCAAAGCACATGGCCTGCCATCCACAGAGTTCTGCCACCCTAGGTGCCTCCTAGCCTGCCTAGTGGATGGGACGACCCTGGGAAAGGTAGATATTGGATGCAGGGGAAGGGGTAGATGGAGAAGAGATGATGGATATCTGAGGAAATAGGGGGTTGGTTCAGAGATAGTGGATATGGGTAAAAATAGGGAGAGAGGAGAGATGTTGGACATGCCGGGAGGATAGTGGATGGCAAGAGATGGGACAAATACTGGATAGGGGTAAGCTGGACAAGAGGGTGAGAGAAGAAGAGGATGCTAGACATAGCAATGAAGGGAGAGTTAACAAAAGACTGGGGAGTAGAGCTGCTGAGCAAGGAGAGAAAAAGATGGGGAGTGTCAGATGGAAATTAAATAAATGATAATGATATAGGGAAGGAAATGAAGAAGACAAGATTCGGCGATCAGAATTGCACACAATATTCAAGGTGTGGTCGCACCATGGCATGATACAGAGGCATTATAATATCTTTTGTTTTATTCTCCATTCCTTTCCTTATGATTCCTAGCATTTTATTTGCCTTCTTGTCCGCTGCTGCACACTGGGCGGAGAGTTTCAACATGTTATCCACGATGATGCCTAAATCTTTTTCATGAGTGGTGGTTCCTAATGTAGAACCTTGCACCTGGTGCCACCCCTGGAAAAGAAGGGTGTTTGCAATGAGATTTCGCTCTTTCCTCCAAGAAAACAAAAAACTAGTGCGACTGCAAACTGTGCTGGCTAGCAGTAGTTATAAGTTTTATCAACATACAACGATGAGGTTCATGGAAAAGTACCAATAGTGCACTTAAACAGTTTTGGTATTTAATCTCCCTGAAGTATAACTACTTAACCCTGGGAGTACCGATGGGGTCAAAAGTGACCCCGCTGCAAGTTTCACAACGCGTATCTCGGAAACTAGTTGTTCAAGAATGCAATCTTTTTATGACTTTTCACATCTCACTATTTTCTGTATATTGCACCATGAGAGGAATAATTTTCATCCGCTAGGTGACGCTAGTGATAAATTGCAGCACAGGGTACCAGTGGGGTCATTTTTGACCCCAGTTGCTTACGTCCGGTTTGGATCGTGATACAATTTGCAGTTTTGTGAATTTTTTGATCTGACAAAGTTATTTATCATTAATTATGTATCATTTATTTTTTGTACTCTTATTTTATGAAAATTACACATTTTCTATAACACAGGTCTGCAAAAAAGTTTTTTTTCGAGAGCTGTTTTGGTTATTCCACGTAATCTTTGTGTTTTTTTGGTGCGCTGAATCCGAAAATGACCTACATTTTGTCATAGGACATCACGTTTCCTGAAAATTTAGGCAACTATGCTAAATAAGGCAATACCTCAAAATAAATGGAAATAGACTTATAAAATTAAAGTTTTATTACAATATTTTCATGAAAATCCTTTTCTGAACTGAAATGAGCTCACCTACACACACTAAACTCGATTCTTCTTCCTTGTGAGGCTCCTCTTGGTGCGCTTGGTACGCTTGTGAGTAGCATCTGGAATGTCTCTCTGAAGCATCCAACTACTGCCATCATTGTAATGCTCCATTTGCCCTGGTATCTCCTTTCCATCTCTTTAATGCCTTGGTGGAATCGTTCACCTTGTTCCTCACTCACAGCTCACAAATTTTCAGGAAAGTAGTCAAGGTGGGACTGGAGGAAATGCACTTTCAAACTCATCAGGCAACCTAAAGCTTGAAATGCTTTCAGCATTCGTCCGACGATCTTTTTGTAGTGAGGATCTTTGTTATTGCCTAAAAATTTCTGTACGACTTCTTTAAATGCAATCCACCCTTCTTTTTGAGGATCCGTCATGGTATTGACAAACTCTTGATCAGCTATAAGCCTTCTAATGTCTGGTCCGACGAACACACCTTCCTTCAATTTTGCCTCCGACAGGCCTGGAAACTTGGTGACCAAGTATTTGAAGCATTCTCTGTCTCTTGGAAGTGATTTTACGAATTGCTTCATCAATCCCAATTTTATGTGGAGAGGTGGTAGAAGAACTTAATGGGAAGGTACCAAAGTTTCTCAGAGGACATTTTTTTCACCAACTGTTAGCACCCTCGGCTGCCAACTCTTCTTGGTCCAGTGATTTTGTCGGTCTCGACTGTCCCATAGAAACAGAAAACAAGGATATTTGGTATACCCAGCTTGTTACCCGAGCAGCATGCACAAGACCTTCAAGTCCCCACACACTTGCCAAGCATGGTCTTCATATTTAAGTTTACGAAGAACCAATTTCAAGTTCTTGTAGGTTTCCTTCAAGTGTACGGAATGACTTACAGGTATGGAAGCGTAAAAACCGTTGTGGAGTAAAACTGCTTTGAGACTTCTTTTTGAAGAATCTATAAAAAGACGCCATTGCTCTGAATCATATTGGATTTTAAATTGACCCATCAGACCTTCGACATCGATGCAATAAACCAACTTGTCTTCCTGGGCGAAGTAAGGAATGAACTCCTTTTCACGATGTCTGAACCATGAAGATGACACTCCTGGCAACAATAAATTCCTGCTTTTCAGCCTTGATCCGAGTAACTCAGCGGCATCTTTGGGAAGATTCAAGTCTCTTACCAAATCATTCACCTCCTCCTGAGAAAACAATTTTGGTCTTGTATCATCTTCAAAGTCAGAACTTGATTCGTCATCTCGTTCAGGTATGACTTCACCTTCATCGGAGCTAGGTATCTCTTCCAAGGTAGCAGGGGGCTTGGGTATTGGTATATCTGTGCCATGGGGGATGGGACGAATTGCCGAGTGAAGATTGGGGTGTGAATTGGAATGCTTCCATTTGGAATTAAACCCTTTCACATCGCATGAACAAAAGTAACAGTCATCACTATGGTTCTTTTGCTCTCGCCATACCAAAGGAATCCCATAACGGAAAGATTTTTTCTTACCCTTGAACCAGTTTCGGAGGTCCTCAACACACCGTTTGCACACTTTATGAGGCGCCCAAACTTTATCTTGATCTCCAATTTTTAGTCCAAAGTATGCAAAGTATACTTTTTTCAAAGTCTGTAATATTCTGCTGTTGCTTCAACACTGTATATTCACCACAGATGAAACAGAAATTGTCTGGCAAATTAATACACTTTTGCGGAGCCATAACATAATGGCTGAAGAATGACGAGCTAACACGAATTGCGATGAAAAAGTGTGAACAGCCTAGAACCAAGAACCTGATGATGATTCGTGCACAAGTGTGGCATGCAGGAGAGAGCAGCTCTGTGTCTGTACACGAGAGGTCACAGTGCTGGCCACGCACCCCTGCACTGACCGGAGCTGCTGCTATCTGCCCTGTGTCTCCCTCCCACTGGATTCTTCAGGAAAGATTAACCCCTTCTACCATTAGAAGTACGGACTTAAAACTTGCTTAGCTTATGTATATATTGCTGACCATCAGATTTACAGTGCTAAATTTTTTTTTACATAACTCGGACAACCCCTTTAAGGTTTTTTTGGCATTTTATATCTTAAATGCACTTATGTGAATTAATTAATAGTAATTTGAATTAATTAATAGTAATTTGAAAACATTTGATAAATTTGAAGACAATTTTGCATGTTGTGGCAAATCATGACGTCTAGGAGTTTTTTCAATATTTTATTTGTTTTCAGCACACCAAAATACATGGAAATTAGATGAAAATAATCAAACAGCTTTTTAGTCGCAGACCTGTGTAATTGATATCATACGTTCTTTCATTATTTCCGATGAAATCTAAAGGCTTTCAGCTCGTTCATCACGATTATTGTACACCTATAGTAAAACTGCTTTGCGTTTTATTCAACTTTATCTTTGTTTATTTATTTTAGGTTATTGTTTAAAGAAACATAGAAATATGATGACAGAAAAAGACCACATGGCCTATCTAGTCTGTCCTTCCATAACAACTACAACAGTCCCCTTTTTACCTTTATGATGTCAAAATGAAAATATTCAGCTGCCCAAGTAAGAGAAATATTGCAACGAGATGCTGACAGTGATGGCTCTGAGTCGTTTGATGATGCAGCATATTCAGCAAGCAAAGAAGCATATCAGCCAAGTTCAGGCGATAAATCTGATGATGACAGTCATGATTCAGATGGCGACAGCAGTTGGTCGCCATGTGAATCTGAGGCTGATGTTGAGCCAGTAATATCACCTGCAGCAAAGAGTCAAGTTACAGGTCAAGGCAAAGGTCGAGGCTGTGCTGGACGGGGAAGAAGGCAGGAGTCCTCGGTGTCAGTATCATCTGTGAGGAATCTTAGTTGTGGTCATAGAGGAGCTAAGAGGTCATCAACTATAAGCACAAATGTTGCCATTGAAGCCTATGTATCTAAGGATGCCACATCATGGAACAGGAAACCTATAAAGCAAGCTGCTGGAAGATACGCCAGAGCTAATGTCATGCCCGTACAACAATGTCCTACAAGGTATGCTGTACGAAATGTTGATGGCCCTCTCGCAATATTTTACTTGTTCATGAGGAAGAACTTATTGAATTAAATCATGATGTGGACGAGCAAACAAGGAAGACACATTTATGATGACACCTGGAAAGATTTGACAGACAGAGAATTTCAATGTTTTCTTGGACTTCTGATCTTCTCAGGCGTGTACAAGTCACGAAATGAATCCATAGTTCAGTTGTGGAACCTTGAAGATGCTTGTTCTGTTTTCGGCAAAAATATGGCCCGTAACCGTTTTCAGCAAATTTCTTGTGCTCTCAGATTTGATGATGCAACCAACAGACGTGAACAACGAGGCGAGGATAAGCTTGCTCCAATCAGACACGTTTTTGATACCTGGGAAGCAACTCTAAGTGACGCCTTTGTTCCTGGTGAAAATGTTACCGTGAATGAGCAACTGCTTACATTTCATGGCCGTGTTCCGTTCAGACAATATATTCCCAGCAAACCTGGGAAATATGGCATAAAGCTATGGATGTTGTGTGACAGTGCAATGTCATATGTTCTGCGTCTTCAAGTATATACAGGAAGGGAACTCGGACAAAACAGGGAACAGAATCAGGGTGAAAGGGTTGTGCTGCAACTCACTGAAGGATTGATGCAATCTGGCAGAAATGTTACTGTTGACAATTTCTTCTGCAGTTTATCCCTGTCACTGAAATTGCTAGAAAAACAAATGACACTTTCGGGGACAATTCGAAAGAACAGAAAATAATTACCTCCAGAATTTGTAACAGCAAAGGGCCGAGAGGTATTCACTTCACTGTTTGCCTTTCGCGATGATGCCACTCTGGTTTCCTATTGCCCGAAGAAAGAGTGGACTGTTGTAGTGGTTGATATGGAAGAACAAACTAGATAGGCCATGTGGTCTTTTTCTGTCGTCATGTTTCTATAACACAGAAACCATTCTCCATTCCTTTTTGAATGAGATCCATCTGGCTCATGAACATGGTAATGTTTCTCTTGCAGTATCTTTAGACCTAACATCAGCTTTTGATCTTGTTGACCATTCCACGCTCCTTTCCAGTCTACATGACTATGGGGTATGCGGGACAGTTCACCATTGGAGCTACTAGAATGTCCCTCAGTTTTCTAGGGTGTATCCTATCCGGTTCCATCGCTTTGTCTACTTTAAGTTTAGCTAGTTTCTCACGAACACAGTCTTCTGAAAATTGTTCAATATGCCCCTCGCTTCTGTTTCTGTTTGTGGGTGTTTTCTGAGGTCCTGCTCTTGGTTCTTCATCTGTGAACACAGAACAGAAATATTTGTTAAGCAATTCCGCTTTATCCTCATCAGCTTCTACATATTTCTCCCCTTCATCCTTGAGTCTGACAATACCACTTTTGCCATAAGAACATAAGAACATAAGATATGCCATACTGGGTCAGACCGAGGTCCATCAAGCCCAGTATCCTGTTTCCAACAGTGGCCAATCTAGGTCATACGTACCTAGCAATATCCCCAAAAGACACAGGTTCCACAATGCTTGTACTGGGTCAAGCATTGATTATCCTGGGTCCCTTTTTAATAGTGGTTTATGGACCTTTCCTCCAGGAACTTGTCCAAACCTTTTTTAAAGCCAGCTACACTAACAGCCCTTACTACATGCTCCGGTAACAAATTCCAGAGTTTGATTACAAGTTGAGTGAAAAAATATTTTCTCTTATTTGTCTTAAATAGTTTACCCTGTAGCTTCATTGCATGTCCCCTAGTCTTTCTATATTCTGATAGCGTAAACAATTGATCCACGTTTACCTGCTCCACTCCATTCATTAATTTATAGACCTCTATCATATCTCCCCTCAGCAGCCTCTTTTCCAGGTTGAAGAGCCCCAACCTTTGTAGCCTCTTTTCATAGGAGTAGCCTTCCATCCCCTTCACCATTTTGGTGGCTCTTCTCTGTACTTTTTCTAATAATGCTATGTCCTTTTTAAGATACGGTGACCAGAACTGCACACAATATTCAAGGTGCGGTCGTACCATGGAACGATAAAGAGGCATTATAATATCCTTTGTTTTATTTTCCATCCCTTTCTTTATGATACCTAGTATTCTATTTGCTTTCTTGTCTGCCGCTGCACACTGGGCAGAGGGTTTTAACATGTTATCCACGATGACTCCTAAATCTTTTTCCTGGGTGGTGGTTCCCAATGTGGAACCTTGCATTGTGTAACTATAGTGTGGGTTGTTCTTTCCTAGGTGCATAACTTTGCACTTGTCCACATTAAATTTCATCTGCCATTTGGATGCCCAGTCTTCCAATTTATCAAGATCCTCCTGCAGTTTTCCACAATCCTCTTGGGTTTTGACAACTTTAAACAGTTTTGTATCATCTGCAAATTTGATAACCTCACTTGTTATTCCCTTTTCCAGGTCATTTATGAATATGTCAAAAAGTAGCGGACCCAGTACAGATCCCTGGGGTACTCCACTATTCACCTTTTTCCATTGGGAATATTGGCCATTTAGCCCTACCCTCTGCTTTCTATCTTTTAACCAGTTCCCGATCCACAATAGTACACTGCCTCCTATCCCATGACTTTTTAGTGTCGCCAAAAGTCTCTGATGAGGGACCTTATCAAAAGCTTTCTGAAAGTTGAGATACACTATATCAACCTACTCACCTTTGTCTACCTGTTTATGCACACCTTCAAAAAAACATATCAGATTACTAAGACAAGATCTTCCATGTCTAAAGCCATGTTGGCTGTCTCCCATTAGGCCATGACTATCTACATGCTGTGTAATTTTGTTCTTTATGATGGTTTCTACCATTTTCCCCGGTACTGGCGTCAGACTCACCGGTCTGTAATTTCCCGGGTCACCCCTGGAACCCTTTTTAAAGATTGGTGTTACGTTGGCGACCCTCCAATCTTCAGGTATTACAGATGATTTTAATGAAAGTTCACAGATTACCAATAGCAGGTCCGCAATCTCATATTTCAGTTCTTTCAACACTCTTGGATGTATACCATCCGGTCCAGGTGATTTGCTACTATTCAGTTTATCAAATAGTTGCGATATATCTTCCCGGTGTAGCAATATTTCTCTCAATTCCTCTGCAGTATCACCTTTAAGTACCACTTCAGTCTTGGGTAACATCCCTACATCTTCCTCAGTAAAGACCGAAGCAAAGAATTCATTCAGTCTCTCTGCTATAGCCTTGTCTTCTCTTACTGCCCTTTTTAGCCCTCTATCATCTAATGGCCCAACTGACTCTTTCACAGGCCTTTTGCTACGAATGTACTTGAAAAAGTCTTTATTTCATGTTTTTGCTTCCGTAGCAAGTTCCTTCTCAAATTCTCGCTTTGTGTGCCTTATCAATGCTTTGCATTTAACTTGCCAGTGCTTGTGCTGTTTCTAGTTTTCTTCGTTTGACTCTTTTTTTCATTTCCTGAAGGATGCTTTTTTGGCAGCAACAGCCTCTCTGACCTCACCTTTAAACCATGCTGGCAGTTTTTTGGACTTTCTTCCACTTTTCTTAATGCGTGGAATACAGCTGGTCTGGGCTTCGAGGATAGTATTTTTAGATAACACCCAAGCTTGCTGTAAGTCTTTAACCTTTGCAACCGCTCCTTTTAGTTTTTTCTTAACTATATTCCTCATTTTATCATAGTCTCCCTTTTGAAAGTTAAAAGGTAGTACTGTGGATTTCTTTACTATCCCTCCTCCACTAATTAAATCAAACACGATCATGCTATGATCACTATTGCCAAGTGGTCCCAACACCCTTATTTCTTGCACCAGATCTGGCGTTCCACTAAGGACTAGGTCCAGTATGGCTTCCCCTCTGGTCGGTTCATGAACCAGCTGCTCCAAGAAGCAGTCATTTATTTCATCTAGAAACTTTATCTCCCTAGCTTGTCCTGCCGTAACACTGACCCAGTCGATACCAGGGTAATTGAAATCAACCATTATTACTACTCTGCTGTGACTTTTGTTACCTTCCTTGATTTCTTTGAGCATTTCATCATCCATTTGTTCATTCTGGCCAGGCGGTCGATAGTACACTCCCACTGCCATCACCTTCCCCTTCATACATGGAATTTCAATCCATAGAGATTCTACAGCAAATTTTGTTCCCTGCAAAACTTCAATCCTTTCTGACTCAATGCCCTCTCTAACATAGAGCGCAACCCCTCCACCAATTTGATCATATCTAAACTCTCATTTAGTGCTATATATTCTTACTCTCCCATCTTATTGTTTAGACTTCTAGCATTTGCATACAAGCATTTTAGAGACTGTATTTTATTAATATTAATCTGGCTATTGGTAGGCATGGGTAATTTGGAATCTTTACGCTCTGTCTGCACCTTACTCAAGGGCATTTGGGCTACTATACTCTTTTTTGGAACCTCACTGCTTTTGGTAGTATCCTTCAAGGATACCTTCGTCCGAACCATGCGCTCCTGGGCGACTGTCGGCTTTCCCCTATTTTCTAGTTTAAAAGCTTCTCTATCTCCTTTTTAAAGGTTAATGCCAGCAGTCTGGTTCCATCCTGATTAAGGTGAAGCCCATCCCTTCGGAAGAGTCCCTCCTTTCCCCAGAATGTTCCCCAGTTCCTAACAAATCCAAAACCCTCATCCTTGCACCATTGTCTCATCCACGCATTGAGACTCCGGAGCTCTGCCTGTCTTTTGGGTCCTGCACGTGGAACAGGAAGCATTTCAGAGAACGCTATCCTGGAAGTTCTGGATTTCAACTTCCTACCTAAAAGCTTAAATTTAGCCTCCAGAACTTCCCTACCACATTCAGGGGCGGCCCAAGGGGGGTGCGGGGCCATGTGCGGAGACTCGGTGCGGGGCCTCATTTGCATAAGTGGCCTTATTTGCATAAATATTTGCATAATGCTAACATACACTAACGTTTAGTAAACATGTCTCTTAATGAGTGTATGGATAAAGACAGACTAAAAGATTTCTACATTACTATAATCCAGTGCCAACCGCCAGGCACATTAGGAACTACTACAAACACTGCCCATTTAGAACCAATAGCAAACCCGCCGTATCCTAGCAGCACTACCAGGACTCACAAAGCACCATACCCTACCTATCAAAAGGCAACACTGCAAATATGAAACCAATACATTTCCCCAGTAGGTCAGAGAACAATACATGACCTACTGGGGAAAGAGAACAAGTGGCAATGTCAAATAGGAATTACATAAACAGAATACCTCAGCTCAGTTACACATGCAGAACATAGACCATCACCAAACAAGGAATCACAATTTAGAAACAGGAAGGCAATAATTAAACTGGGAACCCCAAAAGCCAAACTTGGAATGTACAACAACACTGTAGAAATAAAACTATAAATTAATTTCCTCTTGTACCAAACAAAGCGCAGACGTTAATGATGCACATTTCCCAGAGCTTTCATATTCCAGTTAATAAATTCATAATAAAGAGATATCTTTCTACCTTTTGTGCATTTTTTTTTCAGTTGCAATTGCTCCAGCCACTTTCTTCTGGTTTCTACATGTTTTCTGCTAACTCTCCATCATCTGCTGTCCATTTGTCCTTTCTTCTCTCTTCTAGATTTTTTTTCCATTCTCTCTCTCTACATCTGCTTTAACATACTAATCTTTTTCCTTTTGCTCTTTCCTCATTCCTATTTCATCCACTCAAATTTTACCCCTCCATCCTCAATCCCCACTTACTCTCCCAATACCCGGCCAATTGTAGATTTTTTATCTTTCCCACACAAAATATTTTTCCCCTCTCCATTTTACTCTCCCAGCCCCATCCCATTCTAATCCTCCCCCAACATCAGCTCCCTTCTAGTTCCAGCCTCACCCAGCATCCATTCCCTTCTAGTCCCTGCATCAGCCCATTTCCAGTCCTAGCCCCCCATCAGCCCATTTCCAGTCCTAGCCACCCCCCAACCCAATACCAGTCCTAGCCCCCCCATCAACCCACTTCCAGTCCTAACCCCATCAACCCATTTCCAGTCAGCCCCCCATAGCCCATTGCCAGTCCTAACCCCCCCATCAGCCCACAGCCCATTACCAGTCCTAACCCCATCAGCCCACCTCAAGTCCTAACCCCTCCCCATAAAGCCCATTTCCTGTCCTAGCCCCCCCATAGCCCATTATCAGTCCTACCCCCCCCCCATAGCCCATTACCAGACAGCCCCCATCAGCCAACAGCCCATTACCAGTCTTAACCCCCCCATAGCCCATTATCAGTCCTAACCCCCCATCAGCCCACACAGCCCATTACCAGTCCTAACCCCATCAGCCCACCTCCAGTGTTAACCCCCCCCCCATCAGCCCATTTCGTCCTAATCCCCATCACCCAATTTTCAGTTTAAGCCCCCCCATACCCCATTACCAGTCCTAACCTCCCCATCAGCCCGCTCCCAGTCCTAATCCCACCAGCCCATTTCCAATCCTAATCCCCCATCACCCAATTTTTAATTTAAGCGCCCCATAGCCCATTAGCAGTCCTAACCCCCCATCAACCCACTTCCAGTCCTAATCCCATCAGCCCATATAAAGACAGCTCCCGCATAGCCCATCACCACTCCTAACCCCCCCCAGCCCCCCCATAGCCCATCACCACTCCTAACCCCCCCAGCCTCCCCATAGCCCATCACCACTCCTAACCCCCCCAGCCCCCCCATAGCCCATCACCACTCCTAACCCCCCAGCCCATCAGCACTCCTAACCCCCCCAGCCCCCCATAGCCCATCAGCACTCCTAACCCCCCCAGCCCATCAGCACTCCTAACCCCCCCAGCCCCCCATAGCCCATCAGCACTCCTAACCCCCCCAGCCCCCCATAGCCCCGCATAGCCCATCAGCACTCCTAATCCCCCCCAGCCCATCAGCACTACTAACCTCCCCCCCCCCCCAGCCCAGCTCAGCTCAGCCAAACGTTTTTTTTTAAAAAGCTGTCTTCTCCCGCTGCCGGGGCCGCCGCGGCAGAATCGAGTGTGCCGCGGGGCCCCCCCTGCCCAGCAGAGCCTACCCTCCCCTGTATCCGCTCTCTCGTACAGCTGCCTGCAGTCTCACGCACCGGCTTTCAGCGCGCGAAGTGACTAGTTTCCCTTTCGCGGCTCTGTTAAGCCCGCGGGGGCTGAGGGGAACTTCCCATCAGCCCCCGCGGGCTTAACAGAGCAGCGAGGGAGAAACTCTCCCCTCGCGCTCTGAAAGTCGGCGCGTGAGACTGCAGGCAGCTGTACGAGAGAGCGGATACAGGGGAGGGCAGGCTCTGCTGGGCAGGGGGGGCCCCGCGGCACACTCGATTCTGCCATGGCGATCCCGGCAGCGGGAGAAGACAGCTTTTTTTTTTTTTTTTAAATTTGACTTTAGGATCAGAATGTTTTTTGCGCGGGGCCCCCTGAAACGCGGGGCCCTGTGCAAAAAACATTCTCGCTCAATGGACGGGACGGCCCTGACCACATTTTCCTATGTCATTGGTACCGACATGTACCAAGACAGCAGACTCCTCCCCAGCACTATCTATGAACCTATCTAGGTGGTGCGTGAGGTCCGCTACCTTCGCACCAGGCAGGCATGTTACCAGGCGATCCTCACGTCCACCAGCCGTCCAGCTATCTACATTCCTAATGATTAAATCACCAACTATGACAGCTGTCCTGAATCTCCTCTCAAGGGGACATGGCCCTGGAGAAACGTCCTCGGTGCGAGAGGGTTTTACATCATCTGGAGGACAGGTCCTAGTTACAGGATCACTTCCCGCCACACCAGGATGATGCTCTCCTGTCACGTGACCTCTCTCCTCCATGGCAACAGCGATGCTGCCAGACTGGAGGTGGGACTTCAGGTCTATATCCCTGTAGGTCTGGTCCATGTACTTCTCTGTCTTTCTTATGTCTTCCAGGTCTGCTACTCTAGCCTCTAGAGAACGGACTTGTTCCCTGAGAGCAAAGAGCTCCTTGCACTTAGTGCCCTTCCTCTTCTCCTAACATATCTGAAAAATGCCTTATCCCCCCAATTTTATTACATTGGCTATGTCCTCCTCTTTTTGGATCTTTGTTTTCCTGACTACTTTGCTAGCTTCTCTAAGTTTTTCCAAATAGAGATGCCTGTCTTTCTCTCTCTGTGCTTTCTTGTATTTCATGAAGGCCTCCCTCTTTTTCTTCACCTTTTCAGCTACTTCTTTCAAAAACCATAGCGGTCTTCTTTTCCTTTTACCTTTTTTACCATTTTAACAAAAAGGTTGGTTGCCCTTAAAATATTCCTTTTCAGTTTTGCCCGCTGTTTTTTTACATCCCCAGCTGTTCCCATCCTGCTAACGACTCCTTGAGGTTTTGGTCCATCTTGGCAAAGTTAGTTTTCCTAAAGTTTAAGACCCCTGCTTTTGAATGGATTTTAACAGCCCTAGTCCTAATACTGAACCACACCATCTGCTGATCACTGGATACAAAATGATCTCCCACTATAACATCAGAAACACCTTCACCATTGGTAAGCACCAAGTCCAGTATGGCCCCTTCACGTGTGTGGGTTCTGTTACCAGTTGCCTGAATAGCTCTCCCTATACAGAATCCAGGATATCCTTACTTCTAGATGATATTGCAGCAGGAATGTGCCAATCGACGTCTGGTATACTGACATCCCCTATCAGTAGCACTTCCTCTTTCCTAGCAATGCTGCGTATGTCTTCAATTAACTCTCCGTCCACCTTATGACCAGTTCTGAATCCAGATTGGTGGGGGTGAAGGGCAGAAGTAGAATCGAGATGTAGAGACAGCTGTGAGAGAACCAGTTTCTCCAAAACCTTGGATAAGATGGAAGATTAGATACAGGGCACCAATGAATAGGGACAGAGAGATCTAAGGAGGTTTTCTTAAAAATGGGACGAATAATCGCATTCTTCTAGACAGCTGGGAAAGAACCTGAAGAGAGACTTGAATTGATCATGCAGAGCAGACGTCAGAGAAGAGCGAGAGAGGGTTATGAGAGCCAATGAGAGGGAATCGGATCTAATGGACAAGTAGTCTTATGGGACAAGCTGAAGACCTTAGAGAGATCTATAGCTGTGACCAGATGGAAGGAGCTCCAGACGTGCATCAGAGAAGAACCCAGGGAGAATTGCGAACAGGACGGGGAAATGGGGAAAAGGGAGGGATGGGGAAAGGGGAGGGGGCAAGAAGGAAAGGTGAGACACAAAGAATTAATCTTCTCAGAGAAAAAGGTAGCGAGATGAGTGAGATCTGGGATAACAGAGGAAGATGCGGTGGCTGGAAAGGAGGTATGAGGCATGGAAAGGGAATGGAGAGACAGAGTTGCTGAGAGGAGTTGGATGAGGAAGTGATAAGGCTCAAATAATACGACTGCTTAGCGGAGTGTATCATATCATGATAAAGGCGATAATTGTGTCAAAAAGCAGCAAGAGTTGCTAATGAAGGGTGCCTATGCCAATGATGTTCTGTACGACAGAGATACATTTGTTGAAGGTAAAGGCCAGGATGGTACCCAGGGTGAGGACAGGAGAGCAGAACACAGACCTGAGGAGTCAGCTCATCTTGTGCAGCATTCCAGGTATGGACCTGTGCATCTATTGGGGGGGGGGAGGGGGAACTCAGGAAATCCACTGCTTGTCCCTATTCAAGCATTGTGGAACCTGTGTCTTCTGGGGAAACTACTAGGTACTTCTGACCTAGATTGGCCACTGTTGGAAACAGGTTCTGGGCTTGATGGACCTTGGTCTGACCCAGTATGGCATATCTTATGATCTTATGTTTTTTCTGAGGCAGTGGAGGGTTTATTGTTTATTGTTTATTCACATTTAATATACCGCTCCCCATAACATCGGAGCGGTTTACAAAAAATAAAATTAATTGTTGAAAAGGAAAAAGGAAAGGAAATTACAATAGCCGGAAGAGAGAGAAAAGAGACAAAAGCAGAAAAATCATGCAAAGCAACAGAGAAAAGACAAGGAGAGGAAAATTCCAGGGGGGAAAGCTAGAGAGAATAGATGAGTTTTTAGGAGAGAGCGGAACCTTGGATAGGATTCTTCTGTGCGGAGGTTGGTTGGAAGGGAGTTCCAGAGAGAAGGCCCTAAATAGTAGAATGCTGATTTTCTGGTAGATTGTAGATGAGCTCTGGAGGGTGCTGGAAGATGGAGGCGGTTGATGTGAATGGACCGGAGACTGCGTGTAGGAGTATGGTAAGAGAGTAGATCTGAAAGA
The DNA here is from genome assembly GCA_033557465.1 of Ichthyophis bannanicus. Taxonomy (NCBI): domain Eukaryota; kingdom Metazoa; phylum Chordata; class Amphibia; order Gymnophiona; family Ichthyophiidae; genus Ichthyophis; species Ichthyophis bannanicus. Next base: position 400,014,672 of record CM066036.1, read on the forward strand.
TAGGCAGGTGTAGAGAGATAAATGGCTTTGTGAATTAAGATAAGAACCTTAAAGGATATCCGATCAATTGGCAGCCAATGGAGGTGATGGAGCAAAGGAGTAATATGGTCCCATGGTGAAGCGTGAAAAATCTTACGAGCGGCTGTATTCTGAATTAGTTGGAGGCGGCGTTTCTGGTATTGGGGGAGTCCGGCAAAAGCAATATTACAGAAATCTAACCTGGTGATGATCAAAGAGAGAAGCAAGGTAGTGATGGCCTGAGTGGACAGGAAGGGGCGAATGGCACGAATTTGGCGGAGGCACAGAAAGGAACACCGAGAGACGTGAGAAATGTGATCATGAAAACTAAGAGCACTGTCAAGGAAAACTCCAAGATAGTGAAGAGTAGGGACTACAGTAATGAGGGAACCTGCAAGAGATGGGGCGAGCGAAGGGGCAGGAGAGGTATGCGGGAACCAGATTGCAGCAGTCTTTTGAACATTAAGTACCAAACAATTAGAGGAAAGCCAAGAAGAAACAGTGGACAGACAGTTCTCCAAGGGAGAGATATCAGGGTGATATGGGGAAGTATGGTACAGCAGAAAAATATCATCAGCATAAAAATAGCTTGAACCAGATTGCTGAATAAGAAGGGCCAATGGGGTAAGAAAAACATTAAACAATAAAGGAGCCAGAATCGAACCCTGGGGAACACCACAGGGAAGTGGATAGCGATCAGATGAAGAGAGGGTGGAAGAGACAGCAAAAGACCGATGACTAAGAAAAGAGTGAAACCAGTGAAACACCGAACCACGAATGCCCGCATCCCGAAGGCGAGAGAGAAGAAGTGTGTGGTCCACCAGGTCGAAAGCTGCGGTTAAATGACTTGCCCAAGGCCACATGGAGTGCAAGTCAGAACTGAACCTTGGTTTCTTGGTTCCCAAGCCTGTGCTCTAACCATTAGACTATACCTCCACACCACTAGGTTGTCTAAGTCTCTTTAGGGATGAATGAGTTCTAAGTGCGAGGAGTGGCATTACCTATAAACAGGGTAATGTAAAAAAGATGATGAGGTAGGAGGATATGTGCATCAGAAAAAGCTGGACAGTTTATAAAATATGCATTTCCATATCCCTGATGTACATGCCTTCTGTTCAAAAATAAGTGCATACAACGTGTATGCACAGATGTACCTGCTACTGGGGGTGGTTCTATCATGAGGCAGGGTGAGGCATGCCTCAGGCAGCAAATTTTGGGAGCAACAAAACAGGCCAGTGGCAGCCACCTCACACTGCCTTAAAAAAAAAAAAAAAGCAAATGATAATCACAACAGCAACCTCCCTCCTTTGCTGCCTCCGCTGCTGCTTTTCCTATAGGTGCAGCAGCAGCGGACCTTATACTTAACTAAAAAAAAAAAAAAAAGTGCAGGTCTTTCTGACTCCATGCTTTGAAGGCCTACAAATGCATGCTTCCTCTGAAGCAAACAATGCTCGGGGGGGGGGGGGGGGGGATTTATAGGCCTTCCAAGCGTGGAGTCGGTAAGACCCATGCTAGTTATGTTTTTGAATGTTTGAAGTCTAAGGTCCACAGCTGCTGCAGTCAGGGCCGGATTTAGCTATACGCCATGTACGCCATGGCGTAGGGCCCACAGCTGCAAAGGGCCCACAAAAATTGAACTAGTTAGGCTTTTTTTTTTTTAATAAAATAAAAAAAAACCTGCTGGCTGCCGCCGCGGGGCCCCCTCTGCTGCCGCGGCAGCATGGACTGACCCGCGGGGGCCCCCTCTGTAAGCTCGGTCCCTCCCTCCGTGCCTCCGTGTCTCCCTCCGTGCAGGCTGTTAGAGACGCGAAGGCAGACTGTCTCCTTCTGCCTTCCCGTCTCTGTTAAGCCCGCAGGGGCTGATGGGAAATTTCCCATCAGCCCCTGCGGGCTTAACAGAGACGCGAAGGAGACAGTCTGCCTTCGCGTCTCTCACAGCCTGCACGGAGGGAGACACGGAGGCACGGAGGGCGGGACCGAGCTTACAGAGGGGGCCCCCGCGAGTCAGTCCATGCTGCCGCGGCAGCAGAGGGGGGCCCCGCGGCGGCAGCCAGCAGGTTTTTTTTTTTAAATTAAATTTTACTTTAGGCCGGGGGAGGGGGAGGGGGTAGGACTGGTAATTGGGGGGGCTGGGACTGGGGCTGGAAATGGGTTGGGACTGGGACTGGAAATGGGCTGGGACTGGGACTGGAAATGGGTTGGGGGGATTAAGGCTGGAGGTGGGCTGATGAGGTTAGGACTGGTAATGGGCTGTGGGCTGTTGGGGGGGGTTAGAACTGGAAATGGGCTTTGGGGGGGTTAAGACTGGTAATGGGCTGTGGGCTGATGGGGGCTGTCTGGTAATGGGCTATGGGGGGGGGGCTAGGACTGGAAATGGGCTGGGGGGGGGTTAAGACTGGAGGTGGGCTGATGGGGTTAGGACTGGTAATGGGCTGTTGGGGGGGGGGTTAGGGGGGGGTTTAGAACTGGTAATGGGTTTTGGGGGGTTTAGACTGGTAATGGGCTGTGGGCTGATGGGGGCTGTCTGGTAATGGGCTATGGGGGGGCTAGGACTGGAAATGGGCTGGGGGGTTAAGACTGGAGGTGGGCTGATGGGGTTAGGACTGATAATGGGCTGTGGGGGGGGTTTAGAAGTGGTAATGGGCTTTGGGGGGGGGTAAGACTGGTAATGGGCTGTGGGCTGATGGGGGCTGTCTGGTAATGGGCTATGGGGGGGGGTTAGGACTGGAAATGGGCTGGGGGGGGTTAAGACTGGAGGTGGGCTGATGGGGTTAGGACTGGTAATGGGCTGTGGGCTGATGGGCTGATGGGGGGGGTTAGGACTGGCAATGGGCTATGGGGGGCTGACTGGAAATGGGTTGATGGGGTTAGGACTGGAAGTGGGCTGATGGGGGGTTAGGACTGGTAATGGGTTATAGGGGGGGCTTAAACTGAAAATGGGGTGATGGGGGGTTAGGACTGGTATTGGGTTGGGGGGTTGCTAGGACTGGAAATGGGCTGATGGGTGGCTAGGACTGGAAATGGGCTGATGCAGGGACTAGAAGGGAATGGATGCTGGGTGAGGCTGGAACTAGAAGGGAGCTGATGTTGGGGGAGGATTAGAATGGGATGGGGCTGGAAGAGTAAAATGGAGAAGGGAAAAATATTTTGTGTGGGAGGGATAAAAAAATCTACAATTGGCCAGGTATTGGGAGAGTAAGTGGGGATTGAGGATGGAGGGGTAAAATTTGAGTGGATGAAATAGGAATGAGGAAAGAGCAAAAGGAGAAAGATTAGTATGTTAAAGCAGATGTAGAGAGAGAATGGAAAAAAACTAGAAGAGAGAAGAAAGGACAAATGGACAGCAGACGATGGAGAGTTAGCAGAAGACATGAAGAAACCAGAAGAAAGTGGCTGGAGCAATTGCAGCTGAAAAAAATGCACAAAAGGTAGAAAAATATCGCTTTATTTTGAATTTATTAATTGGAATATGTCAGCTCTGGTAAATGTGCATCATTAACGTCTGCGCTTTGTTTAGTACAAGAGCAAATTAATGTATAGTTTTATTTCTACAGTGTTGTACATTCCAAGTTTGGCTTTTGGGATTCCCAGTTTAATTATTGTCTTCCTGTTTCTAAAATGTGATTACTTGTTTGGTGATGGTCTATGTTCTGCATGTGTAACTGAGCTGAGGTGTTCTGTTTATATAATTCCTATTTGACATTGCCACTTGTTCTCTTTCCCCAGTAGGTCATGTATTGTTGTTCTCTGAAATGTATTGGTTTAATAATTGCAGTGTTGCCTTTTGATTGGTAGAGTATGGTGCTTTGTGAGTCCTGGTAGTGCTGTTAGGATACGGCGGGTTTGCTATGGGTTCTAAATGGGCAGTGTTTGTAGTAGTTCCTAATGTGTCTGGCAGTTGGCACTGGATTATAGTAATGTAGAAATCTTTTAGTCTTTCTTTATCCATACACTCATTAAGAGGCACGTTTACTAAAAGTTAGTATATGGTAACATTATGCAAATATTTATGCAAATGAGGCCCCTTATGCAAATGAGGCCCACACCCCCCTTGGGCCGCCCCTGCTGGGGGCCCACAATTTTTGTTGGCATAGGGCCTCACTCAAGGTAAATCCGGCCCTGGCTGCAGTCATAGGAAAAGCAGTAGCAGCAGCAGTGGCAAGGGAGGAGGGCAGGGAGAGAGTGGCTGGAAAGAAGATGAAGGACACGAAGGGGGATTGGGGGTAATGCTGGAAGGGAGAAGCAGGACAATGATAGGGGTTGGATGGCAGATACTGGATATATAGTGGAAGGGTAGACAGCAGACACAGGGTGGGGGACATAATAGGACAGAGGGCACATGGTGGATACAATATGGGGTAGAGGGATGGAGGGCAAATGTTGGACATGAGGTTCAGAGCACAGGCTGGACATGGGTGAGGGCAGATAATTGATACAGGGTGAGAAGTGGAGGAGCAGAGGGCATACTGGTGGCTTAGGGGGCGGAGAGCAAATGGGTATGGGATGGAGTGGTGGATGGTAAGGACAGGACATAGGATAGGGGCCATGGGGGAAGAAAGGCAGATTCTAGGCTGGATACAGGGTAGGGATGCAGGGTGGATGCAGGGCACGAAGTGGGGGAGAGAGGGGTACGCTGGACATGGAGGGGATAGGAGGAGAAAGAGGAGAGGCGCTAGACGGTGAGAGAGGGGGAGATAAGATGGCAGAAGAGAAGGGGAAAGATGCTGGACAAAGGGACGGCAGAAGACAGAAAGAGAAAGGAGAGAGTTAGATTGGGAATAATTGGCGGAGGAAGGACAGAGAGATGGGGAGTGAGAGGGCTGCTCTAAAGGTTGAAAAGTGATAGGAAGACATAGTTGAAAGATTGAGAATTGGATAGTAAGAAGAATAATTAAAATCCGAGTCAATGAAGAAAAATAGAAGCCAAAAGGAATGTCAGAGATGGAAAGAAGTCAAGAAAACAGGAGGGGAAAGAAGTTGTAGATGGACTAGAAACCCAGAGAGTGAGTTAAGAGAAAGCAGAAAGCAGAGACTTGAATCAATATGATTATTGAATAAAATGACCAGACAGCAAAAGGTAGAAAATGTAATTTTATTTACAGTTTAGTGATTGGAAAATGTCTGTCTTTGGACCACAGGCCTGATATTCAACCTGTGACAGTCAGTGTTTTAGAAGCGCCTGACCGCCACGGGCAAAAGTGAAACCAGATATTCAGCATAGAATCTGGATATCCTTTGGCACTGAATATCCCGTTTCAGCCCCGACCAGCACTGCTATCCAGACAGCGGCAATATTCAGCCACTATCTGGATAACTGAAACCGCATAAAGTTAGGACAGTTATTGAGATGACCTGACTTTTTAGGGCACTTAGCTGGTTAGCAGACTGAAAATCTGCTGGAATTACCCTCGCCCCACCCATGGAGCACCCTGGCACTCTCCAGACAGTATTTAGAGGGGATATTCAGCTGCACTGGCCGGTTAGTGCTGCTCAATATCCCTCTCAGTGGGATTTATCCAATTAGCAGGTCCTGCTAACCAGATAAAATATATATATATGCAGCCCAATGGGTTTATCTTTATAAGCTGCACAGTAAAGCGGCATCTGTAGTTCTTTCAGTTTCTCTGGTGTTGTATTGCATACAGAGTATTTGTTTTTTGATATTTCAATTTAAATTTTTGTCTACATAATTTTATTTTTAATTTGTGTTAATTTATTTTATGTTTGGTAAGGATCTATCTATATTCTCAGTGTGTGGCCAAGGCCAGGTATCCTGTTCGCATGGAGTTTCTATGTAAGGATCGATAGTAATTTAACTTGTTTGGTTTTCTGACTAGATGTATGGGTCCACTGCAATAAAATATTTAGGCTGATGTTTACTAAGCTGGGCTAATTGTTAATGCGCCATATAGAGCATGCTATCTGCATGCGTTAACAGATAACACGGTTTCTGTAAGTAGTGCAGAACATTGCTGCATTATCTACAATTTCCCTGCGTTCTCTGTAAGAGTGGGCAGGATATGGGTGGAGGTGGGGGTATGCAATGCACGGTTACCGTGGGCAACAACATCATGCCGTAACCATCAAAGTTGCAGACAGCATGGGTGCTCATAACCTCACCTCAATGGGTGGTGTTATGTGCGTCCATGGTGCTGCGTGCGTCCATGGTGCTGCTGGGGCACACACTCTGCAATTTTGGTGCATTATTTGTCAGGGAAATGCTGTGCATGCTCCCAACAGATAATGCACAGCTTTTGCAGCTATGGCCATGTTGCTATCTGTATCTTTTGCCACATTAGCTACAAAAGCCTAATGTGCTTTAGTGAACAGACCACCTTAGAGTGCTACTCTTTTCCGGATAGGCGCCTTGTGCAAGTGTTGGAAGTTGATGCTGTTATGGTATTGTAACTTTTCTCCATAGGCCTTGAATAATTTTTTGTAAGATTTTATATTACCTCACAATATGTCCATGACTGGTGAGGGTTTATATTGCTGAAACTGAGATGACATCAGAAGCAGAAATTATTTTTTGCATGTTGACAGTGTTCTCCCCAGGACCTTTTTGAATGGATGCACCGCCCAGATAATTTTACTGACCACCCAGCTAACATACTGTAATCTGATGAATCGGCACGGCAAAATAATGAGCAGGATTGGAAAAAGGAAAGAAGACTAATTAAGTTGTCCGCTGCCAGCCAGCTTATAATGTGGCCTCCTGGCTAGTCATTCGTGCCAAAGGTTCTGGGGAGAACACTGGTTAAGTTCAATGGGGAAATACACTCATTATTGGGAATGCACTTTGCACCCATTCGAAGAAGGATTTCTTTTGATGTAGAATATATGTTCAAAAGGAAAAAGCAAGGACTAGAAAGGGGGACTCTTACTTCTGGAGAGAAATCTGCAACTGTGAGTATATACTTCTGGTAATTTTCTAAAAAGAATTCTTTGTATTAAAGCTACTTAATCTGTGAACCCACTGTTTTTTGTTGGATCAGTTAGGGCCTAGTAGCAGCAATTAAAGTTTGAATTTAAAACACAGAGGAGAGCTTTCTGGTTACATTTCATACCCAGCAGAGAGCTTGTAGTTTAAATTTAATAGTCACTCAGGGCCAAGTAACAGCAAAGTACTTTTAGTTTAAATTTAACACACAGAAGAGAGCTTTCTGGTTAAATTTAGTACCCAGCAGAGAGCTTGTAGTTTAAATTTCATAAGAAGTTAGAGCCTAGCAGCAGCTAAGAGCTATAATTTAAATCAAATCAGAATTTAGCTTACCTCAGCAGCACAAGACAGGGTACTGTGTAGCAGCCCTCTTTTAATAAGTGTTATTTCCCTCCCTCCCCTGGGATAATCGTAGCTTTATAGGTACTTACACATCTTAAAAGATAGGAGGTGCTTTCAGGTGAAGCTCAGTACCCAAATCAGTCATACACTAAGGACCTGAGATTAATTAAGCTTCAGGTGAACAAGGTATATTAAACATATTAGGTACAGTTTTATTGGTATAAATACCCATAGCAACCCCTAGTAAGTAAGAACTTAAAGATCTAGACAAAAACTTAAACTAAGATACAGACAGCAGTTCAGCAGCGGGATGGGGGCTTTCCAGTCTTTTGCATTGAGTGTCACATGTATGATTTTCTCCCAGTTGGTGAGAGGTCTTACGTGTGCACTAGGTGCAAGGAGCTCTTTTCTCTCAGGGAACAAGTCCGTTCTCTAGAGGCTAAAGTAGCAGACTTGGAAAACATAAGACAGACAGAGAGGTACATAGACGAGACCTACAGGGATATAGTCCTGAAGTCCCACCTCCAGTTTGGCAGCACCCCTGTTGCCATGGAGGAGAGAGGTCACGTGACAGGAGAGCATCACCCTGGTGTGGCAGGAAGTGATCCTGTAACTAGGACCTGTCCTCCAGGTGATGTAAAACCCTCTCACACCGAGGAAGTTTCTCCAGGGCCATGTGCCCATGAGGGAAGGGTTAGGACAGCCGTTATAGTTGGTGATTCGATCATTAGGCATGTAAATAGCTGGGTGGCTGGTGGATGTGAGGATCGCCTGGTAACATGCCTGCCTGGTGCGAAGGTAGCGGACCTCACACGCCACCTAGATAAGGTCTTAGATAGTGCTGGGGAGGAGTCTGCTGTCTTGGTACATGTTGGTAACAATGACATAGGAAAATGTGGTAGGGAGGTTCTGGAGGCAAAATTTAGGCTTTTAGGTAGGAAGTTGAAATCCAGAAATTCCAGGGTAGCATTCTCCGAAATGCTTCCTGTTCCACGCGCAGGACCCAAAAGGCAGGCAGAGCTCTGGAGTCTCAATGCGTGGATGAGACAATGGTGCAGAGATGAGGGGTTTGGATTTGTTAGGAACTGGGGAACATTCTGGGGAAAGGAGGGGCTCTTCCGAAGGGATGGGCTTCACCTTAACCGGGATGGAACCAGGCTGCTGGCATTAACCTTTAAAAAGGAGATAGAGCAGCTTTTAAACTAGATATTAGGGGAAAGCCGACAGTCGCCCAAGAGCGGATGGTTCGGAAGAATGTATCCTTGAAGGATACTACCAAAAGCAGAGAGGTTCCACAAAAGAGTAAAGCAGCCCAAATGCCCTCAAATATGGAGCAGACAGAGCTTAAAGATCCCAATTTACCCATGTCTAACAATAGCCAAATTAACATGAATAAAATACATTCTCTAAAATGCTTGTATGCAAATGCTAGAAGTCTAAAGAATAAGATGGGAGAGTTAGAATATATAGCACTAAATGAAAGGTTAGATATGATTGGAATATCAGAGACATGGTGGAAGGAGGACAACCAGTGGGACACTGTGATACCTGGGTACATGGTGAGACCGCACCTTGAATATTGTGTGCAATTCTGGTCGCCGTATCTTAAAAAGGATATAGCAATTTTAGAAAAGGTACAGAGAAGAGCCACCAAAATGGTAAAGGGGATGGAAGGATACTCCTATGAAGAAAGGCTAAAAAGGTTAGGGCTCTTTAACCTGGAAAAGAGACAGCTGAGGGGAGATATGATAGAAGTCTATAAATTAATGAACAGAGTGGAACGGGTAAACGTAGATCGATTGTTTACCTTATCAGAATATAGAAAGACTAGGGGACATGCAATGAAGCTACAGGGTAAACTATTTAAGACTAATAAAAGAAAATATTTTTTCACTCAACGTGTAATCAAACTCTGGAATTTGTTACCGGAGGATGTAGTAAAGGCTGTTAGTGTAGCTGGGTTTAAAAAAGGTTTGGACAAGTTCCTGGAGGAAAGGTCCATAAGCCATTATTAAGAAGTGACCAAAGATATCAATGCTTGACCCAGTACAAGCATTGTGGAACTTGTGTCTCTTGGGGAAACTGCTAGGTACATATGACCTAGATTGGCCACTGTTGGAAACAGAATACTGGGCTTGATGGACCTTGGTCTGACTCAGTATGGCATATCTTATGTTCTTATGTTCACAGCCCAGTTTATAACACCAAAATAAAATTAGCCGTGGTTCTTGCTTTTTCATTTTGCCCCTTCGTTTGTGATCATCTGGCATCTCCTTTATTTTTGCAGAATATATAGTTAAATTTAATAGCATGCCAATTGAGTGTGCAAGGTCAGTATGTTTTACATTAGATTACTAGGCTATATAATTATTCTGTTTTTATATGGCAAAAAATATAGCAGTTTAACAAAGTTAAAAAAAACACTTTATATAAACTGGGAATATGTTGCTTTCTTTATTCATGGGGCAGCCATCAGACTGGTGTTGAGTGGGAAGTTTCTGACGAGGGCTCTAGGGAAGCCCCCCATTTTGACTGCTAGGGGTGAGGTGCCAGCTCAGCTCTCTCCTCAGGCAACAGATTGTCTTGAGCCGCCCCTGCATGCTACTTTTATGCAATGTACACTGACATGACAGACACGGGGACATCAGTAAGATGACTCCTCAGGCCTCAAAAGCCAAATATCCTATATTGGCTGCCAGCTGGAAGGTGGATGCGCTCTGTCCTTGACACTTATTTAGGGACTTGACCATGGTCAAAAAAGACACCCTGGAGGTGTTAGAGGTACAGCAGTGCTCTTTGGGTATATAAAGATATTAATAATTTCAGGGAAAGGGTAACAAGGGACTAGATGGGGTTCTCCAGGGATATCCTGCTACTCAGCATGACCAAGTAACTCGCTGCAAGCAGGGCAATGGTTCAGGAAAGCCACACACGTTAACAAGTGAAGCCTTGTCATATACCTACAGGGGTTTAGTGTGCGCATTCCAGATGGAAAATAGCCATAAAGAATCTTGTTTGACACTTTCTCTCTCTTATAGAATGAGAATCTGAAGAAGTGGGCCCATTACATGCAACTACATCGATGAGTCTGGATGCAGGAGAAGACGAAGCAGAAGAGAGGTGTGCGCCTCAACCACAGGTCACCAACATGTATAACCCACTCTGCATATTTCTTGCATTCCAGTGAATGTTTATCAAGTAGCAACAGCTCCACAGATGATATAATCTGCAGGCTACATTCCATGTCAGTTTACAGGGAACTTGCTTCTTTGACCCCAGCATTGAATATTCGGGGTTAGAGGTTGGCGAGGACAGTGATGCGCCACTATGGAGCATAGCTGGCTCAGTTCAATATTGGGTCCATCCTGTCTCCCATGTATATTTGAAAATAATTTCATACAAAATGCTCTTTTGGCCTCATCAACCATGTTCTGCATCAGGGAAAAAATTTGGATCATTCATCTATCATATAGCTTAAACCAGTATATTTTTCCTAGAAAAAAAAGGTGCCGGTACTCATATGCAGGGCTCTTTCATTAATACATGAGGACCATGGGTCAATTTTAGCAGGTATTAAAAAGGTGCCCATACTCCGTATTATGTATCCCCTCAAAAAAAGCTCTAGCTTAAAAGAGTACTTATTTTGAAATCACGTTTTCTTTGTTTCTGCTTCAACAAATCTGTCTGTTTCCGTATCAGCACCAAAAACAGTGACATTTACAGTAAATATCCCATCAGCTGATCACTCTCTGAAATCTGCTTGTGGGATATCATACTCAGAGTAACATAATCCATTCTAGTTCTACACTTATCCCTAAGGACTTACTATATTTAAAAAGAAAATCTACCACTGTTCATGAAAATTTAAATCACATCATGAGCCACTGCCATGTATGGGGCTGTCGCCGTGACCGAGGAACCCAAAGTAAAAGCTGTTAGTGTAGCTGGGTTTAAAAAAGGTTTGGACAAATTCCTGGAGGAAAAATCCATAAACCATTATTAAAGATGACCCCGGAAATCCACTGCTTATCCTGGGATAAGCATTGTGGAACCTGTGTGCCTTTTTGGGAACCTGTCAGGTACTTGTGACCTGGAAGGGCCACTGTTTGAAACAGGATACTTTGCTTGATGGACCTTGGTTTGACCCAGTATGGAATTTCTTATGTTCACCACTTCTCCGATGCTGTTTAACATGATCATTATCTGCCACTAAAATTGATTACATTTATTTATTAATGTTGATTTTCAACGTTGTGGCATGTAAACATGAGCAATGTTCTGTCCATCTTACTTAAATGGCCTTTCAGTGGCCTGATGTATGTTAGTGCATAAGGGCACTGAATCACATATTACATGTGATGAATCACAAGTAGTATGATATCTTGCAGTAAAAACTTTACCATCTCAACATACCCAACTGGGTCCTATAACTGTCTGCTCACAATAATTGTATGATTCACAAGTATGGTGTCCCACATTCTCCTCTGTCATCTGTTCTTGCTCACAAGGTAAAGCTGGAGAAATTGATGGTGAAATCGGCTGTATCTCCCAGTTGGTGATAAGTCATATCTGTGCACTTGCTGCAAAGAGCTCTTAGCTCTCGGAAAATAAGTCCAATCTTTGGAGGCTAGAGTAGCAGACTTGGAGGCATTCAGAGAGCTATATAGAGGATACCATGGAGGAGAGAGAGAGATCACCTGAAAGGAGAGCATTACCTTGGTATGGCAGGAAATGATCCTGTAGCCAGGACCTGTCCTCTAAGGAATTCAGTATCCTCTGACACCAAGGATTTGTCTCCAAGGGCTTCTGCCCTGGAGGGAAGGATTATTCTGGTCATTTTAGTTGGTGATTCAATCATTGGGCATGTAGATAGCTGGGTGGTTGGTAGCTGGTGAGCATGAGGATCTCTTGGTCACTTGGCTGACTGGTGTGAATTTGGCAGATCTCGCATGTCACCTAGATAGGATCTTAGACAGTACTTAGGAGGGGCCAGATGTCTTGGGACATGTGGGCACCAACAGCATAGGAAAGTATAGGAGGGAGTTCTGGAAGCCAAATTTAGGATTTTAGACAGAAAGTTGAAATCCAGGACCCCAAGGTAGCTATCTCAGAAATGCTCCCTGTTCCATGTTCAGAACGCAAGAGGCAGGGAGAGCTCCAGAGTCTCAATACATGCATGAGAAGATGGTGCAGGGAAGAGAGCTTTAGATTTGTTATGAAAAGGGCAATATTCTGAGAGAGCGGGCCTCTTCTGGAAGTATGGGCTCCACCGTAGCCAGGATGGAACTAGGCTACCGACACTAACCTTTGAAAAAAAGAGAGAGAGCAGCTTTTAAACTAGATATTGGGGGAAAACTGACAATTGCCCAGGAGTGCATGGTGTTGTATCTTTGAAGGATACTACAAAACAATGAGGTTAGGTCATTCTGATAGAGGGGCTGTAATATACTCCAGGCCCCTTTAACGAAAAAGCAGATAGATCTGAAAAATTCTTAATTACCCTGCAAATGGATAAACAGGTTGTCAATATGAACAAAAAAAGTACTTTGAAATGTCTGTATACAGATGCTAGAAATCTAAAAAATAGGATGGGAGAGTTAGAATATTTATCATGAAATGAAGAGGTAAAAGTAATTGGCATCTCAGAGACCTGGTAGAAGGAGGACACTGATCCTATGGTACAAATTATATCAAGGTACAGTGCCCCAGATAGATCAAATTGTAGGGCTGGTACTATATGTTAAAGAGAGCATTGAGTCAAACAGGATAAAAGTTTTGCAGCAAACAAAATGAAGTGTAGAGTCTTTATAGATAGAACTTCCATGAGAAAGGGAAGGGAAAAGCAGTGGGGCATACTGCCATTTGCCTGGCCAGACAGATGATGAAATGCTAACAGACATTAGGGAAATTAACAAAATTGACAACACAGTAATGATGGGTGATTTTAATTACCCCAGTATCAACTGAGTCAATGTCCACATCAGAACATGCTAGGGGGAAAGATGTCTGGATGAAATAAATGACTGCTTCATGGAGCAGTTGGTTCAGGAATCTCCTGAGAGGAAACTATTTTGGACATAGTCCTTTGTGGAATGCAGGATCTGGTGTGAAAGGTGGAAGTGTTGCAGCTACTTGGCAATGGTGATCATAACATGATCAGTTTCAATTTAATAAATGGAGGGAGGACAGGAAGGAAATGGACTGTGCTGGCATTTAACTTTCGAAAAGGGAGACTATAACAAAATATGAAAAACGGTTTGAAATGAACTAAAATGAACAGCTGCAAAGGTTAAGAATTTACATCAATCCTGGATATTGTTTAAAAATACCTTCTTGGAAGCCTACACCAGATGTATTCCATGCGTTAAAAAAGGTAGAAGGAAAGTCAAATGCTTGCTGGCATGGTTTAAAGCCGAGGTGAGAGAAGCTGTGTAGCCAAAAAGCATCCCTCAAAAAAAATGGAAAAAGGATCTTAGAAACATGATGGCAGAAAAAGACCCCATGGCCTTTCTAGTCTGCCCTTCCATATCAACTACAATAGTCCTCTTTTTACCTTTAGAGATCCTGTCTTTGTCCCGTGTTTTTTTTAATTCAGATACTGTCCTAATGTCCACCACCTCCACTGGAGGCTAACCTACACATCTTCCACTCTTCCCGTAAAGAAATATTTCCGCATAGTACTCCTGAGTGTATCCCCTTTCACTCTCATGCTATGTCCTCCCATACCTTCAATTGAAAGAGATCCTCCTGTACATTTATGCCAAGGAGGTATTTAAATGTCTCTATCATATTGCCCCATCCTGCCTTTCCTCTAAAGTATACATATTAACATATTTCAGTCTGTCCTCATATGCTTCATAATGAAGACCATTAACCATTTTAGTAGCCACCCTCTGCACTGACTCCAACCTGCTTATATCCTTTTGAATGTGCGGTCTCCAGAATTGCATACAATACTCCAAATGAGGTCGCAAAAGAGAGATACAGAGGCATTATTACCTCCTTTTTCCTGCTGGCCATTCCTCTCGCTATACACACAAGCATCCTTCTAGCTTTCACAGTCACCTTTTCTACCTGTATAGCTACTTTAAGATTGTCAGACACAATTATGCCCAATCCTGCTCCTCTTTTATGAACAGAAGTACCTCAACCCCTACATTGTAACGCTCCTTTGGATTTTTGCAGTCGAAAAGAATGACCCTGCATGTTTTAGCATTAAATTTCAGCTGCCAAATTCTAGATCATTCTTCAAGCTTATCTAGATCCTTCATCATATTATCTGCTCCTTCCTGGATGTCTACTGTTTTGCAGATTTTGGTATCATCCGCAAATAAGCAAACCTTACCCAACAGCCCTTCTGCAATATCACTAATAAAGATGTTAAACAGAATTGGACCAAGGACAGATCTCTGTGGCACATCACTTGTAACCTCCTTCTCCTCAGAGTGAGCTCCATTTACCTATATCCTTTGTCGCCTCCCACTCAAACAATTTCTAACCCAATTAGTAACTTTAGGGTCCATCCCTAGGGTGCTCAGTTTGTTTATAAGTCACCTGTGTGGAATGGTGTCAAAGGCTTTACTGAAATCTAATAATCTTAATGAAAAAAATAAACAAGAAAGAGAATAAGTACTGTTAGATGCAAAACATTGATAAGGAGTGGCCTAGTGGTTGGGGTAAGTTACCTCAGCTGGAAGGTCAGGGGTTTAAATCCCACTAGAGGACAGCAACCTTGGGCCAGAAGGACTGGGGTTTCTAGTCCCACAGGTGCTCCTTGTGGTCTTGGGCAAGTCACTTAACCCTCCATTACCCATGTTCCCTGTAAGTATTAGTGTATGTGTCTCATATCCCCTTGTGTTAAATGTATCCTCCAATTGTGTTGTGACCACTTTGATTGAAGGATAAGGTGGTATACAAAACTGTCTAAATAAATTTGAAAAGAAATTTTCCATAACAAAAAATAAAAAAGCACTAAGAGAGGACAAGGCCATAGCAGAGAAACAAAATTAAGTTTCTACTTCAGTCTTTACTGAATATTGGGGAGATAACTATCCCAGAAATTACATTTAAAGGTGATGAATCGGAGGAACTAAACCAATCTTGATGAACTTGGAAGATGTATCAGAGCAATTTGACAAACTAAATCACTTGAACCAAATAGTATGCATTCTAGAATGCTGAAAGAACCTCAAAATGAAACTGTAGATTTGCTATTAGTTTAGATTTTGCTATCATTAAAATAATCTATAGTATCTGAAGACTGGAGAGCGGCCAATGTAATGGCAAAATTAAAAGGTTCCAAGTGTGGGGGGGGGGGAGGTGCTCGTGAGCCCGCAGGAAGATGGCAGCGGGTTAGAGTAGCTCCACTTTAGAGTTACCCTGTAAAATGGTGAAAAATATGAAAGATGCATCAAAAAATAACTTCTATTGCTTTTTGGGGCTCCTGAGGCAATAGAGAGTAGAACTGATTTGCCTGTGATGGTGATCGGAGGTCCCGAGTCTGTAAATATGGAGAAAGAAGAACCGCAGCTGCTGTGACTTCCCCTGATGCCGCTCCCAATATAATTTAAATGGTGCTGGCTTTTGAAGCATCTCCTGCATTAAGTGCTTCTATGTACACTCCTCCGCTTCCCGATCGGGACCCGATGGACCTGTGCTGGGGGGTGCAGCGGAGGCAATCGTCAACCTCGGAGGTGAGCCTGCAGGTGCGAGGTGAGAGAGCTTCATGCTGACGCTTATACACTGAGGATTTGATGCTTGGCAGCGAAATCGGGAACTGTGCTGTTGTGGCCATTACCATGCGGTGGTGACACGCATGATTAGTCCTGCGTTCCAGTCTGATTGAGCGGGAAGAAGCTATTTCCGGTGGCTGCAACTGATCTCAGAGTACTGTTTTGATTAGCGTTGCTGGTTGATCCTGATGAAAAGCTGAATTTGGCTCAGTGCTGTGGTAGATTTCTTCTCCTGCTGTCTTCTTGAAGATCTGCATCCTGTTAAATACATCTGTGTGACCCCTTCTGCTGCTTTACTTTAAGCTGTTTCCTGAAGTACTCTGCTAACAGTCAAACTAGCGCACCATCTAGTGGCCAGAGGAGGGAATTTCTTCATCTGACTAAATAAATCTGGTTCTTCTTGATTCCATTGCTGGTGGACTATATCTGCAAATTGCTCAGAGTTTTAAATGTATTCTGGGTTCACATGATGCGGTGAACAGAGCAGACGCAAATGTTCTTGGCTCCGGAGCTTCCTGCTCATTTAACTTACCTTTTACCAAAACTGGGTGGCTATCCCCATCACAGACACACCGATAAGATTTAGGTAGGTGTCAGGGGGCGGAGGTGTTAATCGCCAAATCAGAGCTTTGCTAAATGGCTGTAAAACCGTCACGCAAAGAAAAGGGCCGTGCAGGGGAACTTAAGATGGCTAAGCATGTGGCAGGGAACAATGGAGGAACGCACGGTTCCGGAATGGTGGAGGAGGTATCGGCGGCGGTGGTGGCTGCATTGGAGGGAAAATTCCAGGATATCTCCGATGCATTGCAACAGGTGAGTCAAGCAGTCATGGACATTGGGCCCTGAATCGAACAGGTGGAGAGCCGTATCTATGATTTGGAAGACATACAAGAAACGCAGAGCAAAGCAATAAAGAAAATGGAGGAGTTAATTAAGCAGCAGGGAGAGAAAATTGATAATTTAGAGAACAGAGGCAGGAGGAAAAATCTTCGTTTTGTAGGCATTGCTGAAACAATTACCGACACAGAACTAAGGGGCTATCTAGAAACATGGCTGCCAAGGAACTATAAAATCAATGTGGAAGCTGGGCCCATTATCATTGAAAGGGCACATAGACTGGGCCAGTGGAAAGAGGGATCACACAGGCCGCGAGTGGTAATCGCTCGCTTCTTGAACTTTGATTCAAAAAGAGGCCATACTGTTTGCGGTGAGGGCCCAGAGGGACAATGGAGGTAATGGCACTGTGCAAGGAAAGGTGCTGGTCTTGCAGGATTACTCTGTGGCGGTTAGTCAGCGCAAGAGAGAGTATTCGGAGATATGTGACATCTTAATCAAAAAAGGTTTGAAATTTGCATTACTATACCCGGCCCGTTTGAGGGTAGATTACCAGAAGCAACAGCATTACTTTGCATCTCCAATGGCTGCAAGATCTTTTTTCAACACGCTACCAGTGGAGGAACAGGGTCCTGAATAGGACGATTAAGGATACAAGCGGAAACAGGAGCAAATCGAGATGTGAGTGATGAGAGAGGCGGCATGAAAGGGAATGCAACTTCTACTGGTGTGAGTGACAATGATAAATGTGAACAAGACTAGGACAATGAAGAGGGTGATATCCCTCCAATGGGAGAGCATCAAAGCTAGCTGGAGAATAATCAAAATGTTAAGATTTGAAATGTTTGGAAACTCAGCATGGGGGGAGTACCTATTGGAATAAATGTGATGGCTTGGTGATGTTATACGTTAAAGTTTAATGATTTGGGTGTAAGTGTTTAAGTTTTAAATATTCAAATTTAAGTGTATGATACCAATTGCTCAAGGGGAGGAAGATGGGGAAGAGGGGACAGTAATGTAAAGTGTCCTGGAATGTGTGTGGCCTGGGGAGCCTCATAAAGAGACACAAAATACTGAGAGCACTGCAGGATAAGAACGCGGATATTGCATTCTTACAAGAGACACACCAAGCTGCTTTAGAACACGGGAAGTTAAAAAGATGGTGGGTAGGGGAGGTTCAAGGGGCGTCTTCGGGGACGAAAAAAGCTGGGGTAGTAATCCTGTTTCATAAACAACTTGATTTTGTAATAGAGAGGAGTATCTTGGACCCAGGAGGAAGATACATAGTGGTGATAGGTCAATTGGAAAAGCAAAAAGTGGTATTGATCAATGTTTATGTGCCTAATGTGTACAATACTAATTTTTATGAGAAAATATCTAAGTGCTTTGAGGAATTTGGACAACTGCCTATAATAATGGGGGCAGGGACTTTAACTGTGTATTGGAGGAGTCTATGGATAGGTCTGGGCCGGTGAGACATACTGTAGATAAGAGAGTGCAATGGCTTAATGGAATATATGACGGATATGAGTTAATCGATTATTGGAGAGCCATGCATCCATTGGATTCTGACTACACTCATATATCCAGAGCGCATAACACAGGATCAAGGATCGATTATTTGATAGGACCAGCAGGTTGGTTTGACAGAGTCCTTCAAACCGAAATTGGACCTATAACGCTATCGGACCATGCAATGATTTGGATGGACTTGAGTTGGGGGTCTAGTGCAAAGGGATTCCAATGGAGGTATCCCTTGCAATTGGCTACGGACAGGGAATTCGGACTACATATGCAAGTGAGATGGGAGGAATATGTGCAAGATAATAAAAATCATAGGGATAATCCCATCCTGTTTTGCGAAACAGCCAAGATTGTGTTAAGGGAACACATTATTGGTTATGTTGCTGCTAAACGGAAGAGGACTAGACAATACTTCTTAAAACTAGAGAAAGATCTCTGCAAGACTAGGAGTAGATATTTATTTATTTAATTTATTTATTTGTGTGCTTTTTTATACTGCCCCTTCCAGAGATCGGGGCAGTTTACAGAGAACATGCTAAACATCAATTACATAGAACATTTTTGAGCACATAACTATTTTACAGAGAACATATTAACTATTTTACATAGATTGAGCACATATTCATTATTTACAGAGGGCAGAACAAATATGCACATCGATAATAAACATATTAACTATTTACAACAGCCAGAACAGGTCTGACTATAGTTCGATGGAAGGAGTATAGCGGGGTTATCAGTGGGAAAGTGCAAGGGAGAGTGGGACATGGGTTAGGTAGGGTAAACTTGTGTTAGGTGATTTGTGTACTCTTGTGACATCTGCTCGGGGGTGAGCTGTAAGTTGTGATAGTGCTGGGTGAAAAGGTATGTTGAAGGTTAGAAGATCTTTAATCTCTCTTAGGTTGCATGGTAGTTTGTTCCATTGACTGGGTGCATAATAAGAGAAGGCAGTATTGCTTGTTACCTGCTTCGTTTTTCTTACAGAGTCATATGTGGTTAATCCTACAGCTGGGAATAAGATGGTCATGATTAAGTTACAAGCAGAGGTTAATATGATATTCCAGAATAGGGCCACAAACTCTTGTTTTATAAATATAGGCTACACAGATTTGGGAATAAATCAGGTAGGTCATTGTCTATGCTGATAAAGGGAAGTAGGGGGCAACAACAAATAGGCGCTCTCCGGGACAAAGGTGGTCAGATACACAGGATGCAAGATAGAATGGAGGAGATTTTTCGACAATATTACCAGCAATTATATGAAGCAGAAGGGACAGATGTAGAGGAAAAGATGAATGTTTTTCTGGAAACGGTTAGGTTGCCGTGATTGGATGACTTGCAGAGCGCATCTCTTAATACACCAATAGCAGTTACAGAGGTAATTAATATTATTAAGACAGTGCCGACATGTCGGGCGCCTGGACCGGACAGTTTTAGAGGGGAGTTCTATAAATTAATGAGCAAATGGGTCACACCGGACATGGTAGAATATTTTTCAGAACTGGTGAAGAAGAAGAGGTTTCCATATGAACAGAATCAGATTGTAATAACAGTCATTCCTAAGCCAGAAAGAGATCCTATGTTACCGAGCTCCTATCGGCCTATCTCATTACTAAATGTGGACGTAAAAATCTTAGCGAAAATTATGGCAGAAAGATTGGCACCCTATTTGCCTAGCTTAATTCATGAAGATCAAGTGGGTTTTGTTCAGGGGAGGTACATTACAAAAAACATGCGTAGAGTTTTAGTTGCAATCCAAGGGGTGGGGAGAGAGGTGAATCTGCATTTGTTATTAGTTTTGATGCGGAGAAGGCCTTTGACCATGTGAATTGGGCATATATGTACCAAATATTAGAAAGATATGGAATAAAGGGATTCTTTTTGGATGTGATACATCTTTTGTACTCCGATTTGCAAGGAAGGATATTGGTTAACGGAGCATTGACGGGGGACTTCCCACTCCAGGGAGGAACGTGACAGGGATGTCCGTTATCCCCTTTAATATTTGTATTGACATTAGAACCATTGCTGGAACGAATACGGGGACATGGCAGCCTGAATGGTGCAAAGTTTGAGGGTGAAGAATTTAAAATAGCGGCATTTGCGGATGATATCTTGATATACTTGTTAAATCCTAAAGAGACGCTGGCTGACCTGTTAGGAATATTTATGGAATTTGGGGGATTCTCGGGATTAAAACTTAATCTAGATAAATCAGAGGCAATGCCGTTATGCAAAGAAGATTGAGAGGAATGGAAGGAGAATTTCCCACTAAGATGGAGTATGGACTGCTTTAAATACCTAGGAATATGGTTGCCAGGAGATGTTTGTCAGATATATGGTATAAATATAAGGCCTTTATTAGAAGATACGCAATCACGGTTAGCGAAATGGCAATCACTCCCTTTGTCTCTGGGTGGTCGCATAGCCTTATTTAAAATAGTTATCTTTCCTAAATGGTTATATGTTATGCATACCCTGCCTATTATGTTGAAACAGAGATAGTGATAGAAAAGGCACTAAATAAGTTCCTTTGGAATGGTCGCAGACCGCGTATACGGTTGACTGTTTTACAGTAATCTTGGGATAGAGGGGGAATGGGGGTACCCAAACTGAGACAATATAATCTTGCATGCATTTTGAGACATATCAAAGATTGGCTTAATGATACAGTTGATTATACTCCATTGAGTGTGGAGAGCAAGTTGGTGGTGCTGTATACACTGAGATATGTACTCCTTGCTGACTGTAAATTGTTGCCAGTGGAACTGCGCAATCATATTCTTGTGGGGGTGATGAAAAAGGCTTGGAGGGTATTCTGTAAACTGGGGAAAATAAACCCGGGGGTGACCCCTTTCCTCCCATTTGATGGGAATGGCTCGTTTAGGCCAGGAGTGGAGAACTACATCTTTAAATGGTGGGAGGAGAAGGGCTTATCCAGTATAGAACATGCAGTGGACCAGGAGGGAGTGCACCTATCATTTGGGGAACTGCAAACACGTTACAGTTTGGAGGCAAGGCACATGATACATTATTACCAGATGCGAAGTTATATTAAATCATTGCCTCAAGGGGACTTACAGAGCAGGGTTTGTTCATGGGTGGAAGAGTTACTCCATTCAGGAGAGGAGGGGAGGGCATGTGTCTCTGTATTACAAAAGGAAATAATGAATATGCAAGAAATGCAAGGGGAAAGGTTGTTGGCGGAAATGTGGACACGAGAATTAGGGGAAGTGATAGAGGAGCAGGATATCCAGGCAGCTTTTGAAGGTATTCCAAGAGCTACCTACTGTGTAAAAGATAGAGATATGCAATATAAAATAATTCGGAGAATTTATTATGCACCGAATAGGGCATTTCGGGCGAGATGTGCAACTACCTCCGAGTGTCCACTCTGTAGTTCTGAGGGAGCGAATTTGGGACATATGTTTTAGAGTTGCCCCAATCTAGCTCAGTATTGGAGAGGGTTTTTTTTAACAGTATAGGGGATATATTAGGGGTTAAGATGGTAATGACTGCTCGGGCAGCGATACTAGGACTGGTCTCAGGGCTTGAGCTGGTGGGTGGGGAGCAGAAGAAATGGGTAGGGAAGGTCCTAATGGTGGCATGATGCTTGGTACTTAAACATTGGATAATACCACAATGCCCGGGGATTAAACAATGGGAAAAGGCAGTTTGGCACTTATTGACAATAGAGCATGTAGGCGCGTGAATGCATAGGAATCTGCAACCAGCTTTTTTAGCAGAATGGGGACCATATATTGGTCGGTTGCCTCCCAGGGATAGGGGTCGGATCCTCAATATCTTATAACATTGGGAGCGGACTTTGGGTAAATGATTAATTGAGCAGTGAAGTAATGGAATAATAACACAGGTACACTAAAACAATTTTTTTTTAAACTGCCTCTAATGTTTCGATTGATTTTTACGTTTTTTGGTGCGCTGAATCCAAATCTGGTAACCAATTTGCTCCATCACGTACAGATTTTTTGCTACATTGGGTTAGCAGTTTGAGGTGAACGTTTCAGATTGAGTGCGATCGAGATAAAAGTTTCTTGGATGAATTCTTTATACTAATTGTTTAGTAGTTATTCAAATAAGAATAAAGAAAATTGTAACAAGGCAGCACATAAGAATAGAGTAATGTCAACAAAACACACTGTGATGGTAGCAAAATTGTCTGCACTTAAAACAGCCACATACATGTGCACAAACATTGAGCATATAAGAGCGAGGTTAGACACAAAGCAAAGCAAAGAAATGTGCAAAAAATGTTGTACAGGTATGTATGTAAGAATAGAAAACGCAAACCGCACCATTGCAATACATGAAGACAAACACCCGATGGTGTGAAAATAAAATTCTAATAAATGAGATCCGACACTGTGGTAATAACTAGCAAATTTTTACTTCAAAGTTTAGTAAAAACACGATATTTGTCAACACAGTTTAGATTTTAAAGTCATTCTTGGGTCAATCAATCTCCTGGTGGGCCCGTTTCTTCTTCCCCCGAATGCTTCTCTTGGTGCGCTGCTTGGCGTATTTTTCATCTGGGGTTTCCCGCAGCAGCAACCAGCAGAAATCAGCCATCATAGTGGTGTTCCATCTTCCTTGGTACCTTCTCTCTGCGTCCTTGATGTCCTGGTGAAACCTTTCACCTTGTTCTTCACTGTACGCCCCCAAGTTTTCGGGAAAGTAGTTCACATGGGAGTGCAAGAAATGGACTTTCAGGCTCATGTTACAGCCTTGTTCTTTGAAGGCATTGAGCATCCTGGCAACAATATCCTTATAGTTCTCATCCCGCCTGTTCCCCAAGAATTTGAGAACAACATCCTTGAAGGAATCCCAGGCTTCTTTTTCCTTCTCAGACATCGTTTCAGCGAATGCTCCATCTGAAATGAGTTTCCTTATATCAGGGCCAACAAACACTCCTTCCTTTAGCTTTGCTTCAGAAAGTCGGGGGAACTTTGAGCAAAGGTACCGAAAGCACTCACCATCTTTTGGAAGGGACTTGATGAATTGCTTAATGAGACCCAACTTAATGTGGAGAGGTGGTAATAGAATTTTATCACGAGGTACCAAGCTCTCATGAAGAACATTTTTCTCACCGGGTCTCAAATACTCCCGAATTGGCCAGTCTTTTTTCCCCCAGTGTAGGTCGCGGGCCCGGCTATCCCACAAGCAAAGGAAGCAGGGATATTTGGTGAAACCGGATTGCTGCCCTAATAGCATGGATAGAATTTTAAAGTCTCCACAAATCATCCACTTATGCTCATCATAACGAATCTTCTGAAGAATCAGGGCCAAATTCTCGTATTTTTCTTGGAGAATAACAGAGTGAGCAATAGGAACTGAAGCGAATGTGTTGCCATTATGAAGAAGAACACCTTTTATGCTGTCTTTTGACGAATCAATGAACAGCCGCCATTCAGCAGGATCATACTTGAGTTTAAACTTTTCCATCACTCCGTATATATCGTTGCAAAATACCAAATCTTCTTCTTTGCTGAAATACTTCAAAAATTGTGTCTCGCGGTTGCGGTACCAATAAAAAGTTGTTCCTGGTGAAAATAGATTTTTCTGTTTAAGCCGAGAACCTAGCAGTTGGGCAGCATCTTTTGGGAGTCCTAAATCCCGGACTAAATCATTCAATTCAGCTTGAGAGAAAAGTTCAGGTTTCGGATCTGGTTCAGTTTCAAACTCGGAAGTACTGGACTCATCGGGAAAAGCCATCTGATGAGTCTCATCATGATCAGAACCGTCCACACAAATATGATCCAAAGATTTTGGTGGTTCAGGCACAGGTACTTCGTTGCTATGAGGCATAGGCCTAATTGCTGAGGGAAGGTTGGGGTAACTTATTACGTTCTTATTTTTTAAGTTGTATCCCTTCACAATGCAAGAGCAAAAATAGCAGTCACTGCTGTGGTCTCTTTGTTCACGCCACATCATAGGTATTCCGAAACGAAATGCTTGTTTTTTACCTTTCATCCATAAGCGTAGATCTTCCTCACATGTCTTGCACACTTTGTGAGGAGCCCACGGTTTGTCTTGATCGCCTAACTTCAAACTGAAATAGGCAAAATATACTTTTTTAATAAATGCAGAAATGTTCCTCTGCCGCTTTTTCACGGTATATTCCCCACAAATAAAACAAAAACTGTCCGGAGAGTTGACGCAACCTCTGGCTCTGTGAGCCATCACAAATACACAGCACTGCAAACTACAACTGTAGTGAACCAATTCGGAATAAAGCTGGATTACGACTGAGCAAACAAAAGGTAATAATGAACTTGCAAGAAACTGAAATTTGACAGGAACGTTCATGTCGCAACCACCGTGTTTGAGCGAGCGAGCGAGCGAGGCGAGGCGAACAGGAAAGAACATGCGCCAGCGCAAGTACTGGATTTAGCCCCCCGCCTCCCAATTGTCCTGTTAATGTATAAAATGAATACAAAACACTCTAAAATATCATGAGGGAGTGTTTCTAGTTAGTTAACCATTACAACCTCTATTTTGGGCCAAGAAAATAAACTGCAGTCGGCTAAAAAGAAATTATGTGAACATTCCTTATATGGGTAAGAAATCTAATTTTGCAAGAAAACGTGACGTGATGGAACATTTTGGCTATTTTTCCTGGATTCAGCACCCCAAAATCTATAGGAATCAGTTGCAAAACTGGAGGCAGTTTTTTGGTAGTGTACCTGTGTAATTAATGCTTGACAGATAGGGGGGAGGAGAGATGGGTGGGAGGGGGAGGGAGGTGGGAGAGGGGTATTAAAAGAAGAATGATGAAGAGGTGGGGGGGGGAGGGAAGTAAAGGAAATCTGCAATATCCAGAATTGGTACTGTTCTAAAATGTGTTCATTTGGGGATTTGTTATATATGTGTGTTTTAATACAGTGCAAATAATGTGTTTTTGAACGTGAATGCAAATAAAACTGATTTACACTAAAAGGTTCCTAGAGACCAGTGAGCTAATGTAAGTGCCAGGCAAAATGCTGAAAACTATTATGAAGAGAAAAATTACTGAACATGTGATGGCACATTTTAGAAAAGATGTGTAGCCCCACACAGAGACATGCATATGGTGAAATCAAAGTCTGAACTTGTATTTCACAAACATGGTATCAGGTGTGCATGCCCATCCTATAATACAGATGGGCATATCTGTGACCATGGATGTGTATCACTTGCACTATAACGAACAACCCCTTGAGGGATGTTCCACCTGTGGGGACATCTAAATGAATAGACGTGCATGCAACCATGAGATGTGCTGGCACGTGCAGTAGGAAACGGGATGGAGCAGCCCCTCTCCCCTCACTAGTGGAGCTAAAATAGTAGAGGATGGCATCAAGGCAGCCCAACTTCTCATTAGGGGAAAGCCAGCTCCTCTCCCTACCTGGCACCGAAGATCTGCACACGACAGATCTGGGAGTGTATCCACAGTACCCTGGCACAGTGAGTGCATTAACTGCAGTGCACACTGGGGGCAAGGTAGCAGCAGGCAGGATCACTTAGGCAGTCTGAGAAATATTACAGTTGAGCTAAAAATATCGCTATTACTCTAATCTTATAGGAATGATTAAATTTAGTCTTTAACTTCCCATCATACTGGTGCACATATTTTATACGGTAGTATTTGTTTTCAGTTTGTTTTTACTTTTGAACGGGTCTCAGACTTATAAGGAGCTATGGTATTGATTTTCTTCACCAAATGCTCCTAGATTGCATCAATGACCCTTCATGTTCTGTACAACTTCATAACTTTTTGTAACTTTCACATAAACAACGTGATCATGAAACTGAAATTGAAAAAAAGTCAGGCTTATCTCAATTGGAAAATCCCAACGCCAGACTCAGCACTGCTGCGTTTCACAGATATTATGTTTCGTCAGGGGCTCATAAGCCGACCGAATTTCACCCAAAGGTTCAAGCCAATTCTTCAAAGATTGTTCACCCTTGATGAACAATCTTTGTGTCTGGATAAAGAAAGACTACCAGAGTTCTACATTTCTATACTCCATTGCCAACTGCCAGGTACATTCCAGTTAATAAATTCAAAATAAAAAAGTATTTTTCTACTTTTTATTGTTTGGGCATTTTATTTTTCAGTTGCAATTGCTCCAGTCAGTTTCTTCTGGTTTCTTTGTGTCTTCTGCTAACTCTCCATTGTCTACTGTCCATTTGTCCTTTCTTCTCTCTTCTAGATATTTTCCATTCTCTCTACATCTGCTTTAACATACTGATCTTTCCCCTTTTTCTCTTTCCTCCATTTCTTTCTTTATTCCTTTTTCATCAACTCAAATTTCACCCTGCCATCCTCGATCCCCACTTACTGTCCCAATACCTGGCCAATCATAGATTTTTGTTCCCTCCCACACAAAACCTCTTCTTTCCTCTCCATCCTCATTCCCCCAACACCATCCCCTTCTAGTCCTCCAACATCAGCTACCTTCTAGTTCCAGCCCCACCCAGCATCCGCTGCCTTCTAGTCCCATTCTCCCATCCTCCCGCCGCCCCCTCCCCCCCCCCCGCATAGCCCATTTCCAAACCTAGTTCCCCCATTAGCCATGTCCAGTCCAAGCTCCCTCCATCAGCCCTTTTCCAATCCTAGCCCCCCATCAGCCCTTCCTAGTCCTATCCTAGCCCCCCATCAGCCCATTTCCAGTCCTATCCTAGCCCTCCCCCCCCCAAAGAGCCCCGCGCCTGTCTGAGTGATTCAGCGGGAGCCAGGGAGACCAGCTCACCTCTGCACAGCGCTGGAGTGAACAGCAGCATGGTCCTTCATTCCTGCTGTGCTCTGATGAAACTCACTGAGTGCCAGGAAAGGTTAAAGGGCATTTCCTGTTTCCTGGCACTCAGCGCCTTTCATCAGAACACAGTGGGAGTGAAGGAACATGCTGCTGTTCACTCCAGTGCTGTGCAGAGGTGAACCCAGGCTTCTGGCCTCTCCGTATCTCTCTGAAGCTGGTCCTGCAAACTGAGCGGAATGAAGTTCCCGCAGGGCCCCCTGAAGCATGGGGCCCTGTGCGAACAACATTCTCACACAATGAACAGGCAGGCCCTGCCACTGGGAGCTGGGGACTTTACGGGTACCTTGAAAACTCCTTAGAGGCATTACCGAGAGATCCACCCTACTTGCTCTGGAGGTTGATAAGTCTCTAATTCTTCGTTTATATTTCAAAAACTTCAGCGAGTCTTTTTTGGGCTCTCATGTTCGTATTTTCCCCGATATGTCACAGGCCACCCAGTTAAGGAGGAAGGAATTCCTAGGGTATAAACCCAGGGTTCTCTCCTTGGGTGGGAGTTTTTTGTTGAAATTTCCTTCTTGTTGCTCTATTACTTATAAAGATAAAGTTTTTCTTTTCTTTTTTTTTTTTTGAGCCCAGACAGCTCCTGGAGTTTTTGATGGCTAGGGAAGAGCTTGAAGTGGCAATACCGTCTCATACTGCTGATGCATAAGTCGCTTCACCTGCTGTGTATAACTGCTTTTTCCTGTTGTTTAGGACACCTTTGGTACTGCCCTATCAGCACTGTATTGTTTCTTGAAGCCTCCTTTGTTTCCTATATCTTGTGGACTAACTGAAAATGACTGCTGTTTCTTCTTAACATTTTTCTTTGTTATATTTATGGGACCATTTTCTTTTCATTCATGTTTTTACTTGGATGTATATTATGTAAATGTTAATAAATATAAAGTGAAAAAAAAGAAACTGCAACAGGCTGATGCTGGCAAGCATACATAGAGGGAGCGGGTGCATCCATGGGCAGGATGTGGGCAGGCATGTGAGCAGAAGTACCGATGTGCTCATGGGGGTAATTACAGCATGAGAGGGAGCTAGATGTGTTAGACAGATCACCAGAGTAATGCTGCAATACCATGTCACATAGAAACATAGAAACATGATGGCACAAAAAGACCACAGAGTCTATCTAGTCTGCCCTTCCATATCAAATACTAAAGTCTCTTCTTTTCAATTAGAGATCCGTGTTTGTCTCATGCTTTCTTGAATTCAGATACTGTCATCTCTACCACCTCCACTGGGAGACTATTCCACACATCTACCATGCTTTCTGTAAATATTTCCGCATATTACTCCCGAGTCTATCCCCTTTCACCCTCATCCTATGTCCCCTCGAAACAGAGCTTGTTTTTCAATCAAACGAGGCTCTCCTCTTCTGCATTTATGCCACGGAGGTATTTCAACATCTCTATCATATCTCTTCTAGCCTATCTTTCCTCTAACATATACATATTAAGATCTTTAACTCTGTACTCATATGCGTACATAAGACCACTAATCAGTTTAGTAGCAACCCTCTGTATCAACTCCATCCTGTTTATATCCTTTTGAAGGTGTGGTCTCCAGAATTTATTTATTTATGCATTTATTTATTTAGACAAACTTGTATTCCACCTTATCCTACAATCAAAGTGGTTACATCACATGTACACAATATTCCAAATGAGGTCACACCAGAGACTTATACAGAGGTATTATCACCTCCTTTTTTCTGCTGGCCATTCCTTTCTCTATCCACCTAAGCATCCTTCTAGCTTCCGCAGTCACCTTTTCTACTTGTCTAGCCAACTTAAGATCATCAGAAACAATCATACCCAGGTCCTGTTCTACTTTCATGGACAAAAGTACTTCAGCCTCTACACTGTACCAATCCTTGAATTTTTGCAGCCCAAATGCATGACCATGCATTTTTTAGCATTAAATCTCAGCTACCAAATTCTTGACCATTCTTCAAGCTTAGCTAGATCCTCCTCATGTTATCTACTCCTTCCTGGGTGTCTAATCTATTGCAGGTTTTGGTATCATCCACAAAGAAGTAAACCTTACCCGACAGCCCTTCCGCTATATCACTAACAAAGATGTTAAAAAGAATCTGACCAAGGAAGCATCCCTGCGGCACACCACTGGTAGCCGCCACCTCCTCAGAGCAAGCCCCGTTTACCTGCACCCTTTGCCACCTCCCACTCAGCCAATTTCTAGCCCAATCAGTAACTTTAGGGACTTCCCCTAAGGTGCTCAGTTTGTTTATGAGTTGCCTGTGCAGACAGTGTCAAAGGCTTTACTGAAGTCTAAGTACACCACATCTAGGACTTTCTACCCAGTCAAAGAAATCAATAAGATTTGTCTGACAAGACCTGCCTCTGGTAAACCCATGCTGTCTTGGATCCTGCTATCCATTGGACTCCAGAAACCTCACTATCCTCCCTTATAGCAGCGTTTCCAATAATTTACTCACCACAGAGATTAGACTAATGGGCTTGTAGTTTTCAACCTCAACCTTACTTACAGTTATGTGCAAAGGGACCACATGTGCCTTTCTCCAGTTCTTTGGGCCCACTGATGACACTAAAGAAGTCAGTGAAGCCACTAGAATGTCTCCAAGTTCCTTCAATATTCTCGGATGTATCCCATCTGGCCCAATCACTTTGTCTACTTTAATTTACCTAGTTCCTCATGGACACATTCTTCTGAAAATCATTTGAGATGGCCCTCGCTTTTGTTCCTGTTTGTGGGTGTTGCCTGAAATCCTGCTCCCGGCCCTTTATCTGTGAACACAGAACAGAATATTTCTTAAGCAATTCCACTTTATCCTCAGCTTCTACATGTTCCTCCTCTTCACCCTTGAGTCTGACAATACCACTTTTGCACTTCCTTCTCTCACTAACATCTGCAAAATGTCTTAGCCCCCAATTTTACTGTACTGGCTGTTTCTTCTTTTTTTTTTTTTTTTGTATCTTTCCTTTCCTGACTACTTTGCTAGCTTCTCTAAGTTTTTTCAAATATAAATGCTCGTCTTCCTCTCTCTCTGATATCTTGTATTTTAAAAAGGTTACCCTCTTTTTTTCTTCATCTTTTCAGCTACTTCTTTTGAGAACCATAGCAGTCTCCTTTAGCTTTTACATCTATTTACCTTTCGGTTTAGCCCATTGGTTTTCTACATCCCCCAGCTGTTCCCATCCCGCTAATGACTCTGTGATATTGTCCCTTCTTGGCAAAGTTAGTTTTCCTAACATCTAAGACCCTTTCTTTTGAATTGATTTTATCAGCCCTAGTCCTAATACTGAGACACATCATTTGGTGATCACTGGATGACTGGATGACATCTAAAACACTTTCCCTATTGTAAGCATCAAGTTCAGTATGGCCCTTTCACGTGTGGGTTCTATTACCATTTGCCAGAATAGTTCTCCCTTTGAGAACCCAGGATCTCCTTACTTCTAGACAGCACCGCAGCAAGGATTTGCCAATCAATATCTGACATGTAGAAATCACCTATCAGCAGCATTTCTCCTTTCATAGCAATACAGCACAGTTACTTACCTGTAACAGGTGATCCCTGGGAACAGCAGGAATAAGTCTTCACATATGGGTATCGTCGGTACCAACGGAGCCTGCGCGGGAACGCTCCCCAGCATCCAGAAAGAAAGCCTTTGGGAGCATCCCACAGCGCCTGCGCGCTGCCTTCCCACCTTTCCTAACCGCCTCTCTCCAGTTCGAGTTTTAAGCTGAGACAAAGAGAGAGAGAGAGGAAAGGAAAGATAGATAGAGAGATACAACTCCTAGGGGAGGTGGGTGGGTTGTGAAGACTTATTCCTGCTGTTCCCAGAGATCACCTGTTACAGGTAAGTAACTGTGCTATCTCCAGGAACAAGCAGGAATGAGTCTTCACATATGGGGACTCCCCAGCTAGAGATGCCAGGGAGATCTCCAAGGTTGTGAGTCCCTGAGAAGGGCTCTACCTCCCCCCATGGATCTCGGGCATCCAACCAGGGATGGGGGGTAGGAGTTGATTAGGTATGGAACAGGTGTTTGAGAACAGCCTGACCAAACAAGACATCCCGGCGGGAGTCCTTGTCCAAGCAGTAATGGGCTGTAAAGGTTTGAACCGAGGCCCAGGTGGCCGCTCGACAGATTTGGTCGATGGACACAGAGTTTAGATGAGCCATAGAGGCTGCCATGGCCCTCACATTGTGAGCTGTGACATGGCCCTCCAGAGAAAGGTTATTACTCTGGTAGGCGAAGGAAATACACTGAGCAATCCAATTGGACAGAGTTCTCTTAGAGACTGGAAGTCCTAAATGAGAGGGATCAAAAGCAACAAATAGTTGAGAGGACTTTCTATGTTGCTGTGTCCTTTGTAAGTAAAAAGCAAGTGCTCTCTTACAATCTAGGGTATGAAGATTCCTCTCTGCACGTGATGCATGAGGTCCTGGAAAAAAGACAGGTAAATACACCTCCTGGTTCAGATGAAAAGGTGAGACCACTTTAGGCATAAAGTGTGGATTAGTCCTGAGGACTACCTTGTCATGATGGAACCTTGTATAAGGAGGATTAGCCACCAAGGCTTGCAGCTCACTGATACGGCGAGCTGAGGTGACTGCAATGAAAAAAATAACCTTCCAGGAAAGGAATTTCAAGGAGGTAGTGGCTAAGGTTTCAAAGGGTGGCTTCATGAGCTGGCCAAGAACCAAATTCAAATCCCATGCCACTGGAGGTGGTCTAATGGGAGGTTTAGTTAAAAGAAGGCCTCTCATGAATCTTGCAATAAGAGGATGAGAGGAAATAGGATGTCCATTGAGAGGCTTAAGGGATGCTGCAATAGCACTCAAATGGACTCTTACTGAATTCGTTTTAAGGCCTGCATGGGATAAATGCAGTAAATACTCTAGTAAAGAATTCAGAGGTATTGCAAGAGGGTTAAGACCCTTCTCTGCACACCAAATGGTAAACCTTTTCCATTTAAAAGCATAGGAACGTCTAGTGGAAGGCTTTCTGGAAGCATGAAGGATATCCTTCACCTGCTTGGAAAGATGCAAATCTTGAAGGTCTAGGCCTTCAGCAACCAGGCCCTGAGATGAAGAGACTGGGGATTTGGGTGCCACAATGTTCCCTCCTCCTGGGACAGGAGGTCTGGAGCAGATCCCAAGTCCAGGGAGGGAGCTTGAGAGAGATGAAGAAGTAGAGGGTACCACACTTGGCGTGGCCAATGTGGAGCTATGAGGATCATAGACCCCTTGTCTCTCTGAAGCTTGAACAGTGTCTTGGAAATTAGGGGAATGGGTGGAAAGGCATAGAGGAAGTCTTGCCCCCAATGGAGGAGGAAGGCATCCCTGGCCTGAACTCCCTGACACGGAATCCTGGAACAGAACCGGGGAAGTTTGGCATTCCACGGACTTGCAAACAGGTCTATGTCCGGGGTTCCCCAAATTTGAAAGATCCTGGCTATGTGGTCCCCATGGAGGGAGCATTCGTGTGGAAGCAGAACTCGACTGAGTCTGTCTGCCCAAGAGTTTTGAACCCCTGGAAGATACACTGCCATGAGCTGAATTTGATGCTCTGGCGAAGGCCCACAATCTCAAAGCTTCGTTGCAAAGTGACAGAGAGCCAGTCCCGCCCTGCTTGTTCACGTAGAACATGGCTACTTGGTTGTCCTTGTGGATGAGGACTGTCTTGTAGCTGAGCAGGGTGTGGAAGACTCTGAGAGCTAGAAAAATTGCTCTGAGCTCCAAGAGGTTGATATGTAGAGATGTCTCCTGTGGAGACCAGATGCCCTGGGTGGAGAGATCTTGTAGATGAGCTCCCCAACCCCTTGGAGAGGCATCTGTTGTAAGGGTTGCTTGGGGTAGCAACTGTTGAAAAGGGGACTCCAGCAACAGATTCTGAGTGGACTTCCACCACTGGAGAGACCAAAAGAGGTGACTGGAGGTTGCTATTTTGTCTGACAGGCACCCTGATGCCTGGGTCCATTGGGTGGACAGAGTTCACTGAGCTTCTCGCATGTGCAGGCGAGCGTAAGGAACCACATGCACGGTGGATGCCATGTGGCCTAACAGTTGTAACATCTCTCGAGCAGTTAAATGGGACTTTAACTGAACTTGTGAGGCTAACTGCACCAATCGGAGGCAACGGGCTTGGGGAAGATAGGCCCTTGCAGTTGTGGTATCCAGCAAGGCCCCTATGAACTCTAATGACTGAGTAGGGGTGAGATGTGATTTGGGGATGTTTATTACCAGTCCCAAATACTGAAGAACACACCTTGTGCAGGCTAGGGAAGTCTGGGCCTCTGTCTGGGATGGAGCTCGGATGAGCCAGTCGTCCAGATATGGGAATACAAATATTCCTAGAGTGCGTAGAAATGAAGCTACCACTGCCATGCATTTTGTGAACACTCTTGGAGCAGAGGCCAGACCGAAAGGAAGCACTCTGTATTGGTAGTGCTTTCCCTGATAAAGGAACCGAAGGAACTTTCTGTGTGTTGGATGGATGAGGACATGGGTGTATGCATCCTTGAGATCTAGAGAACAAAGCCAATCCTGACTCTGAAGGTATGGAAGGAGAGCACCGAGAGAAATCATCTTGAATTTCTCCTTGCATAGAAACTTGTTCAATTCTCTGAGATCTAATATGGGTCTGTAGCCCCCTGTTTTCTTTGGGATAAGAAAATAGGGGGAGTAGAACCCTGAACCCTGTTGAAGAAGGGGTACTTCTTCTATTGCCCTTTGGATAAGAAGGGTAGCAATCTCCTGGCCCAGAAGGTCGAGGAGAGATGTTGGAGAATTGAACTGTCTCACCATGGTGTGAGGAGGAAGGTTTAAGAAATGAAGCTTGTACCCCTCCCTTATGATGGAGAGGGTCCATTGCTTTGCTGTGATTTGTTCCCATCTGGGAGCAAAGTAAGCTAACCTTCCTGGAATGGTGAGAGGCTCTGGTTCTTCTAGAGCCAGAAAGGCTAAGTTCTCTAGTTGTAAGTCAAAGGCCCTGAGGAGGCTGAGGCTGTTGGGTCATAGCAGTCCTTGCAGCCTTAGGCTTGGCTTGTTTAGGTTGTTGCTGACGCTTTGCAGCAAAACGACCTGCAGAAGATGCCTGGTGACCATAACCAGGATAATATTTCCCTTTTTTGGGAAAGAAAGCCTTTTTGAATAACCTTTTTCTAACAGGAGCAGAAGTAGACTTTGAAAGTCTATCTAAGGCAGAATTCTCAGCATCCATCTGAGTGGCCTTTGCTTGCCAATCCTTGCCAAAAAGGTTTTCACCTGTACAAGGAAGATTTCCTAATCCATCCTGGACCCAGGGTTCCAAATCAGAAGCATGTAACCAAGCAAATCTGCGTGCACCTATGGCAATAGCCGAGGCTCTGCTGGCACACTCAAAAGAGTCAAAGGCTGCACGGTTGGAAAATTTGGAAACATCCTGGGCATGTTTAAGCCAGGTGAGAAACTCCTCCCTTTTATCTTCTGAGACAAAAGGAGATAAAGTTTGCAGATGATCTGTCTCTGGTTCAGGGGCCACTGAAATAGAGAGGCCCCTGGCCACTTCCCTAATGAAGTCTCGAAAAGACAAGTCTTCTGGAGGAGACATTCTTCTTTTTGGAGAAGAGGGCTCCTGAGGAAGGAGTACCGATGCTTCGACAGAAGCCTCTGATTCATCAGAGTCTTCGGAGGAATCGAAGTATCGCCTGTCTGGATGCTCTTGCAGAGCCCGATACGCGTACCGAGTGGTATCGACATCGGGAGTGATCGGTACCGATTCGGTACCGATGGGCATCACAGAACAGGGTACCGCTGCAGTCGACACCGAAGCCGATGTCGATGCAATCGGTACCGGCACCGGAACCGATACTGGTGCCGGTGCCGGAACCGGTACCGACAACGGAGTTTGTTGCGGTACCAGAGGCGTCGCAGCTTGTATGAATGCCGTAATGGCATGCTGCATGGTCAGAATATTCTGATCCATCGACAGAACCAATGTCTGGATGTCGGTACCAGTGGAAACTACCGGTACCCCAGAACATGGCAACAGGTGATCGGTCGAGGCCATGCCATCGATGTCAACCTGTAACCCCATAGATGAAGCTTTGGAAGCCGGAGCTTCCCGCCGGGGTAATTTTGCCGGTGCAGGATCCTCGAGAGCAAGCCCAGAGGCATCTCGATACTTAGAGGGAGATCTACCCTTCGAGGACCGACTGGACTTATGCTTGGTTACCTGAGATCCATGGGAGGAAGAAGAAGCCCTGGAAGATGTCGATGCCACCGAAGCTGCATCAGAGGGAAACAGGGTACTGAGCTTGGCCGCTTGATTCTGTCGACCTCTTTTAGACATCATGGAACAGGACTCACAATCGGTGATGGAGTGGTCAGGGCCCAAACATTTTAGACACCAGTCATGGGTGTCGGTGATAGAAAGAGTACCGCTGCACTTCGTGCACTTTTTAAACCCGGAAACGGGCTTTTCCATGAGGAAAATTTTGCTAGGCCTAAGGCCCAAAAGGAAAAGTTGCTCAGAAGTGGGAAACGGTAGGGTTTTTTTTGTTTTTTTTTAAATGAAAGAAGAGAAGACCGGCAGTACCGGTCCGACGTCGAAGAAGGCAGACGCGCAACCAAAGAAATAAAGAAAAATAAAGAACTTCTTCAGCGGTGACAGGAACATGACCTGCTGGCTCCGCGGAAAAGAAGAACTGGAGAGAGGCAGTTAGGAAAGGCGGGAAGGCAGCGCGCAGGCGCTGTGGGATGCTCCCAAAGGCTTTCTTTCTGGACGCTGGGAAGCGTTCCCGCGCAGGCTCCGTCGGTACCGACGATACCCATATGTGAAGACTCATTCCTGCTTGTTCCTGGAGATTGTAAATGTCTTCAATTAAATCTGTGTTCACTTCTGCCTGTGAAGGAGGGCTGTGTATCACATCAATGCAAATGGGTGATCCATTTCCTCTTTCCACTTTAATCCATAGTGCCTCCTCCTTACCTTGTAAGCCCTGTAATTCGGTAACTTTAATATTATTTTATTACATATCATGCCACTCCTCCTCCACTTCTTCCTACCTGTCCTTCCTGAATAAAGTATAGCCCAGTATAATTACATCCCAGTCATGGTTGTCCATGAACCATGTCTCCATAACTGCCACTAAATCCAAAGTCAGCCTCTTGCCTTAAAGCCTCAACATCTGGGATTTTATTCTCCATATTATGGGGATTTATACACACCGCTTTACAGATGTCACCCCTTTAATCCATTTCTACAGAGGTATTTAATGTTTTACTTACCTGGGGGCTTTCTTCACCCATCCCCAACAAAGCTAGTTTAAAGCCCCCTTCAGTAGGTTAGTCTTCTTGGACAGATACTTTGCAGTCCTTGGTCATCTCATGGTCCAGGAAACCAAAATGCTCCCGATGACAAAATCCATGTATCTCCATGATTTGAGCTTCTCTGCCTCGGCCTTTATCTTCAACAGGGACAATTGAAGAGAGCACTATTTGTGCACCTATCTGCTTTTCCCTCTGTCCAAGAGCCATGAAGTCACTTTTGCTATGCACGGAGGGATACCTAGCAGTATAATTTGTGCTAACATGGATGAGCAACATTGGATAATACTCAGTAGGCTTCATGACTCTCAGCAAACTCTCTGTAACATCTCGGATTTTGGCACCTGGCAGACAGCACACCTCTCTAGACATAAAGTCTGGTAGACAGATGGATGCCTCAGAATCCCTCGGAAGAGTCACCAATCACCACTAGTGTTCGCTTCCTTGCAGTCACCAATTCTGAAACGTTTGGGTGCTTGAGCACTGGTTCTTCCCTTTCCTGGGATGCTTTCACCTCCTCCACTTCCAGGCCAGCAGCTGCAGTGTGGGCAAAGAGCCTAGATGCACGGATGGTAGCTTGCAATGATGCTCATGTGTTGGCCAGGGGATCTACAGGGGACAGGGACAGTATGTGGGCAGTAATGGAGAAGTGTGCCATGGGTGACAGTGGGTGCCAGCAGCAATGAGGGGAGAGAGCAGGTCCAGTTACCCAAAGAAAGGCATTAAAAGAGGAGGAGTAGGATGCATGACAGGGTCCAAGAGGCAGAACGTGTCACCAGCTAAGCTACATATCTGTATCCTCTTCATGGATGCGTTCACCTACTCAGAGTCCTGGAGGCCTGCAAGGCCTAGTTTTGAGCCATGCAGAGATTCCAGCCCAGACTGCTATAGCAGATAAGGCGAAAGATGCAGCAAAAGCATGATGAGTGACTATGCAGAGAATGAGGCCTCACAAGCTGCAGCTGTGTCCCCAGTACAAGGGCTAAAGGCCAAATATGTGTGATGTGTTGCAGGCAGAGATATGCGGGGTAAACTCATGGGAAAGTGTGCCCTTGGGAGGGAGGGGATGGGGGGCAGGGCTGTCACATGCCAAAAAGAGAAATGGGGGGGGGGCAGAAATGTACCAGGCCGAGCCTTCCCCTCTTCACTGAAAGAATCAGTGGCAGGGGGAGGCGGCATGGCTGGGTCTTCTGCCTGGGGTAGCAGAAACTCTTGGGCTGGCCCTGAAGAAAAGGATTAATAGAACCAATTCCACTCAATTTGATTATTTAAACCTGAAGGATACACTGTCAGCCAATTAAAAATAAAACGCTGCTCCCATTGACACAAGTACTTAACATAATCCTCTACCAGCATCTCTTCCATCTGTTTGATGATAAAATACCGAAATCCTCACAAGTATGACACGCTTCAATCTAATGGCCAAGTACCTGAAGGAAGAGTTGGTAGGGTGGGAGGGGATAAGGGAAGTGGAATTGCAATGGGCTAAACTAAAGGAGGCAATAAAAGCTGCAACAGATACATATGAAAGGAAAGTAAATAACAACAAGAGTTTGGAAAAGGAAACCTATTTGGTTTTCCAAAGAAGTGGCTTCACAAATAAAGGCAAAAAACACAGCTTTCACAAAATTCAGAAGCTCGCAAACAGAGGAACACAGACAAGAATACAAGATCAAACTAAATGAGACAAAAAGAGAAATAAGGATGGCAAAATCAAAGACAGAAGAAAAGATGGCTAAAGATGTGAAGTGTGACGACAAAACATTTTTCAGGTATATTCGGGAGAGGAGGAAAATCAGAGGTGGAATTGCAGGACTCAAAAGTGCTGGGAATGGATTCATGGAAAGTGACATTGAAAAACGAAAATGCTAAACAAATACTTTTGTTTTCACTAGAGAAAATCCTGGAGAAGGACCACCTGTGATTGACAAATATACAAATGGGAATGGAGTAGATACCACTCCATTCACAAAAAATGATGTGTTAGAACAGCTTGCAAAACTGAAAGTGGACAACTGAAATGGAACCAGATGGGAAACATCCCAGGATAATGAAAGAGCTCATAGAGGTTTTTGCAGGGCCTTTAAAAGATGTTTTTAATAGAGTCTTGGAAACAGGAGAAGTTCCACAGGACTGGAGAAGACCTAGAGAAGAGGTTTCCTTTTCCTCTTGTTTTTCACTTAGAATCCTAAGTGAAAAATTCAGGCAGTATGTGGATATGCATTTAAACTAGGAAAAGGGGGTGATGGATGTGGAAGGTCAAGATCTGCACGCCACCCCCTGCAAAAGCAGAATAACATCAGAAACAGCCACACTTTTAAACCACACATCAAAAACAAGTGGGAAGATGTGGGCAGAACAAAATCAATACAAAATACACACAAGCCAGGTAAATGCTGGAAAGCAATGAGCACAAATGCTCGAAGCTTAGCCAACAAAGTTCCAGACCTGGAAGCCAAAATGGTGGAAATGGATTTGGACATTGTGGCCATTACAGAAACATGGTTTAATGAATCGCATGATTGGGATACAGACATAGCTGGCTATAATCTATTCAGAAGAGACAGAGAAAATGGAAAAGGAGGAGGAGTAGCCTTGTATGTCAAAAGCAATATTAAAGCTACTGAAATGCAGGGGGCATGGGGAAAAGAAGAAGCGCTCTGGATTGCAATGGAAAGAGGAGATGACACTGTCATCCATACTGCTGTAGTCTACAGACCTCCGACTCAAATTAAAGAGATAGATAACGAATTGATTATAGATATTGCCAAGATAGCCACAAAGGGGGAAGCGATCATTTTGGGTGACTTTAATCTACCTGATGTGGATTGGATTACTCCTTCTGTACATCTGGAAAGAAGCAAAAAAACTGTAGATGTTCTCGAAGATGCATTACTTAGACAAGTGGTCATGGAACCAACCAGGGAAAGCTCAATGCTGGATTTAGTGCTCACTAATGGTGATAGCGTGTCGAATGTCTGCGTGAGTGCCCCTGTGAGCAACAGCAATCATCACACAGTGTGGTTTGAGATAAAAGCCAAGGTACAGGCCAAACATAGCAAGCTCAAAGTCCTAAACTTCAAAAACACTGACTTCAATAAAATGGCCAAGTACCTAAAGGAGGAGATGACAGGGTGGAAGTAGATAAGGGAAGTGGAATTGCAATGGGCTAAACTAAAGGTGGCAATAAAAGGGGCAACAGACAAATATGTAAGAAAAGTAAATAAAAACAAGAGGAGAAGGAAACCTATTTGGTTTTCTAAAGAAGTGGCTGCTCAAATAAAGACAAAAAACAGCTTTCACAAAATTCAAAAGCTTGCAAACAGAAGAATACAGGATCAAACTCAAAAAGTCAAAAAGAGAAATAAGGATAGCAAAATCAAAGGCAGAGGAAAAGATGGCTAAAGATGTTAAGGGTGGCGACAAAACTTTCTTCAGGTATATTCGGTAAAGGAAGAAGATCAGAGTTGGAATTGCAGGACTCAGAAGTACTGGGAAAGGACTCGTGGAAAGTGACATAGAAAAAGCGAAATTGCTAAACAAATACTTCTGCTCTGTTTTTACTAAAGAAAATCCTGGAGATGGACCAGCTGTGACTCCCAAATATAAAAATGGGAATGAAGTAGATACCACACCATTCACAGAAGATGAGGTGTTGGAACAACTTGCTAAACTGAAAGTGGACAAAGCCATTGGACCGGATGGGCTACATCCCAGGATACTGAAAGAGCTCAGAGAGGTTCTTGCAGGGCCATTAAAGGATGTATTCAACAGATCCTTGGAAACAGGAGAGGTACCTCAGGACTGGAGAATGGCTGATGTCGTACCTCTACACAAAAGTGGTGACAGGGAAGAAGTGTCAAACTACAGACCCGTGAGCCTTATCTCGGTGGTGGGAAAAGTAATGGAGGCGCTCCTGAAAGAGCGAATAGTGAACTTTCTCAAAACCAACAGGTTGCAAGATCCAAGGCAACATGGTTTTACTGAAGGACAGTCTTACCAAACAAATCTGATTGAGTTCTTTGACTGGGTGACCAAGGAACTAGATCAGGGGCATGTGATGGAAGTCATCTACCTGGATTTCAGCAAAGCCTTTGATACTGTTCCTCATAGGAGGCTTGTCAATAAACTCAGTAGCTTGGGGATGGGTCCCAAGATGGTAAACTGGATTAGAAATTGGTTGACTGACAGACGACAGGTGATGGTACATGGAGCTCACTCGGATGAAAGGAAGGTGATTAGCAGGGTGCCCCAGGGTTCGGTCCTGGGCCTGGCACTGTTCAATGTATTTGTGAGTGCTATTGCTGAAGGACTGAATGGAAAAGTCTGTCTTTTTGCAGATGACACAAAAATTTGCAACAGAGTGGACTCCCCCGAGGAAGTGGATAACATGAGGAAAGATCTACAAAAGCTGGAAGAATGGTCTAATGCTTGGCAATTACGATTTAATGCGAAAAAGTGCAGTGTCATGCACTTAGGTAGCAGAAATCCAAAGGAAATGTATGCAATAGGGGGCGAGAGGTTGGTGTGCATGGTTCAGGAGAAAGACCTTGGTGTGATTATCTCTGATGATCTCAAGGTGGCAAAACAGTGCGACAAGGTGGTGGCAAAAGCCAGGAGGATGTTGGGCTGCATACAAAGAGGGATTACCAGCAGAAAGGAAGAGGTAGTTATGCCAATGTACAGGTCGCTGATGAGGCCTCACTTGGAATACTGTGTTCAGTTTTGGAGACCATATCTTGCAAAAGATGTAAAAGGACTGGAAACTGTTCAGAGGAAGGCAGCCAAAATGATTTGGAGCCTGCATAAGAAACCTTATGAGAAGAGACTTGAAGACCTAAATATGTACACTTTGGAGGAGAGGAGGGATAGGGGAGATATGATTCAGACCTTTAAATACTTAAAGAGGAACGATGAACAAACAAATCTCTTCCAAAGACAGGGAAGCTGCAAAACTAGAGGGCATAACATGAAGCTGCAAGGTGGAAAATTGAAAGGCAATGTCAGGAAATATTTTTTCACTGAAAGGGTGGTGGATGCTTGGAATGCTCTCCCGATGGAAGTGGTGGGGGCAAACACAGTGACGGAATTCAAAACAGCATGGGACAAGCACAGCGGATCCCTTTACAGCAACAGGATAAAAACAAAATAAACTGAACCATCTAATTTCTCAACAAATAGGGATGTCCTACATGGAGTGGTGGGTCCACCCCTAAACAAAGACATTGGGAGGGGTGGCCTGCACAGAGCGACAGGTGCACCTACTCTTACCATATTGCTGGGCAGACTGGATGGACCATGCTGGTCTTTATCTGCCATCATTTACTATGTTACTATGTTACCTCTCCAGAAAAGTGGTAATAGGGAAGAAGTGGCAAACTACAGGCCAGTAAGCCTTTCCTCGGTGGTGGGAAAACTAATGGAGGTGCTCCTGAAAGAGAGAATAGTGCACTTTCTTGAAACCAATATGTTGCATGATTCGAGACAACATGGTTTTACCAAAGGACAATCATACCAAAAAAATCTGATTGAGTTCTTTGACTGAGTGACCAGAGAACTAGATGAAGGGCATGCAATGGATGTGATCTACCTAGATTTCAGCAAAGCCATTAATACTGTTCCTCATAGGAGACTTATTAATAAACTTACCAGCCTGTGGATGGGTCCCAAGGTAGTGAAATGGATCAGAAATTGGTTGACTGACAGATGATGGAAGGTGATGGTAAACGGAACTCACTCAGACGAAAGGAAGGTGGTTAGTGGCGTGCCCCAGGGATCAATACTGCTCAATGTATTTGTGAGTGATATTGCTGAAGGACTGAATAGAAAAGTCTGTCTTTTTGCAGATGACATGAAAATTTGCAACACCTTGGACTCCCTGAGGGAGTGGATAACATGTGGAAAGATCTACAAAAGCTGGAAGAATGTTCTAATGCTTGGCAGTTAAGATTTAATGTGGAGAAATGCAGTGTCATGCACTTGGGAAGCAGAAATCCAAGGGAATTGTATGTGATAGGGGGCGAGAGGTTGGTGTGCACGGACCAGGAGCAGGACCTCGGAGTGATTGTTCCTGACTATCTCAAGGTGGTGAAACAGTGTGCCAAAGCCAAAGCTAGAATGATTCTGGGTTGCATATAGAAAGGAATTATCAGCAGAAAAGAAGAGGTACTAATGCCACTGTACAAGTCGCTGGTGAGGCCTCACTTGGAATGTTGTATTCAGTTTTGGAGACCATATCTCACAAAGGATATAAAAAGGCTGGAAGTGGTTCAGAGGAAGGCAACCAAAATGATTTGGAGCCTGCGCCAGAAGATGTATGAAAAGAGACTCCAGTATCTAAATATATATACTCTAGAGTAGAGTAGGGACAGGGGAGATATAATTCAGACCTCTTCCAAGTATTTAAAGAGTATTAATGGACAAATAGACCTCTTCCAAAGACGGGGAAGCTGTAATACTAGAGGCATAACAAAAAAGCTGCAAGGGGGTTAACTGAAAGACAACGTCAGGAAATACTTTTTCACTGAAAGGGTGGTGGATGCTTGGAATGCCCTCTTGATGGACGTGGTTGGGGCAAATACAGTGACATAATTCAAAATAGCATGGGACGGACACAGTGGATCCCTTTAAAGAAACAGGATAACATCAAAATAAATCCATCTCTGATATCTTAACAAGTAGAGGTGACCTGCATGGAGCTATAGGTACACCCCTAAACAAAGGCATGGGGAGGGGTGACCTGCATGGAGTGGCGGGTGCACCTACTCTTTCCACCTTGTTGGGTAGACTAGATGGACCATGTTGGTCTTTATCTGCTGTCATATACTATGTTACTGATTCTATATAGAGTGAACATTATAAATCTCTATTCTAAAGGACTTACATGCATGATTTTGGTGGTTGCTATTCTGCAAGCATGTTCCTAGGTCCCATTGCATGTATGTTCAGTTGGGTTTGCATGGGGGCATAGCTTAGGCAGAACATAGGCAGGGCCTAAATATATGCATGTAAGTTATAGAATGCTAAGACTTACGCACATCATTGTGCCAATCTAGGCTCGGGCAGTAACACCTGCTCTAGAGGTGTAATTGCTCGTGCCATGACTTGACTCAGGCATCCGTATGCCCCTATTCCATAAAGTAAAGCCCACCCATACATTATTCTATACAATAGGCCCCAAATATGTGCACAGCAATATGATTTGAACATAAGAACATAAGATATGCCATACTGGGTCAGACCAAGGTCCATCAAGCCCAGTATTCTGTTTCCAACAGTGGCCAATCTAGGTCATATGTACCTAGCAGTTTCCCCAAGAGACAAAAGTTCCACAATGCTTGTACTGGGTCAAGCATTGATATCTTCGGTCACTTCTTAATAATGGTTTATGGACCTTTCCTCCAGGAACTTGTCCAAACCTTTTTTAAACCCAGCTACACTAACAGCCTTTACTACATCCTCCGGTAACAAATTCCAGAGTTTGATTACACGTTGAGTAAAAAAATATTTTCTTTTATTAGTCTTAAATAGTTTACCCTGTAGCTTCATTGCATGTCCCCTAGTCTTTCTATATTCTGATAAGGTAAACAATCGATCTACGTTTACCCGTTCCACTCCGTTCATTAATTTATAGACTTCTATCATATCTCCCCTCAGCCGTCTCTTTTCCAGGTTAAAGAGCCCTAACCTTTTTAGCCTTTCTTCACAGGAGTATCCTTCCATCCCCTTTACCATTTTGGTGGCTCTTCTCTGTACCTTTTCTAAAATCGCTATATCCTTTTAAGATACGGCGACCAGAATTGCACACAATATTCAAGGTGCGGTCTCACCATGGAACGAT
This sequence comes from Ichthyophis bannanicus, assembly GCA_033557465.1. Classification (NCBI taxonomy): domain Eukaryota; kingdom Metazoa; phylum Chordata; class Amphibia; order Gymnophiona; family Ichthyophiidae; genus Ichthyophis; species Ichthyophis bannanicus. The sequence goes on from CM066036.1 coordinate 400,059,008, forward strand.
ATAGAGGCATTATAATATCTTTTGTTTTATTTTCCATTCCTTTCCTTATCATACCTAGCATTCTATTTGCTCTCTTGGCCGCCGCTGCACACTGGGCCGAGGGTTTTAACATGGTATCCACAATGACGCCTAAATCTTTTTCCTGGGTGGTGGTTCCTAATGTGGAACCTTGCATCGTGTAACCATAGCTTGGGTTGTTCTTCCCTTGGTACATAACCTTGCACTTGTCCACATTAAATTTTATCTGCCATTTTGATGCCCAGTCTTCCAATTTATCAAGATCCTCTTGCAATTTTTCACAATCCTCTTGGGTTTTAACAACTTTAAATAGTTTTGTGTCATCTGCAAATTTGATAACCTCACTCGTTATTCCACTTTCCAGGTCATTTATGAATATGTCAAAAAGCAGCGGACCCAGCACAGATCCCTGGGGTACACCACTATTCACCTTTCTCCATTGGGAAAATTGGCCATTTAGCCCTACCCTCTGCTTTCTATCTTTTAACCAGTTCCTGATCCACAATAGTACACTGCCTCCTATCCCATGACTCTTTAGTTTTGCCAAAAGTCTCTCATGAGGGACCTTGTCAAAGGCTTTCTGAAAGTCCAGATACACAATATCAACCGACTCGCCTTTGTCCATCTGTTTATTCACTCCTTCAAAAAAACATAACAGATTAGTAAGACAAGATCTTCCTTGTCTAAAGTCATGTTGGCTGTCTCCCATTAGGTTTTGACTATCTACATGCTGAGTAATTTTATTCTTTATGATGGTTTCTACCATTTTTCCCGGTACTGACGTCAGGCTCACCGGTCTGTAGTTTCCCGGATCACCCCTGGAACCCTTTTTAAAAATTGGTGTTACATTGGCAATCCTCCAATCTTCAGGTATTAGAGATGATTTTAATGATAATTCACAGATTACTGATAGCAGTTCTGCAATCTCATATTTCAGTTCTTTCAACACCCTTGGATGTATACCATCCGGCCCAGGTGATTTGCTACTCTTTAGTTTATCTAATAGTTGTAAGACATCTTCCCGATGTATCGATATTTCCTTCAATTCTTCCGCACCTTTAAATACCACTTCAGTCATGGGTAACATCCCTACATCTTCCTCAGTAAAGACCGAAGCAAAAAATTCATTCAGTCTCTCTGCTATCGCCTTGTTGCCTCTTAGTGCTCCTTTAACCCCTTTATCAATGGACCAACTGACTCTCTCACAGGTTTTTTGCTACGAATGTACTTGAAAAGGTCTTTATTTCGCGTTTTTGCTTCCGCAGCAAGCTTCTTCTCAAATTCTCTCTTTGCCTGCCTTATCAATGCCTTGCATTTGACTTGCCAGTGCTTGTGCTGTTTCCAGGTTTCGTCATTTGGCTCTTTTTTCCATTTCCTGAAAGATGCTTTTTTGGCAACAACAGCCTCTCTGACCTCACCTTTAAACCATGCTGGCAGTTTTTTTGGACTTCCTTCCACTTTTCTTAAAGCGTGGAATACAGCTGGTCTGGGCTTCCAAGATAGTATTTTTCAACAACACCCAAGCTTGATGTACATCTTTAACCTTCGCAACTGCTCCTTTTAGTTTTTTCTTAACTGTTTTCCTCATTTTATCATAGTCTCCCTTTCGAAAGTGCAAGAGATTATAAAATTATTCTCATAATGCTTTACAATAATCTAATGTACTCCCTATCATTACCTGCATTACTGTCTTCAAGGCTGAATCTTCCCAATATGGACAAAGTTTAATATAAATTTTAACCTGCCAACCCCTCTTGTGATATCTGCTTCTCCCTTTTTATTCCCTCTCTCCTAGATTACTCTTAAAGACCTAACCACCTTCTCACAGGGAATCTCAATTCCCTGTACTGCTGGTCTCACCTTCAACTCTTCTCTCAGCAAATCTCTAAAACAAAGGACATGGGTTTTTTCCCTCCTACCCCCTTCCATACCAACCCACTCTCTATGAAACTTTCAACATATTGAATAACATGGGAGCTAGGTGCAGATAGCCCAGGTTAACTGTTAGTCTGGCTTAGTAGACATATCCCATATTTTCTGTCCATTAGCAATAAAAGCTGCATGTCATTTGCATATGCATACAAAGATAGACCACAAGTCCTTGCAATTTTTCCCAATAGGCACCTATAAATTTAAACAAAAGGGAAGAAAGTGGTGACCTTTGCAGTACAGCTCATTTCCATGTTTAGACCAGTCACCATTGAATTTCATTCTAAAGTTATAATCTTCAAAAAAAGACTTAATCCATTGTAACACTACTCCTCTCATATCTATTAACTAGGTCACATATGAGATCTATCAATATCACCATCATTGCAATGCCTTTGTCCAATCAGTAATAGACTTTGTTCATCATTGCTAGTAAAGGTTTCTGTTCCGCTTCTCTGAAAGCCCACATGACCCAGATCAAGCAATGATCATATCTGCATTGCCCCTACCATATGATGTATATCCAGTGTGGGGGTAAACTGGGGGGATGAGACATGCTGCTGCAAATGGCTTAGTGTGCCTTAGGAGAAAGGATGCACAGCTTGAAGTTATAAGCTAAAGGCCTATGTCCAGAGGTGAAGTGCCCTGGGAAGAAGAAGACCTACAACTTGTGTGCTTCTAAAGCAGTTTGGTGCTTAACCAAAGGGAACAGTTTGAGATTTATTCCAATCAGAAATTTCCCCACTGAGGAAGAGAAAGCATGGAAATGCATTTTTGTAGATTGACTACAGGAGAGAAAAAAAGGCTGCAGGGAAGGATCTCAAGGAAGCCAAGTGACCCAGAAAGAGAGAGGGAGTCCTAGTCCAGAGGAGAGAATTAATTTCAACCTTAGAACTTAGGGGCATGTTTACTAAAAACCGCTAATTTGCGCGCCGCAAAATAGCGCACTAAAAGCGGTACTTAAGAGCGCTTAAATGCCCCGCAATCGTGCGTGTCACCCCCGCACAGGTGCGCGGCACAATAACGGGCCCCGCATAAGTACGGGCCCGCAAATGTCCGATAGAGGCGTGGAAAGGCTAACGGAGGGCGGAGGAAGGCCCCAGAGGGGCGGAGAGAAGGGGTTAATGGGCGGGGAAGGGGAGGGGAGATGCGCCCCGCACATTATCGGTGCTGAATTTCCAAAAAAAAATAGCGCGAGTGAATCACTCGCTGTAGAATGCATTTAAAGGGAAGAGAAACCATTTCCGTCAGCAATGTACAGCAAAACCGGTGAAACCTGAAAAACGTGAGCAGTGTGATACATGTGCACAGCCCAAAAGTGGAAATAAAAATAGAAAAGGACCACAACAAAAATTGTAAAAATAGGAAGTCAGCTGGGGAACAGTTATAGTAATGGGCAAAACCAACAAACACACCCAGGAAAGCTCCAGCAAAAAGAAATGTTTTTTGGAAAGGTGTACGGAGCGGAGACTCTTCCAAAAACATTTCCTTTTTGTTGGAGCTTTCCTGGGAGTGTCTTCTATGGTTGCCCATTAATATCACTGTTGCCCAGCGTGACGATATTGTGTCCCCCATTTGCCGTGGTCATTTCCGGGGTTTATGTGCACGTTTGTCACCAGACAGGGTGCATGTGCCCACAGTAAAAATGCGTACAGCAGGGTTTGTGACTCCATCCTGCCAGGTTTACTACCTCCAGGGGCTGCACTGTCTCTGTGGCCATAGTGTGGTGCAGCGGACAGAGCCATTACCTCGAGGGCCAGAGGTTCAAATCCCAGCTGGGGCACTTGCCAGCCCAGTCCCTATATTTTACCCACCACTAAACAAAGATAGCGCAGACACCCCTGTATTGCAGGGAACATAAGCATGGGGGAAACACCCATATTTTACCCAACACCGCACACACACCACAACAATGGGCATTACCTACAGCCAAGTCCCCCAAATGCAGTCCCGTACTGCCACATTGCAATCAGGTCATCTTCTTTTTCTGAGAGAAGCTCATGCCAGCATGTTGGCAGACGAGTACATGTGGTGCAGGGGGCAGTGGCTGCTAGCCACAGAAGACAGAGGCCTAGCCATGTGCAGGCTGGCACAGTCCACTGCAACAGACAGGCCCTGCCGGATCCACAGGCATGGACGTTCCAGGGAATCCAGCCAATCTGTGGCTACACAGTGGTGCAGTGCACACAGACAGTGCATGCAAGAACAGAAGGTCACAGGTTCAAAGCCCAGCTGGGGCTACCGCCAATCCTGCCCACATATTTTTCCCACAACTACACAGTGATAGTAAGGACAAACCTTTTGTGGCGAGGACATATGCAATGGTACTACGTCTATCTTTTACCCCACTGAGCACAGACACCAGTACCTAGAGCACAATCTCCCAAATGCAGTCCTGGTGGGCCACACACCAGTCAGGTTCCATGTTGCCACTCATACAAATGCCTGTGCTGTATATCTATGCACCACCCCCATGGCATGTAGATGTAGCTCATGCATATTCATGAGGAACAGCAGGAAAACCCGAACAGTGTGATGGAAACCTGGACTGGAGTTGGGAATCTCTGCTGTAAAGCAGCAGCCAACAGGGCCAGACACACCCACACACACACCCACAGGCCCCATTGGCCAATGTCTTCTGGAGAGGCAGAACATTAGACCCTGCGTGCATCTCCCAATACTAGCACCTGCATACCTTAGCAATGTCACCCTACACCTGAGGTATACGGTACACAACTCTGAGACGCTTGCTAGGAGTACTGGCAGATAGATATCCATACGTTACACACATACTGCTAGCTGACCCCATCCGAACAATCTGTTCGGTGTTTGCGGTGCGTGCTCCAGCCCTTGCCTCTGACGGTGTTTACCACCCTGGGGAGTGACCCCCGGCAGTACTGCGTAGCATATCCATGCCTTGCCATGCCCAGCACCGGTTTGGTGGGCAAGGCTAATTACCTCCTCAATAGTAGCACCATGATGGCATAGGTGTGGAATTGTGTGTCTGTCTATACAGTGGGTGTTGGCTGCAAGCCCCTTCCACAGCCCACACTGCCAACACTGTTGCCAGTATTGGCCTGCCAATGTGCATAATGAGTAGCAAGGGACCATGGGTATATCTCAGACAGAGTGGACTGACCAGGATGCAGCTGCACAGGGCATAGGGCACTGGCAGGGGCATGGTAGTGCCCGGCCACCACCTACACAGACAGGGTGACCTCTGTATGTGCTGCTGGGAGATCACTCTCACCCTGAGTGTGTAGTGACGGCAGCATGGCTAGGCACCCCCATAGTGCTATATTATGAATCTCCCATGTGATATGTATGGGTGTCCTGTGGGGGCCTCTTCATGGACTTATCTGCCTGTGTGTGCTGCCACCCCAGTTGTGGGTGCATGTATGTCCATTAGGAACAGCCAGCAGACTGTTCACAGCTGGTATGTGTTGTGATGGAGTGCCTTGCAGGGTGCAGTGGCTGATGGCTTGCTGTAGGTGAATATCAGACAGTGGTGGGGTGCATCTGTGAATATCCAGGCCTAATGTCTGTCTGATATTGTGTTATAGGATGTATGTGGAGCTGTAGGGTGTCTGTTCCCTAGCAGGACTGGGGTTGATGGTCCACTGTGCTGGCATCAATGCAGGGGAGGGATCTGTTGAGGGGAAGCCCTATTTTATCCACCTGGGGGTCCATGTGGGGCAGGGCCCACTAACTGAGCCAGACAAAGATCTCCAAGATGTTTAGGCAGCACCTACCTATTCCACAGGTTATTGCTGCTTTGGAGCTCTGTCATGGCCACATTCAGCCATGGCTGGTGTTGTGGACCTGGTCCTGGGCACAACATCTCACACTCAGGGTGAGCACAGTAACCGCACAATGTGATGGTGTTTAGCTACTCTTTGCCGTTTGTCCACCCACTCAGGACACCCTATCAGGCCGAGGTGCTGTGTGGGTGCACACGGACACTTCCCCCTACCAGGCCGGGGAGCTTTAGGGGTGCATTTCCCATCCTGTGTTCAATCGTGGACAGCTGATTTGCATGTGCAGTGCATCATGGGTACGGGTGGTTCACAACAGCAGACTGTCAGTGAGGTGACGTACAGGCTATCTGCAGCCAGCCAGGGGCTGCTTACAGCTGTAGCCCAATGGTTATGTCACTGCCTGTGCAGCTAGATGTCATGGGTTCAAACCCACAGTGGGGTTCTGTGATAGGGGTGTCCAAAGAGTTATTTTAATTTACTGTACATATGTTGCTGCCAGCAATAACACCCTCAGCGTACTGTACCCATAAGGTGCCTCTGAGGGTGCTTTATGGGGCGCCATATAGGGCACGTTATGGTTGCCAGCCATATAGGGTGCACTATACATTATCCTGTGTCGCAACATACATGCTGCCCTATAGGGGACATTCTAGGGTGCCTTGGCGGACGGTGCACTGTAACATGTGCCTTATGGGCCGCCTTATATTAATATGCTGTGCGTTTGCTAGTAGTTATCACAAAATAAAATTAAAAAGCCTCCTACAGCACTCCACAACATACTGCCTCAGCTAGCCTTTTTCACTGGCCATTGTGAGGGATTGAACCCCTGGTCCCTGCACCATTGCTCAGTGTCTTCACCATTGTGCTGTGGCTCTGGTCCTGTGTTTGTGCAGCAGCGCGCAGCCTTGTAGCCATCGGCGCGCCGTCTTGTGGCGCACAAAATTAACAGCGCGCCGCCATCTGCCGCCCACAATGAACAGTGCGCCGCCTCATGCCGTATAAAAAAAGAGTGCACCGCCTTCTGCCGCCCATAATCAATATGCCTCCTACACCACTTTTGCCCATAAAAGTTGGCACCTCAGCTGGTCTTTTTTGTTGAGCACAATGGGGGTTTGAACCCATGGCCCCTGCACCATAGGTCAGTGTCTTCACCATTGTACTACGGCTCTGTTGTTTGGTTATGCAGCATCGCCCCACTTAGCCTTCCCACGCGCTAATATGGGCCCCGCACATTAGCGCGACGCACACACGTACGGTCGGTTTTTTTTCTTTTTTCTGCCTGAACCGCCCACTCCTTATATGGCACACGCACACTAACGGGGACCCGCACAGCAACGGAGTTTAGTAAACATACCCCTTAGTGTCTCAACTTTCTATGTTTCATCTACCTTTGGTTTTGAATGGCCATGAATACTCAGATAAACTGAAATTACATTTTTTGATCCACCCAATAAAGAATATTTTTATTCAACAGACTTGACTTCTGGGGCAGCATTCACCTTTATGGGAGTGAGTGGCAGCCTTCCTGGAAGAAATGTTGAGAGAAATGAGGTTTGGGTGAGTAACCATCGACTGAGTTAGGGTTTTAAAGAATTCTTGCCCCCCCCCAACTCTTCAGTACCCACAACTAGAGCTGAGGAGAGGTCTTCTACTCCACCCTCCCCTTTTTGCAATCCCTGGAGCCAAAACCCATGGTCCGTCCTGGAGACCAAGGACAACTATATCACCTGATCAGATGCCTCAGTATACTACCATAGCTAATATAGAATCATAGAAATGTAGAAAACAGCAGATAAAGACCATACAGCCAATCCCGTCTACCCATCCCTGAGAACTATTAAGTTCTACAATCCCTTCATCTCCCTCATAAATCCTCTGTATTTGCTCCATGCTTTCCTAAATTCAGATAGAGGTCTTGTCACCACTACCTCTACTGGGAGACTGTTCCACATATCCACCTCCTTTTTCCATTAAAAAAATATTTCCTAAGATTACTCCTGAGTCTATCTCCTTTCATCTTCACTTTATCCCCTTTCACCTGCAAATCTAGACTAAATGAATAAATCAGATTTGGAGAGAAAATTTGCAATAGGACCAAACCCTATTTCAAAAATCTTATTAATGCAAAGAAAACCAAATATGTGTTAACATAAATTCATAGAAATTACTTATAAAGTCATACTGGTTTCAGATCCTGTTTGTGCCTTCTAATTTATCATCATATGATGGATGTTCTATCTTCCCTGGGGCACTGCTGAAAACAGAATGCACAGGCAGAAGGACATACAATACCTGCAGTAAGGTATAAAAACCACATCTCGTTTAGAAAGAAAGAGCAGGTAGAAGACATATACACTGCAGGTGAGTGTATGAATCGCAGGTTTGCTCTGTCTGTGTGTCCCTATTTATATTTGCTCTTTTTCTCCTTCTCTCTGCCATCTTTAGCACGTTCTCTGTTTGTTATCTCTTTCTCTTATCTCGTCCTTCACTATGGGACCAATGCAGAAATGTTATCATACCTTTTGTGCATAGGTAGTGCAACATTTTTTATGCATAGATGTCGTACTGCAATGCAGAAAGGGATCGGTGCGAACGTAATCACTGTGCAGAAACCAGCTCCAAATCTAGCACACAGCCTATGTAAATCTATTGAAATTATATGATAATCAAGCAAATAGCTATTTCACTGGGATGCAGAGAAGTGCGCAGAACTTAACGCCAGAACATTAACGCCTTCTTGAAGAAGACATAAGGGGCCTGTGATTAGTGCCAAGGAAGAATTTCTCTGTTTCATGAGTTGTCAACCCCCTGTTGTATTTTCTGGGCTTTGCTGAAATAAGTTCTTTAAAAAAAAAGACAGGGGAACTTTGCTGGAATGAATGTATGTGAATATGATGGAATCCTATGTGGCACATGACAGCAACCATTCTGTTCAGAAAATTGCTCAGAATATTATATTTGTTCAAAGACACCCATATTATTGATTGTAGGATAAGGCGGTATAGAAATACTGTTAAATAAATAAATAAATAAATAAATATTCAGAGTAAAACTTCTGAGCAGAAATAGGTGGCGTGTAGAATTCTAACATATGTGTATAAGTGCCTTTTTGTATTCAGGATCTAGGCGCTGCTAAGACAGATGCTTGTGCGCATGTGCCCGCCGGTTTCATGCAGACTTTCTACGCTAACTCATTTGCATTCCATTTACTTTCTGCATACAAGTGCACAACCTCTACGTTACTCTCTTGCTAGAAAACCATGTGCACAGCTCTAACACTGGCTTTGTGCACTGGTCCCCATCTCATTCTGTTTTCTCTCTTTTCCTATTTTTCTCTCTGTGGCCCCCTTCCTTCCCCATCCACTTTCAGAGTTAAAGCTTCTATTGCTCACCTACAAAAAAGCATCCACTCTGTAACTCCTCATTATTTTCCTTCTCATACCCTACACCTTTCCTTGTGCATTCTGTTCATCTGGCAAATCACTCTTATCTATGCCTATAGCACTGCTAACTCGTGACTCCGCTCTTCTAATCGTACTGCACTTTTTGCCTGGAAGGGACTTTGAGTCAGTGCTTCATGCTCTCTCTCTGGCCATATTCACATCGGACTAAACACTCCCCTTTTGAAGTTGCTTTTACAACTTGACCACTTCTCTGTAATACATTCTCATAGACTCTTATTTGTCACATATGTTTGTCTTAATTAGATTGTAAGCTCTTTAGAGCAGGGACTAGATGGTGGTGTGTACACCTGGTAGCATTTTAGATATAAGGAGTAGTAGTAAATTGGAGGTGTAGCCTAGTGGCTAGAGCAACTGCCTCATACCCAGAAGATCAAGGATTTGATTCCCACTGGCACACCTTGGGCATGTCACTTTAACCTCCATTGTCTCAGAAGAAGAGTCCTGGCAATGTACTTTCAGTGATACATTGCTAGAAAACCCAGAGGTAGCTGAATCACTAGGAATCAGCACAGACTTGAACACACTAAAAAAAAAAGTAACAGAAGTCTTTTTGAATGTAATGCCCTGTCTAGTTTTATGAATCTCCTTCTCATCTCTGTTTTCTTTAGACTTGTCTACTTAGAGATCTTCATAGACCCTCCACAAAATGAAGCTGGCCATTGTGTGTCTCCTTCTGTTATTGACCACCCACTGTGGTAAGTTACTGTCCAGGCCAGCAAGCTGCCTGTCTACAAATATACTGTCAATCAGTAAAAATCAATTGGCAGTTGATAGACAATGGCATTAAAATACACTTGGTACAAATTATTATAACATAATAATACAGAGTCGTTAAAAAAGTAGTAGCAGTCCGTAACAATGCAGCATACAATAAAAATGTGGGACATGGTTGTTCTGTAACTAATAAAAAGCAAAAAGGAAACCTGTTATTTATGATCTCGGAGTTCATAATTTCTTCAAAGTTTTACTGGGCTAGGCTGGCTTTCCTGTAAAATGGAAATGATTTCTAAAATGAGAATATACGTACACAAAGGGGCTAATCAGATAACGTCACATATTTCCAAATTTTCTGACTGTGGTATGTGGCATGTGGTGGGAAGGGGTTTTCTGTGTAAACAGTAAACACACAGCAGTTCAGGGAAAGCAAAATGTGTTTTCCCTGGTCTCCTGGCCCTTCCCCCTATCCAGTTAAAGTTTCTTCCTTGCCTAAGTTCCTACCTTTGCAAGGCTTGCCTTGAATGGACTGCTGGCTCCACAGGCCTCTCTCTCCCTCCTACAGCCTGCTAGCTCTTTAACCTCCTCCTGTGAGCCACACCCTCCCAGCCCTGAACTCTGGGCTGCAGATTCTCTTAAAGGGATCTGTTGATAATCCCTCTGGAGAGGGAAGGGCAACACTATAGACCACATCACACAGACCAAGATTCAAACTTGCTGTCGAACAAGTGTAAAAGTGGATGGAGTTAGAAACATTATTACATATTCAGCACAATAAAATAATTTATAAACCTTGTTGTGAGTACTGGGTTACTTGGCTATCTGTTTAGTTAATTTTTACACACTTTTTCTGAGTTTGAATATCTGTTGTCAGATTCTGACTTGTTAGATAGTTTGTACTGAATTTGTGTGACTGTACTTTTCAAGAAAGCTTTTCTTTTTGGGATTTGCTCTCTTCTGATATTGTTTTAGATCTAATTTCCCTTAAAATTTCAGCAATAGAGGACTCCTTAATGCCAGTAATATCAAGTTGAGGAAGATATTGCCCAGGTCAACTTATTTAAATAATTATATATTTATTTATTCATATTTAGCTCACGCCTTTCCAGTAGAGGCTCAAGGCAAGTTACATTCAGTTACAGTAGTTATTTTGCTGTCCCTGGAGGGCTTACAATCTAGCAGACCAATACAGAAAATCTGCGCTAGAGCCCAGTGCTTAAAGCTCTAGCACAAGGTTTCAGAGCGCAACTTTAACACTGATTCTTTGTGCTGAAATACAATATGCAAATTACTCATGGTGCAAAAAGTCAGTGTTAAACTGGGAGAGCAAGCCAAACACGTGTACAGAAGACAGCACAAGTTTGGCATGAACATAAGAACATAAGATATGCCATACTGGGTCAGACCAAGGTCCATCAAGCCCAGTATTCTGTTTCCAACAGTGGCCAATCTAGGTCATACATATCTAGCAGTTTCCCCAAGGGACACAGGCTCCACAATGCTTGTATTGGTTTTAGTTTTGTGTCATCTGCAAATTTGATAACCTCACTCGTTATTCCACTTTCCAGGTCATTTATGAATATGTCAAAAAGCAGCGGACCCAGCACAGATCCCTGGGGTACACCACTATTCACCTTTCTCCATTGGGAAAATTGGCCATTTAGCCCTACCCTCTGCTTTCTATCTTTTAACCAGTTCCTGATCCACAATAGTACACTGCCTCCTATCCCATGACTCTTTAGTTTTGCCAAAAGTCTCTCATGAGGGACCTTGTCAAAGGCTTTCTGAAAGTCCAGATACACAATATCAACCGACTCACCTTCGTCCACCTGATTATTCACTCCTTCAAAAAAACATAACAGATTAGTAAGACAAGATCTTCCTTGTCTAAAGCCATGTTGGCTGTCTCCCATTAGGTCATGACAATCTACATGCTGAGTAATTTTATTCTTTATAATGGTTTCTACCATTTTTCCCGGTACTGATGTCAGGCTCACCAGTCTGTAGTTTCCCGGATCACCCCTGGAACCCTTTTTAAAAATTGGTGTTACATTGGCGATCCTCCAATCTTCAGGTATTAGAGATGATTTTAATGATAGTTCACAGATTACTAATAGCAGGTCTGCTATCTCATATTTCAGTTCTTTCAACACCCTTGGATGTATACCATCCGGCCCAGGTGATTTGCTACTCTTCAGTTTATCTAATAGTTGTAATACATCTTCCCGATGTATCGATATTTCCTTCAATTCTTCCACACCTTTAAATGCTGTTCTGAAGTACAGGGTCATCTGAGACACCGACACTGACACTGATCCCCCAACAGAAATAAAGTCCTCGGTGGCCCAATGACCCACCCAATAAAACAATCCTCGGTGGCCACCCTGTCCAAACAAAAAAAACTCCTGGTGGCCCAGCAGCCCCAACACCCCCCCCCCAAAACAAAACCAAAAAGAATCCCTGGTGGCTCCCAAACCCCTAACCCCCCCTCCCAGTATCTTTAATCTGGGGTGGAAGCATTGCCCATGTGCTCCTCCTGCCCCGTGCCACCATCTTGAAAAATAGCAGTACCTGGCCCCATGTAGTGCATCTTGGGATGCACCGACAGGGTCAGACTGCCATATAAGGGAAAAAATGCCTTATATGGCAGTGACGCCCTGTTGCATCCTGGGACAGCTTGTGTGTCCTAGGATGCAACACGGGAGGGTCACTCTGCCATATAAGGCATTTTTTGCCTTATATGACAGTTTAAAAAAAAAAAACCAACACATAAACCCCAAACTAGGCACAAAAGGATTAAAAGGGCATAAGACACATACCACAAAAATGAAAAAGAGGAAAAAAGAAAAACTGAACACCAGACAACAGGGGCTTACCCTGTAGGAGGAAAAAAGACCTCAGCAACCCACCAACCTATAGCCCAGGGGGGGTCGAGTCTACCAAAAGACATAGAACATGTCACAACAAATGGTAAGACTCTGCTTACATCAATGGTCAAAAAAACCTCCAACAAAGCAAGCTCCTGACTGGTGCAGCTAACACCAACTGCCCAATGTAATAATCATTATATACTGCAGCTCCTAGAAAGGAAAAGCAATGGCTCTAAACAAAAAGTAAGCAAAAACAACTTATCAGTGAAGTAGAGGATAAGTGGTTGATAAAGTGGTTGATGAGTAGATGATCCAACGCTGAAATCGATGACACCAGTGAAACAGAAAAGTCCAATCAAAGGTGGCAGGGAGCCCCAACATCAGATGTTTCGCCTGTCGGCTTCTTCAGGGAGCTCAAGTCCGCGCTCCACCTATAGTCAGCAAAAACTGCACAAACTTCTTCCAGAAACACATCAAGCCATATCCATTATGATGGAGCAATATATAAGAGCCAATGCAATGGCATTGAGCAGGAGCTGAAGGAAAAAATTAATGAAAAAGAAAGGCCACATCCGTGGCGATCAGACTCACAAACCGCCAGTCTGGCACCACCCGGTGCATCCCATGATGCATCACAGAGATCAGGTGCTGCCATTTTACAATAAGGCAGCACAAAGTCGGAAGCATATGGGCAATGCTCCTGCCCCAGATTAAAGGAACCAAGAGGGATATGGAGGGGTTCAGAGGCCACCGGGCCACCAGGGATTTTTTTTGTATGGGGAAGGGGATTCAGAGCTGCTGGGCCACCAGGGATTCTTTTTGTTTGAGTGGGGAGAGGCATCAGATTTGTTTTATTGGGTGGGTGAGGGGATCAGGGCCACTGGAGATTTTTTTGTTGTTGTTTCGATGGGGGGGGGGGATTGGGGCTGCTGGGCCAGCAGAGACTTTTTTATTTGGCGGATAAAGGGATCAGGGCAACTGGACCACAGGGATTTGATTTCTGTCAGGGGGTCGGTGTCTGGGGGAGTGGGGCACTGGTCTGCCAACAGTATGCCAATGGCATTGGGAGCTTTCTCTGATGCAATACCTCATTTGGAGTACTGTGTGCCATTCTGGAGACCGCACCTTCAAAAGGATATAAACAGGCTGAACTCGGTACAGAGGGTGGCTACTAAAATGGTTAGTGGTCTTCATTATAAAGCATATGAGGACAGACTTAAAGATCTTAATATGTACACCTTAGAGGAAAGACGGGATAGAGGTGATATGATTGAGACATTTAAATACCTTTGTGGCATAAATGCACAGGAGGAGAGCCTCTTTCGATTGAAAGCAAGATCTGCTACGAGGGGATATGGGATGAGGATGAAAGGGGATAGATTCAGGAGTGATATGCAGAAATATTTCTTTACGGAAAGAGTGGTGGATCCATGGAATAGTTTCCCAGTGGAGGTGGTAGAGATGAGGACAGTATCTGAATTCAAAGAAGCATGGAACAAACACAGAGGATCTTTAAAGGAAAAAAGGGGAATATTGTAGTGGTTGATATGGAAGAACAGACTAGATAGGCCATGTGGTCTTTTTCTGTCATCATGTTTCTATGTTTCTATCTGAGATGAAGTGTCAAACCACCTCAGATGATACTTTTGCTCCCAGTTGCATCTTCACCTGCCTGAAGCTGGTTTGAAGATCCAATGTTAAAAAACTGTAAAAACCTGCGCCAAATTTCAACACAGTTTTTTACACCAGGCACAATTACTTATACAGCTATGTGCATTCAATTTGCATGCCAAATATGCTGAAATTTAGCATGGTTGTTATTTTTGCGTTCTTCAGTGCTGGCTTGCTTTCTGCATTGGAGAGCAAGCCTAGCGCGGGAAAAGCACCAGAAAAATGCCACTCTAAACTTTTCTGCATCAGTCTGTAAGTTTGTACCTGAGGTAATATAGATTTAAGTGGCTTGCCCAAGGCCACAAGGAGTGTCAGTGGAGTTTGAACCCTGATCTTTCAGGCTCCAGGCTGCTGCTCTCTTTGTGCTCTTTGATCAGCCACTTCTACCCTCTCTGATGCAGACTTTGAATGCCCCCATGCAAATAGGAAGTCTGCGTTGGAGGGTGAAAGCAGCTGGTCAAAAAGAGCATGAACAGCAACGCAGCGTTGGAAGCTTCAGGTAAGCACTGCATTGCTGTTTCAATGTCATTGCCACTGCTGCAGGTCCCAGAGAGGGGTGGCAGCAATGGCAATGGGCTGCCTTGGAAATATTGCCGCTCCAGGTGATCGCCTACTTTGACTATTGGGTAGCACCAGCCCTGGTGGGGATAGGAGAAAAGAAGAACCAAGAGAATGAAGGAAAGGGTGGAGTTACATAAATGTAGAAAATGAGAGACAGAAAATAAGTGAAGGGTAGGGTTAGAGAAGGAAAGATGGAGGGGGTGGGGCGTAAGGGAGATGGCAGGGTTAGAGAAGGAATGGAGAAGAAAGAGTGATGCTGGGCAGTTATAGGGGTTAGTTTTGGAGTTAGGGGTGGTGTGGCAGTTGCAAGGGGTAGTTTATGTCATGATGGCAGTTAGGAGGATGTTGAGGTGGTTGTGGTGGTGGGGGGGGGGTTGGGATGGAATAGTTTAGGAAGTAGTAGGACAGTTGCAAGTTGGTATTTGTTAGGGGCATTGAATTTTTGTATGCTGCAGTTGCCCCACCCCCAAATGACTTCCCTACAATTGCCTCTTCTCCAACTTTCTCACCACAAAAATGTATGTCCCCAGAAATGCCCAACCAGCCCCAAACTTACACCCCCCCCCCAAATATATCCCTGCAACTGCTCTACCATTCAACTAACCACCCCACCCCAAACAAGTATCCTTATAATTGCTCCACCAACCCCAAATTTCCTCACTTTCCAAAACTACCCTCATAATTGTAGCTCTAACTCCTAAACCGTCCACCCCTATCCAAAACAACCCTGCTCAACTGCCCTACTACCCACAACCTGTCATAAACGGCAACAATACTATCCCACAACTGCCCCACCACTCTCCAAATTGTCCCACTCACATAAGTTTCCCCCTACAACTGACCCACCATCCCCCAACTGCTGCAACCTCAAACTACTTCCTGCAATAGCTCTGTCACCTTCCAAACTATCCTACCCCCAAAACTATCCCAAAACTGTGCCACCACTCCTTGAGGGCCCCACCCTTCAAAACTGCCCCCCCACAACTGCCTCATCTTACTGCCCCATACCCAAAAAACTATCCCTGTACAATTGTCTCACTAACCTCCAAAGTGCTTGCACTATGAAAAATCCCCCACATAACTGCCCCACTACCCACAATCTGCCATACCCCCCAAATATGCCCAAAACTTCCTCAAATGCAATGTGTGCCTTCAACAACTCCCCAAATTGTCCCACTACCTAAACTCCTTCCCACAACTGCTTCAGCTACCTCCAAATGCAAAACTATCTCCTGCAACTGGCCCACCACCCACTTGCAAACTGCTCCATTGCCAAATTACCCCTACAACTAGCCCACCACACCCTAACTTCTCTAACTCCCCAGCCCTACCCCCCACAATTGTCTCACCCAAAACATATCCCCATACAATTGTCCTACTACCTCCACTATGCAAAACTCCACCATGCAACTGCACCACTTCCCCACAAACTGCAACACACATCCCAAAAATACCAACCTACAACTGTCCCACCAACCCTAAACTTTACCCCCAGATTTGCCTCACCATTCCCCTAACTACTCCCACCCCCAAAACTATTCCCTTAACTGCCTCACCACCTCTGAACTGTCCTGCCACCCCCCAAACTCTCCCAGCCCCAAATCCACCTCCTTACAATGCCCAACCACCCCCTAACTGTCCCATCCCCAAAATGACTCAACTGGTTTAAAGATAAGCTCAGAGAGGCTGTAATAGCCAAAAAAGCATCTTTCAGAAAATAGGAAAAAGAGTCAAATGACAAAAACAGGAAATATATGCACTGCCAAGTTAAATGTAAGGCATTGATAAGGTAGGCAAAGGCAGAATGTGAAAATAAACTTGCCATGGAAGGAAAAACTCAAAAATAATAACTTTTTCAAGTACATTTGTAGCAAACGTCCTATGAGGAAGTTAGTTGGACCATTAGATGGTAGAGGGGTAAAAGGAACACTAAGGGAAGATAAAGCCATAACAGCCAGATTGAATGAAGTTTTTGCTTTGGGACCATATATTCAAGGGCATTTAAATGGTTTACAGATTTGTAAAACTAAACAATGTCAGCTCTTAAGTAAACAATCTCTACTAACACAATTACTTAACCAATAATTCATCCACACATATCTCTACAGGCAAAGTGACCTCAGAATAGCTCATGCCCTACATTTAGTGAAAAATCACTATAGGGAGCGGCAGACGCTTACATCACCGGTCAAAAAGCCTTAACCAATACCATTACCCACTCAAAACAGTAAACACCACTCCATTACCACTGGGAAAAACAATCACTTTATCACCACAACGTCTCAACCAAACATACACCAACCATAAACCACTTACAAACACATACAAACAAGCGTCCTTCCAACGTCACAGAACTTCACGGAGTTCTGTCAGACCAGCAGTTTATCCCCTACAAAGGAAAATAGTAGATAAAGTAACCAATGTAATTAACAACACTATATAGTTCACGTTTACTTATCTTCAAACAATATCTTGCAACCATCCAGTCTCGCAGACGCTCCACTTTGATTCGAAGTACAAACAGGATCAAAAGATCTCAAAATAGTTGCGGGGAACAACATTAACCACTAAAAATTCCACTGGTAAGTCTCAGAAAAATTTAGCTCCACAACCCGACAAAAGCTTTTGTTTCGCCAAAGAATAGCTTCCTCAGGGGTGCAATGGCATAAAATTTCCTTCTTCTCGAGCTTACATCTCCCCTGCCATCAAAAAAGATGGCGTGTGACGCACTATTTAACATGAACCAACAACCAATCAACAACTTCATTCAGTCATGACGTCACTAACTCCCAACACATACCAGTCACCAACATTAAAGACACTCAAAGCGAACGGATTAAAGCTGCATAGTACCACATCACAAACTCCGAAAGGGCATAATCGATGGTCAAAACTCCAACAAAACAAAAAGAACCAAAAGAATCAAAAAAATAAAGTCCATTCAATCTTGTCATTAAGACCATATGGATACAGGGTATTTAAATTAAAAATCCAACGCTGTTCTTTTTGCAACAAGACTTTATTGCGATCTCCCCTTCTAATATGTAGAGGAACGTGCTCCAAAATAGTACAACGAAGATCCTCGAACCGATGTGCAGAATCCATGCAATGTTGTATTAAGGGTGTATCTATATGTTTTTTATGAAGGCTGTACTTATGTTCAGCTAGTCGAGTTCTCAAAGGCTGTGTAGTCTTACCAATATATAACTTCGAACAGGCGCACCACAATCCATATACTACATATGAGGTATTGCAATTTGTAGCCATGGTCAAACATCGTACTTTCTTCTGATATTTCTCACAAATGGAAGTGCTCATAATGCAGCAGAAGGAACAGCGGTGACATGCTGAATGACCCACAGTAGCAGGAATTAATGTAATATCACGTTTCAATACCGCAGGACACAAACTATCCCTCAAATTCCGTCCAGGGCTATACGCCATTCACAGCATACAGCCAGATAACTTCGGATGCGCACTGATCAGATTCCATCATCTCCGTATCACTGACACTATACGAGGGGAAAGGCTTGAATGTGGTAAAACACAGGTCACTGTAGAGGATGGTCGACATTCAGATTCTATTCGACTGGGATGGAGCAACCATTCTCTCTGATTAAATCGTGCTCGTTTATACGCCCTGCTCAGAACATCAGGGGGATATCCCCGATCCATAAACTTAGGCATCATCAATTTAGCTTGTGTTTTGAACTCAGAGACTGTAGAACAAATTCGCCGACATCGCAAAAATTGCGAATAAGGTAAACTGCGCTTCAAATGTGGAGGATGAAAGCTTGAAAAATGTAAGAGGGTATTCCTATCGGTGGGTTTTGAATACACCGTAGTAAACAGACGATCCTGTTGTCTAATAACTTTAACATCCAAAAAATTCAACTCTTGCGCTTGAATGTTGATATCAAATTTAATGAAGCCATTACAAGCATTTAAGTACAGCAGAAATTCATTCAGAAGATCCTTAGAACCATGCCTCAGAAGAAAAATGTCATCTATGTACTGATACCATTTGACAATATTTATCATGTAACTTGAAGAACAGATATATCGATCCTCAAAATCACTCATATACAAGTTAGCCAATGACGGAGCGAACGTGGCACCCATGGCCGTCCCAGAAATTTGCTGAAAAAAAGTTTGATTATAAACAAAATAGTTCTTCTTCAGCGTCATATCTACTAAAGCGATTAAAACAGAAGTTGGCACCCTAGTTGGCTGTACTCGAGCGTCCCAGATTTTCATCAAAACTTCCAAAGCTTCATCCTGGGGGATAGAGGTATAAAGGGCTGCCGCATCTAGGCTAGCCATCCAATCTACTCGATCAATTATCTGTATCCATATGGTCTTAATGACAAGATTGAATGGACTTTATTTTTTTTAATTTTTTTGGCACTGAATATCTGGATATTGTTATCCTAATTGCCACTATACATGTAGAGCCCGATTCTGTAAGGGGCACATCTGGGCTGTCTGGATGGCCGAGCACTGACTGTACCTGGTTCTGCACCATAGCAGGATCGGGCACCGAAATGGCCCAGCATGCCCCCGCAGCAGCCATGGGAGGCATCCAGGCAGAAAGGCGGCCAGGCCTCCCTCTGCTCCCACTAATGTGCTGTGCCATAGCATCCCATCGCCATGGCACCAGGATGCTCAGTGGGAATGCTGATGGCCAGACACCCCACCAGATTAGTTTTCCTGCTGGCTGACCCTTAGCGGGACTCACCTCCTGCAGCTCCATTGCTTCTACAGGGAGCTGCTGGGCTGGGGCGCATGGACACCCTCTGCTAATTCCACCTCCGAGATGGAATAAGCTGAGCATCCTCCTGGTGATCCATGGACATACAGGGCCGTGACCTGAAACAGCCTTGTACATTCAGGTGCCTGGCCCACCCATATTCCGCCTACTCTTTGCCCCCATGCTGCCCCCTCCAGCTCTCCCCAAACAGAGGCTCTGTGCATGTGGAGAGGTTTCTCTGCATTCGGGCCAGACAGCTAGTGGGTCTGCATGTCACACTGGGACGTACAGGCCCGCTATTCGCCTTACAGAATCAGGCCCATAGGGGGTTATTTTAGAAGCCCTATTCATACTTTGGATGTCTTAAAAAGGACATATAGACATCCAAAGAACAGAGATGTTTCTGGAGTCATTTTAGAATCCAGGTATGTGGAGATCCCCAGCGAGAGCATGTCCAAGTCAGAATAGGAACATGTTGGAGGCATGGCCGGGGCAGTCCCAAGAACTTGGTTGTCCTCACCCAATTTCAGATATGTCCTGGATGTCCCATTGCACTATATGCATCTGAAAAGTGCTTGTTTTGTCAGGCAAATGTCTGGAGATTGTGGAAAAAGAGGTATGCTCATGTCTCCTATTTTCTCCATACAAATAATGAATACTGATGAGGACAGAGGGCTCATGTTATCATTTTCCCATGCCTCTGGACAGTCCCTTATTCCTAGCATGTATGGCATGGACATCCCCACTCCATGCTTTCCTAAGAGGGGCATCTATGTGACTGCATGCAGAGACATTCACGTCGGGACGTCTATTTTACCAATATCGGGCATAGCCATAGACATACCTGGCATTTCTCAGCACTTCTGCCTTGAATATCCCCAATTCAATTTGGATGTCCTTTATAAATGCCACTTATAGTGGTGATATTCCATACAACTATATGGATTATCTCCGGCTCCACCCTTGAACCACCCCATCACTGCCCAGACTGCTGAGGCAATCTGTGATGATATTCAGTGACACTATTTGGATAGTGCCACTGAATATCCCATTCAGCAGCATTTATCCAGTTAGCCAACCAGATAAGTGCAGCTGAATATCAACCCAAACATTTTCTTTAAAAAAAAGAAGTTCAAGATTAACTCCCTAGTGATCATTTTACTGTTTCTCTGCTGGAACAATTGATGGCGTCTCTAGACTTAAAAGATGTCTATGCTCATATCCATTCTCAACATTGGAAATTCCTTTGTTTCACTTTCCTACAAGACCACCACCAATACTCCGTACTAGCCTTTGGCCTCTCATCAGCAACCAGCAGCAACAGTGGCCTATCTTTGCCACTGCATTGTCCCCTATTCAGATGACTATTCATTGCTGCATGGTCATCTTTGGATACTCAGGTGTCCCTGCACATCACCTTCTCCATATTGTGAAACCTGAAATTCCTCATAAATAAAGTCATTCTTACAAGGATGGGGCAAGGGTAGTAGGAACCCTAAGCAAAACTTCAGCTTTGCTCTACTACTACTAATCATTTGTATAATGCTACAAGATGTATGCAGCACTGTACATATAGATGTAAGGCATAGCACCTGCTCATCAGAGCTTACAATCTAATCAAGATGATAAAACATCACAGAACTGGGGACTAGAGTATGGTAAGATACACCTAAATAGTGGACAAGAGAATGAGGTGCATCATGATCCAAAAGCAGGGTCTTCAGCCTGGATTTCAATAGGACAAGAGAAGGAGCCCAATGCACTGACTCAGGTGGTCCGTCCCTTGCAATTAGCTTTTAGACCACTAGCCCCTTCCCCCACATTTATTTTATTAAACTCAATTGTAATCAGCTCAACACCATCCCTCCTAGAACAATCCTATAAAAATGCATATTTGGGTATCATGCGGTGGGGATATTCAGCGGCAGCGCCGCCTAGGCTATTTAAAGCAACATAGCTGCTGTCACTTTAAATAAACTATTGGGGCTTTTTCTATTTATGCCTTAGTTCTGTATGTCACCCCAATATTAGAACTCGCTTACTCCTTACAATTTTTATATAAATTTGTAAGACAGGACAACCTATGAGTAGAAACCAATCTAATTTATGGAACTAAAATACACAGGTCTGTAGCAAATATAATACTGTGTTGTTATCCCGTGAGGCAGAGAGTGACATCACTCAATACAGAGATTCAGACACTATCTGCCCAAGTTACATTCTACAAAGCACTAATTTATTGTACATTCACTTCACACTTTTTTCTTATATGGTTATTCCTTACAATAACACAGGAGCATATTCCTTCTTTTGTTCTTTTGTTTTATGGGCTTTTGCAGGGGTCTTATCTCTATGTCTCATCTCCCTTAACTTCCCCCAATTACTGTCTCTCTCTCTTGTTTATGTATACTCATGGGTAAAGCATTCTTTCTGCAATTCATCTTGACAGCCGTCTGAAGGTTCACAGTACACACAAAGACTTTCTTATGCATTCATTTCAAGATAGAGTTTTTCAGAGAGGATTCTGGGAAAGCAGACAGAGAGATTCATTCAGCCCTCGTCTCCTTCAAAACCTGAATATTCAGCACCAAAACTTATCTGGCACTGAATATCTAAGTTTGTCAGTCAGCACATCACTATCCAGTCAGTGACAATATTCAGCTGCTAACCAGATAGTGATAACCAGTTCAAGTTAGGACAACCATTAACTTCTCCTAACTTTAACTGTTTATGCTATCTGGTTATTGCCTGAAAATTACCACTGACTGGATAGCAACTGGCACTGCCCCTGATCTGCTCACAAACCACCCTAGTTTTAATGGCATTTTTTACACAATCTGTGACAATATTTAGCAGCACTATCCGGCTATGCTGCTAAATATCAGGATTGGCATATTTTAGCCAGTTTGCAAGTCTGCTAACCAGATAAAATGCTTGAATATCCCCGCACTCTCATACTTTTAAATATTCAACTTTGTTTTGCAAATATATACATACCGAGGGAGATTTCAAAAAACAATTTACAAAGGGGAATGGACATTTTTGCATATTGCTCATTCTTTTGGCAGGCAAAAGTATTCACTGATGACTGAATTTGTATGGCTGCCAAGATCCATTGCTTTGCTTTGACTTTAGCTGCTCTTTGCTGCCCCCTACTTGCCTAGACAGCTGTCTTATTTACCTATTGGTTAGGTTGGTCCTGCATCCTTGACCCCACCACAGAACATTCACTGCATAGGTACTCAGTTGGTGCCACAGCACTAAGGAGCACGTCCCATCAACGGATTACACAGCCTTCTAGCCTTATGTGATTACCTGTCCAATATGTTTCTATGTTTCTATATACATTCGACCACCACCCACAGTATCATCCATGTCCTGAGGCATATAGCAACCTCTGTCCATGTCCATCCTTGGACATGGCTCCAGTGGATCATTAAAAGGCAGTGGGACCTGACCTGATGGTCAATGTCCACAGCAATGCAACTTACACTGGTGATGAAATGGACCCTCTTGTGATGGCAGCTACCATCCAACCTCAGAAAAGTTCCTTTAACCCACCCCAGTATCACCTCATTCTCATTGCCAATGCATCTTTGATCCATTCTTCGCAAATTTCATGCATTCCATCAATGGGTAGTGGGAAGGGTTCTCCTTAACCGTACTGACAACAAAACACTGGGAAGCTCCAGATTCTTTGTGCTCTTTCATGATGCTGCTCAGATCTGAAATTTGGCTATCTCCAAGCAATCATATCTGGAAGCAGCTTATCTCACAGACAACCCAGTTAGGCTGACAAGTTCAGCCAGAAGTTCAATCCTCATGAGCAGTCCCTCGATGATTCTGTTGCACAGTTGTACTGGGGCATGCTCCTTAAATACCTATTTCACAGACAAGCTGAAGCAAGACCAGCACACAATGCTTTCACAATATGTAGGAAGTACAGCCTGCTATATGTGCTGCCCCCAATTCCAACTCATCCCTGAGTAATATAGAACATTGGCAAGACAGAGTCCAATTCATTCTAGTGGAGCCCTACTGGCCTTGTCAAGTGTGGCTCCTGTGGCTATTAACACTAGCACAAGAGCACCCAACTTCTTTGAGAGTCCAAGCTCATCTCCAAACCCAGCAAATCAGGCATCAACTACACCCCAATCTCAAGTCTCATGCGCTAATAACATTGATACTGAGATGCCAAATAACTTCAGGTCTACCAGTATCATAAGGGGTTGAGAAATACTCCTCACCTCCAGGAAGCCATGCACTAAAAAAGTACTACCAGTTGAAATGGTCCACTTAACCTATTGGTATGTGGGTGCCACCTGAAACCCATTGTGCTGCTCAATTCATCAGCCGCTAGACTACCTGATAAACCTGTCCAATTCGGGCTGGAAGACTAACTCTAGTTTCATTTATTTACAATGATGGTCTACCTTGAGCACATCAATGGTAAGGCAGTCCCTACATACCTTTCAGTTTCATGGTTTATGCAAGTGCATAAACCTCACAAATCCTTCCTGCTGTAGCTGTCCCCTTGCATGGGACCTAATATAGTCCTTACTCAACTTCTTGGACATCCCTTCAAATCATTGCATCAGGCAATGTTAAAGTAACTTTGTGGAAACCTCTCTTCTTAATGGCCATCACATTGGCTAGATGAATCAGAAAACTCCAAACATTAGTACATTATCCACAAGCAACAAGAAAGACTATAAGAGATGCCATACTGGGTCAGAGCAAGGGTCCATCAAGCTCAGGAGAGTAGATCAAAGATAGAGTAGATCAAATTGGTGGAGGGGATGCACGCTATATTGCTCTTTTCTGTATCTTTTCTAGTTCTGCTATATCCTTTTCAAGAAATGTATATTGAGTGTGGAATGGAGGAGTAGCCTAGTGGTTAGAACACTGGCTTGGTAACCGAGCAACCAGGGTTCAATTCCCCCTAGCACTCCTTGTGGCCTTGGGCAAGTCACTTAACCCTCCATTGCCTTGGAAGAAAGGCCTGGCAATCTACTTCTGGTGACACTTCCAAGAAAACCCAGGAGCTTCTGGGTTGCCAGGACTGACTTGAAGGCACATGTTGCATTGCATATTGAGTGTAACTTGCTTTGATCACCTCCTGGAAAGGCATGAGACTAAATACCATAAATAATAATAAAAAAGATATGGGGCCCATTATTGTATTGGGCAGGTGATGTGCTACTAATACCCAAAGCCCTGACTACCAATCCTTAACACTGGATATTCAATGCCACAGATATCCAGAATTTCCACATATGCCCCAGAACTGCTGAGGCTAACTGGGTAGCAGCAATATTACACTGCTACCCAGTTAGCATCTGTGGCTAAAACTAGGTGAGCCAAAAGCTGGCCTAGATTTAGCTGTGAATCGCTAACCGGTTAGAGGTGCAATATTTCCGCTACCCAGTTAGCGGCAGTCTTCACCTCTGCTCCGCTCTGGAATGCCCCTAACATGTCCCGATGCTAACCACAGAGCATCGGGATATGTATCGGACTTTGAAAGGGATATTCAAGGCACTGACCGTGTAAGTACCATTGAATATCCCGATTTATGGCATTTACAGGCTCTACTAAGATGTAAACCATGTAAATACCCTTCAAATATCAGGCCCATGGTGAACAGAACTGCACACAATATTCAAGATGTGGTCACACCATGGAACGATACAGAGGCATTATAATATCCTATATTTTATTCTCCATTCCTTTCCTAATGATTCCTAGCATTCTGTTTGCTTTCTTGGCCGCTGCTGCAGACTGGGCAGAGGATTTCAATGTATTATGCACGATGATGCCTAAGCCCTTTTCCCAAGTGGTGTTTCCTAATGTGGAACCTTGCATCGTGAAGCCATAGTTTGGGTTGTTCTTTCCTACATGCATAACTTTGCACTTGTCTACATTAAATTGTATCTGCCATTTGGACATCCAGTCTTCCAATTTATCAAGTCCTCTTGCAATTTTTCACAATTCTCTTATGTTTTAACAACTTTGAATAATTTTGTGTCATCTGCAAATTTGATCACCTCACTCATTATTCCCATTTCCAGAACATTTATTAATATGTTAAAAAGCAGTGGACCCAGCACAGATCCCTAAGGTACTCCACTATTTACCTTTCTCCATTTAGAAAATTGGCCATTTAGGCCTACTCTATTTTCTACAGTATCTTTTAACCAGTTCCTAATCCACAATAGTGCACTGACTCCTATCCCATGACTTTTTAATTTCACCAAGAGTTTCTCATGAGGGACCTTATCAAAGGCTTTCTGAAAATCTAGACACACTATGAAGGTCATTCTAAAAGTTTTAGTCATGGTTTGGGTCAAAATCACAGACACGTCTCCATAAGCATTCCACAAATGCCATTCACAGACATTTCCAGTACGGGGATGTTCAAACAGACACAGGGGCATGGAGGAGACCTGTCTGGGGAGTGGCAATGGACTTACATGTCCCGGTTCGATCCTATAGCTGCTTTGCCCTGCCCGCTGACCCCTTAACTCCGGATATTCACTTCCGCAGCGACTGAAGTTAATATCTGGGTCTGGCCGCATTGCCCGGTAGCCACCGAGGCTAACCTTGCAGCATCAATATTGGATTCTGTATGGTTAGTCTCGGCGCCTATAAGATAGGTGAGAGTTTTCCTCGTCTATCTTATAGGCGCAGAGCTCTAACCATGCAGCTTCCAATATCAGTGCTGCATGGTTAGCGCCGGTCCCCACCTCCTGTCTGCCCCGAACGCCCCCGGCATTCCCCAATACTAGCCAGCTGGCATCGGGGAGCATAGGGGACTTAGCCAGGGATATTCGATGGCATGCATTACGCGGGTATGTACCATTGAATATCCAGTTAGTAGGCATTTACATGATTAACTGGCTGTTAACCATGTACATGATTGGGCACTAAGTGCATAACTAGGCACTTATTTTATTTATTTATTTATTTGCATTTCTTATATACCGCATTATTTGCGATCAGCGCAGTTTACATAAAACTAAAGGTATCCGACAATGAACAAAAGTCAGGTCATTACATTGAACAGGAACAAGTAACTTAGAAAACAGGGTAAACTATATACATATGCGTAGCATTGAATAGGTAACTATATACATGTCAGATGGAGTTATTGGGTATTGATCATACTTGGTGGCTGGGGTTCGGGGCAGTCAGTGAGGTATTTGATAAAGAGGAAGTGTTTTAAGGCCTTCCTGAACTGGCTCAAGTTAGGGATAGCTCTGATGTGGTGGTAGGGAGTTCCAGAGACTTGGGGCGCATAGTCTAAAGGCTCTGTTCGATGTTGCTTTGGAGCATTTTGTCATGTCTCTCGGTATCTCTAGCATGTTGGTTACTGAGGTTCTTCTTAGCCTGTTGGGTATGGGTGGTTGGATGAGGTCACATAGTGAAGAGGAGGAGAGCCCCTTGATGGCCTTGAATGTCATCACTAGGGTTTTGAAGCTTAACCTGGCTTGAATGGGGAGCCAGTGAAGCTGTTTCAGGAGGGGTGTGATATGCTCTCTTCTTGGCATTCTGAGGAGAATCCGCGCTGCACTGTTCATGGCAAGTTGGAGGGGATGTAAGGTGGCCTGAGGGAGTCCTTGTAGGATGGCGTTTGAGTAATCAAAATGAGGAATGATGAGGGCTTGATAAATGGTGCGGAAGTCGCCTGGTTCGAGTAAAGGGCGTAGGTGTCTAAGGGATTTAATCTTGAAGTAGATCGCCCTTACAGTGTTAGTTATGTGTTGCTTCATGTTGAGGTTCTGATCCAATGTGACTCCAAGGTAACGTATAGCTGATTTTACTTGCAATTCGGCGTTGTCCACTTCCAAGTAGCTGGGTGGTGTAAACTCAGGATTTCTGGAGATGAACAGGACCTTCGTTTTCTTGTTTTGGATGCGCAGATTCTGAGAGAGGAGCCATTCGGATATGGCGTTGAAACACTCAGTCAAGGGGGTAAGGTCTGGGCAGTCCAGGGATATTGGAAGGTACAGTAAGCCATCATCTGCGTATATCATACAACTCACATTGAATGATCTGATGATATTACAGATAGGTTGGATATAGATGTTAAACATAAATGATGATAGGGAAGATCCTTGAGGAACTCCTTGACTTTGTAAGAATGGCTCGGAAGTGGACCCGTTTGCTCGGACGTATTGCCATCTGCCAGACAGGTAGGATCTACACCACTCGAGAGCTCTTCCACCAATGCCTTTCTCTCTTAGCCAACCTAGGAGAATTTCGTGGCAGACCGAGTCGAAAGCTGCCGCTATATCCAAAAATACGAGTGCAAAACCTTGACGTAGGTTGTCAATGCCTGAGATTATGGTATCGAAAAGAGTTGTGAGTAGTGTTTCGACTCCGTGTGACTCTCTGAATCCATGTTGAGATGAATCTAGAGGGGCGTTGGTATCAATATGATCTTGTAACTGTTTGTAGACTATCTTTTCGATGATTTTAGCGAGCATCGGGATGCTGGAAATGGGTCTGTATGACTCCACCTTTTGAGGGTCTAATTTGGCGTTCTTCAGGAGCGGTCTAACGGAGGTCTGTTTGAGCGTGGAGGGGAAAGACCCAGTGCTAAAAGATAGGTCTATCATTTTAGCTAAGATCGGGGCGAGGTCACAACGCAGATCTTTTATCCAGAACGCTGGACAGGGGTCTGAGTATGCAGTGGAGGTATTTAGGGTTGCGATGGTGTCTTCAATAGTTCTCTTTGATGGTGTGACAAAGGTAGTTAGGGATGCTGAGAACTCTTGTTCGTTGGAGGGGTCCGGTAACACCACTTTGTCGGTCTTGCACAGTTTAGATTGCATAAAGACGGCATAGTCCTGCGGGTGTATGGTTCCGGGGTGCTCTGGGGTGGGTTCTTTGGCAAGAGATTTGACCAGGTTGAAGAGGTCGTGCGGCTTGTTTAATGACCGTTTCAGGGTGTCTGTGTGGTGTTGTTTCATCCTGTCTGTGACAGCCCTGCGATGTGGGTGTAAGTGCTGGGTGTATGCTGCTTGGTCACTGGTGGTGCGTGACTTCCTCCAGCGCTTTTCCAATCTCCGTAGGTGGGTTAGTGATGCCCTTAAGTCAGCTGTGAACCATGGTGCAGATGATCTTTTATTTGGGGCTTTAGTTGTTGGGGGAAGGACTGCGATTGCGCTGAGTTTGCTGTTCCATGTGGTGATTAGGTCCTCTAGGTTTTGTGGATTCTTATCAAGGAGTGTGTTCATTTCGGCTAGGATACGTTCTTTGTTAAACGGGTGAAAGCTTCTGGTAGTTGAGTTCGAGTTCATACTTGTGTCCACAATGGGTCTTTGTGGCTTGAAGGGGGTCGGAATGTGGAAAGTGATGAGCTTGTGATCCGACCATGGTACTGCTGTTAGTGATAGCGTGATATTTTGTGCTTGTTGAAGCACTGTTTGTGGGGAGAATATGAGGTCGAGAATGTTGCCTTTTGTATGTGTTGGTTCTTGTACCAACTGGGTATATCCCAAGATATCTAGGACTTCTATGAAAGTAGCAGCTTGATTGTCCTGTAGGGATGGCAGGTTGAAATCACCTAGGATCCAATTTGGTTTATTTGGGCCTTGGGTGTTGGATGCTATGTTTATGATGTTGGAGAGGTTGTCTGGATCTGCAGAAGGTGCTCTGTAAATCAGGTTTATAGAGCAGGTGTTGTTGGAGATAGTCATTGTTTCAAGGGTATTGATGCTGTTGGATTCTACCATTTTGAACTGAAGGTCGGATCTGGTGAAGACGGCAACTCCTCCTCCCCTTTTGTTCTGCCTGTGGCTGGTGAACGCCACAAAGTTAGGTGGTAGTAGTTGATTGAGTATGGTGTTATCTTCCGGTGAGAGCCAGGTCTCGGTGATCATAATAATGTCTAATTTATGATACGTTATTGTTTTAGTGATTGCCGGCCATTTATTGCGAAGTGAGCGAGAGTTAATGAGTGCGCACTTCAGGCTGCTAGTGTATGGGCTTTTTTTTTTTTTTTTTTTTTTTTTTTTTTTAATTTTTTATTTATGAGATTTTCTTGAATACAACACAATCAACAGGAAATAAAAAAAAAATAGCGATACAGCCATAGAATAATTAAACTCACATAACAAGTAACACACAGTGTATGGGCTTTTACTTTGCTTGGCTTTCGAAGAATTTTGTAGTGGGATATGTATTAGATGGTGGTGGTGTAGATAGCTAGTTCCATGATAGTGGTTGTAGGAGTCATCAGGCCATCTTCTTCCACCAGTTGAGACTGTTGGGATGTGATTTTGTGTTGTAAGTAGTGCCAGTGAGCTAGATGGCAAGATTGTAAGTAGAAGGTAAAGACTCATTAGGGTGAAGATTATGAGCTCCATTTTGAGACTTTCTGAGCCAGTACAGGGGAGGTAGAGGTTTGTGTAAGGAGCGTGAGTTGGAGTAGCCGCTGGCTAAGGATGTTTTGCTCAGGCGGTTGCTTCTACTGTGACACAGGAAAAGAGGGTAGGTGTCCTCTCCTATTTGCAGGTTATAGCAGGGGTAGAAATCTACTAACAATGGTAGAGATCTACTAGCAATGGTAATGGTAAGAATACAGTAAAACACACAGTAGCGGTGGCAGGGAAACAGTAAAACTAGACAGTGGCAATAATAGAAATAAGGTATTACTGACAAAAACAGTGCGTCCTACATGACATTAGACTGTATGCACTACTTGAAATTAGATCAGGTTACAGTGTTAAATAGCTAAGCAGTAGCTAAGCAAATGGCTAGACAGTAGCAAATTAAACAGTAGCAATAATGTGAATGAGGTGATACTGACAATAGCAGTGTGCCCTAAATGATATTAGACTATATTGCCCTACTTGAGATTACTGGTACAGTGTTAAACTGAGCATATTATTACGGTGTGCATGTGCAGATATTACGTTTAACTGCTGCAGGCATAATAATAGGAGAGGGCGTGTGCACACCTCTCTATTGGCTAGGGGCTATAGTACAGATAGGCACTGTTGACAACGTGTAAAATACTTGCAGACTATGAGGGATGAGGCATATCGTTAGGGATATTATAGAGTACCTGAGATACTATGTATACAGTCCATGGAGAGTTGTCGCTGCAGGCAATAGATGTTGATGCAGTACGAGGGAACAACTATTCAGCGTTGCTCCTAAGGTCCGCGCCTAAGGGCCACGCCAAAGGGCCCTCTGGCGAGGCCCTCAGGTGTGGGCCCACCAGGCGTGGGCGCGCCCGACTGGCGCGGCCTTTTAAGGCCTGCTGTTGAGCCCCGATTGGGCGATGCCGCTGCCGCTGCCCTCCTGCCGTCGGAGGCTCGATCCCCGGGCTGGGGAGAGCTGAGGATGGTGGCAGGAGGGGAAGAGAACACGCGCCCGACTGGCGTGGCCTTTTAAGGCCTGCTGTTGAGCCCCGATTGGGCGATGCCGCTGCCGCTGCCCTCCTGCCGTCGGAGGCTCGATCCCCGGGCTGGGGAGAGCTGAGGATGGTGGCAGGAGGGGAAGAGAACACGCGCCCGACTGGCGCGGCCTTTTAAGGCCTGCTGTTGAGCCCTGATTGGGCGATGCCGCTGCCGCTGCCCTCCTGCCGTCAGAGGCTCGATCCCCGGGCTGGGGAGAGCTGAGGATGGTGGCAGGAGGGGAAGAGAACACGCGCCCGACTGGCGCGGCCTTTTAAGGCCTGCTGTTGAGCCCTGATTGGGCGATGCCGCTGCCGCTGCCCTCCTGCCGTTGGAGGCTCGATCCCCGGGCTGGGGAGAGCTGAGGATGGTGGCAGTAGGGGAAGAGAACACGCGCCTGACTGGCGCGGCCTTTTAAGGCCTGCTGTTGAGCCCCGATTGGGCGATGCCGCTGCCGCTGCCCTCCTGCCGTCGGAGGCTCGATCCCCGGGCTGGGGAGAGCTGAGGATGGTGGCAGGAGGGGGAGAGAACACGCGCCCGACTGGCGCGGCCTTTTAAGGCCTGCTGTTGAGCCCTGATTGGGCGATGCCGCTGCCGCTGCCCTCCTGCCGTCGGAGGCTCGATCCCCGGGCTGGGGAGAGCTGAGGATGGTGGCAGGAGGGGAAGAGAACACGCGCCCGACTGGCGCGGCCTTTTAAGGCCTGCTGTTGAGCCCCGATTGGGCGATGCCGCTGCCGCTGCCCTCCTGCCGTCGGAGGCTCGATCCCCGGGCTGGGGAGAGCTGAGGATGGTGGCAGGAGGGCACTTGCCCACATTAAATTTCATTTACCATTTGAATGCCCAAATTGACGAGTCCTAACCTTTTAAGCCTTTCCTCATAGGGATATCCTTCCATCCCCTGTTTCATTTTGATTGCTCTTCTCTTTACCTTTTTTAATTCCACGAAATCCTTTTTTATATATGGTGACCAGAACTGCACACAACAGTCAATGTGCAGTTGGGTTGAATAATTAGTTTTATCCTATGGTCAAACCTCAGCTTTGTAATTACCCTTTGGTTTGGAAGCATTTCCTTGCTTATACACAGAGAAAGCAGAATTGCTTACCTGTAATGCATCCACATTATCCTGCCCTTTGCCCCCACTCAAGCAGCTCCACAGCTATATAATTGGCTGAAGCAGGAAAGGAGAAGATGGTTAGCATGGGCTCCTCAGTGCAAGCTCAGAGAGCCTTTGCAGTTTTCCTAAGCTCTGGGAGAGCAATATACTGTTGGGAGATGCCAACAGTGACTTCATCCCCCCTCCCCCACTTTAGAATATATGCATCCCCCTGCTGTTCACAGGAAACCCCCATTACAGGTAAGCAATTCTGGTTTCTAACCTTCAAGATACTTCAGAGCTCTCTTTGCTCAAATTCTCTATAGGGATCCTTAAACTCAAGGGGGAGCATCAGATTAGGTACTCGCCCACACCTCCTATAATCCCCTCAGCCTCCTTGGGCAAAAGGACTACTACTTCTATGATTCTGTTGTCTTATAGCTTCTTCAGTCCTGCAGGACCCTTGACTACAAGGACTTTAAATTGGGTAGTTCAGTCACTCTGACCCCGCTTTCAGAACTAGGAATTATTGCCTCCCAAAACCTGGGACTTTTCCCCTGGGGGTCTCCACTATAGATGAAGGAATTTTCTTTCCTTTTCCTTTACCCCAACTAGTTTGTTACTTCAGAGCCTAATCCGTTGGCCTGGTGCCCAAGAGTTTTCAAGCTTTCTTGGTAAGATTAAGGCAAAAGACTAGTCATTACTTTTGCGTGGAACAGGGACTAGATCAGTACCTAGAACCCTACCTCTCAGGAACTTGGTACTTCCTCTTGAGAACTTGGCAGAAAGGAGGCAAAAAGAGTGATGAATCCTCTCATTTTTCTTGATCCGAACACTAGTTCAGTACTTCAGGGTCCAGTCCACACAAGACTAGAGAGTCCTTATTGTAAAGCTTTCTGCTTGATTCTTGGTAGCAGAAAAGAGGCAAAGCAACTATTTTTCATTCTCTTCCAGGGACTCATACCCCTCTATGACATCACTACTCCCCCCCCCTGCCCTTCCAAATGTGAAAAACATCTGCATGCAACTCCCACATCATGCATTATACAGCTACGAGGGCAAGTTGTAACCCTACAGCCTAGAAATACATCCTACCACCAGTCACTGAATTAATACTGAGGCAAACATTATCATTTCGTTAGGATATATTGCTGACTTCAGTCACACCTGTCAGTAGTATACTACCTCTGAACCTTCTCCCCTGTGAGAATCTGGCTCAGATGGATGCATGATATGAATGAAAAAAAAAATGATGAGAAAATAAAGACCAAGGATTGAGCTGAGAGGTATCAAGCTGGAGAGAAGGAAGACAAGTTCAGGGATCAAACCTGAGTGAAAAAAATGAAGAAAGGGAGAGAGGCAGGGAGAGTGAGAACTGGAGATTGAGTTGGTGAAGGAGATAGGGATAGAGGGATGGTTCGGGCACCAAGCTGGAAGACTGAAAGGAAAGGAGAATGTTATAGAACTTCTAAAAAAGTGGATGACCCCACCTAGTGCCAGTGATATTCACGCTCAGGGCCAGTGCTACCATCAGAGGGGGGCAGTAATGGCACATGGTATGCAAAAGAAACCATGATAGGTGCCAAAGGTAAGCACTTGTGTCATGGTTTGGGAGCCATTGCCGCTGCTGCAGGTCCCAGAGTTCAATGGGGGAGGGGCCACAGGGAACAGCAGGATGGAGGGCCTTCCTAAGGCACCTCCAATCCTTGCAGTGACCCTATTCATGCTAAAGCCAACTCTCAGGCATGGGATGGACTAGGTGACCATGGAAAACCCTTACAGCTTTCTGTTTATCTGATTTTAGATGACTTCATCAAGTCTCCTCCAACTTCTGATTGTTCATATTTGAAAGGATAGATTTCCTATGCTTTGCTCCCTTTAGCTAGATTAATTTAATCCTTGCCTTCTCCGTCTCTTCTCTCCACAGCAAATGCACTGCAGTGTTATCAGTCTTCCAAGTCAGGAGACATTGTGAAAACTTGCCCCTCTGGAGAGGACACATGTTTTGCCCATTTCATCCGCATGAGTAAGTGCCCAGATTTAGATAATTTAAAGAAATGAATTAAAAGAAACAGCTCAACCAAATAGTTGGGATGGCTTATTAGACAAACATATCCATAAGTTTCAAGATGTTGTAGTTACTAACATAGCACTGTGTTTATTAAAGTACCCTAACCATTAGCAGGCCATATAAACTGTAAGTGCAGGAACCTGTGCTAAAAATCCTATGCTGACTGGTTATCTTACAATAGGACAGGGACTGGGTGGGTTAGGGGCAGAATGTGGGCATTGATGATGCATTGTAGTTAACGCTGGCATTTTAGGCCCGTGTTAATCATGGCTGATACTGTTCCCTTGGGTGCATTTAACGCCACCTCAATGGGTGGCATTAAGTTTATCTGTGTGCCATATGGTTGCAGCATGCTAATGGCAAAGTGCAGTCCAACCACACATTAATTTAGCACATGTTAGTAAGCATGCCCCATAGTGACATTGTAAATGCTGGTCATTAAACACCAGTATGATCTATCTAGTCTCCCCAATAAGATAGTTAGAGTTGTACTTGTTGCTCCTTGAAATATGACCACCATGCATTTTTTTTAAATAAGAGCAACATTTA
This sequence comes from Ichthyophis bannanicus, assembly GCA_033557465.1. Classification (NCBI taxonomy): domain Eukaryota; kingdom Metazoa; phylum Chordata; class Amphibia; order Gymnophiona; family Ichthyophiidae; genus Ichthyophis; species Ichthyophis bannanicus. The sequence goes on from CM066036.1 coordinate 400,093,864, forward strand.
ACAATGGCTTGTAACAGAAATGCTCTATACTTTGATTCCATCCTTTGATTCCATCCTTTTTCCATATAAGAATCTTCTATATGGGCCGATTTTCATGCAGTGCCTGAAAGCCTGATGTCTGCATTACCCAAAAAAGAAACTTTACTAGACTTTGAAATCATGCAACTCTTTTTCTTATGAGCTGGAGTGGCCTAGTGGTTAGGACACAGTACCTCAGGCTGGAGGGCTGGGGGTTCAAATCCCACCTGGGGACAGCAATCTCATTCCAGAGGTGCTGTGGTTCCTAGTTCTATAGGTATGCCTTGGGCAAGCCACTTAACCCTCTGTTGCTTCAGGTACGCATAGATTGTGAGCCCTTTGGGGACAAGGGACTGTATCAAGTACCTGTTTGTAGTGATTATATAATGTAAACTGCTTTGATTAAAGGATAAGGCAGTGTAGAAAACTGGTTAAATAAATAAATGAGCCAATATTCCAAAACCCTTATCTGACTAGCAGTACCCATTAACCAAGTAAGTGCCAACCAGCAAGATATTCAATGGCACCCCTTATTAGTTCCTCTGAGCACCTTGATGCTATCCAAACAGTGCCAGGGGCAGTCCATGGGCAGAGCTCATGATTAATGGTCATATTCAGCCTGTTAAACAGATAATTAACAGCATAAATTTGGGCCAGAATAGGCTGTCCTAACCTTATGCAGTTTGCTATCAGAATAGTGGGCTGAATTTTGATGTTGCTGTTCACTGAAATATTTGGATTTTCAGCACCAGCTATTATCCAAATATTGGTACTGAATATCCAGATTTTATTTAACCATGGTGGCCAGAGTTTAAAAAATGCACTGACCAATGTGGTTAAATATTGATCCCCATTAGCAGGGTCAGCCTAGGGTATATAGTGCCCTAGGTGAACCTTCAACTATGCACCCCCCTAATAGTTCATCATCTTCCCTTCCCACCTGCCACCCCTCCAATGCAGCATCTCTCCTTTCCTTCTGTTTACCAGATGTCCAGCATCAGCATATCTCCTCCACTCCCCCCCCACTCCACCCTTGATGTCCTACACCATCTGCAAAATTTGTGGAGTGGAAGTGAAGCCTGACAGCTGTCCAAGTGTACAGTTGCTCACCTCTTCCCTCTGCTGCCTCTTACTGCCAACTTCCCACTGGTCCCAGGCTTTGAAAACTGAAACAGCATAATGACAGGACTTACAGCACCTGTGCACGCTTTAAGCTAGCTGTGTCCCACCCACTCTAAGACATGTCAGAGAGGGCAGGATGTGGCCAGCCTAAAGTATGCAGGTGCTGCAAGGCCCACTGCAATGCTATTTCATTTTTTGAAACCTCGCTTGTCCCACAAGGAGGCTAGAGATAAGGGGTGGCAGCAGCAGAGGCAGAGGTGGGTGATACTGTACACCTCTGCCACTGTCAGGTTTTCCTGTCGTGCCCCTCCCCTCCCCCAAATTCTACCACCCTGAGAAAACACGTAATTCGCTTAGTAGAAGGGTCAGCCCTGCCAATTAGTCCAATAGAGATAGTATATCTATTTTTTACCTACTTTTATTTTCATAGGATGTCACTAAATGTAGCTACCAGACATATAAAAACATAGAAATATGATGGCAGAAAAAGACCACATGGCCTATCTAATCTGCCCTTCCATCAACTACAATAGTGCCCTTTTTTCCTTTGGAGATCCTCTGTGTTTGTACCATGCTTTTTTGAATTCAAATACTGTCCTCATCTCTACCAACTCCACTGGGAGACTATTCCACTCATCTGCCACTCTTTCCATAAAGAAATATTTCTGCATATTACTCCTAAGTCACCCTCATCCTATGACCCTTCATAGCAGGACTTGCTTTCAATCAGAAGAGACTCTCCTCCATTTATGCCATGGAGGTATTTAAACATCTCTATCATATCTCCCCTATCACACCTTTCCTCTAAATTATACATATTAAGATCTTTAAGTCTATTCTCACATGCTTCATAAGGAAGACCACTAACCATTTTAGTAGCCACCCTCTGCACTGACTTCAACCTGCTTATATCCTTTTGAAGGTGCAGTCTCCAGAATTGCACACAATACTCCAAATGAGGTCACACCAGAAACTTATACAGAGGCATTATCACATCCTTTTTTCTGCTGGCCATTCCTCTCGCTATACATCCAAGCATTCTTCTGGCTCTCACAGTCACCTTTTCTACCTGTTCAGCATCTTTAAGATCGTTAGACACAATTACGCCCAGGTCCCGCTCTTGTTTTGTGGACAGAAGTACCTCACCCCCTACACTGTACCGCTCCTTTGGATTTTTGCAGCCCAAATGCATGACCCTGCATTTTTTAGCATTAAATCTCAACTGCCAAATTCTAGACTATTCTTCAAGCTTAGCTAAATCCCTCCTCATGTTATCTACTCCTTCATGGGTGTTTACTCCATTGTAGATTTTGTTATCATCCACAAACAAGCAAACCTTACCCGACAGCCCTTCTGCAATATCACTAACAAAGATGTTAAAAAGAATCGGATCAAGGACGGATCCTTGTGGCACAACATTGGTAACCTCCTTCTCCTCAGAGTGAGCTCCATTTACCTGTACCCTTTGTTGCCTCTGACTCAACTAATATCTAATCCAGTCAGTCACTTTAGGTTCCATCCCTAGGGTGCTTTGTTTGTTTATAAGTTGCATGTGCGGAACAGTGTCAAAGACGTTACTGAAATCTAAGTTGGAGTGGAGTGGAGTGGCCTAGTGGTTGGGGGTTCAAAACCCACTAGAGGACAGCAACCTTGGGCCAGAAGGACTGGGGTTTCTAGTCCCACAGGTGCTCCTTGTGGTCTTGGGCAAGCCACTTAACCCTCCATAGCCCATGTTCCCTGTAAAATAGTTATCTCCAAGTTATAATGCCCTGTTCAATGTAATTTCAGTTGGTTCAATGTAAACCGCACTGATGCAGAATAGCACGGTATATAAGAGAATATAAATAAATAAATAATAAGTACACCACATCTAGGGCTCTCCCTTGGTCCAACTCCTTGGTCACCCAGTCAAAGAAATCTATCAGAATTGTCTGACAAGACCTGCCTCTGGTGAATCCACGCTACCAGGGATCATGCAATCCATTGGATTCCAGAAACCTCACTATTCTCTTTTTTAGTAGCTTTTCCAATAAATTACTAACCACAGAGATTAGACTAACCAGCCTGTAGTTCTTAATAATCCTTACATCTGCTTTTGTGTAAAGGGACCACATGTGCATTTCTCCAGTCCTCTGAGTGCACTCCTGACTCCAAAGAAGCATTGAAAAGGTTCGACAGTGGAGCCGCTAGAACATCTCCAAGTTCCCTCAGTATTTTTGGATATATCCTATCTGGACCCACTGTTTTGTCTGCTTTTAGTTTAGCTAGTTCCTCACAAACACAGTCTTCTGAAAATCATTTGAGATCCCCATTGCTTCTGTTGCTATTTGTGGATGTTTTCTGAGTTCCTGCTCCTGGCTGTTCATCTGTGAACACAGAAAAGAAATATTTGTTAAGCAATTCTACTTTATCTTCATCAGTTTCTACATATTCCTTCCCTTTACCCTTGAGTCTGACATTACCACTTTTGTCCTTCCTCCTCTCACTAACATATCTGAAAAAAGGTTTTATCCCCGCATTTATTGCATTGGCTATTTCTTCTTTTTGTATCTTTGCTTTCCTGACTACCTTTCTAGTTTCTCTCAGTTTTTCCAAATATAGATGCCTGTCTTCCTCTCTCTGTGATCTCTTGTATTTCATGAAGGCCTCCCTCTTTTTCTTCACCTTTTCAGCTACTTATTTTGAGAACCATGGCAGCCTCTTTTTCCTTTTACATGTATGTACCTTTCTAACAAAAAAGGTTTATTGCCCTTAAAATATCCCCTTTTCAGTTTTGTCCCCTGTTTTTCCACATCCCCCCTCCCCAGCTATTTCCATCCCACTGACAACTTTTTGAGGTATTGTCCCATCTTGGCAAAGTTAGTTTTCCTAAATTCTAAGACCCTCACATTTGAATGGATTTTATCAGCCCTAGTACTAACACTGAACCATACCATTTGGTGATCACTGGATGCGAGATGATCTCCCACTGTAACATCAGAAACACTTCCCCCATTGGTAAGCAATAAGTCCAGTATGGCCCCATCACATATGGGTTCTGTAACCAGTTGCCTGAATTGTTCTCCCTGTAGAGAATCCAGGGTCTCCTTACTTCTAGATGACACCGCAGCAGGGATGTGTCAGTCCACATCCGGCATATTGAAATCACCTATCAGTAACACTTCTCCTTTCATGGCAATAATGTATGTGTATTCTATTAAATCTTCATCCACTTCTACTCCCTGTGAGGGGGATCTGTATATAACTCCAGTGCAAATGGATTTCCCAGTCCCTCCTTCTAGTTTAAGCCACAGTGCCTCCCATTTTAAGCCCTACAATTTTATAGCTTTAATATTATTTTTTACATATAGGGGTATGTTTACTAAACTGCGTTAGTGCAAATCGTGTTAGGAGCCACGTTAGTAAAAGGAAAGCCAAAAAAGGACATGGGCGGGACATCGTAACCACTAACGCGCGTTCCAAAAACTAACGAGCATTACAGGGCGCCGTGGCGCGTTACTGCGCGTTAATCGTATGAAGGCGTACAGACACAAATCACCGAAACAGAGCTGTAGCACAATGGTTAGTGTACTCACCGCTCTTACAGGCAGCATGGGTTCAAGTCCCCAGTGTGCCTAACGCAGAAGGCTGTCCCAGGCATCACCCTGTACATCACATAGGGAATGAGGAGGCATGTTTTTCTTTACGTTCAGTAGTGGTTACTGAAACACACTCTCGCAGTGCATGTAGCCATGTACGTTGGTGTGTGTGTGGCTGCGTGCGTTGTTACGGGCGTAGCTACGTGTGTTGGTGCGTGGGTACGTGTGTTTTTACCAGCGTGGGCACCTTATAGTACAGACACTTTAGGGTGTCTTGCACCTATGCATTATGCTAACAGATGTACGTGTGATGGCCTATGGTTTATCAGAGCCTGTGAGCAGGCGCTGGATCTTCCCAGGGTTGGATCGTGCCAGTCACACCCATGATGCACTGCACATGCAAATCAGCTATCCACAGATACACACCATGGGTAATGCACCCCCACAGCACCTCGGCCTGGTAGGGGGAAGTGACCATGTGCACCCCCACAGCACCTCGGCCTGGTAGGGGGTACTGACCGTGTGTTGTACTGGCACAGAGTAGCTACACACCGTCACATTGTGCGGGTACTGTGCTCACCCTGAGGGTGCAGTGAGGCGCCCAGCACCAGGTCCACAGCACAGGTCCAAAGCAGTGTTAATGTGTGAGATAGGTAGTTTCTGCACAAACACCTTGCAGTCAGGTGTAGCCCCCATGGACCCCTAGGTGGACATGTAACCCCCCCCCCCATGCCAAGGTTGGCAAATAGGGTCCCCTAACAATAGATGCACATTCTACCTCCCTGCAAAGGTGGCAGTAGAGAGGAACATCGACCCCAGTTCTGGTGAGGAACAGACACCCCACAGGGCAGGCAATGCAGCTCTGTACACAGAAAGAATGCCTGGATATGGTAAGCTGCACCCCACCACTATCTGACATTCTCCTGCAGCAAGCCATCAGCCACTGCACCCTGCAAGCCACTCCATCAAGACACATACCAGCTGCAAACAGTCTGCTAGTTAGTCCATAATGCATGTGCCCAGTGGAGATGCATGCACCCAGAACTGGGATGTCAGCATACACAGCAAGCAGATAAATCAGTGACTGGGCCCCAAAAGGAAACCCATAAATATCACATGAGAGAAATACTATATAGCACTATGGGGGTGCCTAGCCATGCTGTGGTCACTGCACAGTCAGGGTGAGAGTGATCTCTCAGCAGGACATACTGAGGTCACCCTGTCTGTGTAGGTGGTGGCCGGGCACTAAAATGTGCCTGTCACTGCCCTATGCCCTGTGCAGATGCACCCTGGCCAGGCCACCCTGTCCGGCCTATACCCATGGTACCTTGCTCCTCATTATGCACAGTGGCAGCTCAATACTGGCAACATTGCTGGCAGTGTGGGCTGTGGAAGGTGTTTGCAGTCACCACACACTGGATTGACAGACAGCCACCCCCACACCTATGCCAGCATTGTGCAACTATAGAGGTGTTCAGCAGCCATACCCACCACACCAGTCCTGGGCACAGTTCAGGCATGGATATGGTACGCAAGACTGTTGGGGGTCACTCCCCAGGGTGGTAAGCACTGTCAGAGACCAGACCTGCAGCACACACCGCAGACATCAGAATGCTTGTTTTGGTGGAGCTCACTGAGCAAACTGCGCTTAACGTAGGAATTGATATCTGCCAGTTATCACAGGAAACGTTTGATAGCTGTGTACCATATACCCAGGTGTAGGGTGGCATTGCTAAGGTATGCAACTGCTAGTATTGGGAGATACAGGCAGGGCCCAATGTCCTGCTTCTCCAGGAGGCATTGGCCAATGGGGCCTGTGGGTGTGGGTGTGGGTGTGTCTGGCCCTGTTGGCTGCTGCTTTGCGGCAGAGTTCCCCAACTCCGGTCCTGGTGTTCCAAACACTGTTCGGGTTTTCATGCTGTCCCTCATAAATATGCATGAGTCTGCATACTATGGGGGTGGTGCATAGATATGCAGCACAGGCATCTTTATTAGAGGCAGCATGGGACATGAATGGTGTGGGGCCCTCCAGGACTGCATTTGCGAGACTCTGCTCTGGGTAATGCGCCTGTTTCTGGTGTCTGTGTTTGGTGTGGTAAAATATAAATGTATGAACCATGCGTATGTTCTCTGCAATAAAGGGGTGTCTTTACTATCACTGTTTAGTGGTGGGTAAAACTATGGAGACTGGGTTGGCAGGAGCCCCAGCTGGGATTTGAACCTGTGACCCTCTGGTTTTACAGGCACTGACTGTGTCTGTTGCACCACATTGTGGCCACAGAGACAATGCAGTCCCTGGAGTTAGTTAAACCGGCCTGACGAGTCAGAAACCCTGCTCTGCACAAGTTTACTGTGGCCTCATTTACCTTGTATGGAGACAAAGGTGCACATAAACCTCAGAAAAGACCTCAAAAAAGGGGCACACACCCATAACCAAGCTGGGCAACAATGATATCACTGGGCAACATTACACAACACTCCCAGGACAGCTCCATTACAATGAAATGATCTTTGAAAGGGTGTGCGGAGCGTAGACCCTTCCACACATCATTTCTTTTTTTTTGGTGCTTTCCAGGGAGTGTTGTTCCTTGTTACCCATTGCTATCACTGTTGCCCAGCTGAATTATGCTTTTTACAATGTTTCTTGTGGTCATTTTTAACGTTTTATGTGAAATTTTGTTCTGTGCACATGTATCACACTGCTCACGTTTTGTGGGTTTCCCCGGTTTTGCTGTACATTGCTGACGGAAATGTTTTCTCTTCCCTTTAATATGCCTTTAACGACAGGTTTTCATTCGCGTTGGAATTGAGCTCAGGAATTCAGTGCGTTAGTGTGAGGGGAGCCTCTCCCTGCCCACTCTCCACCCATTGACCCCTTCTCTCCGCCCACTCTCCACCTTCTGCGCTGTTTTAACGTGCCGCGGAGGTTTACGATCGTTAACTGTAGTTAACGCGCGTAAAATACGTTTAACGATCGTTCACACGTCAGAACGCGTGTTCGGACGTGCGAACGATCGTTAAACGTACTTTACGCGCATTATTCACGATTACCGCACATTAGTAAACATCCCCCATAGTGTCACTCCACCTCTCCCTCTTCCTACCCTGTCCTTCCTGAATAAAGTATAGCCCAGTATAATTACATCCCAGTCATGGTTTTCCGTGAATCATGTCTCCGTAACGCCTCTAAATTCAATTCAGCCTCTTCCATTAAAGCCTCAACATCTGAGATCTTATTTCCTATACTGCAGGCATTTATACACACCACTTTCTGATGTTGACCCTTTTACCCATTTCTACAGAGGTATGAGAGAGGCTGTAACAATTCTATTTTATTTTCACTCCCATTTTACTTACAGGACTTGTAGGCCCAGTTTCTCTTGATAAAGCAGGAACTTCAAGGTCATAGGTGCAATTACGGTTACCAACTGGCTCCAGATGCGCCTAACAGGCTTGATCCAGTCCTGGGATTACCCCATATTCATGCAGGGACTTGTAGTCTTGCTTTTTTTATGGAGTGCAATGGAGAAATCAGATTACATGTCCCTGCATGCAATGGGGAAACCCAGGATTGGATCAAGCCTATCAGTTGGCAACCCTAGATGCAATGAGTTAAAAGCAAGGGTGGCATAGCTTGCCTTTTATGGTACAGAACATGTTAGTAACCATAGCTAGTGAGCTGAAACAAGAGATGCCATCTGACCCAGTCCTGTTTTTCTCCCATCACATCTCTGAACTTTAGTTTTCAAAGAATTTTTGGAACTACCAGTCTATAGATGAAAATGGACAAAACTAGAACTTTCTCAGCCTATCTCTGATGACCTGGAGTTCATTGCTAACCCTGCTTACAAAAAACAATCAGATCTTCACCAGTCAACAGGTTGCCATCAATTTGATGCCCTAATTTTAATAACTGCAACAGGAGTTTAATATCTATTTATGCCTTTACCTGTATGAACACTCTCCTGCAATTCTGATATGAAAAAAAATGTTATTTCTACCCCACAGATCCCACAGTGAAAGGCTGCACCGTGGCCCAGTTGTGCCAACCCATCGCATCAAAGAACATCATAAAAAAGTGTTGCTCAGGAAACCTCTGTAACTAGACATACATCTATGGAAACAGCTGTGACTACACAGGGAGAACCATCTCCAGATCATCTGAAATTTAGAGAACATATTAAAACCATTTCAGTTGTAATGACTTAGAGAAATTTATCCTATAAATACTATATTTCTAAACATATAACAACTGTATCTTGATTCCTATGAATGCTATGGATGTCTATAATTTTGTAACCGCAAAAGTTTCCATTTTCATAGCTGAAGCAATTCTTTATTTCTAACACTAAAGTTACAATTATTCTCTCTATTTATACACAGTAGGGATGTGCATTCATGAGCTCATCTTTGGTTCATTTGGGCACCTAAAAATTGAAAGTACATGTAAATTGCTTGTATACATGTATACCTACAAATCAATGCACATACAATTGATTCACACAATTTAAAAAGTTCTAGTGTGCATACAATGCACGTGCAAAAACAAGTAGGTGGAATGAGCATGAAAAAATGTGCACAAAACAGGTAAAATTAATTTAAAATGAAAATGACCTAAACTTTTTGTTGGCCATGCACACTCCTAATACAGTGTCTCAAGTATCCTGTGATTCCATGGCTACTGAAAGGGCTGCAAAACCCATCCTTTGCCAGAGAACTGTCCAGTCCCTGTGCAAACGTGGGAAACCATGGGAGCAAGTGAATAGGAGTGCTGGAGTGTTTCATCCCTCTCCTCCTATCCCACCAATTCCTTCAACTGGCAAGCAGTAGGAGAAGGAATGTGCCAATGCCTTGGGCCATTTTCTGCTCCTCTGTTACCCAGAGCCAGAGTTACAGTGTTCATCACATGGTTTCAAATCATGATTTCAGCTCCCAGAGGCAGAGGAAGGGGATGTAGGTCTGAGGCATTTAGCTCTCCTTGTCATCCTCATCCTGCCCGTCAAGTTGATGACAGAGGGAACTGACTGGGGAGGCAAAGTCAGAAAGGGATATTGACTGGAAAGGGAGGGGCTCAGATCCAAGTGTTGGATATGGGATAGGGGACATTAAAGAGAGGATATAAGAATGAGTGTAGGTGTGGGTGGGTTTTTGTTTGGGGGGGGGGGGAGGTGAGGGATCAATGCTAGTTATGTAAAAAAGGAGACGTGTTCCAGGGTATATGTGGGTAACATAAGCAATTGGCACAGAATATGTCTGTATGGAAGAAAGAATCTACACTGGCTAGAAGGAGTAGTGAGAAAGTGGATTCTTGTCACATCTCTTGTCCTATATCTCCCTTCCCCATCTTCCCTTCATTTCTAATTCCCCCTCTGCCCCCACAGCCCCAGAACCTTCCATCACTGATTTCCCGCTCTCTCTTTCTCCATCAAGGTATCTAAAAAAAAGAACAAAATAAATTCTTAAGACATATAATAGTAGTTGAAAAATGACTTGGATTACTTATTGCATACTCCAAATCCAAATTCACAGAAATGGTCTTTTACAAAATTGTTCCCCCTTTCCCACTTATTAGGATAAAAGAATACAAATAGGATATTTTGTGCACACTTTGCCTGCAGAGAGCAGATGAACTTCTGGAGCAGGCTGGGGAGGATTTTCAAAAGTATGTGCGCATCATCTCCCAAAAAACTGGTGTTCATGTTTTAGCAATTGTAATTGTTATGGATAATTTTGGTGGGATAATTTTCAAAGCAAGTTTATGTTCATATTTGCTGTCTAATTTATGCAGAAAATCTGATTTATGCTATAAAATTACAAGAAAATATACAAATTTATACAGAAAATATACAAATCCATGCAAATTTATGCAAATGTGCTAGAGAATTGCCGTAGAATTTGAGAAACTTTGTACCAAATTTTCTCATTCTTGTCCTGAATTTCCACAAAAAACTGGGAGCTGTGTCTATACAATGGTAGTGACTATGGGGATACAGAAATCCTATGCTGGAGCGTGACACTAAAGGTCTAGCATAGGATTTCCAAACTCACGTTTAGCTCAGAAGTTTTGCTTAGCTTTTGGCATGTAAATGAGCTATATTCAAAAACTCTGTGCTAAACTGGTAGAGCAAACCAGGCACATACACACAGCTGTCTGCATTAACAGCAGCTATATCCTGCGCACAGAAAGGCACTTGTGGGCAAGTGCTGGAATGCTATGTGGTGCATAAGAGCTATGGACCTGATATTCATCTAGGTCAACTAAATGCTGCTACAGCGCTTCGCTATCTGCACTGACCCTTGCCCTGCATATTCAATGCCAAGATCATATGCAGACTCCGCACTGAATATCCGGGTTTGCCACACAGCCTTCCAGCTGCAGTAGCTAACCAGGCAGCGGCGATGTTGCATGCTGCCTGATTAGCTCCTGCAGCTAAAAGATAGGTGAGCTTTTGCTTCACCTATCTTTTAGATGCAGGTGGCTAACCGAGCAGCATGCAATATCGCTGCTGCCTATTTGTCGACTATCGCTGCCTCGGCTCTTCCCCAGAACGCCCACAACACTCTCCGATGCTAAGCAGTTAGCATTGGGGCGTGTAGGGGAGAAGATCCCTCTGAGCAGCATTTATATGATTTACAGGGCTGTGCAATGCAATGTGTGCCTTCCAGTTAGTACTGACTGCTAGCTGCCCATTAGCTCCTGGGTTTTCTTGGCAGTGTGACTGGAAATAGATTGCCAGGCGGGGGGTTGGCAGACTCGGGTATATAAGAAGCCCACAGATAGAAATACGCTATTGCACTATACTAGTAAACACCCCCGACAGTTGCGTGATGGATTACCTTTATCGCAATTTCTTAGATATAGGTGAAATTGCTCCAGCATCCATGAATATAAAACCCAGGCCAAGAAGCTGATGCAGGATTTTCATACCCGGGGATATCCTGAAAAGGTAGTCAAACTTGCATATAAACGGGCTCTTTATAATAATAGAGCATTATTGTTGCAAACCCGAGAAAATGGCTCTACAGGAATAGAAGAAGAGAGCTATATACATTTTGTGACCCAATATTCCCCGTTAAGTCAGAAAATCACTCAGATTATTTGTCGTCACCAAAATGTATTGAGTACCGCCCCAGGTCTCTCGGATAAACGTCTTCGCTGTGTGTGGACTCGTCAATCAAATTTGAAAGAGATTCTGAGTCCAGCTAAGCTAAGGAGAGGAGTTCAGAGGTTAGAAGGGGAGACCTTAGGGCACAAAAAATGTGGCCATTGTAATGTATGTGAGGTGATGGATGAGGTGGTAGAATTTGATTATCATGACCAGCATTACAACTTAAGACAGTCAACTAATTGCGATACTGACCATGTGGTCTATGGGATAAAATGCCCATGTGGCCTTTTGTATGTGGGCCAGACCATAAGAGCTCTGCGAGTGCGCATTGCTGAACACCACAGCAGGATTCGATGTAAGGTACAAGAGGCTCCCATAGTACCTCACTGTCTACAGAACCAACATTCTTTTGAGGAATTGCGAGTGTTTGTAATTGAAACCGTCTCAACTGGTGGTAGAGGTAGATCGCCGGCTCAAATGTTATTACTGTCAGAACAACGATGGATTTACCGCCTCAACACAGTCATTCCAGGAGGCTTGAACAACATGATTGAGTGGCGGGCATGTATGTGACCTCACAACCACGTCATCACTTAGAGCCCCTTACATACATATAAGAGAGGATTGTGGCTTAGCGCCTGCGCAGCATTTTTGTGAGAAAGTGGAGAGCTTCATTGTAACACGCGCCTTGTTTTATGTTTGACACATTGTTTTCTACAACGAAGGTGAGCTTTACCCTATTTTATGACATTTCCATACCCTGATTGACTGGTTGTAGAATGTTCATCCATAGCATGAATACACAGATCACTATATGTTCTATTGTGGCTATTTTTTGCAGACAGTGCTAGGTCTACTCAACATGTACCCCCTGAAGAAGAATTGAAACGTGTGGTACCTTAGAGGTGGCGTCGGGGATGGTATTAAATCACTGAGAAACCACAGCACGTTTAATGTTTGCCTTGTGAAGAAGACACGAAGATTTAAAATATTTAAGATAAGTTCTGATTTAAATTCGTATTTCCAAATGTTTGGCTAAGAAAGTTTTAAAACCAAAAATGTGAACCTAGAGTATGGTCGTTGATGTTATCGGAGTTTGCAGCTTTGGGGTGAGATACCCTACGTTGCTAAAAATTTTGAACTGAGACCATAGGTTCATAATAAATATTTGAGGAAATTAACATCTTTACGGTACTAGCCATACACGTGGTGTAAAATTGGAACTTTGTCTTAACTCTATAGAGGGTTTATCATAGCCTAGTAGTATTTACCCCTCTGTACAGCGGACCGACAGTTTGTATTGAGGCCTTCTTCCAAGGCAATGGAGGGTTAAGTGGCTTGCCCAAGGCCACAAGGAGTGCTAGTGGGGACTGAACCCTGTTCTCCAGGTTATCAAGCCAGTGCTCTAACCAAAAGATAAAGATAGACTACTTCTCCATGGCTGTAAACTGTGTAAATGCCTTTCAAATATCAGGCTCTATATCCTTTTGCTCAGAAGTTCTGTTCAGAATAGTATCAGTGTTCACAGACACCGGTATTATTCAGCAGAATGATTGCTCTTATGTGCCACATCGCATTGCAGCACACGTGCATACATTGTTCCAGCACGCTCTCCCTGCTGTTTTTATTCCCCAGCAAAGCCCACGAAAATGCAGGGGTTGTCCACTTGAGAAAAAGGCATAAATTCCTCCTCAGCACAGACAGCAGATCTCTTGAATGAATCCTTAAGTCTTCTTTAACCTGGTGTTACAGTCCTCGGTGTTTGATCTCTTCTGCACACTTCTCTGCATTTGTACAGCATAGCTAATTGCTTAACTACCATCTCTTTAGTATAGGCTGTGTGCTGTCATTAACAATGGCATCTGCACAGTGATTAGGCTCATGGTAAATCCCCTTCTACATTCAGGGTTCACACTACTGCAGAAAATTGTGCCGGTTTATTTATTTTATTACTTATTTTATTTAACTGTGCTTATATACTGTTATATCTAACAGTCTATGCGAATTACATAAAACAACTTGGCCTGGGGTGGCTTTACATGGAACAATAAACAAAAACATGGAGCAAGTGAAGTGAAAGGTGAATGCATAACATTGAATTTAAAATATTTGTATAAATATCTCATTGAGTTGGGATACATAAAAAGGGGGAGGAGGGGAGGTAAGGGGGCATCTGGTGAAGTCTCTTGCTTAGCTGAGGGTGGTAGTTTAAGTGTTGTCATTGGGGAAGTACTCAAGGAAGCCTAAATGCTTCGCAGATATCTGCAGTAACGGCAGAGCACTTTTCTGCATGGGCCTATATGTCTGTACATTTGCAATAACTACCTCTTGATTACTCTAGTTGCAATAACTGTCTTGCTAGCTTGTGGCTTTCAGAAACTCTTAATTATAAACCCCTTAAAGGCTTCACGGTTATAAGTAGCATATTAAATTGAATAAATAAATACAAGAAAATAAAAATAAATATTTTTCAAGACTTTTCAAGATCAGTTTATTCTCAGTGAATGTTTTTGGGAAACTGGGATACCAGTATCTTCAGATATGATTCATAAAAGGATAAATTTAGACTAGCTATAATGTTATTTGTTACAGTTCAAAAAATGTTAATGGTACATAGGAAGAAGAGTCAGTAACCTCCAAGAATGCTTCATAAGTATCCTTCATCTCAACCTAGAACCCAGTCACAAAAGGGTAGGCATTTGTTCACTCTTTTTATTCAGCTCAACTGCTCTTTCTGTAATTAGATATTTTGTATGTTTATATTGCAATAGCCCCCTTCTAGCCTCAGTGTTATAAGATCCATTACAATATCTCCCTGCATGCCCCCTCCCTCGTTCTATGTAAGCCTTTTAATCGTATTGTAAACCACCTTGATTTAAGGATAAAATGGTAGAAAAAAAAATCCTTTTAAATAAATAAATAAATAAAATCTCCCAAAGCTATCAAACATAGAAACATAAAAAGTGACAGCAGATAAGGACAATGGGACCCGTCTACTCTACCCCAATTTATTCACAGTGCATAGCCATAGGCTCCAGTTGCTCTGGCTTTCCTTCACTTTTTTGCTTCTATGGATACTTTGTGTTTATCCCATGCTTTCTTAAACTCTGATAGCATTTTTTGTCTCCATCACCTCTCAGAAACCCAATTCATGGGGGCGGAGCTTGCCGCGACAGGAGATGGCCGCTTGAGAGAGTGGCTCCCTGCCCGAACTCAGAATCCTGAGTCTTTCCCCGGTTTTAATCAGCACCCATAATATATCTGTTTTGGGGAAGTTTGTAGAACATGTCGACGTTGAAGCCTGCCAGGTTAGAATTTCAGCAGTCGGCCGGGTTAGCGAGTAAACGTGCCAAACAAGATATAGCCTCCCCTCAAAAAATGGCGCCGGAGAAAGAAGGGGTGAAAGAGATACTTCAGGAGCTCCGCCTAGTGAAAGACATGATTGCGACAAACGCCGCGACGCTCTTGCAGTTGCAAGAAGATGTGCAGGAGGTCAAGGAGCGGATCTCGACAATGGCAGACCGCCTAGATAAAGTGGAGGCAGAGGTGGATAAGCAAGCTGCCGTGCTGGGCCAAGTGGGCCCTCTGTCAAAAAGACTGATGACGTTGGAGGCCCAGGTAGAAGACCAAAATAACCGCGCTCGGAGAAGCAATGTTAGAATCGTGGGTATACCTGAAGACCGTGAAGGTATGGATCCCATTGGGTACTTAGAGAAATTAATCACGGAGATATTGCAAACTTCCTTTGTACATCCTTTGGAGTTAGAGAGAGCACACCGTGTTCCATCCCACGTGACTAATCGCAACCAGAGACCACGCCCTTTCATAATCAAGGTACTGAGATATACACAAGCCTTGCAAATATTACAAGTTGCTAAACAATGCACTGCATTACAGATGGATGGCCACAAGATATCATTCTACCTAGACTTGAGCAAGCAAACGGTGGAGCGTCGGAAGGAGTTATTGGCCTGCAGACCCCTGATGCAGAAACTGCAAGCGTGCTACGGCCTGTTTTATCCAGCGTGCATGCGGGTGACCCTCGATAACTCCACGAGAACCTTTGACAATGGTGCAGCACTGAGGACCTATTTGCAGGAATATGCACGAATGGAGGTTGCGCCATGAGTGGCACATTGCTGAGAGTAAGCTACCTGGGTTCCTGAGCCGCGCGAGCGGTTGTATCCGCTAAGCGGAGGGGTGGCACGATTTCTAGCCTGCTGTGAAACTGCCTGGCTGGCTAGTACTTGAACAGATATATTCAGAGAAATGTATAATTGTTTTTATGTATGCATATTCTGAGCGGGGGCGATTGGAACTGGGGATAGGCAATTATGATCAGTCTGTTTATGGGATAGGGAGGGATGGGGTGGTCATCAGATTGTTGGGGCGGTTGGGACTTCACCATGCAAGTGGAACTGGCTTGTACTAGTTGGCAGGCATGGGGACGTACTCTTGTAAATGGTGATTCCATGTATTTGATTAGAACTACAGGGTTGATGAATGCCACTGTCACGGGGGTTTATACAGCCGCCTATGGCTAATTGTAAAGTGAGGGTACTATCCCTAAATGTACAGGGTGTCACTAATCCCGTCAAGAGGAAAATAATACTGACATACTGTAAGCAACAGAACGCCGATGTTGTATTCTTGCAAGAGACTCATCTTTCCTTTGCAGAGTCGCTTAAAGTGTCGGGAGAGACCTATCAAAATGTGTTGTCAGCACCTGCTTCCAAAAGAAAGGGGTGTGTGGTTTTATTGGTTAAGAAACAGTTGTCACCAACAGTTGAGGAGACTAAAATCGACTCAGGGGGGCGGTGGGCTTTGGCAAAAGTACGGATCAAAGAAGAGATGCTCAGTCTGATGTCGGTGTATGGCCCGAATCAAGATGACCCACAGTTCTTTACTCAAATAACTCAAGAACTCCTAGAAACGGGATCGGCGAACATCATTTTGGGTGGGGATTTTAATCTTATACAAGATCCACTGGTGGATCGTGCCCCCTACAGAGCTCAGCATAAGCCTAAGTCCAGCAAGGTATTGATGAATCTGAAAGAATCACTGGGGCTGATTGATCCCTGGAGGCTCTTGTACCCAACAGGCAGAGAATATACTTTCCACTCCTTGCCCCACAATTCGCAAACCCGTATTGACTTCTTCCTGGTGTCTAAGACACTGATGCCCAGGGTGACAAATACTGGGATGTTGACTAAAACGGTCTCGGATCATGCGGCAGTTGTCATGGATGTGGAATTGGGTGGTGCCAAAAGAGCTTATTTATTTATTTATATTCTCTTATATACCGTGTTATTCTGCATCAGTGCGGTTTACATTGAACAAACTGAAATTACATTGAACAGGGCATTATAACTTGGAGATAACTATTTTACAGGGAACATGGGCTATGGAGGGTTAAGTGGCTTGCCCAAGACCACAAGGAGTACCTGTGGGACTAGAAACCCCAGTCCTTCCGGCCCAAGGTTGCTGTCCTCTAGTGGGATTTGAACTCCCGACCTTCCGGCCTGAAGTACCTTGCCCCAACCACTAGGCCACTCCTCCACTTCAAGATGGTATTGTGACTGGCTGATGAAGAATTTCTCCGATTCGTGCGGAAGGCCATCGCGGAGTTTTTTCAAATTAATAAATTCGGAGAGACCCCCACATGGGCCTGGTGGGAAGCTTTTAAAGCAAGTATCCGTGGCCATATGACCTCCTTCAAGATACATAAAGACAAATCAGATATGAGGAGGAAGGCGGAATTGGATCTAGAAATCCAAGTGGGTGAGAGACTCCTAACTAAACGTTCTGACCCATTAGTCTTACTTCGGCTTCGGCAGCTGCGATATCAATACAATTCTATCTTAAATACTGAAGCGAGCAAGCAGATTCAAGTTCAACAAGGTGTATATTATCACGAGAGTAATCGTGCCAGCTCCCTACTTGCCCGCTCATTGAAAGCCAAAGCGGCAGTAAAACGTATTGCTGGAATGCGAGATAATGCGGGGAAACTGAGAGTTAAGGACGAGGAGATATTGGCTTTGTGTGAAGACTTCTACTCGAGATTGTATCAATCAGAAGTGCAACAAGATGAGGCTGCCTTCTCCAATTTCATCTCAACGATTGTGGGACCCAAGCTCATGGGACAGCAAGTACAATCGTTGGAAGCCGACATTACTTGCAAGGAGATACTAGCGGCCATGAAACAGTTGGCCAAAGGGAAGGCCAGTGGTCCTGATGGTCTGCCAGTTGAATTTTATGGGGCCTTCTCCCAGCAGCTAATACCTGAACTGCTACTATACTACGGTGGGATCAAAGATGAGTGTCCATCCTAAGCCAGGGAGAGATCCCCAGAAAGTTGAGAACTACCGACCCATATCACTACTAAATGCTGACTACAAAATTTATGCCAAAATTATGGCCAATAGGTTATCTAAAGTGATGCTGACGCTAATTCATTCGGACCAGTGTGGATTCATGCCGGGTAGATCGACCACAGACAACGGACGTCTGTTGGCGCATGTCCTGAGAGGAGCGCAACAGTCTGCAGATCCGATCGTGGGCTTAGCATTAGATGCTGAAAAAGCATTTGACAGGGTGGAGCTCCCTTACCTTTTTCAAGTCATGAGGTGGTTCAGAATTCACGAGGCCTATTTGAAAAGTGTCGAACTGCTCTATACTAAGCCTGTGGCTCGTGTGGCTGCGAATGGTGGGCTCTCAGCGGAATTTCAGTCGACGAGGGGTACAAGGCAAGGATGCCCTTTATTCCCTTTGTTATTTAACTTAGCCCTGGAACCATTGATAATGAAAATCCGACAACATAACAGCATCTTAGGCATAAAGCTGGAAGGCTGCCACTGTAAAGTATCAGCATACGCTGATGATCTATTGTTATTTCTTGAACCTAAGTCAGTTGCGGCAGCTTTGGATGTCATTGCTGAGTACTCCAGTATTTCAGGCTATAAGCTAAATTTATCTAAAACCACTATTATACCCCTAAACTCTAGTGTGTCGGAGTCTGAGCTGCAGCAATATCCGTTCATATTGGAGAAGTCTTCTTTCAAGTACTTGGGTGAAGTCTTCTTTCAAGAAACGGTGGCACTAAATGAGGCTAACTGCGTAAAGCTGATAACAGAGTATGTGAACAAATGGTCCCCGTTAAAACTCACCTGGTGGGGCAGGTTGGAAACCATTAAAATGGTTATTGTTCCTAAGATAAACTACATTCTCAGTATGATACCGATCCTTTTTGACCGGAAGTTTTATAGCAGGATGGAGAAACGTTTGCTCTCCTTTTTATGGTCACACAAAACGCCAAGAATAGCGGCGTGGAAGCTTAAATTGTCCAAAAGCCAGGGCGGAGTACACTTTCCGGATTTCGACTGGTACCATGTGGCGGCTCTGTTGAAACAAGGTGTCTTGTGCTCAGATGAATTGGTGACACCGGAAGACCCGACGTGGATGCGGGTCGAAGTGGCATCCAGTATACCGGTTCCATTATGGATGAGGATAGGAGCTGATGCGTCTCACCCAATGGCGGGTAACGAGATTCTACACGCCACTCAGTTAGCGTTTCAGCTTGTAACATCGCAATTCGAAGAAGATATGGGCTACACTGAAGCCACTCCACTCTGGTTAAATTCGAAGTTCAAGATTGATGGACGTAGTTTTCTCTGGGCGACTTGGATTCAGCAGGGTTTTTTCTGCTTGGGACAATTAATCGCAGACAAGGAATTCAAATCCTTTCATAAGCTTCAGCAGGAATTTTCTCTGACGCACCGCTGTATGTACCAATGGTGTCAGTTGAGACATTGTTTGTTTAAAGCTGGAGTTTCGCCGCTGTTGATAAGATCTGGCCACCCACTCCATCAGAAGATCTTGGAGATTAAGGCCGAAGTGAAGTTAATATCAAAGTTTGTTGCCATGCTCCGGGAAGGTGATAAGAGAAGACCCAAAGGAGTCCAATTAGTCTGGGAGACAGAAGTGGGTGATTTCGCGACTCCCGAAATGTGGAACAGCTTTTGGAGTTCACAGATAAGGATAACGAGAGCAGCTTCACTCACGCAAACACTATATTTTCTGGCCCACCGTGCCTATCTGACACCAGTCAAAATTGCTAAATGGCAAGGGTCGGAGAGGGGCAATTGCTGGTCATGCGGGTCCAGTTTGGGCACCTTATCGCACATGCTCTATTACTGCTCTAAGCTGCAGAGGTACTGGTTACAAGTGTGGCAGCGGCTGACTCAGCTGTTAGGGATCTGGACGCCCTTAACATATCGCGTAGTGATCTATAAGTCCTTAGCTGGAATCCCTGAACTAGAGAGACGGGACTATGCTATTTTCGACTTGCTGTTAAGTTTGGTATTGAAGACGATACTGAGTCATTGGAAGAATTTTGATGACCTGAATGTGGAGCACTGGTGGAGTCTAGTACGCTTTCATCAAGCCTGTGAAAAGGCATATGTGATGCAGAATCCATTTCGATCTCTTTTAAACAAATGGGATACCCTAGACCTATAATGGAATCCTTAAATATGGTGGTGGTAGCGCTTGTGATGTGGCATTCATTGACTTGGTGCTGTTACTATGAGGATATGGGTCTGTTAAACAGGACCAAATGGTGGCATAAGTTTTACTGTCAATGTAATTCCCATGTTCCTGTCTGCCATAATATACTTATTACTGTTAGTTTATTTTTGTATTGTTGTCATTAAAGTACTGTATTCTATGTTGAGAAAAGTTAAATAAAGATGTTAAAAGAAAAAGAAACCTAATCCATGCACCCACCACCCTATCTTTGAAGAAATGTTTTCTTTTTTTTTTAATTTAATTTTTATTAAGATTTCAAATTATTCAATATCAATAAAGTATACAGAAACACAATAAATCCTCAGATAATATGCAAAAAAAGAAAAACAAACCAAAGACATTAACCCACATCTCGGGGAAAACTACAAGAAAAATATTAATAATAAGGAAAACAAGACAGGAGATCAAAACCTAACAAAAGGAGAGTACCCCTGTCAAAACCAGCCCATCAATCAATAGCCCTCTCATCCGCATAGCATCTATAACCGACATGAAGAAATAAAAAAATAAGAAACTCACTGTGTCTTTTCCTTGTCAAGGGTCAACTTTTCTAAATCTGAAGACGATAAGAAAACAAATTTTTCATTCCCAAAAGAGACTAAACACTTACAGGGATAACACAAAGAAACGTAGCACCTAAAGCAAGAATTCTAGGTTTAAGAGCGAGAAAAGACTTCCTGCATGTTTGTATAACGCGGGAAACATCAGGAAAAATAGATACTTTATCACCACAATAAAAATTTGCTTTTTTTCCTAAAATAAGGCTTGAGAATAGCAATTTTATCTTCCTCAGAAACTAAGGTAACTAACAGTGTAGCTCTAGTGGAAATAATATCCTGAGTATCTTCTAAAAAGGCAGTCAAATCAAAATTATTATTATCCTCAAGGACAGCTGCTTCCCCCTCCTCTACACTTTCCTGAACAATTTTAGTGGAAATATAGTAACAAATTTGTGGAGATAATAAACTAATACAAGGAAAATTAAGCACTCTTAAATTTTTGCTTCTAGACATGTCCTCCAAATTCTCAAGTTTTTGATACATAAGAAAACTATCCTTCATATTGGTAGACTGAACAGAAGCAAAGGACTTAACTTGAGTATCAATATTCGAATTGCATATCCTCTTATCACCAGGCATCCCAGCACCACAATTCTGCCCTTACTCCTAATCTGCTCCTAAGGGGCATACAAACCCCTTTGGATACGCCCCTAAGGAGACGCCCAAGTAAAGGCACCGACGGCTATGTGCCGCAGTTCACAAGAGATTTATAGTGCCTTAGATGACGTCAGCGTTAACTGTCCCGCACGGGCCTGATGTTCCCAAGCACCAGCTGCTCTCACCCCTCCGCGGCGTAGGTAGGCTGCAGGCAACGCTCCCCTGAAGAAATGTTTTCTAATATTGCTCCTCAGTCTAAATTTTTGGAGCCTCAAACTGTGACCTCTTGTTCTAGAGTATTCTTTCCTCTGAAAATATTTGCTTCTTGTGGATTATTTACATCTTTGAGGTACTTGAATGTCTATAAAATCCACTCTGTCTTTCCTCTCCTCTAAGGTAAAGACCTTTCATTGTCATCTTGTATGACTTTTGCTGTAGACTTTCCATCCCCTTTACTTTTCCCAGCACTGATGACTAAGATCCTTTAACCTGCTCCTCCCCAAGAAATTCAGGAGGTCAATATCAGTCCATAGTGGTCAGTATTGTGCCACTCACATATTTTGCTATTCAGTTAGCAGCGATATTGAACCGCCAGATTCATGTTCGCCTTCTATGTGTTTCCTTACCATTCCCCTAGAGATAATATGAGGAAAATGGTTAAGAAAAAAACTAAAGGTTTGTGAGTTTAGATCAGGCCTGGGCATTATTTAAAAATACTGTCTTAGAAGCCCAGACCAGATGTATTCTAAGCTTTAAGAAAGATGGAAGGAAGGCCAAATGGCAGCCAGCATAGCTTAAAGGTGAGGTCCGAGAGGCTGTTATAGCTAAGAGAGGATATTTCAAAAAATGGAAAAAAGGAGAGTCAGCTGTTTGGAGACCGGAGTTTCAGCGGCAGCGTTTTGCCATCTGATTGGCTGCAGCAGGTCCCTCCTGATTGACCCGGTTGGCCCCGGCAGCATATAACAGCGTCGGCTGCTTTCAGGAGGTGAGAGTCAGCTGTTTGGAGACCGGAGTTTCAGCGGCAGCGTTTTGCCATCTGATTGGCTGCAGCAGGTCCCTCCTGATTGACCCGGTTGGCCCCGGCAGCATATAACAGCGTCGGCTGCTTTCAGGAGGTGAGAGTCAGCTGTTTGGAGACCGGAGTTTCAGCGGCAGCGTTTTGCCATCTGATTGGCTGCAGCAGGTCCCTCCTGATTGACCCGGTTGGCCCCGGCAGCATATAACAGCGTCGGCTGCTTTCAGGAGGTGAGAGTCAGCTGTTTGGAGACCGGAGTTTCAGCGGCAGCGTTTTGCCATCTGATTGGCTGCAGCAGGTCCCTCCTGATTGACCCGGTTGGCCCCGGCAGCATATAACAGCGTCGGCTGCTTTCAGGAGGTGAGAGTCAGCTGTTTGGAGACCGGAGTTTCAGCGGCAGCGTTTTGCCATCTGATTGGCTGCAGCAGGTCCCTCCTGATTGACCCGGTTGGCCCCGGCAGCATATAACAGCGTCGGCTGCCTTCGCGGCCGCGAACGCGGCCTGCGGGCGCGTGCCCGAAGGGGGCGTGACCAAAGGGGGTACGCCCCTTTGGTGCCCCTTCGGTGCCAACTCGGGGCTCAGAGTATCTGTCGTAGAGGGCATGCCGCGAGGCCATGCGAAAAGGAAGAGTAAAAAGGCACAAGGGAATCCACCTGTTAAATCGTTAGCTGCTGCTACTTCTACTCCTTCCGTTGTTACTGGTCCTATGGATCAACATGTGGTGGTTTTGCCTCAGCGTGCTTCAGTAGATCAATACTCTTCATCGCCTGGATCCGGGATTACCCTCAGTTCTATCGATAGGACTCCCCCGCCCAACCCAGGATCTTCTCAAGCCTCTGCTGAAATGTCGTCCTCTTCTGCGGTGTCTTCCTCCTCAGGAGAGGAGGAGGAGAATTCTGTTTCAGTGTCAACTACATCTCATGAGGTACTTTCAATTGTTCCTATTCCGGCAGTTGTTGCTCCTGAAAGTCTTATCTTTTCTCAAGTAGAAAATCCTGAAGAAGTAACTCTCACAGATATTTGGAAGCAAGTTTCAGCTACCAATTCATTGTTAACACAATTTATGTCTCAGACTGCTGTTTTTTCTCAACAAGTTTCTCATAAATTGCATAATGTAGAGGCATCCGTTAATCAGTTATCTCAACGTACTGATAGGCTTGATACACAGGTTGTCTCTTTGCAGTCAGCCAGTGAATCAGCCTTGAAGGATACTTTGATGTTTTATCAGCAGCTAGAGGCCTTAGAGAATGCTTCCAGGGCAAAAAATTTACGCATATTAAATTTTCCAAAAACGCGTTTATTATCTCCTATTTTATTGTTTAGGCAATATTGTAAAGAGATTTTATTGCTCTCTAGTGCCGATACTGTTATGATTGATCGAACCTTTTATTTACCTGCTCGGATATCCACCGGGGAACCCAGTATAGCACGGGAGGATGAGGGTACTCTTTTAGATTTGACTAACTTTTTGGAAAACTCTCAGACATCTATCTCCACCCGTGCTACTCTGGTAGTTACTTTAGCCAATTTTTCAGATAAGGCTTCCATTTTGAAGGCCTTTTTTTCTAAAAAGGATTTTCTTTTTTATGGCTATAAGCTTTCTATTTTCCCCGATGTGTCCCGGCAGACACAGAATCGTAGGAGAGCCTTCCTCCAGCTTAAACCTAGGGTGGTGGCTGGAGGAGGTACCTTCTACCTTAGGTTTCCTTGTAAATGTCTAGTGACTATTCAAGGAGTAAGTTATGTTTATTCTGATCCTTCATTGTTGGAGTTGCTTTTGGTATCATTGCAGGCTTGAGTGATATTATTTTTTGTGAGACTATATGTTATTGTGGGAAATGTGGTTGGTTGAGCGTGGTAGCCTTAGTTTTTGCTCCTGTGCTCCTCTTATGCTTTCTCTTCATGATGTGGGCTAGGTAGTGATATGTATTTTGATTTGTATTGTTGCAATTTTTTTCGACTTACTCTTTTCATATCATTATTACTTATTGTCTTCTGTTATTGGTTGTAATAATTGAAAACTCAATAAAAAAAAAAAAAAAAAAAAAAATGGAAAAAAGAGCCAAATGACAAAAACAGGAAACAGCATAAGTACAACATAAGTACTGGCAAGTGAGATATGGCAGGCAAAGAGAGAATTTGAAAAGAAGCTTGCTGTGGAAGCAACAATACATAATAAAACCTTTATCAGGTACATTTATAGCAAAGAACCTGTGAGAGAGTCAGATGGACCATTAAATGACAGAGGGATAAAAGGGGAGATCTGTGTTTGTCCCATACTTTCTTGAATTCAGATACTGTCCTCATCTCTATTATCTCCTCTGGGAGATTATTCCACACATCTACCATTCTTTCCATAAAGAAATATTTCTGCATATTATTCCTGAGTCAGAGAGTTAGTATGAAGAATGATTAGAATATCATTGGATGATAATAAGCAGATATAGTATACCGAACTACTGTATCAGGAGAGTACTTCTGTATCAGAAGATCTTTGTCCCCATATGCCTTGCTATGAAATCCGCTATCATTTTATAGCCACCCCCTGTACCAACTCCATCCAATTTATATCCGTCTGAAGGTGTGTTCTCCAGAATTGTACACAATGCTCCAAAAGATTTATACAGAGGCACTATCACCTCCTCCTGCTGGTTATTCCTCTCCCTATGCACCCAAGCATCTTTCCAGCTTTTGCCATCATCTTTCCTAACTGTTTAACCACCTTAAGACCATCAGAAACAATCACATCCAGTCCCACTCTTCTTTGGAGGGCAGAAGTAATTCACCCCCTATACTGCACTGCCCCATTGGATTTTTGCAGCCAAATACATGACCCTGCATTTCTTAGCATTAAATCTCAGCTGGCAAATTCTCAACAATTCTTCAAGCTTTGCTAGATCCCTCCTCATGTTACCTACTTCTTCCTGAGAGTCTACTCTATTGCAGATTTTGGTATCATCTGTAAAGAGTCAAACCTTACCCAACTGCCCTTCTGCAATATCACTAACAAAAAAGGACAGATCCCTGCAGCACACCACTAGTAACATCCTTCTCCTCAAAGAGAGCTACATTTACCTGTACCCTTTGTTGGCTCCCACTCAACCTATTTCTAACCCATTCAGTCACTTTAGGGTCCATCTCCAAAATGCTTAATTTATTTATGTTGTCTATACAAAATAGTGTCAAAGGCTTTACTGAAATCTAAGTGCTGCCTCAGCCCAACTCTGGTCATCCAGTCAAAGAAATTAATTAGATTTGTTTGACAAGACCTGCTTCTAGTAAAACCATGTTGCCTCAGATCCTGCAATCTATTGGACTCTAGAAACCTCACTATCTTCTGTTTTAGCAGTGTTTCATTCATTTATTCACCACAGTGGTCAGATTAACCAGCCTGTAGTTCCCAACCTCATCCTGCTTTTTTCTAAAGTGACCACATACACCCTTCTCCAGTCATCTGGGACCACTCCCTACTCCAATAAATAAATAAATAAATAAATATGATGCAAAAAGTTGTATATAGTTTGGTCACACCCTTACGACCATGTACATAATTTCTCACCCTACCTTCTCCGATACTCATAGTTCAATTCTTCCTTGTATAATGTTGGATAAAGTTGATCACCGTTCATCTGTTCTATGTACAATGTGAGTGAAGGACAAAGTGGTATAGAAAAATGTTTAAATAAAAATAATAATAATAATGAAGCATTGAAAAGGTCAGACAGTGGAGTCACTAGAATATCCCTAAGTTCCTTCAGTTCTCTTGGATGTATCCTCATGAACACAGTTTTCTCAAAGTCGTTCAAAATCCTCCTCACTTCCGTTCCTATTTGGGGGTGTTTTCTGAGATCCTGCTCCTAGCCCTTCATCTGTAAAATCAGAATAAACATATTTGTTAAGCAATTCCGCTTTATCCTCATCAGCATCTACATATTCCTCCCTTTCACCCTTGAGTCTGACAATACCACTTTTGCACTTCCTCCTCTCACTAACATATCTGAAAATGTTTTCTCGCCCTATTTTATTGCTTGACTACTTTTTCTTCCATTTGTATTTTTGTTTTCCTGACTCCTGTCCTATCTTCTCTTGGCTTTTCCAAATAGTGTTGCTTGTCTGCCTCTTTCTGTTATCTCTTGTATTTAGCTGTATGAAGGCCACCCTCTTTTTCTTCACTTTTTCAACTGCTTCTTTTGCTTTTTCAGCTGCTCCAAATGTAAAAGGAGAACCATAATGGTCTCCTTTTACATTTATTTGCTTTCCTAACAAAACAGTTTGTTGCCCTTAAAAT
Organism: Ichthyophis bannanicus; assembly: GCA_033557465.1. Lineage (NCBI taxonomy): Eukaryota > Metazoa > Chordata > Amphibia > Gymnophiona > Ichthyophiidae > Ichthyophis > Ichthyophis bannanicus. Next base: position 400,120,738 of record CM066036.1, read on the forward strand.
ATCCCCTTTCAGTTTTGCCCACTGCTTTTCTACATCCCTCAGCTGTTCCCATCCCACTAACTACTCCTTGAGATATTGTCCCATCTTGGCAAAGTTAGTTTTCCTGAAGTCTACAACCCTTACTTTTGAATGAACTTTAGCGGTTCTATTCCTCATTTTTATTTATTTATTTATTTTATACACATTTATATACCGCATTTTCCAAAGTTCAGTTGCGGTTTACAGTGAACAATAGTTAACAAAGCAAGTTTGTTTTACAGGGAACATCATATTATAACAGAACATATTTACAAGGAACATCATATTATATATAGAATATACAGTCTAAACAATGTGGGATAATACAGAACAGAATAAACTATATACAGTTTTATATATGTATTTATATACATGGAAGTGAAAGGACATAAGCTGTGAAGTCATCATGATTGTGTGTCAATTGTGTGGGTTAGGGTTTTTGCTTGATGCAGATAGATACCTGTTTAACCTTTGTCTAAAGCAGGTTGTGAGTTATCTATGTTATAGTGTTTGGTGAACAAATAAGTTTTTAATTTTTTGCGGAGTTCCATGATCTCCGTTAGTGTTCGTAGCTCCTCTGGGAGGGAATTCCAGATCGTTGGGGCTATGTGGGAAAAGGCTCTGTTATTTGTTGATTTATGGGCTCTTGTATAATCTTTCGGGATCTTTAATCTGTTCAATTGTCCTTTTCTGTGTGTGGACTTAGATGGTTCTTTGTGTATTAAGTTACATAGCATAGTTGGGGCCATATCATATAAGGCCTTGAATGAAGTTATTATTGTTTTGTAGATTATTCTACTTTGAATTGGTAGCCAATGGAGAGAGGCTAGTATTGGTGATAAATGTTGGAGTGAGTTAATTTTCAATATGATTCTGGCCGCTGCGTTTTGCGCTAATTGCAATCATTTGATGTTTTGTTTTGATATGCCTATTAGAATTAGATTGGCAAAGTCAAAATGTGGAGTTATGGTGGCCTGGATTATGTTGATAAAGTCTTGTGTAAATACTAGCGGACGAAGTTGTTTGAGGGTTTTGAGTTTGAAATAAATTTTCTTTATGGTATTGCTAATGTGTGTTTCCATCATAAGGTGTATGTCTAGAATTACGCCTAGATATCTTATTTCGTTTTTTATTTTAATTTCTTGGTTTTGAAGTCTTATGTGTGTTGGGGGGATATAGGATTTGTTCTTGGTCACGATTAGAACTTCGGTTTTAGTGTGGTTTATGTGGAGGTTTTGTGCTTTTAGCTAAGTAGTAATTTCATTATAACAGTCCGATAGGAGTTGTAGCGGTAGGTTGGGTATCGTGAATGGAATATACATCATAATATCGTCTGCGTATAGATGATATTTTACTCCAAATTTTTTGAAAATGTTGCAGACTGGTTTTATGTAGATATTAAAAAGCAGGGCTGATAGCGCTGAACCTTGTGGTAATCCAATTTCTTGTTTATATGTGGTTGAGTTTTGATTTCCAGTTCTTACATTTTGCGTTCTATTATCTAGGTAGGATGAGAACCATTTATGTACTGTAGAGTTTACTAAACCTAAACCACACCATCTTGGGATCACTGGATGTGAGATGATTGCCCACTATGACATCAAAAACACTCCCCCCATTGGTAAGCACCATTTCCAGTATGGCCCCTTCACGTGTGGGTTCTGTTACCAGTTGACAGAAGAGTACCCCCTGTAGAGAATCCATAGTCTCCTTACTTTTAAATGACACAGCAGCAGGGATGTGCCAATCAGTATCTGGCATATTGAAATCACCTATTAGCAGCACTTATTCTTTCATAGCAGTACTGTAAACCTCTTCAATTAAATCTGTATTCACTTCTGTCTGTGAAGGTCTGTATATCACACCAATACAAATGGATGCTCCATTCCCTCTTTTCACTTTAATCCACAGTGCTTCCACCTCATCTGATAAACCCTGTAATTCTGTAACTTTAATATTATTTATTTATTATTTATGTTTTTGACTATGGTTTTCATTAATTGTATACATATTGTTTTCTTGAAGATTATACCCCCTGAAGAAGGCTATGGCTGAAACGTGTTAGAAACATAGAAACATAGAAACATGATGACAGAAAAAGACCACAAGGCCCATCTAGTCTGTCCTTCCATAACAACAACTACAACAGTCCACTTTTTACCTTTAGAGATCCTCTGTGTTGGTCCCATGCTTTTTTGAATTCAGTTACTGTCCTCATCTCTACCACCTCCACTGGAAGACTATTCCACGGATCCACTACTCTTTCCGTAAAGAAATATTTCCGCATATCACTCCTGAATCTATCTCCCTTCACCCTCATCCCATGTCCCCTCGTCGCAGAACTTGCTTTCAATTGAAAGAGGCTCTCTCCCTGAACATTTATGCCACGGAGGTATTTAAACATCTCAATCATATCACCTCTATCACGCCTTTCCTCTAAGGTGTACATATTAAGATCCTTAAGTCTGTCCTCATATGCTTTATAATGAAGCCCACTAATCATCTTAGTAGCAACCCTCTGCACCGACTCCATCCTGTTCACATCCTTTTGAAGGTGCGGTCTCCAGAATTGCACACCATACTCCAAATGAGGTCGCACCAAAGACTTATACAGAGGCATTATCACCTCCTTTTTTCTGCTAGCCATTCCTCTCCGTATGCACCCAAGCATCCTTCTAGCTTTTGCCGTCGCCTTTTCTACCTGTTTAGCTACTTTAAGATCATCGGACACAACTACGCCTAGGTCCCGCTCTTCTTTAGTGGACAAAAGTACTTCACCTCCTATGCTGTATTGCTCCCTTGGATTGCTGCAGCCCAAATGCATGACCTTACATTTTTTAACATTAAATCCCAGCTGCCAAATTCTAGACCATTCTTCAAGCTTAGCTAGATCCCTCCTCATGTTATCTACACCTTCCTGGGTGTCTACTTTATTGCAGATTTTGGTATCATCCGCAAAGAGGCAAACCTTACCCGACAGCCCTTCCGCTATATCACTAACAAAGATGTTAAAAAGAATCGGACCAAGGACAGATCCCTGGGGCACACCACTGGTAACATCCTTCTCCTCAGAGTGAGCTCCATTTACTTGTACTCTTTGTCGCCTCCCACCCAACCAATCTCTAACCCAAGCAGTAACTTTAGGGTCCATCCCTAGGGTGCTCAGTTTGTTTATAAGTCGCCTGTGAGGAACAGTGTCAAAGGTTTTACTGAAATCTAAATACACCACATCTAGAGCTCTCCCTCGGTCCAACTCCCTGGGCACCCAGTCAAAGAAATCAATCAGATTTGTCTGACAAGACCTGCCTCTGGTGAATCCATGCTGCCTCGGATCCTATAATCCGCTGGACTCCAGAAACCTCACTATTTTCTCTTTCAACAGCGTTTCCATTAATTTACTCACCACTGAAGTTAAACTAACCGGCCTGTAGTTTTCAAACACATCCTTACTTCCGCTTTTGTGTAAAGGCACCACATGAGCCTCTCTCCAGTCCTTTGGCACCACTCCCGACTCCAACGAGGCATTGAAAAGGTCAGTCAGTGGAGTTGCTAGAACGTCCCCAAGTTCCCTCAGTATTCTAGGGTGTATCCCATCCGGTCCCATCGCTTTGTCTACTTTAAGTTGAGCTAGTTTCTCACGAACACAGTCTTCTGAAAATTGTTCAAGATGTCCCTCGCTTCTGTTCTTATTTGTGGGTGTTTTCTGAGGTCCTGCTCCTGGTTCTTCATCTGTGAACACAGAACAAAAATATTTGTTAAGCAATTCCGCTTTATCCTTATCAGCTTCTACATATTCCCCCCCTGTACCCTTGAGTCTGACAATACCTCTTTTGCCCTTCCTCTTCTCACTAATATATCTGAAAAATGTCTTATCCCCCCATTTTATTGCATTGGCTATTTCCTCCTCCTTTTGAATCTTTGCCTTCTTGACTACTTTGCTAGCTTCTCTAAGTTTTTCCAAATACAGATGCCTGTCTTCCTCTCTGTGATCTCTTGTATTTCATGAAGGCCTCCCTCTTTTTCTTCACTTTTTCAGCTACTTCCTTCGAAAACCACAGCGGTCTCCTGTTCCTTTTGCCTTTATTTACCATTTTAACAAAAAGGTTGGTTGCCTTTAAAATACCCCCTTTCAGTTTTGCCCACTGTTGTTCTACATCCCCCAGCTGTTCCCATCCCACTAACGACTCCCTGAGGTATTGGCCCATCTTCGCAAAGTTAGTCTTCCTAAAGTCTAAGATCTTCACCTTGGAATGGATTCTAACAGCCCTAGTCCTAATACTGAACCACACCATCTGGTGATCACTGGATGCAAAATGATCTCCCACTACAACATCAGAAACACTTTCACCATTGGTAAGCACCAAGTCCAGTATGGCCCCTTCACGTGTGGGGTCTGTTACCAATTGCCTGAATAGTTCTCCCTGTAGAGAATCCAGGATCTCCTTACTCCTAGATGATACTGCAGCAGGAATGTGCCAATCAACATCTGGCATATTGAAATCTCCTAGCAGTAGCACTTCCCCTTTCCTAGCAATGCTGTGTATGTCTTCAATTAACTCTCTGTCCACCTCTTCCTCTTGTGAGGGAGGTCTGTATATCACACCAATGCAAATAGATTTCTCTTTCCCTCTTTCTAGTTTAACCCACAATGCCTCCTCTCTCCCTTTTAAGCTCTGTAATTCCAAAGCTTTAATAGTAGTTTTTACATATAGTGCTACTCCTCCTCCCCTTCTTCCTACCCTGTCCTTTCTGAATAAAGTATAGCCAGGTATAGTTACATCCCAGTCATGGTTTTCTGTGAACCATGTTTCTGTAACTGCCACTAAATCTAAGTCAGCCACTCCCACCAAAGCTTCAACTTCAGAGATCTTATTTCCCATGCTACGGGCATTAATACACACTGCTTTCCATATGTTACCCCTGTTACCCATTTCCATAAAGGTATTTAATGTATCACTTACCTGGGGGCTTTCACTTACCTGGGGCTTTCTTCACCCATCCCCAACGAATCTAGTTTAAAGCCCTCTTCAGTAGATTAGCCAGTCTACTACCAAAGATGTGTTGACCTTTCTTGGACAGATGGATGCCATCTCTGCTCTGCAACCCTTGGAACAGCATCCCATGGTCTAGGAAACCAAAACGCTCTCAAAGACACCATCCACGCAGCCATGCATTAATCTCCAGGATGCGAGCCTCTCTGCCTTGGCCTTTACCCTCAACAGGGAGGATTGAAGAGAACACCACCTGTGCACCTAACTGCTTCACCCTCTGTCCCAGAGCCATGAAGTCACTTTTGATACGTTCCGAGGTATACCTGGCAGTATCATTTGTTCCAACATGGATTAGCAACATTGGGTAATAGTCAGTGGGCTTGATGAGTCTCGGCAAACTCTCCGTAACATTTTGGATCTTGGCACCAGGCAGACAGCATACCTCTCTGGACATCAAGTCTGGTCGGCAGATGGACGCCTCAGTACCCCTCAGAAGAGAGTCTCCAACCACCACTACCCTTCGTTTCCTTCTGGTCACTGATTCCGCAACTATGGGGTACTTGAACTCTGGTTCTTCCCTTTCCAGGGATGCTTTCACCTCCTCCACTTCCAGGGCTGCATAATGGTTCTTCAATTCAAGGGCTGGAGAAGTTGGATTGGTGATTTTGCAGGCTCTGGTGACTTTTGTCCAACCATCGACATTCTGTTGGCACCCATCTTCTCCTGTGCTGGAGAGCCTGGTTGCTGCAAGCAGCATCTCATCAATGTACTTCTCACTGTCTTGAATGCTCCTCAGCCTCGCCACCTCCTCTCTGAGTTCCTCCACTTGTTTCCTCAGAGCTTCAGCATGCAGGCACCCTGCACATGGAACCGATTCTTCAACTGGCAATAGGACCTCTGTCTGGACCGAGGCAGAAGCTGTAACGGGGGCAACAGCTTTAGCAATACGATTTTTCCCAGCCATTGTTCTGTTTGTGGAGCTTAGGTATCTGTTAAAGCAAAAGAGAGAGATCTACGAAGTACCAGCTGGTTTCGCAGCTGTCCTTTCAGAGAAAAAGCAGTTAAATCTCTTTAATTATATTCAAAATGTGCTGGTCCAATTCACTGTGATTTGTTAAAGGGGGAGGTGCCCTATAAAGCAAGACTGCTCACTAGGGGTGGGTGGGAGTCGGGGTGGGTAGGAAGGGAACTAACACCTGATTAGGTGTTAGCAGTTCCTGAACCTGAGGAGGTTACAGAGTTCAGCAATACTACTGTGCTCAAGTACAGTTCCCCTAAAACAGCAACAATGAAATTAACCTTGCTTTAAAAAATATACACAAAACCCTTTTAAGAGCTCCCAGTCAGAGAGCTAGCAATGTAACAAAAAAAACCAAACAAAGAAACCCTCAAATCCTTACTTACTGTTTGATGTGTTGGGGTCTTTTGCATAATAAAGCACCTGTGACCTCCACGTACCACTCACCTTTTGTTTTCTCTGACTTGCTGCGAGGATACTGCTCCCTTTGTGCTCCCTTGGCCATAATTTATCCAGGTGTGCTTGGAAATTCTTAAGCAAGCCTGTGGCACACAACACAATGGGAAACAACTCAGTATACTTCTGCTACATTTTCTTGGACTGACCTCATCTCTTGGTATTTGAAGATCTTCTCGCCTTCAACATGATTCACAGAATAGTCGCTTGGGATGGGCACATCTATAATCAATGCTGTTCTGGAGTTCTCCTTTACCACTATGTCCAGCTTCCATGCATCCAGCTTTTTAGCAGTCAGAATGGGAGTATCCCAGGTAATCATAACCCCCTTCATTCTCTGCAATTCTTTTAGGGTCATAATCCCAGTACTTTTCAGGCACAGTGATGTTATAATGTTTTCAGAGTTTCCAAATTGATGAGGCATGCTACTTTATTGTGCCTTTCTGTATAGAAATTTTCTGCCATCAGAACTTTACAGCCAGCTATGAGGTGAGTTACTATTTCCAGCTCTTTCTTACAAAATCAACATATATCTGTTTTGCCATTTTTTTCAGTGCTCACTGTAAACCATCTCGTCCATAGGCTGCTGTTCTGGGTTGCAGCTATCAATCTTTCATCCTTCAGTTTCAGTTCACCTCTCCTTAACCATTCATGTGTCAATTCCTGATTGAACAAATGGTTTCTGGAGTAGCGCTCTGTATTTCCCACTGTATTTGTGTGCTTGCCAATTGTTTTTTCTCATTTGCTGATCTAATTCTTTGAAGAGTTTTTTTCTCTTGTTTTGCAAGTCCTCTTTTCTGTGTGGTTCTTGCAATTACTTAACCAACTGTTTAGCAGACAAGGGAGTATAACACTGCTAGGAGCTTTTTACTCAGTCTTTTATGTTCCTGAATTTAAAGGTTTCAGAGCTCTCTTGAAGCAGACTAGAAATAGCCAGGAGGCTTCTGGAATTTGACGCTCTCAAATGGTAGCACATATTGAGCAGACCTTGTTTATTTATTTTGTCTTTGAGTTTGTCGGTCTGTACACATCTGTTTGCTTGCAAGCAAACGATGCCTATGTCCCTGATGTGGTAGATCTTCAGAACCATGGTCCCACCCAGTTCTGCCCGCTGATGCAGCTGTAACCTCTCTATGTTCCCTCCACCCTTGTCAAGTATCTCCCCTCCCCGCATCCAGTATCTCCTTATTCCTCCCTTGGCCAGCACCTCAAATCAAACCTTTATTTCCAGCAGCAACTGCAACAATTAAAAAAAACAGTGATAACACATACCTGTGGCAGCTGACCACATATTCTCTCAGCCCATATAGTCTTGATCTCTTCTGTGTCCCATAACCCGATGCACGCTTCTCGTTGTCATGAGAGTGGGATACAGAACTCAAGACCACATGTGCAAATATTTATTTATTTATTTATTTTATTTATTTACATTCTCTTATATACCGTGCTATTATGCTTATTACCACCTTTAGAAATGCCGCGGTCTAGCAGTTTATAAAATAGCAGAGCCACGGCAGCAGAGATGTGTTCCTGTGGTTCTCTCAGGCAACGAAGCAGCAGATACAGGAGGGAAGGAAGGGGCTGGAAGGGAGCTGACACAGGAGGGTCTGGAAGTGAGCTGAAAAGGGGATGGAGGGGGCTGGAAGGGAGCTGAAACAGGGAGACTGGAAGGGAACTGAAACGGGGGGGGGGCTGGAAGGGAGCTGAAAAGAGGGGAAGGAGAGGGTTTGAAGGGAGCTGACAGTGGGGCTGGAAGGGAGCTGAAAAGAGGGGAAGGAGGGGATTGGAAGGGAGCTCACACCTGGGGATGGGACTGGAAGGTGGCTGGGTAATGGAGGGGGGGGGGGACTGGAAGGGAGTTGACACCTGGGGATGACACTGGAAGATGGATGGACAGAGGGGAGGGTGACTGAAAGAGAGCTTACATGGGGGGGCACTAGGACTGGAAGTGAGCCAATACCTGGGATGATATTTGGACTAGAAGGGTCTGGACAGTGGGAAGGAGAGAGAATGGAAGAGAATGGACACCAGTGGCAGTGCTGGGAATGCAAAGGGGCTGAAATTGGAAGGTACGGGAAGGAAAGGACCAGAAAGGGGACTGACAGTGGGGAGGGTTACTGGGACTGGAAATAGGCCGATACTGAGGGTGATGCTGGGACTGAAAGGGGGCTGATGCTGAGGCTGGACAGGAAATGGGTTTATGCCAGAGGGAACTGGAAAGGAGCTGGAACTTGAAGGGAGCTGATGCTGGTATATGCTGGCTCAGATAGGGAAAAGAGGCAGAAACTGGGGGAGTGAAAAGGGAGAGGGAGCAGATATTGTCTTTTGGGGCAGGGGAAGAAACACTACTGCTGTGTATTGATTGACTCAACGGAACAGAGGCAGGGAGGCTGCGCAGCCCCAGGTCTGGGTCTGTGAACCAGGCAGGCCCGGATAGTTTGCCTCTGCCTCAGCCTAATAGATGGAGGTAAAGAAAAAGACACTAGATGAGGGGTGAGAGATGATAGACATAGAGGGGGCAAGAGAGTGAGCAAAAGACTGGGGTATAATGGACCAGGGAGGAAGAACTGGGGAATGAGAGGACTGTGGTGAAGGTTGATGGCTAAAAAATAACTGGATAGCAAGGAATAGTGAAATCTAGGGGGGGGGGGCAGAGAGAGAGAGAGAAATAAATGGAAGAAAGCTGAAAGGGAAAAAATTAATATTCAAGATAGAAGGAAGTGAAGAAAACAAAAGGAGAAACAAGAAATGGCAGATGGATTATAAACCATAGAAAGAGAGCTAAGAGAAGACAGAGGAAAGCAGAAGCCTCAGATCAGAACCAGCATGATCAGAAAATAAAATGGTCAGACAACAAAGGTAGAAAAAATATTTTTATTTTCAATTTAGTAACTGGACTTTGTGCTATCTTTATATTTTATACAGTATGGGGAATTGCATCTCTTATTTATATGGTGTTGCACCGCATGCAGAGTCTGGCTTCTTGGGATTTCAGTTTAAATTGTGTCTACATATTTTTATTTTTACTTTAGGTTGTAGTCATTTATTTTATATTTGGTGAGGATCTGTGTTCTGAGTGTGTGACCGAGGCCAGGTGTTCTATTAACATAGAGTTTGTACGTAGGGATATATACCATAGTAATTGACTTGTTCAGCTTTTCAAATAGGTGTATGGAAGTTCTAGGCTCTGTTGTGGTATTTATAGTGCTGCTTTTTTTCTGGGTAAGCCCAGAAACTCATATGAGTAAGCCCAGAAACTCATATGAGTTTTGGAAGTTTATGCTGGTATGGTATGGTAAATTTGGCCTTGTTGATCTTTGGTGACTTTTGTAGGGTTTTATATTAGTTCACAATATGCCTGGTACTGGAGAATGTTTATGATGTTAGTGAGATGACCAGAATCAGAGTATTTTTTGGATGATCACAGCCTGTTTGTATGATGCTAAATATTTACTGCTAAGTAGTTATTTTTATTCTGGCTATGCATTTGCCCTTTCATTGCAATTTTCTTACAACATTGGATTTGAAGGAGAAATACTAGTATCGTGTGAAAAGAGTTCACAAAGGAGTTTTAGGAAAAAGGAGGGTGGGGTGTAGCCAATATTAATAATAATGAGGGAGGGGCACCAATTTATAGGTTGCAGGAGGGTGCCAGCCCTGCCCACCAATCTAGTTTGAGAACCACTTTATATGAGAAACATCTACTTCTTAACCACTTCACCCTGAAGAGCCCCACAGCATGATGGCTGAAATGTCGGTTCCATTTATTAAGACATAGTAACATAGTAAATGACGGCAGATAAAGACCAGTATGGTCCATCTAGTCTGCCCAGTAAGATGGCAAGAGATGGTGCACCTGCCGCTCCATGTCTTTATTTAGGGGTGAACCCACCACTCTGTGTCGGACAACCCTTTTTGTTGAGAAATTAGATAGTTAAGTTTATTTTGATTTTATCCTGTTGCTGTAAAGGGATCCACTGTGTCTGTCCCATGCCATTTTGAATTCTATCACTGTATTTGCCCCCACCACTTCCATCGGGAGGGCATTCCAAGCATCCACCACCCTTTCAGTGAAAAAGTATTTCCTGACATTGCCTTTCAATTTACCCCCTTGCAGCTTCATGTTATGCCCTCTAGTTTTACAGGTTCCCCGTCTTTGGAAGAGGTTTGTTTGTTCATTAATTCTCTTTAAGTATTTAAAGGTCTAAATCATATCTCCCCTATCCCTCCTCTCCTCCAGAGTGTACATATTTAGGTCTTCAAGTCTCTTCTCATAAGGCTTCTGACGCAGGCACCAAATCATTTTGGTCGCCTTCCTCTGAACCATTTCCAGTCTTTTTACATCCTTTGTGAGATATGGTCTCCAAAACTGAACACAGTATTCCAAGTGAGGCCTCACCAGTGACTTATACAGTAGCATGAGTACCTCTTCCTTTCTGCTGGTAATTTCTCTTTCTATGCAAACCAACATCCTCCTGGCTTTTGCCACTGCCTTGTCGCACTGTTCTGCCACCTTGAGATCCTCAGAAATAATCACACCAAGGTCCTTCTCCTGGTCCATGCACACCAACCTCTCACCTCCTATCGCATACATTTCCCTTGGATTTCTGCTTCCCAAGTACATGACACTGCACTTCTTCGCATTAAATCTTAGCTGCCAAGCATTAGACCATTCTTCCAGCTTTTGTAGATCTTTCCTCATGTTATCCATTCCCTCAGGTGAGTCCACTCTGTTGAAAATTTTCATGTCATCTGCAAAAAGACAGACAGGCATTGCCATACCCAACGAGGGACACCATCCCTCCTCCCCAAATACAAAACAAGGTAGAGATTCACTGTGTCAGAACTTTGTAATCAGTTGGCTCCAAGGAGATACTCAGTTTGGTCTCTTCTTTTCATGAAACTTTACATAAGTCACTCGTGTTATGGTGAAACTGTGACTTTTCTTAACACTTTGGAAAATTCCTAAATAGATTTGATGAAAATCTAATTCTAATCTCACCCCTAAGTGAATCTATAATTGTATCTTTGGCTAGATGGAAATCACCAGGTTCTGATGCAGATACATCTGAATTTTTTATCTTCTCAGATTGATTGATTTATGATTTTGTAAGCCATCTTTCCCATAACCAGGCTACAAAACAATTCATAATAATAATATGATGAAACATATAAATCACTAAGGTAATATGTGTGATCCACACATAGATAGATTAGTGCTTCTCAAACTTTGTTTGCCCACAATCCCATTTGATATCATAAATTATTCCCACAGCCCTAGCCTTGCTTCTTTTATCTATTCCTATATAATACTGACGTCTAGCATTAGCCAAAGATGTCACTGCAGGCTAATCCAGTCCTGGTTTGAACCTGTTGCTTGCATGCACTTACAGTTGTGAATTCCCCACACAAAACCATGCATTCATTAGGATAAAACTGGGATTGTATTGCCTATTCCTTATAACATGGTGTCAGGTGGCAATACTAAACATCTATCCCCTTTCCCTAAGCCTATACCCCACAGTCTTGCCTTACAGAGTGGGGCCACTTCGTACAATATTTGTGATTTTACCATAATGGAAGTATGTGAAAGAAATACCTTGTTAAATAGTCACGGCAGTTTCAGAAGGGTAATGAACTATGACTATGAAACAAGCAAACTGTTCTGCCTATGCAGGCTCCAGGGTAAATGAACACACCTGGAGGACGTATGTGCCAAGGGATTATAGCCACTGACTTTGAATGTGTTTTGAAACTATTTTATCTGTCGGAAGTTATTGTAGTGTTACAGCTGCTAGGCCATTTGCCCTTTATGAGTTAGGATATTAGCCTCCTGCTGTAAGTGAAAGCACCAGCTATCAGCTGATACAAAGAGGAGAATAGGAAGGGCAGCTTCCTAGCTGTTGCTCGACCTGACCTTGATGCCTGCCTTTAAGCTGCACATGTGAAGAATGTAGTAGCTCAAACTGTGTGACCTAAAATATGTGTCCCATAGCCTAGCCTCCCCTCCCCCTCCCTCCCCCCTCCCCCCCCCACCCCCCAGTTTTAAATCATTTGCCCTTTCCTGACAGATAGACACCATAATTCAGTGTCAAGAAGCTGGAGTATGCAGGTGGTGCATTCTATCTCCTATTTATGGAGGCATTAACAGTACCGGCCCAAGGGTTTCTGCCGCCCTAGGTAGAAGCCCCATCTGTAACGTCCTCCCACCAGAGCCATACTGCCCCCCCCCATGTGCCGAACTGTGCCCCCCCCCCCCCATGCTAAGCCAAACTACTGCCGATTCCGACAGTTGGGTCGAGGGGGAGGGCATGGTTTGGCTCAGCAGCAGGCCATATGCTTTGGCACACATGGCCTTCCGCTTCTGACCTCTTTCCGACATAACTTTAGAGGTTCAGAAGTGGCAGACCATGTGTGCAAAGCACATGGTCTGCCAGAGTCTAGCCTTTCCCCCCCTGCTGCCAGAATCAGTGGCTGCGGTGGCAGCAGCATAGCGTGGCTGAGCATGGGGGCAGGGCGGCCTGGCTCAAAGCACATGGCCTGCTGCCCTAGGCAGCCACCTAGCCCGCCTAGTGGATGGGCTGGCCCTCGGCATTCAGCATGCAGAATGAGTATCACTCGGAACAAAAGAACATAAGAACATAAGATATGCCATACTGGGTCAGACCAAGGTCCATCAAGCCCAGTATCCTGTTTCCAACAGTGGCCAATCTAGGTCATAATTACCTAGCAGTTTCCCCAAAAGACACAGGTTCTACAATGCTTGTATTGGGTCAAGAAGTGGATATTCTGGGTCCCCTTTAATAATGGTTTATGGACCTTTCCTCCAGGAACTTGTCCAAACCTTGTTTAAACCTGACTACACTAACAGCTTTTACTACATCCTCCGATAGCGAATTCCAGGGTTTGATTACACATTGAGTGAAAAAATATTTTCTATTATTAGTCTTAAATAGGTTACCCTGTAGCTTCATTGCATGCCCCCTAGTCTTTCTATATTTTGATGGCATAAACAATCAGTTATGTTTACCCATTCCACCCCATTCATTAATTTATAGACCTCTATCATATCTCCCCTCAGCCATCTCTTTTCCAAGTTGAAGAGCCCTAACCTTTTTAGCCTCTCTTCATAGGGGTATCCTTCCATCCCCTTTACCATTCTCTATACCTTTTCTAATAATGCTATATCCTTTTTAAGATATGGCGACCAGAATTGCACACAATATTCAAGGTGCCACAACATGGAACGATACAGAGGCATTATAATATCCTTTGTTTATTCTCCATTCCTTTCCTTATGTTCATATGTCTAGTTGTGCCTCCATCATCTAGGCATTCTCACAAAGGGGGTCATTCCGATCGCCAAATAGTGGTGTAGGACGTCCAACCCACGCTCATCCCTGTAGACCGTATTCATAGCCATTGTGCAGGGCGTGCTAGACAGGGATGGCGCTGGGGCAGAGCGAGGGTGGAGCAGAGTGTGGCCAGCACCGGGACTTATAGAGACCATCCCAGCATTGACTTTGCCCAGATTATTCCACCCTGGAGGTGGAATAAGTGCTGGGTGTCATGCTGATTGCAGGCTGCAGCCCCCCATAAACATCGTGTCACCAGGGTGGGCCCCACTGCTCGATCCATAAACATTGTGGCCACGTGGGGGCCCCTGGCGAGGGTCAGACTCTGGGTGATGGGGTTGCGATGAATTTGGTGGACTCTATTGCTCAGGCTGGACGTGCCGGTGCCATGGTGACAGGATGCCACTGCACTGGCACACCAGCCAAAGCAATGAGCAATGGGGGACAGGTAGACTCCAGGACATATCCCTGCTCAGAATCTTGTGCACGCCTGGCCATCTAAATGCCTTGATTATGCAACCGCGTGAATGTTTAGCTTCCGTGGTTGCAGAATATGGTACAAATTGCCCTATTCAGTTTTTGGGTGTCCAGACGTTGCAGCCGTGCACATTGCAAAATTGGCCTCAAACTGTTTTCCCATGTCATCATTAAAACAGGTCCCCTCTGTTAGAATGTGCCACACTTCCTAATGCTCTGCTTATCTTGATGATGTTGGATATTTGGTCTTTGCTTGAGAAAGGCTACAGGCTATAGTGCAGTTGTGGTAAATTAGCAGTCAAAGGGGGAGCAAACCTATACAATCTTTGCATGTATAGACTGCAAAATCAGCACAGAACATGCAATAGAAAATCCACATCTATCTATATGAAACTTTAAATAATTTAAAAACCAGCATAACAATGAAATGAAACACCAACGATAAATAAGCATCATAGGCTAGGTTTGGAGGGAGTAGAGCTCTGTGCCCCTATTGCTGTCTGACAGCTTCTATGAAGTCATGGAGCTCTGCCCTCATGGCCTGCATCCGGGGCTGACCTGACAATTAGGCAAACTAGGCTGCCACCTAGGGTAGCAACTAACTGGAGGAGGCAAAGAGCAGGGCATTCAAAGCTAAACAATAGATTCTGACAGCCAGTGGGGAGTAAAGGTTTAGGTTTGCCTAGGACACCAAGACCTCGAACCAACTCTGGGGCCGGCCTTGCCTACATCTCACAGACCAGTGTTCCCATTATCCTTGGACAGTCCCTCAGAGCCAGTAAGGTGTCCTTCTGGACTGGCACACTCTCTCCTTCTACCTTGTCTCCTTGTCCTTTCCCCTCCTTGCCATCTTTTCCTCCTCCTTCTTTCATCTTGCTTCTGAACATAAGACCATAAGAAATGCCATACAGGGTCAGACCAAGGTCCAGTATACTGTTTCCAGCAGTAGCCAATCCAGGTCACAGGTGCCTGGCAGGTTCCCAAAAAGGCACACAGATTCTATAATGCCTGTCCCAAAGTAAGCTGTGGATTTCCCGGGTCCTCTTTAATAATGGTTTATGGACCTTTCCTCCTGGAACTTGTCCAAACCTTTTTTAAACCCATCTACACTAACAGCTTTTACTACATCCTCTGGTAATGAAATCCAGAGCTGAGTGAAAATATTTTCTCTTATTAATCTTAAATGGGTTACATTGTAGCTTCATTGCGTGTCCTCTAGTCTTTCTACTGTTTGATGACGTAAACCTATTTACATCTACCCGTTCCACTCTATTCATTAATTTACTATCAAATCTCTCCTCAGCCATCTCTTTTCCAAGTTGAAGAGCCCCAAGCCTCTCCTCATAGATATATCCTTCCATCCCCTTTACCATTTTTACCTTTTCTAATTCTGCTATATCCTTTTTAAGATATGGCGAACAGAATTGCACACAATATTCAAGGTGTGGTCAGACCTTGGAACGATACAGAGGCATTATAATATCCTTGGTTTTATTCTCCATTCCTTTCCTTATGATTCCAAGCATTCTATTTACTTTTTTGGTTGCCACTGCACAATGAGCAGAGGGTTTAGTGTTATCCACGATGATGCCTAAATCTTTTTCCTGGGTGGTGGTTTCTAAGGTGGTACCTTGTATTGTTTAACCATCGTTCCTTATCGTCCCTACGGTCCAGTCCTGCACCTCTGGGTAGTCAAATCCCCCCCCCCCCCCCGAGCAGCTTGGAGACTGAGCATGTCACCTTTTTAATGACATCACTATACATAGGCAGCCAGTTCCGCCTTCCAGCCCCAGTCAACGATATCAGGCCAAAACACACAGACTTCATACAAAATATTTAGTATTTTTATATAATCTTGATCGTGGCTGGTTTCTGAGCAATGACGAATTTTCTTTGTGCCTTTTTATTTATGAAGTCTGTGTGTTTTGGGCTGATATCGTTTTGTCCTTGGCAGTAAATAAGGGAAGTGACCTCTCTTCTAGCCATTTTGGGCTGTACCTGTTAATAACAGCTGGATACAAGACATAGACATTGTACTTTGTATGAATATTGTATGTCCCTGATGCAGGCAGTGTGCTGAAACATGTCGGGCTGAAAGGCACTGTACTGTTTGTATTTTTATGCATGTATATTAATATTTATTTATTGTTTTGAACTGTGTTGGTTCCTTTGGGACTGTCACTGTTTCTTTCTTCTTCTTCTTGTAAATGTAGTATCGCCTGCCACCAAAACTACTCCCACCCAAAGTCTTACAGTTTAGCCAAGAACCTAATATCACCACAGGATATATAGAGGTAGGTGAGATGCCACAGCAGGCACAACTGTCTGTGGCATACTGGATCCTCTTCCAGCACAAGTGAGAAGCTAAATTACACATTTATGAGGAGGTGCTGTTTGAACACATCATTGCACAAATAAGTGCCTGAAAAATCACTAATTGTACATGTATTCTGACTTTATAGGTACAAACTAGCATTGTCTCTGTGCAGAGTGGAAAATGTGTGTCATCAGTCCATGCCAGTTACAATACCCTCTATAGTGGAAGAAAATATTCTTCAAAAGATGACAGCCAGTAATATGTCTATTTTTTTATAAATTTCATATATCCAAATTCTCCTAAAAAGCAGGCAACAATGGCAGCCAGAAAGCTACAAAATTTCATCCAAGAGGAATGCCTCCTCCTAGCACAGCTTGTTGAGGGACAGAAGAGAGTCCTGTGTGCCAAGGGAAGGAAGGAAAACAAATTATTTTTGACCTGTTGGATTTTTTCCTATGCATATGTTTGGGGCAGAGATAGATGTATTTTGTAAAAAGCATCATGTTCTCTGTGCCTTTTACAAAATACTTTTATACAGGCAGACCTGAATTTCCATTTAGCTACCTAGATGACCTGTATAAAGTTATCCTCCTAGGGAATAATTATAGTAAGCATTTTCTGCCTGTAAAACATGTACTAAATGTGGAAAATGTCAGCTATTATAAAACTGCACAAGGATATTCATGCATATAAGGCTGCATGCTGACAAGAGCATATGTACCTATACGTAATCTGGAGTCCAAGCGAGGCATTCACCCTTGCAAAGAAGAACCAAGGCACTAGAGAGCAGGTGGGGGTGGGGTTTTCCTTCTGCTGGGGCAGCAAGGGGTTGTGGGCCGCAATGGCCTTGGGGTAGAATGACCCCTCTTACTTCCCTGGGGCACTGGTTTCCCCTTCTCCCAGAATGGGGCCCTGGGCGCCGGTGCGTCTTGGGGATTGGGCAATAGCAATGGCGGATGCCGGATATCGGGTTTTGGGGGTTTTGGGGCTGTAAGGTATGGTAGGGCGGCCTCTTGGGCTGCTGAAAGACAGGGGCCATCTTACATGAATTGGGGCCCCACTTCTGGTGCAGCATCTGGCGTTTTTTCTTCTTTGCATTTTCCCCAGGTTCCAGCGCAGCAGGCAATAGGTGGGGAAGTGTCAGAGTGGGCCCGTATGGATTTAGATGCGTTGGGGATGCAGCTGCAGCTGATGGCGAAAGTGGCATAAAACATTCTTCCAAGCGAGGGTCAGCGGGGAGAGGAGTGGGTGTCTCCAAAGACGAAGTCCAAGGGGCAGCGGGGGGAAACTGGTCCTTTCAGAGTACGGCGGTGACCTCAGTTCCTCTAAAGCAAGGGCAGGGAATGAGGACCTAATTTGGGGCTTCAATAAATCGTCCTGACCGTTCCCAGTCTGCAAGTTCCGGCATGCCTGTTCCCTCTGTGGGGGCAATCACGCTGCAACCAAATGCAGCCAAAAAGGCGTGGCTGGGGCCCTGCCTGCCAGCAAGTGATCAGAGTTTAGTACAGTTGGCCCCAACTCCAATGAGGGTTGAGGCCTTGCGGTCCTGGTTTTTGACTTACAGGGGGCTAGGGAAAAAGAGGCGGTTGTTGGAGAGCTTTGAGCAGGGGTTTCACATTCTCTTTCAAGGACGTGTGCAGGATACATCAGCGAGGAACACTGCATCGGTGCGGTGCCTCCTAGAGGTAGTGAAGGAGAAGGTTGCAGCTGGGTTTGCACTTGGCAGAATCATGGAGCCTTTTTGGGAACCTCCTTTTCAACTGTTTTTCATTTCCCCCTTGGGGGTTGTGCCAAAGAAGGAACCTGGTAAGTTCAGACTCATCCACAATTTATCATTCTCGGCCGGTGATTCGGTAAATGATCATATACCTTGGGAACTTTGTACCATTTGTTATGCATCGTTTGACTGCACAGTCTCACTGCTGCAGCAATGCGGGGTCAGGACTCTTATGGCAAAGATGGATATAGAATCCGCTTTCCGACTCCTACTGGTGCACCTCTCTGCTTTTCTGTTATTGGGTTTTTAGTTTGATAATGGCTATCATTTTGATAAGTGCTTGCCCGTGGATTGCGCCATTTCATGTGCCTACTTCGAATCATTTAGTGTTTTTTTGCATTGGGTCATGGTGCAGAAGATGGGGTTGACTAGTATGGTGCATTATTTGGATGACTTCCTATTTGTGGGCCTAGATCACTCGGATACCTGCGCAACATTGCTGATGACTTTTTGGAGATGGCGGCAGAATTCAGTGTGCTGCTGGCAGCTGAAAACACAGTAGGCCCGGTGATGTGTCTCACCTTCCTAGGGATAGAGATTGATTCAGTTGCATTAGAGGCACGTTTGCCTCGGGAGATGGTGGTCAAGTTGAGATGTCTGATATTGGAGGTGGGTTCGGCTACTAAAGTTACATTGCGTGTGATGCTGTCACTGGTTGGTCATCTCAATTTTGCATGTCACATGGGGCACCCCTTTTCTAGGCATCTGTCTTTGGCAATGGCCGGGGTACTTAAGCCTCACCACTACATTTGGATATCGCAGAGCATTCAGGAAGACCTGCACGTGTGGGATGCCTTTCTGGCTGATTACAATGGGTGAACAGTCTTGCATTTGGCAGAAATCTCTAATGCTGATTTGCAGTTGTTTTCTGATGCAGCCAGCAGTCAAGGATTCGGACTGTATTGCCAGGGAGCATGGTGTGCCAAGGCTTGGCCAAGGGATTGGCACGCTTCTGGATTAACTCACAATGTCACCTTTTTAGAGTTGTTCCCGATTGTAGTGGTTTTTGCAGTTTGGCCTGAGTGTCTACGAAATAGGAGGGTAGTTTTTTGGTGTGACAATGCGGCGGTGGTGGAGATCATTAACCGACAAGCTCCCAAGTGTCCATATGTTGTGGCTCTGATGCGGGTATTCATACTTTATTACCTGTGACTTAATGTAACTGCTAGAGCTTGCTATATTCTCAATAGAATAGCTGATTCATTATCTCATTTTCAATGGTCACAATTTTGTCAGTTGACACCGGGAGCAGAGACAGTGGCCATTTCAGTGCCTGCACATCTCTGGCAGGTTGGAATTCCGAGATGATGACATTGCTGTAGTCCTCGGTGGCACTGCCACTTGGATATCTTACTTGTGAAGCTATAGGAAGGTTGGTGAATTGCTGACAGCATTGGATTGGTCAGGGGATAGAGTTCCTGATGAGCTGCTGGGATTATTCATCATCCAGACCAAGGCGGTGGGTTGGTCCAGGGCAGTGATGAGGTCGTCTTTGGCCAGTTTCTCATTTTTCAGTAAGGCCACCGACTGGGGCAATCTGCAGACCACCTTTCTGGTCTGGCATCTATTGGCAGGCTGGGAGAGGGAGTCTTTGTGCAAGAGGACTGGTGGTCCCTGGTGTCTCTCAAACTGCTAGCTTGCATATGAGAGGCACTATTGGTGCTTGCAGCCTCAGCATATGAGGCACTGTTGTTCTGAGTGGCCTTTTCCCTCGCCTTTTTCGGGGCATTTAGAATGAGTGAGTTGGTGCCGCACTCGGGAAGTGTGACGTTGCAGGGAGTTTAGATACGAAGCATGTGGTAGTTGGGCAGGTGCAAGTCCGTATTCTTATACACCGGTCTAAAACAGATCAGAACTGGCGGGATGAGTGGGTGATTCATGCAGGGCAAAATGGCTGCTTACCTGTCCTGTGCAGAACTTGCAGGCCTACATGGCCCTGTGTGCTGCGACAGAGGGTTTGTTATTTCAGCCCAAGGATTTGCGTCTGGTGATGCAGTTTCACTTCACAGTGGTGCTGCATATGGCATTGCGACACCTAGGCTGTGACGAGCGACAGTTTTTGTCGCATTCTTTCCAGATAGGGGCTGCTAAAAGTGCTGCTGCAGCTGGACTTGGGGAGGAAGTAATTCAGCAGATAGGCAGATGGCAGTCCAGAGCATATACAGGCTATGTCTGCCCCCAAGCCGATGGAGAATGATGGAGAATGGAGCAGGGGCTAAGTGGAAGTGGACTGTGTATTGGGTGGGGGGAGATGTGTTTTAATGGCTTTGTTGTTTTGCAGATGGCAGCCAGATTTGTTGTCTGGCAGATGGCAATCCTTGCCCTGACGAATGGTGGATGCTGGGCCATTCTTTTGTGTACTGAACCAGAAGGCAGGCCCCAGTGCAACCTTTGGGCCATCAACTTGGGCTGGCACCAGTGGGCCTACAATTGAAATGGATGGGCGAGCATGGCATGCGGTGGTGTCACTTACTGCCTTTGATCTGATTCCAAGCCAGGCAGTGGTGACAGCCTTCTGGACTCTGATATATTTGGGAGGCAATAATCTTTCAGAATGGACTTGCAAGCAGTTTATTCGAGCGGCACAACGGTACTTCACTGCCCTAATTTCATTGTTACTAGGTGTGACTATTATATCATCTGACATTATTCCAAGGACTGCCTGCCAGTCCCAGTGCAGATGGTCAAGAGATCTCGTGAATGTGAACCACCAGATAGGGTGATGGCTACAGCAGATGGGAGGGTACCAAGTACAGCACACTTGAGTAGAGGTGGGCTGTGCAGATTTGTACCTCACAGACGGGGTACACTTATCACCAGTGGGGCAAGATCTCCTGTTGAATGACTTACAGGAGACCTTGGAGACAGGGCCGGCCCATCCATTGAGCAAGAATGTTGCTTGCACAGGGCCCTGCGTTTCAGGGGGCCCTGCACAAACAACATCCTGAAAACCGCTGCAGACAGGATGGCTTTAGAGGTAGCCGGAGAGGCACATATCTGATCCACCAAGACCCTGCGCCTCCTGCACAGCCCAAACACCGCAGCGCCATATTTGGTATGCCCACGTGGCAACTGAAGCAAGCCCAGCTGACAGTGAGAAGACGAGTGCAGGAACCACTGGAAAAACGCTAGCACAGCGCAAGGCTGCTAACAAGCTGAGAGAGATCAGGCGGGAATTAGTCCATCGGCCTGAAGCATTATGTGCCGTAGGTGGGAACGAGGCTTCAGGGCCCGAAGCGTGTGTCGGCCTAGCAGTGCAGGCCCAACCCACCAATGCTGCCTTGCACTGCCATTAGTCGCGCCTTCTTACTGCCGCACACACATGGTCCACTTAGGCCCGACAGTCTGCAGTTGCCGCTTGCACCGCTGATACCAGATATTGATTTAATTAGTTTTTATAAAAATAGTGAGCGCACACTTTCCCTTTCTTTAGTGATGTAATTCATACACATATCTACCACACAAGTTATAAAATTACCCTACATATATTATGAAATTGTCCCATTAATGACTGCAATGCTGACAATTCCAAGTCAAAACTGTGTTGGCACTGCAGAAACCATGGAGCATTTGCTGGCAGAATAACCATTTTAGGTCAGATCGTTAGAAAAAGCATCATATTTCCTCAATATTCACATACTAAAAAAATGTAAACTTTTGCCCCTCAGTTAGTTGATATCCTGTTCAGTGAAGACCAAAAGTCAGCATCATGTCAGACCAATTTGGTTGATCAGTGTTATTTCAGTTTGCCATTTCTGCAATGCGAAATGTTTTCTCTCCATTAACAGAAGATTATCTAACAGTGCAAACAATAGAAGAGATTAAGATAAATTACAATAAAGAAATTAAACTATTGAGTAAAGCTTTTTGAAAAACGTTTGGAAAGGATTTTCAAGTTCATATATTTCCTTTTACTTTATTGTTCCAGTTATTAGTTCACTTCTGATTTTGTTGTTAAACAACATCGTTATTTTACAGAAATCAAACAATACATTTTTAAAATATTTATATTCATTTGTATTTTGTATCAGGTACAATACATAAATGTGCCTCCCTGATTTGCTTCTCAACTCCACAAGTTGGCGCTGAGACCTCTTTCCACATAGGATATATTGCTTTGCTCCTATTGCTGCTCCTCCTACCCTGGCCTGACATCTACTGAATTACACCTGGGCTATCGTATGTCTCATACTGCTGCTTAGGAGACGGTGTAGTTATGTTGGTCATACAGGAAGAGGAAAGAGTGTAGAAAATATTTGTAACCCAAACAAACCAACAGCAGCAACGGAAGAGACAGAGTAGAAGGGCTCGAGAAGATCCACAGATGGATCAGAGGCGATAAAAAGCTTCCGAGGATTGTGGAGTTGCCACCTGTCAGCAGAAATCCTCCCTAGCAATCAGAACACTCTCAGGAGGTAATGACATTCTCCGAAGCATATGGTTTTGTTTTCATTTACAGTTTATCTTGTGGTGTTTTGGGGACATTTTTCAAAATAGTTAGAAAAGACTGAATTAAAATTGAAACAAACATGCAAAAATAGTTAAGGAAGGACGAGAAAAAGAGAGAAAGATGAAAAAGTAAGAGAAAAGGCTGACAGAATAAACCTGTGACAGTGACATACGGAAAAAGACAGGAAGAAAGTGAGAGGTGAAAAAAGAGAAGGAGAGGTAGGTGTTTATTCTGAGATCTTGATTTGTTGCTGCTGCTTTTTGGTTTCATTTTGTTTCTTGCTACTAAAAGAAGGTTTAATATTTATTCTCCTAGCAAATTTGATGTTTCTTTTAAAAATCTTTGGGAAGTAACCTCAGAGAAACTTTCCTCTTGAGGCTTTCTTTGTAATTTTTTGTTTTTGCAACTTAGTAACTTAGCTAATGACAATAGAAAAAAGACCAGCATGGTCCATCTTGTTTGTCCAGTAAAGTGGGTAGAGATGTATCTACCTCTCCATGCAAGTTACCCCCCTCTGCCTTTGTTCCTGCCATGTGTGGAATTGGCAGCCTTATTACAGAAGAGGATTGTTTCTCTTCTGCATTTTGTAATCCTTTCCTTATACCACAGGGCTAAAACAGTGCTTTATGTGCAGAAACAGCCTTTTCTAAAGTTGCCTGGATGATATATATGCACATAAACCTATGCGCATACAGCCTGTTTGCGCATAAGTTTATCTGATCTGAGTGGAGGCATTTTGTGGGGCAGGTCTAAGAAAAAGTTATAAATGTGTGCAGATGTATAAAATAAACTAGGAAATTTGTGCTACTGAATAAAAAGTGTACATATATGTGTACAGTATATTTTCAAAAAAGTAGTATGCGCATACTTTCCCTTTAAGTGGTATAATATATTTATTTATTTTTATTTTATTTAAACGTTTTTATATGCTGCCCCTTTCATCGATCAGGGGTGGTTTGCATTCAGCAAAATTTCAAAACTCGGTTACAGGGAAGTTATAGAAATATACAAGTTATAAAATTACCCTCCCTATATGTTACGTTAGCAGTACATGTACAAATGTTTAATGCTAATAAGATTTCTTGAATTTTTAATCTTGATAGGCAGAAAGAAAGAAAGAAGGAGATTAATGCAGATAGACAAACATGACTCTATCAGAGACAGAGACGTGAGTGAGGCAGAGACTAAGGGGCATGTTTACTAAAAGCCGCAAATGTGCGCGCCGCAAAATAGCGCACGGAAACGCGGCACTGAAACGCGAATAAACGCGTTTAAACGCCCCGCACACGTGCGTGTCACCCCCGCACAGGTACGCGGCTCACTAACGGGCCCCGTACAAGTGCGGGCCCGCAAATGTGCGATAGAGGCGTGGAACGGCGAAAGGAGGGCGGAGGAAGGCTCCGGAGGGGCGGAGGGACGGGGTCAATGGGTGGAGAGTGGGAGGGGAGAGGCTCCCCGCACAGTAGCGGGCCCGAATTTGCATGTAAAAACTACCGCGAGTGAAACACTCGCGGTAGAAAGCATTTAAAGGGAAGAGAAACCATTTCCGTCAGCAATGTACAGGAAAACCGGGGAAACCAGCAAAACGTGAGCAGTGTGATACATGTGCACAGCACAAAAGTGAACATAAAAATAGAAAATGACCACAACAGAACTATTACAAATAGTAATTCAGCTGGGGAACAGTTATAGTGATGGGCAAATACAGAAATCACACCCAGCAAAGCTCCAGAAAAAAGAAATGAAGTTTGGAAGGGTCTACTGAGAGGAGACCCCTCCAAAAACCATTTCCACGTTATGGAGCTTTCCTGGGAGTGTTTGCTATGGTTGCCCATTAATATCACTGTTGCCCAGCGTGGTGATATTTTGACCCACATTTCCCGTGGTCATTTCCAGGGTTTATGTGCACGTTTGTCACCAGACAGGGTGCATATGCCCACAGTAGAATTGCGTAGAGCAGGGTTTGTGACTCCATCCTGCCAGGCTTACTGCCTCCAGGGGCTGCACTGTCTCTGTGGCCAAAGTGTGGTACAGCAGACAGAGTCATTACCTCTAGGACCAGAGGGCAGAGGTTCAAAACCCAGCTGGGGCACCTGCCAGCCCGGTCCCTATATTTTACCCACCACTAAATAAAGATAGCGCAGACACCCCTGTATGCATGGGGAAAACACCCATATTTTACCCAACACCGCACACACACCACAACAATGGGCATTACCTACAGCCAAGTCCCCCAAATGCAGTCCCAAACTGCCACATTGCAATCAGGTCAACTGCTTTTTCTGAGAGAAGTTCATGCCAGCATGTTGGCGGACAAGTACATGTGGTGCAGGGGGCAGTGGCTGCTAACCACAGAAGACAGAGGCCTAGCCATGTGCAGGCTGGCACAGTCCACTGCAACAGACAGCCCTGCCGGATCCACAGTCATGGACAGTCCAGGGAATCCAACCAATCTGTGGCTACACAGTGGTGCAGTGCACACAGACAGTGCATACAAGAACAGAGGGTTACAGGTTCAAAGCCCAGCTGGGGCTACTGCCAATCCTGCCCACATATTTTTCCCACAACTAAACAGTGATAGTAAGGACACACCTTTCATGGCGGGGACATATGCAATGGTAAGACATCTATCTTTTACCCCACTGAGCACAGACACCATGAACAGGGGCAGTACCTAGAGCAGAATCACCCAAATGCAGTCCTGGTGGGCCACACACCAGTCAGGTTCCATGCTGACACTCATACAAATACCTGTGCTGTATATCTATGCACCACCCCCATGGCATGTAGATGTAGCCCATGCATATTCATGAGGGATAGCAGGAAAACCCGAACAGTGTGATGCAAACCTGGACTCGAGTTGGGAATCTGTGCCGTAAAGCAGCAGCCATCAAGGGCAGACACACCCACACCCACAGGCCCCATTGGCCAATGTCTCCTGGAAAGACAGAACATTGGACCGTGCATGCAGCACCCACAACGAGCACTTGCATAACTTACCAATGTCACCCTACACCTGAGGTATACGGTACACAGCTCGGAGACGTTTGCTAGGAGCACAGGCAGGCAGTTATCCATACGTTACGTACATACTGCTAGTTGACCCCATCCAAACAATCTGTTAGGTGTTTGCGGGGCATGCTCCAGCCCTGGCCTCTGACGGTGCTTACCACCCTGGGGAGTGCCCACCAGCTGTAATGCGTACCATCTCCATGCCTTGCCGTGCTCAGGACCAGTTTGGTGGGCAAGGCTACTTACCCCCTCAATCGTAGCACCATGATGGCAGAGGTGTGGAAGTGTGTGTCTGTCTATACAGTGGGTGTTGGCTGCAAGCCCCTTCAACAGCCCGCACTGCCAGCACTGTTGCCAGTATTGGCCAGTCAATGTGCATAATGAGGTGCAAGGTACCATGGGTATAGCCAGGGCAGGGTGACGTGGCCAGGATGCATCTGCACTGGGCATAGGGCCCTGGCAGGGACATTGGCTGGGATATTGTAGTGTCCAGCCACCACCTACACAGACAGGGTGGCCAAAGCATGTCCTTCTGGGGGATCACGCTCACCCTGACTGTGCAGTGACCACAGCATGGCTAGGCCCCCCCATAGTGCTGTATAGTAGTTCTCTCATGTGATAGATATGGGTTTCTCTTTGGGGCCCTGTCACTGATCTATCTGCTTGCTGTGTATGCAGACAGCCCAGTTTTGGGTGCATGCATCTCCATTGGGAACATGCACTATGGACTAACCAGCAGACTGTTTGTAGCTGGTAAATGTCTTGCTATAATGGCTTGCAGGGTGCAGTGGCTGTTGGCTTCCTGCAGGGGAATATCTGGTGGTGGAGTGCAGCTTACCATACCCTGGGCTTATGTCTGTCTGCTATTGTGTTATGGCTGTGTATGGAGCTGCCTGCCTGCCTGCCTGGGGGGGGGGGGTAGTGTTCCTCAGCAGGACTGGGGTTGATGTTGCCCTCTACTGCCACCTTTGCAGGGAGGTAGAGTGTGGATCCCTTGATGGAGACCATGTTTGCCACTGGGGGGGTGGGGGGTGGTGCCTGATGGTGGCAGACAGGGATATCCATGGTGTTTGTGCAGAAACTAGCTATCCTACACATTAACACTGCTTTGGAATGCCCGCTTGGCCTCCATCAGCCATGGCAGGTGTTGTTGACCTGGTCCTGGCCACCTCATTGCACACTCAGGGTGAGCACAGTACCCACACGATGTAACGGTGTGTGGCTACTCTGTGCCAGTACAACACCCGGTCAGTGCCCCCTACTAGGCCAAGGTGCTGTGTGGGTGCACCCGGTCACTTCCCCCAACAGGGCCGAGGTGCTGTGGGGGTGCATTCCCCATCTTGTGTCCATCTGCGGACAGCTAATTTGCATGTGCAGTGCATCATGGGTACGGGTGGCCTAACCCTATCCTGTTGACACCAGCAGACTGTCTGTGAGGTGACGTGTAGGCTATCTGCAGCCCGCCAGGGGCCTGCTTACAGCTATGGAGCTGTAGCGCAATGGTTACCTCACTGCCTGTGCAGCCAGAGGTCATGGGTTCAAACCCACAGTGGGGCCCTTTGGTAGGGCTGTCCACAGCTTTATTTTTATTTACTGTACATATGTCTATGCCGGCAAGTCCACCCTCAGCTTACTATACCCATTAGGTGCCTCTGAGGGTGCTTCATAGGGCGTCCTGTAGGCCACCTTATGGTTGCCATCCCTATAGGGTGCACTATACATTATCCTGTGTCGCAACATACATGCTGCCCTATAGGGGTCATTCAAGGGTGCCTTGGCGAACAGTGCACTGTAACATGTGCCTTATGGGCCGCCGTATGGTAACATGCTGGGAGAGTGCGTTTGCTAGTAGTGATAACAAAATATAATTATACAGCCTCCTACAGCACTCCTCAACATAATACATACTGCCTCAGCAGGCATTTTTCACTGGGCATTGTGAGGAGTTGAACCCCTGATCCCTGCACCATTGGTCAGTGTTTTAACCATTGTGCTGTGGCTCTGTTCCTGTGCTTGTGCATCAGCGCGCCGCCTTGTGCCTATCAGCGCGCCGCCTTCTGCCGCCCAAGGGGACCAGTGCGCCGCCTTCTGCTGCCCAGAAATAACTGTGCGCCGCCTTATGCCGCCCAAAAAGCACTGTGCGCCGCCTTCTGCCGCCCAGAAATAACTGTGCGCCGCCTTATGCCGCCCAAAAAGCACTGTGCGCCGCCTTCTGCCGCCCAAAATTAACTGTGCGCCGCCTTATGCCGTTCCAAATTAATTTGCCACCTAAAACAATGTTAAGCATTACAGTTACTGCCTCAGCTGACCTTTGTCGTTGCGCACACTGGGGGATTGAACCCATGGCCCCTGCACCATTGGTCAGTGTCTTCACCATTGTACCACGGCTCTGTTGTTCTGTATACTCAGCAGCGCGCCACTTTGCCTTTCCACGCGGTAATGTCGACCCCCGCACATTAGCGCGACGCACACACGTCCGGTTGCTTACTACCGTTTTTTTTCTATTTTCTGCCTGAACCGCCCACTCCTTATATGGCACACGCTCACTAGCGCGGCCCCGCACGTTAGGAATGTTTAGTAAACATGCCCCTAAGACATATGGAGAAAGAATGCTGATAAGAATCACAAAGTTATGGTACAAATTACATTTATAACAAGATTCCATAATCCTAGAAGTTCTGGACTGAAAGAAGGATCAGAGCATTTGTTGCCAAATTTCCATTCTAGGCCCTTTTAGAGAGCAGTTCAAATTCTCAGGATCTTCCATAAAATGAAACCATATTGAAATGTATTTATTTATTTATTTAACATTTTTTTATATAAGGCTTTTCAGATTTATCAAAGCGGTTTACAGTGAAACAGAACAATGTTTTACATAGAACGGTATAACATCAACTATTTACATTTAACAATTGTCATAATCTAATACAAATACTATCCAAATACTATCAAATTCTTCAGTACTATCTTCAATATCAAATACTAACAAATATCAAATACAAATACTATCAATTCTTAATGCTTTCATTTTAATATATAGGCTGGTGACACTGATGCTCCTCTTAGTGCTGATGAATTTCCTGGATAAGTCATAGCTACTGGTGTTTTATCACAGCAACTCCCTCTAGTTCAGTGGTTCCTAAACTTGAGGTCGGGACCACAAATGTGGTGACATCATCAGTGGATGGCCATTTCCTCATCTCTCTGGACTTTCATTGTGACCTATGCCAAGTCACCAGCATGTGGCCTGGGAGTTAGTGAACATCGACAGGCCCTGCCCCTCCTGGGAAGCTTCCTATTAGGCTGGAAACCCATGCTGAGTACTGAGCTATGTAAGCACACGCTGCGCACTGATAAAAGTGACCTTTTGCTAACTGCTGCTGCTGCTGCTATTGCTACTGCTGTTATTGCTGCCTTCCTACTTTACATGCGTGGCGGGAGGGAAAGGAGGCAGTAGATCTGCCAGTTTAATTTCATCATCATCTAGGGTCAAATGGGGTCATACGGGATAAAAGTTTCAAAAGCACTGCTCTAGTTAATCACATGGATGACGATTTTACATGGGTACATAGTAACATACATACATACGAGGCCGATTCCAATATGTGCGTCCAAGCCCCTGTGTGCCTGATCGGAATCAGGACGCACAGAAGTAGACCCAATTCTGATCCCACAGGGCCTAGATGTGCCCTGAAGGATCAGAATTGGGTTTAGGGTCTGTACGTGCAGGCCGAGACTCAATTCCAATCAGCCTGCACATATAGAGCCATGCCCGGCTAAGTCAGTCAAACTCCTGAATGGAGCCACGGTACCATGACAACCTGTTGCCATGGCACTGCAGCTCCATTCAGGAGTTGTGATCCCCAGCCGCCGACCACTCTTTCCTTTCCCCGCAGCCCAATCCCCGTTCTGGCCTTCCATGGCCAGGGTTGGGCTGCGGGAAACCCCCTTCACCCATCTCTGAAGTGGAATAAGTCCCCCGTCGAATCTGCCAATCATGGATGTACAGGGCTGACTTCAGAATTGGCCCTGTATGTCCGGGGTCGTGGACTGCCCGCTACCCACCCTAACTCTGCCTCCGTAATGCCCCCTCCTGCCCCCTCTAAGCCTCCCCGTACAAACTCCTTGTTCGTATGGGGAGGCTTTTGACAAGATCAGCAGGGGGAAGCATAGCAGAGATGGACATCCCAACGGGAAAGCCCATCCCCACTATTCACAGAATAGAATAGACCCCATAGTATATTACTACTACTACTATTGAGCATTTATATAGCACTACCAGTCGTACGCAGCACTGTACAGACATGTAAGAGACAGTCCCTGCTTATCAGAGCTTACAATCTAATCAAGACAAACACAGAGCTAACAATCAAGTCAAGACAAAACATGGTACATACAATCTAGTCACGACACAGAAGTCAAAATCTGAAAGCAACTGAGAAGAGGTGAGATTTCAACCTGGATTTAAAGAGGGCTAGAGAGGGTGCCTGGTGTATAGATACCGGTAGCATGTTCCAAGCGTAAAGTGCAGCAAGGTGAAAGGAGCGAAGTCTGGAGTTTGCAGTAGGAGTGAAGGGCATAGACAGAAAAGTTTATTAGAAGAGCGGAGTTACCGAGAGGGGTTGTAAGGAGAGATAAGAGATGAAAGATACTGAGGAGCTGCAGACTGAATGCACTTAAAGGTCAGGAGGAGAAGTTTGAACTGGATGCAAAAGCGGACAGGGAGCCAGTGAAGTGACTTTAGAAGAGGAGTAATGTGGGTATAGCGAGGCTGACAGAAGAATGACAGAAGATAAAGACCAGTATGGTCCATCTAGTCTGCCCATGTCTTAAAATGTGTAAAAATGCTTTTCAAAAATCTTCTTCTCCCTTCCCCCTTATGAGGGCAAAAAGGGAAATTTCCAAAAGCCATTTATGCAGGTAAATGATAACTGGGTAAATGATCTATATAAAAACTGGTCTTCCCCGTGGATAAAAATACATGCTAATAGTTCTTTGAGCAAGTGTGATTGTCAGGACCTTTTGTCCAGATTCGACTGCAGCTGCTGTTTGCTAGACCCTAGAAGCAACATCCTTAGGAGCAGTGGCTTACCAAGGGAGGGGTGGTAGATGTGGGTTGCCCCGACTGGCAGCTGAGAGGGGAGTGCACCCCAATTGGGCCCATGTTGGCAGTGCAGCAAACTTACAGAAAAAATGGCTTGCCACGGTGCCTTATGCTCTGTAGCCCAGCTGCTCTTCTCTCCTGGGCGAAATCTCATAAATTGCAAGACTTCAGCTGGGAGAGAAAAATAGCCAGACCCTGGAACACGAGGAACTGCAGCAAGCTAGCTTTTTACTAAGTTTGCCATGCTGCCTTTGTGTCATGGGTAGGGGGATGCATCACAGTGCAGAGCACCATGCCGTGCCATGCTGGAGGGTGCTGGCAGCTTGAGGGGTGCCGGCCTCAGGTGCTGAGGGGGCTGGAAATGCCTGTGCCTAGGAGATGACCACGTAGTCTGCTTATCGGCTAAGCTGGCCCAGGAGCTTAGACATTGAAGCATAATTAGAAACATAGAAATATGACGACAGAAAAAGACCACATGGCCTATCTAGTCTGTCCTTCCATAACAACTACAACAGTCCACTTTTTGCCTTTAGAGATCCTCTGTGTTGGTCCCATGCTTTCTTGAATTCAGTTACTGTCCTCATCTCTACCACCTCCACTGGGAGACTATTCCACGGATCCACTACTCTTTCCGTAAAGAAATATTTCCGCATATCACTCCTGAATCTATCTCCCTTTACCCTCATCCCATGTCCCCTCGTAGCAGAACTTGCTTTCAATTGAAAGAGGCTCTCTCCCTGAACATTTATGCCACGGAGGTATTTAAACATCTCAATCATATCACCTCTATCCCGCCTTTCCTCTAAGGTGTACATATTAAGATCCTTAAGTCTGTCCTCATATGCTTTATAATGAAGCCCATTAATCATTTTGGTAGCAACCCTCTGCACCGACTCCATCCTGTTCACATCCTTTTGAAGGTGCGGTCTCCAGAATTGCACACCATACTCCAAATGAGGTCGCACCAAAGACTTATACAGAGGCATTATCACCTCCTTTTTTCTGCTAGCCATTCCTCTCCGTATGCACCCAAGCATCCTTCTAGCTTTTGCTGTCGCCTTTTCCACCTGTTTAGCTACTTTAAGATCATCAGACACAACCACGCCTAGGTCCCGCTCTTCTTTAGTGGACAAAAGTACTTCACCTCCTATACTGTATTGCTCCCTTGGATTGCTGCAGCCCAAATGCATGACCTTACATTTTTTAACATTAAATCCCAGCTGCCAAATTCTAGACCATTCTTCAAGCTTAGCTAGATCCCTCCTCATGTTATCTACCCCTTCCTGGGTGTCTACTCTATTGCAGATTTTGGTATCATCCGCAAAGAGGCAAACCTTACCCGACAGCCCTTCCGCTATATCACTAACAAAGATGTTAAAAAGAATCGGACCAAGGACAGATCCCTGGGGCACACCACTGGCAACATCCTTCTCCTCAGAGTGAGCTCCATTTACCTGTACTCTTTGTCGCCTCCCACCCAACCAACTTCTAACCCAAGCAGTAACTTTAGGGTCCATCCCTAGGGTGCTCAGTTTGTTTATAAGTCGCCTGTGAGGAACAGTGTCAAAGGCTTTACGGAAATCTAAATACACCACATCTAGAGCTCTCCCTTGGTCCAACTCCCTGGTCACCCAGTCAAAAAAATCAATCAGATTTGTCTGACAAGACCTGCCTCTGGTGAATCCATGCTGCCTCGGATCCTGTAATCCGCTGGACTCCAGAAACCTCACTATTTTCTCTTTCAGCAGCGTTTCCAATAATTTACTCACCACCGAAGTTAAACTAACCGGCCTGTAGTTTTCAACCACATCCTTACTTCCGCTTTTGTGTAAAGGCACCACATGAGCCTCTCTCCAGTCCTTTGGCACCACTCCCGACTCCAACGAGGCATTGAAAAGGTCAGTCAGTGGAGCTGCTAGAACGTCCCCAAGTTCCCTCAGTATTCTAGGGTGTATCCCATCCGGTCCCATCGCTTTGTCTACTTTAAGTTGAGCTAGTTTCTCACGAACACAGTCTTCTGAAAATAGTTCAAGATGTCCCTCGCTTCTGTTCTTATTTGTGGGTGTTTTCTGAGGTCCTGCTCCTGGTTCTTCATCTGTGAACACAGAACAAAAATATTTGTTAAGCAATTCCGCTTTATCCTTATCAGCTTCTACATATTCCCCCCCTGCACCCTTGAGTCTGACAATACCACTTTTGCTCTTCCTCTTCTCACTAATATATCTGAAAAATGTCTTATCCCCCCATTTTATTGCATTGGCTATTTCCTCCTCCTTTTGAATCTTTGCCTTCTTGACTACTTTGCTAGCTTCTCTAAGTTTTTCCAAATACAGATGCCTGTCTTCTGCTCTCTGTGATCTCTTGTATTTCATGAAGGCCTCCCTCTTTTTCTTCACTTTTTCAGCTACTTCCTTCGAAAACCATAGCGGTCTCCTGTTCCTTTTGCCTTTATTTACCATTTTAACAAAAAGGTTGGTTGCCCTTAAAATACCCCCTTTCAGTTTTGCCCACTGTTTTTCTACATCCCCCAGCTGTTCCCATTCCACTAACGACTCCCTGAGGTATTGGCCCATCTTCGCAAAGTTAGTCTTCATAAAGTCTAAGATCCTCACCTTGGAATGGATTCTAACAGCCCTAGTCCTAATACTGAACCACACCATCTGGTGATCACTGGATGCAAAATGATCTCCCACTACAACATCAGAAACACTTTCACCATTGGTAAGCACCAAGTCCAGTATGGCCCCTTCACGTGTGGGGTCTGTTACCAATTGCCTGAATAGTTCTCCCTGTAGAGAATCCAGGATCTCCTTACTTCTAGATGATACTGCAGCAGGAATGTGCCAATCAACATCTGGCATATTGAAATCTCCTATCAGTAGCACTTCCCCTTTCCTAGCAATGCTGCGTATGTCTTCAATTAACTCTCTGTCCACCTCTTCCTCTTGTGAGGGAGGTCTGTATATCACTCCAATGCAAATAGATTTCTCTTTCCCTCTTTCTAGTTTAACCCACAATGCCTCCTCTCTCCCTTTTAAGCTCTGTAATTCCAAAGCTTTAATAGTAGTTTTTACATATAGTGCCACTCCTCCTCCTCTTCTTCCTACCCTGTCCTTCCTGAATAAAGTATAGCCAGGTATAGTTACATCCCAGTCATTGTTTTCTGTGAACCATGTTTCTGTAACTGCCACTAAATCCAAGTCAGCCACTCCCACCAAAGTTTCAACCTCAGGGATCTTATTTCCCATGCTACGGGCATTAATACACACTGCTTTCCATATGTTACCCCTGTTACCCATTTCCATAAAGGTATTTAATGTATCACCTACCTGGGGGCTTTCACTTACCTGGGGGCTTTCTTCACCCATCCCCAAGGAATCTAGTTTAAAGCCCTTTTCAGTAGATTAGCCAGTCTACTACCAAAGATGCGTTGACCTCTCTTGGACAGATGGATGCCATCTCTGCTTTGCAACCCTTGGAAAAGCATCCCATGGTCTAGGAAACCAAAACGCTCTCGATGACACCATCCACGCAGCCATGCATTTGTCTCCAGGATGCGAGCCTCTCTGCCTTGGCCTTTACCCTCAACAGGGAGGATTGAAGAGAACACCACCTGTGCACCTAACTGCTTCACCCTCTGTCCCAGAGTCATGAAGTCACTTTTGATACGTTCCGAGGTATACCTGGCAGTATCATTTGTTCCAACATGGATTAGCAACATTGGGTAATAGTCTGTGGGCTTGATGAGTCTCGGCAAACTCTCCGTAACATCTTGGATTTTGGCACCAGGCAGACAGCATACCTCTCTGGACATCAAGTCTGGTCGGCAGATGGACGCCTCAGTACCCCTCAGAAGAGAGTCTCCAACCACCACCACCCTTCGTTTCCTTCTGGTGACTGATTCCGCAACTTTGGGGTACTTGAACTCTGGTTCTTCCCTTTCCAGGAAAAAGCATAATTAAATGGGTGCTGATCAATTGAAGGCATTGGGGAATAAGTAAGGGGCACTGAAGAGGGAGGGCCCGGTATTCAAAAGCACTTATCTGATCAGCGTGACCTGCTAACTGGAGAAGTGCCGGCCTGCACAGTATTCATCAGTGATAGCCATATAGTGCTGCTGAGTGTTTCCTCTGACCATGTCGGCACTATTCGGATAAGGCCAGCTTGTTCCATAGGAGGAGTTCAGGGTTATCCAGTCAGATCTCTAAGTGGCCATGAAAAAAGCTGTCCTAACTTTATGCATTTTTGCTCTCCAGTTTGTGGCTGAATATTGCCGCTCACTGGATGATGGCAGCAGTTAGTGCTAAAATCGGATATTTAACCCGGGCTGTTATCCAGATTCTGGTGCTGAATATCTGCTTTCCTTTTTAAGCACTTTGGCTGGGGTTTAAAAAAATGTCAACTGTAGAGTTGGATTATTGGCCTATGAGTCTTTTCTTCACATTAGTCACGCACTTTTATCTATCCTTTGGTATACCCTATCTCATCTCTTTACATATACCACCTCGGCCTCTCTTTTTCACTAGCTATTAAGATATTTTTATGTGTATTAGGTTGAGATTGTATTATGCCTCTATTGTATAAACATTTTACTATGTTTTTATATGTAATGTTATATGTATGTTTTCTTTTGTCTTAATGCACTGTGCTGATACTGTATTATATTATTATTTTTACTATGATTTAATTTAGCTATTTCCAAGTTTACCTTGTTATTGTAATCGTGTGCTATGCCTATATCTGAGCATTTAATTATGGTCATGCTCTTATCATAACTGTAAATTGCCTAAGTCTGGTTATACTTGCTGAACATCAATTATATTTGCAGTACACCGCCTTGTAGAATGAGAAATATTGAGGAATGAGTGATGGAAGACAGTGAGGTGAGGACTGGCGTGCAGATGCACTTTTTTCCCTACCACTTGCTCCATTATGGCATTATGACAGATGGCAGCACGTACGATCAGGGGCTTCAGCATCGGAACCATTCCACCAGAAGCAAGGCGTCCCACAAGGATCCTTCCTCTCCGCCCTGATGTTCAACATATACATGCAGCCCATCTGTAACCTCATCCGGTCTTTCAATGTTAACTGCTTGATATTTGCAGATGATGTGCTACTTTACATGCCATTCTCGACAGAGAACCCGGACCTCTCCCCACTAACAGATTGCTTTAATGCAGTATCCAACTGGCTCCAAACCCAAAACCTCAGAATTCAGCACAAGAAAACAGAGGTCCTATTCATTACGAGGAATTAAAGTTTCACCACACCGCCCTATCTAAAGGTCAAAGAAGCAGAACTACAGACCAAACCCACGATACGGTACCTCGGAGTCACTTTAGACCAGCGCCTGGACATGAAGGTGCACATAAGCAACATAGCGAGAGTGGTATACCATAAGATCCGAACTCTCAGGCACCTACGCTTCCTGCTGGAACCGGATGACTTCCGGACAATTTATCAAGCGTTAATCATACCACACTTTGATTATGCAAATTCAATCCTGCATGGACTCCCTCAATCCACCATGAACCCACTTCAGCTCGCGATGAACGCCGCAGCGAGAGTCCTACATGGAGCATCCAGGAAAGACCACATGACGCCCATCCTGAAACATCTCCACTGGCTCTCGATACATGGTAGACTCACATTCAAAACCTTACTGCTGACCTTCAAAGCCATCAAGGGGCTCTCCTCCACAACACTAGCAGAGATTATCCAGACCACGCCCCCCAACAGGTCCATAAGATCGGTAGAGGTCAATACACTGATAGTCCCAAAATCAATAACCCAATGTACCCAGGCAACAGCAAACAGGGCTTTCAAATTCTGTGCGCCCAGACGCTGGAACACCCTACCACCAGCATCTGGGCAATCCCCGACTTAGCCCAGTTTAGGAAGGCCTTGAAGCACCACCTCTTCCTCCTGTACTACCCGGTAGACAGTGCTACAATAGCCCCTTCCACTATCTAGCCTGTGCAGTACATTTGAATATTACCACTCAAAGCACCCATGACTATGACTGGCGAGGTACGACTTGTCATATCGCCTAGATGTAAATAGTTACCCCTGGTTATCCAAGTTTTAGTACCTGTTCCTTGTAAACACAGATCAGCCAATGAAATGTGTAAGTTTCTATGTTCCATGTAAACCGTGCTAATGTTGAATAGCACGGTATAAAAGAGACTGTAAATAAATAAAATAAAATAAATAAATTATCCACTTGCACATTAAGCTCAGAGTGAGAAATATGCAGATTTCCAGATATTTGCTTTTCTAGTGGAAATTAGAGGTAGCCAATTCACCCAGGTTATTTCCAGAAGTTCATTTAGCCTTGGTTTTATCCTACTGCATACATGGAAATGCAGTTCTGATTTATATTAGAAAAACAGAACTACATCTAGGTCAGCCTCTTTGGAGTGATATCGAGAATTTGACAATCCTAACCCATACTGGGCCTGCATCAGTTTGATCCTGATGATCTAGGGTTAGTTCATCTTCCTTTTCTAGTGCAGTGGGTTCACGTTTGACCTGGGGTCTCTAAGTTCAAAGACTTTGTTCTAGGTCTACATCAAAATTTCTAGTCTCTTAGGGCTCGATATTCATTTTGGCAGATTATGCACCACTATGGCGCATAGCTAGACTCGCTGACCCTTAATCCTGGATATTCAATGCTGGTGTCATATGAGCCCCAGCATTAAATATCTGGGTTTGCTGCACATGCATGACAGCTGTGGTAGCTAACTGGACAGCAGCAATATTGCATGCTACCCGGTTAGCTCCTGTGGCTTAAAAATAGGCGAGGGTTTTCCTTGCCTATCGTTTAGTTGCAGGTCCCTAACTGGTCAGCATGCAATATCACTGCGCCTGGATAGAGACTGTTGCCACCTCTGCTCCTTCACGGAATGCCCCTGATATGCCCCGATGCTAAGTGGTTAACATCGGGGCTTGTAAGGGAGACGAGAGGGGATATTTAGCAACACTATCCATGTTCGTGCCATTGAATATCCTGTTCAGTGGCAGTTACATAGTTTACAGATCTGTAAACCATGTAACTGCCTTTCAAATATCACTGACCCAAGGTCCTCGGTTTAGCACTTGCCGAATAGCATCAGAATTTGCAGCAGCAGACTAAAAGAGGTTTTTTTCACATGCTACTGCACTTGCTTTCTCCTATGGTTCAACTTGTTCTTGCCTCCTCCTGTTGTATTTTGGATTAGAACTAGAAAACTTACAGAGAAGAGTAAGAAAAATGATGTAGAGGATGGGACATCTCGCTTATAGAGAAGCCAACTTGTAAAAGCTTTCAGGCTTGGAGAAAAGATGATAAGAGGGGATATGACAGAAATTTATAAAATTATGAGTGGGGTGGAAGGATTAAATAGGACTACCAAAAGGGACTGCTACAGCTGGAAAAAAGATCTGCATTTGTAAGTATTTATCTTCTGAGAACAGTAACATAGTAACATAGTAAATGACAGAAGATAAAGACCAGCATGGTCCATCCAGTCTGCCCAGCAAATATACGGCAAGAGTAGGTGCACCCATCGCTCTGTGCAGGCCACCCCTCCCCATGTCTTTGTTTAGGGGTGGACCCACCACTCCATGTAGGACACCCCTATTTGTTGAGAAGTTAGATGGTTCATTTTATTTTGTTTTTATCCTGTGCTATAAAGGGATCCGCAGTGCTTGTCCCATGCTGTTTTGAATTCCGTCACCGTTTTTGTCCCCACCACTTCCATCGGGAGAGCATTCCAAGCATCCACCACCCTTTTAGAGAAATACTCTAAATCTTGGGGAAAAGGGAATTCTTTGGATTAAAGTTCATAAAATTGTGTATTTTAGAATTGTGTTTTTTTGAGTCAGGTCTTAGTACCACCATAGAGCTTTTCAGTTAAATCAAATCAGAGTATAGCTTAGCATAGAAAGTAAAATAAATAGTCTCCAAGTAGAAAGAAAGAAATTCCTTCTAGAGATCTTTTTATATAAATCAAATCAGACTATATCTTAACATAGAAAGTAAAATAGAGTAAATAGTCTCTAAGTAGAAAGAATTAAATTTGTTTCTAGAGACCTTTACAAAGAGGACTTCCAGTTAGAAGGCAAAACATCTATAAAGTTGTTTTCAATAGGTGTTAAACCCAAGTGACAGATCAAAGGGTCAAATTGAAAGCCCCTCTCTAAGAGGTTGCGTGAATCACCCAGGAAATTGTTAAGACATTAACTTAGAAGCACAGGTCAGGGCACTGTGTAGCAAGCTAGCTTTTATAAGTCTTCTTTCCCTCCCACCCACCCCAACTCCCACCACCCCAGGTATAATCTTAGCTTTATAAGCTCTTAAAACCATTAAAGGGAAGGAGGTGGTCAAGTTAACTTGCAGGTTCAGCTGGTTATCCTCATCAGCAATAGAATAATTAAGGGCATGAAATTAATTAATTAATCTTGAGGTGAACAAAGTCCATTAAACGTATTAGGTATAGTTGAATTAGTGCAAGTATTCCCAACAAACTTTAGTAAACAACTTAAATAGCTAAACAAAACTTTAAAACTAAAATGTAGACAGCAGTCCAGCAGCAAGATGGGGGCTATCCAGTCTTTTTCAGTGAGTGTCATATATATGATTTTTTCCCAGTTGGTGAGGGGTCTTCTGTGTGCACTAGGTACAAGGAGCTCTTTGCTCTCAGGGAATGAGTCCAATCTCTGGAGACTAGAGTAGCAGACTTGGAGGCCATAAGGGAGACAGAGAGACATTTAGATGAGGCCTACAGGGATGTAGTACTGAAATCTCACCTCCAATCTGACAGCCTCCCTGTTGCCATGGAG
This sequence comes from Ichthyophis bannanicus, assembly GCA_033557465.1. Classification (NCBI taxonomy): domain Eukaryota; kingdom Metazoa; phylum Chordata; class Amphibia; order Gymnophiona; family Ichthyophiidae; genus Ichthyophis; species Ichthyophis bannanicus. The sequence goes on from CM066036.1 coordinate 400,160,539, forward strand.
GAGAGAGGTTATGTGACAGGAGAGCATCACCCTACTGTGGCAGAAAATGATCCTGTAGCTAGGACCTCTCCTTCATGTGATGTAAAACCTTCTCACACTGAGGAGAGTTTCTGCAGGGCCATGTGCCCATGAGGGAAGGGTTAGGACAGCCATTATAGCTGGTGATTCAATCATTATGCTTGTAGATAGCTGGTTGGCTGGTGGGCATGAGGATTGCCTGGTAACCTGCCTGCCTGGTGTAAAGTTAGCAGACCTCACGTGCCACCTAGACAAGGTTTTAGATAGCACTGGGGAGGAGTCTGCTGCCTTGGTACATGTTGGTACAAATGATAAAGGAAAGTATGGGAGGGAGATTCTGGAGGTCAAATTTAGGTTTTTAGGTAGGAAGTTGAAATCTAGAACTTCCAGGACAGCATTCTCTAAAATGCTTCTCATTCCACGCACGAGACCCAAAAGGCAGGCAGAGCTCTGGAGTCTAAATGCGTGGATGAGACAATGGTGCAAAGAGGGTTTTGGATTGGTTAGGAACTGGGCAACATTCTGGGGAAAGGAAGGGCTTTTCCAAACAGATCAGCTCCACCTTAACTTGGTTGGAACCCGGCTGCTGGTATTAACCTTTAAAAAGGAGACAGAGTAGCTTTTAAATTAGATAATATGGGAAAGCCAATAGTTGCCCAAGAGCACATGGTTCAGAAAGATGTATCCCTGAAGGATACTAGCAAAAGAGGGAAGTTAGGGCATCCCGACAGAGAGGTTCCAATAAAAGAAAAGGTAATCCAGATGCCCTTAAGTGCAGAGCAGACAGAGTTGAACATTTCCAAATTACCACTGTTTACTAGTAACCTGATTAATATGAATAAAATACAACCTCTAAAATGCCTGTATGCACATGCTAGAAGTCTATGAAATATGATGGGAGAACTAGAATACATAACACTAAATGAGAGTTTAGATATGACTGGTATCTCAAAGACCTGGTGAAGGAGGGCAACCAATGGGACACCATGATACCTGGTTAAAAACTATATTGCAATGATAGAGGAGATCAAATTGGTGGAGGGGTTGCATTATGTGTGCGAGAGGGCTTTGAGTCATACAGGTTTAAAGTTTTTCAGGAAATAAAATACACTGTAGAATCTCTATGGATAGAAATTCCATGTAAAAAGGGGGAGGCGATAGCAGTGGAGGGTGTACTACCGACCATATATATATATTTATTTATTTATTTAACCAGTTTTATATACCACCTTTTCCTTCAATCAAAGTGGTTTACAAGTAAATAAGGTATATAATTATAGGGCAGAAGTGAGGAAAGGTAGTGGGGAGGTATAGGGGAAACATATACATTCATGACAAATTAATGGATGATAAAATTCTAAAAATCAGGAAAGCTAACAAAAGTTACAACACAGTAATAATAATGGATGATTTCAATTACCCCATTATCAGCTAGGTCAGTGTCATAGCAGGTCTTGCTAGGGAGATATAGTTTCTAGATAAAATAAATGACATTCTTGGAGCAGCTGGTTTGTGAACTGACAAGAGGGGAAGATATTTTGTGGCTAGTCCTTGGTAGAACACAGGATCTGGTGCAAGAGATAAGGGTGTTGGGGCCACTTGACAATAGTGATCATAACATGATTGCATTTGATTTAATAAATGTAGGAAGGACAGCAAGGAAATCTACAGTACTACCTTTTAACTTTCAAAAGGGAGACTATGATAAAATGAGGAAAATAGTTAAGAAAAAACTAAAAGGAGCAGCTGCAAAAGTTAAAGTTTTACATCAGGCATAGGTGTTGTTTAAAAATACTATCTTGAAAGCCCAGACCAGATGTGGAGTATCCCAGGGATCTATGCTTTAAGAAACATGCAAGGAAGGTTAAAAAACTGCCAACATGGTTTAAAGGTGAGGTAATCAAAAAACATTCTATCAGAAAAAGGAAGAGAGTCAAATGACAAAAACTGGAAATAGCCATAAGCATTGGCAAGTTAGATGTAAGGCACCGATAAGGCAGGCAAAGAGAGAATTTGAAAAAAAGCTTGCCATGGAAGCAAAAATAAAAACTTTTTCAAGTTCATTTGTAGCAAAAATACCTGTGAGAAAGTCAGTTGGATCATTAGATGATAGAGGGGTAAAAGGGGCACTAAGAAGGGACAAGGCCATTCACTGAATGAATTCTTTGCTTCAGTCTTTACTGAGGAAGATACAGGGAAGTTACCCATGCCTGAAATAGTATTTAAAGGTGAGGCATTAGAAAAGGTACAGAGAAGAGCCACCAAAATGGTAAAAGGGATGCCTATGAAGAGAGGCTAAAAAGGTTAGGGCTCTTCAACCTAGAAAAGAGATGGCTGAGGGGAGATATGATAGAGGTCTATAAATTAATGAATGGAGTGGAACCGGTAAATGTAGATCATTTGTTTACATCATCAGAATATAGAAAGACCAGGAGACATGCAATGAAGCTATAGGATAAATTATTTAAGACTAATAAGAGAAAATATTTTTTCACTCCACATGTAATCAAGCTCTGAAATTTGTTACCGGAGGATGCAGTAAAAGCTGTTAGTGTAGCTGGGTTTAAAAAAAGTTCCTGGAGGAAAGGTCCATAAACCATTATTAAAAGGGACCCAGGATATCACTACTTGACCCAGTACAAGTATTGTGGAACCTGTGTCTTTTGGGGAAACTGCTAGGTACTTATGACCTAAATTGGCCACTGTTGGAAACAGCATACTGGGCTTGATGGACCTTGGTCGGACCCAGTATGGCATATCTTATGTTCTTATGTTCTTAAATATTGATAAACCAGGAAAATGTATTACAACTATTTGATAAACTGAAGAGTAGCAAATCACCTGGACCAGATCGTATACATCCAAGGATGTTGAAAGAATTGAATTATGAGACTGCAGACCTACTATTAGTAATCTGTGAACTATCACTAAAATCATCTGGAGTCCCTGAAGACTGGCAAATCGTCATTGTAACGGCAATTTTTAAAAGGGGTTCAGGTGATCCGGGAAATTACAGACTGGTGAGCCTGATGTCAGTACTGGGCAAAATGGTAGAAACCATTACGAAGAACAAAATTACTGAACATGTATAGTCATTGTTTAATGGGAGAAAGCCAACATGGATTTAGCCAAGGAAGGTCTTATCTTACTAATCTGTTATATTTTTTTGAAGGTGTGAATAAACAGGTAGAGAAAGGTGAGCTGGTTGATATACTGATCTGGATTTTCAGAAAGCCTTTGACAAGATCCCTCATGAGAGATTCTTCCAAAATTAAAAAGTCATTGGAAAGGAGGCAATGAGAGAAAGCAGAGAGTAGGTCTAAATGGCCAATTTTCTCAATGGAGAAAGGTGAATAGTGCAGTATCCCAGGGATCTTAGCATATTCATAAATAACTTGGAAATGGGAATAATGAGTAAGGTAGTCAGATTTGCAGATGACACAAAATTATTCAAAGTTGTTAAAACCGAAAAGGATTGTGAAAAATTGCAAGAAGACCTTGATAAATTAGAAGACTGGACATTCAAATGGCAGATGAAATTAAATGTGGAGAAGTGCAAACTTATACACCTACGTAGGAAAGAACAACCTAAGCTATGGTTACATGATGCAAGGTTCCAGAGTAGGAACAACCACCCAGGAAAAAGATTTAGGTGTCATTGTGGATAATATGTTAAAACCATCAGTCCAGTGTGCAGCGGCGTCCAAGAAAGCAAATAGAAGGCTAGGAATCATAAGGAAAGGAATGGAGAATAAAACAAACAAAGGCTATTATAATGCCTCTGAATCGTTCTATGGCGCAACTGCACTTTGAATACTTTGTGCAATTTTGGTCATCGTATCTTAAAAAAGATATAGTGGAATTAGAAAAGATACAGAGAAGAGCCACCAAAATGGTAAAGGGGATGGAAGGATACTGCTATGTGGAGAGACTTAAAAGGTTAGGGATCTTCAACCAGGAAAAGAGAAAGCTGAGAGGAGATATGATAGAGATCTATAAATTAATGAATGGAGTAGAACAGGTATACATAGATCGATTGTTTATGCCATCAAATAGTAGAAAGACTAGGGGACATGCAATGGAGCTACAATATAACCTATTTAATTCTAATAAGAAAAAATATTGTTTCATTCAATGTTTAGTCAAACGCTGGACTTCATTACCGGAGGATGTACTAAAAGCTGTTAATGTAGCTTGGTTAGAAAAGGTTTGGACAAGTTCCTGGATGAAAAATCCATAAACCATTATTAAAGAGGTCTCGGGAAATCCACTGTTTTCCCCCAGACAAGCATTGTGTAACCTGGATTGGCCACTGTTGGAAACAGGGTAGTGGGCTTGATGGACCTTGGTCTAACCCAGTATGGCATACATTATGATCTTTTTAACCTTTTAAACACCATTGAAACAACAGGATATGCCATGAAACCAATGACCAGAAGGCTAAAAGCAAATTGAAAAATGTTTTTTTTTATCTAGAAGCACAAAAGCTTTTCTTTTTTATTTGGATAGTCTATTCAGATATCAGACTGAAGGGTATGTTTACTAAAGGTTAACATTTGGTAATGAAATGCACATTAAGTGCCACTGCACTCATAGAAATAAAAGGGCTCTGCTCACTTCATGCGTATTAAATCTTGCCTATGCCACGCTATCCTAAGCATAATCGCTTTGCACCTCCCCTCACTGGCAGGAATGCTGGTGAAGGACTCCAGCACAGCTTCAAGCTTCTTAGAGGGAACATTGATCAAGGATAGCTGTTTTCAGTGTTAATTTTAGATCTACAACTGGAAAGGCGTGAGCTGAATACAAATAATTAAATAAAATAAATACATACATTTAAATAAATAACATAGATGTTTTAGTTAGCTGGTTAGCAGTTGAATTTGCCGCTGACTGGCTAACTAAGGTTGCCACTCCTGCTGCACCCCCTAGAATGCCCCGATACTAGCAAGTTACTGTAGCATTGGGGCGTTTAGTTGGGCTAGAAGGGAATATTCAGCAACATTAACCAGGTAAGTACCACTGAATAGCCCAGTGAGTGGGATTTACACAGTTTGCAGGTCTGCAATCCTCATAAATCTTTTTGAAAATGCCCCCCTGGATCAATGTTCCCTCTAATTTTTTGTAGGCTGTGTGCGCATAAAATATCAGCTGTGCAGCTTTTGAAGGAAGGTTAAATTTTTGTGTGCCATATAACGACACTCGGAGTTATATACTTTAAAATTTGACTACACGTCAGAATACAGTATCTACACCACATTGATTTTAATCAAATTAAATGAAAATAGACGATTACTAAATGAAGCTGGAAATTTCTAGTAATTACAATCATAACTTTTAAATTTTAAGACTTCTGTGGTGTTTTCTATCAGAATCAGAGCCGTAATTTTTGTGCGCTCTGTTGTAAAGTATGTGCGCTCGCTCGGTGAGGTGTGTGCGCGCGCACACGTGCACAGCTTAGAGGGAACAGTGCCCTGGATATTAGAAACAGAAACATGATGGCAGAAAAAGACCACATGGCCTATTTAGTCTGCCCTTCCACATCATCCACTGCAAGAGTCCCCTTTTATCCTTTATGGAACCTCTGTGTTTGTCCCATGCTTTTTGAATTCAGATACTGTCCTCATCTCTACCACCTCCACTGGGAGACTATTCCACGGATCCACCACTCTTTCCGTAAAGAAATATTTCCGCATATTATTCCCCTTTCACCCTTATCCTATGTCCCTTCGTAGCAGAACTTGTTTTCAATTGAAAGAAGCTCTCCTCCTGTGCATTTATGCCATGGAAATATTTGTTAGATAGGTACTGTGTATAATGATTCTGGATGTATTGTAACATTATTGGAATAATTTTGTAATGTGAATTCATTGTTATTCGCTTAGAATAAAAATGGTATAGGCAGGTTGTAAATGCTTGTATTAAATTAAATTAAATTAAGGTAGTTAACACAAGACATGACTAGGGTTAAAGTGAGCATGTGGAGGGCAGAAATGGTGAGAAAATTTATGATAGCCTGGAGTTTGTGTAAAGTAAGGACAGAACTCTTGATTGCTGAAGATAGAGCTCTCGGTGTCCCTTAGATGAAAAACAGGCAGCAATAAGGAAAAAAAGACAAAAACATGCAGAGAGAATGAGATAAGCAGAAAATCCTAAGGAAGAGAGATACCAGAAAAAGTGGGAGAGACAGAAAGACTCTCAGAGGAACATACAGGAACAGAAACAGAGATTGGTAAAGGGAAACAAAGTGCTGAAACTTCTGCAAATGAGGTTTTCCATTCTAAAATGAGCAGAAATACCAAAATTCCAGGAGTTTCCTGCATTTTAGGGATGGAGTCTCCCCCCATCCACCTTTGTAAAAGTTTTCACTAATTTTCTAATCTAACAGTAAACTTGCACACATTGTCTGTTACGTAAGCACGTTTATTTAAAATTAGTGTTACAAAATGATGCAGAACAACTCATTACTTTTGAATACAGCAAATAAAGGCACACAAAACGATCTTGCAGGCTGAGGCCCCGCCACCCGATCCAGGCAGGTCCAGTAACAAAGTTTCATGCATGATTTTGCTGCCAAGCTCAGTCGCATGAGTAACAAAGTTGCGTGCGAATGAGGCCACTAACCTTAAGAAGCAAGAAAGACATACACACATATGCAGAAACAAAGCATATTTCCCACGTGATCCTCCTCTGCCTCTGGGGAGTGGAAGAACTGAAAACAGACGGAGCTCCGTGGCTTCCCCTTCTGGTTTAACAGCTTCTACCAACTGCAACTACTGGTAAAAATCTCAGGCTTTGGTGCTGGCACCTGATGAGAAGAAAGAAATCAGCCAAGAAGGAAATTTAACTAGGAAGAAATGCAGGGGAAGTCTCTACTGAGTGGCAAAGCAGAAAATACAATAAAGGAAAATTCAGACCTTACTATTACACAGAGATTAGTGGATATCCCTACACGTTGATGATAATTTAGTCTATGGCAGGTGCATGTAGAAAGGTTTTACTGTAGTAAAGATCCAAAAACTTTATTTCTGGATATGACAGCAAGGTGACCTACTTTTGCAGAGCAAGGAACTCAGTCACTGGAGAGTATAAATACATAACTTGGAATATAGAATAGGTGAATGGTATCCCATCTGCTAGGTTTCTCTCCGTTATGGAGAAAATATTTAGTGAAATCTAATGTGCAAGATCACCACCTCCATTTCCTCAGGATATAAATCACCCTTTTTTATTGCCTTAAAGGGGGTTTTTTTTGGCTGAGATTGAATGCTGTTGTAAATGGGCAGCCTAATGTCCTGTCACCCAACCCCAATGGAAATACGTAGAAGTTATGATCATTGGCAAAGCAAGAGGATTAAGCCTCCTATTAAAAAATTGTCTGTTCTGTTACATGCGGTTTCTTGCCTACTTTCCCTGGTTTCCCAGTTCTAGTTACAGCAGCAGAGTGACCAACCTACTCCTTTTACAGTGGGACTGTCCTTGGCGGAAGAAGGCCAATATCTCCACCAAGACCAAAATTCACCTCTTCTGAACACTGATCAGGTCACTGATCAGGTCAATTCTCCTGTACGGATTGGAAACATGGGCTCTGCTCAAACCTGATATGAAGAAGTTCGAGGTCTTTCAAATGCAATGCCTGTGACAGATTTTGGGTATCTCTCTTCGTGATCGCCATCGAAACAAGACAATTTGGACAAGGTGCGACCATCAACCTTCAGTTGAAGAACAAATCCAGACACGCAGACTGCAATGGTTTAGCCATGTTTGCAGAATGAACACCAGTTGGCTGCCATACAAACTCCTCTGGAGAGAGCAACCTGTCGGCTGCCATACAAACTCCTCTGGCGAGAGTGACCTGTCTACTGGAGGGTTCAATGAAGAGCACCGAGGAAAACGTGGCTCAGACACATCGAGGAAGACCTAATTAACCAGTGACTGACCATCGATGAGGCCAGAAATATCACCACCGATTACCAAGGTTGCAAGCATATTGTGAACAACTCATGGAATCCAGCAGCACCTACAACAGCATATTACATAGAAACATAGAAACATGATGACAGAAAAAGACCACATGGCCTATATAGTCTGTCCTTCCATATCAACAACTACAACAGTCTCCTTTTTACCTTTAGAGATCCTCTGTGTTTGTCCCATGCTTTTTTGAAATCAGTTACTGTCCTCATCTCTACCACTTCCACTGGGAGAGTATTCCACTCTTTCCGTAAAGAAATATCCCCGCATATCACTCCTGAATCTATCCCCCTTCACCCTCATCCCATGTCCCCTCGTAGCAGAAAATTGAAAGAGGCTCTCTCCCTGAATACTTATGCCATAGAGCTATTTAAACATCTCAATCATATCATCTTTATCCCGCCTTTCCTCTAAGGTATACATATTAAGATCCCTGTCTGTCCTCATATGCTTTATAATGAAGACCACTAATCATCTTAGTAGCCACCCTCTGCATCGACTCCATCCTGTTCACATCCTTTTGAAGGTGCAGTCTCCAGAATTGCACACCATACTCCAAATGAGGTCGCACCTAAGACTTAAAAAAAAGGCACTATCAGCTCCTTTTTTCTGCAAACCATTCCTCTCTGTATGCACCCAAGCATCCTTCTAGCTTTTGCCATCGCCTTTTCTACCTGTTGAGCTACTTTAAGATCATCAGACACAACCACGCCTAGGTCCCGCTCTTCTTAAGTGGACAAAAGTACTTCACCCCCTATACTATATTGCTCCCTTGGATTGCTGCAGCCCAAATGCATGACCTTACATTTTTTAGCATTAAATCCCAGCTGCCAAATTCTAGACCATTCTTCAAGCTTAGCTAGATCCCTCCTCATGTTATCTATACCTTCCTGGGTGTCATCTCTATTGCAGATTTTGGTATCATCCACAAAGAGGGAAACCTTACCCAACAGCCCTTCCGCTATATCACTAACAAAGATGTTAAAAAGAATCGGACCAAGGAGAGAACCCTGGGGCACACCACTAGTAACATCCCTCTCCTCAGAGTGAGCTCAATTTACCTCTACTCTTTGTCGCCTCCCACCCAACCAATTACTAACCCAAGCAGTAACTTTAGGGTCCATCCCTAGGATGCTCAGTTTGTTTATAAGTCGCCTGTGAGGAACAGTGTCAAAGGCTTTACTGAAATCCAAATACACCACATCTAGGGCTCTCCCTCGGTCCAACTCTCTGGTCACCCAGTCAAAGAAATCAATCAGATTTGTCTAACAAGACCTACCTCTGATGAATCCATGCTGCCTCGGATCCTGTAATCCACTGGACTCCAGAAATCTCACTATTTTCTCTTTCCCCAGCGTTTCCAATAATTTACTCACCACCGAAGTTAAACTAACTAGCCTGTAGTTTTCAACCACATCCTTACTTCCGCTTTTGTGTAAAGGCACCACATGAGCCTCTCTCCAGTCCTTTGGCACCACTCCCGACTCCAACGAGGCATTGAAAAGGTCAGTCAGTGGAGCTGCTAGAACGTCCCCAAGTTCCCTCAGTATTCTAGGGTGTATCCAATCTGGTCCCATCGTTTTTTCTACTTTAAGTTGAGCTAGTTTCTCATGAACACAGTCTTCTGAAAATTGTTCAAGATGTCCCTCGCTTCTGTTTCCATTTGTGGGTGCTTTCTGAGGTCCCGCTCCTGGTTCTTCATCTGTGAACACAGAATAGAAATATTTGTTAAGCAATTCCGCTTTATCCTCATCAGCTTCTACATATTCTTCCCCTTCACCCTTGAGTCTGACAATACCACTTCTGCCCTTCCTCTTCTCACTTAGATATATGAAAAATGTCTTATCCCCCCATTTTATTGCATTGGCTATTTCCTCCTCTTTTTGAATCTTTGCTTTCCTGACTACTTTGCTAGCTTCTCTAAGGGGCTTGTTTACAAAGCCGTGGTAGCGGTTTCCGATCAAAATCAATGGGGCCGCAGCTCCGATAACGATCGGAAACCACTACTGCGGATTTGTAAGCAAGCCCCAAAGTTTTTCCAAATATAGATGCCTGTCTTCCTCTCTCTGTGATCTCTTGTATTTCGCGAAGGCCTCCCTCTTTTTCTTCACTTTTTCAGCTACTTCTTTCGAAAGCTATAGCGGTCTCCTTTTCCTTTTACCTTTATTTACCATTTTAACAAAAAGTTTGGTTGCCCTTAAAATATCCATTTTCAGTTTTGCCCACTGTTTTTCTACATCCCCCAGCTGTTCGACTCCCTGAGGTATTGGCCCATCTTGGCAAGGTTAGTCTTCCTAAAGTCTAAGACCCTCACCTTTGAATGGATTCTAACAGCCCTAGTCCTAATACTGAATCACACCATCTGGTGATCACTGGATGCAAAATGATCTCCCACTACAACATCAGAAACACTTTCACCATTGGCAAGCACCAAGTCCAGTATGTCCCCTTCACGTGTGGGATCTTTTACCAATTGCCTGAATAGTTCTCCCTGTAGAGAATCCAGGATCGCTTTACTTTTAGATGATACTGCAGCAGGAATGTGCCAATCAACATCTGGCATATTTAAATCCCCTATCAGTAGCATTTCCCCTTTCCTAACAATGCTGTGTATGTCTTCAATTAACTCTCTGTCCATCTCTTCCTCTTGTGAGGGAGGTCTGCATATCACACCAATGCAAATAGATTTCTCTTTCCCCCTTTCTAGATTAACCCACAATGCCTCCTCTCTCCCTTTTAAGCTCTGTAATTCCAAAGCTTTAATAGTATTTTTTACATATAGTGCCACTCCTCCTCCCCTTCTTCCTACCCTGTCCTTTCTGAATAAAGTATAGCCAGGTATAGTTACATCCCAATCATGGTTTTCTGTGAACCATGTTTCTGTAACTGCCACTAAATCCAAGTCAGCCATTCCCACCAAAGCTTCAACCTCAGGGATCTTATTTCCCATAGTATGGGCATTTATACACACTGCTTTCCATATGTTACCCCTGTAAACCCATTTCCATAGAAGTATTTAATGTATTACTTACCTGGGGGCTTTCACTTACCTAGGGGCTTTCTTCACCCATCCCCAATGAAACTTGTTTAAAGCCCACTTCAGTAGATTAGCCAGTCTACTACCGAAGATGCATTTACCTTTCTTGGACAGATGGATGCCATCTCTGCTCTGCAACCCTTGGAACAGCATCCCATCATTTAGGAAACCAAAATGGCCTCAATGACACCATCCACGCAGCCATGCATTCATTTCCAGGATGCGAGCCTCTCTGACTTGGCCTTTACCCTCAACAGGGAGGATTGAAGAGAACACCACCTGTGCACCTAACTTCTTCACCCTCTGTCCCAGAGCCATGAGGTCACTTTTAATACGCTCCGCGGGATACCTGGCGGTATCATTTGTTCCAACATGGATTAGCAACATTGGGTAATAGTCAGTGGTCTTGATGAGTCTCAGCAAACTCTCTGTAACATCTTCGATTTTGGCACCAGGCAGACAGCATACCTCTCTGGACATCAAGTCTGGTCGGCAGATGGACGCCTCAGTACCCCCTATTGGTTGAGAGGACAACCTGCTCCCCAAATGCCAGATAAGGATTAAAGAATAAGAAATATGTTTTGTCACAGGAGATGTCATAGTGTATTTTTGTGAGAGAAATGTATTTGTGTGAGTACTAAGTGGAGAATGTTATTTGGTTTGAGTGGGGTTAGTTGGGATTGTGGTGAAGTTGAACTTGAGCTTTTTCAGCACCGGTGGCTAGCACTAATAAGTTCAGCGCTGAACTTAAAACTTGCATATTCAATGCTGGGGCCATATCTGGGATCCAGCATTGAATATCCGGGCTGCCTGGATTACCAAAAATATTCAGCCACTACTTGGTTAGCTTTTGCAGCAAACGTTAGGGCAGGATTTTCTGCGCCTGGCTTTTGCTGCTTATCACTAACCGAACAGCAGCTCAATATTACTGCTTCCCAGTTAGCAGTGGGTGCTGCCCCAGAACACCCCCTGCATGCCCCGATGCTAAACGGTTGGGATCAGGGCGTGTAGCGGTTGCACCTGCTGAATATCCCACTGCTTTTTAACATATTTGTAAATGACATGGAGGTAATCTAATTTACAGATGACGCAAAATTATTCAAAGTTGTTAAAATCCAAGAGGATTGTGAAAAATTGCAAAAGGACCTTGATAAATTGGATGTTCAAATGGCAGATTAAATTTAATGTGGACAAGTACAAAGTCATGCACCTAGGAAAGAACAATCCAAAATATGGTTCCATGATGCAAAGTTCCATATTAGGAACCACTACCCAGGAACAAGATTTAGGTGTCATTGTGGATAACATGTTGAAACCCTCCGGTCAGTGTGCAGCGGCGGCCAAGAAAGCAAATAGAATGCTAGGTATCATAAGGAAATGAATGGAGAATAAAACAGAGGATATTATAATACCTCTGTATTGTTCTATGGTGCGATTGCACCTTGAATATTGTGTGCAATTCTGGTCGCTGTATCTTAAAAAGAATATAGCGTTATTAGAAAAGGTACAGAGAAGAGCCACCAAAATGGTAAAGGGGATGGAAGGATTATGAGGAGAGGCTAAAAATGTTAGGACTCTTCAACCTGGAAAAGAGACCGCTGAGAAGAGATATGATAAAGGTCTATAAATTAATGAATGGAGTGGAATCGGTAAACGTAGATCGATTGTTTACCCCATCAAAATATAGAAAAACTGGAGGACATGCAATGAAGCTACAGTGTAATCTATTTAAGACTAATAATAGAAAATACGTTTTCACTCAATGTGTAATCAAACTCTGGAATTCGTTACTGGAGGATGTAGTAAAAGCTATTAGTGTAGCTGGATTTAAAAAAGGTTTGGACAAGTTCCTGGAGAAAAGGCCCATGAACCATTATTAAAGGGGACCTGGGAAATCTACTGCTTGCCCCAATACAAGTATTGTGGAACCTGTGTGATTTGGGGAAACTGCTAGGTACTTGTGACCTAGACTGGCAACTGCTGGAAACAGGATACTGGGCTTGATGGACCTTGGTCTGACCCAGTATGGCATATCTGATGTTCTTATGTTCTTAGAGCGGCATTTACACAGTTTGCAGGTGTGCAAACTGTGTATATGTCTTTGAATATTGGGTCCCTAGTATTTAATTTGCTGGATTATTATATTCATATTTTTTATTTTTTTATTTACATGTATTTATGTTGTATTTGATATATACTGATTTTAAGACACATTTTGATATATGTTGAGATCAAAAGTAAGACGTCAAGGTTGTGACATACACAATTCCAGCAGCATTTTAGAAAAGGCTCTGCCAGACATGGAGTCTTAAGAATAAGGAGGTGCAGGAGTGTGCATGTATGAGCCAATACGGGGAGCCAGAGGGGCCATTTTACAAATCTACACATAGGAAAAAGTCAACAAGAGAAACTCATCAACTTAATGTATAAGTTTTGATGATTATGGAAGTTGGTATTTCACAAGTTTCATATCTACATGCCAGCACTTACATGTATATGTAAGCAATTTTTCAAATCTATATTTTAGAAGCTCCATCCAACATGGAGGAGGTGACAGAAAAATGTGAAAGGCTGTGAAATGCACTTCTCCACATGGGGCACGTCAATCTCTTTATGTCTCTGCTGGGGGCATTCAGGGAGTGTTTCTGGGCAAGGCCTGGGTGGCACCGGTGAAGTATTTCAGGGCAGATTTTTTACTCTACACCTGCTAAAAATCATGAAAAAAGGATGGGACTTTGTAGTCTATTGGGACTGCTTGTGGTGTTGGTGAGGAGCTTGGCTTGTGAGTTTTTGGCTTGACTGTCGTCTGTGTCCATGTAGGTGTCTTTTGAAATACCGTTTGTTTCTATGCAATACAATCTACCCTGTGCCTTTTTCAAACCTATTCTCCTCCTCCTGTATACTTCTACTCCCTCTTTGTCTCCTCCCCCAGCTGTTCTAATCCCAAGCTCCCAGAGACCCACTCCTTTGCCTTTTGTGCACCTGTCTTCCTGTTGCCCAGTTCCTGCTGAACATTGTCTTCTGTGCACCCTGGTGTTATTTACAGCCTCTTAGTCTCTGTGTGGTTTCCTGCTGCCTCTCTGAGTATGCCCTAGTGTTCCCTGCAGCCTCTTATTCTCTGTGTGGATCCCTGATATCTGTGAGTGTGTGTGTGTGTCTGGAAGTACATTGTAGTGCTGTGGGTAGTGGTGGTGGGAGTCACTGGGTGCTGGTGGAGGGAGACAGGAGCTATGGATGAGATTAGCACATGGTTTGTGCTATCCATATTGCATGAGGTCCACAGGAAGCACAGGGAAACCATTAGGAAACACCTATATTACATGGTCTACAGGCCAAGACCAAATTCCTGGACCTCATGGATGAGCAGTGCCTTACCAGATTCTGTTTTGACAAGTCAGCCATCCAACATCTCTGCCAGGAGTAGAGCCACTCCTTTGCTGCACCATAGAAAGAGGCCTGTTTTCCATCGGTGCTGGGGGGGAGGGGGGTCATTGCTTGCACACATGTTGCCCTCAGATCCCCATGAGTGAGGAAAGCCACCTACCACAACTGGCATTCCACTCAATCAACATGCAGGTGGTCTGCAAGGCACAGGATGAGATAGCTCATGTCTTCCCAAGGTTTCCAGTTTACTGCCATGACTCATACATATTCACCCACTCTGGCATCTATGAGAGGTTTGAGAGTGGAGATATTACAAATAGATGGCTGTTAGTTAAACCCTGCACCAGCCCTCTCCATCTCCTAGACATGAATATGCTTGGAGGTTGCACTGTACCATGGGAGCTGCAACACTCAACCAAAAGAGCCCAGGGCTGCAGCAACCGCCCAGCACCCTAGTGCACACCCTAATATGGGTCCACCCTCCTTCTACCTATGTAGATGAAACACACTGAGGCAGTGGTTCTTGATTACCATTGTGGCACCTCACAGAGGCAGAGGAATGGTACAATAAGGCCCATAGGCACACAGACCATCACTGAGAGTCACTTCCAGTGCCTTGATAGATCTGGGGATAAACTCTTGTACAGCCCCGCCAGGGTATGTCAGATCTTCATGGCCTGCCGCATGCTCCACAATCTGGCATTGAAGCCTTAATAACCCCTTCTTGAAGAACAGGACACAGCAGACCAGATCATGATGCAAATGCAGAATAGCCAAGGCAGGAAGATACTGGAAAAAATTATCTCATACACAGGTACATCATGTGAAGGTAGGTGTTTATGAGCTGACAAACAAAACTGTACAGTGTAGTAACCCATCCTCCACCATCCCCTCTCCCACTTCCATATCCATCCCTGCCCACATACCCACCCCACCCCACCCCTTAGTACCAAGACTGTGCAACCCCTTCCCCACCAGCCCAGTGGCAGTACAACCCCCTCTCTCTACCTAAGCAGCCATCACCCCATCTCCTCTCTCCTCCCCCATGAGGCAGCCCTCTTCCCTTACTCAGAACCCCAAGCAACAGCCCCATATCGTTCCCTAAGGGTGCCAATAGGAAGAGAGGGTTATTTCTTCCTATGTCCACTCCCCTGATACCTTCTCTCAGCACCTTACCACCCACCTTCTTCTCTTGACCCTGACTATGTTTGCATAATGTCTTACTGGCCTCTGAGGAGTTATTGAAGACATCACCAGTATATCATACCAATGGGAGGTCTCGTGGAAGAGTAAAAGTGAAGGGATTCCCCCCTTTCCTTGGGGCATGGATCCCAAAATGTAGAAAGAGGGGGCAATGGCTGTACAGTTGGTGGTTTCGATGTGCCAGAGCTGAAAGTGATAGTGATGGACAGCAGAGGCACACTCCTCTTTGCTGCTCATGTAGACAGGGGCAGCAGGGGCAGAGATGGCACTATGGTGGCATCCAGAGATAAAGTGGGGGCCATGAAATGCTGCAAACCTCTGTGCAGACACATGATGGACTCACTGAAGCATTCTGTTGCTTGCAGCTGTCTCTCCTGTAGGTGAATGTAGTGTTCTTGGAGGGTGAGTGACCATCTCAGCAGTTCAATCTTCTCAGCACGCTGTACCTGATGTTGGACCTTGTGCTGCAGTAGAAGTTCTGCACAGTGCAGAGGTTGATGGCTCTGACTACTGGCACTAGGGATGTCCTTGCTGTATCTGCCCTGTGCCCTCCCCAGATGTCTGAACATTATCAAGAGGAGGTGGAGATGGAAGCTGTAGATCGGCTCCCTCAATAACATCATCTTCCTCCACCACATGGGCAGCGGCATGGTCATCACCCTTAGTGCCCTGATATTTATGGTTTATAGTTTATTAGGTCATTCTGTACCACCCTTCGAACATCAGAATGGTTTACAAAGAAAAATCATAAAAGAACTCCAAATTAAAAGGTAAAGCAAACAGAGAGCAAACTTACACAGCACATAGAAAACCCTCCACAAATATTCTACAGGAGACATAGTTCCTGGGCTCTGGACTCAAGCTCCTTCATCTCGGCTGGGCTACCATTGTCATTCTTGGTTGTGATAGACTCCAATATGGAACATTTATGCGACAAATTAGTCCATCATGACAGAGTTCACTCCTCATTTATTTCTTTATTTTATTTTATTTATTTGTCTTATATACCGCTTTATCACATAATCAAGGCGGTTTACAGAGAACCAAAGTGTACTGTCTGGGCAGTTTACAATGAACAAGGAACAGAATAGTTAACCCAATGAACAATCTTAACTTAAACTAAACATACTTGGCCGTTAGGATGAAACAAGTGGCCAACTATTTAGAGGTCTGAAGTATCACTGTAGAAATTGATATATAGCATGATAGTTTATATCAAGGTGGCCTATGTGAGGGAGAAGTGTGGTAGGGTTGTAAGAATAGTTGAATGTCCATTAGATTGGGTCCTGCTTATCCATTATGGACTGGTAGGGTTCAGTGAATAATAGTGTTTTGAGTTTTTTTCTGAATGTGGTTAAGTCCTTTATTTCACATTGGCTGTTTGGAAGAGAGTTCAATAACATGGGGGAGAATAATGAGAAGGCCCTGTTAATTGTTGATTGGTTCACATTTCTAGATGCAGTCGGGATGGATAGAAGGTTCCTCATGTTATTCCTTCTACTTCTTACTTCTTGTTGAGCTTGGATTAGAGAGGTGAGGTATGTTGGGGCAATGTTGTTTATCGTCTTAAAAGTGGTTAGTATTGCCTTGAATTTGATTCTCTATGAAATAGGTAGCCAATGTAAGTGGTATAGGATTGGAATTATATGTTTGGTTCTTGAAACTTTCATTATAATGTGAGCCACAGAGCTCTGTGCTATCTGGAGTGGTTTCAGGGTTTGTTTGGGTAGTCCTTGTAAGATAATATTACTGAAGTCGAAGTGTGGGCCAATAAATGCTTGGGCTATCATGCGGAAGTCTTCTGAATATAGTGAGCCCTTTCCAGATCCTATGCACTGCACCCAAATCCTATAGCTAGATTGGAAGCAGCTGAGGCATTTGAGGTAGCATCCCATTTGCTTTCCATGAACTGGCTATTTTGGAATGGGAAGCATGCATATGAGCTACATGAATGACCCCCCATTTCCAAAATTGTCACTGCACACATTTATATCCCATACAAATGCCCACCTGTGGCACATATCAGAACGACATATGTGCAAACTGGGGAAGTACAGGCACTGCCCCTGTGAACATTTATAAAACTGGAACATGAATGTATAGCCTCATCTTAGAAACACTGTGATCAGTGCTGTCTCAGGCCAAGTCATGGCACCCAAACAAAGGCTACTCACCAGAAAGGACAATTTCTGCCAGAGTGAGGTGGAATTCATGTTGCAGAAGGGTCTCAAGCACTAGAGAATATTCCTGGACCACATAGGTGTCTGTGCGAGTGCCTATCAAAAGCAAAAACTGAACTGGACATCTGTCAGTTCCTGAATGCTATCTACTACCGCAACCAAGATGCCAAGGACCTGAAACGCAATTGAAGGGAGATAAAAAGGAAGATCAAGAAGAAGGCCATGAAGAGAGAACCGATAGCCAGCTTCAGCTCCTCACTAACCTGGAGCTCCAAACAATAGATGAGAAGACAATGCGGGGAATTAGTGACCTAGATACATCAACAGCCTCCCAGGAACTCTGTAAGTATCTATAGCACACCTTCCTACACATGTCCTCCTTTCACTGTTTGCTTTGCAACCTCTTGTTGCTACCTCCCAGGTGCAGTGTGTGGGCATGCAACCACCTATCACCCTAAACCTCTAACAACACTCAGTGCGAAAATGCATCTCATATCCTGACAGAGGTGCATGCAGTAGGGGAGAACTGTGTCATAGTCCCCAGTGGTGTATCACAATCCCAGTTGCTAGAATGCAGCACTGGCAGGCAGCTGCTCTGGTAATCCCACTCCAGACTACTCTGTATGTGCAGAGGTTGTCATCCATGAAGCTTGACAGCAGTAGTCATGCATCTCTCCTCCCAGCACTCTACTATTGCTAAAGGTATATCAGAGCATCTGAGAGGGGCCTCCAAGGGACACATTCTCCTATGATGGTGCTTGAGCAGTTCTACTAATACTACAAGTGTGCCACATCTGCATGGATTCATAGGAGGCTTCGCCCTCGCAAAGGCTGCCTATGTGCTGAGGGAGGAGTGTGAAAAGGTGGGCGAGGTGGTAGATGAGATTGCTCTCTGTGTTGCAATGTCAGATGCTGGTTGCTAACAATGGTTTCTCTTCTTCACCTGCAGGGGATGAGTGGAAGGGTGGAGAAGATGGTGAATTCTTGTACTTGTGCTTTATGCCTGTAAATATATGCTCATGAGGGCCCCCACCGCCCCTTTTACCATGTCCATAGGTACAGGAGTCCTGAGTCTCGGCATCATTGCCTGAAAACTCCCATGCATACTGTGCACTCATTTCATCCATTATCATTTGGACCTGTCTGTACCTGTGCCTGTGGTGTGTTTCCACTTTGGACAGACCTTTATTAAAGTTGTTACCTACATTGAGATGCTGTATCCCTCCTCCCTTCTTCATGTGTGCATATGCAGTAAATGGTATGTTGCCATACCTCCAACATAATGTAGTAGGAAATCCTTCTGCTTGTGTTGTTGGCACAATTGGACCCCAATGGGGGTCCAATTGCTGTAGGCTGCTGCAGAGTGAATGGATAAGCAGTCAGTGGTAGTCCACTGACATGGTGACTCCTGTGTGGATGTTGGGGCCCTTGACCCACACTGCTGTCAGTAGTGGTTAGGCATGGATGAGCCCTGATCCAGGAGTCATGTCTTTCAGTATACCTTTTGACTGTTACAGAGCTATGGTCTGGGGACATATGTGCTACCCAAGAAATAGTATGCCATCTGGCATGCAGACACAGGTCCCACACCAGACCTGTGTCTGCATTCCAGTGTAATCTCTTCCCCTGGACTGACCTGTGGATGGTGACAGTAACCATGTGTTACAGGGAGAGGGAGCCTTAAGCGAGGGGTGTGGGTGTATGGGTTGTGACCTTGGAGGGTGGTTCAGAGGCATGTAGCTCTGTGTGAGAGAGGTCTGTGATAGCTGCGGACTCAGTCCCTTGCAGTGGCAATGTGCTTAGCCAGGCGTCTCCAGCATTCAATGGGGTGGCTGGAGCTGATATGGCTGCTTGGGCTGCTACACTGGGCATACAGGTGTTAATGAGTCTCAGGGCAGGGCCTCATTGCACATGTTATGGTCAAAGGACAGAGAAAAGCTGCATAGCTGCAGTTGTGTGCTTGTGCACCCACAAAGACAAAACTGGACACACACTGCCATATTCAAAAGTTTTTAGTGCAGTGTCCATCTGAGTCACTCTTCTATTTACAAACAATCCATATTTTCAGGGTGATACCCTACTCCCCATCCTCCCCCCTTCTGACTGGAGCATCTGGATTAGAGCTATATGCCATGAGCTGGTGTAAGGCCCAAACCATGGCATGTATCTCCATCCTCAGTTCTTCCAGGCGCATGACCATAAGGTCTTGGTGACTACAGTGAAGCCCTGCTGCACCTCCCATTGCAGGGATGGGAGATGCAGCAAGACCTTGGAACCTTGGGAGACCCCATGGCGATTGGACTGGCAGAGTCACCTGCTGCTACAGTGATTCTTCAGCCTGGCCACCTGCCTCCTCTCCCTCCCCATCCCCTTCTATGCCCCCCTTCTCCCTTCCCCTCTCCCTCCTACATTTCCCTCCTCCTCTCTCCCTCCCATACATCCCTCCTTCCCTTCCTCTGCCCCTGCCTCTACTGTACCTCCCCCTCCCCTTCCCCATCCCCGCCCTCCAGTTCTACCTGCTGCACAGTGTGAGACTCTTCAATGCCACTTCCCTCATTCTTCAGGCACTGGTGGAAGCCTGCCAATGTCCCCGCAGCCCAGGGTCTTACTGCTGTCCATTCTGCCTCTATACTTCCACAAAGATGATGACTACATTGGGGGGCTCTTCCTTCTCTCCTCCTTCTCCCTGTAATGTGGCCATCACTCCTGCAGAGGAGCCACTGCTGCTTCTGCTGCTGGAATCTGCCTCAGTGGTGGTAGTGGTTATGGTATTGCCCTATGGTGCAGAATGCATTACTACTGTTGTGAGCAGTGGTGTTTCTGGAGGCTAGGGTGCTGAAGGTGGTGGTGGCAGGATAGTGGCAGCAGAAGTGGTGATGGCACATCTGTGACTCCTGCTGTATTTGTGAAATAGTCCCTGGTTAGCGCTATACAGCGAGCAGGTATGTGTCACAAAAATGTGGACATTACAATTGTGTCAACATTAGTATCCCTACACTAACTGCTATATGTGCCTCCTTACCATGACCAGCTCTGTTGTAGCACATAGTAAATGTGACATGTCAAAGAGGTGCAGTTCCTCTGCAAATCAATGTAATCTGTGGAGGGGGGTGGTGGCAAATGCATCCCACAGGTGCTCATTGTTAGGGCCCTTTGGGTGCACCATTCACATATTGGTATATTGTCCCTATGGCAGCAGCATCATTACCTGATTGGTACTGTCCTTTGCTATGAACCTAACCCATGAACATCCTGTCATCACCGCAATTCCCTCCTGTGTCATTGTTCATTATTTGGGCGTATACCCTTAGGACCCATGGCACAGGGTGGTGGAGTTACTGCACCTGTAGCCCTCTGGACATCTGGTACCTGTGTGTCAGGGCAGCCTTTGTATCCGAGGCCCATGGCATTATGTTTATTTAAAATTTTAGATACTGCCTTTCTACAATACAAGCAAAGAAGTTTACAATAAAATAATATGTTAAAGAGGAACTCCATTATAAATCAAAATAAGACAGAACAAAAGAAAAGATGCTCACACATGTGCCTAGGCACTGAAAGTGGCACTTGCACAGTGCTCCTGTGATCCATCAGCATCCACCATGCCTAGGTACTCTGACCTGAGTGGGTCCCTTATACTGGCTCTCTCTGTCCATGTAGCCTCTCCTATTGATCCAAGTTCCTTGCTACTGACTCCTCCTGCTCCCATGCCTTGTGTTCTGTGATATCAGTCCTGTTGTGCACACATTTGGCCTTCTCTTCCACATTTTTCAACAGCTATAAATGTCTCTCTGCAACATGCTGCCATTCTAGCCTATACCCTGGCTGCTGTGCTAGTTCCATTCTATGGTACCCTATGGGTTACATATACTGTATACCACATGTGCCATTCCTTACCTTCCTGCTGCTGAAGCTCAAGCCAGAGTCACTCTAGCAGGTGGGGCCTGGTGCAATGCATGGCCCTGAAGCATGCTTTGAGGGACTTCAGATCCCATAGTAAGTATAATCTTCTGTAACAGAGAGGAAGAATATACATGCTTTGAGAAACAATCTTTTCACCAGGTCATCCCCTGCCATCCTCCTAATATAGCTCCCTCTAAAAGTCCTGGGGAGACAGGCCTTGGTCAAGGAAGTCTTCCCTGCCCTGATGTGTGGGAGATGTGTCATGTGGACATTAGAAGTGCCAAACTAATGGCTCCTAGGCAAATCTGCTGCCATCACCTATGACATCCTGGTGCCCTACACAACCTGTATCCCTAGTTCATGGCAGTCATCTGTGGTTGTGTGCTAGAAGGGCACAGTATGGATGAGTTCACTCTGATGTGGCTCTGTATGCCTGCACTACCTGTGCCTATGTGATCACTGTGATCTGCATGTGTCCTTTCCTGGAAAAGATGGGGCCTTGTAAGGCACATTGCATGCTTGCAAGCATGCCCTTGCGAGTTTCTGGCCATCACTCATAGCATTTGCACATATATCCATATGCCATGACCTGCACACCCTTGCACCCGTGCCATTTGTTACCCCTATTCAGCTGGTCTATCTCACTGATTGGCTGATCCTGCTATGACATGGGCCATACTAATGGTGGTGTGTGTGCGCATGTGTGTGTGTGTGTGCATGTATGTATGTGTGTATGGGTATGCATAGATCAGGGGGGCTACTCTTCAATATGCTGCACATATGGTCATGGCAGTGCCCTCATATCTAGAGTAGTGGAGTTGGATGCCCTGGGCACAACACACCCGAGGCCTTATGCCCCTTCTTCTCGACTATTTAGAAACATAGAACATGACAGCAGAAAAAGACCACATGGCCTATCTAGTCTGCCCTTCTATATCAACTACAATAGTCCCCTTTTTACCTTTAGAGATCCTCTGTGTTTGTCCCATGCTTTTTTTGAATTCAGATACTGTTCTCGTGTCCACCACCTCCACTGGGAGACTATTCCATGCATCTACCACTCTTTCCGTAAAGAAATATTTCTGCATATTACTCCTTAGTCTATCCCCTTTCACTCTCATCCTATGTCCCCTCATAGCAGAGGTTGCCTTCAAATGAAAGAGATCCTCCTTTGCATTTAAGCCATAAAGGTATTTAAATATCTCTATCATATCGCCCTTATCCCACCTTTTCTCTAAAGTATACATATTAAGATCTTTGTTTGTCCTCATATGCTTCATAACAAAGACCACTAACCATTTTAGTAGCCACCCTCTGCACTGACTCCAACCTGCCTATATCCTTCTGAAGGTGCGGTCTCCAGAATTGTACACAATACTCCAAATGAGGTCACACCAGAGACTTATACAGAGGCACTGTCAACTCCTTTTTTCTGCTGGCCATTCCTCTCCCTTTAAACCCAAGCATCCTTCTGGCTTTCGCAGTCACCTTTTCTATCTGTTTATTTTATTTATTTAACAATTTTTCTATGCCGCTTTTCTTGTATTCAAAGCAGTTTGCATTGAACATTGAACAATAAACTAGGAACATTACATAGAACAAGGTTGTTGAACTTGGAGAGAAGGGGTTAACAGTATTATTTACATGATTTCTTTTTATAGGTTATGGGGTGGTGTTATTATATGGGAGGGATTGAGACAGGTTGCAAATATTGGTTGTTGTAGGTGGGGTCAGAGGCCCCTGCGCACGCATGTTGCCTTTTCTAAAACCACCATTGATTTTCACACATTTTGCTTTGCACATCTCACAACCTCCTAAACATGCCTTCACAGATATAAATCCTACCAATTAACTATAGTGGCTGCTATCTTTATTTAATTAGAATTTGGAGAGGTAAAAAAAACAAGAGATTAAGGAAGTTACCTTAATCCATCCTATTATAGGCTGGCCGAACCAAGCATTTTTTAAAATCTTATACCCTTATGCCATTGCGCCTTGGCACAATTCCTGTCAGGGAGCAGCTATAAATCACAATGTGAACAATTTTGGTCATACACGTGCATTCCATATATGAAATAGGAAGTACACGTGTAAATTTCTGACCTGCGCAGGCACACCCTAACCACACCCCAATATGCCCCCTTGCAATTTCTACATATTAAGGACATCTAGGTATAAATTTAGCCCTTTCTAAAATTAACATTTACACATGGATGCCATTTCCATGTGTAAATGTTGGATTTTCCACGTGGAAATCATAGATAAAGCTTTTAAAATAACTTCCTTTGTATTTTGTTTATATATGTATTGTTGAAATTTGTATTTTGTAACTTACTATAAACCTTTTGGGTTGCCCTCTTGTGGATTTTAAAGATGATATAGAATGCCCAAAGTAGAACAGATTACAAAACTCAGGCTATGTCTGTGAATGAGCTGAGTAGTCAAGTATTAATTTGACATCAGTAAAAAAATGGCTAATTCGTCATTATGACTTTAAATGGAAAAGAAACCATTCTGAACTTTGAATTCTAGTGCTCTCTGCCATATGGTTAGCATTTTAGATTAGTTGATATTTCACTTGATAAAGTTGAAAAACCTTTCTAAACTAATTTTTTAAATATTAGCAACTGCATAGAAGCAATGGAATCTGACCTTCAGAATGTATACTTGTAGACAATGTCATGAAATAGAAGAGTAATGATGTCACTTGATGACACACTTCTGCATTAGCAAATCTACTCTCATTGAACAAAGATCTTTAATCATATTCTCACTGCTTTCTTTTCTTAGAACCATGCGGCATAGGATGAACATCTAAGTGGATCTACATCTAGTTGGCATAAGCTAGACCAAAAGAAGCTGTTTGGTGTGTTCTAGACTTTGTTGGGAATCTCCAAGGTGTAAGAGAAAGAAAAATGTTGAATTTGTGATACAATGACATCCATGAAAACAGAATACTTGTCCAACGATGACCTCCATGTATTTACGAGGCAACGAAGGGAAAACTTCCGAATGACAGGCATGATCTCACCAAGTATGGAGGAACATTTTTACCCTTTCATCCTGGAGAGACAGGACTCATACACAGCAGATGTGGTGGGTACAGTGAAAGAGGAGGAGGAGGAGGACCTCAGCCTGCTATTGCAGAAGAAAGAGAAAGATCTACTGCTGGCAGCAGAGTTGGGTAAAGCATTGCTGGAACGAAATGAAGAACTAGGGCGCAAAAATGAAAGCCTGATACTGGAGTTCACAGACAAGATGGAGGTAAGACTGATCAAGTATAAAACACCATGCATGGAGGCATACATACTTATAGTTTCATAACTACATAAGTAGTTGAAATGAAACAAGATCAGAGATCAACTGAGTCTAATATTTTTCTGTACCTAACAAGGTCTGTAGACAGACATCCTTGTGGAGGACCAGTGATTCTCAGCTCAAGGTCTGTGGATCCCTGTGAGACCATTATAGGGGTCCTCTGGACATACAAAGGAGAAAAAAGAGAGAGAGGCTAGAAATGATTGGCTAGTGAGAAGAGAGACTGGAGGGAATTGTCTGGGATGAGGGAGAGGGAAAGAGACAGATGGGAGGGGATCACCTGGATGGAGAGAGACTGGTGGAGACAGGAAGGGGAAGCGAGATAAAGAGTGCTAGTGGGGACAGACACTGAGATTCATACTCCCGTGCTCTTGTTTCAGCAACTCTATTTCATTCCTGTAAGCATCTAGCTGCCAACGCAAGCTGTCATTTTCTTCTTTCAGAGCATCTGCCTGTGCCTGCAAAGCTGATTGCTCTGTTTCTTTGGCCTCTGCAGGATTTTCAGGTTCTTCATCAGACATCTCCATCTCTTCTTCTCTCCGGATACCCATCAGTTCTGCACTATAGTGGGGACAGGCACGGCACTGAGTAGAGGGGTCTGGGACGAGTAGGAGAGATTGGGGGTTCCTGAATTTTTTTGAGGTTAATAAAGGGTCCACACAACCAAAACATGTGGAAATCTCTGGCTTAGACATCTGACATAACCCTTTTTTTCAGTGAAAGGATAGTTCGGGGGATTGGCACAAGAGTATGCAGCCTAGTGCCACTAGGACTGGATGTTGCAAGGGACTGGCAGAGAAAGGTAGAATCTTTCATATCTTGGAATGGCTCAAAGGATCAGCACAGTACCCTTGAAGGACTACTGAAAGGAGCTGCTCCTGCTGGGTAGGAATCTGCACTTGTATTTACCTGCTGGGAGATTCTCAAACTCTTGAGGAAAAGGGAATTATTTGGGTTTAAGCTGATAAAATCTGTGTCTATTTTTAAAATTCGGTGTTTTATAAATTCAATTAGGGCATAGTGTAATAAGCCAGCTTTCAGTTCAACTAAAAGTAAGTTAGGGCACTTGTAGCATGCCAGCTTTCAGTTAATGTTTCTTTCCCTATCCAGGCATAGTCTTTGATTTATAGGCTCTTAAACACATTAGGGGAAAGAAGGGGGTCTAATTCACTTTCAGATTTAACTGGTTATGTTCATCAGCAAGTTATGAGGCCTTAGGAATAGATTAATTAAGGTCTTGCAGTTCATCTTGAGGTCAGGGCCGGCGCGACCCACTGTGCAAGCAATACGCTTATACAGAGTGGTGGCTCCAAAAGGCGGTGAGGGAAAGGGCTTTGCTGATTCAGCAGCAGTCTCCCCACACTGCCCACAGCCACCCATCTTTTCCTTTTCTGGCGGTGGCAACGGATCTCCAACTTTAAAAAAAAGCATGAGTCTTTGTGACTCCACACTTTGGAAGGCTGGTCTGGTCCTGCCCCCTCTGACACAAGCTTGAGTCAGAGGAAGGAAGGACCAGGACCAGCCTTCCAAGTGTTTTTATTTTTTTTAAGTTGGAGATCTGCCACCGCCAAAAAAAGAAAAGCAGCAGCAGTGGGCAGCATGGGAAGGCCACCTCCAGAACAGGAAAAGTGGCATCGGTGGTGGTAATAAAGGGGTTAGCATGTTCTAGGGGCCTGGAAGATGATGGGGGAATGGCATGGGCATGTGCAGGTGTTGAATAGGAAGTGGGAAAGTCAGAGGATAGATGCTGGACACAAACAAGGGATAGAGGGGTACAGAGCACACAAAAGGAATAGAGGGCAGATGATGGATAGGAGTGGTGGTTAGATACTGGAGATGGGGTGAAGAACAGAAACTGGACATGGTGTGAGGGCATAAGGTGATGGAGAGCAGATAACTGGACATGGTGTGAGGGCATAAGGTGATGGAGAGCAGATAGTGGATATTGTGTGGAGGGCAAATGATGGACATGGATTAGGGGCATAGGGGGATGAAGGGCAAATACTGGACTTGGGCTGGAGGCATATGGGTTGAGAGCAGATGGTGGACATGGGGAGAGAAGCAGAGGCTGAACACTGGGTAGAGGCATAAGAGCATGGAGGGTACATGCTGAACATGGCTAGGGGTCATAGGGGATAGAGGGCATATGTTGGACATGGGTTAGGGGTCAAATGGGATGGAGGGCATATGCTAGACACAAAGGTGTGGGTAGAGGGATAGACAGCAGACACAGGGTGAGGGACATAAGGGGATAGAGGGCAGGTGTTGGATAGGAGTGGGGTTAGTTGGGGAGATACTGGACATAGGGTGAAGGAGAGGGGATAATGCTGGACATGGGAGAAATAGGATGAGAAAAAACAGAGAGACGTAAGACTGGGGAGAGAGGGGGAACAAGACAGGGCAGGAAAGAAGGAAAGAGATGCTGAACACGGGGAGGGTGGAAGAGAGAAAGAGAAAGGAGAAAATAAGTGGCTGAGGAAGAATAGAGAGATAGGGAGTGAGAGAGCTGAGTTAAAGGTTTAAAAGTGGTAGGTAGACACAGTAAAAAGGAGATTGATAAAATGCAAGAAGGAAAAATTAAAATGGAGTTGATAGAAAAATAAGTGAAGGAAGATGAAAGGAAAAAGATCAGTGTCAGAGAGGGAAGCTAGCAAAATTTACAACACAGTAATAAAGGGAGGACTGGACAGGACAGGAGGGCAGAGAAGTGGCAAATGTACCAGAGATCCTAAGAGAAGATAAGGAAAACAGAAACCAGATTGGGATCAACACAATTAGAGAATAAAAAGACTAGTTAGTAAAAGGTTGGAATGGAGAAGAGAGGCATATAGACGAAGACCTACAAGGACATTGTATAGAAGTCCCACCTCCAGTCTGGCAGCTTCTCTATTGCCATGGAGGAGAGAGGTCACATAAAAGGAGAGCATCGGCTTGGCATGGCAGGAAGTGATCCTATAGCTAGGACCTGTCTTCCAGGTGATGTAATACCCTCTCACACAGAGGAGATGTCTCCAGGGCCATGTACCCATAAGAGAAGGGTTAGAATGGCTGTTATAGGTGACTTGACCATTAGGCATGTAGATAGCTGGATGGCTGGCGGACATGAGGATCGCCTGGTAACTTTCCTGCCTAGTGCAATGGTGGCTGACCTCACGTGCCACCTAGATAAGATTTTAGATAATGCTTGGAAGGAGCCTACTATCTTGGTACTTGTCGTTACCAACATAGGAAAGTGTGGGAGGGAGGTTCTGGAAGTCAAATTTAAGCTTTTAAGTAGAAAAGTTGAAATCCAGAACTTCCAGGTTAGCATTCTCAGAAATGCTTCCCTTTCTACGCACAGGACCCGAAAGGGAAGCAGAGCTCCAGAGTCTCAATGTGTGGATGAGACAATGGCACAAGGAAGAAAGTTTTGGATTTGTAAGGAACCTTGGCAACATTCTACAAAAGGGGGAGGACTTTTCCAAAAGAAGTCTGTATCTTAACCAGAGTGGAACCAGGCTGGTGGCTTTCTTCTTTAAAAAAGAGATAAAGCAGCATTTAAATTAGATAATAGGGGAACTCCTACAGTCGCCCAAGAGTATATGGTTCAGAATGAGGTATTTTTGAAGGATATTAGCAAAACAGGCAAGGTAGGGCATCAGTAGGTTCCAGTAGGTTCCAGAGGTTCCAGTAAAGGTAAAAGTAACCCAGATGCCTTTAAGTAAAGAACAGACTGAATGGAAATTCTAAATAACCCCTGTCAACTGATAACCAGATTGTTAATATGAACAAAATACCACCTGTTTGCAAATGCTGGAAGTCTAAAAAATAAGATGGCAGAATATATAGCACTAAATGAAAGGTTAGAAATAATTGGCATCTCAGAGACCTGATGGAAGGAGAGCCACCAATGGGACACTGTGATACCTGGTAACAAATTATATCGCAATGATAGGGTAGAGAACATTGATGGAGGGGCTGTGCTATATGTGAGAGAGGGCATTGAGTCAAACAGGATAAAAGTTTTGCAAGAAACAAAATACACTGTAGAATCGCTATGAATAGAAATTCCATGTAGAAAGGGGAAGGCAAGAGGAGTGGGGGTGCCTGGCCAGAATGAACAGAAGGATGATGAAATATAGTAACACAGTAACATAATATATGATGGCAGATTAAAAAAACAGTATGCTCTATCTAGTCTGCCCAGTTAGGTGGCTACAGTTGTTGCAATCGCCACTCCATGCAGGTCATCACCCCCCCTCCCCTCCTTAAAAGATATCTGCTTTGATTTCATCCTCTTGCTAAAAGAAATCAAGGAAGCTAACAAAAATTAGAACACGGTAATAATAACACAGGTCTGCAAATTTTTTTTTCAAGAGCTGTTTTGGTTATTCCATGTAATTTTTATGTTTTTTGGTGCGCTGAATCTGAAAATGACCTCC
Organism: Ichthyophis bannanicus; assembly: GCA_033557465.1. Classification (NCBI taxonomy): domain Eukaryota; kingdom Metazoa; phylum Chordata; class Amphibia; order Gymnophiona; family Ichthyophiidae; genus Ichthyophis; species Ichthyophis bannanicus. The sequence goes on from CM066036.1 coordinate 400,189,977, forward strand.
ATTTTGTCATAGGACATCACGTTTCCTGACAATTTAGGTAACTATGTTAAATAAGGCAATACCTCAAAATAAATGGAAATAGACTTATAAAATTAAAGTTTTATTACAATATTTTCATGAAAATCCTTTTTTGAACTGAAATGAGCTCACCTACACACACTAAACTTGATTCTTCTTCCTTGTGAGGCTCCTCTTGGTGCATTTACGCTTGTGAGTAGCATCTGGAATGTCTCTCTGAAGCATCCAACAGTAGTCTGCCATCATTGTAATGCTCCATTTTCCCTGGTATCTCCTTTCCATCTCTTTAATGTCTTGGTGGAATCGTTCACCTTGTTCCTCGCTCACAGCTCCCAAATTTTCAGGAAACTAAATTAAGGGGCATATTCAAAAGTGTTTTGTCCAGTTAGCAGACCTGCTAAGTGGCTAAAATGCAGCAATCCCACTATTCAGCAGCACTATCCGGATAGTGCCACTAAAATATTGCCATAGATTACTCAAGTAATAAATGCCAGGATGGTCTGTGGGCAGATTGGGGGCAGTGCTGATCGCTATCTGGTCGGTGGTGATATGCAGCCACTAACCACTAGCTCTTCAACCTAATCAAGTCCTTAGCAAAGGAGCCCACATCTGCACAACCAAGCTTCCCCAACCCTCAAGAATATGCGGACTATCTTCAAGCCAAGTTAGTACAATCCAACACTCACACCCATTACAACTCCACCCTCACATCCCTACCATGTACCTCACTGGATGCCGCACTTGACAGTAACCACATCATCACCACTTTTTCTACCCCAACTGAGAGAAGTATACAAAACATCATATCCACCATAAATACCACTACAGCACCTAACGACCCCTGTCCAGCATTTTTGGATAAAATCCCTTCAGTCTGAACTTAGCCCTTTCCTCTCCAAACTCATTGGACTATCCTTTTCAACGGGGATCTTCCCACAGAGCCTGAAGCATACAGCAATAAGACCACTACTGAAAAACAGTAAACATGACCCAGCAAAGATGGATTCCTACAGGCCAATATCAAGCATCCCGCTGCTAGCTAAGATCATCGAGAAGGTGGTACATCAGCAACTTGACCAACACATTGAGATCAATGCACCCCTCGACCCTTGTCAACATGGCTTCCGCAGTTCACACGGAGTGGAAACATTGCTAACCACATTATTCAACACCCTTACCATCGGGATCGACAATGTCAAACAAGGATTCGCCCGGATCTTCCTTGACATTGCCGCGGCATTCGACACCGTATGTCACAAAATACTCCTCTCCCGTCTTAGTGAGAAGGGCGTCCAGGGCTACGCTTTATCATGGTGCTCCTTGTACCTAACCGACAGATGGCAACAAGTGCGTTCCGGCCTCACAACATCCTCTTCTTTCCTCCAAGAAAAAGGAGTCCCGCAAGGATCTTCATTGTCAGCACTCCTATTTAACATCTACATGCAGCCCTTATGCAACCTTGTCCGCTCGTTCAACATTAACTGCCTGATCTATGCAGATGATGTTCTTCTATATATACCGTTCCTACTAAACAAACCAGACTTATCACCCCTGATCGCCTGTTTTGATGTGGTTACTGATTGGCTACTCTCACAGAAACTAAGAATAAATTTCAAGAAAACAGAAGTTATCTTCCTTACAAGAAACACAACATTCACACCACCAAGCTCCCTGAAGGTCAGGGATGTGGAGCTCCTAAGCAAGCACACAATCCGGTACCTTGCAGTCATGATTGACCAACATCTTAACATGAAGGCCCAGATAAACAATATGATCAAGGCAATATACAACAAAATCAAGACACTCCGCCACCTGAGACAACTTCTAGAACCAGAAGATTATCGGACAGTTTATCAGGCGCTAATAATCCCACACTTCGACTACGCGAACGCCATACTACACGGCCTTCCTAAAAACTCCTTAAACCCGCTTCAACTAGCAATGAACGTGGCCGCCAGAGTACTGACCCGGTCATCGAGGAGGGAACACATAACCCCAATCCTAAAAAACCTGCACTGGCTCCCAGTTCAATCTAGGATCACCTTCAAAGTCCTGACACTGACTCACAAAGCCATTAATAGAAACTCTTCCACATCACTCACAGATCTCATCCAAACTACACCCCTAAACAGAGTCAGGAGATCAGCCTCAGTCAATACATTGAACATCCCAAAGGAAATCATAAAATGCTCGCAATCAACCAAAAACAGAGCATTCGCCTTTTATGCACCAACTTGCTGGAACGCCCTACCCCCTACTATCTGGGCCATAAGTGACCTTACCCAATTTAGGAAGGCACTTAAACATCACCTGTTCCTACAATACTACGCACACCCAGGTCACCACACACCCCCTGCCACACCTACGAGCCCATGTAGCCCGCCAAACTCCAACCCTCCTACTAGTAGCACTTCACTCATCACATTGACATCATGATCACTACAGATCCAATTTATATATAGCTGAATGATACAGGTACATTTGTTGATAGTTTATTATTGATCCATGTACATATGTTGATAGTTTATTCTGCACATAGTTACCTTGTTCGTATGTCTCCTGTACATAACTCCCTGTTATAATGTAAATGCAGTTCATTCCCCTGCTCTGCATAGTTTCGTTTCATGTGAACCGCACTGGTGTAAAGAGCGCGGTATATAAGAAAGTTAAATAAATAAATAACCAGATAGATAAACTGATTAAAGTTAGGATGTTTCAATGGTTGTCCTAATGTTAACCATGCTGAATATCCTTTTTTTTTTAAGCAGCTAGTCGCCACCACTGAATATCGTCCCTTAAGAGTGACTACCCCATTCCCTACTGTCACTAGGGATAAGAAACAGGTCATATCACACAACTATAAAATATACTCCCTCCCAGCCAGTACAATATATTCCACACCAAATTAAAGACACAATAAAATATCAAAACTGCAGCCATTATAACTCAGTTAATTCTCTAATACAATTAGTAACTTAAACCACTAACCCCCTTCTCCCAATTGTCCCTAAGCAATTTCCTTCTCCCACTGGACCCTCTCTGTCATACCACAGCATCTCACCTACTGATTAAAATGATTTTATTTTTTATTTATTTAACTGGTTTTCTATACCACTTTCTCCTTCAGTCAATGTGGTTTACATTGAAGCAAGTAAAAGAAACGAGAAAGTTATGTTATAACATTGTGGCATAAACATTAAACTTAACATTAGAGCATAAATGTAGAATTATTTACATCGCATGGTGTCGTGAGTACATTTATGGGCTGTTTGAGTGAGGGCTAACAATGTGTAAGATTTGGTGGGAGGTTTGAACTAAATATCAGTAATAAGGTGGGAGTCCATGGATGGGATGGAAGGATGGTTGAGTGGAGGTTGGTCTGTACTACCTAATGGATCCAAAATGTTCTATGAGTAGGTGAGCTTTCAGCTTTTGTCTGAATTCCTTCGTGTCCTTGGCGGCTCTGATGTTTTTGGGTATGGAGTTCCAGAGGGTAGGTGCAGCAAAGGAGAAGGCTCTCTTGCAGGTGGCTTGATTTGCTTTTGTGTGGTAGTAGGACGTGATTAGCATATTCTTGTTGTTGGCCCGTTTTGGTTGATTTTCCAGGTCTCTTATAATAAGCATTTATAAGCTGTCTGATGACATGTGCTGTAGTATTTTGAAAGTGGTGAGTATTGTTTTGAAATTGATGCATGAGAGTATTGGAAGCCAATGTAATTGCTGGAGTATGGGCATTATGTCATTATGCTTGGCTGATCCTGTGATGATGCGTACTGCTGTGGTTTTGGCCATTTGTAATGAATTATGGTATGTTTTGGGAGGCCTTGGTATATAAGATTGCAGTATTTGAGAACAGGTGTTATGGTAGCTTGAAATACAGTTCAGAAGTCAGTTTGGCTGAATAGTTATTTGAGCTTCTGTATTATTTTCATCTTGTAGTACACATTTTTTGTGATTTTGTTTATTCGTATCTGAAGGTTGAGGTTCTGATCTAGTGTAACTCCCAAAAAGTTGACTTTGATCTTGACAGTTATGACCCCATGTGGCATTTTTATAGTTATAGGGGTGGGAGGTGAATGATGTGTTTTTGGTGATGTGGAGTGCCTCCGTTTTTCTGTAGCTTATTTTTAGGTTGCTTGCATTGAGTCATGTGGTCATAGCTTCCAATCATTTAGTTATGACTGAATAGGCTGGATTATCTACACAGAATGTGGTGTATATCATATCATCTGCATAGATTCAATACTGGATATTCTGTTTTGTTATGATGCTGCATATGGGTTGAATATATAGGTTAAGCAATAATGAGGAGAGAGCAGAGCCTTGTGGGATGCCCTGGTATACTGTGTACTGTGAACGGTGTGGATTTCCTTTGACCATTCAATATGAGAAAAGTCCCAATGATACCTCAGGAATACCAAAAAGAATAACAAAAGTAGTAAACAAAAGTAGCAAACCATAAGTCTCTGCTCTACTTTCACCTAGGAACAGAAATCCAGAACATGATAAGAGGAAAAAACCTGAGGATTGTTGCAAACAGGTCTGTTTTTAGGGTAGCCAAGCTAGTCAAATTAACCTTATGCAAGACCATATTAGACCATATGCAAGAAAATATATCTGATGAATACTGGTCATGCATCTCTTGAAACACAGATCTGTTTGTAGTCCTCACTGAAACCTTGACTTAGGAAACAGGTTCATGGATATATAGTTTTATTACGTCTGTGTGTAGATGGCTCAAGGGATTCGCACAGGTACACACAGCCTTTCATCTCTAGGGCTGAATGTTTCAGAAGTTATCTTTCAAAGAAAACCACACACCATTTTCTTTGTACAGTAAATCTCTGACTGCCTGAAATTTGGGACTTTTCCAATGAAGCTAAAGGAAAGAGCTACTGCCTATTTTTGTTTCTTTATCTCTCCACTGTTAGATTACTTTTTCCATCCTCACACTACATGCTTAACTGACTGCAGGGTGGAAAAGACTAATTAGACACTAGCCTAACAGGTCTAACTTGCCCTAACCCTGGTTTCACTAACAACCACCTCTTCACACCCTGTCTCGAGGGAGGACTGCGTATCCACACTTTATAAATGTATGATGTCCTTGCTTGGATGGGATTGACTCCAACAGTGGGAGTGCCCATCCCTGCAATCCAAGCTAAGAGACAGTGCAGACTCAAGCATGATAAGCACATTCAACACATGTTCCTGTCTCATATTGAACTTATCTGTGCCCCATTCTCATAATCATTACGTCTCACATTCAGCACAGTTATTTCATGGCTTCACACACACAGCACATTTGTGTGACTGCTTCACATTCGACACAGATATTTCCTTTTCTTAAATTCAACACAGTTCCACCTCTAAACATTCAGCATGCCTGTGTGATGCCCTTTTCTCTCAATCACCACAATTATATGTGGTACTGCACAGAGAAAATCAACAGGCAAGAAGAGATTATAATCCAGTACTCTACTACTAAACTCAAATGTTTGTGTTGGTCCTGGAGAAAATTAGATTCTTTGTAGGCCGTTTTTGTACTGAGTAGGTGTTTCAGATTTTGTGTCAAAATCTTTGGAAATCATCATATCACCAGGAGTTAGTTCATATTTCCTCTTCAAGACCATGGTTATAGTTTTATATGACATTATGGAGGTAATTTTAAAATCATCTCCACGAGTTCAGCTAAGGATAAGGAATCAGGTTTAGATAATTCTGTTGCGGAGTAGAAAATGGCATCCAAAGTATGGTTGGCAGCATGGGCAGGCTTTTGCAAAATCTGTGAAAAGTTAAGGTTGTGCATATGAATCATGAGAATCTTATTGTTATATTATTATCTCATTAGATTTTTCAGCAGCATTTGATCTAGTTAATCACCAACTTTTATTATTTTGACTCAAGGATATTGGAATTGAAGCCTGTGGTAGTGTGGCATATGGTGGGAAGAGATTTTCTTTAAAACACAGGTCAGACAGCACTTCAGGGAGCCCCAGCTTGTTAAACCTCCACAGTGCAAAACCCAGGACAGAGAGCAGTTCAGGGAAAACAAAATCAGCTTTACTTTTGTCCCAGCTTGGTAAACCTGCACAAGCTGGTTCTCCCGGCTCTTCCTCCAGCCCCAGAACTCCTTTGCACAGCTTGCCTTGGAAGGACTTCTTGCTCCATGGGCCTCTCTCCCTTCTGCAGCCTGCTGGGTTCTTAGCCTCTCCCTGTGAGCCACGCCCTCCCAGCCCTGAACTCTGGGCTGCAGTCTCTCTCAAAGGGACTGTTGATACTTCCTTTGGAGAGGGACGGGTAACATTCTATAGACCCTATCACAAGGCCATTGTGTTACAATGGTTTACTTCATCTCTAAAAAACAGAACCTACCAAGTATCTTTCCATTCAATTCATTCCCCAAAGCAGCACCATACCTAGCCCTGTGCGAGCAGTACAGCCGCACAGGGCGCAAAAGGATTAGGGGCATATTTCAGGCTGTCGGCCTCAGCTCCCCCCCATGCTGCCTCCTGTTTCTCTGCCGCCGCCGCTTTTTGTTTTCTCAGTGGTGGCAACACCAGCAGAAGTGAGGCAGACCAGACTTCAAATAAAAAAAAAACAAACAAATGCACGGGTTTTTCCGACTCCACACTTGTAGGCAGATTGGGTCCCTCCTTCCCTTCTCTGATGTAGGTTGAGTCAGAGGAGGTTGAGACCAGGCTAGCCATTCAAACGTGGAGTTTAAAGACCCGTGTCTGAATGGCTGGGCTGGCCCTTCCCTCCTCTGAAGAGACCTACATCAGAGAAGGAAAGGAGGGACCAGTCCTGTCTACAAGCACGGAATCAGAAAGACTCATGCATTTGGTTTGTTTTTTAATTCAAAGTCTGGTCTGTCTCACTGCTGCCGCCGCTGCTGAGAAAACAAAAAGTGGTGGCAGTAGAGCAAGGGCAGGCAGCCGGCTGGACATGGAGGAACATCGCGGTATGGGGGCGCCAGATGTGCAAGTAGCACAGGGCACAATTATGACTTGGTATGGCCCTGCCCCAAAGTATCCTCTGCTATGTGGTGTTCCTCAGGGTTCATTCCTTTCGCCAGTTCAATTTAATATTTTCATCAGTCCCTTGGTCACACTGATTCAAAATCAGCGTATCTCTGGATATGTTTACGCCAATGATACTCAACTAGTGGCTTACACTGACCCACTAGACCCCAATTTAACATGGCATTTAATAAGGAACCAGGTTAAAGACAGAGCAACAACCATAAATGCTTCTACTTTGTTTCCTCTCCTGAGTAAATCTGATCTATTTTAGTAATCTTTCTATCTTTTATTCCTTTGGTACATTCTAACTTCTTTTCATATTTTTTCAGTCATGAAAATTATATTTCTTATTCAATTTTACTGTAAACCCCTTTGTTATAACAAAGAAAGGCAGTACATCAAAACTTATATTTAACTATAAACGAGATAGTGGATTTATATATCTAGACCACATACACTTGTAAATGGCAATTTCAGAAAGCCGTTCTTTACTGTACATGTGGCGACTAACGCAATGAGAGATTTGAAGGAGGCTTGGGTAGATCAAAAATCTACATGTGTATTATTTCCCATCTCACATTGGCAATACGTCTATTTTCAAAAATTTCCCTGTCAGCTTTTGCACCAGCTCAGAGGCACATCCAGAGTTTTAAAAAAATGCTCATTTTGGCCAGGATTTTACATGAGGAATTAAGGGAGTAATTGTTCTTTATCTCCCCTTTTATTTTATTTTTTTTTAAATTGCAGCTTCAGTAGTTAATTGGACTACGGGGTCTATTCGTCCCCCTTTTCATCCCCAACTCAGCTACCCATACGAACAAGGAGTTTACATGGGGAAGCTAGACAGGAGAGGGAAACGGGTGGCGCAGAGATGGAGACGGGGCGGGCAGTGGCAGTCTGTGGCCCTGGAGGTACAGGGCCGATTCTGATGTCGGCCCTGTACATCCAGTGTCGGCAGAGTAGACAGGGAACTTACTCCACCTCTGAAGTGGAAAATGTTCTACTAGACGGCAGGGACTGCAGGCCTGGGACAGTCAAAAGGTGGGGGCTGGGGCACAGGAGATTCCTTGCAGCCTGACCCTAGTCTTGGGAAGCCAGATCAGGGGTCGGGCTGCGTGGAATGAATTAAGTTTTCGGCGGCCAGGGATCATGGCTCCTGAATGGAGCCGTGGTGCCATGGCTACAAGATGCCATGGAGGCACGGCTCCATTCAGGAGCCTTGACTGAATTAGCCGGGCAGGCACCTGTACGTGCAGGCTGACCGGAATCGGGTCCAGGCCTGCACATACAGGCTTAGAATAGGCCTGCACATGTCTAGGTTTGTAAAATGGCCCCACTACAAATGTAACTGCTGGAACTTCTACATGGAAGTTGCAAAATCGATGCTTCCACATGTAAGTGATGGCAGTTACTGTATATGTAGAAGATGCCAAGTTGATGCCACTCTTTCTACGCACATATAAATTGGTAAAATAGCTGCTCCTGCTGTACATGCCAGCAAATACAATTGCCCTGCGGTATGCCCTTATGCATATTTTTGCATTATGCATATGGAGTGGAGGAGTGGCCTAGTGGTTGGGGCAAGGTACTTCAGGCCAGAAGGTCAGGGGTTCAAATCCCACTAGAGGATGGCAACCTTGGGCCGGAAGGACTGGGGTTTCTAGTCCCACAGGTGCTCCTTGTGGTCTTGGGCAAGCCACTTAACCCTCCATAGCCCATGTTCCCTGTAAAATAGTTCTCTGTGTGCTGTGCTTTCCTGTCTAATCAATGTGTTTATACCTCAAAAATTTCCTGTCATGATTTGACAATTTCCAATCTGTAATCAAACCGCTGCTGATCGCTGGAAGTAGCGGTATACAAATGTATACTAAATAAATAAAATATTTTAAAAACAGGCTCTGCATTTGGTAGCATTTTGTAGAACAGACGAGGAAATGAGCATATCCTAACCTACAATTCACAATGTCAGTCTCGATGACCTATCTAAAATGGACCTTTGCCTCTTCTACTTTAGATGCCTATTGAATCCAGATCCTAGCAATTACAGTTTTTGACACTAAAACAGCTGTAATGTAAGTTTTGCATTTAGCCCTAAAGTTCTACCTTCCACCAAGAGCCCCAACAAATACAATTTAGGCCCAGATCTATGACAATGCCTTTTATTTCCTTAATTTTATCATGTACCTTTCTCCAAAATTCTTGAATTTGCATACATTCCCATCGCATGTTGGAAAAGAGGCCATTAGTAATTGTATTACTATGAATTATGATCGCTGTAATTCCCTTGAATGAATTTTCAGAAAGGTGACCTATAAATTACATAAATAAACAAACATTGCTATTGCATCCTCTCCAATACAATGCAGATTTCCTTTTTGCTATATAATTTCTAGAGGAAGGGAGCACATGTAGCCTTACAAATTATGGGGGGATGTTATAAAGTATTTTTTGTGCGTTAAGGCCTTTTTACATGTGCAAAAGGCCTTTTATTAAAATGACCTGGGGGTTATTGTAATATGTGCAGTGACAAGAAGGCACATATTTTCATTTAACAGGTGTGTAGGCATCTTCTGTGGCAGAGTCTGGGTAGAGTACAGGTGGAGTCATAATGTATATGTGTGGGAGTCAAAAGACTATGCAGCAGCTGTCAAATTGATGTGTGTCTCTTAGAGAGAGAGAATAAAGTTCCCTCCTCAAGTCTTGCTGAGCATCTTCACATGGTGACCCCGTTGCATAACATCTATACTAAATCTTAGCAGGGCGACACTACAATTGAAGTATGCTTGGAACAAAAAAGAAAAATACATACTGGCCGCACATCGCCCAGGATAAAAACGTGCCCACCTGTAGCTTATGCACTAGGGCTAACGATGGTGGTTGCAATAATGCAAACACTGCGATGTAGATAACATCCCTGCCACAGATAAAGGCCATGGTGAGCATGTTCATGGACCCACTATGGCAGGAGATAAACCACAGAAATTAATGAAACAGTTAAGAGGATTAACTACGGTTAAGTGGACTTCTGCAGATAAAGAGGAGATAATGTACTGCTATTTATATGTGTTGATAAAATACATCTGTAAGCGCATACTTTATATGAACATCTACGCTTGCTTCCACACAAGTTTAAATCTCCATGGCTTCAATCTAGGCATCATTGCTGCTGTAGATAGGCCTTTTTGTGTCTTTATAAAATAGGATTAAAATAGGCACCTACTTGGCTTTCATGCATAGGCAGCCTGTAATGTTCCCACTAAGTTATGGAATATGCTGCCTACTTCTCTTCGGTTAGAATCATCTTACCCCCAGTTCAAGTCGTTGCTTAAGACTTATTTATTCCAGAAAGCTTTTGACCTCCCCCCTGAAGCCCCCCCCCCCCCGACTGTCCTTTGTTTTTGTCTGGTGTCCCATGAATCGTCCTTGTCTGTCTTCCTTCTGTCCTTATGGTTTATTATGATTTGGCATTAATGTGTGATGTGTTTGCCCTTTTCTGTACCCTTCTTTCCTATCTATTTTTGGCGTTCCGTTTCCTGGTTTGCAGTGTTTAATCAGTTTTTATTGTACACCGCTTAATGCTTCTGCCATAGCGGTATATCAAATACTGAATAAAGATAAAGATAAAGCTGTGCGGAGCTGCCGGTGATTAGGGTACTGCTGCAATATTGCATTTTCAATCGTGACAAGCAGGCAGATCTTAATATCTATGTTGGTAGAAGTGCAATAAGCACTTAATATGTGGATTATCACATGGCCACAGTATTTGTAACTACATAGCCATGACACTTACTGTGAGCTAATTCACATGGTAACCACTTACTGCAGAAGGGTATGGAAATGAGTGGAAAATGGGCTGGTTGTGGGCATGAACAGCACCTTGCAATTAGCACTATTAACTATGGGCCCAATATTCAACTGGGACGGCTATGCACTGATACGGTGCATAGCAGTCACCATCGACCTCTAACCGTGGATATTCAGTGCCGAGGGTCATATGCAGCCCCAGCATTGAATATCTGGGGTCACCGCACAGTCTTCAACACTGTAGAAGCTAACTGGGTAGCAGCTATATTGCACCAATTAGCTCCCATGGGTAAAACTAGGCCAGCTTTTGCTTCACCTAGTTTTATTTTATTTATTTATTTAACAGGTTTTATATACCGCTTTATCATTTCAATCAAAGCGGTTTATATTGAAACTTAAACTTGGTAATGTACATTAAACAGGGACATTGATAACTTGGATTATTCTGAGGCAATGGAGGGTTAAGTGACTTACCTGTTTTACCCACAGGTCGCTAACCAGGTAGCTATGCAATATTGCTGCAACCCATTTAGGAACGGTTGCTGTCCATGACAAACCCTGGTTCCAGAAGCCCCCCCATCTCCCCAACAAGAGAAATAGCAGCTCAGAACCCCCTAACACCTGAAATAACAGCCTAACACCCTCAGAACATGCTTACCCCAGGACAAGCACCCTCAGAACTGCTTACCCCAGGATAAGCATTGTGGAACCTATATACCTTTTTGGGAACCTGCCAGGTACTTGTGACCTGGATTGAAAACTGTTAGAAAGTGGGCTTGATGGACCTTGGTCTGACTCAGTATGGCATTTCTTATGTTCTTATGTTCTCTCCTCTGCTGCCTGGTGCCAGACTGTGTATTTGAACCACATGGCTATACGGTGTCCCTCATGGTTCAAATTAGCAGTCAAGCCCAGGACTGTCGAGGAGGAGGATGCAGCCCACTGTGCAGCTGCTCTCCTCCTCTTTGCTATGCATTGCCACAGTGGTTGATGTGGGTGTCAGGGGAACACAGTGAGAGTTTTTTCTGGGTTGGGATGGGGAGCAAGAGCAATCCCAGAGGTTTTGTATAGAGGAAGAGAAGACTGCACCTGAGATGGTTTGTCTTGGGGAGACAGATTAAGCTGGTGGGGGTGTTTGTAGGGAGGGAGAGAGTTTGGGGATAAAAAATGTGGGCTCTTGCAAGGAGTTAAAAGGGGAATGTGGAGCAGATGGAAGGAGAGAGAACCTGGGGACAGAGAATTGGGGGGCCTTGCTAGGAGGGTAATGGGGATCTTGCTGTGTGTGGGGGGGGGGAGAGCACTATGAAATCTTGCTGGCCAATAGTGAGCGAGAATAGGAAAGCTCAGTCCTTCCATCTGTGCTTCTTTTATAAGCTAATGACACAATAGCTTTAAGTTAAAACTGCTCTGCTATTAACTTTAAAAAGAAACACGGATGGAAGGACTGACTGGAACTGAGAAGATAGTTATGCACAAAGGTATTTCAGTGCAGCCCCCTGGGCATGTTCTGTTTTTCTTTTTTAAGTTAATGCCCAGGGCGTTGCACTTAAATACCTTTGTGCACAACTTTATTCTCAGCTCCTCAGGCCCAGGCAGTCTCTCCATCTGTGTTTCTTTAAGTTAATGACAGAACGGTTTTAACTTATCCTCACAACAGAATTTTTTATTCATAATACTTTCCAAAAATTAATGGGTGTGGGGTGAGGTGAAGCAGTGAGATGTGTGGCGAGGATGGGGGCACATAAATGAAGATTTGCTTATGGAGTCAGATACCCTTGGGCTTACAGACTCTGCACTGCTGTCCATTCTTTTAGTGTTTTTATCTTGCACGGACGCCTACAGAATTTGGAAAAACGTTTTGGAGCGCTATAACTCTACTTAGGTTCTTTATTTCATTTATTATATTTATGAATTGCTTTTCCTATTTCCCAAAGTAATTTGCAAACAAATATAAAAACGAATCATAATTGAAGGCTGCTAGAGAGAATACAGTGTGGGATAGGACCAGAATATTTGTTTTGGATAATAGTTGGATAACAGTAGATAATAGTTGATGGAATATAAATGCAGTATATTGGCTTAATGGATGATTGATAGGTGACTGAAGCTCAGACTAATATGACATAAGAGTTCATATGTAAGCCATGAAGGTGATGGTAAGCGACTTAGGAGCTCTTTTACTAAAAGTGCAATAAGTTTTTGCATTTACCATGTGTTAGTAGCAAAAAATGATGTGTATAAAGTGAAGCTGCCCTGCATTGTTGGGGGCATGGCCAGCATGTTCTAGCAGTTACTGCACAAGAGAGTCCTTTACCACATGTTAAAGTCATTGGCAATTACTATGGGTGCTCTTAATGCATCCTTTGAGGTTGAGTTAGGTGCACCTGTGCTAACTGCAACATTGACAACTAGTATGCGGTAATTACCCCCACACTAACTGCAATGTGCAGTCCACCCTCACTTTCCATCCCTATCTCATCCATCGCATGATGAGCAGTTAACATGTGAATTAGTACACCGTAACTGTCATGCCAGCAAGGTAACAGGTACTGGGAACCTGCACTAACAGTTATTATACACTAAATGCATTAACTGCTTGGCAGACTTTAGTTAAAGAGCTCTTTAATTCATTGTATAACTCTTCTCACCATGGTTATCTTCTATGGTCTTTATGAGGACTCGGGAATATATTTTTCTGCTCCTTGCAGTGTTTATTAAAGTCTGTGCATCTGTAATTGTCTCTGATAATAGAGAATATGATTCAAAATGTAGTATTCAGGAATCCATGTCTGTTCTTCTTGACAATCAAATTTTAATTTGTATGAAACGTTAGAGCCCAATGGAATTTGATATTAAAGTTGAGTGGCCAATGTATAATTGTTAATTTATGGGCTCCATTTTTGAAATTAATCTCTTTAAATGAAAATTGATTTAATAATCAAATTTAAAAAGAAGAAAGTTTTGATTTATGTTAAAAATGAGTAGCTAGACCTGGTATTTCTTAAGGGAATTCACTTAAATTAAAAGAAGTCTTTGAAATAATACGGCACTTAAGACCCCTTTTAGTAAGGCCTGCAGAATACTTGTAGTTAATGTGCCAAACAAATGCCTATTAATCACAAAGCCTCCAAGGCATGACCAGTATGTTCCTGGTAGCTAATGCATGATGAGCCACTCCACTGAGGTGTGTTCATTTAACGACTCCTATAGAGGAGTTGCTAGGTGAACCCACAGTAAAAGCTGTGTTGCCGCTGAGTGTACAGCATTTGCCATGCTGTCCATGTCTACTCTCCACCCATTCCCTGTCCCATCCCCTGATCACCAATTAATGTGAATATCAGCTTCGGTTGCAGAGATACGGACATGTTAGTATTCCCAATTGCCAGTTGCCGTGCAATAAAAGCACATTAACTGGCTAATGGTCTTTATTAAAAGGAGTCCTTAATTTGATATTATTATTATTATAATTGGAACCAAGTCATCGCTGAAGTGGCCTCAACTTCGTCCCACCTACGCCCCTCAAGTAAAAAACAAACGTCATGGTACAAACCAGACCTATGAAAACTCAAAACATAACTCTGCAGACAGGAATACAAATAGAGGAAGACTCAACTACCCTCAGACCAAACCTGCTACCTGACCCTACTAAAAAAAATACAGCCATGTGACAAAAAGCTCCAAGCAACTCTACCAAACCAAGCTAATTCAAACCTCACTCAACCGACCAAGAGAACTAGTCACCCAAGTAAGAGAACTGACAAAATCCCCTATTGATGACACCTCTACTGTCTCCATCACCCTACAACAGCTAGCCAATTACTACTCCTCTCGCCATATCCAACTTGCCACCCATACGAAGCCGCTGCCCCAAATAACTCCATCTCCCCACTCATGGACCACCTTTGACCACATCACCAGCGAAAACATAGAAACCACTATCTCTTCCTCCAACACTACAACTTCCCCACTCGACCCCTGCCCAGTGAGCTGCATCAAAGCTATAAAGACCAAGATCTCAGCATTCCTTGCAAAACTCACCCAAACCTCTCTGCTACAAGCTGAAATACCAAACTATCGAAAAACCTCCTCAATCTGCCCAATACTAAAGAACCCCCATCTCCTTCAGGGCCATAGCAAGTCTCCATTCACAGCCAAAATTATCAAAACGACCAAAAGGAGACATTAAGAAACATAGAAACATGATGACAGAAAAAGACCACATGGCCTATGTAGTCTGTCCCTCCATATCAACCACTACAACAGTCCCCTTTTTTCCTTTAAAGATCCTCTGTGTTTGTCCCATGCTTCTTTGAATTCAGATACTATCCTCATCTCTACCACCTCTACTGGGAGACTATTAAACGGATCTACCACTCATTCCATAAAGAAATATTTCCACACATCACTCCTGAATCTATCCCTTTCACCCTTATCCCATGTCCCCTCATAGCAGAGCTTGCATTCAATCGAAAGAGGCTCTCCTCCTGTGCATTTATGCCACAGAGATATTTAAACGTCTCAATCATATCACATATATCCCGCCTGTCCTCATATGCTTTATAATGAAGACCACTAACCATTTTAGTGGCCACACTCTGTACTGACTCCAGCCTGTTTATATCCTTTTGAAGGTGCGGTCTTCAGAATTGCACACAATACTCCAAATGAGGTTACACCAATGATTTATAAAGAGGCACTATCACTTCATTTCTTCTGTTGCCCATTCCTCTCCCTATGCACCCAAGAATCCTTCTAGCTTTTGCTTTTGCCTTTTCTACCTATTTAGCTACTTTAAGATCATCAGACACAATCATGCCTAGGTACCGCTCTTCTTTAGTGGACAAAGGTACTTCACCCCCTATACTATATTGCTCCCTTGGATTGCTGCAGCCCAAATGCATGACCTTGCAATTTTTAACATTAAATCTCAGCTGTCAAACTCTAGACCATTCTTCAAGCTTAGCTAGATCCCCCCTCGTGTTATCTACACCTTCCTGGGTGTCTACCGTATTGCAGATTTTGGTATCATCCGCAAAGAGGCAAACCTTACCCAACAGCCTTTCCGCTATATCACTAACAAAGATGTTAAATAGAATTGGACCAAGGAGAGATCGCTGGGGCACACCACTGGTAACCTCCTTCTCCTCAGACTGAACTCCATTTACCTGTACCCTTTGTTGCCTCTCACTGAACCAATTTCTTATCCAAGCAGTAACGTCAGGGTCCATCCCTAGGGTGCTCAGTTTGTTTATAAGTTACCTGTGAGGAACGGTGTCAAAGGCTTTATTGAAATCTAAATACACCACATCTAGGGCTCTCCCTCGGTCCAACTTCCTAGTCACCCAGTCAAAAAAATCAATCAGATTTGTCTGACAAGACCTGCCTCTGGTAATTCATGCTGCCTCGGATCCTGTAATCCGTTGGACTCCAGAAACCTCACTACTTTCTCTTTCAGCAGCGCTTCCAATAATTTACTCACCACTGAAGTTAAACTAACTGGCCTGTAGTTTTGAACCACATCTTTACTTCTGCTTTTGTGTAAAGGGATCACAAGTATCTCTCTCCAGTCCTTTGGCACCACTCCCGATTCCAACGAGGCATTGAAAAGGTCAGTCAGTGGTGCTGCTAGAATGTCCCCAAGTTCCCTCAGTATTCTAGAATGTATCCCATCCGGTCCCATCACTTTGTCTACTTTATGTTTAGCAAGTTTCTCATGAACACAGTCTTCTGAAAATTGTTCAAGATTCCCCTTGCTTCTGTTCCTGTTTGTGAGTGTTTTTTGAGGTCCTGCTTCTGGTTCTTCATCTGTGAACACAGAACAGAAATATTTGTTAAGCAATTCTGCTTTATCCTCATCAGCTTCAACATATTCCTCCCCTTCCCCCTTGAGTCTGACAATACCACTTTTGCCCTTCCTCTTCTGACTAACATATCTGAAAAATGTTCTATCCGCCCATTTTATTGCATTGGCTATTTCCTCCTCTTTTTGAATCTTTGCTTTCCTGACTACTTTGCTAGCTTCTCTAAGTTTTTCCAAATATAGATGCCTGCCTCTCTCTGTGATCTCTTGTATTTCATAAAGGCCTCCATCTTTTTCTTCACCTTTTCAGCTACTTCTTTTGAAAACTATAGTAGTCTCCTTTTCCTTTTACCTTTATTTACCATTTTAACAAAAAGGTTGATTGCCCTTAAATTATCCCCTTTCAGTTTTGCCTACTATTTTTCTACATCCCCCAGTTGTTCCCATCCCACTAATGACTCCCTGAGGTACTGGCCCATCTTGGCAAAGTTTGTTTTCCTAAAGTCTAAGACCCTTGCTTTTGAATGGATTTCAACAGCCTTAGTCCTAATACTGAACCACACAATCTGGTGATCACTGGATGCAAAATGATCTCCCACTATAACATCAGAAACACTTTCACCATTGGTAAGCACCAAGTCCAATATGGCCCCTTCACGTGTGGGTTCTGTTACCAGTTGCCTGAATAGTTCTCCCTGTAGAGAATCCAGGATCTCCTTACTTCTAGATGATACTGCAGCAGGAATGTGCCAATCAACATCTGGCATATTGAAATTCCCTATCAGTAGCACTTCCCCTTTCCTAGCAATACTGCGTATGTCTTCAAATAACTCTCCATCCACCTCTTCCTCTTGTGAGGGAAGTCTGTATATCATGCCAATACAAATAGATTTCTCTTTCCCTCTTTCTAGTTTAACCCCTCTCTCTAGTTTGCCTCCTCTCTCCCTTTTAAGCTCTGTAGTGCCAAAGCTTTAATATTATTTTTTACATATAGTGCCACTCCTCCTCCCCTTCTTCCTACCCTATCCTGAATAGAGTATAGCCTGGTATAATTACATCCCAGTCATGGTTGTCCATGAACCATGTCTTCGTAACTGCCAGTAAATCCAACTCAGCCTCTTCCATTAAAGCCTCAACATCTGGGATCTTATTTCCCATGCTATAGGCATTTATACGCACCGTTTTCCAGATGTTGCACCTTTTATCCATTGCTACAGAGGTATTTAAAGTTTCACTTAGCGGGGGGCTTTCACTTACCTGGGGACTTTCTTCACCCATTCCCAATTAATCTAGTTTAAAGCTCTCTTCAGTATGTTAGCCAGCCTTCTTGAACAGATCGACACCATCTCTGCTCTGCAGCCCTTGGAACATCATCCCATGGTCCAGGATCCAAAGTGCTCTGGATAACACCATCCTTGTAGCCATACATTCATCTCCATGATATGAGCTTCTCTGACTTGGCCTTTATCCCCAACAGGTAGGATTGAAGAGGACATCACTTGTGCACCTATCTGCTTCACCCTCTGTTCTGAGCCATAAATTCACTTTTGATACACTCAGAGAGATACCTAGCAGTATCATTTCTGCTGACATGGATTAGCAACATCATATAATAGTCAGTAGGCTTGATGTGTCTTGGTAAATTCTCCGTAACATCTCAGATTTTGGCCCCTGGCAGACAGCAGACCTCTGTAAACATCAGGTCTAGTTGGCAGATGGACGCCTCAGTACCCCTCAGAAGAGAGCCACCAATCACCACTACCCTTTGCTTCCTTGTGGTCACTGATTCTGCAACTTTGGGCTGCTCAAGCTTTAGTTCTTCCCTTTCCTGGAATGTTTTCACCTCCTTCACTGACAGGGCTACATTCTGGTTCTTCAATTCAAGGACTGGTGGAGTTGGATTGTTGATTCTGCAGGCTCTGGTGACTCTTGTCCAATGCTCTTCATTCTGTAGCCTCCCATCTTCACCTCTGCCAGACAGCTTGGATGTTTGAAGAAGCATCTCATCAATGTACACTGTGTCGAATGCTTCTCAGTGTCGCCACCTCTTTTCTGAGCTCGCAGGTATCTGCACATGGATCTGGTTCTTTTACTGGAATTGGGCTCTCTGTCTGGACAGAGGCAGAAGTTGTAATGGGGGCAACAGCTTTGGCAATATGATTTTTCCCAGCCATCTATCAGTTGATGGAGCTTTGGTACTTGTTGAAATAAATGAAAGAGACCTACCAAAGACCCTATCTTTTCCCCAGTTGTCTCTTAAGAGAAAAAGCAGTTATCCTCTTTTATGTGTGTTCTAACAGCACTGTTCTATGTCCCTTTGTGTAGCTCATTGGGACATTGCCCTATAAAGCAAGAATTTTCACATGGTAGGAGCTGGGGTGGGTAGGGAGGGATCTAACACCTGATGAACTCAGTGGCTTCAAAGATCTCGCTCTGAATGGAAATCTGGAAAAAGAAAACAATGATCTCTAATAGCAGAGCTTTACCCAAAACCACAAAAAAGTCCCCTTTTGCAATACATAAAAAATATTTCATTTTTAAAAATGAAGACTAAAACCCCTGTAAGAGCTCTCAGGCATTGAGTTTGTATTTAAAAGTCACACAGTATTACCTTGCTTGCAATGGAGACCCTGTTAGGCATTGTTGGAGACAGTAAGTAAATCACAGGAACATTTAAGTTCAGATTATTGACCCTTAGGGCATGTTCCAACGTTTCCAATTTATAATGAAGGCTGAGGCTATCCTTAATATGAGACACACCAATAGCTGAAGGGAACCAAATGAGACTCAAAAGAAGCAAACTTCCTCTCAACAGCTTGCAAACTATTGTCCAGCTCATCAAAGGTTTTGGCAACATCTAAATTAAAATCACATAATTGTGAGACAGTACCATGCAGTTGCTCCTCAGTTATAGATAACACAGACCAAGTATCTCTCAAAGAGATGTCCTGCTGCTACAATGGAAACTGTACCAAAAAACAAAAAAGCCCTCGACCAAAATCAAATGAACAAATCCCTAAAAAAATTCTGATTGATTAAAGGAACAATCCCTTGTGTATACCATTTACTTTTTGTTGGAGCTACCAGCCCAGTGAAAAGAACCAATCAATTCACCACCGTGGCTTCTCCATTTTAATTAGAAAAATTCTTTAAAAAAACAGCTTATCATTATACTTAGCTGAATAATGAAATCCTTCAGGCTGTTAAGAATACCACATAAACCAACGACGTGTCACGTTTCGGGTTCAAAATTTAGCAACCCTGCTTCAGGTCAAGCTCAATGCGGTCACTCTTCAGCCAAAATGAAGTTCCGAAGTTTTACTAAGAACGCCTTAAGTATTCCGGTTTGGCGTCTGATCTCACAACTGACATAACTGTATAGCAATCTGTCTGGTGAACACCGTGTGGCCCTAAAACAATTGTCTGCTATGGACTTGGTTATCCGAAGAGTGGATAAGGGAGGAGCAACAGTGGTTCTTTCCACTGATCAATATCAACGTGAAATTGATGTTCATTTAAAAAATTGTAGAAATTATACCCTGATTACTGACCCTACAGCTGACCTTATGGGATGGATTCAGTCCTTGGTGTCTCATGCATTTTTGTGCAATTGGATAACCAAACAGGAGTCTGATTTTTTGGTAAATAAGTGCCCGAAAACCCCATTTTTTTATCTTGTGCCAAAAGTTCACAAGACGCTGATAAATTCGCTGGGACGGCCTATAGTGTCCTGTAGGGACTCTTTGCTTGAGCCACTTTCCAAATTTTGCGACATTTTTTTACAACCTCAGGCGTCTAAGGTACCTTCTTACATTAAGGATACAGGGGATTTCTTAAAGCACTTGTCTGCCTGTAATGATTTTGCCTCCTACACCTATATTGTTACTTTGGACGTTCAATCTCTATACACAAACATTGATCAAGGTGAGGTACTTGCTTGTTTGGCTGAATATCCACTGGATCTCCCTGAACAGATCCCTAGAAAGTTTATATTGGATTTATTAGATTTGGTGTTAAATAATAATTTTTTTCTTTACCAGCAGCAATATTACTTGAAAATATTTGGCATAGCCATGGGTGCCACGGTTGCTCTTTCAATTGCAACAATCTATATGGCTCGTTTTGAGGAGCTTTATGTGTATCCTCATCCTTTGTTCCATTTTGTCCCTTTTTGGCGAAGGTTTTTGGATGACATCTTTTTCTTGTGGACAGGTTCTAGGATGGAGCTTGATTTTTTCTTGCTGTCATTAAATACCTACAAATCTAAGATACAATTTACAGCAGAAGTGGAATCCTCCCGTACTCAGTTTTTGGATATTTCCATTTTGCTCACTCCTATGGGTTTTGTCACTTCTCTATACCACAAAGCAGTACAACACAATACCCTTTTGCGGTATGATAGTTTTCATCCAAGAGCTTTAAAGAAGGGGTTACCTTATGGACAGTTCTTACGGCTTCGCCATAACTGTTCGACATTACAAGAGTTCAAATTACATGCTGCGGATTTAAGTTCACGTTTACTTTCTAGAGGTTATCCTTTGAATTTGGTTAGGACAGCATATAAAAGAGCTCATTTTATGCACAGGGAATGGTTACTTGTAGAACCGGGATCATTGCTACCGGAGGAAAAGATCACAGGGGTTTTCCCCTATACCAGAGGAGCGTCAGCAGTAGTTCAACTACTTCATCGGTTTTGGCCTATTTTGGGATTGCATACCTGCTTTCGGGATAGGCGTTTACAAATAGCCTATTCCCGAAAAGTTAATTTACGCGATTTAGTAATGAGGACCACAACTCAGCAGGATCGACCCCCTATTTCGCATGCAATGACGGGACATTACCCTTATGAGACTTGTAACTTTTGTTTGAACACAATACCTGGATCAGATTGGACAGATCTGCATACTTCTAGGATCTACCGCTCCAGATGGCATACCAGTTGTTCTTCAACATTTGTTGTCTATTTGATTGCCCGTGTCAGCTCTATTATATTGGGCGCACCACTAGACCCTTACGAATCAGATTGAGTGAGCATGCATCACGTCTGCGGACAAGAAATCTTGTGGCACCAATGGTTGATCATTGTATTGAACATGCACATAAATTTGAGTCCCTTCATTGGCAAGTGTTGGATTATGTACCACTGGACCCACGTGGTGGTGATTGGGTTCAACATCTGCAAAATTTGGAGCAGCGGTGGATCTATTCTTTAGGCACAGTCTACCCCAAAGGCTTAAACACACAGATTGATTGGTATTCTGTCATTTAGGATGCCTTGTCTACTATAGCCTTTCATTTAGGGAGGGGTTTCTGAGTGGTGGGACCTCCCCCTTATTTGACTGGCGCATCTTTTCAACCTCCCTGATAGGTTGGGGGTTGCTTATGTCAGTTGTGAGATCAGACGCCGAACCAGAATACTTAAGGCGTTCCTAGTAAAACTTCAGAACTTCAGTTTGGCTGAAGACTGACCGCACTGAGCTTGACCTGAAGCAGGATTGCTAAATTTTGAACCCGAATCGTGACACGTTGTTGGTTTATGTGTTATCCTGAACAGCCTGAAGGATTTCATTATTCAGCTAATTATAATGATAAGCTGTTTTTTTAAAGAATTTTTCAAATTAAAACGGAGAAGCCACGGTGGTGAATTGATTGGTTCTTTTCACTGGGCTGCTAGCTCCAACAAAAAGTAAATGGTATACACGAGGGATTGTTCCTTTAAACAATGGAAACTGTGACATTTATATAACAGGTTTCGATAAAGTCACTCACTTGGGTATTGTCAAACATAACTTAGAAGAAACCTTTACCTTTACAGAAGTAGGACTTGGAACAAAGGTCCCAAGTGGCCCCTTAACTCCCTCGGGAGGATTAAGAACATAAGAAATCCAATACTGGGTCAGACCAAAGTCCATCAAGCCCAGTATAGCAAGGACATGGAAGAGTAGACCTGCCACCGGAGCTGATGGAAACCCCTTCAACTGAAGACCGACCTGTCCCAGGCTGATACTCATGGGAGGTTGTGTTGTCACGTGTTTGTCCATAGGCCCTGACTGGTGTCTTCTTTTTTCCTTTCCCTTTCCTCTTCATAACACCAAACTTCACAATCAGGAAAGAAAATAGAGCATCACTCACCAAGGAGCAGTGCAGACTCCTCAGTTGTTCCGAAGGGGCGCCACCCTCTTCTGGCACTTAGCCACACACCACAGCCCAATGTCCCTTTTACACAGGGAAGGATGATGTCACTGCTCAGCACTGGGCAAAGGGAGGACCTTCAGTGCCATGGGAACATTGCTCTCTGCTTTCCTGGACTTCTCACTGCTGTTGTCCCAGGCTGCTCACTGCTGCACTCCTCTTTTTTTTCTTATTTACATTAGTGATTGGCTAGAACTCAGCTAAAGGGGGTTGCTGGGAAGCAGGACATTTTTTTGCAGCAATTCGAAGTCTAACTGCCAAGTTTCTATGCTTCAGACTGATCCACTACCTGCTTGTTGACCCCCAGTTCCAGGCCTGCCATTAACCTCCGGCATCTATAAAGGCATCTATAAAGGACACTCTGTGCCTTACCCACCGGCATCTATAAAGGACACCCTGTGCCTTACTGATAATTCGGGCTTCAGCCCCACTCCGAGACCTAAATATTCATTGGACAACCGAGTCAGCACCCCAGGTGAATTCAAACACACACGCAAGGACACAACAGACAGAGCTCTCTCCATGGCTGCTCCAACTATATGGAACAAACTACCAGACGACTTGAGGACAACTACAGACCTCAAAGACTTTAGAAAACAGCTAAAAACCATGCTGTTCATAGAACACTATGGACACATCACATAACCTAAGAGAATGTATAACAGCACCTATTGCTGCCTGTACAGATAATGTTTTACAGCAACACTGTATATAGCCCACACTGTACATAGCTCAAACCATTCTAGCACGCAACACACCACACCTTGTACATAGCTCACCCCAATCTAGCACATGATACAACACACACTCAACTAAATTGCACCCTCACTGCATGATTAACACACTCACTTTACCCGATTGTTTGCTGTGATACCACCTTGATTAATAAGATAAGGCGGTTTAAAAATACTGTTAAATAAATAAATAAATTGGATGATAATCTTATGGAGAGACTATATGTTCTTATGATTGTTGCACTAAGAGCAGTTGCATCATCCAGGATCCCTACTAATAATTGCTAGAAGTAGAGAGAAAGGTTGAAACGTTTCCAGAACAGGGGAGGTTCTTTCTGGCAGTCATTTTAGCTGGGAGGAGACTCCTTCGAGAGGGAAAAGCCTACTGATTATAAAATCCACAACTAAAGGCAGTTTTATGTCTTCAGCCCCTAGTCATTGCACCATGCACCATTAGTGGGTGATTGCCCTCAAAGGGCTGGTGCCTCTGGCACCCAATCAAAACTATTTACCCAGCTTAAGCCACCATGACCTGAAAAAGAGAATAAAAGAGGCTCAGAGCCACTGCCAAAGGGGCAGAGGGATGCTCAGCCTGAAGAAAAGGGCCCTCCAGAATTCAGTTGCAAAATACAGAAAAGAGCAATACCGGGAAGACGGCAATTCACAGCAGAAACCCCAGCTAAGAAGAAGGAACCAGCAAAGGAGGAAAAACCACAAAGGTATCCAGTTAAGGGGTGTGCATCCACACAGGGCCAGGGAACTGTGGGATAAAAGCCCTAAACTCAGGTACTTTGAAGTGGAGAGAAGTAAAATCAAAGTACTTGAAGGGACACATATGACTACTTAAATGGGACTTGGGAAAATTAAAGACTAGAGTGAGGTGCATAAAAACTGGAAGGAATGAGGTAAAATATTATCTCAACCATCACAAGAAGAGTTAACTGTTTGTTTATAGTTCTTTTTTATTGATATTGTAAAGTGTTAAAGTTGTTTATCAGTGACCCTTAAGTTAAATAAACCCTTGGTTCAGAACCCTATTTCTGGCTTGGACTCTTTTATTGAGAAGAGTGAATGTTGAGGTTACCAGATTTTTGCAGGAAAATCTGGGATTTATCCAAAGTGGGGGTGGGGATGGAGGGGGAAGGGACACCTTGATTCCAGGTTAGAGTAACAACAAGGCATCCATCCAATGACAGCAACAGTATCACATCCAAGCAGACAAATTGACAGAAATAGTAACAGTGATGCATTCCCCCCCCTACTGTGCAAAATACAAAGATAATGGATGTAAATTCTAAAAACTGAGATATTCAAATCACCAAAATGAAAATAAATGTTTTTCTATCTCCTTTGTTCCCATTGCTGGAATCAGGGACAGGAGGATGCCAAACAAGTATGAGTCGGGGTCACCGCTCGAAAATCGGGGACAGTCCCTGGAAATCGGGGACATCTGGTAATCTCATTGAATGTGAAAGTGTCAAGTGCCAAGTACCTATTAAATATTGCCAATTGTATCCAAGAGTGAGCCTTGAAGCTTTTAAATCCAACTCAATGAAACTCTGGGTAAAAGATCCTAGAATGGTGTGCTCCCTTGTCTGCCAAGTTGTTCTGAAGCAACTGTCTTGACTACACAGAAAGGGAGAAAGGGAGTTAAACATATAATTAGGGAAGCGGTTGCTGTTGGCTTGTACCACTGGAATTTTTAAAATGTTTGATTCATTCCTTACCCTTGGCACCTCTTAAAGTTATTATTCTCTTTGATTATAATGTCACTGTGAAGGAATATTATAGACCACATTAGCCCTACCAGCATGCAAACTTTGTTATGCAATGACAAAATGTAACTCGGTTTGGGAGGCCATATTCAGCTATGATGTGCATTGTTTTAAAATAAGTTGAAACTATGGTACTTAGATCTTATTTGTTTTTGATAACTAATTTATTTCCAAATTACTTGAATATTTTTTTACTAAATAGTAATTGCTACACTTCTGAATAAAATAGAAGAAAACTCTCTTTTAAAGATAGGAAGCTCACATTTGTTCATTCTAGAAATTCACCTTAGATTTGAATTTGATTACTCACCCTTCCAAACCCATGCTAAACCGAGAAAAGACTGGGTGAGGCAGTCATTCCATTCAGGCTGCACATCCTATAAAAGAGGGTGTGTGTTCTTGTTTGTCAGGACTTGAATTTCATAATACAGAACATTGTCAAAGATTAAAGACAGGAGATTTGTTAACTACCTGCTCTCTGGGGAAAAGATGGAATTGGGAAATCATTATTGTTCAAGAGTCTAGTATTTGGATGAACAATAGGATAATTTTATAGCAGATGTGGAGGCCAAGTGCCTATTTAAACCTATTTTATAAAGATATGTAGGAGCCTATGTGGCTTTCTAAAAGAGTAGGGCCAAAATGCCAGAAATCATGCCTAGATTGATGCTATGGATGAGCAGGCATAAATGTATGTAAAATACACCCTTACATGTGTATATTATATACTTTTACTTATTTATACTTATATATCTCTTATCTGAAATATTAAGCACATTACAAAATCACATAGACAATAAAAATAAACACTTTATTACACATATAACACAAAAATCCTTAAACACTATAAAATTCTGTAAAAACAGCAGTTTTTAAACCATTTCTAAAGTTTTTCATATATTTTCTGTAAATGCAATGACATAGATAAAGGGGCATGTTTACTAAAGGTTAACACGCCTTAATGAAAGTTAATGCATGTTTACCAAAGGTTAATGAATGTTTGTTTTATTTTATTTATTTATTTATTTATTTATTTAAACATTTTTAGATACCGCCCCTTCCAGTGATCAGGGCTGGTTTGCAATAAACAGAACTTGTTTACAAAGAATATAGAACATATCAAACTATATTACAAGGTACTATTTACAAATCAACTGTTAATAAAAGTTAACATGCGTTAAGTGCTACCATGGCCTGTTCATTTCTGTGGTCCAGCATTTAACACACTTTAGTTTTCATTAACACGCTTTAATCTTTAGTAAACAAGCTCTTTTCCTGGTGACAGACTTTTTAGCCGCTCTCACAGATGAATTTTGCAATAACTCTTGTGCATGTGAGCACAGGTTGCAACTGACCTGTTGAGAACACAATAGAGCAGTCAGGTAAAGCAGCATATCAACCATGATCACCTTAAGAATTAAAACAAGTACTTTAAACTTCATCTGAGCAGCTATAGGGAACCAGTGTAACAAAATCAAGGTAGGAGCAATATGCTCCCATCTTGGAATATTAAAAACGAGCCAGGCAGCAAAGTTCTGCACTACTTGCAAGGCATATAAAACAGACTATGGTAAGTGAAAATAGATACTGTTACAAAACCCAGTGGTTCTCAGTCCAGTCTTCCAGTACCCCTAGGCCAGGTTTACAGGATATTCACAATGAATATTCATGAGATAGATCTGCATACAAGGCATGCAAAGCTATCTCATGCATACTGTATTCATTGTGGATATCCTGAAAACCTAACTGACCTATGGGGTACAGGAGGACTGGATTGAGAACTCTAACAATCCCCAGTTTTCAGGCATTGTCCTCAGATTTCTATGCTTGGCTTGATTGGTCCACATTTTAGCAGCAATTCTCACTGAATTAAAGCAAGCTAGCCTGCACATGCTGAAACCTACCACAGTAAACCTGACTCTCCTTACACTGCACATGCATCTGCAGCTATAGGCAGCAGATCCTCCATGGGCCACTTGCCACTGGTGCATGCTGCTTTTAATCACCACACCCAAACAGCCTTCCCTGCTGCCTGTGGCCCCTGCCTATAACCAGTGCTATATACCAACTTCTCTAGTGCTGCATAGACACAAAAGCTCCTCCCTACTTTGCCTCCAGTCTCCCAACCATGGTTGGCCAGACTTACCAAAGTTAGTGCTGGGCTGCAGTTCTCCCAAATGTGCCATGGGTGCAGCCTGCTGTTTGTCTCCACTAGCTGCCGCTAAAATAAATAAACATCTTGCCTCTCCAGCCATGACCTTCTTGCATCAGCATTATTGGCTTTGCCTTCACACCCTTCCTTCCATACCAACACCATGGCTTTCTTACGTGTGCTGTCACTGCTGCCAACAGTCTGATGACATTGAGGGACCATGAGGGAGAGACTCCTCCATGGCTGCTGTAGTAATCAGCACTTCCCATCCAAGACTACACAGGCCAGGTCAGTCAGCACCAGAGATTCAAGGGGAGAAGGAAAGCTCCCCTCCTGGAATTCTGCCTTTTCCACCTGCCCCGTCTTCAGCCTTTAATCTTGTGCAAAGTGCTGAGGCAGCTTTGAGCTCTTCTGTCACCTCCTCCTGCTGCTTCCCTCTTCCACCTCCCGCCCCCCCCCCCCCCCCTCGGTCTTCCCCTATGTATTCTCTTCTCTCCTGCAATGAAACCTGCCCCAGCCTTTCCTTCTCCCCTTGAATCTCTGGTGCTGACTGACCTGGCCTGTGTAGTCCTGGATGAGAAGTACTGATTACTACAGCAGCCATGGAGGAGTCTCTCCCTCATGGTCCCTCAATGTCATCAGACTGTTGGCAGCAGTGACAGCACATGTAAGAAAGCCATGGTGTTGGTATGGAAGGAAGTGTGTGAAGGCAAAGCCAATAGCAGTGCTTTAGGGTTCATCCCTACGGTGCTCAATTTATTTATAAGTCACCTGTGCGGAATCTATGACTCTTCCTTGGTCCAACTCCCTGGTCACCCAGTCAAAGAAATCAATCAGATTTGTCTGACAAGACTTGCTTCTACTAAACCAATGCTGCCTCAGATCCTGCCATCCATTGAACTTCAGAAACCTCACTATCCATTAATTTAGTCACCACAGAGGTCAGACTAACTGGCCTGTAGATCTCAACCTCATCCTTACTTCTGCTTTTATGTAAAGGGACCACATGTGCCTTTCTCCAATCTTCAGGGACCACACCCAAGGAAGTATTGAGGGAGCCACTAGAACTTCCCCAAGTTCCTTCAATACTCTGGGATGTATGCCATCCAGCCCCATCCTCTGTCTACTTTTAGTTTAGCTAGTTCCTCACAAATGCAGTCTTCTGAAAATCATTCATCCTTATCAGTTTCTACATATTCCTCCCCTTCACCCTTGAATCTGACAATACCGCTTTCACTTTCTCCTCTCACTAACATATCTGAAAAATGTCTCCTCCCCCCCCCCCCCCCCATATTATTACATTGGCTATATCTTCTTTTTTTGTATCTTTACTTTCCTGACTACTTTTCTAGCCTCTCTAAGTTTTTCCAAATCCTGATGCTCATCTTCCTCTGTCTGTGATTCCTTGTATTTTATGAAGGCCACTCTCTTTTTCTTTACCTTTACTTCTTTTGAGAACCATAGTGGCCTCCTTTTCCTTGTATATTTATCTACCTTTCTAGCAAAAAGGTTTGTTGCCCTTAAGATATCCCCTCTGTCGGAGAGCTTGGATGCTTCAAGAAGCATCTCATCAATGTACTTCTTGCTGCCTCAAATGTTTCTCAGCCTCACCACCTGTTCCCTAGGCTCTTCCACTTGTTTCATGAAGGTTTCAACTTGCAGGCATCTTGCACATGGAACTGGTTCCTTGACTGGCATCAAGCTGTCTGTCTGGGCAGAGACAGAAGCTGTAATAGGGGTAACAGCTTTGACAATACAATTTTTCACAGCCATTGTTCAGTTGTTGGAGCTTTGGTACCTGTTGCCAAAGTTCCTAACTTTTTTCTCAGCTGTACTTTAAGAGAAAAAGAAGCTAACCTCTTTTATGTGTATTCTAACAGTGCTGTTCTATGTGTATAGCCTGCTTCCTTGCTAAACAGTTATTACTTTACAATAGTAAATTTTGATTTTATGTGTCTGAGATATATAGATTAATGTGTTCCCTTTCCAAAATTACCTAATCAAAGCTTCTTCAAGAATAGCAAATTGTTTACTTTTACTAATACCAAAATATGGAACTATTTGCTTCCCAGATTTTCCCTACCAAGAAATAAAAATCTGTTATCTTTTGTCAACAAGCTAATTGGGGAATTGCCCTATATAGCAATAATTCTTATCTCTCAGAAGAGAGTCACCAACTACTACCTTTTTCTTCCTTGTGGCCATTGATCTTTTGTCAATCTAATTGGGGTCTTGACCTATTTAAAAAGAATTCTTACCCCTCAGAAGAGAGTCACTAACCACCACTACTTTCACCTCCTTATGATGACTGATCTTTTGTCAAAAAGCTAATTGAGGAGTTGCCCTATATAGCAAGAATTCTTACATGGGGTAGGTGGGAGCTGGGGTGGGAAGGGAGATATCTAACACTCAAGGAGGTCAGCAACTTCAAAGAGCTTGCCTATCTCTTTGAACTTGAAGGCTAGAGAAAAAGAAAAAGAACTCTAGAAGCAGAAAAAAAGCTTTGTCCAAGAAAACAAAAAATTCCCCTTTTGCAATACAGCTGCAACTTACTAGGTAATGCAGCAGGAAAAATATAGCTATTAAAAATGGAAAAAAAAACTTTTAAGAACTCTCAGGCAGAGAGTTTGTATTCATGAGCCACACAGTATTACCTTGCTTGCAATGGAGATCCTTGAGGAATAGCAGTACCTGAAGGCAATGTAGACCTTTATACAGTACTCAGCTGCCTAGCACCTATACAAGTTAATTAAGACCACTAACACCTGAGGAGGTAAGTGACTTCAAAGAGCTTGCCTACCTCTTTGAACTTGAAGGCTTAGAGGGAAGAAAAAGAACTCTAGTAGCAGAAAAAATATTAGCTATTAAAAATTTTAAAAAAAGAGGAGGGGAGATCCAAGATGGCTGTCGGCAGGCTCTTTGTGCTCTGACCCACTTACCTCAAGGAGAAAAGGAAGGTCAAAGTGGGTAATAAACCCTCTTCTACCCTGGCGACTTCCTCTCCCATTCCTCCGATGGCATCTGGTCCATTGGATTCCTTTGTTGTGTGGTCCCTGTGGCAGTGAGCAAAGTTAGAGGAGCAGCATCCCATTGGCTTTTCACCAGAGTTGGGCAGCTTGGCTTCGCTGTTTGGAATGACCCCCAAAATAAATAAATAAATAAATGACCAAGATATAATATTTACCTAGTGTAAAGAAAAATCAGAGTGGTGGGGTAACATCTGGGGTGCAGCAATCAGACTCTTTAGATATATCCGCTATACTTGAGACTTCTGTCTCTGAGTCTATAGTCTCTTCCACTTTACTGGCTACTTTTGCATTACCCACTGATCATGAATGGCTCCTTAGGTTATTTTTTAGAAAATGAAATATTCTCTTTAAAGGTTTAGCTGTTCGGATATTCCCAGATCTGTCGAGGGAAATGCAATGGAGGAAATAATTTCTTTTGCTCCATCCTGGGGTCCAGAAGTTGGGGGGTCTTTTTTTTCCCTAAAATTTCCATGCAAGTACGTGGTCAACCACCATTCTATTTCCTATATATTGTTTGAACTATCCCAACTGCTGGCTTTCCTCAATGCTCATAGGCCTGTAGATCCAGGCCCTCCCCCCTCCCTCCCCCTGCTTCTATAATCTCCATGATATTTTTTGCTGTTTTGTTTGGGCCTGCCTTATTATCTTGCAAGCAGGAGTTGAGTCAATTAGTGTTCCAGAAAATCCTGAACAGACGGGGTTGCCCATTGGGGAGAGCAGTGTCTTGCTGTAGCTCAAGATCTGCACCCAGTCATTTCTGTTTGCTACTAGAGAAGGCAAGCAGGAAAGCTGCCAGGGGACTCCCTAATTGATCCTGAAAGTATTGCAATCCAGAGCTGCTACCCTCAGTATTGCCAGATGTTGTTGTTAACACTAGAAGCCCCAAAGTGCGTCAATTGACACAAATGCATTTTCGAAGTTGTATACCAGCGCTACTGCTAGAACCATGTCAGTCATGTTCCATGACTTTGTTAGCAAGGTCAAGATGTTCAAATATGTGCATCGAAAATTAATGACAGATGCACCACCTAGCGGGAAAATGAATTTATACCTAGAAGCCACAAAGTATGTCAATTGACACACTCAATTGTCTTGGATGCGTCAATTGACTACTTTGGGGCTTCTAGGTATAAATTCATGTTCCCACTAGGTGGCACATCTCAATCACTGTTTACAGTTTTACTCTGACATTACAAACAATAAACACATGATGATGTCATGTAATGACATCACATACTGCACGTATTTAACAAATAAGTAACTTCACATTAATTCACATCTGCATTTCATGCTAAACGCAGTCATCGTGATAATGCATCAATTGACACACTTTGGAGTTTCTAGGTAAAATTCCTTTTGGGGCTTCTAGTGTTAAGTAATGTTGTTAAGTACCCTCATGTTAAATGTAACCCTCCAATTGTGCTGCCTAAATGTTGTTAAGTACCCTCATGTTAATGTAACACTCCAATTGTAATGTGACCACTTTGATTGAAGGATAAGGTGGTATACAAATCTGTCTAAATAAATAAATAAAATGATCACAAACTATAGCCCGAGTGAGCTGGGCATTTTTCAACTCTATCTGATTAATATTTATGACACCTGGGTTACATTAATTTTTATTGGAATCTCTCTATTGGGATTCCCTAACTTCCCTGTTTTGCTAGTATACTTCAAGGATTCATCATTCCGAACCATGCATTCTTCAGCGACTGTCAGTTCCCCCATTATCTAGATTAAGAGCTGCTTTATCTCCTTTTTTTTTTTTTTTAATATCTTTATTTAGCTTTTAACCAATTACAACAATCACCATAATATGTGGTTACAAAAAGAAAAACCAAAAGAAAACAAGCACACAACAATCACCCGTAACCCCCAACCCCCTCTCCCCCCCTGCCCTCCCTGGTCCACCCGAATCCCTTCTAACACCACTCCATATCATTGAACTTACAGCACAGAGGCATGTGGTATAACGTAGACAGCTGGATGCATAGCGTATAATAGAATACAAAGGGCAAGTATAACAACCTTATATATGCCATTAAACATTATAGCAGCAAGCAGCAGCACCAAAATCTATTAAGGCCTTCCATTTGCGCGTAATAAGGGGATGTGGGCAATGCCTTTCCGGGGCATCTGCTCAAACTTACTATATGTACATACATTGTTCCACCAGGTTTGCCAATGGAGCACAGTAGTCCGCTTCCAATTACAGGCTATCATATATAAAGCCACACCCAACATAAAATCCCATAAGAAGTGCCCTCCTTTTCCAAGAGAAGGAATCTCTATACATGATCAAAAAATTATAGTCTCCCAGGTAAGGGGGGGGCCCTAAAGCCCAACACCTCGTGTATCCTTACTCAAACCTGCTGCCAGAAAGGCTGCACCTGGGGGCATTCATAGACCATATGGGACAAAGTCCCCATGCTACCTTGGCAAGCCCAGCATGCCCTACTCGAAGTCTTATCCCACTTGGCCACCCTCACAGGGGTATAGTACACTCTATGAGCAAAGAAAAATAGCGACTGGGTAATTGAGGCGGATTTGGTTATCCTAATCTGCTTGGACCAAAACTTATCCCACATAGGTTGAGAAATCGAGCACCCTAAGTCGTGCTCCCAAACCCGCTGGAGGCCAATTACCTGCTCTTGGGAGGCTATATTCATTAATTTGTAAAAAAAGGAGGCCCCCCCTTTAACCATCTGGGCTTCCTGAATTTTTGTGTATACCCCCCACTCTTCATCAAGGGAATTAATACTTAATCCAGATTTCCCCACACACTCCCGCAGCTGGAGCCACTGGAAATATAGTGAGACCGGGAGATCGAACTCCTGCTGCAACCTGTCAAAGTTCTTCCATCTGCCATCATTGAGCAATTGGCCAATGGTCCATATGCCTCTTGTATACCACTGCGGCCAAGCAAAGTACTTCTGTTGTATTTTAAAGGGGGTGTTATGCCATAGGAGGAGAAGGGTGGACGCCCTCTGCTGCAGATCAAGTAGTTGTAATAGCTATTGGAAGGCCTTTTGCGTATCTCTTACAATTTGCCTCTGTCCGAGCTTATCCCTCATGAGCATCCCGGGGAGAAGATTCAGCGGAAAAGGAGCCACTAGCTTCTCCTCCAGCACCAGCCACACCGGACTTTGCGCAGTCAGTTGCTCTCTCCATCTGGAGCCCTGCCGCAACAAAAAAGCACTATGGTATCTCCAAAAGTTGGGGAAGCGAACTCCCCCTTTCTCCTTGTTAGCCTTGAGTTTTTTGAGGGCAATTCTTGCCGGCTTATTGTTCCACAAGAATTGTGTCAACAACCTCTCCACCTGTTGGTAAAATTTCAGGGGCTGATAAAATGGCAACATTTCAAAGGACATAATTGATTCTAGGAACAATGGTCATTTTAATTGTTTCCAAGCGACCCCATCAAGATAGAAACAGCGGGGACCACTTGTTAATCATGCTCCGAATATTAGCCATTACGCCCTCTGTATTGAAACTGATCGCCTCCTCCAATGGGTAACCGTAGTACACCCCCAGGTATTTAACCCTTATGGGTTCCCATATGAATGGGAAATCTTGCACATCCGCTCTAGATACGTGTGGATTGAGAGGAAAAACAACAGATTTGGACCAATTGATCTTGTACCCCGACAACAGCGAATATTGGTTCATCTGGTCTAAGATGTGCGGCACAGATACAGGGTTACAGAACAACAGCAGATCATCTGTGTAAGCCGAAAGCTGTCTCCACCTCTGCAATATTTATACCCTGAATCTTGGGGTTTTGTCACAGCAAAAGAGTCAAAGGCTCCAGTGCGAGATTAAAAAGCATTGGCGAGAGAGGGCAACCCTGCCGGGTACCCCGACCCAAAAGTAGATCCCGGGACTGAGTAGAATTAACACAAATACTGGCCAGAGGTCTGACGTACATTACTCTCACAAGGCTGAGAAAACCTTCCTCGAAGCCAAACTACTTGAGCACGGCGAACAGGAAATCCCATTCTAGTCGGTCGAACGCTTTTTCAGCGTCAAGGGATAAGCCCACGAGAGTGAAAGCGCTTCTCTCTGCCTCTACCAGCACATGGCACAGAAGTCTGGCATTGTCCGCTGTCGACCTCCCTTCCACAAAACCACACTGGTCCGGGTGGATCAGCCAGAGAGTTACCCCCGCCACCCGGCGCGCTAGAACAGTAGCATAAATTTTATAATCAGCATTTAACAGGGATATTGGGCGGTAGTTGCCCACCACCTGGGGGTCTCTCCCAGCCTTCTCCAGAACAATGACCTTTGCTGCAGCAAAAGCGCCTACTTGCGGGCTCTCCTCCAGTAATGACTGAAAGTATTGCTGAAGATGCAGGCCAAGTTCCTTGTCAAAGATCTTAAAAAATTCCTTTGGGAGTCCATCTGGTCCCGCCGCCTTCCCCCCTGCCAGGGTCCTAATCGCTTGATTAATCTCCTCTAGAGAAATTGGTTTGTTTAGCTCTTCTGCTGACTCTTTGCTCAGAGTGGGCCTATTGACTTTATCCAACAAAGCGTCAAATAATTCCTGAGAGAATTCAGCTTCACCTGAATAGAGCTGCTCAAAAAAACTCTGAAGGCTTCTGCAATGTCGGTCTCTTTAGCTAGCAGCGCGTGAGTGAGGGGATCTCGCACAGCCGAGATTCAGCCAGCCTCCCTACGGGCCCACAGAGAGTTGGCCAGTAAGCGACCAGCTTTATTACTTTCCATATAATATAAGCTTTTCTGAGCCTTGATATTTTGCGAGGCTTCAGAAGACAGCATCAAATTGTATTTAAGCCTTAGCCTCTGCAAGCGTATCAGAATATTGGGATCTGAGCGCTTCCCCAGGATCCTCTCCCCAGCCTTTATCTGCGTTTCTAGCTCCCGTATTTGTTCTTTCCGCAGCCTAGCCAGCCTAATCCCAAAGCTAGTAATGGAGGCTCTAATTGAAGATTTGAAGCCCTCCCATCTAGCCCATCCAGCAGTAGCATGAGGGGAATTAAACTGAAAGTACTCCGCAATGGCAGCTTGAATACTGAGACGAAACTCTGTGTTATCTAGAAGTGATCTATCAAAAAAACACCCAGTGGGCTTGGAGATCTGAGAATCTTCCTGCACTAACATCGAGATGGCCGCGTGATCTGAAATGTTAGCTGTATGTATGCTAGCAGATGTAACCATGGGAACCAGGGCTTTGGAAACCAGTAGTAAATCAATACGCGATAAGGACTGATGCGGGGCAGAGAAGAAAGTAAACTCTTGATCTCCTGGGTGCAGCAGCCTCCATATGTCCACCAGACCAGCCTGCTGCATCAATGAAGCAAGAACTGAGTGAGATTTAAAAGGTCTGGTTACCCTAGGAGGCTTCCTGTCCACCAGGGAGTCCAAAGTGAGGTTAAAATCCCCTCCAAAAATTAACACTGGGGAGGGATCAGCATGTAGTTCTTCAGCAATGCTTTTAAAGAAATCTGGGTTATCGTTATTGGGGGCATATATATTCATGATAACCAGGTCTAACTCTCCAATCGCAAGCCTTGCTTTAGCCCATCTCCTCTCCTGATCTGATCGTGTTTGAAGCACTTTGGAAACCAGTGATGACCTAATCAATATGGCTACTCCATTATGTTTATGTAGGGCAGCCGAAAATGCCACCAACTTAAAGGGTTTTAAACTTAACTTCAGAGACTCCCACAAGTTTAAATGAGTCTCTTGCAGAAGAAAAATATCAACTTTCTCTTGCTTCCCATCTAAGATTATTTTCTTCCGTTTTATTGGGTTTTTTAATCCCTTTGACATTCAGGGACATAATTTTAAGGGTTAGCATTGGAGTGACCACTTAACATCTCTCACACAGATTCTTTTAGGGCACATCCTACACATCTTAGATCTAGCAAGCCCTTTGTATAAAACCACAATCCACCTTTCCGCACCCAAATCAGCAGTGTTACCCCATAAGGTAGCGAGAGGAACACACCTGTTACCGTATCTTCCCATAATTACATATGCTACCAACTTTAAGAAGGATACAGCATCTATAACATGGATGGACCCAGAGGGAGAGCACCTTAACCAGAAAACCATGGGTGAGCCCTGAGGTTGCAGAATGGGCACAGAGGGGGAAAAAAAAGAAACAAAAACACATTATTTAGTCTACACATACAAATAAAACATCGTTCATATAATGCACTAATTCAACCTTTCTCACTCTTAACAGTACCATCCAGGATAAGGCCCCTCTGTCTAGGCCGACTGTCTCGGGCCTGGCGAAAAGCAGTTAACTTCACTGCTACTCTCCTGCGTAAGTAGCTCACTTGAGGCAAACCCAGTACAAAAAGGGCCTCAGCACATTTGCAATTGTTCCTTTTCCTCCAAGAAAGCTTGCAAAGCCTCCGGGTATTCAAAGGAGCACGTCTGATTATGTAGTGTGACCCTCATCCGTGCCGGATAGAAAAGCCCATAGCGCGCCTGAAGCTGTTGCAGTCAGGGTCTCAGAGCCAGAAGACTTCTTCTCCGGTCAACGGTACTTTTCGCAAAATCAGGGAACAGCATTAACTTATGCCCTTCAAAGTCCACCGGCGCACGGGACCGGGCCGCAGCCAGGATCTGAACAACCTATTGATATCGGAGGATCTTCATAATGATAGGATGCGGGCGTCTATTACCAGGGGAGATCTGAGAGGGAACCCGGTGAGCACGCTCTATTTCAAACGGCATTTCAAAGTTGATTTTTTAAAGCCGAGGGAATCACTTTCAGTAGGAATGCAAACAGATCTTTCCCCTCAGCACCTTCCGGGACCCCCACAAGTCTAATATTGTTCCTGCGCGCCCTGTTATTTCCATCCTCGATATCCCTCTGCATGATTTTGACTTGTTTAGTCAGTTTATCCAAGTCCCTTAACCTCTCCTCGTGCGCATTAACTCTCAACTCGATCTTTTCATAGCTGACAGAGAGCGCCTCCATTCTACCTTTAAGTAGACCGATGTCCTCTTGCATACAAGCAAGTGACTCTCCGTTAGCTTTCACCATTTCTTTCACTGCACGCACTTCTTTCAACAGTTCTTGCAAGGCCATTTTTTGCAGCGATAGGGGGTCGGTTTTGGAGTGTTTCGCACTGGTATTTTGCATCGCCGCAAACTCTAACCGGGTCTGTTTTGACCCGACCAGTTTCCCCGACTTGATATTACCACCGTCCGACTCTTCTGAATGCATTTCAGTAGTGTAGATACAGCAGGAATCCCTCCGGAGCTAGGCTCTATGCGACCATTCCGCCCTGTCCCAGGCTCCGCCTCCCCTGCTTTATCTCCAGCAGCCTTGTTCCACCCTGATTAAGGCGGAGCCCATCATTTTGGAACCCCCCCCCCCTTCCCCAGAATGTTGCCCAATTCCTAACATACGCAAACCCCTCTTCATTGTACCATCGTCTCATCCACATATTGAGACTCCGGAGCTGTACCTGACTCTTGGGTACTGTATGTGGAATCGGAGCATTTCTGAGAATATTACTCTGGAAATTCTGAATTTCAACTTTCTACCTAAAAGCCTAAATTTGGCTTCCAGAGCCTCCCTCCCACACTTTTCTATGTCGGTACCAACAAGTAACAAGTTTACAGACTCCTCCCCAGCACTATTTATAATCTTACCTAGGTAGCATGCAAGCAGGTAACCAGGCAATCCTCACACCCA
Source organism: Ichthyophis bannanicus (assembly GCA_033557465.1). Classification (NCBI taxonomy): domain Eukaryota; kingdom Metazoa; phylum Chordata; class Amphibia; order Gymnophiona; family Ichthyophiidae; genus Ichthyophis; species Ichthyophis bannanicus. Next base: position 400,228,187 of record CM066036.1, read on the forward strand.
CCAGCTACCCATCTATCTACAAGCATAATGATCAATTTGCCAACTATAACAGCCTTACTAACTCTTCCCTCGTGGGCACATGGCCCTAGAGACACATCCTTGGTGCAAGAGGGTATTGTATCACATGGAGCTCAATGGACCTTGGTCTGATTCAGTATTGCATTTTCTTAATGTTTTCATTTGGCTATGCTGCTCTCAAACTGTGATCATAGTTGTTAGAAATTGCAATTTGCACAGTGTGCACTGCTGTACTAAGTCATAGCCTAAAAATCCCATGTGGTGGAGATACTCATACACTAAGGGTTTGAAATGGTTAGTTGTATTTTAGCATTTGCTCATTTGTTTTTTTTTCTGTGTAAGAACAATGTATGAATGAATGCTAAGACCAAAACCTTTTTGCAGCCCATAACTCATTTATATGCGTTTTGCTACCTATGAAAAGGGACAGTTAAAGAAAAGATTTTAGTGTGAGGCAGGACATGACGTGTTCATGTTTGTCTCTTCATTCGGTACATTTATTGTCCTGTTACTGACAGTTGGTCCTGCAGATCTGAATGATTTAAAGGAAGGTCATTGTTCAATTACTGTGGTGTGGGTATTCAGAATGCTGCTTATCAGCAAGCCAGTTGGCTGAATTTAAGCTCCTTTTCTGCTACAGTCTAGTTGGCTACATTACGACTCATATTTGTCTAAATCTAGCTGGCTAATTCTGGTGTTTTGTGCACAGGATTAAAGAAGAACTTAATTGACTAATACTGAAAATGAAAACTAAGTTTCACAATTCTAATACTGTCTACTTTTTGAGCAACTTGATATTAGGGATGTGCAAAGGCAAGAATTTCATTTTTTCACAGATTTTCCTAATTTTCAGATGTTTTCAGTTAGGTTCAAATGTTTCGTTCAATAGGGAATTTTGAGTGCAAACTAATCAAATTTAAGGCACACAAGTCAGTTTAGTGTGCATTAAATACAATTTTATGGGCACTAACAAACCAAATGCAAAGCCCTCCTATAGATAAGCACCAGCTTTCATTAGATTGGTAAATGTGATCCCTCTGTGGCAGTTTATTTTCAAGATCTTGTATCTAGCCTTTCAACTCCAGTTAGGTGACTAGAAATGGTAAAGGGGATGGAAGAATACCCCTATGAAGAAAGCTTAAAAGTTAGGGCTCCAACTTGGAAAAGAGACAGCTGAGGGGAGATATGATAGAGGTCTATAAATTAATGAATGGAGTGGAACAGTTAAACGTAGATCAGTTGTTTACGCCATCAAAAAGTAGAAAGCCTAGAAGACACACAATGAAGCTACAATGTAACCCATTTAAGACTAATAAGAGACAATATTCTTTTACTCAACACGCAATCAAACTCTGGAATTCGTCACCAGAGGATGTAGTAAAAGCTCTTAGTGTATCTGGGTTTAAAAAAGGTTTGGACAAGTTCCTGGAGGAAAGGTCCATATACCATTACTAAAGAGGACCCGGGAAATCCACTGCTTACCCCGGAATGAGCATTGTGGAAGCTGTGTGCCTTTTTGGGAACCTGCCAGGTACTTGTGACCTCGATGGGCCATTGTTGGAAATAGGATACTGGGGTTAATGGACCTTGGTCTGACCCAGTAAGGCTTTTCTTATGTTTAACGGACGCTTGGGTGTTACATTTAATACACCAAAAGGGCCGAAATTATGGTGCATTAGGTGCAGCATTGCTGCATTAACTGTCAGTAGTATGGAAAGCATTTCCCTGGAAGTTAATGCAGAACCCTGTCTCTTAGTGCATGGCAAATTAGTGCGGGTGCTCTTTCCAATTATTGAGGTGGTGTTATGTGAACCCGCACTAATGCAGTTAGCGCGGGGTCTGAACCAAGTGTTAACTGCACAGAGGACACGACATCCACTCATTGCCTTCATCCTACCAACACAGGACCCTAATATGGGTTACATAGTTAGTGCGAGAATCATCCTGTGCTGTCATGACCCTGCATCAGCTGGCAATTCGTGCCCAAAAGCACATTCAACTCATGCTAGAACATGCATTGTTAGCTAACACCCTTTCGTAAAAGATCACCTTAGTAGATGGTATGGAAGGGAAGACTGGATAGTCATATAGATCCCAATATTCAGTAAGGCAGTGAAGGTGTCAAAATGCACAGGAAAACACATGCTCAAAGAAAGGCACAATTATGAGTAAGGCGGATTAAACGCTGGTAAACCATGAATATGAAGGTTAGCAAATGTGCAGCAGGTGCAGAAGCCCTTGTATGCGGCTTGAAGATGGGCGCCATATTGGAGGAATGTGGGCAATGTGTTAATATATGGGACCTAGCGGACTAACCGCATAACGTGGATGTACACGGTTGGGGGAGAAGCCCACGCATCGCTCAATATATCTTCCAATATACCTATGTGATATGGTGCTGACACGCCACAGACACAGGTAACTAAAGCCCAGCATTGCAATGCCTGGGTGTCCACTGCAGGGCTCCCCATTGCCACACTCCCTGAGTAGGCTCCCCCCTGCAGGAAAATTTCAGCAGGGAGGAGGCAGAGACCCTAGCACACATGGTGCTGAGGTGGGAGCATATGCTGTACGCCAGGGGCCACCACAGGGCCAATCTACTGCTGGCCACATGCATTTAGGGCCATCCAGTTGTACTGCATGGGTGAATAAGCCATTGGTGTCAGGTGGTGGGTGGATGAGGGGCATGATAGTAGGTAGGCCAAAATGGGATGGCCCTCAAACCCACAACTTCAGCCTGCCTCCCAAAAGCTATCCATCACGCATGGGAGAACAGTCTCTGGGGGGAGACAGCAGCCAACCCGGCAATGTCACACAACCCAGGGCTGCCGCTATAGCAAATAGCCAGCCTCCTACAAAGTAGACATAATAGCTCAGCCTGGAGCAGTACTGCAGCCAAATCAAGAAGACACAAGTTCAACATCTGGCAATATGTCACAGAACCAATACACTGTGCAGATGTCCACACTATCAGTCATTATTTTTAGCAATGCTAATCTCTGCTATGTGGTAGCCCAAAGATAAATATGTTGGCTGGGATAGTGTGTGTTTCTGGCCCCCTGTAAGGATAATGATGTGGGAAGCATAGTGGTGTGTGTGTGTGTGTGTGTGTGTGTGTGTATGTGTGTGGCTAAGGCAGCTCCACTGCGAGATCAAGAGGGGAATGGTGAACAGGGTGGCAGGAGGAGGTCAAGAATGGTGTGAGGGCAAGTGGAGTTCAGTAACAGTGCACAGGCAGAGGAGTGATATGTGTGTTAAGAGAGGAGAAAGGGGCACATAGAAGCTGGGGGGCAATTGTCCTACCAGCTCTGTATACATGTTACAACATGAAAGCATGATGTAAATACCCAGAAAGGGTGCTGCAGGCTCTGTAGTGAAGGGATGGGAAATGACAGTGCAGAAGGTACAGAGGGGGGCGATGAGGTGGTAGCTGTTTCGTATATCGTGCATGTGTATGGGGGGACAGGACTGAGGTGCTGTGTTAAGTCTAAAGGACACTTTGAAGGACTTCCAAAAGGGACTGCTACTTCGGAAGAGAGATCTGCACTTGTAAGTATTTACTTCTGGGAAATTTTCTAAATCTTGGGGAAAAAGGAATTCTTTAGATTAAAACCTGATTAATCTGTGTAAATTAAAATCCATCATATTTGTTAACTCAGTCAGGGACTAGTATCAGCAAAGAGCTTTTAGTTGAAATTTAAAACTCAACAGATAGCTTTCAGTTTAAATCAAAACCCAGCAGAGGGCTTTCAGTTTCAATTCAGAACCCAGCAGAGAGCTTTCAGTTTAATTTTAATTTAAAACCCAGCAGAGGTCTGTCAGTTTAAATTCAGACCTAGAAGAAAGCTTTCAGTTTAAGTTTAAAAGCCAGCAGAGTTTTTAGTTTTAAATTTAATACTCAGTGCGTAGTATCAGCAAAGAGCTTTTAGTTTAAATTTAAAACTCAGCAGAGAGCCTCTAGTTTTTTTTAAACTCAGTTAGGGCCTAGTATTAGCAGATAGCTTTTATTTAAATCAAATCAGAGTATAGCCTAGCTTAAAGGAAAAATAGGGTCGATATTCTTTGAACAGAACAAATTGTTTCTAGAGACATTTACAAAGAGGCCTTCTAGATAGGGGCAAGAGACCTATGAAATGGTTTTAAAAAGGGGTTAAAGCCAAGTGACATATCAAAGGGGCAATTTGAAAGGCTCCCTCTATCAAAGCAAGGGCTGTGTGAATCACTCAGGAAATTGGTCACAAATTACCTTAGAAGCACAGGTCTGGAACCTGTGTAGCAAGCCAGCCTTTACTAAGCATTACTTCCCTCCCACCCCAACTTTCACCTCAGGCATAATCTTAACTTTATAGAGTCTTAGACCTATTAAAGGGGGAGGGGTATTCATATTCACTTTCAGGTTCAGCTGATTATCCACACCAGGAATAGATGACTTAAGGCCCTGAAAGTAATTAATCTTGAGGTGAACAAAGTCCTTTAAACTTATTTAGTATAGTTGTATTAGTACAAGTATCCCTAGCAAATTCAAACAACTTAAATAACTAAACAAAACTTTAAAACTAAGATACAGATAACAGTCCAGCAGTGAGATGGAGGTATCCAGTCTTTTGCAATTAGTGTCACATGTACGATTTTCTCCCAGTTGGTCTTAAATGTGCACTAGGTGAAAGGAGATCTTTGCCCTCAGGGAACAAGTGTGATCTCTGGAAGCTAGAGTAGCAGACTTGGAGGACATAAGGAAATCAGAGAGCTACATAGATGAGAACTACAGTTGCCATGGAGGAGAAAGGTCTCATGAAAGGAGAGAATCACCTTGGTAAGGCAGGAAGTGATCCTGTAGCTAGGACCTCACCACCAGGAGATGTAATACCCTTTTGCACCAAGGAGGTTTCTCCAGAACCATGTGCCCATGAAGGAAGGGTTAGGAGGGCCATTATAGTGGGTGATTCAATCATTAGGCAAGTAGATAGCTGGGTGGCTGGTGGACATGAGGATCGCCTGGCAATATGCCTGCCTGGTGTGAAGGTAGCAGACCTTATACGCCACCTAGACAAGGTTTTAGATAGTGCTGGGGAGGAATCTGCTGTCTTGGTACATGTTGGTACCAATGACATAGGAAAACATGGGAGGGAAGATGTGGAGGTCAAATTTAGGCTTTTTAGGTAGGAAGTTGAAATCCAGAACTTTCAGGGTAGGATTCTCTGAAATGCTTCTCGTGCCACATGCAGGACCCAAAAGGCAGGCAGAGCTGTGGAATCTCAATGAGTGGATGAGATGATTGTGCAAATAAGAAGGTTTTGGATTTGTTTGGAACTGGGCAACATTCTGGGGAAAGGAGGGTCTCTTCTGAAGGGATAGGCTCCACATTAACCAGGATGGAGCCAGGCTGTTGGCATTAACATTTAAAAAGGAGATAGAGCAGCTTTTAATCTAGATAACAAGGTAAAGACGACAGTCGCCCAAGAGTGCATGTTTCGGAAGAATGCATCCTTCAAGGATACTGGCAAAAGAAAGAAGTTAGGACATCCTAACAGAGAGGTTCCAATATAGATAAAAGTTACCTAGATGCCCTTAAGTACAGTGCTGAAAGATTCCAAATTACCCCTATCAACTGATAACACAGGTACACTAAAAAAATTTTTTTTTAAACTACCTCTAATGTTTCGATTGATTTTTACGTTTTTTGGTGCGCTGAATCCAAATCTGGTAACCAATTTGTTCCATCACGTACAGATTTTTTGCTACATTGGGTTAGCAGTTTGAGGTGAACGTTTCAGATTGAGTGCGATCAAGATAAAAGTTTCTTGGATGAATTCTTTATACTAATTGTTTAGTAGTTATTCAAATAAGAATAAAGAACATTGTAACAAGGCAGCACATAAGAATAGAGTAATGTCAACAAAACACACTGTGATGGTAGCAAAATTGTCTGCACTTAAAACAGCCACATACATGTGCACAAACATTGAGCATATAAGAGCGAGGTTAGACACAAAGCAAAGCAAAGAAATGTGCAAAAAATGTTGTACAGGTATGTATGTAAGAATAGAAAACGCAAACCGCACCATTGCAATACATGAAGACAAACACCCGATGGTGTGAAAATAAAATTCTAATAAATGAGATCCGACACTGTGGTAATAACTAGCAAATTTTTATTTCAAAGTTTAGTAAAAACACGATATTTGTCAACACAGTTTAGATTTTAAAGTCATTCTTGGGTCAATCAATCTCCTGGTGGGCCCGTTTCTTCTTCCCCCGAATGCTTCTCTTGGTGCGCTGCTTGGCGTATTTTTCATCTGGGGTTTCCCGCAGCAGCAACCAGCAGAAATCAGCCATCATAGTGGTGTTCCATCTTCCTTGGTACCTTCTCTCTGCGTCCTTGATGTCCTGGTGAAACCTTTCACCTTGTTCTTCACTGTACGCCCCCAGGTTTTCGGGAAAGTAGTTCACATGGGAGTGCAAGAAATGGACTTTCAGGCTCATGTTACAGCCTTGTTCTTTGAAGGCATTGAGCATCCTGGCAACAATATCCTTATAGTTCTCATCCCGCCTGTTCCCCAAGAATTTGAGAACAACATCCTTGAAGGAATCCCAGGCTTCTTTTTCCTTCTCAGACATCGTTTCAGCGAATGCTCCATCTGAAATGAGTTTCCTTATATCAGGGCCAACAAACACTCCTTCCTTTAGCTTTGCTTCAGAAAGTCGGGGGAACTTTGAGCAAAGGTACCGAAAGCACTCACCATCTTTTGGAAGGGACTTGATGAATTGCTTAATGAGACCCAACTTAATGTGGAGAGGTGGTAATAGAATTTTATCACGAGGTACCAAGCTCTCATGAAGAACATTTTTCTCACCGGGTCTCAAATACTCCCGAATTGGCCAGTCTTTTTTCCCCCAGTGTAGGTCGCGGGCCCGGCTATCCCACAAGCAAAGGAAGCAGGGATATTTTGTGAAACTGGATTGCTGCCCTAATAGCATGGATAGAATTTTAAAGTCTCCACAAATCATCCACTTATGCTCATCATAACGAATCTTCTGAAGAATCAGGACCAAATTCTCATATTTTTCTTGGAGAATAACAGAGTGAGCAATAGGAACTGAAGCGAATGTGTTGCCATTATGAAGAAGAACACCTTTTATGCTGTCTTTTGACGAATCAATGAACAGCCGCCATTCAGCAGGATCATACTGGAGTTTAAACTTTTCCATCACTCCGTATATATCGTTGCAAAATACCAAATCTTCCTCTTTGCTGAAATACTTCAAAAATTGTGTCTCGCGGTTGCGGTACCAATAAAAAGTTGTTCCTGGTGACAATAGATTTTTCTGTTTAAGCCGAGAACCTAGCAGTTGGGCAGCATCTTTTGGGAGTCCTAAATCCCGGACTAAATCATTCAATTCAGCCTGAGAGAAAAGTTCAGGTTTCGGATCTGGTTCAGTTTCAAACTCGGAAGTACTGGTCTCATCGGGAAAAGCCATCTAATGAGTCTCATCATGATCAGAACCGTCCACACAAATATGATCCAAAGATTTTGGTGGTTCAGGCACAGGTACTTCGTTGCTATGAGGCATAGGCCTAATTGCTGAGGGAAGGTTGGGGTAACTTATTACATTCTTATTTTTTAAGTTGTATCCCTTCACAATGCAAGAGCAAAAATAGAAGTCACTGCTGTGGTCTCTTTGTTCACGCCACATCATAGGTATTCCAAAACGAAATGCTTGTTTTTTACCTTTCATCCATAAGCGTAGATCTTCCTCACATGTCTTGCACACTTTGTGAGGAGCCCACGGTTTGTCTTGATCGCCTAACTTCAAACCGAAATAGGCGAAATATACTTTTTTAATAAATGCAGAAATGTTCCTCTGCCGCTTTTTCACGGTATATTCCCCACAAATAAAACAAAAACTGTCCGGAGAGTTGACGCAACCTCTGGCTCTGTGAGCCATCACAAATACACAGCACTGCAAACTACAACTGTAGTGAACCACTTCGGAATAAAGCTGGATTACGACTGAGCAAACAAAAGGTAATAATGAACTTGCAAGAAACTGAAATTTGACAGGAACGTTCATGTCGCAACCACCGTGTTTGAGCGAGCGAACGAGGCGAGGCGAACAGGAAAGAACATGCGCCAGCGCGAGTACTGGATTTAGCCCCCCGCCTCCCAATTGTCCTGTTAATTTATTTATTTATTTATTTATTTATTTAACATTTTTTATATACCGCACTATTCATCATCAGTGCGGTTTACATTGAACATCAACATACCTGTCAATCCATGACTGATCTAGGTTTACAGATAACAGGGAAGATAAACTGGGAGTTAACTGGGGAATAACTATCTACATAATTATACATAATTATATATACATTGAATAGGTTACATCAAGTTTTGATATTTGATAAGAATATAGTGTATTCACATTTTGATCCTTTGTTCTGGATTGTTTCTATGTGTAGTAGTTATCTGAGTGATGCGGGAGACGGATTCTATTGTGTGTATGGTAGCTTGAAGTGTAAAGTGAATAGATAGTGCTTGATGGACTTTCTAAATTGGGTGATATCCCTGATTGATCTGATGTTTGGAGGTAGTTTGTTCCAGCACTTGGGGGCATAGGACACAAAAGCTCTGTTAATAGTTTGTTGTGTCCATTTTGTGGAGATACTGGGAGTAACTAGTGTGTTTTCTGCTACTAGTCTCCTGGGTCTGTTGTTTGGTGTGTGGGTGATGAGATTTGAGATCGATGCAGGAGATAATTTATTAATAGCCTTGAATGTGATGAGGAGGGTTTTGTATGTTATTCTGCAGTTTATCGGAAGCCAGTGCAGATCGATCAGTATTGGTGTTATATGATCTCTTATAGAAGCTCCAGATAGGATGCGGGCTGCCGCGTTCATCGCCAGTTGAAGTGGATTTAGTGTATTCTTGGGGAGACCATGAAGGATGATATTCGCATAGTCGAAATGCGGTGTGACTATTGCTTGGAAAACTGTGCGGAAGTCCTTGGTCTCCATCATTGGTTTCAGGTGGCGCAGTGTTTTTAGTTTGTAGTAAATTGACCTTACTGTGTTCTTTATGTGCTCTTTAAGATTGAGTTGTTGATCGAGTATCACACCGAGGTACTTTATGGAGGCTTTGATGGGGAGTTCTGCATCTCTTACTGTGAGGGTGGTCGGCGGAGCAAATTGCTTGTTTCTTGTTGCTATGAGTACTTCGGTTTTCTTGAAGTTTATTCTCATGTTTTGATTGAGGAGCCAGTCGGTTATTGCATTGAAACAATTGATTAGTGGAGAGTAGTCAGGATTTGATATATTGATTGGTGTGAATATTAGCACGTCATCTGCGTATAATAAGCAAGATATATCGAAATCTCTGGTGATTTGGCAGATTGGCTGCATGTATATATTAAAAAGCAATGCAGATAGAGATGAGCCTTGAGGTACTCCCTGTTTCTGTTTGAAGGGTTCAGATGTAATGTTGCCTGTACGGACCTGTTGCCAGCGCTCATCTAAGTAAGATTTGCACCAGTTCCAGGCTTGGTTGTGGATGCCTTTTTCGTGGAGTCTAGCTAGCATGATCTTATGGTCGACTGAGTCGAATGCCGCTGATATGTCCAGAAAAATCATTGCAATGGCCATGTGAATGTTGTCAATCCCACAGATGAGTTTGTTAAGTAGTGAAGTCATGAGTGTTTCTGTTCCGTGAGCTTCTCGGAATCCGTGTTGGCATGGGTCCAACGGGGCTGCTGTGTCAATGTGGTGTTGGATCTGCCTCTGAGTTTCCTTTTCAAGTATCTTGGCTAGGTAGGGAATGCTGGAGATTGGGCGGTAGGATTCTTCCTTCGTTGGGTCCATCTGGTTGTTTTTTAGCAGAGGGCGAATTGATGTTTGTTTAAGGGCGGTAGGGAAGATGCCAGTTAGATAGGAGATATTTGCAATCTTAGCTATGTAAGGGCTAAGCTCGGTACGTAAGGTTTTGATCCAGTGTGCTGGACATGGGTCATTTGGTGCTGTGGTGGTATTTATAGTAGCGATAATTTCTTCGATGGTTTTTCTTGATGGTGGTGAGAATTTATCGAGTGATGCTTGGGCCTGTGGGAGTTGGATTAGTATTTGTGATGACGTTGTGTTCGCCTTGACCATTTTGGCTTGGATGAAATTAGCATATAGTTGTGGTTGTATGGATTCTTGATGTGTTGGCGATGGATCTTTGGTTAACGTTTTTACTATATTGAAGAGATCGCGTGGTCTGTTTAGTGTTTTGCTGAGAATATTGGAGTGGAATTCTTTCCTTGTAGACCAAGTTAGTTCGCGATGCTTTTTGAGTTGGGTGAGATACTCTTCCTGAATCTGGTTGTTGTGGGTGTGTCTCCATTTTCTTTCTAACTTCCTCAGTTGGAGTAGAGATGTACGTAGATCTGAAGAGAACCAAGGGGCATCCTGCTTTTTGTTGGAGCGATTCATGGGTGGGAGCTTCTTGTACATGCTTGGTTGATGTGCATATTGATAGAGAGTGTCATTCCAGTTAGAGATCAGCTCATTTAGATTGTCTGTTGGCTTGGATAGTTTTGGCAACGCTTGTTTAGTGAGGGTCTCTACGTCTAATGGCTTAAATCGCCCTGCGTTTGTTGTTGAGGTGACTGGCTGGGTGAGCGTGTTTGAATTTGTTGGAATCAGGAATAAGATCAAGCTATGGTCTGACCAAGGGACTGGGATAATAGATGGTTTGGTGCAATTTTTTAAGCTTGAGAATGCTGATGGAACGAATATCAAATCGAGGATGTTCCCTTGTTTGTGTGTGGGGTTGTGCACGATTTGTTTGTATCCAAGGTCTGTCATGGCATCGAGGAATGTACTGGATAAGTCGTGATGTAGAGAAGCGAGGTTAAAATCACCTAACAGCCAGTTTGGTTTGTTGGGGTTGTCAGGATTGCAGGCTAAGTTTATTATATTTGAAAGATCTTCTGATACTGCAGTTGGTGCTGAGTAGATGAGATTTATAGAGTTGCTTCTATTCGCGATAGTTAAGGTGTCTAGATGTTGGGAGCTCCTGGTTATGGACACTCGGTATTGCAACTCTGACTTTGCTATTATGAGGACCCCTCCACCTCTTCTATTATCTCTGTTACAAGCGAAGAGTGAGAAATTGGGGGGTGTGATTTGGTTAATTAGGACGGTGTCTGAGTCAGAGAGCCATGACTCAGTGATCATTAGGAGGTCTAAATTGTAGTTGGATATCAGGTCTGTGATGGCAGGCCATTTGTTGCGCACAGACCGTGCGTTGATGAGTGCACATCTCAGCTCGTGTTGCAGGTCGTCTTTGTTGGTCTTTTTGTTAGTAGTGGTTTCCAGTGTTATGTAGAGCAGGCGTGATTGCCTCTTGTGTTGAAGGTTTGGGTAAGGTTGATAATAGCTGTAGTGATGTTTTCTATTTGATCCTAGGAGTGCTGGAATGGGGTTATGATCATGGATGTATGAAACAGAGTCATGTATGGTCATGGCAATAGTGTATAGAAAAATAAACGTTAGGGTTGAGGTAGTCATGATTATCTTTTGGTGTAATAATGGAATGTCATGACAACAGTAATAATGGAATGCTACTGGCAACAGTAGTAATGGAATGCTATGATAGCAGTAATACTTAGATGCTTAGATACTGGCAACAATAATATTTAGATACTGGCATAATACTTAGATACTGGCAACAGTAGTAATGGAATGCTACTACAACAGTAGTAAAGGGATGCTATGATAACAGTAATACTTAGATACTGGCAACAATAATAATTGAGTGCCACAGGGAAGATGAGAGTAGTTATGAGATATGGTGCAATCACATGGTTAGTCTGTATACTTGCTGTGGTTGTGAGTTGCTTAGAGAGGCCTGAGTTCACGTCTGGGTTCAGTTGTAGGCAGAATGTTGGTTTCTTGGTGAGGCGGCAGAGGGTTGAGTGAGGCAGGCGTCGGGTCACCGGTGTGTTGCTGTGGAATCTGCCGTGTCGCCTATCGTGCCTCGCCTAAGGGCCACGCCAAAGGGCCCTCTGGCGAGGCCCTCAGGCGCGGGCCCGCCAGTCGCGGGCGCGCCTGCTGGCGCGAACTTTAAAAAGTTCCTGCTGTGCCCCGATTGGGCCTTGGAGGACGGCAGGCCCCTTCTGCTGCCGGTGGCTCGATCCCCGGGAAGGGGAGAGCTGCTGGTGGTGGTGGGGGCTGCGGATGGTCGGCGCCTGCTGGCGCGAACTTTAATGTATAAAATGAATACAAAACACTCTAAAATATCATGAGGGAGTGTTTCTAGTTAGTTAACCATTACAACCTCTATTTTGGGCCAAGAAAATAAACTGCAGTCGGCTAAAAAGAAATTATGTGAACATTCCTTATATGGGTAAGAAATCTAATTTTGCAAGAAAACGTGACGTGATGGAACATTTTGGCTATTTTTCCTGGATTCAGCACCCCAAAATCTATAGGAATCAGTTGCAAAACTGGTGGCAGTTTTTTGGTAGTGTACCTGTGTAATTAGATTAATATGAATGAAATACAACCTCTAAAATGCCTGTATGCAAATACTAGAAGTCCAAAAAATAAGATGGGAGAGTTATAATATATATCACTAAATGAGAGGTTAGATATGATTGAAATTTCAGAAACCTGGTGGAAGGAAGACAACTAATGGGACACTGTGATACCTGGGTACAAACTATATTGCAATGATAGAGTAGATCAAATTGGTGGAGGGGTTGCACTGTATGTTAGAGAGGACATTGAGTCACATAGCATTAAAATTTTGCAGGAAACAAAATACCTTATGGAATCTCTATGGATAGAAATTCCACGTAAAAAGGGGAAGGCAATGGCAGTGGGGGTGTACTACTGACCGCCTGGCCAGAATGAACAGATGGATAATAAAATGCTGAAAGAAATCAGGGAAGCTAACAAACAACACAGTAATAATGGATGATTTCAGGTACCCAGATATTGAATGGTCAGTGTCACAGCTAGGGAGATAAGGATTCTAGATTAAATAAATGACTGCTTCTTGGAGCAGCTGGCTCATGAACCGACCAGAGGGGAAGCTATTTTGGACCTAGTCCTTAGTAGAATGCAGGATCTGGTGCAAGAGATAAGGGAGTTGGGGCCACTTGGCAATAGTGATCATAGCATGATCACATTTGATTTAATAAATGAAAGAAGGATGGCAAGGAAATCCTTAAAAGGTTAGGGCTCTTCAACTTGGAAAAGAGAAGGCTGAGGGGAGATATGATAGAGGTCTATAAATTAATGAATAGCGTAGAATGGCTTAACATAGATCGATTGTTTAGACCATCAAAAAGTAGAAAGACTAAAGGGCATGCAATAAAAATACAATGTAACCCATTTAAGACTAATAAGTGAAAATATTTTTTCGTTCAACGTGTCACTAACTCTGGAATTCGTTACCGGAGGATGTAGTAAAAACTGTTAGTATAGTTGGGTTTAAAAAAGGTTTTGATAAGTTCCCGGAAGAAAGGTCCATAAACCATTATTAAAGAGGCTTACCACAGGCTGAGCATTGTGGAACCTGTGACCTTTGGGAACCTGACAGGTACTTGTGACTTGGATTGGCAACTGTTGGAAACAGGATACTGGGCATGATGGATCTTGGTCTGACCCAGTACGGCATTTCTTATGTTCTTATGATCCCACCAGTCTCTCCCACAGGGATTTTGGTGTGAGGCAGATCCTGGAGGCCCTGAAATGCAGGTGCAGGACTATGAGGCGCCATACTCCAAACCTCATTCAGTGCCTCAGAGCAGGTAGCAGCTGCAGCAGTTGAGCCAGGAGTCACCCATATCACAGAAACCCAAACCAGTGAACCACATGCAGACAGCTATGTCAGCTAATCCGGCAGGAAAGTGGGTCTGTGATTCAGCAGTATATACTGTGTCAGAGAGGTCAGTCAAGTATGGAATAGAAAGCCATGGAAGTAGATCAGGGGATCCAGGGTATGGGAATGTAGAGGGCAAGGCCTAGTCCCACAGCCATAGACAAAAGTCATAGTGTAACCATGATAGCATGGGCCTGCCTTGCTATATGATTGCACAAAATCTAGCTGTGACATGCCATGTAATGCCACATGTACAGAATATGTACTGATTAGAAACTTTGGTTATGCAGCATAGTGGCTGAAGGACACTCCACGGGGGCCTGCAGCACAACAGGACCAGCCCACACAGGACACCTCTGCCATAGCAGACACCAGCACGCCATTGCAACAGCAGCATGGCAGATCCACCTCTATGAGCACCATAACCACTGCGACAGCCTTCATGACTGGTAGTATGGGGCCTGAGCAGTAAGAGAGCTCTGAAGATGGTGAGGAGGAGGAGGACGGGGAAGAGGAAGAGGAGGAAGAACACATGATGGAGGAGGAAGGAGAGGAGGACGAGATGGAAGAGGAGGAGGAAGACATGGAAGAGTAGGAGAAGGAGAAGGGTATGAGGACAAAGGGAATGAAGAGGAGGAGGAGCTGGAGGACAGAGACATGTTGAGGACATAAGGGGGTGCAGGAACACATAGATGAGGGGCCTGTACCATTAGTCACTGTGGCTGCAGTGCTGCCAGCACCAGTTGTAAAGGTAGAGGCAAGGGAGGCATCTGGACCTGAAAGATTCCCATTGTGTCATCCCACACCCTCTAGGGCAGCTCACCCCACAAGCACATCATTGCATCCTCAGGCCCAGGGGTCCGCCCATGTAGGATTGGCCATATCCACTGCTTTCCCATCCCTCTGTGATGCAGGCAGAACTCAGGAGCCTGTGTGCTCTAGGAATGCAGTGGCACATGAGCTGTGGCTCATGAGAGAAGCAGTGGAGGGGGCAGCAGAGGTAATATATGGGCCCTCACCAATGCCGTGCTGCAGTAGCATCACTCAGGCTGAGGTGATCAGGGTAGGCGAGGGAGGGCAGTAGACCACACAGGGAGTGTTGCTATACTGGATATACAGTGGGAATGTGGGCCCATGACACTACGTTAAGTGGGAATAGGGTTTGAGGAGGTAGGGTGAGGGAGTTGGGGTTGGGGGCTGGGTGTGCGTGAATGTTTTGTGGGGGGCAATTGGGGGGGTTGATTGATATGATGTACAGATATGTTTTTCACCATGTTTTCTATGTATGTCTGTTATATGCTGCCTGATCGCCATTTTAAAAAAAAGGTTTTCTCGCATAAAGTTTGTCTAACTTCCATACATCTGTGTTTGGTCTGGCTCTGTTCCATAGGCAGTAGGGGCTTGCCATTGGTAGGCTTTTTGGTGTAAATGAGAGGTGGGACTTCTGCACGTATCACTGTCAGTGGCCATGCTGACATAGCATAGCAGCCTCTACACTCTTGTATATGTTGTAGTTCTGCCAAAAGTTGCCTTGCCTGTCAGAGGTAAGGTGGTTTGTTCAAGGTCAACCCTTGGACAGTGTCAGTAGATATGTCTGTCCTGACAGGTGCGCCTCATCCTGTGAAGCAGTCATGGCCATACCCAGATCCTCTTCTTGCCATTGTCAGCAGAGGCTAATGTATGTTTTGGGTCATATGAGATAGGTGTACCCTCCCTTTATAGCGCTGCCTCAAAATCAATTAGGGACCATTGCTGGCTATGGCAGGCATCATCCTCTGTCATGCACACTCTGTTGTAAAGGCTCTGCCACACACTACAGTGTCACGACACCTACATCTGCAGGCATCAGCAGCAGTCCTGTACAGTTTCCCTCGCAGTAGACTCAAGTGCAGGGTTGTTGTGTAAAAAAGCACAACTATTCCTCTCTCATCTCTCCCTACACCCCTCCTCGTGAACTCTGCATTTCTGGTTGATTGCTATTGTCTATGCCCTTTTCATCCACTGCCAAATCCAGACTTCAATCCTTTCACCTTGCTGCTCCTTTTGCCTGGAACAAACTACCTGAGTCTGTATGTCAGGCTTCATCCCTGCCCCTGTTCAGATCCATGCTGAAGGCTCACCTCTTTGGGGCTGATTTAGGATCATGATCCACTTAGTCCCCTATGTGTCTCCATACCATTCCTAGTTGTGCCCTTGTCCTTAGCTGTTGTATAGCCTGTCTTGGCGAGTTTTTAAGCTGTGATGAGCAGAGACCATCCTTACATGTATCTGTACAGTGCTGCATATGCCTAGTAGCACTATATAAATGCTCAGTAGCAGTAGTTGTAGTAGGAGTACATCTATATGATTGACTTGAAATGCCCCACACATCCATAGAACAGCAGACCTCCACAAGAGCTGCCTAATGCTACCTCACAGTGAGATCTTGGGGCCCTATGTCACGTACATACGGCTGGGTCAGGGCCACGGTCAGCCACATCTGGAGAACAATGGTGTGCCAATCCCATGCAGGTCACACACTGAGTGCCACATGCAGAACTGTAGGTGGATATGTCAATTGGGTATTTGGCATTCTCACAGATAGTGTGTCTGAGTACTGTGTTGATGTACGGGAGGTAGGAATGATGTCAGGACATCTAACTATTGAACCAGGCATTCAGCATGGCACATACTATCTTGTTGTGCTTCAATGGGTGCTCTACGGAGTACAGTGTCATATGGATGGTATGCAGTTTCCTATTGCTCAGACCAACATTAACAACAAGGAAGAAAATTCAAAATATTCCGATATGTAGCTATCATTTTTCACTGTTTCTATGCACAGTGAAAAAGAGTTCTGCAAGTCAACTAAAGGAAAAGGACTTGGTCAGACTTTATGCCCTTAGCTGATAAAATTTCTAAATCTGTAAAAGGACAACCAAAGCTTCTGCTAGTTTTATAAAAAGGAAGTTTCTGTAGCTCCTGCTCCTAGTCCACCAGAGCCAATTGTAAGATGTTAACACCATAGGCAGGAGTGAAGAATGATGGAAAGGGGAGGTTTCTTTCCTAAGATAATAGAACATAAGTGGCATCAGACTCCAGTTTGTTCCAGATATTTGTGCCTTCAAAATTTGGCAGCCTAGGCAATTGCCTTTATTACTTCTGCCTAAATCTAGGCCAGAATCTAATCTGCAGCAGTGTGGGGTATGGAGGCTGAGCCTGCGTGTCAGTCAGTGGAAAGTGGGAAATAGAGGATGCATTCCCAGATCAATCCTTGAAAAGCTCATTGCAGTGGTTTAAGAAACCAGTCTCGCCAGTGAATCCTAACTACCATGAAAGGAGTTTTGCATTTTGCTGAGAGGAATTTTGGGTAACTGAGCACACTATCACACAATAGAATGCTATAGCAGAAGAGTGCACATTATTGTGCAAAAGGGCATGCTATTGTGCAATATTGTGCCCTATTCCACAGTGGATCACACTATTAAAAAAAGATGTGAAGACAAAAACACCCCCCGAAAACCCCTTACAGAACAAAACAACAGTTTTTCCCTGCACACCTCTAGTTGAAATATAGTCACTCCTTCATTTCTGGTTTCCTGAAAAACAGATTTGTTGAGTGAGACTCCAGAACCACTGCTATAAAGAAACCAGGGATATGATAGTACCCATTATTTTGGAGACTTTACTCCCATCCAGGGATTTTGACGCCTCTTTCTTCTGATGCAATGTGGTAGCTATAAAAAAAAAATAAAGAGCCATAAATACATTTGACATTGGTGATTGAAAAACTAAAACTTATCAAACGATGTTGCTCCAGAACTGGGTCACATCACATCCATACGGAAGATACAGAATTTAACCCAGGGCTTGCAGAGTTGTAGAATAGCAGTACAAGCTTTGCATGCCATAAGAATAATTTCTTCTCTGTTAGTGAGTATCCGGTACTAAGCAACTAGAATATTTTTGTTTACAGAGAGGTAGGAAGGTGGCAAAGCATTCTCAAGAGAATGGCTGCATGTCAGGAATAATCCCTTGGAAGTTACCTTTGCAGTGCTGCAAAAATAGTTTTGTGTCATCTGCAAATTTGATAACCTCACTCATTCCACTTTCCAGGTCATTTATGAATATGTCAAAAAGCAGCGGACCCAGCACAGATCCCTGGGGTACACCACTATTCAACTTGCTCCATTGGGAAAATTGGCCATTTAGCCCTACCCTCTGCTTTCTATCTTTTAACCAGTTCCTGATCCACAATAGTACACTGCCTCCTATCCCATGACTCTTTAGTTTTGCCAAAAGTCTCTGATGAGGGACCTTGTCAAAGGCTTTCTGAAAGTCCACATACACAATATCAACCGACTCACCTTTGTCCACCTGATTATTCACTCCTTCAAAAAAACATAACAGATTAGTAAGACAAGATCTTCCTTGTCTAAAGCCATGTTGGCTGTCTCCCATTAGGTCATGACTATCTACATGGTGAGTAATTTTATTCTTTATGATGGTTTCTACCATTTTTCCCGGTACTGATGTCAGGCTCACCGGTCTGTAGTTTCCCGGATCACCCCTGGAACCTTTTTTAAAAATTGGTGTAACATTGGCGATCCTCCAATCTTCAGGTATTAGAGATGATTTTAATGATAGTTCACAGATTACTAATAGCAGGTCTGCAGTCTCGTATTTCAGTTCTTTCAACACCCTTGGATGTATACTATCCGGCCCAGGTGATTTGCTACTCTTCAGTTTATCTAATAGTTGTAATACATCTTCCCGATGTATCGATATTTCCTTCAATTCTTCCGCACCTTTAAATACCACTTCAGTCATGGGTAACATCCCTACATCTTCCTCAATAAAGACTGAAGCAAAGAATTCATTCAGTCTCTCCGCTATCGCCTTGTCGCCTCTTAGTGCTCCTTTAACCCCTTTATCATCTAATGGACCAACTGACTCTCTCACAGGTTTTTTGCTACGAATGTACTTGAAAAGGTCTTTACTTCGCGTTTTTGCTTCCGCAGCAAGCTTCTTCACAAATTCTCCCTTTGCCTGCCCTATCAATGCCTTGCATTTGATTTGCCAGTGCTTGTGCTGTTTCCAGGTTTCGTCGTTTGGCTCTTTTTTCCATTTCCTGAATGGTGCTTTTTTCTTAAAGCGTGGAATACAGCTGGTCTGGGCTTCCAAGATAGTATTTTTCAACAACAGCCAAGCCTGATGTACGTCTTTAACCTTTGCAACTGCTCCTTTTAGTTTTTTCTTAACTGTTTTCCTCATTTTATCATAGTCTCCCTTTCGAAAGTTAAAAGGTAGTACTGTGGATTTCCTTACTATCCCTCCTCCACTAATTAAATCAAAGGCGATCATGCTATGATCACTATTGCCAAGTGGCCCCAACAACCTTATCTCTTGCACTAGATCTGGTGTTCCACTAAGGATTAGGTCTAATATGGGTTCCCCTCTGGTCGGTTCATGAACCAGCTGCTCCAAGAAGCAGTCATTTATTTCATCTAGGAACTTTATCTCCCTAGCATGTCCTGCCGTGACACTGACCCAGTTGATACCGGGGTAGTTGAAATCACCCATTATTATTATTGTGCTGTAACTTTTGTTAGCTTCCTTGATTTCTTTGAGCATTTCATCATCCATTTGGTCATTCTGGCCAGGCGCTCGATAGTACACCCCCACTGCCATTGCCTTCCCCCTTTTAGATGGAATTTCAATCCATATAGATTCTACAGCAGATTTTGTTTCCTGCAAAACTTTAATCCTTTCTGACTCAATGCCCTCTCTAACATAGAGAGCAACCCCTCCACCAATTTGATCAGCTCTATCATTACGATATAGTTTGTACCCAGGTATCACAGTGTCCCACTGGTTGTCCTCCTTCCACCATGTCTCTGATATTCCAATCATATCTAAACTTTCATTTAGTGCTATATATTCTAACTCTTCCATCTTATTTTTTAAACTTCTAGCATTTGCATACAAGCATTTTAGAGAATGTATTTTATTCATATTAATTTGGCTATTGTCAGACATGGGTAATTTAGGATCTTTAAGCTCTGTCTGCTCCATACTTGAGGGCATTTGGGCTACTTTACTCTTTTGTAGAACCTCTCTGCTTTTGGTAGTATCCTTCAAAGATAATTCTTCCGAACCATCCGCTCTTGGGTGACTGTCGGCTTTCCCCTAATATCTATTTTAAAAGCTGCTCTATCTCCTTTTTAAAGGTTAATGCCAGCAGTCTGGTTCCATCCCAGTTAAGGTGAAGCCCATCCCTTCGGAAGAGCCCCTCCTTTCCCCAGAATGTTCCCCAGTTCCTAACAAATCCAAAACCCTCCTCTCTGCACCATTGTCTCATCCATGCATTGAGACTCCGGAGCTCTGCCTGCCTTTTGGGTCCTGCGCGTGGAACAGGAAGCATTTCAGAGAATGCTACACGGGAAGTTCTGGATTTCAACTTCCTACCTAAAAGCTAAAGGAAGGAGTGTTTGTTGGCCCTGATATAAGGAAACTCATTTCAGATGGAGCATTCGCTGAAACGATGTCTGAGAAGGAAAAAGAAGCCTGGGATTCCTTCAAGGATGTTGTTCTCAAATTCTTGGGGAACAGGCAGGATGAGAACTATAAGGATATTGTTGCCAGGATGCTCAATGCCTTCAAAGAGCAAGGCTGTAACATGAGCCTGAAAGTCCATTTCTTGCACTCCCATGTGAACTACTTTCCCGAAAACCTGGGGGCGTACAGTGAAGAACAAGGTGAAAGGTTTCACCAGGACATCAAGGACGCAGAGAGAAGGTACCAAGGAAGATGGAACACCACTATGATGGCTGATTTCTGCTGGTTGCTGCTGCGGGAAACCCCAGATGAAAAATACGCCAAGCAGCGCACCAAGAGAAGCATTCGGGGGAAGAAGAAACGGGCCCACCAGGAGATTGATTGACCCAAGAATGACTTTAAAATCTAAACTGTGTTGACAAATATCGTGTTTTTACTAAACTTTGAAATAAAAATTTGCTAGTTATTACCACAGTGTCGGATCTCATTTATTAGAATTTTATTTTCACACCATCGGGTGTTTGTCTTCATGTATTGCAATGGTGCGGTTTGCGTTTTCTATTCTTACATACATACCTGTACAACATTTTTTGCACATTTCTTTGCTTTGCTTTGTGTCTAACCTCGCTCTTATATGCTCAGTGTTTGTGCACATGGATGTGGCTGTTTTAAGTGCAGACAATTTTGCTACCATCACAGTGTGTTTTGTTGACATTACTCTATTCTTATGTGCTGCCTTGTTACAATTTTCTTTATTCTTATTTGAATAACTACTAAACAATTAGTATAAAGAATTCATCCAAGAAACTTTTATCTCGATCGCACTCAATCTGAAACGTTCACCTCAAACTGCTAACCCAATGTAGCAAAAAATCTGTACGTGATGGAGCAAATTGGTTACCAGATTTGGATTCAGCACACCAAAAAACGTAAAAATCAATCGAAACATTAGAGGCAGTTTTTTTAGTGTACCTGTGTAATAACTGGGAAAAATTGTATTGCCAAAGCTGTTGCCCATATTACAGCTTCTGCCTCTTTCCAGAGAGCCTGATGCCGATTGAAGGACTAGTTCCATGTGCAGGATTCCTGCAAGCCGAAGCACTCATGAAACAAGTAGAAGAGCTCAGAAAAGAGGTGGCAAGGCTGAGAAACATTCATAAGAACATAAGATATAACAAATCTATCCTACTCATCCACAAAGCCCTCCATCAAACGCAGACTTCTCAACTCCGGAATCTACTACCCCAGCCTACCCTCAACAGGCCAACCTGTCAGAGCACCAGCAACACACTCACTATCCCCCATGAACGAACTAAGTTCAATCAACAGACCTGCAACAGGGCATTCGAACTGTACCCTCCCTCTGGAACTCCCTCCCGAACTTGATCCAAAGCAACAGAGACCTCTCCACATTCCGGAAACAACTAAAAACCACCCTATTTCAAGAATATCTTGAACCAGAAAAAGATTTTTCTCACTGACTGCACTTCCAGCCCCCCTGACCTACCCTCTCCACCATCAACTAAGAGTTGAGTCTTATGTCTAATTTGTTACTTTCTTTTTCGAATCATCAATGTTCGCCCTCTTGGTGATGCCCCCCCCCCTTTTTCTGTCAACTTGATTACTGCCCCCACTTTTTTTGTTAAACCGCTTAAATAAATAAATATAGCATACTGGATCAGACCAAGGTCCATCAAGCCCAATATCCTGTTTCCAACAGTGGCCAATCTAGGTCATAAGTATCTAACAGTTTCCCCAATTGTTCCACAATGCTTGTATTAGGTCAAAAAGCGATATCCTGGGTCCCTTTTAATAATGGTTTATGGACTTTTCCTCCAGGAAGTTATCAAAACCTTTTATAAACCCAGCTACACTAACAGCTTTTACTACATCCTCAGGTAACAAATTCCAGAGTTTGATTACACATAGAGTGAAAAAATATTTTCTCTTATTAGTCTTAAATAGGTTACCCTGTAGCTTCATTGCATGTCCCCTAGACTTTCTATATTCTGATGATGTAAACAATCGATCTATGTTTACTTGTTCCACTCCATTCATTAATTTATAGGCCTCTATCATATCTCCCCTCTGCCTGCCTTATGGGTCCTGCGCGTGGAATGGGAAGCATTTCGGAGAATACTACCCTGGAAGTTCTGGATTTCAACTTCCTACCTAAAAGCCTAAATTTAGCCTCCAGAACCTCCCTGCCACATTTTCCTATGTCATTGGTAGCGACATGTACCAAGACAGCAGACTCCTCCCCAGCACTATCTAAGACCTTGCTTAGGTGGCGCGTGAGGTCCGCATCCTTCACACCAGGCAGGCATGTTACCAGGTGATCCTCACGTCCACCAACCACCCAGTTATCTATATACCTAATGATCGAATCACCAACTATATCGGTTGTCCTAACCCTTCCCTCATGGGCACATGGCCCTGGAGAAACGTCCTCGGTGCGAGAGGGTTTTACATCACCTGGAGGACAGGTCCTAGCTACAGGATCACTTCCTGCCACACCAGGGTGATACTCTCCTGTCACGTGACCTCTCTTCTCCATGGCAACAGGGATGCTGCCAGACTGGAGGTGGTACTTCATGACTGTATCCCTGTAGGTCTCATCTATGTACCTCTCTGTCTTCCTTATGTCCTCCAAATTTGCTACTCTAGCCTCCAGAGATTGGACTCGTTCCCTGAGAGCAAAGAGCTCCTTGCACCTAGTGCACATGTAAGACCCCTCACCAACTGGGAGGAAATCATACATGTGACACTCAATGCAAAAGACTGGAAAGCCCCTATCTCGCTCCTGGACTGCTCTCTGCATCTTAGTTTTAAGGTTGTGTTTAGATATTTAAGTTCTTTACTTACTAAGGGTTGCTGGGGATACTTATACTAATAAAACTATACTTAATACGTATAATGTACTTTGTTCACCTGAAACTTAATTAATCTCAGGTCCTTAATGTATGCTTGATGAGGATAAACAGCTGCATCTGAGAGTGAATATGGCACCTCCTTTCCTTTAAGAGGTTTAAGCACCTATAAAGCTTTGATTATCCCAGGGGTGGGTGGGAGTCAGGGAGGGAGGGAGGGAAAGAAGGCTTATTAAAAGCTGGCCACTACACAGTACCCTGTCCTGTACTTCTAAGGTAATCTCTGACCAATTTCCAGGGGGAGTCCCACAGCCCTTGCTTGGATAGAGGGAGTCTTGGGGTCTAAATTTAACTAGAAAGCTCTCTTCCGTGTTTTAAATTTAAACTGAAAGCTCTTTGCTGCTACTAGGCCCTGACTGATTTAACAAATACACTGGGTTCACACATTAATCAGTTTTAATCTAAAGAATTCCTTTTTTCCCAAGATTTAGAAAAATTCCAAGAAGTACTTACTTACAATTGCAGATCTCTCTCCAGAAGTAGCAGTCCCCTTTTGTAGTCTTTCAAGACTGAGAATCAAAGAACTCTGGTTGAACTATTTATGCATGTGCTTCTGAGGTAAGCTGTGACCAATTTCCTGGGTGATTAACACAGTCCTTGCTTGGATAGAGGGAGTCTTTCAAAATGGCCTTCTGATCTGCCAACTGGCTTTAACACCTATTTAAACATTTTCACAGGTCTCTTGCTCCCTATGTAGAAGGCCTCTTTGTAAAGGTCTCTAGAAATAATTTTTGTTCAAAGAATACTGACCCTGTTTTGCCTGTTATGCTAAGTTATATTCTGATTTGATTTAAATTAAAGCTCTTTGCTGCTACAAGGCCCTGACTGATTTAACAAATACACTGGGTTCACAGATTAATCAGTTTTAATCTAAAAAATTCCTTTTTCCCCAAAATTTAGAAAAATTCCCAGAAGTAAATACTTACAATTGCAGATCTCTCTCTAGAAGTAGCAGTCCCCTTTTGTAGTTCGAGACAGTGAGTATCTTGATGAGATGCTTCTTGAAACATCTTAGCTCTCCAGCAGATTTGAAAATGGTATGCTACAGAATGAAGAGGGCTGGACACGAGTCACTAGAGTCTGCAGAATCAACACTCCAACTCCTCCAGCTCTTGAATTGAAGAACCAGTATGCAGCCCTGGAAGTGGAGGAGGTTAAAGCATCCCAGGAAAGGGAAGAACCAGAGTTCAAGCACCCCAAAGTTGCATAATCAGTCACCATAAGGAAGTGAAGGGTAGTGGTAGTTAGTGACTCTCTTCTGAGGGGTACTGAGACATCCATCTGCTGATCAGACCTGATGTCCAGAGAGATGTGCTGTCTGCCAAGTGCCAAAATCCATGATCTTACAGAGAGTTTGCCAAAACTCATCAAGCCTACTGACTATTATCCAATGTTGCTCATCCATATCGACACAAATGATACTGCTAGGTATCCCTCTGAGTGTTTCAAAAGTGACATTATTGCTCTGGGACAAAGGGTGAAGCAGATAGGTGCACAGGTGGTGTTCTCTTCAAACCTTCCTGTGGAGGGTAAAGGCCAAGGTGAGAAGCTCACATCCTGGAGATGAATGCATGACTGTATGGACAGGGGTCATCAAAAGCATTTTGGTTTCCTGGACCATGGGATGATGTTCCAAGGGCTGCAGAGCAGAGATGGCATGCATCTGTCCAGGAAAGGTCAAAGTGTCTTCCACAGAACATTGGCTAACCTCTTGTAGAGGGCTTTAAACTAGATTCATTGGGGATTGGTGAAGAAAACCCCTAAGTAAGTGAAAGATTAAATACATCCGTAGAAATGGGCAAAAGGGGCAACAACTGGAAAGCAATGTGTATAAATGCCCATAGCATGGGAAATAAGATTCCAGATGAGACTTTAATGGAAAAGGCTGACTTGGATTTAATGGTGGTTATGGAGACATGGTTCACAGACAACCATGAATGAGATGTCTTTATTTAGGAAGGACAGGGTAGGAAGGAGAGGAGGAGTGGCACTATATGTAAAAAATAATATTAAAGATATAGAATTACAGGGCTTAAAGGGAGCAAGGAGGCACTGTGGATTGAACTAGAAAGAGGGAAAAGGAAATCCATTTACAGTAGAGTGATATACTGATTCCCCTCACAGGGAGAAGAAGTGGATGGGGATTTAATAGAAGACATACAGTATACAGTATTACCATGAAAGAAGTGCTACTGATAGGTGATTTCAATATGCCAGATGTTGATTGGCACATCCCTGCTGTGGCGTCATCTAGAAGTAAGGAGATCCTAGATTCTCTACAGAGAGAACTATTCTGGCAACTGGTAATTGAACCCACATGTGAAGGGGCCATACTGGACTAGGTGCTTACCAATGGGGAAAGGGTTTCTGATGTCATAGTGGGAGATCATCTCACATCCAGTGATCACCAGATGATGTGGTTCAGTATTAGGACTAGGACTGATAAAATCCATTCAAAGCGAGGATCTTAGACTTTAGCAAAACCAACTTTGCCAAGATGAGACAATACCTCAAGGAGTCATTAGCGGGATGGGAACAGTTGGGAGATGTAGAAAAGCAATGGGCAAAAATGAAAGGGGATATTTTAAGGGCAACAAACCTTTTTGTTAGAAAGGTAAATAAATGTAAAATAAAAAAGGAGGCACCTATGGTTCTCAAAAGAAGTAGCTGAAAAGGGAAGAAAAAGAGGGAGGCCTTCATAAAATATAAGAGATAACAGAGAGATGAAGACAGGCATCAATATTTGGAAAAACTTAGAGAAACTAGCAAAGTAGTCAGGAAAGAAAAGATACAAAAAGAAGAAATAGTCAATGCAATAAAATGAGGTGATAAGACATTTTTCAGGTATGTTAGTGAGAGGAGGACGTGCAGAAGTGATATTGTCAGACTCAAGGGTAAAGGGGAGGAATAGGTAGAAGCTGATGAAGATAAAGCAGAATTGCTTAATAAATATTTCTGTTCTGTGTTTACAGATGAAGAGCCAGGAGCCAGACCTCAGAAAACACCAACAAATAGGGGCAGAAGTGACGGAGATCTGGAACGATTTTCAGAAGACTGTGTTCATGAGGAACTAGCTAAACTGAAAGTAGATAAAACGATGGGACCAGATGGAATATATCCAAGAATACTGCAGGAACTTGGGGACATTCTAATGGCTCCACTGATTGACCTTTTCAATGCTTCTTTAGAGTCGGGAGTGGTCCTAGAGGACTGGAGAAAGGCATAAATGGTCCTTTTAAACAAAAGTGGAAGTAAGGATGAGGTTGAAAAATACAGGCCGGTTAGTCTAACCTCTATGGTGATTAAATTATTGGAAATGCTGCTAAAAGAGAGAATAGTGAGGTTTCTGGAGTGCACTGGATTGCAGGATCTGAAGCAGCATGGGTTTACCAGAGGCAGGTCATGTCAGAGAAATTTGATTGATTTCTTTGACTGGATGACCAGGAAATTGGACTGAGGGAGAGCCCTAGATGTGATATACTTGGATTTCAGTAAAGCCTTTGACACTGTTCCGTACAGGCAACTTATAAACAAACTGAGCACCCTAGGGATGGATCCTAAAGTGACTGACTGGGTTAGAAATTGTTTCAGTGGGAGGCAACAAATGGTACAGGTAAATGGAGCTCACTCTGAGGAGAAGGAGGTTACCAGTGTTGTACCGCAGGTATCTGTCCTTGGTCCGATTCTTTCAACATCTTTGTTAGTGATACTAGTAACATAGTAACATAGTAAATGACGGCAGATAAAGACCAGCATGGTCCATCTAGTCTGCCCAGCAAGATGGCAGAGTAGGTGCACCTGTCTTTCTGTGCAGGCCACCCCTCCCCATGTCTTTGTTTAGGGGTAAACCCACCACTCCATGTAGGACACCCCTATTTGTTGAGACGTTTTATGGTTCAGAAGTTAGATGGTACCGTTTATCTTGTTTTTATCCTATTGCTGTAAAGGGATCCACTGTGTTTGTCCCATGCCTTTTTGAATTCCATCACTGTGTTTGCCCCCACCACTTCCATCAGGAGGGCATTCCAAGCATCCACCACACTTTCAGTGAAAAAATATTTCCTGACATTGCCTTTAAATTTACCACCTTGCAGCTTCATGTTATGCCCTCTAGTTTTACACCTTCCCCGTCTTTGGAAGAGGTTTGTTTGTTCATCATTTCTCTTTAAGTATTTAAAGGTCTGAATCATATCTCCCTTGTCCCTCTTCTCCTCCAAAGTGTACATATTTAGGTCTTCAAGTCTCTTCTCATAAGGCTTCTGACGCAGGCTCCAAATCATTTTGGTCGCTTTCCTCTGAACAGTTTCCAGTCTTTTTACATCTTTTGCAAGATACGGTCTCCAAAACTGAACACAGTATTCCAAGTGAGGCCTCACCAGTGACTTATACAGTGGCATAAGTACCTCTTCCTTTCTGGTGGTAATCCCTCTTTGTATGCAGCCCAACATCCTCCTGGCTTTTGCCACCGCCTTGTCGCACTGTTTTGCCACCTTGAGATCATCAGAGATAATCACACCAAGGTCTTTCTCCTGAACCATGCATACCAACCTCTCGCCCCCTATTGCGTACATTTCCCTTGGATTTCTGCTACCCAAGTGCATGACACTGCACTTTTTCATATTAAATCGTAGTTGTCAAGCATTAGACCAGTCTTCCAGCTTTTGTAGATCTTTCCTCATGTTAACCACTCCCTCGGGGGAGTCCACTCTGTTGCAAATTTTTGTGTCGTCTGCAAAAAGACAGACTTTTCCATTCATTCCTTCAGTAATATCACTCACAAATACATTGAACAGTGCCGGGCCCAGGACCGAACCCTGGGGCACCCCGCTAATTACCTTCCTCTCATCCGAGTGAGCTCCATGTACAATCATCTTCTGTCGTCTGTCAGTCAACCAATTTCTAATCCAGTTTACTATCTTGGGACCCATCCCCAAACTACTGAGTTTTTTGACAAGCCTCCTATGAGGAACAGTATCAAAGGCTTTGCTGAAATCCAGGTAGATGACATCCATCGCATGCCCCTGATCTAGTTCCTTGGTCACCTAGTCAAAGAACTCAATCAGATTTGTTTGGCAAGACCATCCTTCGGTAAAACCATGTTGCCTCGGATCTTGCATCCTGTTTGAGAAAGTTCACTATTCGCTCTTTCAGGAGCGCCTCCATTACTTTTCCCGCCACCGAGGTAAGGCTCAAGGGCCTGTAGTTTGACACTTCTTCCCTGTCACCACTTTTGTGTAGAGGTACAACATCAGCCATTCTCCAGTCCTGAGGAACCTCTCCTGTTTCCAAGGATCTGTTGAAGACATCCTTTAACGGTCCTGCAAGAACCTCTCTGAGCTCTTTCAGTATCCTGGGATGTATCCCATCCAGTCCCATGGCTTTTTCCACTTTCAGTTTAGCAAGTTGTTCTAACACCTCGTCTTCTGTGAATGGTGTGGTATCTACTTCATTCCCATTTTTATATTTGGGAGTCACAGCTAGTCCATCTCCAGGATCTTCTTTAGTAAAAACAGAGCAGAAGTATTTGTTTAGCAATTTTGCTTTTTCAGTGTCACTTTCCACGAGTCCTTTCCCAGCACTTTTGAGTCCTGCAATTCCAACTCTGATCTTCTTCCTTTCCTGAATATACCTGAAGAAAGTTTTGTTGCTACCCTTAACATCTTTAGCCATCCTTTCCTCTGCCTTTGATTTTGCTATCCTTATTACTCTTTTAGACTCTGAGTTGGATCCTGTATTCATTTCTGTGTTCTTCTGTTTGCAAGCTTTTGAATTTTGCGAAAGTTGTGTTTTTTGCCTTTATTTGAGCAGCCACCTCTTTGGAAAACCAAACAGGTTTCCTTCTCCTCTTGTTTTTTTTTACTTTTCTTACATATTTATCTGTTGCCCCTTTTATTGCCTTCTTTAGTTTAGCCCATTGCAATTCCACTTCCTTTATTTCCTTCCACCCCGTCATCTCCTCCTTTAAGTACTCTGCCATTTTATTGAAGTCAGTGTATTTGAAGTTTAGGACTTTGAGCTTGCTATGATTGGCCTGTACCATGGCTTTTATCTTAAACCACACCGTGTGATGGTTGCTGTTGCTCACAGGGGCACTCTGCGGAAGGGCTGTTGAGTAAGGTGTGCCTGTTTGCATATAATACCAAAATGATCAAGAATTTTGCAGCTGAGAGTTAATGCTAAAAAATGCAGGGTCATGCACTTGGGCTGCAAATATCCAGGGAGCAGTACAACGTAGTGAGTGAAGTACCTCTGTCCACAAAGAAGAGTAGACCTTTGGTCTTACCCAGTATGACATTTCTTATGTTCTTATGTTCTTTATGGATTTTCACATGTAAGGACTAATTTTATAAGGGGTGCATAGAAAATTACAAGCTATTTATGCATGTAATCCTTATTTTAAAGGACATGCATGTGAAAGGGCACTTACACATGTGCTTTGTGTGATCGCTATTCTGAAAGCATGACGTAAATCCCATCACATATACTTTCTGTTGGGCTATGCATGGGGATGGAGCTTGGGCGGAGCATAGGTGGGGCTCAGTTTACGCACTTAAGTTATAGAATGCTATACCTTCCACGCTTGTTTTGCAGATTTTGCCATAGGTCCTTACGCTTGCTCTAAAGCATGCACAACTACTGTGACTAGGTTAAGGCACATAAGCATGTTCCTATTTTATAAAATACACATGTGCTTCACTTTATAAAATAGGCCCCAAATATGCATATGGTAACATATGCACAGGCGTTTATAAAATTACCCCCATTATGTGGTTGAAACGAAAGGTTTGATTTTGGTAGTGGATCGGAAAGAGCTAGCACAACCCACTTTGCAAACTATGCACTCACATGGGGCAGCAGCCTCGGGTGGACAGCACTGTCAGTACTGTGAGCCTACCAAGCCCATCTGTGGGGCAGGTGAGTAGCAGAAAGCACAACCAGCTGGGCCCAGTGGCGGGCTGTAAAAATTATCATGGTGCATTGCTGCTTGAAGTCCATGCACACACTGCATATCTGATGTGCAGGGCATGCATGAGCTCCAAATCCCAGCCCTGATTTTTAGGAGGGTTTGCTAAGGAGTCAGCAGCACTTCCTGCACCACAAATGCCTCTGTGAATGGTGGAGCCGGACAAGGCAGGAAGTCAGTCCTCCTCTGCGCGGCTCCACCATTCACAGAGCTTATCACAGTGCAAGAAGTGCCATGACCTGATCTCTTAGCAAATGCTCCTGAAAATCAGCACATGGCTTTGGAGCTCATGCACATGTTTATGTTTATGTTTATTGAGCTTAATATACCGCCCTTCAGTAAACATCAGAGCGGTTCACATGATACAATAACATAAAGAAATCATATTTGTGAAAAGGGAAAGGAAGTTACAATAAAAACAGGAAAGCAAATCAGCAGAATCGGTCAACGAGACAGGAAGGGGGAGAGGAGAAGAGGGAAGAGAGGGGGAATGGGCTACACAGAAGGGTCAGGGAGGTCAAAGGCAAGGGCAAAGAGATGGGTTTTGAGTTTGATTCTGAAGGTGGTAAATGTCTGTTCAAGCCGGATGGAGGTGGGGAGAGAGTTCCATAGTGCAGGGCCAAGGAAAAAGAAAGCAGAGGAATGGGTGGACTGGAGGTGAGCATGAGCAGGAGAAGGAAGATGAAGGCGGTTGAGGGGCATAGACCGTAGGGAGCGAGCTGAGGAATGAAAATGAACGAGGTCAGCGAGGTACTGAGGGGAGTGGGAATAAAGAACACGGTGAAGAGTGGTCAGGACCTTGAAATGGATACGGGACTTGACAGGAAGCCAGTGGAGGTGAACGAGCAGGGGTGTAACGTGATCACTGGGAGAGGAGTGGAAAATGAGACGGGCGGCAGTGTTTTGGATGCGCTGGAGGCGGTGAAGCTGAGTGACAGGGAGACCGGCTAAAATAGAATTACAAAAATCAACACGGTACATAACCAGGGACAGGAGGAGTGTAGTAAGTGTTTGGGTGGTGAGAAAAGGCCTGATGGCACGGATCTGGCGAAGGAAGTAGAAAGAGGATTTTGATATATGAGCGATGTGGTCGTGGAAAGAGAGCTGAGAATCGAAGTAAACACCCAGATAGCGGAAGGAGGTGACCAGTGGGATTGGAGAGCCAGAAAAAGAGGGGGCGATCTGAGGAGAGGTGTCACTGCGAGAGAACCAGATGGCAAGGGTTTTGGTGAGGTTAAGGTGAAGACAGTGCGTGGTGAGCCAGTTGGCAACGGCAGTGAAGCAGGCATTAAGAGGGGAGAGATCGGGGGAAAGGGGAGAAGTGTGGTGAAGAAGAAGCAAGTCATCGGCGTAGTAGAATGCGGAGATACCATGTTGCTGAACAAGCAAGGCGAGTGGGGTGAGAAAAATGTTAAAGAGGAGGGGGGCCAAGACAGAACCCTGGGGAACACCACAGGGGAGAGGAATGGGCTCAGAGGTGGAGGAGAAGGAAGAAGTGGGAAGAACGGAGTAGGACCGAGAAGAGAGAAAAGAATGGAACCAGTGAAAAACGGTGCTGCAGAGGCCAGCATCCTGAAGACGAGCCAGAAGGAGAGAGTGATCAACAAGGTCGAAAGCAGCGGAAAGGTCAAGGGAGACCGCCACCGACAGATCACCACGATCATGTGCTGTGCGAAGTTCATTCGTGAAACCCACATGGGCTTCTAAGTGGCAAAGCCCTGTACTGATTTTTACTGCCTACTCTCGGGCCTGGCTGGTTGTGCTTTCTGACACTTGCTGTTTTGGAAGTGATCACGACATCACAATAAGGTAAGCATGAGAGAGAAATAAACAGGTGGGGAGGGGGGTATGAGTGAGAGAGAAACAGACCAAGAAAGGCTGGGGGGGGGGTGTTATAAGAGAGAGAAAAGCCTTAAGGATCGGGGTTATACAGAGAGACTTTGGGTAAAGCCTGATGGGGCCTTAAGAGAGAGAGGCACACAAACTGGGGGAAGGCAGGGGAGGGTGGTATGAGAGAAAGGGAGAGAGAGGAAAAAACTGGAGGAAGCGTGGGAGGGTCATATGAGAGTGAGAGAGAGACAGACTGCAGGAAGCCTGGGGGGATGGGTCATGAGAGAGACAGACAGACAGACTGACTGACTGCTGGAAGCCGGGAGGGGGGGAATTGAGGCAGAGCGTGGGAGAGAGACAGACTGCAGGAAGCCTTAGGGAGGGTCATGAGAGAGAGTGACAGACTGGAGGAAGCCGGAGAAGGGGTCATGAGAGAGACAGACTGCAGGAAACCCAGGGGGGGGGGAGGTGTCATGAGAGAGACAGAATGATTGCAAAAAGCCTGGGAGGGGGGTCATGAGAGAGAGAGAGACAGACTGCAGGAAGACTTAGGGAAGGGTCATGATAGAGAGTGACAGACTTGAGAAAGATGGGGAGGGGGTCATGAGAGAGAGAGACAGACGGCAGAAAGCCTGAGGGGGTGTCATGAGAGAGAGAGAAAGAGAGAGACAGGGACAGACAGACTGCAGGAAGTCTTGGGGGAGGGGGCCATGAGAGAGAGTGACATACTGGAGGAAGCCAGGGGCGGTCATAAAACAGAAAGCATGGCAGACCAGAGGAAGCTGGGAGGGAAGGGTCATGGAAGAAAGAAAACAGAATGGAGGAAGCCTCAGAGGGGGTCATGAAAGAAACACATACATGCAGCTCCTGACACTCTCCATGACAGACGAATGTACAGGCATGCAGCCTCTGGCATTCCCCATGATAGAAACACACACACACACACTCAGAGACTCTGACACGCCCCATGATGGACAGACACAAACACACCCAGCCCCCAATGTTCCCCATGACACCGCAGGAATCTGTGCTGGGTCCGCTGCTTTTTGACATATTCATAAATGACCTAGAAAAGGGAATAACGAGTGAGGTTATCAAATTTGCAGATGACACAAAACTATTTAAAGTTGTTAAAACCCAAGAGGATTGTGGAAAATTGCAAGAGGATCTTGATAAATTGGAAGACTGGGCATCCAAATGGCAGATGAAATTTAATGTGGACAAGTGCAAAGTTATGCACCTAGGAAAGAACAACCCAAACTATGGTTACACAATGCAAGGTTCCACATTAGGAACCACTACCCAGAAAAAGATTTAGGCGTCATTGTGGATAACATTTTGAAACCCTCCGCCCAGTGTGCAGCGACGGCAAAGAGAGCAAATAAAATACTAGGAATCATAAGGAAAGGAATAGAAAATAGAACAAAGGATATTATAATGCCTCTGTATTGTTCCATAGTGTGACCGCACCTTAAATATTTGTGTGCAATTCTGGTCGCTGTATCTTAAAAAAGAAACAGCGTTATTAGAAAAGGTACAAAGAAGAGCCACCAAAATGGTAAAGGATATGGAAGGATACTCCTATGAAGAGAGGCTAAAAAGGTTAGGGCTCTTCAACTTGGAAAAGAATTAAATTAATGAATGGAGTGGAACGGATAAACGTAGATCAATTGCTTACATCATCAGAATATAAAAAGACTAGGGGACATGCAATGAAGCTACAGGGTAACCTATTTAAGACTAATAAGAGAAAATATCTTTTCACTCAACGTGTAATCAAACTCTGGAATTTGTTACCGAAGGATATAGTAAAAGCTGTTAGTGTAGCTAGGTTTAAAAAAGGTTTGGACAAGTTCCTGGAGGAAAGGTCCATAAACCATTATTAAAAGGAACACGGTATATCACTGCTTGACCCAGTACAAGCATTGAGGAACCTGTGCCTTTTGGGGAAACTGTAGGTACTTATGACCTAGACTGGCCACTGTTGGAAACAGGATATTGGGCTTGATGGACCTTGGTCTGACCCAGTAGGGCATATCTTATGTTCTTATTACAAACACATGCATGCAGCTCCCGACACTCCTCATGACACACCCAAACACACAAAGCCTTTGACACTCCTTATGACATACACGCATGCACAAAGTCCTTGACACTCCCCATGATAAACATATGCATGTATGTATGAAGCCCTTAACATTCCCCATAATACATGCATGCACACATACATCTATGCATCCTCCAACACTTCCCATGATAGACGGATGAATGCACCCCGTGACATTCCCAATGACACACACATGCACCTCTATGCACCCACACACACCCACAGCCCCTGACACTCACCATGACACACCCACACTCACACATCTAGTCCCTGATATTGCTCGACACGTACTATGAATAGCACATATAAACACCCCACATGCCTGATTCTGGGAATAGGGGAAACGTACCATTGTGTTATACTGCTAGTGTACAGTTTTCAACTTATTACTTTTCAAATTGGTGATGATAAATGGTAAGGTGAGGGGAGATAGAATAGGGGAACATGCCATACTGGGTCAGACCAAGGTCCATCAAACCCAGTATTTTGTTTCCAATAGTGACCAATCCAGGTCACAAGTCCCTGGAAGATTCCCAAAATGGTAAAAGGTTTCACAATGCTTGTTCCGGGTCAAGCAGTGGATTTCCCGAGTCCTATTTAATAATGATTTATGGACGTTTCCTCCAGGAACTTGCCTAAACTTGTTTTAAAACCAGCTACACTGATTACGCGTTGAGTGCAAAAATATTTTCTCTTATTAATCTTAAATGGGTTACATTGTAACTTCATTGCATGTTCTAATGGCATAAACAGCCAATCTATATTTACCCTACTCTATTCCATTCATTAATTTATAAACCTCTATTGTATCTCCCCTCAGCCGTCTCTTTTCTAGGTTGAAGAGCCCTAACCTTTAAAGCCTCTCCTCATAGGGGTATCCTTCCATCCCCTTTACCATTTTGTTGGCTCTTCTCTGTACCTTTTCTAATTCTGCTATATCCTTTTTAAGATACAGCGACCAGAATTGCATACAATATTGAGGTGCAGTCGCACCATGGAATGATATAGAGGTACAATAATATACTTGGTTTTATTTTCCATTCCTTTCCTTATGATTCCTAGCATTCTATTTACTTTCTTGGCAGAGGGTTTCAACATATTATCCACAATGATGCCTGAATCTTTTTCCTGATTGGTGGTTCCTAATGTGGAACCTTGCATCATGTAACCATTGTGCTATTTCACAATTTTCATTATTTTCCTCTTACTACACCAAAGGTTTCCTTCTGCTTCTTTGGGTTTCCAGCTCAGTCAGAACCAGGGTTGGGATCTTTTACTGTGAGCCTTCCTTTGCAACCACCTAGAGATCATTTTTCTATTTTACATCCCCTCCCCCAACATATCTAGGTTTGTTCTAACAGTGACAGTCCTGGGCAAGGGGCCGTTTACCAAGGCTTCTTCCAGGTCTCTGCAATCATGGGCTCTAAATCTAGATACAGTATTAGGTACTAATTGTATAATAGGGAGCCTATGTGAAATGTCCAAGAAGACATCTATTTTATGCTTATTTTATTACATCAGGGCCAGTGCAACCATTAGGCAGGACCAGACAGTTGCCTGCGGCAGCAGCAGCCAAAGCAAAACAATAGATTCTGATAGCCACCATCTTGCAGCAGCTCTGCAACCAGGAATAAAACTATATAACTATGGGGGGGGGGGGGTCTGAGGAGGTGCAATGGACTTAGACGTCCCCTCTTGATTTCAGAAACACTTAGGACGTCTCTGATCCCATCCAGGATTAGACCTGCTCCATGCACACTTAGGCATCCAGAAAGTGCTGGTTTTGGCTGTAAAACATCCATATGGTATAGAGAAGACAGAGGGTTAAGTGACTTGCCCAAGATCACAAGGAGCAGAACTGGGATTTGAACCCTGGCCCTAGCCCATGAGGCTATTAGACATCTCTGTTCTGAAATACTATTCCGGGGAAGTCTATGTAGACATCCCTGTAGATGTCCTTATCGGGCACGTCCACATTTGTGAAAACATTCCTGAAATTGGACGCGCCTGCTTTTTCTTCAGACATTCTGTCTTCGATGTCCCAGATTGCACTGGGACGTCCTCTGTAAAATGAGACTTTATATCTTTAAAATATCCTCAAGGAGACATCAACTTAGGGTTATAATGCCTAGTCACTTTAAACTAGTATCTCACATCCCAATATTTCATCACTTGTCTCACAGCAAAGTTTTTACCTTGGTTTTCTAAAGTGAATCTGTCCTGACCAGGAGCGATGCTGAGTGTTTGTCTTGTAACTTAGAAACATGGGATGCTAGCTTTTCTTTTCTCAGTGGTTTGTTCCTGCTTGTAGGCATATCAAAATCTACTGTTTCTGCTATCTCTGACAGAGGCACAATGTGCTGAGACATGTCTATGTTGGGTCTTATTATTTAATAAAATATTGACTACATCTTAGTTGGAAATTCTGTCTTATCCCCCTCCTTTGGTTTTTGTTAGTGCATAGCCTGCCCAAAAACAGAAAAATTATTTAGGGATTATAAATATCCACATCCTTTTACTCTAAAGCAAAGTAATCATTTTGAATGTGAAGAAAAGAAAACAAAAAAAATTAATTACTTGACATAGTGTGAAGAGCGTGGAAAAATACAATTCATACAAAGGAGATGTAAAATAAGGCAGGATTTTATAGCTACCACATTAGTCAAAAACAGTCTCTGTTCTGCTGGTCCTATGTAGAAAATCAAAGGGCATATTTACTAACATGATTTAACCATTAATGCGGGGTTTGCCATGTTAAAATTCCCACGCTGATTAGTGTGCAATTGGGTGGTGACTGGATGGGTTAGCGGCAGAATGTAGGCATTGATGGCACACTGCAGTTAGCGTTATGGATGCAGATGGACTACAAATGTTGCTGTTTGTGTGGGTGCACATCACCATCTCAAGGAGAGGCGCTAAGTGCATCTGCAAGCCAGTTAACATGGTGAGACAGATGCACATATCCGCTATAGTTAGTGTTTGCAGCTCAAACATGCACTACAGGTGCATCTTTTAGTAAAGGTACCATCAAGTTCTGTAGCACAAACAAGTCAGTCCATTATGAAGAACAGTTCAGGCTAATCAAGGTAAGATCTGACTAGAACTGTGTGTGACATGTAAACACTTGCATCAGGGAGTCAGTGAGTATTTATTAAAGTAGCAACACAACAGTGCAGAAAATACAAAACCTGTATCTCCAGTGTTTGTTCCATTTGTTGTTCCTCCAGTCTCGCCACCTGATTCCAGGATTAGTGTCTCCACATCAAAAGTAAATGTCTCCTTCAAATTACAAGTCCATTGTATTAGACCCACAAGTATATACATCAGAAAAACACTCTTCTTCATCACAGCATAAATTTCTTTCAGAAGGGGATGACATTCATTGTGCAGATGTCTTTCATTTTTATTCTTTTCAGTCCAACAGAGGTTGGAAAGAATTATACAAAAGGAATCAAGAATATCTGTATATCTGTCGGGGGGGGGGGGGGGGAGGGGGAGGGGGGCAAAGTTTACTGTCCAAAAAATTAATGGAATAGGATGAAACTTGGCATGTGGGAAAAGCTGGTAAAAAGACACATCAAATTCAATAAATAGCTAGATTAGAACCCCTGGTCCTAAAATAAGCCCCCTAAAGGATGACCCTATGCACTTCTATGTATGGGTGAAGGAGTTCCAGGTTCTGTAGCATAGAAACTTTCATACAGGGGGGCGGAGCCTGATGTCCAGCGGGTAGGACGCTTTGCGTTGAAGCTCCCGAGAGGCCTACTCAGAATCCTGACTTAATACCTATATAAATGTACTATTTCGCTCCGAGCTGACCGGGGCACCTCGGGGGGGATGGCGGCCCACAAACCAGCGCGCTTGGACTTCGGGTCTCCTTCTTCTTCTCACGGAAAACGCTCCAAAACGGAGGTGTCCTCCCCGCAGAAGATGGTTCCATTTCGTGAAAACCCCGCAATGCACCTGGAGATTTTGGAGGAAATACGTGGCGTGAAGGAATTGGTGCAGTCTAATGGAGAAGCGCTTCGAGCCATGCGAGAAGACTTTGGAGTGCTCCAAGACCGACTTGAAGGTCTTTCATTACGGCAGGACAATATCGCGGGGGTCCTCGACTCGCACGAGGTGCGCTTGGGCAAACTGGACGAGGCTGAGCGCCAGATACAGAATCTTCAAAAGGAGTTGGAAGATAGCAATAATCGAGCCCGTCGCAACAATGTGAGGCTCCTCGGAATGCCGGAGGGGGTGGAAGCAGGAGATATAAGAGAATTCTTACTCAAAACTCTTCCCTCCTTGCTGAAGATCACTTTTCACAGAGAACTGGAAATTGATCGAGCACACCGTGTTCCTGCCCGCATGGCGCTCAACCGCACGACCCCTCGGCCTATTATCTTTAGCTTGCTACGATATCAACAAGTGGAACAAATTTTACATGCTGCCCGAGCGAATCATCATTTGGAATATGAAGGTCGTAAGGTCTCCTTCTTTCCTGATTTGGCAAAGCCTACCGTTGACCGTCGGAAGAAACTCCTTGCTCTTCGCCCTCGACTTCAACAGCTACAGGCTCGATTTGGCCTGTTGTATCCAGCGAAGCTCCGAGTGACTCTCCACAACCAGACCAGGACGTTCGAGGATCCTGATCTATTATCAACATTTTTGGACTCCAAAGAAGCAGAACAGATGCGCTAATCCCAAATCTTGGACTCTTATCTGCCGGCTCTGTCCGCCATTTTGAAGGGCCCGATGCGGCGGTCATAGCCCAGCACAGAAATAGCCTGGACTTTCTTTCTTTCTCTGTATGACTTTTGTCTTTGGTCTCCTATCCCTTCATGATGTGTGCCTCGGTCGGATTCGGAGCACGCACAGTCCTACAGGTTATATGTTTTTTCAATTACGGCCTTCTCTGGGGTTTCTCCCCGCAGACACATGGTCGCCAGTAATTTTGGGGTTTTGCTTCTCCTCTACTGTACTGCGGTTTTCTTTGTTAATGTGGGGCGCTTCATTGTATTATATTAGCTTATTTTTCCTATGTCATGTGTACAGCCAGATACAGTCAGTTTGAGGGACACAGTGAAATTATGTGTGCTATCATGCTCAGAATTTCAACTTTTCTGAATGGCCTCATGTAAAATCTTATTATTCATTATACAAGGCATTGCTAGTCCACTCAGCAGAAAGAAAATCCTTAACTTTCTTAGCCACGAGCACATTGATTAGGTGTTTCTTTAGGAAACGCATAACACTCTGCTGAAACACTGAAACTCAATGCTAGGCCTCATATGGTAGCTGCCTATTCTCCCATCGTTTCCAAATGGTACGGGATAGTCATTCTGGTTAAGAAGTCTTTGCACGCTACTGTACCTGATAGTAGCGCTGACATGGAGGGTAGATGGGCCCGTGTACACCTTGAGGTTGGAGATAGTGAATTCACGTGTATTTGCACTATGTCCAGAATGTGGACAACCCTGCTCACTATGCAAGTCTTGCGCAGTTGGCCTCGGCCTCCGCCAATGCTCCATTAATACTTGGTGGCGATTTTACTCAAGTGTTCCCTCCATCTTTTCTTTTCAAACAAGGTGCTTGTTGGTTGGAGGCTCCAGTACCGAGCAGACCTGTGTGGCTGGATGTAGTGGCGGGCCTTTGCTCACCGATTCCTCTTACCTTACTCCCTGGTATGACTCTCCCATTAGACTCCCACTATCCACCAATGTTTTTCGACACTTTAGGTGCCTTTAATACTCCTATGCAACCTTTCGACTCCCGACTCTGGTCAGTGTAACTTCAGCATTGCATTCGGAGCGCTAGAGTACTCCCGCCATTGGCACTCTCTGTATAGAGTTGATTGGAAACTTCCGATCTCTCGGTAGTTTACCGGGTGTAGCATCCCATTTTACTAAACCTTATGTAATGCTATCACTAGAGATACCTCTATAGCGCAGAAAGTATGGGAGAGAGAATTGCATGTGACTTTAACCTCGGAGCAATGGAGCCTTATCTGGAGCAGAGGGACACGGGTTTCCGACCCGCCTCACTCACTCAGACCCTCTTCTTTCTAGCCCACCGGTGTTTTCACACTCCTCACAGTTTAGACAAATGGAACACTACACAGGGTAATGGTTGCTGGACACGTCCTGTGGCCATTGGTTTATTACTTCATTTCATGTTATGCATGAATATCCCGCACTACAGTATAATTGGCGTCGGGTCTGGGGTCGTATTTAGTCTATATTGCACTTTCAGGAGTCCCTTTCTTGGAAGATAGTGGGACTTCGCCCAGTTGCGGGGATCCCCCCTCTCCCAAGACATGGCTTATCTCCTTTTGAACTTTATGCTTGGCATTGCTGTTTCCCTCATTAAGTAATACTGGGAAATTAATTCCCATCTGAGCCTCAATGAATGGTGGAATCATGCCTGTCTCTACAGTAAATATGAACAAATACTTCGTCTGTGCGCTTCCTCCGTTCAGACTCCTTCTTATTGGTCTTACTGGAAGATGTTCAATGAATATGTACATTTTGCTAAATGCTCTCATCTGACTGTCTAATTTTGTATATATCTCTGTCTCATGATCATGCTGTATTGTGGATACTTTTTTGATCGTTTGATGTATAATCACTGTTAATTGGAAGCGCTCACATGCTGATACAAACGGGTAGAGAAGAAGCACCGGGGTGGGGGGTAATGGGTTTACTTTTCCTTATTGTATACTTGTTTTGTCTCTTTTGGTGTGTTGTTTCTTTTGTTTGTTGCAAAATGAAAATAAAAGTTTCAAAAAAAAGAAACTTTCATACAATGAAGCATAGCAGTTAGGGAATTCCACCTTTCAAACTCCCTTGCCCTGCTCCCTACTCTCTCATTTCCCCCCCTAAACTCTCCCCACCCCCAAAAACTGCCCCCCCCCCCAAAAAAAACTGCCCCATGGAAGAGTAGCCTAATGGTTAGAGCACTGGCTTGGGAGCCAAGAACCCAGGGCTTGATTCCCACTAGCACGCTTTGTGGCCTTGGGCAGGTCTCTTAACCCTTTATTGCCTCAGAAAAATCCAAGTTATCAATGTCCCTGTTTAATATACACTTCCAAGTTTAAGCTACAATGTAAATGGCTTTAACTGAAATGACAAAGCAGTATTAAAAACCTGAAAATAAATCCCCTACTCCTCCCTGCCTCCAAAAAATTCTCCCATGTAACCTTCCTACTACCCCACCAAATGCCTCAACCTGTCAAAAAATGCTTATTCAGCATCAGTAACTTTCAATATTATTCCAGGTTCAATTTAAAATCGTAAACCCTTAAGCTCTCTAAACCAGTATACCCTTGGGCCTACTGTCTTTAACCATCCCTTAACTTTCAACACACATTTTGAGATCGCTACATGATAATAGACTTACCATCTCACCAGTCTCTTGTGCCAAATACAAATTCATTGGACAGTCAGCTTTTTACTTTAAAACTTCTACATTATAAAATATGTTTCCTTCCATTCTTAGTTTGGAACCTACAGTATTTACAAGAAATTTTGAGTGGCCTTATTTATTTTCTATGGCCTTTGGAGAGCAGTGACAGAGGTCTCAAAAGATTAAAACTCAATGCAGTCTTTTCCCCTTCTACCCTACACCCCTACCTTTTCTTTATTCTCTCTTTCCTATTTACTTAATGGAGTTCTTTTCATTTGAATTTTGTTTTTAACACTGTAAATTGTTTGCAGTCATGAAAGACAGTATATCAAAAATCTAATAAACCACAAAAAATACCCTCACACAACTGCCTCACCATCCCACAATGCCCCACCCCCAAAAAAACCCTCTGCAATTGCCTTACTGCAATGTCAACCAGGGCCGTATCAAGCCAAAAATGCGCCCTGTGTGACTTGCAAACCTGGCGCCCCAACCCCCCGCATGCAACACATTTGTCATCTTATCCCAGCCAGTTTCCCCCATATGCTGCCGTCCGGCCTGCCCTTGCTCCGCCACCGCTTTTCCTGTTCACATGGAGGTGGTGGTGGAGTGGATCTCCATTTTAAAAAAAATGCAGGTTTTTCCAACTCTGCACTTGCATGGCTGTCCTGGTTCCTCCCTCCTCTAACATGAGCACACATCAGAGGAGGGAGGGATCAGACCAGCCATGCAAGCGCAGAGTCAGAAAGACCTGCATGTTTTTTTAATTGGAGGTCCGCTCCATCGCCGCCACTGCTGCTGCCATCAACAGAGCAGGAAGAGTGACAGCGGCGGAACAAGGGCAGGCAACGTGGGAAGGAGCTGAGGCCGGTTGTTGGCCCTAAATGCGCTCCCATTTTTTTGCGCCCTATGTAGCTGCACCACTCGCACAGAGCTAGGTACAGTGCTGATGCCAACTGCCCTCACTCCCAAAAAAGTACCCTTTCGCAACTGCCCCACCATCCTGCAACTGTCCCACCTTTCAAAAATACTCCCACAAATACTTCACCACCCAGCAAACTACCCCCCCAAGAAATACCCCTGCAAATGTCCCACCATCTCGCCAACTGCCCCTATGTCTGACTTACCACCCTGCAAATTGCGTTGCCTCAAACTATCACCCTGCAATTGCCCCACCACCCTGCAAACTGCTCCATCTCCATAAAATATCTCCCTGCAACTGTCTCACCCTCATTAACTTCTCCATTCAACTACCTTACCTCCAAAAACTCCCAACTGCAACTTCCCCACCTCCAAAACTACCTCCTTGCATCACCACCCCCCAAAATTGCATCCTCCAGAAATGCCCCAACAGCCACCACCCCAGTTATACACCACATATGCACAGCACACACAGAACATACAACAGAGATGCACACACGCACAAACACGTGAATTTAATTTAATTTAATCTGATATTTATATTCTATTTCTATCACAGAAAATCAGAAGCAGTTTACAATAAAATTAAAGAACAGACATCCAGTATAAAATATTACAAGTAAACTACTATGCATCTCACTAAACAGTATCTACTGACTATTGTTCTATTTTTTTCTTTACATACCCCCTATTTAGCCATCTAATAACCAAAAATAGGTCATAATAAATATATAATCTATAAACAATTAAAACATAATGTTACATAAAAATCACTCATCTACTAAACAATAATCTAAACTAATACATCTAACCACTCTTTCAACATCTTTTTAAGTACAACTCCTGCTTGCTCTTCTTTTTCAACTA
This sequence comes from Ichthyophis bannanicus, assembly GCA_033557465.1. Taxonomy (NCBI): domain Eukaryota; kingdom Metazoa; phylum Chordata; class Amphibia; order Gymnophiona; family Ichthyophiidae; genus Ichthyophis; species Ichthyophis bannanicus. The sequence goes on from CM066036.1 coordinate 400,271,615, forward strand.
CTAATTCTTTAATTTGTTTCTGAATAGTAAATGATTTTTTTCTGTTTTTAATAGTCTTGGAAGCGTACATTATTCCCTTACTATTGCCACCCTACCAAACCTAATGAAGGGGATTTTCAGTAACATATCATTTTCCAATCATTTTCTAAATGGAGAATAAACCAATACCTGCTTGCCCACATATCTTGGACTTTAATCCCAGATAATCTTGTGTTATTATATTTCTTAACAGAGAGAATAGAATAGGATACATATTTTTTGAGTATATAGAGAGAAATTGTTTTCTAGAGACGTTTTACAAAGAGGCCTATCAGTTAGGAGGCAAGAGAACTATGAAATTGTTTTAAATAGGTGTTAAAGTCAAGTGACAGATCAAAAGGGCAACTTGAAATGCTCCTTCTATCAAACCAAGGGCAGTGTGAATCACCCAGGGAATTAAGAGATTGTCTTAGAAATACAGATACAAATAGGTCACCCCTCCCATCCCCAGGCATAATGCTTGATTTATAGCCTCCTAAGCCAGTTAAGGGAAGGAAATGTTCTTACTCAATTTCAGGTAATGATCATTTTCATCAACAGGTTAGGCCTTTGGAGTAGATTAATTAAGTCATTGCAGTTCACCTTGACGTAAACACTAAATGTCCTTGTATTGGTTCGAGTATCCCTATTACCCTAACTACTTTGCATAACTTAACAACTTTAAATAGCTAAAAGAAGTCTTTAAATCTAAGATGCAGAAAACAGTCCAACAGTGAGATGACGGTTATCCAGTGTTTTGCACTGATTTTCTCCTAGTTTGTGAGAGGTTTTATGTGTCCACTAAGTGTAAACAGCTCTTTGCTCTCAGGGAACAAGTCTGATCTCTGAAGGGTACAGTATCACATTTAGAGGAGCTGAGGCAGACAGAGAGGTATATAGACCAGACCTACAGGGATGTAGTAGAGATGTCCCACCTCCAGTCTGGCAGCATCTCTGCTGCCATGGAAGAGAGACATCACATGAAAGAAAAGCATCATCTTGAAGTGGCAGGAAGTGACCTTGGACCTGTCCTCTAGGTGATGTAATACCCTTTCACACTGAGGATGTGTCTCCAGGGCCATGTACCCATGAGGGAATATATTTATTTATTTATTTAGAAGGATTTAGTATACCGCCTTATAGTTAAATCAAGGGAAGGGAAGGGTTAGGACAACCCTTATAGATGGTGAGTTAATCATTAGGCATGTAGAAAGCTGGATGGCTGGTGGACGTGAGGATTGCCTGGTAACATGCCTGCCTGGTATGAAGGTAGCGAACCTCATGTGCGCCTAGACAATGTTTTAGATCGTTCTGGGGAGAAGCCCACTGTCTTGGTACATGTTGGTATCAATGACCTAGGAAAATGTAGACGGGAGGTTCTGGAAGCCAAATTTAGGCTTTTAGGTAGAAAGTTGAAATCCAGAACTTCTAGATTAGCATTCTCAGAAATGCTTCCAATTCCATGTGGAGAACCCAAAAGGCAGGCAAAGCTCCAGAGTCTCAATGCGTGGATGAGACGATAGTGCAAGGAAGAGGGTTTTTGTATTTGTTAGGACCTGGGCAACATTCTAGGGAAGGAGGAGAGGGGCTTTTCCAAAAGAATGGGCTCCACCTTAACCTGGGTTTAAGGAAAGGTTGAGAAGGCCCCTATCCCGGTGACAGGTGCAGGGTTGTCACATAAATAAAGAACCCACCAAGAGAGCAAACATCAGGAATGTTTGTCGGTCCAGTGTACCCGGAGGTATGGGATACTGTTAGGGTACTGGCTTCCATACCTCCAGGATACACTGGATGAAGGACTGAACAAATTGTGGACACCCGGTAGAGGGTGAGTCCACGCCCAATACCTCCGATATTAGTACTAAATAACTCATGATTGTTGAATGATTGTGGTAAGAGTGTTGGATGGTTGTGTGTAGAATGTCAGGACGACATTCTCATGGCGGGACGTGAAGTGTGGATAGTGTGTAGAAATATTAAAGAAATAAAGTTACCTGGTGTCCTGCGGTGCTGAGGAGTCCAGGGCCCAGATGGTGGGGCCTGGGGGCAGGATGGGGCCTCCAGAGTGGGCCACGATAGAACTCGGTGCCAGGGACCCATCTAAAGTTAAAAAATGGTGCCCTCTGGGTCCCTGGGTGTCCTGGGGTGCTGGAGATCTGATCTGGGGGATTGCCAGGCAGTTTTGAGGTTTTGGGGAGGAGCTGAGGGTAGGGTCTCTTCACCCAATGGAACTGCAAAGTAAAGTGAAACACCAGAGAAGTGCTCTGCTGATCTCTGTTTGATTTAAAGGGGCCACGCTGTTAAAAAAATAAAAGTAGGAAAATTTTTTAAAAAGTAATGGGGATTTGAATATAGGGTTCAGGTAAGGGGATTTATGTTTATTTTTACATTTAAAGTGATGGTGTCCAAATTATTTGAGGTAGTTCGGCCGAGTGGGATTGAGACTTTGGAATTTTTTTTTTTAAGGATTGGGTTGATGAGAGGAGATTTTAAGAAGAGCCAAGGGTGGGGGTTTACCTAAAAATTTAAAGAGACTTTGCCTCATTTTGGGAATATGTGTAATAGCACAAAATAAAGGTGTAAAGGTGATTTTTCTATATAGTTTAATGGGGTTGCCATGGTAATGCCATGGTAACAATTCAAACTGGCCAACTTTCATCACAGCCTAGGGATGGAGTCCGTCATTGAGATCTCTTCTTCTGAGAGTCTTTCCACCAAAAGACGGAACAGGTGCAAAAGATGGAGCAGGAATTAAAAGGGGGAACTGCTGAGGACTTATTCAAGAAACAATTGGACAATTTAGGTGTTCAGTTGCAACAATTTACTGAGATATTGCATAATACTAAAATTAAGAAGTTTTGGCGGGATACTGGTGACTATACGAAGGACCAGGTTTACACTTGGCGGCAGCAGGGCCCTGACCAAATAGTGTCCACGAAACAAGTTACATTTGACACTTCCTCTGAAGATAGGAGTTCTGACTCTTCCACTGAGCCCTGGGGTTCTTCCGCGAGGGGTGGGGCACAGTCTGTATCACAGGATTTTCAGAGAGGCCGGTCACGCAATCACCGGCCATATCGCTATCCACTCGGAGACAATTGGTCGGGCCCAACAACAAGATCGTTAGCAAAGCAACAGTCATCAACTTATCCACCACAGATTTGACGTTAGAACAGTCTCAAGTACTGGAGTTGGGGCTTTCCCCTCTCCTGTCTATGATTCTTTCAAGATGAAAGTGGCTTTACACCAATTTTTTAGGAAGCTACATGCGGCTTTGTTTTTCCAAGACAGAACATCCACCAGGATGGATAATTCTATTTGTTACAACCCCTCCACCTGGCAACCCCCCTATTAGTGTGGATGCATTTTTGCCTACTTTTCAACAACTAGTGCTTACAGATTTAGATAAATTGGAAAAATCGGTCCCTTTAAGACCATTCTCCAACCTCTCCACTCACTCACATCGAGCTTTAAATGATCTAAGTAAAGCCTCACATCTTACGATTAGGAGGGTGGACAAAGGGGGAGCAGTGGTTATTCAGGACACCATTCGGTATCATGCCACTGTCCTGGCCCATTTACAAAACCCTAAATACTATCGAGTACTTGGGGATGATCCTGGACCAGAATTACAGTTGGAAATCAAATCCTATACTATACAAGCTTTACAACAAGATGGATCACTACTAAAGAATTAGACTTTTTGAATCCAAATTTCAGATTCCTCTCATGTTAGCTTACCGCCGGAGTGCCAATATAGCAGATCGAGTGGTTCATACTAGTGTTTTTTCACAGGATGCTCAACAAGCTGAAGGAGGACATCATGCCTGTGGCTCCTGTGAGTTTTGTTCCACTGCAGTGGAAGGTACTGAATGGTGTGACCCACAGTCACAACATAGATATAGATTACGGTATGCTACCAATTGCAACTCGTCTTTTGTAGTTTACCTAATAATATGCCCTTGTGAAAAAACTTACGTTGGAATGACAACACGCGCAGTGAAAAATTGCTTACGTGAACATTGTTCTTGGATCAACACTAGAGTTTTGGCAGCACCTTTGGTGCAGCACTGTATACAGTACGATCACTCTTTTGGTCACTTAAAATGGCTTCTATTGGATATGGTTCCTCCACAGATAAGAGGGGGAGACTGGCAAGGCCAACTTCGTTATAAAGAACAACGTTGGATATATATGCTTAAATCCACTTCTCCTGGTGGTTTAAATACCGAAGTAGAATGGTGGTCTTTGCATTGAGCTTGGAGTTTAAAATGCCTTGACGTTTATCATGACCCGATGACAACAAGTAATTTCCGATGATGTCGTTACGCTTTCAGCAGAGCAGGAAGTTGGGTTAACGTAGCTTGATAAAGAGCCATGGGATGAACAGGCTTGAAACACAATGGTTGTGTCACGGTGCCCAACAGCTTGAAGACAGATCCTTATATGTAGCATTCAACAGTACGACAAGCCGGGGAACAGGCAGGGAAATAATTGGACTGAGTTTCCACATGCGAAGGATAGTATTCCTAGAGTGATACATTGTCTACGCATTTTGCTTTGGATGCGGTCCAGATGAGTATAACGAATGCTATGGATGCGATTGCACTATGCATTTAGACACATTAAATAAGATTGTGAATTATAAATAGCTTTTTAAAGAAAACATTTTATGAATTATGTGGTGGTTTGTTCGGGGGAACATATAACCTCACGCAATTGGGCCGGGTGGCCGTTTTTTGAAAATTGATTAAAATGGAGGGCCTGTTTCAAGAGAGTGATTTTTCATCCTCATGACAGGCAATCCAACAAAAAAATTTAACAGTGTATTGACTCTGTCCGTTTCAATTAAGGAAACTAGAAATGTTTGTATGAGGGGTCTATATGCGCCTTTTTTCATAAGAGTATTATAGTGGTGACATAGGTGGGTTAGCAACTTTTTATAATTAGTAGGACATGATTATTGGCATCCTTATAAATAATTCAAACCAGTTTGAACAGAAGAACCACATTACCTTTACAGTAAAATCAGACGCACCTGTGATCAATTGTCAGTACTCACATGACTTGAATCAACCAATGAATGATAGCTGTAATGTTTAAAATGGCCACATTCACTCCCTGTTCCATTTTCACAATCGGGAAGATAAGAGAGCTACCTGAGATCATCAGAAAAGCCGTTATTAGAAACATAGAAATATGATGACAGAAAAAGACCACATGGCCTATCTAGTCTCTCCTTCCATATTATTACCAAACATCAAACTTCAAAGGGGCACAAGGCCATCTCCAAAGACCTTGGGATTCCCGTGTCTACAGTTCACATCATATTAAGAAGCTCTCTGCTCATAGAACTGTCAAGAATCTCCCAGGACGTGGTGGGAAGAGGAAAATTAATTCAAGAAGTCTTCAAAGGTTAGTATGAACTGTTGGAAAAACACCAGTGCAAGATCCAAGCAGCTTAAGACTGACCTGGCTCAATCTGGAGTGGTGGTTTCAACCCGCACCATACGCCATGTACTAAAATAAAGAAGGAGTTCATGGGTGAAGGCCAAGGAGGACCCCACTGCTCAAAGATAGACATAAAAAGGCACGCCTGATCTTTGCCCAAATCCACCTTGAGAAACCACAATCCTTCTGGGAAAATGTTCTGTGGACAGATGAAACCAAATTTGATTTCTTTGGCATGCAAACCAGAGATACATTTACAGGTGAAGAAATGAAGTTATAAGGAAAAAGAACACCCTTCCTACAGCTAAATATAGTGGCAGTTCCATAATGTTCTGGGGATATTTTGCTGCCTCAGGAACTGGAGGCTTGGAATATATTAAAGGAATCATGAAGTCAGAGGACTACCAAGGTATTTTGGAATGAAATGTGCTACCTAGTGTCAGAAGCAAGGTCTGCGTCAAAGGTCATGGGTCCTCCAGTAGGACAATGACCCAAAACATACATCCAAAAGTATAAAAGAATGGTTAAAAAGGGAAAAAAATGGACTGTTTAAATTGGCCAGCAATGAGCCCTCATCTCAATCCAATAGAGAACCTTTGGATAGAGCTGAGATCTGCCATTGGTTAAAACAATTCTGAAGCATTCATGAGCTGGAACAAATTGCAGTTGAAGAGTGGGAGAAACTACCAGCAGACAGATGTACAAAACTTATAGATGGCTACAAGAAACGTTTGGAAGCTGTCATCCCTGCCAAGGGTTGTGCAACCAAATATTAATGAAGGGTGCCATTAATCCTCTCCAAGTCATATGTTGATTTTTTCTCAGAAATTACTACATCTAAGTTGCACAGACATCTTCTTTGTGTTGTATACCTTTGAACATACTATTAAAATATTATGAAGACATACAGTTGGATTATTTCCAATTATTTCTCAAGATAGTGCACACAACATGCTTAAAATGCAAGGGTGTCAATAATGTTGACCACAACTTTATGCTATATTGTCTTTTTCTGCCATCATGTTTTTATGTTTCTACATGATGGTCTATCAGCCAGATTTTGCCTTTCCCTTAGCCGCAGGGGAGCTTCGGGATTTCAGTTTGCAATTAGTCATAAAGCAAGTAATCGCAGAGAGGAAACACGGAGCAGATACACTGCAACCTCTCAAACTGCTGCCATCTTAGGTTACATCCCCCGGCCCTCCTATGCAGAGTCGGCCCCCCTGCTGATCCATGCTGCCCCCTACTGTTCCACACTGCCACCAATTCAGTCTTGGTTGGGTGGACAGGACAGGTGGCAGCAGCAATATTTTAAAAGCGGCAGCAGGCCATGTGCTTTGGCACACATGGCCTGCCACTTCTGACCCCCGTCTGACAGTAAGTTGCATTGGATGTGGATCAGAAGTGGCAAGTCATGTGTGCCAGAGCACATGGCCTGCCACAGGCAAAGCAGCAGCACAAAGCTATCCCCCTGGGTTGTCCACCCTAGGCAGCCGCCTAACTCACCTAGTGGACAGGCCGGCCCTGCTCCTATGGATGCCATATTGAGTACATGAGAGTTAAGGATGGTATCTTAGTATATGATAGAGCCAAGGACTGTATCTGAATTCAATAAAGCATGGAACAAGCACAGAGGATCTCTAATGGAGAGGAAGTGATTATAGCGTTTAGTAGCTGGTATGTATGGATGGACAGACTGGATAGGCTATATGGTCTCTATCATCATTATTTTCTATTTCTATGAGGCTCGCTGATGGCAAAGTCAGATCAGACCATGGAGCTGTTGAAGGTAAATAGTGTTGGCTTTGTGGAATGTCACCATTGCAAGGTGTTCTGACAGCTCAATGTTACTTATTTGTGAGATTTTTGAAATTTCAACTGGACTTCTTGTCAAAGTATGAAAGATATTTAGAGCAATGACTCTAAATTTGACTATAGTTTTAGAAATTAAACAAAACCTTGTCCCATAATTAATGATTTGGAAAACTTCTTCACTAATCTGAAAGTGCATGTTTCACTACAAACCCTTATAGTGGAGAAGAAACAGCCAGAAATATCTGAGTTGAATACAAAGACCATCTATTAAGAAAGTTAATTCAGCTTTGTTGAAAGATAATATTGGGATACAAAGAAAAGTGGAAAATATGAAAATTTCTTTGGAATATAAGAATATTACAGCTATAAATTTTCCCGTGGTTAAACATATCTCTTCTCTTGAGATTTTTAAGATATATGGGGCCGATATTCAGAACCCTTTGCTGCCAGCCGTCTGGTTAAGGATGCTGACTGCGATATTCAGCGGCACTATCTAATTAATGCAGGGGTGGTCCATGGGCAAGGCACAGATGGTATCAGCACAATCCAGATAAATGCTGACTTGATCTGATTAGCGGGATTTTCAGTTGGCAATTATCCAGGCTACATAGGCCGCATGAAAAACTGCCCTAAATTGCAATCTGGATAGGTGCCATATTAATATTATGCTGACTGGATAAGTGCCAGTACTTATATGGATTGTTCCATTCTGTGCAGATATTCAACTGCAGCTCCTATGTGTACCGCCACTAAATAGTCTGCCAAAATGTACTGTAAGCGCTGTGGATTATTGCTGTGGCACTTGAAAATCTGTCTTTTTAGAATATCGGGCCCTAGATACATATTTCTAAAGAGACCTTTTTACCCATCTTGAATCCTGAGTGACTGCAAAGATCTTTTATGTTGCAGAAACTGGAGCAAGAAAAACATGAGCTAAGGCTGAAGCTGGAGGCACGGGAAAGGGAGATGGAGAGCCATGTGGCGGAGTTGGAGAATGACATGGCATCCCTGAGGGAACAGTTGCAACACCAGCGCTGGGAACAGTGGGATACCAGTCGTGAGAAGTCGCATGCGGTGAGGGAATTAGCTGAGCAGAACCAGCGACTTGTGGAACAGCTGAGCCAGGTGAGCCAACACCCTCCCTCCTCCTCCATCTCTTCTTGCACACCTAACATACACTTCTTGCTTCACCTCTGCTCCCATGTTCAAAGCTCATCTCCTGCTCCACCTCTACTCCCACATCCAGAACACATCTCCTGCCCTTCCTTTTCTTCCACAACCATTTTCCTTTCTTCCAACAGAATCCCCACTCCCCTTCCTCCACTTCCACAGCCAGACGTTACCTTCTTCCTCCACTCCTCTACCCTGAACATGCACACCAAAAACACACCCTTTGACTATCCTCTGCTCTCACACTCAGAACATGAGCTCTTCCACCTTCATTACTACAGTCAGAGAATGTCACTCATCCTCTCCCAGACTCCTTCCATGTGCATACTTTTTATGCATATATAGTCACACAATAAAACCTTTTTCTGTGTGTGAAAAAGGCTTTATACACAAAGAAAACTTTATAAAGTTATTCCAATATGTCTAATATTCAATCTTCCTTGCTGGGGTACTGATCTCCTTCTAGCTCAAAGCAATTATATAACCAGTTAGGACTAGTACCACCCTGAAGTCACCAGGAACACATTAGATACATTTCCATCTCTGGTATAATCTAATAATGAATAAGATATTAACTTTGTACAGGGGGCATATTCAAAGCGATTTAAACGGTTAGCAGATCTGTCATCTGGTTAAACTGCAATCAGCAGGATATTCAGTGGCACTAGACAGTTTAGTACATGCCAATGCTAGCCGGCTAGCATCAGGACATTCTAGTGATGGAGTGGAGATGGCACTAGGGGTTAGCCAGTCAGTGACGATATTCAGCCGATGGCTGGTTAATGCTAACCGACTAAAGTTGGGACAGGAAATGCTAAGCAGCGATGGGTAGTCGCTTTAAGTGTTCTAGCTCCTGCCGCCACTGAAAAAGCCCCCCCCCCCAGTTTAACACAGTTTTCACATTTGTCCAGAATCTCATTGTATTTAGAGCTTCTTAGGTGTTTATAAATTGCAAATTTAGAGGTCAGTTTTCTAAAGACTTATCCCTATAGTACAGGTAGCTGCCACTACACAGATAAGTGGCACTGTACCATAATGCTGCTAAAAATGTTCTCTGATCTCTGTCACACTATCTATATAATGCTGAAGTAGAGCGAGGGCATGCCACCTGTGGATAGTTGTGATATTCACCTGCTATTGATATAGTTCGTCAACAGGAACCCCACCTACTTACCTCCACAAAATATCTGCATCCTAGATAAACATATAGTAGTCAAAGAAGAAGTTAAATATCTGGGCATCACACTGGACAGAGCCTTGAACTTAAAGTCCCACATCACCAAAGCCGCAAACAAGGCATATCATCGATTGAAAACAATTCGACAAATCAAACCAATGCTCCGTCAAGACCACTTCCACACAGTGTGCCAAGCACTCATCACACCATTGCTTGATTATGGAAATTCACTATACGAAGGCCTTCCGCAACAGATACTCCACCCACTACAGATGGTACAAAACATCACATCACGCATCATCACAGACATACCAAGGACTGAACACATCACTCCCATCCTACAACAACTACACTGGCTCCCAGTGGTGGCAAGAGCTAAATACAAAACACTCATGATCATCTTCAAGATCATTCACCATCTCTCAGCAGACATACTCCAAAATGTTATAACAAGGGACATCAGCAATAGACCAAGAAGAAGTAATAATGACAACATGATCGGCACACCTGCAGGCTATCACAAAACCAAAGAGACAACTTCAAAAAGAGCACCCTCACTACTGGCATCTACACTATGGAACTCCCTCCCAACGAGCCTGAGGGCGTTAGATGACATCAAAGACTTCCGCAAAGACCTCAAAACATGGTTAGTCATAGAAACTTATGAGCATTCAGACAACATCCCCTACCCAAATAGAAATACCACTACCTCCGCCAACTAAGCACACACCCACACACACAAGTCTACAACACCAAGGGATTAAATACCTTCATGTTAAATTTCACCTCAATTGTATTGTCTAAATGCTGTAAAGTAACTGTATTGTCTAATTATGTACATGTACCCTAATGTTAAATGTAACCCTCTAACTGTCATGTGACGTGACCACCTTGAATGAAAGAAAAGGTGGTATACAAATATGTCTAAATAAATAAATAAATAAATAAAATAGTTAAGTGGTTTCAATTAGGCCAGAAAAAAATGCTGTCCTAATTCAAACTGCTTTAGTATTCAGATGGCAACTGAATATCACTATGAGGCACATTCTGTACTGTGCGTCCCAGCCTCTGTGCATCCGGTTGGAACCGGACACACAGAGTTAGACACGATTCTGATCCTGCACGTACAGGCCCCTGCCCAACTAACCCAGTCAAGGCTCCTGAATGGAGCTGCAATGCCATGGCACCACAGCTCCCGCCGACCACTTTCACCTTTCCCCAAGAGCCCGACCCCTGATCTGGCCTCCCATGGCTAGGGTCGAGCTGTGGGGAATCTCCTTCTGTTCCCGGCCAGGTGTCCCATTCCCCAACATCTAGGGGCATTTATTCCACCTCCATGGTGGAATAAGTCCCCCATCCAGTCTACCGGCCCCGGAATTGGCCCTGTATGTCCAGGGTCGCGGACCGTCCATTGCCTGCCCTAACTCCACCTCCACACTGCCCCTTCCCACCCCCCACCTAAGCCTGTCCATACAAACTCCTTGTTCATACGGGAAGGTTAGTTGGGGATGGCAAGGGGGATGAATAGCGGAGTGGATGTCCCAACGGGAATAGACCCCTATCTGTATAGTTGTCAGTGGCAAGCACAGGTCTATATATATTCAGTGCTGCTGCAGCTGGTGAATATACATTATATTTTTCATACCACAAATAATGTTTCAAAAAAATGCTCATTGCCACTGAATATTGAGCCTTAGATATTTATTTTGCAGCTAATTAGAGGTTCTTCAGGAATACAAAAAAACCCCAACAATCTATATCAGTGTTTTCACGCCATGGATTCTATTGCTGGGTATCTTTCCAAGTGGAATCAAATATGTATGCTTGTGTAACTTAGGAGTCATCAGCACAGAAAAGGCACAAAAACTGAGTAGAGGATACAAGACAAGCTAGGGGAGCAGTGACAGATGTTGTCAGTCTGAAAATAATGACACAATATACTACAACTTCAGCTACTGATTTTTTATTTATTTTTTTGCCTGGGCAAGAGAGAGAGCAACAGAGTTTCTAGTACATCTGAAACCGTCTCGGCCTTTATACAAAATGTTGTCCATTATGTAGGCATACATCAAAGAGAAATTGCTTATCATGACTGAAACTAGGTGCGTATACAATTGCCAAATCCTAATTAAGCAGAAAGTTTCAGTATTTACACTTATCCAGAAGATTTCTTTATCACTCAGAAAGTTTCTGCTAGGCCTGATGTTTCAATTAAAGCAACTTCACCACATTCCTCCTGTCTCTTATGTCATACACACCTACAGCTTTTATCACCTCCCCTCTCCTCACCCCATCCCCACTCACCCCCCAGCTCCCAAAAACATCTTACTGCACTGTTCTGCATTTACAATTTCAGGAATTTTTCTATAAAGAAGTGTGGAAGCCATGTTAGTCTACTATAATGGTAGTTAAATAAAAAGGGAAAATAATTTGATACCTTTTTATTAGACTAACTTAATACATTTGTAGACTAGCTTTTGAAGGTAAAAACCTTCTTCTTCAGGTCAGGACAGTATGAGCAACAGATGTTGATAATAAATATGTATACAGGAATCTATACATGGTCAGGAGTGGAGGGGGAAGGGATGAATAGCTGATCAGAGGATGACCAGGCTGTTATAGAGTTTATAATATGACAGAATTTGTTGAGTATTTGTTGAGTCTTGTTGATGATCAGGCTGTAAATATTTACATTTTATAATGTGACTGGGAACCAATTTTTCTAGCACAGTTTGAATTAACTCCTTAATATACAAACTGATTATATGTTTCTAATATAGGAGTACAAATTGATTATTTCCTAATCGTCCCTCCAGTCTAGTCCCAACCTCTGGGTTCTGCACCTCTCACAGCAGCTTGGAGACTGAGAACACGTCATCTTTTTTCTGATGATAACTGGTATATCCATCCTGGATCCGCCTCCTCACTCCAGTTACCTCAGTCTCCAAGCAGCTGGAGAATTGGTGAGCCCAGAGGTCCAGGCTCACTAGAGAAATGATTAAGATATAGTTAGATTGATATTCTTAAAAAAAAAAGAATTATAATAAATTATAGATATATCATATTCATAGCAACAGAGGAGGAAATCTACTGTGCGTGAAAGAGGCTCTGAGGTCTTACCTTCCCCCTCCCCTCCCCCCCCCCTTTTTTCTTTCCTTATCTCACTCAGCCGGGTATTTTTAGAAGGGAGGAAGACGACCTCAGGCCAAGGGAGACAGTTGACTCTTCGGCTCAGGGCTTAAGAGGGCCCGAGGAAGAGTCCGGCAGCACATTGCAGAAGTTGTGCCTGCTCAGTGCTGGAAAGAGAGCCTTGGCCGGCGGTTTACAAGGCGCGGTTCTATTATTTCTCCCCGTCTGCACCCGATGTTGTCAGTCTTCTCCTGTCGGAAGAGCAGACGAGCAGGGCCTTCTCTGGGGCGCCGCAGACATTGCTAAGGAATCGCCTGAGGTAAGGCATCCTCTGCACGGCCCAAATCCACCTCAGTGATGGGGGTTTGAGCGGTGAGCGGGCCGCGTATCAGCAGCGCGGGAACAGGTGGAGCGGCTTTTCAGCTCCTGCGAGGCCCGTTTGTCTTGGCAGAAAACCTTGTTTTGCGCTGTGTCATATTTTTTCTAGCTCGGGGTTCCTAAGAGGAGCTAGTTCTTAATTTTGTGGATCACTGGAAAAAAAAAAAAGTCCAACCCGCATTTTTTCTTTTGTTTCGGTCTCTGCTAGCTGGGCTTAGCTGCAGTAAGGGACTCACAGGAATGCCTTCAAAGCCACATTGCCTGGTTTGCAGCTCGAGGAAGGGTTCACTGACAGAGTCAGGGGTCTGCAGACTGTGTGTGCTGGAGGCTGCGCCCATGGAAAACCCTTTAGGAGGGGCTGCAGAGGGTCAGAGGGCTGCGCTGGAGGTACAGGAGCCTGCTTCCATGGATTTACCACACGGTGAGCCCGTGGCGGGTCCCTCGTCTGCTCCAGATCTCCCCACTTCTCAGCCAGCGCTGCCAGGTGGGCTAGCAGCCATTTTTTCATCAGAGTTTGTAGCCCTTATTCAGCAGGCCTTCGGGGGGCAGCAGGGGGTCCTGGAAGCAGGTTCCGCTAGAAGCAACAGGGGTGAGAAAAGACCTTTTACCCCTCTCAGTACAGACACAGCAGATGGCTCAGCAAGAGAGTCAGAAAGGAAAGGGACCAGAAGGATCCCTCATTGGACTCGGAGGGGGGTCACTCCAAGGAAGTTGAGCTCGACGACGAATTAGAGGAGGACCTTGAAGAAGGGGAGATCATGGAGAGAGAGGATCAGGCTAGGGTTGTCCGTTTGTTCCGGAGAGAGGCGCTGCCGGCGCTCATCGCAGAGTCCCTGAGGGCCCTCAATATGCCTACCCCGGGACCTGCAGAGGATGCTACATTGGAGGATCCACTGTTACAGGTGTTTTGGAAGACCCAGAGAGTGTTCCCGGTACACAGAGTAATTCGGGAGATGATTCAGGAAGAGTGGGACATGCCGGAGGCAAGTTTGAAGGGGTCCAGGGTTATGGGACGCCTTTACCCCATTGTGGAACAGGATAAAGAATAAGTCACCGAAGGTGGATGCAGCCGTCTCAGCTGTCACGAAGAAGATTACCATTCCAGTTGAGGGTAGTGCTGCACTCAAACATACTCAGGATAGGTGACTGGAGGCCTTGTTGAAGCAAGTCTTTGATGTGAATGCTTTGTCTTTACAGGCTGCCATTTGTGGAGCTTGGGTGGCGAGAGCTTCCCTTCGCTGGTCTCAGAGGGTGCAGGGAGACCAGGGGGAGGCTGCCACTGGCGACGGGATGAGGCTGGAATCCGCAACATCGTATTTAGCGGATATCCAGTATGACCTCATTAGAGGTCTATCGAAGAGCATGGCCTCGGCGTTTGCTGCTCGCTGTTATTTTTGGCTATGCAATTGGGCAGCGGATGGCTCTTCCACGTCCAGGCTAAGCAAGCTTCCTTTTAGAGGAAAATTGCTATTTGGGGAGGACTTGGATAAACTAGTAAAGGATCTAGGGGAATCCAAGGGGGGGGTTGGCTCCCGGAAGATATGCAAATACCGGGGAGGTCTTCCTCAGTTTCAAAGAGTCAGAAACGACAGTTTCGGAGATTTCAATACCCTAGATTCAGTCCAACTCAAAGAGGACGTTTTCCTAACAGGAATCAAGGGTTTTGTGGATTTCAGAGAGCAGGAAGGGGCTTTGGAGCGCCGTCCTCTTCTGCAAATCTGCGAAAGACCAAATGAAGTCAGGGGGGCCCAGATGGGTTTAGAGCCTGTAGGAGATCGCCTGCAGGATTTTCTGCCTGCCTGGGCCCAGATTACGTTGGACAGGTGGGTGCTGGAGGTCATCCAACAGGGGTATGCTTTGGAATTCCAGCGGCCAGTAAGAGAATTCTTTGTACAGTCCCCATGCAAGTTTCCAGCCAAGTGCACCGCAGTGAAGGAGACGGTCGACAGACTGATCGACCTCAAGGCGGTGGTTCAGGTTCCGCAAGACCAATGCGGTTAGGCTGATACTCCATTTATTTTGTGGTACCAAAGAAGGACGGAGCGTTTCGCCCAATCTTAGACCTCAAAGGAGTAAACCGGTGTCTCAGGGTATCCCATTTTCATATGGAAACGTTGAGATCGGTCATAGTGGCGGTACAAAAGGGGGAGTTTTCCCACTTCCCTGGATCTCTCAGAAGCCTACCTGCACATCCCGATATGCCTGGAACATCAAAGATTTCTCCGGTTTGCGGTACCTATGGGACATTTTCAATTTCGGGCATTGCCGTTTGGGTTGGCCATAGTTCCGAGGATGTTCACCAAGGTAATGGTCGTCATCGCGGTGCCATTATGAAAGGGGGGCATGCTAGTGCATCCGTACTTGGATGATTGGTTGATTCGGGCAAAGTCCCAGAGAGAGAGCGTATCAGCGACAGCAAAAGTGGTAGCCTTCCTTCAGGATCTTGGTTGGGTGGCCAATGGGACAAAGAGCAAGTTGGTTCCATCTCAGAATATACAGTATTTAGGGGCCCACTTTGATACGAGGGCAGGGAGAGTGTACCTCCCTCATCAGCGAGCGCTCGGGTTACGGCGCTTGGTTCGACATTTTCTGAGCAGAACATCTCCCACAGCTTGGCATTACCGCAACTGCTCGGGACCATGGCGTCTACGATAGATCTAGTCCAGTGGGCGAGGGCACACATGAGGCCATTGCAGAGGGCGTCGCTCAGGCATTGGTTTCACCAGAACGATCACTTGTCCAAAAGATTGCCCTGCTTATCGGAGACGCGTCAAGTGCTACAATGGTGGCTTCATACGAAATATCTTGAGGACGGGGTGTCATTGGAGACGCCTTGTTGGCTGCCGCTGATGATGGATGCCAGCCTTGTCAGATGGGGAGCTCATTTCCAAGGAACATTAGCCCAGGGCCAATGGTCAGAGCACGAAAGGGCCTGGTCCATCAACAGGTTGGAATTGAGGGTGGTGCGGCTCGTGCTGCAGGAGTTTCATCTTTCCCTTCGCAACACAGCCATCCGAGTGTTTTCCGACAATGCCACGGCAGTCGCCTACATTAATCGCCAGGGGGGCACCACCAGTGCCCCAATGGAAGAGGATGGAAGAGGAGGCCGAACAGTTGTTCGAATGGGCCGAGCAAAATCTGCTAGCGGTGTCGGCGGCGCATGTAGCGGGAGTGGACAACGTGCAGGCTGATTTCTTGAGTCGAGTGATGGTGGATCCCGAGGAGTGGACCCTGCATCCGGAAGTGTTCGAAATGTTAGTGAGTCACTGGGGAACACCGGTGATGGATCTCATGGTGACCTTCCAGTTGGCAAAAGTTGATTGGTTCTTCAGCAGAAGAAGAGAACGGATGTCGGAGGGACTGAATGCCCTGATCCAAGCCTGGCCGGAGGATCGTCTGCTCTATGTGTTTCCGCCATTTTGGTTTCTGGCTCATCACTCTGCTTTGGCCTCATTGGTCTCTCTCTTAACTTGCGTATTAACTCTAGTTACTGACAGTCACTTTCCTTCATTGTTTCTTTTTGTGAGCTCTGTATATCTTTCTTGGTGGTCTTAAGCTTCCAATTTTCTTTTTCAAATTATTTGGTCCTGTTTCCTAGCAATTCTTCAGAATCTTGTAACTTTCTTCATCTTTCTCTAAAGCTTATTGTTTATTAAAAACTTATTATACCGCTCATCACAAAAGTGTCTGAGCGGTTTACAAACATATCCAAGAGGCTGCACTTTTTACTGTTCTTCAACTGGAACTTTGGCCTTTCTGGCAGTGTGATGTGTGGATCCAAGAAGGGAGTCCTTTACACTTCACAGCCATACGAGTTGTTAAAAACACTTGGTAGAGGTCTTTTCACCTTGATTCGAGGCAGTTCTTCCTTTAGAACACATCCATGTAGAACCAATCAGCAGGCTGCAGCTGATGGCACAATTCAGTGGCCTTGTCAGGAAGTGCAGCAACTACCCGTGAGTGAGAAGACTGAACAATGTGGAGGAGCAAACACTAATGGAAAAGCTTTCATAGGTCTGCCAGTTACATCGCATTGTGGTTAAATCAGTTTTTTTTCCTATTTGGAGTGTTCCTCAAGCTCATAAGAGCTGATAATGTCTGAAACCAATTAAATCCTGCTTCCTGACATTTCTTTGCTATTTTTGTCTTTAGCATCCCATCAGTTCATTCAACTTTCCCTGCACTCTGGGGATGATATGGGGTGTAGAATCAATGTCTGATACCTAATGGGTTTTTTTCTGAAGCACGAATAATGGGGATGGACGTCCCAACGGGACATCCATCCTTGCTATTTGTGCCGGCTCCTGCCCCTGTATAACTTCCCTGCCAGCTGTGCGGTGAAGTTATAAGGGGCGGGAAAGGGGCGGCACGAGGGTGGAGAGTGGGCGGAATAACTTGGGTGGAATAACTTTCCTGGATGTGTTCTTTCGGCAGCTCTGGGGTGCGGAAAGGGCTGGGGGAGCAAAGGTTAATTCCCTGCAGCCTGATCCTGGCCTTAGGAGGCCAGATCGGGGGGTCGGGCTGCGGGGAATCAATTTTTTAGCAGGCAGCCGACATCACAGCATTTAAATGAAGCCATGGCGCTGCGGTTCCATTTAAATGCCCTGACTGAGTTAGTCGGGCTTTGCTGTGCATGCAGGCCGGGACTGAATCGCAGTCCCGGCCTGCACGTATAGTGCTGTTTGCGATTCTGATCCCGCGGGGCTAGATGTGCCCCATTGGATCAGAATCGTGATCTCCTTTGTACTTCCAGGTCAGCCTGGACATACAAAGGAAATCTACGTCAAGATCAGAATCGGGCCTAATGTGTTTACCACTTGTTCCATAATCTTTGCTGTAAAATGGATTCCTTTGTCACTAGAGAGCCACAGGGAAACTCCCCATGATGGTATGAGGTGGTGTATCAGCTTCTTCACAACTGTGGTGGCATCTGCTTTTCAGCAAGGATAGGCCTCAACTCATCCAGAAAACAAGCATACAATCACTAAAAAGTATTCAAAACCTTGGCATGTAGGAATCTGGACAAAGTCCATTTGTAGCTTCAAAAATGTTCCTAGTGGTTAAAGTTTATGACCTTGAGTGGTCTTCACAGGCTTAGCAACATTATGTTGCTTATAGACCTGACAAGCCACAAACACTTCCTCTGCAATTTTTTTGGAAAAATTTAGGATTGTACCAATATTATGAAAATTGAATCATGCCACCTTTGCCTTCATGTGTCTAGCCACAACACATGGAGGCAACATGAGGTAAAAGAGCATCTGGAAGCACTACATGGCCAGTGTGGTGTTTCCAAAGCCCATCAGGATGCAAGGTGCAGCCAGCCTGTCTCTAAGTATCTATCTACAATTGTTAAATATGAGTCTAGGCTTGGATGATTTCCTGAATTGGAGGTAATGGAGATGGCATGATCAAATATTGGGGTTTCAGAGTAGAATGTTCATTTTTTTTTCTTTTACATATTCATTAGGCTGACACGTCATTCCATGTCTTCAGGTTACCTTCAATCACTTTTAATTTCTCCTTTCCACTTTGGAACCATCCAGAACTAGTTTACCATCCAGCAGAAGTCCTTTTTTTTACTCTTTATTATGTGGCATTCTACATTATGTTATCTCATCTTACCTTTCACAACACTTCTCATAACTTGTATCACTCCACCAACTACATGCATCATACATAGACCTTTCTTCATACCATATTAATGTATCATTATATGGTAAGGTTTCTGGAAACACCAAACAACTGTTAAAGTTGAGTACTGCTTTTAGTTTCTTCTTAACAGTTAACAAAATACAATATTGCCACTGCCCAGTTAGTGAATGGGCTATGCGGCAACCCCAGATATTCAATGCTGGGGCTGGATATGACCCCAGCATTGAATATCCAGTTTTAATTTTCAGTGCTGGAGGCTAGCTGAATGTCAAGCCCAGTAATCTTTATTCATCCTGTAACTGCTGTCTTTACACTGGACCTCTGTGTAATGCAGTAATACAAGGCGCACAATCAATGACATATATACATGTGTATAAACTAAATAAAATTAATATCTCATGGTGTTAAAATATATTTTTTCACTTAGTTGTTCCCCTGAAACTGAGAACAGGAAATCTTTCAAACCAAACTGCACTTCCTCTCTGGAAAACAAACTTATGATTCAAATACAGGAAAACAAATGAAATTACCTTAAGACTTAATAATGAAACAAACAAAACAAGACAAATTAGTGTCAGACTTGTTCTTAGTAGTTAACTCTGTGATGCAGCTATCTTGTTCATCAATCACAAAAAGATAGCCTTGGCAGTCATGAAATGACACAGGATGCAAATATTCTTTTTTCTATCAGCACTGAGCTTAACAAGCAATCCAGAGTAATTAGTAAACACATAATTAACTAAAGCCTTACCATTCAAAGACACTATGTATAAGCTGTATATTTACACATTACTGACCAGCAGTAACAGAAAGGACTTGTTGAATTCCTAAATGTAGCTTTTTTGTGTGTATAAGTATTTGCACTTCAGAAGTTGTGTAGCTTTCAAAGGTTTCAAACATCAGAATTGCCAACCTGGCAATAAGGCTTTAATATCCAAAAAGAAGAAACCAGCAAATGAAAAGACTACAGCAATTATATAATTACTAAGCTAAGAGCCACACCGTTTAAATCTTTTAAAATGGGAAAGTGTCATCCTTTAAAAGCACATATAACTTTTTTTTCCATTTGATCATTTTATTAAGTATTTAGTATCATTACAAACATCACTTAACATGTATCAAACTACACATAACATTTAGAAAGCACATTTAATTTAATAAAAGCAAGAACCCAGCAATATAGGTTCTCTCTCATTTTTTTTTCTTCGGGAGATGGGCAATTCATCAGCAGAGGCATTTCTTAAAGGAAATTGTCTAGTCTCTGTCTTTTTCCACCTGGAAAAACTCTTCACTGTCTTATCAGAAAAGCACACAAAGTTAACAAGTTCACCTTGGGTTTTTTTTCATTCCAAAGCCTGTCTCAAAATGCAATATCACATCCAATTTCTTTTTAAACAGCCTTCAATGGAGAACTATAAGGGCAAATTATCATAGGTAAAATGATTCAATTTTTTTAAAGATATTGACAAGTTTCTGGTCCATAGTTATTCTACACATATGCAGCACTAGTATGAGCAGGTTAGGCACCAGACAGTATACTCTGTTCCTTACCCATAATACATAATACATTTTTTGCACAATTTTATTTGCACTTTCTCCCTGTCAAGAAAAACTCAATGCCTTTACTATTTCTGCAGTGACTGCACGATCAATGGGGTGCTAGTTTCACACTGTGCCTCTGCAATAGGGACTACCCGACCCAATTAAGTGCCAGAATTTTCCTTACCAGAGGTGCTGGCCGTGACTACATGACCCCTTGGATAAACTTCACTGTTTAAATTACGTCCCTACTTGCCAGACTCTGCCCATTTAAATGTAAACTAGCACACCAAGTATCTTGCTATTTATTATTAATTTAACTATACACCAATCAGACCAAATTGTAGATAACTTATTGCCCTTACAAAAAATATTTTGCCTTGCTCCTCTGAGTACGCTCCCATGTTCTTCTTGAATTTATCAAGATGAGTATCAAGGATATGGACTTTGAGAGACATCTTGCAGCCCATTTTGTTGTAATTCTTAACCAGATTCTCAACTAGTTCTACATAGTTTTTGGCCTTGTAATTTCCCCAAAAGCCACAAACCACTTCAACAAAGCTGTTCCAAGCCTCTTTCTCCTTCCTAGTCAACAGCTTGGGAAATTCCATGCACTCAAGAATCTTTTTTATTTGTAGTCCAACAAAGACACCAGCTTTGATCTTTGCCTCAGACAGTTTAGGGAAGAAGTCTTGAAGGTACTTGAAGGCTGTCGACTCTTTCTCTAGAGCTGTGACAAATTGTTTCATAAGGCCCAATTTGATGTGCAATGGTAGCATCAGCACCTTCAGTGGTTCCACCAATGGCTCCCACTTCACATTCTTTGTCCCAACTGAAAATTCCAGTTCGCTGTGGCCAGCCCCGCCTGTGGTAGTGTGCTGCAGTGTCCCTGCTGTCCGAAAGACAAAGATAGCAGAGAAACTTGGTAAAAACACTTTGGAGACTCATCAGAAATGCCACCATTTTAAAGTCTCCAATAACCTCTCAGCCGTACTCAGCATACTTCAAGGCTTCTAGCAAGGTCTTGATGCTGCTGTAATTTTCTTTGAGGCTCACTGAGTGAGCTAGGGGAAGAGACAGGTACTTGTTCCCATTATGTAGCAGCATAGCTTTGAGGCTCCTGGAAAAGCTGTCAATGAATAGGTGCCACTCCTTTGGGTTACATGCAATTCCGATAGTGTCAAACAGACCGGTCACATTGTGGCAAAAGCAGAGCCCATCTTGACTAGTGAAGAAGCTAGAAAAAGTGTGGTGACACTTCCTCTGGCCTATGACTTGCACGCTTTCATTCAACAAGTTCCATTGCTTGAACCTGGACGTCAAAAGCTCGGCATTGAACTTGGCGAGACCAAGATCTCGGACCAAGTCATTGATGTCATTTTGGTTCAGCCCCACCTCTGATCTTGTAATCTAGATCTGCAACATCTTCTTCATTTTGTGACTTGCTGCTTTCTTCTGAAGACAGCTGCTTTCTCTGCGGAGGAGTGGGTACAGGAAGCTCTGGGCAGTGTGGCACCAAGGCAATGGATGAAGGAATGCTCGGATACTTGACAGAAGGAGCATTCTTGCCAGTCTGATGTTTGGAAGGATCCACCATGCAGAAGTAGCAATTACTCAAGTGGTTAGTGGGTTCCCGCCAAATTCTTGGGATAGCGAACTTCATGACTCTCTTTTCCCCTCTGTACCATCCTGCCAAAGAAAAAATAAAAATGTGAAAATAAAAAATAATTATATATATACAGTATATAATTATGATGATAAAATTAATTTGAATTCATGATGTTCTTGCTAAATATTTCATATATTATGTAAAATTTCAGTAACAATAAAGATTTTATAACATAAAATGCCACAGTCTAAGCCAGCATCAATTATACCGTTCAGAATTTTCTTGCAGTGCTCGCAAGTAAAATGAGGCACCCAGGGTTTGTCCTGATCCTGAAATATGCCTTGTAAGCTTCATACATCTAGGCAGGTGCTTCCACAGAGTACTTTTTCACTCTTGTTTTGTTAAAATGACATAGCAAAATGTGTCTGCCGGAGGCTTACAGTCTCTTGATGCCAGGTCAGTCCATTTAAGAAGCTTCTGCTCCCTGATTGGGGTTACACAGCCCAGCAGAAATCCATCTGTCCTGCTTACTGAACTGCAGCCTAATTGGGGCTGTCTGAGAGGGGGAGGAGTCAGCTCCATTTCAAAAGCAGCTGCCTTCAGGCAAGTAAAGAGCTAACTGTCATCAGCTTCTGCTCCCTGATTGGGGTTACACAGCCCAGCAGAAATCCATCTGTCCTGCTTACTGAACTGCAGCCTAATTGGGGCTGTCTGAGAGGGGGAGGAGTCAGCTCCATTTGAAAAGCAGCTGCCTTCAGGCAAGTAAAGAGCTAACTGTCATCAGCTTCTGCTCCCTGATTGGGGTTACACAGCCCAGCAGAAATCCATCTGTCCTGCTTATTGAACTGCAGCCTAATTTGGGCTGTCTGAGAGGGGGAGGGATCAGCTCCATTTGAAAAGCAGCTGCCTTCAGGCAAGTAAAGAGCTAACTGTCATCAGCTTCTGCTCCCTGATTGGGGTTACACAGCCCAGCAGAAATCCATCTGTCCTGCTTACTGAACTGCAGCCTAATTGGGGCTGTCTGAGAGGGGGAGGAGTCAGCTCCATTTCAAAAGCAGCTGCCTTCAGGCAAGTAAAGAGCTAACTGTCATCAGCTTCTGCTCCCTGATTGGGGTTACACAGCCCAGCAGAAATCCATCTGTCCTGCTTACTGAACTGCAGCCTAATTGGGGCTGTCTGAGAGGGGGAGGAGTCAGCTCCATTTCAAAAGCAGCTGCCTTCAGGCAGGCCCACGCCTGGTGGGCCCGCGCCAGAGGGCCTCGCCAGAGGGCCCTTTGGTGTGGCCCTTAGGCTGTGGTCCGTGGCCACTGTGGTTCCACATCCGTCACTTTGTCTTCAGCGAAAAGAGAAGAGCTCCAGTTCCCTAAATACCATGAGAAGGAATGAACCACCATCAGTCTACACATCTCCATCAATCAAGTTGGTAACATAACTCCACAGCGTCTTGCTACCCTTCCACATGACTCTCACCCCAATGATTTAGTTATACAACGTATATATTAATCTATGCTCTTCTTCAACCAATTGCTTGCAAACTACTTGCCATCTGGCCTTTGGGCCTATCTTATTGAATTACTCTGATGTTCATATTACCTACCACACAGTTGCCTAGCAGATATCCGTACATACCACACTGTGCATATTTCATTACCTTATTGTGAATTACTCTGATGTGAATATTGCCTAACCACATAGTTCTTAACAGATATCCTTTACCTCCACTCTGTGCAGATACCACTACCTTATTGTGAATTACTCTGAGTACATATTGCCTCATTACACAGATGCTTAACAGATTTCCAGTACCACCACACTGTGCACATTTCACTAGCTAACAACATTCCTGGATCTACTATATACATTAGTCATCATGTTATCTCACTGGGTATTCCCATACCCCCTTACCCTTGCTATGTGCTACATTTTAATAGCCCTGACCTTTTACACCCTAGCCCTTACTTCACCTCAGAATACTATACCAGTCCTCCATAGATCTTGTTGGAGATTTCCTGACTCCCCCAACCATCAATACGAAACACTTCGGCGCACACCAGGCCCACATGTTATCTATGTGGACCTTCAGCAGCAAAATCTATCTCGACGATTACAGTAACACCATCCCCCTGACCTTAAATGTGCACTAATAAATGCACGATCAATAAGGAAAAAATGGCCAGCACTAACTGATATGCTCTCAGCTCATAACCTTGATATCCTATGTGTCACCGAGACATGGCTTTCAGCCGCTGACGCCGTGATCCTTCACCAGTGTGTCCCGCCTAATTTCTCAGTCCACTCTTGTCACAGAGCTGACCGTCGTGGCGGAGGAGTACTTATCCTAACGAAAGCCGACCTCAAATTTCGGCTTGCCGCCTCAAGCAGCACCTCTACCCTTGACTCTGTTACCATTACAAATAAGCAAATCACTATTAACTTGCTCTATAGAACTCCATCTTCATCTCCAGATGACTTAGCAACAATAATTGATCTTGCTTGCAACACCACGAATTCGCATTCTCTAAACTGGATATTAGGTGACCTCAACCTCCCAGTCATTCAGGACAGCCACACCAATGCCTTTATTGATGCTCTCAGTGATCTAGGCTATGTTCAACTTGTTGATACTCCTACCCATATAAAAGGCAACTCACTTGATCTTATCTTTGCACCACAAACAGCCCTCACACATTTGCACCAGTCTCACCTAAACGTAAGTGCGGTTCCCTGGTCGGATCACTTCCTGATAAGATTCCAGATTCCAATTTGCACCAACTCCTCCAAATCCATACCTGAAGATAAACCCATATCGGAACATTTAAAGCGCTTCCACCCTTTTAACAGAGAAGATATTCTAAAGAGGACACAGAATCTATTTGACCCTCCTCTTCAAAGCCTCAATGACATGGTCGCCGCTTGGAACTCAAGCCTAGATGCCGTGATCCACTCACCTACCACGAACAAAGCACCACATAAGAAAAAGAATGCCCCATGGTACTCCCAAGAACTACGTAATTCGCTCCTTCAACTCAGACGACTTGAGAGACGCTGGCGACGATCAAGAACAGCTGAGAGCCATGAGGCATTCACAGCACAATTAGGAAAACATCGGTTATCTGTAGCATCAAGTATGAAACAATATCATGCAAAAAGACTACAACGCTCCTTGAACAAACCCCACGAGCTTTTCCAAATTGTGAAATCTCTAGCAAAGGAGCCATCTCAAGAGAACTTACCCTACCCAGACTCACAAGAATATGCTTATTACTTGCGTAACAAAAGTAATCAGCTTGCCCACACTGCTAAGCCCCCCATACCAGCCAGCCTACCTTTCTCCATCCCACAACCTCCTCTTGGTCATTTCTTGAGTGGGTCCCAACACACTTTCACATCATTTTCTACTCCATCTGACAGAGTCATTCAAGACACTATCCTAAACATAAACACTACAACAGCACCCTCCGATCCGTGTCCAGCTCTCTGGATAAAGGCCCTGCGTGCCGAGCTCAGCACATTCCTATCCAAATTGATTGATGTATCGTTCTCTACTGGAACATTTCCTCGAAGCCTGAAACAGACGGCTATCAGACCACTCCTAAAAAACAGTAAGTTGGACCCTTCGATGATGGAATCCTACAGGCCTATCTCCAGCATACCTCTCCTATCAAAAATCATTGAAAAGATTACCCTACGCCAATTACAAGATCACATAGATACTAATGCACCCCTGCATCCCTGCCAACATGGATTTCGCGAAGCACATGGTGTTGAAACATTACTCACAACCTTATTCAACACCATAACCTTAGGTCTCGATAACATCAGACAAGGCTTTGCACTGATCTTCATGGACATTGCTGCCGCATTCGACACCGTAGACCACGAAGTTCTCCTGCTACGCCTCAGAGAGAAGGGAGTTCAAGCTTCAGCTTTGTCATGGTGCGCTTCATACCTCACCGATCACTGGCAACATGTCCATTCTGGCCCCTCCAACTCCGATTCCTTCCCCCAAACTAAAGGTGTTCCACAGGGCTCATCTCTATCCGCCTTGCTATTCAATGTCTATATGCAACCCATTTGTGATCTCATCCAATCATTTAATATCAACTGCCTGGTCTATGCTGATGACGTCTTGATGTACATGCCAATTTCGACAGAACATCTTGAACTATCCCCACTTATCAGGTGCTTTGACGCTGTCACAGACTGGCTAAATGCACAAATGCTTAAGTTAAATTTCAAAAAGACAGAAGCCCTCTTCGTAACCAGGAATCCAGCTTTTACTCCACCCCTGTCTATCAAGGTTCGCGACGCAGAGATCATATGCAAGACTACAGTAAGATACCTAGGTGTAACGCTTGATCAGCAACTTAATATGAAGGCTCATATCAAAAACATAACAAAGTCGGTGTACCATAAAATCCGGACCCTCCGCAATCTGCGTCAACTGTTAGAACCTGATGACTTCCGAACTGTCTTTCAGGCCCTAATAATGCCTCACTTTGACTATGCCAATGCGATCTTGTATGGTCTACCTAAGTGCACGACTAACCCCTTACAACTTGCAATGAATTCAGCTGCAAGAATCCTTCATGGAGCCTCAAGAAGTTCTCATATTACCCCAATACTAAAACAATTGCACTGGCTACCCATACAAGCCAGGATCTCATTCAAGATCCTAATTATGACCCATAAAGCCATCAATAAATACCCTGCTACTGCCATTACTGATCTAATTTCAATCACACCTCCCAATCGAGCAAGGAGATCGAATGCTGCAAATACTCTCATATTACCTAAGGCAAGCACAAAGTGTTCTCAATTCACTAGATCCAGAGCCTTCTCCTTCTTTGCTCCATCCTGCTGGAACGCACTACCAGCAACTATCAGAACCATCAGTGAACTCTCCCAATTTAGGAAGGCACTGAAACGGCACCTCTTTCTTCATCACTACGATGATGCAGTCTTCTCCCCACACTCACCCACTCTCACATCTCAATGCAGCACCTCAAACTCATGCACGTCACATTCCCAGACTGATCACTCGCAATCACACCTTCCCCTCCAACCACCATGAGAAACTTATGCAGTGCCGCATAACTCATTATATTGTTGCATAAAGTAGACTGTATTTATTCATCGTGTCTCCTTGTTAAGTGACTGGTTATTTATACCCTATTTTACCTGTTATACCTGCTTAATGCATACCCAAGTTTAATTTTCCGGTTTAATGTATACCCAAGTTATTATACCTGTTTCACTGTAAACACAAATCACGAAATTGAGATGTGCAACTCTTATGTTTATTGTAAACCGCACTGATGTCGAATAGCGCGGTATAAAAGAGACTACAAATAAATAAAAATAAATAAAATAGAATGAAAATAAACTGGTGAGCTTAAGACACGTGTTGTTGTGCTCAATCCTAGGTTTCCAGTCGGTAAGGAGGCTGCTGAACGACTGTACTCACTCTGCACAAACCCGTTGTTTATATAGACGTGAGGAGGAAGTGACGTTATAACGGTCGTCAATAGGCTTTTATTAAAAGTTATATCAAAAATTATGCAAAGTTCCAAACGTTTTGCAAAGTTCTGGAAAGCTCTAGAAAGTTCTAGAATTTTCCAAAAGGTATTCCAAGTTTACTTTGCACTAAATTTATCTAGAATGTCCTCCACAATAGGTAATTTTCAAAAATATCACTCTCCCTGTCCCAAAAGCAATGTTTGTGGACCATAATTGCCATTTTCTATGGTTGTGAGACATAAGATATTGGAAAATAACACTTATTACCCAGGAACAAAAAAACAGTAAAAATTTGTTACACAGTGAATTATTGCTGCTGAAATTGTTCCTCTATCATTCATTACCATTTCTATAGTGCTACTAGAGACATACAGAGCACTGCAGAGATACATATGAGAGAAACACTGTTCAAGATGCACAAACAGAACAAATAAGAGGGTTCAAGAAATACATGTATTAAAATAAAAAAACACTACAAATCTAAAATGCCAGTTTTACGTAGGTAGAAAAAGGGATATCCAAGTCAAAACCTACTTTAAACAGGCTCAGAAGAAATTCTACAAAAACATGCTTGCTCTCCCACATGAGCTCACCACAAGAAACCAAACTACATGTGCTCGCACTTTTTCTCTTATTCATCTAGCCTCTGGAACACTTTCCCACAAGAAATTGGAACATCCACCGACCTCACAACCTTCCTCAAGCTCCTCAAAACCTTCCTGTTCAAAGAACAGTTTGAGGGCATTACCTACTCATTATTCCCTCGCTGTCTTCCTCCTGGACATTTGACCTCCTAATTCTCATCATGTTACAGTGTACTGTATCTCCTACTCATTTCTGTCAACCTCTATGGTTATGATGTGCTCTTCCTTTCTCTTTTACTACATTCCTAGATGTTCACTGAACTTTCTTTCCCCCTCTCTTGCCGCTACCCTATTATTGTCATTGACAAGTTTTAATTACGTTTTATGTTTGGCACTGTAAAGTTTTAATTACAATTTACATTAACCTATTTTCCTGTTCATTGTAATGTTGAAGTTTTTGTTCCACGTAAACTACACTGATCTTTGGAAATGCAGTAAGTAAACCTGTTATTAAATAAATAACATGTTTATAATTAGCAAATTATTTCACAAAGCTCCCCTTGTACATGAAAGGACCAATAATCATAGGATTAACATGGCTAGCAGATTTGCTGACAGTGTTAATCCCCCTAGCTGGGATATTCAGCGGCACTAACATGGTTAATGCCGTTGAATATCCACAGATGCTGCCCCATTGCTAACCAGTTAGTATCGAGGTGTGCCGGGGTGACACCAGGCGATAACTGGACAGTGGCAATATTGAGTAGTTATTACTAAGCGGTGAGTCAGGTGCAGTAAAGGCCGGCCTAACTTTCGCCACTGAAGCTAATTGGACAGCAACTGAATCAGCACTGCTCAGTTAGCTTCATGGCAACCTGGGCAACCCGGATATTCAGCACCAGGGCCCAAATATGGCCCCAGCAATGAATATTTGGTTTTAAGTCCAACAGCCGTCGTCACTGAATATCGGGGCCAGAGTCTTTTGTAAAATACCATTAGGGCCTCAAGAAATACATGTATATTTGACAGCACACACGGCAATAGTTTATTTTCCTGGAAAACACATTCAGAAAAGGAGAAGGCAACACTTGGGGCTGTCTACATGTAAATGTTGGCACTTTTGCAACCTCTACGTGTAAATGCTCGCATTTACATATGACAGATTTCATAAAACTGGACATCTAGGAATAGACAATGAAGGACCCAAGTGAAAAAGAATTCTGATATTTTGAGGTGGTTTTTAACATCAAAGAGATAAGTACAATTGCCCCCCTCAATCACTGGTGAAATCCCAGAGCCAAACAGCTGAACAGGTGTAAATGCTGCCGCCCAAATTTTTTTAAAAGAATGAGCGTATTGCCTTTATAAAATTTGAAAACATGCATCCTTTCCAGCCTGGCCAAACTATATCCACAGTACGCTCCCTAGCGGTAGTCTAGTGGTACAGATTTACTGCAGGTTAGTGACTCCAATGGTAAACTAAGCTGTGGCAAAATGCCTGATTTTACCTCAGTTTGCTGTATGGAAAACTGTGCTTGTTTATGTAAATAGAATGTTTTAGGGTTGAATGTAAGATTGCATCTCTAGGGAAGGGAGTGTATGTAAACTAGAACAAATCTAGTCCCTTACCAACCATTGATATATTCAACAAGGTCAATCAAAGGTGTTTATAACAAATGTGATAGCAATACCATGATTACTTCCATCATGCAAACTGTAACAAATGATGTATGTGAATGTATATATAATAAGAATCTGTACTATAAATAACTGATAAGACATAGACTCAACCGAGCGGTTATGCCTAACATGTAAATAGTCACCCTAGCTACATCTTACATTGACCTAAAATGTACATAGTTCTCCCAAGTGGTAGTGGTAGTTATCGTTCCTGTTCATTGTAAGCACAAGGCAGATCTCCTCTGTCCTGTACAAAAATTGTTATTTGTGAACCGCACTGATATTAAAGAGCGCGGTATAGAAAAGCTTTAAATAAAATAAATAAATAAAAATACATTGTGATTCAGGGATAGATATGGAACACTGAAGCTCTTTCTTTACTCATGTGGAGGGTAATCAGGACTGATCCGTCCACTAGGCAGACTAGGTGGCCACCTAGGGTGGCAGACGTCTGTGGGCGGCAGGCTATGTGCTTAGGCACACATGGCCTGCAGCACCCCCCCCCCCCCCATGTTCCCAGCCATTGTTGCCTTCCCCCGGTGCTGAACCGTGATGCTGCTCCCCTGTTGCCGCTGCTTCTAGTGGTGGGCAGCTAGGCTTGGTGGCAGCAGCCCATGCAGGCCATGTACTTCAGCACATAGCCTGCCGCTGCCATTGAGCCACCCGCTGCCAGAATCAGGGCAGCAGAGGGGGCACAGCTCAGCATGGGGAGGAGGGCAGCGTGGTACATGGGGAAGTATGGCACGTTGAATGGGGGAGGTGGCATTGCCAGAGCTTCTGCCTAGGGCAGCAGAAACCCTTGGGCAGGCTCTTAGGGTAATTTTATTCAGACGCTGATTAAAAAAGTAACCCTATTGAGTCCTATTGAAGGGGAGTATAACTTTTTATTTTATTTGTGTAAGTTAATGAAAAACCTGAAGAAAAAGTAAGGATTAAATTAGGACAGTGTTCAGGACTTTATATATGGAGAATCAATGATCTGAATAATGTGGTGTGGTGTAAGTCTGCTTTTAGCTACTATTTTGTTTGAGATTCCACTTAACATGAAAGGATTAAAGGGATTTAGATTTCAATACTTTTTATTCATTTAAATTAAACATCCAAAGTTATTAAAAATTCTTGCAATAAGTCCATAACATTGAACACTAGCAAAGACAATAAATTGTCCAAAATTACTATTTTTAACATTTTATCATTCCCCCCACTAAATAAGCTCCCCCAACCACTCCTTAGCCCTCTGTTGCTATCCAAAGGTGAGACATCTGCAATGGCCAATCCAAATCCTTTCAAGAAAGGAATCGGATCATTGACTCTGAGACCACCATCTCCCATATCGTCCCCACATTAGCACAGATAACAAAAAAAAAAAAAAGAAAAATAATAACCCAACCTACCCTCTGCCTTCCAATATAGCAGTTGCAATTCTGCATATGAAATTAAAGAGTTCAGGCTAAGATGCTCCCACTTCCTAAAGCACCATACCTGCATATCTGAGATGAAGTCTTTGTTTCCACATAAACGCAAATAAACTGAAATCTCAGATAAATCGTTAAGACTGGAATAAATTATCTGCCAAATCTTCATACCACTTATATCAGATGCAGGTTTCATAGCACCACTGCAAGGCCTCTCATCTAGAATGGAGCACATATTTAAAGAGTAGGGGTTAACCAACTCTTACTCATAATCATAGGTATCAAATAACCAGTCCTTAAAGTGCTGCAACGAGCAGACCTGGCAGACCTAAGCTTCCTCTTGTCTATCCCCCCTTAATCACATCCCTTTTCCCTCTCCAGAGAAAGAGAGTCAAGGCTTGATCGAACATCCAATGGTCTTTTTTAGACAGGTGTATGGGCAGCATCTGAAGTATCTATGGTCATCGAGGGAATATAACCATTTTGTAAAGGGCTATTCCATATCGTCCTGCTAGAACAGTTAGACAAGTGGGTTGTGTTCCCCTACTGGCAGATGATGGAGACAAAGAACCAATGAAAAGCCCAGGTTTCAATAACATTACACCCATGCCTCTATACGCTTCAGCCACCAGAGGTCTCTTCAGTATTTCTTTGTCTCCAGCAGATGGTAGATGGATTTTCTCCACTCTGAAGAAAATTCTGAAGATTTGAGAGGAAAAGATTGATTAAATGCTTGTGAACGACCACCTTGAGGGTGACTCACTCACTTCAGCGCAATGTAGGAGGCTCCACTAGACTGGGATCTTTTTGGTATCCATAGAAGGAGGGAAAATTGGTTCAGTTCCATGTGCTTATCATGATAAGAGCCTATTGAGCAGCCAGAAATTGAAAGGATCTAGAAAAGTGCATCAGCCTCACACAACATAAATGCCCTCCTCTGTCCACCCTGTTCTCTCCTGAAGATTGCAGAAGGCTTTCAGAGGTATCTGCCTGCTAGACACCTTAAATGCGGTGCTGTAAAAACCAATGAAATAGTATCAGGGGAGTAGAGCTGAGCCCAGCAAGGATCCTCTCCGTCAGGGGGTGAGTACCAAGGTTTGATATTGTCATTGTCCTTGCTGGGGGCTCTCGATTCCATCGGTGTAGGCCGCAATTCAGGGTAGAGCACTGATGACTGTTGGCATGGTGTGGGGGTTTCCCATCATTTTCTGCATGGATTAGTAGTATTTTCTCCTACTGTGTGCCTGGTGGTCGCACAGTCCGTGTGGCTCCAGTGCGTATTCCTACCCTAGTACCTCTAATGTGCGCTGCAGTAAAAGCACAGTTAATACGCGCCTTTGGACTGCTGCGGCCTTAGGGCTCACTGTTGTGATACTTGCCTTAACTCTCTATGTCTTCTCCCAGGAATTGTTATTTGGTATGTGGCAAGCAAAGTGCCTCATCTCGGCTTCTGGACCCTACTCTTCTAGCATGGCAGCTCCTGATTGCTCCCCCTCTCTATGCTTGGAGATGCGGTTAGTCCGAACTTGCCTGCTTGAGGGCAGGAGGTGGCGAATGGTGCTGTGGGTGAGGATAACCAGTCGTCCAGAGGTTCAGATGACCAGGCTGTGCGCTGCTCCCCATCTTTTAAGGGATTGACAGTGAATGAGTCCCCTGATGTGTAGGGGGGTCATTTCTGCGAGGAGAGTTTCCAGAGTCCAAATTGACCTCCTTGGAATTCTTTTCCTTTTTGCAACAGGCTTGATCATTCTGGCGTGGAAATTCAGACCCTGCGACCTCTGGGTTCCCCTGAGTGCAGTTTCGTGAGAGGCAGGCTGAGAGAGGAAATCCTATTTGATTGCCTATGGTTAAGCACAGAGGCGGCTCTATAATGAGGTGAAGTGAGGCAGCTGCCTCAGGCGGCAAAGTTTTGAGGACGGCAAAAATGCATTTCCACTTGGATTACCTCACTCATTATTCCCATTTCCAGGTCATTTACAAATATGTTAAAAAGCATCAGACACAGCACAGATCCCTGGGTACTCTACAATTGACTTTTCTCCTTTGGGAAAATTGGTCTGCAGAACCAAATATAGGAATCATAGCAGACCCAAAGGTACTGCCTCAGAAGAACAGAGGAAACCCCTTAGAGAGAAGGCCCTGGACTGGTCTAGCAGGACTCAAGAAAAGGACATTATCTGTTAAGTACAATGTCACCTTCCATATTGTCCTGCTAGACCATTCCAGACAAATAGGACACACCAAAGCTATGCCTCCACTGGGTGGGAAGAAGACACAGCAGCTTGCAAAACCATAGAACCAAAGGCTTTGTCTGCTCAATTGTGGATGTCCCTATGAAGAGAGGCTTAAAAGGTTAGGGCTCTTCAACCTGGAAAAGAGACGGCTGAAGGGAGATATGATAGAGGTGTAGAAATTAATGAATGGAGTGGAACTGGTAAACATAGATCAATTGTTTACACCATCAAAAAGTAGAAAGACTAGGGAAGATGCAATGAAGCTAGTGTAACCCATTTATGACTAATAGAAAATATTTTTTCACTCAACGCGTAATCAAACTCTGGAATTTGTTACCATAGGATATAGTACAAACTCTTAATGTAGCTGGATTTAAAAAAGGTTTGGACAAGTTCCTGGAAGAAAAGTCCATAAACCATTATTAAAGAAGACCCAGGAAATATGTTGGGCTGCATACGAAGAGGTATTACCAGCAGAAAGGAAGAGGTACTTATGCCACTGTAGAAGTCACTGGTGAGGCCTCACTTGGAATACTGTGTTCAGTTTTGGAGACCATATCTTGCAAAGGATGTAAAAAGACTGGAAACGGTTCAGAGGAAGGCGACCAAAATGATTTGGAGCCTGCGTCAGAAGCCTTATGAGAAGAGACTTGAAGACCTAAACATGTACACTTTGGAGGAGAAGAGGGACAGGGGAGCTATAATTCAGATCTTTAAATACCACTGGTCAACAAATTTTTACAAAAGTCATGTTACTGAAATAAAAATAGTAATTTCTTATCAATTTTTATATGCTGAACACAAATATGACAGTGAAATTGCAAAGTTGGCTCTAGTTTTTTTTAATCTACAAGAATTAATGTTTACATCACGAAATGCATGTCAATAGTAAATATAATAGGCATTCGGTTAATACCTGTAAAAAAACAAGTTATAGACTACTTTTTAGATTTTTTTGCCTGTCTCTTGTACAGCTGTTCGGGAGCTTCTCTGGGGAGTGTCCAGCAGTAGTCAGCCAGCATTGTAGTGGACCATTTTCCCTGGAATCTTTGCTCCATCGTTGCGATATCCTGGTGAAAACGTTCGCCATGTTCATCACTAACCATACCACAGTTGTCAGGAAAGAAATCGAGATGGGAATCAAGGAAATAGATCTTTAGAGACATATTGCAGCCATGTTTCTGATACTGTATCAGCATGTCTTCTACTAGTTCCTTGTAGTTTTCTGCCCTAACGTTCCCGAGAAAGTTTGTTGACACTAGGCGAAAAACATTCCATGCTTGTTTCGCATCACCCTGCAGCAAGTTGTTGAACCGGTCATCTTTGAAGAGCTCTTGAATCTGAGGACCCACAAAAACTCCCTCTTTAATCTTTGCTTCGCTGAGTCGAGGGAATTTTTCATGCAGGTATCGGAAAGCTGGCGAAGTGCGGTCCATGGCTTTCACGAAGTTTCTCATCAAACCTAGTTTGATGTGAAGGGGTGGTAGCAGGATTTTGTGATCCTCAACCAGAGCTGGGTGCTGGATATTCTTCTCTCCAACTGTTACATTTTGTCTGCGATTCCATTCCTTCCACAAGTAGTGCCAATCCCTTGCTCAGCTATCCCACTCACATAAGAAACACATGTATTTTATATATGCCTGCTGCAGTCCCATTAAAAGGGCAACTAACTTCAAGTCACTACAGAGGTGCCAGCTGTACTTGTTATAGTTAATGGAATTCAGTAGATGCTTTAAGTTATCGTATGTCTCTTTTATGTGGATGGCATGCGCTACTGGAATAGATGGAAGACGGTTTCCATTGTTCAAAAGCACAGCCTTCAGACTCAGTTTCAAAGAGTCTATAAATAGTCTCCAGTCTTGTGGGTCATGAGTGATTTTTAAGGCAATCATGAGGCTTTCAATATCGGAACAGAATACCAGATTACTTTCCTTTCTGAAGAAAGGCTCCAACTGCTGGTGGTGCTTTCAATATCAAGTATTGTTGGCATCTTCTTCTAGAAGATTCCATTATTGAAGTCTTGATCCTAGCAATTCTGCCTTGTTCTTGGATAAGTCCAAATCACGAACTAGGTCATTTAGTTCTTCCTGTGTTATTCTTTGTGGAGTTGATATGCATCCCAGTGAAAATCTATATCACTGCATGCTGACGGACCAGGAGAAGAACTGGTTGGCTCACCCTTGTCCTCATCAGATGAATCAAGAGAATATTCTGTTGGAGGTTCTGGAATAGGAGGTCCTTCACCATGTGGAACTGGTCTCAATGCAGACGGAATGTTTGGGTAGACTATGCTCGACTTCTTTTGATTCGTTATTTCGCTGGAAAGAGGAGGAACCAAGCAGAAGTAACAGTCATTTATGTGGTTGCTTGGCTCTCTCCACACCATGGGGACTGCAAACGGCATTGATGGTCTTTTGCAATTCAACCACTGTGAAAGCTGTGTTGTACATGTAGCGCAGCATATATGCGGGGCCCAAGGCTTGTCTTGGTCACCAATCTTGCATCCAAAGTAAAGATGATATGCCTTCTTCAGTTGAGAAGTGATACTTTTCTTCTGGATGGCAAATGTCACTTCCCCACAAATGTAGCAGAAATTGTCAACGGTATTAACGCACTTTCGCACATTACTGTTCTGTATTGTACCTATATGGCTAAAATTATATGATTAATAAAAGTTACATGTAACAGTAGCTTAAACTGTCTTGCACACAGTCTGAATATTTTAAATGCTCAACCTTTCCGACTGCATATAGTACACTGCTGACGTCAGATGGCTTCAGCAGCCGTTTGGCAGTAGTATTGCATTGCATCAGAAAATGATGCAATCAACTCTGGATGATGTGTGCATGCTGGTATTATGCAATGTGATGCAATATTATTTATTTATTTATTTATTTACATTCTCTTATATACCGCGCTATTCTGCATCAGTGCGGTTTACATTGAACAAACTGAAATTACATTGAACAGGGCATTATATCTTGGAGATAACTATTTTACATCATTCAAGGCTTATTTGGGATGTCGTTGATGTCCTACTGGATAAATTTACACGGTGAAACATCAAAAATTAACTACATGCAATATCTTCAAAACGAGAGCCAATAAAAATTTTTTTATGTTATATTCATGTTCAGCTCACCAAGATACTACAGATTAGGGCCTTTTAAAGCAAATAACAATTTCAATGTTGACCAGTGTACTTAATGAGAAATAAGGAACAAACAAACCTCTTCCAAAGACGGAGAAACTGCAAAACTAGAGGGCATAACATGAAGCTACAAGGTGGTAAATTGAAAGGCAATGTCAGGAAATAGTTTTTTACTGAAAGGGTGGTGGATGCTTGGAATGCACTCCCGATGGAAGTGGTGGGGGCAAATATAATGATGGAGTTCAAAAGGGCATGGGACAGACACAATGGATCCCTTTATTGCAACAAGAAAATATCAGAATAATCTGAACCATCTAATTCCTTAACAAATGGGGGTATTCTACATGGAGTGGCGGGATCACCCCTGGACAAAGACATGGGGAGGGGGGGCCTGCACGGAGCGGCAGGTGTACCTACTCTTGGCATCGAACTGGGCAGACTAGATGGACCATACTGGTCTTTATCTGCCCTCATTTACTATGTTGCTATGTTACTATGTAAATACAAGCATCGTGGAACATGTGTGTCTTTTTGGGAAACTGCTAGGTATTTGTGACCTGGATTGGCTACTGTTATACACAGACTACTGGGCTTGATGGATCTTAGTCTGACACAGTATTGCATATCTTATGTTCTTATGTTCATCTTCTACATACAGCCTTCTATTTATGCTTTCTTGTACATAGTTCTCTACTCTTTGATTGCCAATTGTTGCCCACGTTGAGGTTGTGTGAGGCTTGCCATGTTCTCCCATATGTTTTGGGGTGGATATTGAAGAGACCTCTGATGACTGAGGCATATAGAGGCATGAGAGTGATGTCATTGAAACCTGGGCTTTTGATTGGTTCTTTATCGCCACCAATCTGCTGCTAGGGGAACACAACCCACTTGTCTGGACTGGTCTAGCAGGATTCAAGGAATGGACATTATCTGCTAAGTAAAATGTCACCTTCTACCACACAAAGATAGCATCAGATCTCTCCTTCACACTAGCCTATTCTTTGCATTACATAAAAGTGGCAGCACATTACACCAATAAATGCCGGCAATATAATGCCCAAGTAGTGAAAAGAATGATGCGGAAAAGGCCCATCCACCCTTCTCGTTCACTATGTTGCATCGTTAGGGCTTCTGACTTGTCATAATTAAGTTTATACCTAGAGAAGCTGCCAAACTCATGAATTCCCAGTAGTAAAAGCTGTTAGTGTAGCTGGGTTTAAAAAAGGTTTGGACAAGTTCCTGGAGGAAAGGTCCATAAACCATTATTAAAAAGGATCCAGGATATCACTGCTTGACTCAATACAAGCATTGTGGAACCTGTGTCTTTTGGGGAAACTGCTAGGTACTTATGACCTAGATTGGCCACTGTTGGAAACAGGATACTGGGCTTGATGGACCTTGGTCTGACCCAGTATGGCATATCTTATGTTCTTAAATGAGCCAGCGAGACCTCTCGATCAGTAGATTGCACCAATAAATTGTCAGCAAAAGCTGAAATTTTAAAGTTATGTTCACAGAGCCTTACTCTACTAATACCTGCATTGTTCCTGATTTGACACAATAAAGGTTCCATGTTCAAAATGAACAGCAATCAATGACAACATAATTCTTTCAGGTTTATTTCCAAAACAATCTGACATGTCCCTCGCTGTGCATCAAAACCATCGGTTAGTGACCTGTAACCAGGGCAGCTTCCTTCGGTGCCAAGTAAAAGTGGCAAATCACCTCTAATGCTAAAAGCATATATTCCCAACCCACTCTATCAATGGCTTTTTTGGCATCAAAACTAACCAACAAAGAAAGGAAGCCCTCTGTGGCACAATGGCTCATCAACACCAGTAATGTTTGGATGTTCACCACCGAGTGATAGCTTCGGACACACCCCCTCAGGAGTCTTGGATCAAAGCCAGTAAGAATTAGTCCAACCAGTTGTCTAGGATCTTGACCAGTATTTTCTGACACATATTTAATAATTAAAGAGTTCTATATGAACCTGGCAATAGGGGGTCTTTCCTCAATTTAAGAATCACCATAATTAATGCTTCATTAGCACCCACGGGGAACATTCCCTGCTGAATCAATTGCAACAGCCTATGGGCTTAGGGCTGCACTTGTTAGTCCTTTAATTAAGGAGTTTTTCCTCACCCAGAGCCGGGGCTGCTGGGATTTGTAGTTGTGTTATTCAGAAAAACAAGTAGTGTGGAGACCGAGGGTTTACAAGGCAAAACACAGGAATTTTATTTCTTTTCCAAAAGAGCATTAAGGCTCAATGCAAACAAACAGGATTCTCTCTCCAAACAATAATCCAAAGGCATTTATACCAAACAAACAATGTAACTGCTTTTAGTAGCTTTTTAACATAGGTCGCTGTTTCCAAACAATTCAGCAATCAACCATGGTTTTTCTCCTTTCTTCAAACCCAAAAGAAATATCCTCTCTTCAGCAAAGAGGGCTCTTAGCATTCTTGGCTAAACACAATTCTCCCTGTTTTCACACTGCCTTTTAGGACATTCAGGTTATAAACCTCTCTCTCTTATCCAAGAACTTTTATTCTGCCTTCTGGCATAGAGAACAGTCCATTACTGAATCTTCAGAGATTTCATCAGATTCATAATAGTCTATCTGCATTTCCTCAGGACCCGTGTCTGGTAAATCTGGCTCTAAACCAGCATGAGAAACTTCAGGCTTAATATTCTCTAAAAGTTCCAGAACCTTTCTCCACTGAGGCTTTTCCCTTTGCAAAGGGTTTCCACGAGGAACGTGGAGATTCTTCTCTTGCATCAAACGACACAATGCCTCTAACTGGCTCACAGCACTTTTGGCTACACTTTTATTCACGCACCTTTTTGGAAGTTGCAGCTCTTTAGCTGGTTCAGGAACAGTTGTCCCTGTAGCCTGGCCCTTGTCAGCACTTCTCTCTGACACAGCTCTCCTAGTTTTAAAACTAATTGCAGTGTCCTTGCAATCCTGGCTTTCTTTCTGACTAGGGCTTTCACCTCTGAGAATCCCCTGGAAGTCTCCAGTGTTCTCCTCCACAGTGAACTCTCTGGGCCTTTCTCTGGTGCTTCTCTCACCACTGAATTCTCCAGCGTGCTGCTTCCCTGTCTCTCCCTTTCCAGGGTGTCGCTTCATGTGCTGCCTTCTCTCAGGCTGAGACTCTCTTCCCGTGGTGCTGCCCTTCTCAGGCAGAGTCTCTCTTCCCGTGGTGCTGCCCTTCTCAGGCTGACTCTCTCTTCCCGTGGTGCTGCCCTTCTCAAACTGAGTCTGACTTCCTTCTGTTTCCCTGGGTTTATAAGAGTGTCTCTGAACTACCGTGCACTGCCCTTCCCCCAGGTGTCTCTCATTGGTTTCCAAGCCTGCTTTTAGATTAGCAGAGCCTGGGTGTGTCCTGTCCTCAGTAGCTGCGTGGATTTTTTCCTTGCCTGCACTTTGAGAGCTACTGATTCCTTGCCTGTCTCTTTCTTTAAAGGTAAATGTCTGATTTTCTCCCAATTCCATGGGCTCCGCCATACTCTCCTCATCAC
The DNA here is from genome assembly GCA_033557465.1 of Ichthyophis bannanicus. Taxonomy (NCBI): domain Eukaryota; kingdom Metazoa; phylum Chordata; class Amphibia; order Gymnophiona; family Ichthyophiidae; genus Ichthyophis; species Ichthyophis bannanicus. Next base: position 400,311,664 of record CM066036.1, read on the forward strand.
AATATACATCTCACTCAATGGGACACTCGCTTTATCCTGCAAAGTCTTATAAAATTCAGAACTAAAACCATCCAACCCCACAGTCCAACCAAATTTAGTCCCTTAATCAACTTCTGAACCTCTAGGGCTGGAATTCGGAACATTCAAGACTGTCATCTCACCCACAGTAATCGGAGATAGGATACATCTGTCTAAATACCTATAAGCCTGCTCTAAAGAATCACCTCTCCACCCATATAAAGACCCATAAGAGTTGCATAAGTACATAACAACCTTAAGGTCCTTCCATAGACATTCCAACTCCAAAGCTGCTCTCTTATGAACTAAACCTATTGCTCTTCTGCAGAGGCATCATAGATCTCCCCTACCCATCACAGTTTGAGTTTCTCATGCTCTAGTTCTGTTAAATCAATATCTTGCAAAAGAGCAATGCCTGTCCCTTTATCATGAAAATCCTCAAGAAGTTTATAATGTTTAATAGGAGAACCTATTTTACACACATTTCAAGATATTAATCATAAACTCCTCTTGCTCAGTACTGGCCAAACACAAATAGGGCCCAAGTGTGCAGAATGGACACATACACAGAAAGGTCCCAGCAGCATAGAACCCCCCTCTACTTCCCTTATACAGAAACTCCCCTTCCAGTCCACATACAAATGCAAAATTGCGTAAATAGCCCTCTACCCATCCCTACCTTTTCCACACCCCTTTTCCTTGACACCCCCCGCCCCCTCTATATTCAATTTCAGCATATCTATCTCCAAACAGGTCACCTTTGATGTCTTCAGACCCTCCCTCTCCCCTCTCTTCAAAGATACTCCATGCCCCCTCATCTCCCAAACACACGACCCTCCCTCCCCAATCCTTTCCACATACAAATGGGTCCCCAAATATATACTCTTCCCCCCATATCACCCATCAACTATTATATAATATATATCTGGAGGACCAACATACCTGAAATGGACATGTCTCCAAACTGTCAGGAGATCACTGACCTCACCATCTCACCCCAGAAAACCTCTGTCTCCCATTTCCTCTCACTCAAACTCTACTACACTTTGCACAGCCATTCAGTCCAGTTCTTACCCCCTCCCTTCAAACTCTCCCACAAGCTAAGTTGAACATTTCTACCAATATCTGGCATACTCATCCATACTAATCACATTTCAGTCTTCAACAGCAGCACTCCTCTGAGACACAATTAACATAAAAAACAAACCAACATCAGCACATTTAAAGAAACGTAACAAGCAATGATCACAATGCTCATATATAAAGAGGAAAAGAACAATGAGCTCAAAGGAATTAAATATAGTACTCTCCAAAAGCATCTTAGATTGATACTGTACATAACTTCCGTCCCACACACTAATCCCACCAAACAATAAGGAGGGATTTATCAGCCGCATGTCAAAAAATTAAAAGTCTAGAAATACAAAATGCTGCCGATGTCCTCCAAAATCCCAAAATGCCTAATACAGAGTCAGCAAGACCAGGTCCCATGAGTCAATCAGAGCAGATTTGTAGAGCCAGCACCCCTGCTCAAGCTATTGTAGTTCAAACGAACAGCCAGCCAGACACTACCCCAGTAGGCTGAAAGATTCACAGCAGCCCAGCAGCATGTGGGAAAGCAAAATGTAGAAACAGGAACTGCCATAATACAGACCATATTCAGACTTTCTCCAGCATGTTTCTCCTTGGCACAGAAAATTCAAATCCAGGCAGCAGAAAATCCCACAAACTACAGTGGATCCATGAATGACAATCCAGGATTCCACAGTCTATAGTGCACATAGGTACTATGCCCTGCCCATCTCTTTTTCTAGCTCCATAATGGTAACTTCCTCAGGACTGATTGAAATAGCAATGGAAATATTACTGATATGGCAAGTCGTTCTTCTGTTTCCAGGCTCACAAAATAACCAACAGTCCTCCTCCAACTGTTCCACCCCACTTGGTCCTCATCAGTGGGAGGTCCCGCTGCTGGTCTCAGGTCAGTGTTTACCTACAAACTCTGCAACCTCAGCTGGGCTTCCCAGCACATGAGCCACTCCATTACGATGAATATGGAGCTGCATATGGTTGTCATGTAGGCACTTCTAAACCACAGAATACGTCTGATGCCAATCACCAGTGGATTGGAGTAATTCTGGTAGATGAAGTGGAGGTGTAGCCTAATGGTTAGAGCACTTGCTTAGAAACCAAGCCTCTAAAATGCTAGAAGTCTAAAAAATAAGATAGGAGAGTTAAAATATATAGCACTAAATGAGAGGTTAGATATGATTGTTCTCCTTCCAACATGTCTCTGAGATACCAATCAGTGGGAAACTGATACCTGGGTACAAAATATATCATAATGATACAGCAGATAAAATTGATGGAGGGCTTGCTCTCTATGTTAGAGAGGGCATTGAATCACAAAGGATTAAAGTTTTGCAGGAAACAAAATTCACTGTAGAATCTCTGTGAATTGAAATCCCATGTAAAAAGGGGAAGGGGAAAGCGATGGCAGTGGGTGTGTACTATCAACCGCATGGCCAGAATTAACAAATGGATGATGAAATGCTCAAAGAAATCAAGGAAACAAACAAAACTTATAGCACAGTAATAATAATGGGTGATTTCAATTACCACGGTATTGACTGGGTCAGTATCATGGCAGGACATGCTAGGGAGATAAAGTTTCTAGATGAATTAAATGACTGCTTCTTGGAGCAGCTGGATCATGAACTGACCAGAGAGGAAGCCATTTTGGAACTAGTCCTTAGTGGGACACAAGATCTGGTGCAAGAGATAAGGGTGTTGGGGCCACTTGGCAATAGTGATCATAGCATGATTGTGTTTGATTTAATAAATGGAGGAGGGACGGTAAGGAAATCCACGGTGCTACCTTTTAACTTTCAAAAGGGCGACTATGATAAAACGAGGACTATAGTTAAGAAAAAACTAAAAGGAACAGTTGCAAAGGTAAACGATTTACATCAAGCATGGGTGTTGTTTAAATATACTATCTTGGAAGCCCAGAACAGCTGTATTCCATGATTTAAGAAAAGTGGAAGGAAGTCAAAAAAGCTACCAGCATGGCTTAAGAATGAGGTCAGGGAGGCTGTTGTTGCCAAAAAAGCATCTTTTAAGAAATGAACAAAGGAGCCAAATGATGAAAACTGGAAACATAAGCACCGGCAAGTTAAATGCAAGGCACTGATAAGGCAGGCAAAGAGAGAATTTGAGAAGAAACTTGCTGTGGAAGGAAAAACACATAATAAAGACTTTTTCAAGTACATTCATAGCAAAAAACCGGTGACAGAATCAGATGGACCATTAGATGATAGAGGGGTAAAAGGAGCACTAAAAGGGGACAAGGCCATAGCGGAGAGACTGAATGAATTCTTTAAACATAAGAATATAAGATATGCCATACTGGGTCAGACCGAGGTCCATCAAGCCCAGTATCCTGTTTCCAACAGTGGCCAATCTAGGTCATATGTACCTAGCAGTATCCCCAAAAGACACAGGTTCCACAATGCTTGTACTGGGTCAAGCACTGATTATCCTGGGTCCCTTTTTAATAGTGGTTTATGGACCTTTCCTCCAGGAACTTGTCCAAACCTTTTTTAAACCCAGCTACACTAACAGCCCTTACCACATCCTCCGGTAACAAATTCCAGAGTTTGATTACACGTTGAGTGAAAAAATATTTTCTCTTATTTGTCTTAAATAGTTTACCCTGTAGCTTCATTGCATGTCCCCTAGTCTTTCTATATTCTGATAGCATAAACAACTGATCCACGTTTACCTGCTCCACTCCATTCATTAATTTATAGACCTCTATCATATCTCCCCTCAGCCGTCTCTTTTCCAGGTTGAAGAGCCCCAACCTTTGTAGCCTCTCTTCATAGGAGTAGCCTTCCATCCCCTTCACCATTTTGGTGGCTCTTCTCTGTACTTTTTCTAATAATGCTATGTCCTTTTTAAGATACGGTGACCAGAACTGCACACAATATTCAAGGTGCGGTCGTACCATGGAACGATACAGAGGCATTATAATATCCTTTGTTTTATTTTCCATCCCTTTCTTTATGATACCTAGCATTCTATTTGCTTTCTTGGCTGCCGCTGCACACTGGGCAGAGGGTTTTAACATGTTATCCACGATGACTCCTAAATCTTTTTCCTGGGTGGTGGTTCCCAATGTGGAACCTTGCATTGTGTAACTATAGTGTGGGTTGTTCTTTCCTAGGTGTATAACTTTGCACTTGTCCACATTAAATTTCATCTGCCATTTGGATGCCCAGTCTTCCAATTTATCCAGATCCTCCTGCAGTTTTCCACAATCCTCTTGGGTATGAACAACTTTAAACAGTTTTGTATCATCTGCAAATTTGATAACCTCACTCGTTATTCCCTTTTGCAGGTCATTTATGAATATGTCAAAAAGTAGCGGACCCAGTACAGATCCCTGGGGTACTCCACTATTCACCTTTTTCCATTGGGAATATTGGCCATTTAGCCCTACCCTCTGCTTTCTATCTTTTAACCAGCTCCCGATCCACAATAGTACACTACCTCCTATCTCATGACTTTTTAGTTTCGCCCAAAGTCTCTGATGAGGGACCTTATCAAAAGCTTTCTGAAAGTCCAGATACACTATATCAACCGACTCACCTTTGTCTACCTGTTTATGCACACCTTCAAAAAAACATATCAGATTAGTAAGACAAGATCTTCCTTGTCTAAAGCCATGTTGGCTGTCTCCCATTAGGCCATGACTATCTACATGCTGTGTAATTTTGTTCTTTATGATGGTTTCTACCATTTTCCCCGGTACTGACGTCAGACTCACCGGTCTGTAATTTCCCGGGTCACCCCTGGAACCCTTTTTAAAGATTGGTGTTACGTTGGCGACCCTCCAATCTTCAGGTATTACAGATGATTTTAATGAAAGTTCACAGATTACCAATAGCAGGTCCGCAATCTCATATTTCAGTTCTTTCAACACTCTTGGATGTATACCATCCGGTCCAGGTGATTTGCTACTATTCAGTTTATCAAATAGTTGTAATATATCTACCCGGTGTAGCGATATTTCTCTCAATTCCTCTGCAGTATCACCTTTAAATACCGCTTCAGTCTTGGGTAACATCCCTACATCTTCCTCAGTAAAGACCGAAGCAAAGAATTCATTCAGTCTCTCTGCTATAGCCTTGTCTCCTCTTACTGCCCCTTTTACCCCTCTATCATCTAATGGCCCAACAGACTCTCTCACAGGCCTTTTGCTGCGAATGTACTTGAAAGTCTTTATTTCGTGTTTTTGCTTCCATAGCAAGTTCCTTCTCAAATTCTCGCTTTCCGTGCCTTATCAATGCTTTGCATTTAACTTGCCAGTGCTTGTGCTGTTTCCAGTTTTCTTCGTTTGACTCTTTTTTCCATTTCCTGAAGGATGCTTTTTTGGCAGCAACAGCCTCTCTGACCTAACCTTTAAACCATGCTGGCAGTTTTTTGGACTTTCTTCCACTTTTCCTAATGCGTGGAATACAGCTCGTCTGGGCTTCGAGGATAGTATTTTTAAATAACACCCAAGCTTGCTGTAAGTCTTTAACCTTTGCAACCGCTCCTTTTAGTTTTTTCTTAACTATATTCCTCATTTTATCATAGTCTCCCTTTTGAAAGTTAAAAGGTAGTACTGTGGATTTCTTTACTATCCCTCCTCCACTAATTAAATCAAACATGAACATGCTATGATCACTATTGCCAAGTGGTCCCAACACCCTTATTTCTTGCACCAGATCTGGCGTTCCACTAAGGACTAGGTCCAGTGTGGCTTCCCCTCTGGTCGGTTCATGAACCAGCTGCTCCAAGAAGCAGTCATTTATTTCATCTAGAAACTTTATCTCCCTTGCTTGTCCTGCCGTAACACTGACCCAGTCGATACCAGGGTAATTGAAATCACCCATTATTACTACTCTGCTGTGACTTTTGTTAGCTTCCTTGATTTCTTTGAGCATTTCATCATCCATTTGTTCATTCTGGCCAGGCGGTCGATAGTACACCCCCACTGCCATCGCCTTCCCCTTTTTACATGGAATTTCAATCCATAGAGATTCTACAGCAAATTTTGTTTCTTGTAAAACTTTAATCCTTTCTGACTCAATGCCCTCTCTAACAGAGTGCAACCCCTCCACCAATTTGATCAGTTCTATCATTACGATATAGTTTGTATCCAGGTATCACAGTGTCCCACTGGTTATCCTCCTTCCACCATGTCTCTGAGATTGCAATCATATCTAACCTCTCATTTAGTGCTATATATTCTAACTCTCCCATCTTATTGTTTAGACTTCTAGCATTTGCATACAAGCATTTTAGAGACTGTATTTTATTAATATTAATCTGGCTATTGGTAGGCATGGGTAATTTGGAATCTTTACACTCTGTCTGCACCTTACTCAAGGGCATTTGGGCTACTATACTCTTTTTAGGAACCTCATTGCTTTTGGTAGTATCCTTCAAGGATACCTTCGTCCGAACCATGCGCTCCTGGGCGACTGTTGGCTTTCCCCTATTTTCTAGTTTAAAAGCTTCTCTATCTCCTTTTTAAAGGTTAATGCCAGCAGTCTAGTTCCATCCTGATTAAGGTGAAGCCCATCCCTTCGGAAGAGCCCCTCCTTTCCCCAGAATGTTCCCCAGTTCCTAACAAATCCAAAACCCTCATCCTTGCACCATTGTCTCATCCACGCATTGAGACTCCGGAGCTCTGCCTGTCTTTTGGGTCCTGCACGTGGAACAGGAAGCATTTCGGAGAACGCTATCCTGGAAGTTCTGGATTTCAACTTCCTACCTAAAAGCTCAAATTTAGCCTCCAGAACTTCCCTACCACATTTTCCTATGTCATTGGTACCAACATGTACCAAGACAGCAGACTCCTCCCCAGCACTATCTATGATCCTATCTAGGCGGTGCGTGAGGTCCCTACCTTTGCACCAGGCAGACATGTTACCAGGCGATCCTCACGTCCACCAGCCACCCAGCTATCTACATTCCTAATGATTGAATCACCAAGTATGACAGCTGTCCTGAATCTCCCCTCATGGGGACATGGCCCTGGAGAAACGTCCTCGGTGCGAGAGGGTTTTACATCACCTGGAGGACAGGTCCTAGTTACAGGATCACTTCCTGCCACACCAGGGTGATGCTCTCCTGTCACGAGACCTCTCTCCTCCATGGCAACAGGGATGCTGCCAGACTGGAGGTGGGACTTCAGGTCTATATCCCTGTAGGTCTCGTCCATGTACTTCTCTGTCTTTCTTATGTCTTCCAGGTCTGCTACTCTAGCCTCTAGAGAATGAACTTGTTCCCTGAGAGCAAAGAGCTCCTTGCACTTAGTGCATACGTAAGACCTCTCACCAACTGGGAGAAAATCATACATGTGACACTCAATGCAAAAGACCGGAAAGCCCCCATCTCGCTGCTGGACTTTTGTCTGCATCTTAGTTTAAAGCTTGTGTTTAGGTCTTTTAAATTCTGTATATAATAAGGACTGATGTAGATGCTTATACTAATAAAAGTGTATTTAACACCCCCAATACACCTTGTTCACCTGAATCTTAATTAATCTCAGGTCCTCAGTGTATGACTGATTTGGATAAAGAGCTGCACCTGAGAGCAGCCCCTTTCCTTCAAGATGTGTAGGTACCTATAAAGTTACAATTACCCCAGGGGTGGGTGGGTGCTGGGGAGGGAGGGAGGGAAATAAGTCCTATTAAAGAGGGCAGTTACAAGGTACCCTGTCCTGAACCCTCAGCAGGGGGGGAGGGGGATACCACACAAAGTCCAGTTAGTTGAGAGAGGCAAGGTAAGTTATACAGCTGAGAAGCTGAAGCAGCACACCAATAAGACAAACAATAAATAAATAAACAGCTAGAACTCACTGCAAGTTGTCACAGGAGGTAATATCCACCTCTCTGGCAGAGCACTGTTAGAGGACTGCTCTTCCCAGAGCAGAGAGAAGCAAACAAAACTGACTATGCACACGTGGTAGAGACAGGAAGAAGGCTACACAATACCTCAGCAGGGGGGAGGGGAGGGGGGTTCACTCAGGCAGGAAAACAAAATTTAAAAACACAGCAGGTTCAGGGGGGAGAGCAGGGAGAAAGATTTAATTTAAAATGAACAGTTAACCTGGCTACCACACAAAGCCCAGTTAGTTGAGAGAGGCAAGGTAAGTTATACAGCTGAGAAGCTGAAGCAGCACACCAATAAGACAAACAATAAATAATTAAATAAACAGCTAGAACTCACTGCAAGTTGCCACAGGAGGTAATATCCACCTCTCTAGCAGAGCACTGTTAGAGGACTGCTCTTCCCAGAGCAGAGAGAAGCAAACAAAACTGACTATGCACACATGGTGGAGACAGGAAGAAGGCTACACCATACCTCAGCAGGGGGGAGGGGAGGGGGGTTCACTCAGGCAGGAAAACAAAATTTAAAAACACAGCAGGTTCAGGGGGGAGAGCAGGGAGAAAGATTTAATTTAAAATGAACAGTTAACCTGGCTACCACACAAAGCCCAGTTAGTTGAGAGAGGCAAGGTAAGTTATACAGCTGAGAAGCTGAAGCAGCACACCAATAAGACAAACAATAAACAGCTAGAACTCACTGCAAGCTGTCACAGGAGGTAATATCCACCTCTCTAGCAGAGCACTGTTAGAGGACTGCTCTTCCCAGAGCAGAGAGAAGCAAACAAAACTGACTATGCACACGTGGTGGAGACAGGAAGAAGGCTACACAATACCTCAGCAGGGGGGAGGGGAGGGGGGTTCACTCAGGCAGGAAAACAAAATTTAAAAACACAGCAGGTTCAGGGGGGAGAGCAGGGAGAAAGATTTAATTTAAAATGAACAGTTAACCTGGCTACCACACAAAGACCAGTTACTAGAGAGAGGCAAGGTAAGTTATACAGCTGAGAAGCTGAAGCAGCACACCAATAAGACAAACAATAAATCATTAAATAAACAGTTAGAACTCACTGCAAGCTGTCACAGGAGGTAATATCCACCTCTCTAGCAGAGCACTGTTAGAGGACTGCTCTTCCCAGAGCAGAGAGAAGCAAACAAAACTGACTATGCACACGTGGTGGAGACAGGAAGAAGGCTACACAATACCTCAGCAGGGGGGAGGGGAGGGGGGTTCACTCAGGCAGGAAAACAAAATTTAAAAACACAGCAGGTTCAGGGGGGAGAGCAGGGAGAAAGATTTAATTTAAAATGAACAGTTAACCTGGCTACCACACAAAGCCCAGTTAGTTGAGAGAGGCAAGGTAAGTTATACAGCTGAGAAGCTGAAGCAGCATACCAATAAGACAAACAATAAATAATTAAATAAACAGCTAGAACTCACTGCAAGCTGTCACAGGAGGTAATATCCACCTCTCTAGCAGAGCACTGTTAGAGGACTGCTCTTCCCAGAGCAGAGAGAAGCAAACAAAACTGACTATGCACACGTGGTGGAGACAGGAAGAAGGCTACACAATACCTCAGCAGGGGGGAGGGGAGGGGGTTCACTCAGGCAGGAAAACAAAATTTAAAAACACAGCAGGTTCAGGGGGGAGAGCAGGGAGAAAGATTTAATTTAAAATGAACAATTAACCTGGCTACCACACAAAGCCCAGTTAGTTGAGAGAGGCAAGGTAAGTTATACAGCTGAGAAAGCTGAAGCAGTACACCAATAAGACAAACAATAAATAAATAAACAGCTAGAACTCACTGCAAGTTGTCACAGGAGGTAATATCCACCTCCTCTAGCAGAGCACTGTTAGAGGACTAACATTTGTCACACTCCCCTGCTATTAGCCAAAGGCTTTATAGTAGGGGTGACCGCTGTTTTGCTTCTGAGTGTCCTTTATACTATCTAGCAGCAAGGGTTGCTGGGATATGTAGTTTTTGGTTTCACTCTCACAAAAATGTGTTGTGGCACAAGGGTCTTTTGGAACAGATAAATTTATTATTATTGTTGGGTTTTTCCCCTCACAGAGGTTCTCAGGCAAATAAGCAAAGCAATATAATTCTTTTCCAGAATAAACAGAAATACAGGAGCAAATGAAAAGCATCAAATAAAAGTGGAAAAACTGTTTCTTCACAGCAGCACAAAACTTCCAAACAACTTTGTAATTCTTCTTACCAAAGCTTGTTTATCTTAGGAGCAGTCTTTCTACATTATACATGGAACAGTCTCTCTTATAGTAATCAGGTGAGTCAGGAATATCAGCTACGTCATTAAACATCTCCTTGCTTGCATTCTCACGGCTCTGTTTAGGAGAACTTCTTGGCTGCAATCTTGGGATAGCTATTTGCAGCTGTTCTAAGAAGACTCCACTCTCACTGACTGTGACTTCTTCTAGTTCAGGAAGTGGGTTAGAACATAAGCTCTTCCTTATGGTTGTCACATTAGCTTTAAACCATTTGTCAAAAGAGTATCTGCTAGGTGCTTTCACAGCCGTGCCACCCTGGCACCTATTAGCACTTGCTCTTAACTGTTTCACAACGTCTTCCACAAAACTCTGGCTTGGCAGTAACCCTGACGTACCTTTTCTGCTGACCTTGCTTTGTCTGTGCTCGGAGCTCTCTTCCTCTCTACAGGGAAATGGCTTTGCCCTGTCTTCAGGAAGCTCCCACGACGGCTTAGGTTTAGCTTCAAGGTAACCAATAATGGACCCACCAGAATCCTTCTTGCCTGGGGCTGGGTTCCAAGACTCCCTCAGTTGCTGCCTTCCTTGCTGAAGTGGAATAGACACTTGTAAAGGCTTTTCCCTGCCTTCTTTTACGTCCTGATTCTCAGTGCTGCTCTCAAAGACTAGCCCTGAAGCTGGTTTAAAACGGCTTCCTTGTTCAGGCACGCCCTTCTGACTATCCAGGTGCACCTTGTTAGGGCTGCTTCCAGCTCTTACGTCATGAATCTGACTGAGCTGCATTCTCTCTGAAAGCTTCCTGCTGTCATGGAAACCTGGCTTGCTCTGGTTTTTAAAGGTGCAGTGCTCGCTATTTTCCCCTTCTGTCTGCTCAGGAATGCTTTCGGTACCACATATTCCCCCCCTTAAGATATTACAGGCTGGGTAAACAACGTCATCACAGCATGTAATCTTGCATAGGCTCTTGATGTCTCCCTTGTTCTCCTGGTATCCCTGGGAAGATGTGGCTCGCTGGGAGAGTGCTACTCTTTCATGCCATGGGCTCAACAAATTCACGTGGTAAACCTGCCTACGGCCTCTCCTATTCTGAATTGCATAGGACACTGGGCCTAACTGTTCTACCACACGAAAGGGTCCTTTCCATTGTCTTTCGAACTTAGGGACCGGTCCAGGCACCCTAACAATGACTTTCTCGCCTATTGCCAATTGGCGAGGCTTGGCGTTACGGTCGTAATATTCCTTTTGTTTCAACTGACTGGCTTTTAGATTATTCTCAGCGACTTGGGAGGTTCGTGCTAGACGACCTCTTAAGTCCCTTAAAAACTGGGGTACAGCCATTTCCTCAGCTCCCGGTTCTATCCACTGTTCCCGGAGGATATCGAGGATACCTCTCGGTGAGCGTCCATACATCAGTTCGTATGGGGAGGTTCCTAGGGATGATTGCTTCCTCTCCCTGCATGCATACAGTACAAAGGGAAGGAGAGTGTCCCACTCGTTCATTTGACCTCCCAACCCCCTTCTCAGCATACTCTTCAACGTTTGGTTGAAACGCTCAACCAACCCGTTGGTTTGCGGGTGGTAGGCTGCAGTCTTAACATGTCGGATGCCAAAGGCGTCCCACACCCTCGCTAGGTAACGCGACATGAAGTTACTGCCGTGATCGGTCAAAACTTCTTTCGGGAACCCCACCTCACAGAACAATTTTACTAGTTCTACCGCCACTGTATGGGCTGAAATGCTGCGTAAGGGAACCGCCCAGGGGAATCGCGTTGCGTGATCTACCATGACCAATATGCATTGGTAGCCACGCGGCATCTTAATCATGGGACCCACTATGTCTACCGCTATCCTATGTATGGGCACCGTTATTACTGGTAGCGGAATCAACGGTACCTCCTTCGGTTTCACTGGGGAAACCCTTTGGCAGGATGGACAGGCCTCACAGAATTTAGTTGTTTCCTTAAATACGTCTGGCCAATAGAATCTGGCTAACACCTGATCTAAGGTTCCTTGGGTACCTTTGTGTGCTCCTATGGGATGATCGTGGGCCAATCTTAGTACCAGGGTTCTAAAGGTAGTTGGTATGACCAGCTGCTTACGGATGTTACCCGAAGCTGGGTCTAAACTTTCCCTGAATAAAATTCCCTCATCCAGGAGAGACCTTGGCAAGGTATCCCTACCTTCTTGGGCATATTTAAATGCTTGAGCAAGGGCTGGATCGGCCTGTTGCTCTTTGGGAATTGAGGGGAACCTGTCCATTAGCTCCGCGGAGACCCATGGTAACTCCAACCCTTCTCGGATCTCTGCTCTACTCTGAGATCGCGTCTGGCGTTCCCTACGTTTTTCTCCCTTACTTTTCTTGTTCTCTTTCCTTGGGGCACTGATGAGGTCCTCGTGAGAAGGTAAATCAACTTGCCCTGCGGTGGAAGATTCTCCGTCATCTTCCGCGGCCTTGGTCTGGTTCCTTGTAGAAACCATTCCCTCTTTTACCTGTACCTGTTGTTGCAAGCCTTTTTTAAAGTATGGCCAGTCCTGACCTAATACTACTTCATGGGGCAGGTGTGGAACTGTGGCTAGTGAGATCTCCTTAGCTATTCCGCATCCTTTTACTAGGAGTTTGTGAATAGGATAGGAAGATGTCGCGCCATGGACACAGCGGATTTTTACAGTATCACTGGGTAGATCAGGTATGGTTCTACCGTGGGCTCTTATCCTTTCCCAGAGGCCACGCGAAAGCATACTTTGATCGGAACCAGAGTCTAGTAGGGCATTGGCACTTACCCCTTGGACAGTCACAGCTATGAGGAATCCCTCCTTAACCTGTCCTGGGCTAGTGGTCACCAGCGCTATCTTCGCTCTGCAGCTACGCTGTAAATGGTCACTACTGCCACATTTAAAGCATACTCTCTTAGCATACCTGGCTTTACATTCAGGTAAACACAATGCAGTTACTTTCATAGTATTTTCCTTCTTTTCTGAGCTTGCCTTGGTTGGTCTCCCAGAAGTCATGCTTTTACCCTGAGCATTCCTCTCGGCTTCCAGGAACCGCTCAGCGAGCATGATTGCTTCCTGTGAGTCTTTACAACCTTGCAAGGTTAGAAAACTTCGGACATTTTCAGGGACAGCGTTCATATACTGTTCTAACAATATGGTATCCAATATTGTTTCAATACCTTTGCCTTCAGGCTCTAACCACTTGTTAAGCAAAGCTTTTAAGCGATAGTGTAGGGCTTTAGGCGTCTCACCAATCATAAGTTTAGCGTCTCTAAATAACACAGGTACACTACCAAAAAACTGCCTTCAGTTTTGCAACTGATTCCTATAGATTTTGGGGTGCTGAATCCAGGAAAAATAACCAAAATGTTCCATCACGTCACGTTTTCTTGCAAAATTAGATTTCTTACCCATATAAGGAATGTTCACATAATTTCTTTTTAGCCGACTGCAGTTTATTTTCTTGGACCAAAATTGAGGTTGTAATGGTTAACTAACTAGAAACACTCCCTCATGATATTTTAGAGTGTTTTGTATTCATTTTATACATTAACAGGACAATTGGGAGGCGGGGGGCTAAATCCAGTACTCGCGCTGGCGCATGTTCTTTCCTGTTCGCCTCGTTCGCTCGCTCGCTCAAACACGGTGGTTGCGACATGAACGTTCCTGTCAAATTTCAGTTTCTTGCAAGTTCATTATTACCTTTTGTTTGCTCAGTCGTAATCCAGCTTTATTCCGAAGTGGTTCACTACAGTTGTAGTTTGCAATGCTGTGTATTTGTGATGGCTCACAGAGCCAGAGGTTGCGTCAACTCTCCGGACAGTTTTTGTTTTATTTGTGGGGAATATACCGTGAAAAAGCGGCAGAGGAACATTTCTGCATTTATTAAAAAAGTATATTTCGCCTATTTCGGTTTGAAGTTAGGCGATCAAGACAAACCGTGGGCTCCTCACAAAGTGTGCAAGACATGTGAGGAAGATCTACGCTTATGGATGAAAGGTAAAAAACAAGCATTTCGTTTCGGAATACCTATGATGTGGCGTGAACAAAGAGACCACAGCAGTGACTGCTATTTTTGCTCTTGCATTGTGAAGGGATACAACTTAAAAAATAAGAACGTAATAAGTTACCCCAACCTTCCCTCAGCAATTAGGCCTATGCCTCATAGCAACGAAGTACCTGTGCCTGAACCACCAAAATCTTTGGATCATATTTGTGTGGACGGTTCTGATCATGATGAGACTCATCAGATGGCTTTTCCTGATGAGTCCAGTACTTCCGAGTTTGAAACTGAACCAGATCCGAAACCTGAACTTTTCTCTCAAGCTGAATTGAATGATTTAGTCCGGGATTTAGGACTCCCAAAAGATGCTGCCCAACTGCTAGGTTCTCGGCTTAAACAGAAAAATCTATTGTCACCAGGAACAACTTTTTATTGGTACCGCAACCGCGAGACACAATTTTTGAAGTATTTCAGCAAAGAGGAAGATTTGGTATTTTGCAACGATATATACGGAGTGATGGAAAAATTTAAACTCAAGTATGATCCTGCTGAATGGCGGCTGTTCATTGATTCATCAAAAGACAGCATAAAAGGTGTTCTTCTTCATAATGGCAACACATTCGCTTCAGTTCCTATTGCTCACTCTGTTATTCTCCAAGAAAAATATGAGAATTTGGCCCTGATTCTTCAGAAGATTCATTATGATGAGCATAAGTGGATGATTTGTGGAGACTTTAAAATTCTATCCATGCTATTAGGGCAGCAATCCGGTTTCACCAAATATCCCTGCTTCCTTTGCTTGTGGGATAGCCGGGCCCGCGACCTACACTGGGGGAAAAAAGACTGGCCAATTCGGGAGTATTTGAGACCCGGTGAGAAAAATGTTCTTCATGAGAGCTTGGTACCTCGTGATAAAATTCTATTACCACCTCTCCACATTAAGTTGGGTCTCATTAAGCAATTCATCAAGTCCCTTCCAAAAGATGGTGAGTGCTTTCGGTACCTTTGCTCAAAGTTCCCCCGACTTTCTGAAGCAAAGCTAAAGGAAGGAGTGTTTGTTGGCCCTGATATAAGGAAACTCATTTCAGATGGAGCATTCGCTGAAACGATGTCTGAGAAGGAAAAAGAAGCCTGGGATTCCTTCAAGGATGTTGTTCTCAAATTCTTGGGGAACAGGCGGGATGAGAACTATAAGGATATTGTTGCCAGGATGCTCAATGCCTTCAAAGAACAAGGCTGTAACATGAACCTAAAAGTCCATTTCTTGCACTCCCATGTGAACTACTTTCCCGAAAACTTGGGGGCGTGCAGTGAAGAACAAGGTGAAAGGTTTCACCAGGACATCAAGGACGCAGAGAGAAGGTACCAAGGAAGATGGAACACCACTATGATGGCTGATTTCTGCTTGTTGCTGCTGCGGGAAACCCCAGATGAAAAATACGCCAAGCAGCGCACCAAGAGAAGCATTCGGGGGAAGAAGAAACGGGCCCACCAGGAGATTGATTGACCCAAGAATGACTTTAAAATCTAAACTGTGTTGACAAATATCGTGTTTTTGCTAAACTTTGAAATAAAAATTTGCTAGTTATTACCACAGTGTCGGATCTCATTTATTAGAATTTTATTTTCACACCATTGGGTGTTTGTCTTCATGTATTGCAATGGTGCGGTTTGCGTTTTCTATTCTTACATACATACCTGTACAACATTTTTTGCACATTTCTTTGCTTTGCTTTGTGTCTAACCTCGCTCTTATATGCTCAATGTTTGTGCACATGTATGTGGCTGTTTTAAGTGCAGACAATTTTGCTACCATCACAGTGTGTTTTGTTGACATTACTCTATTCTTATGTGCTGCCTTGTTACAATTTTCTTTATTCTTATTTGAATAACTACTAAACAATTAGTATAAAGAATTCATCCAAGAAACTTTTATCTCGATCGCACTCAATCTGAAACGTTCACCTCAAACTGCTAACCCAATGTAGCAAAATATCTGTACATGATGGAGCAAATTGGTTACCAGATTTGGATTCAGCGCACCAAAAAATGTAAAAATCAATCGAAACATTAGAGGCAGTTTAAAAAAAAATTTTTTTAGTGTACCTGTGTAATTGATGGTATGCAGAAGACGTAAGACCAACTCTATCCTTAATCGTTTTTTTAACTTCATCGTAGTTATTTGACAAATTAGGTGGTACAGTTTGATAAGCAGTTAATGCTTCTCCTGTGAGACACATTGCCAGCCTGACTGCCCATTGGTCTTTTGGCCAATGCATCAGGTAAGCAATTCGCTCAAAAGTCTCTAAATAATCGTCCAGATTATCAGACTGAGACAACTTCCCAAAGTTCCATGCCTCTTTAGACCAAAGTACCGAAGCATGAGCTTGGCTTAAGTGTTCAAAACCTGTTGAAGATGAAGCAGGCTCGGGCTCCTTCTTCATGGATTGGATCCATGCCTCCAGCATCTGTATGAGCGGCCGCTGCTGCGCTTCCATGCGTGCTGTAGCGTTCACTAAAGTCTCCATGGCCAGCTCGCGTTGGCACTCAAACTGGGCTGACATCCACGTCAAGACTTCTTTGACTTCCATTGTCATACTGAAAAGACAAAACACAAGACACAACCACCAAGTGCGGTATCACCAGATAGGAGGTACTTCTACCTTTCACCCACTTGCTGCGCTGATACCAAACCAAGTATCCCCAGGTAACTCTGCTATGTACAAATTACCTGATACTTGTGGTGCATCAAGCCTTTGTGTATGCGGTGGTCTCTCCAGTATCAGACACGTCTTCTTCTTCTGTAGAAGCAGTCTTGCTTGAAGATTCTCTTTTTTTTTTTTTCCAAAACTTTATTTTTCAAAACTTTTTCTTGCCCTTTAATTCTTCTGCGCATGCGCCTTTGCCTTGATCCGTAGCAACTATGCCAATCTGTCATGCTCCCCTGCTATTAGCCAAAGGCTTTATAGTAGGGGTGACCGCTGTTTTGCTTCTGAGTGTCCTTTATACTATCTAGCAGCAAGGGTTGCTGGGATATGTAGTTTTTGGTTTCACTCTCACAAAAATGTGTTGTGGCACAAGGGTCTTTTGGAACAGATAAATTTATTATTATTGTTGGGTTTTTCCCCTCACAGAGGTTCTCAGGCAAATAAGCAAAGCAATATGATTCTTTTCCAGAATAAACAGAAAAACAGGAGCAAATGAAAAGCATCAAATAAAAGTGGAAAAACTGTTTCTTCACAGCAGCACAAAACTTCCAAACAACTTTGTAATTCTTCTTACCAAAGCTTGTTTATCTTAGGAGCAGTCTTTCTACATTATACATGGAACAGTCTCTCTTATAGTAATCAGGTGAGTCAGGAATATCAGCTACGTCATTAAACATCTCCTTGCTTGCATTCTCACGGCTCTGTTTAGGAGAACTTCTTGGCTGCAATCATGGGATAGCTATTTGCAGCTGTTCTAAGAAGACTCCACTCTCACTGACCGTGACTTCTTCTAGTTCAGGAAATGGGTTAGAACGTAAGCTCTTCCTTATGGTTGTCACATTAGCTTTAAACCATTTGTCAAAAGAGTATCTGCTAGGTGCTTTCACAGCCGTGCCACCCTTGCACCTATTAGCACTTGCTCTTAACTGTTTCACAACGTCTTCCACAAAACTCTGGCTTGGCAGTAACCCTGACGTACCTTTTCTGCTGACCTTGCTTTGTCTGTGCTCGGAGCTCTCTTCCTCTCTACAGGGAAATGGCTTTGCCCTGTCTTCAGGAAGCTCCCACAACAGCTTAGGTTTAGCTTCAAGGTAACCAATAATGGACCCACCAGAATCCTTCTTGCCTGGGGCTGGGTTCCAAGACTCCCTCAGTTGCTGCCTTCCTTGCTGAAGTGGAATAGACACTTGTAAAGGCTTTTCCCTGCCTTCTTGTATGTCCTGATTCTCAGTGCTGCTCTCAAAGACTAGCCCTGAAGCTGGTTTAAAACGGCTTCCTTGTTCAGGCACGCCCTTCTGACTATCCAGGTGCACCTTGTTAGGGCTGCTTCCAGCTCTTACGTCATGAATCTGACTGAGCTGCATTCTCTCTGAAAGCTTCCTGCTGTCATGGAAACCTGGCTTGCTCTGGTTTTTAAAGGTACAGTGCTCGCTATTTTCCCCTTCTGTCTGCTCAGGAATGCTTTTTGGTAACACACTTTTAACTTTTGCTTCAGTCTTTACTGAGAAAGATATAGGGATGTTACCCATGACTGAAATGGTACTTAAAGGTGATGCCGCAGAAGAATTGAAAGAAATATCAATACATCGGGAAGATGTATTACAACTATTTGATAAACTGAGGAGTAGCAAATCACCTGGACCGGATGTTATACATCCAAGGGTGTTGAAAGAACTGAAATATGAGATTACAAACCTACTATTAACAATCTGTGAACTATCATTAAAATCATCTGTTATACCTGAAGATTGGAGGATGGCCAATGTAATTCCAATTTTTAAAAAGGGCCCCAGGGGTGATCTGGGAAAAATGGTAGAAACCATTATAAAGAACAAAATTCCCGAACATGTAGATAGTCATAGTTTAATGGGAGAAAGCCAACATGGCTTTAGCCAAGGAAGATCTTGTCTTACTAGTCTGTTATGTTTTTTTGAAGGTGTGAATAAACAGGTAGACAATGGTGAGTCAGTTGATAAAGTATATCTGGATTTTCAGAAAGCCTTTGACAAAGTCTCTTATGAGAGACTTTTGGTGAAATTAAAAAGTCATGGGATATTAAGGAGGCTTTTCCCCTGGTATGGGGAAACGGAAGAAGAAGTACCTACCAACTGTTCTTCCGAAAGTGGTTAAATCCATTGGTCCAATGGATGCCGATGTCGTGGTGGGCAAGGCGTTAGCTGAGGCTTCGGCCTCAGGGGATAATCGTTTGAACATGTCGGCTGTGAGTACTTCCTCCTCCTTGTCCTCCCCGAGCGAACAGGGTTTATCTCCACCCATCTCTGAGCTTCAACAAAAGCCTGGTGAAGCTTCCCGGTGGTCTCCACGGAGAAGGCTGACCCAGGTGTAACTTTGCTGTCTTCTTCTTTTTTGAAACTTGACTCTAATTTATCATTGATGTCTCCTCTACCATCTGTGATTGAGTTGCCTTCTCTTTCTGTATCCCAAGTTCCTCCTCCGGATGTTTCCCTGAGAGATATTTGGTCAATAGTGTCTCGTATGGAGTCCACATTGGCAGTCTCTTTGAAAAAAAGTATCTGATTTCTCTAAGGAGACAGTATTGAAGTTTGCTGATCATGAAGAAAAACTTTTAACGTTAGAGAAATGAGTGGATATTCAAGAATCTAAGTTTGTGACACAGAATGATTTTTGTGCTAAAATGTCTTATGATTCTGTTTGTTTGCATCGTCAGGATGAGTTTTTTGAAAATTCTTTACGGTCTCGAAATTTGCGGTTTTTGAATTTTTCAAAAACACATTAGTTAACTCCTATAATTCTTTTACGGAAGTATTTTAAAGAGATATTATTGTTTGAAGATGCTGACTCATTTAAAATTTCCAAGTTATTCTATCTGCCCCCAGGGAGGCTTGAGAAGGGAGGGAACTGTGATGAACCTGCTGTTTCTCGGGAAGGCTCGACTCCTTTTTCATCAGATATTTCTGATTTCATTGAATCCGAAACTGACGATATTTCGTGCAGGGCTATGCTTTTGGTTACTTTTTTGTTGGAAATGGATAAGGATAAAGTTTTGCGGGCATATTTTCTTAAGAAAAATGAAAAATTTTGTAGACAAACCATTCAGGTGTTCCCTGATGTTTCCAGGGTAACTCAAAAGTGGCGTAAGTCCTTTATCGAGATTCGTCCTCGAGTTCTGGCTTTAGGACCAACTTTTCATCTAAAATTTCCTTGTAAATGTTTTATAGTATTTCAAGGCCGGAAGTATATTTTCCAGGAGGCAGAACAATTGTTAGAATTTCTAGACAGTAAAATTTAAGTTTATTTTTTTTCCTTTTGTTTTTTTTTTTTACCTGTTTAGCTCAAAGATTAGTTAAACGGAGTTTTATATTTACAGGAATCAAGTGGCATTCTTTTTTCTATCTATTCTGTGATATTGTTTGGCTGTTCACTTCCTTGATGTGGACTAACTGTATTTCTTTTTGTATAATTGGCGTCATTTACTGTATGGTTATGATGTTTTCCCTTTTACATTTTTCATTGTATATTTGAAAATATTTCATAAATAAATAAATTTTAAAAAAAGTCATGGGATAGAGGCAGTATATTATTCTGGATCAGGAACTGGTTAAAAGATAGAAAGCAGAGGGTAGGGCTAAATGGCCAATTTTCCCAATGGAGAAAGGTGAATAGTGGTGTACACCAGGGATCTGTGCTGGGTCCGCTGCTTTTTAACATATTCGTAAATGACCTGGGAAAGGGATTAACAAGTGAGGTAATCAAATTTGCTGATGACACAAAACTATTCAAAGTTGTTAAAACCCATGAGGATTGTGGAAAATTGCAAAAGGATCTTGATATATTGGAAGACTGGGCATCCAAATGGCAGATTAAATTTAATGTGGACAAGTGCAAAGTTATGCACCTAGGAAAGAATAACCCATACTATGGTTACACGATGCAATGTTCCACATTAGGAAACACTACCCAGGAAAAAGATTTAGGTGTCATCATGGATAACATGTTGAAACCCTCCATCCAGTTTGTGATGGTGGCCAAGAGAGCAAACAGAATGCTAGGTATCATAAGGAAAGGAATATAGAATAAAACATAGGATATTATAATGTCTCTGTATCATTTCATGGTGCAACCACACCTTCAATATTGTGTGCAATTCTGGATATAGCGTTATTAGAAAAGGTACAGAGAAGAGCCACCAAAATGGTAGAGGGGATGGAAGGATACCCCTATGAAGAGAGGTTAAAAAGGTTAGGACTTTTCAACCTGGAAAAGAGATGGCTGAGGGGAGATATGATAGAGGTCTATAAATTAATGAATGGAGTGGAACGGATAAATGTAGACTGATTGTTTGTTTACGCCATCAAAATATAGAAAGACTAGGGGACATGCAATGAAGCTACAGGGTAACCTATTTTAGACTAATAAGAGAAAATATTTTTGCATTCAACATGTAATCAAACTCTGGAATTTGTTACCGGATGATGTAGTAAAAGCTGTTATGTAGCTGTGTTTAAAAAAGGTTTGGACAAGTTCCTGGAGGAAAGGTCCATAAACCATTATTAAAGGGGACCCGGGATATCCACTGCTTGACCCAATACAAGCATTGTGGAACCTGTGTCTTTTGGGAAAACTGCTAGGTATTTGTGACCTAGGCTGGCCACCGTTGGAAACAGGATACTGAGCTTGATGGACCTTGGTCTGACCCAGTATGGCATATCTTATATTCTAAACCAGGGTTTGATTCTCACTTGCACTCCTTGTGGCCTTGGGCAAGTCACTTAACCCTCCATTGTCTCAGGAAAAATGATAAAGCAGTATAAAAAAACTGTTAAATAAATAATTTTCACATTGTTGACAATTGATATATATAAGTTCCTATTGTAATGATTCGTTAGTTAAAATGTACACTGCCTTGCCACAGTGAAAAGAGGTATAAAAGAACAGTTAAATAAAATCCACCATCAATGTCGGATAAGGTTGCTATGCTGCTTTTTATACAGCTTTGTTTTGCACAAAATTTAGAAACTTTGCAATGGCTGGAAGGGAGCGAGCTATTCCTTCATGCCTCAGGCCTATGAGGTGCTCTTATTCGATCTGGAGAGGGTCAACTTGATCTCCTAGATGAAGGCCCAGGGGCAGTCAAGATTCCAGGAGGCCTCTTAACTCCTGAATGCTTTAAGAAATACGTAGAAAATGTAGGTTGTTCTCCCTGGAGCGATTCTTCGAGTCGTCTGTCCCTGCACTGTGTCCTATAAGGTAGCCAGCTCAGCTATCACATGCTGGGCAAAGTCCTCCATTGTGCTGCTGAAAAGACTTCATGTTGTGGATCACATTATCCAGCTCCTCATGAACCCAATCAATTTTAGCCTCTAAGGCATGCACCACTGCTTCACTCACTTCATCAGCCAGTGCATCAGTAGCTGGTGATCTTGCGCTGGCCACAAGTCCGTCCGTCATCTTATTTTCTGAAGGTTGTCCTTTATCTTTCTGTACTGATTTGGAAGCCATCAGAGGAGATTTCCCTTCCCTCTCAACCATTAGTAGCAAAGGTTCAGCAAGATTCTTAAAAGGAGGGCACATAGGTAATTAACTGCACAGGAAGAAGCCCAAAGCTCCAGAGAAACATGCCTTCCCTGCTCTCACCACATCACATGACCACCCTAAATGGATTTAAAAAAATAGTTTTCCTGGATTAAAGAGAAAAATGTATGGCTTAGGCCGGTCCCAAGATGGAGGAGGAGTTGGACGCCGAGTGAGGTGTGTTAGAGAGCTTGGAGCACTATCATGACCTGATGGGGAAAAAGAGGAAACAGGATCAGCAAAGCCCCCTGTTACTTCCTCTCTGGATATCCGGTTGATCCAGTCCTCCATATCGGCTTTCTACCCACTGATGGCAGCAGCGTTGGCTTTGGCAGATTTGTCGACTGGTTCAGCAGATTTGTCATCTGGTTCGGCAGACCTGATCAATGGGGTTGTTTGGAACCCCGTGCAGATGTTGCCACCGCAGCCCGGAAGGAGAGTCGGGGGGGGGGGGAGGGGAGCTGAGCGCAGGAGTATCTCTGGGTCAGGAGAATACAGTCGCGGTGGGGGTGCCTCTCCGAAGGTAAACCCGAGTGTTTTTGCGGCTACTGCTGGAGGCAGGGAGTTGGACGTCTCAGTTGGAGCCAGCGGAGGGGTAGAGCTGTTGAAGACCTGCTCCCCTGTTTACTCGGTGCCACGGGAGTTGTGTGGGATAGAAAAAATGGCAACTGTGACTTTGGATAGCTTATGGGAAGCCATCTCTTCACTTCAAAAGTCCCTGTTTCCATACGTGGTTTCTTTTTCATAAGAATTAAATGATGTTAAAGCACAGAGTGTAGTGTTGGAGACAAATTTGGCAGGGCAGGCTGCTAAAGTTGCACGGCTGGAAACCCAAGTAGAAGATCTTCAGGCTTTGGGTGGGACCCAAACCAAGGATCGATTGATTACAGCTCGGCGTTTGGAGTTTATGGACAATCAGTTGAAAAGGAATAATTTGAGGTTTCTAAACTTTCCTAGGTCTCCACTGATGGATTCTATGGGACTGGTTCATAAGTACCTTACAGAGATCTTGTCGATGCCTGCCGATACTTTACCTCCTATTGTGCGTATTCAGTATATTGCAATTTCCTCTGTTGGATCAGTTGCAGAGACTGGTCTCGAAGGGGCAGCTGAGCCAGCCCAGTTGGATCTGACAGAGTTCCTTGAAAGTTCTTTGGAAGTGGTGACCAGTCACGCTACACTTTTGGTCTCTTTCGCCTTTGAATCTGACCGAAACTCTGTTCTTAGATTGTATTTTCGGAAAATGTCTGTTTCTCAATTTATGGGGTCAAAAATTTGTATTTTTCCTGACTTATCTAGGGACACACAGAAAAGGCGTAGAGAATTTTTGACATTGCGTCAAAGGTCTCTCGCCCTGGGTGCACAATTTAAATTGAAGTATCCGTGTAAATGTTTGATATTATATTATATTTTTAACCCCAGCAATTGATCTTATTTCTTCAGGGTAAGGAAGGTGACGGGCAGGTTTGATTCCTGTACCGGCTGCCATAATTAACACCTTTGCTTGTATGATGGGGGAGGGCTCTCCCTTTGGGGGGGGGGTCACAACTGTTATTGCTTTTTGGGGTTATATTTCTTTATTGGGACCTTATTGTGGTTGATTATTGGGGTCTAAACCAATTACTATGGATTTCTTTGAAGGTGTTTTTGCTGTATTTGTTTACTGTATTCTTATTCAGTTGTAATTCTGGATTATTATTGGAAATTTATTAAAGATAAAATTAAAAAAATGTATGGCTTAGTTGTTTAATCAGAGCTTGATTCAATACTTACCTCTCAGGTTTTTGAGTTCTAAGAGATTATGTTATTAACAATTCACCTAGGTAGGAAGTTCAAGTAGATGTCTATCTTGAGGCAATTTTATAAAAGTGCATAAGCATCTATGTGTCTTTGTAAAACACTCTAAAAAAACTGTCACAATCATAGCTAGAATGTACCCATGTATATTTACACCTCCTCTGTAGCAGGTATACATGTACATGGGTGAAGTATGCCCGTAGGTGCATATTTTATAAACTGCACATACAACTATGCCCACACTCTACTCAGGCTTCACCCGCCTAGATGCCGATGGGGTTTACTTATGAAAAGTCCTTTGTAAAACTGCTCCCATAAATCTCCTTGGTGCATAGAGATATATGGAGGTCTCCACGTACATACTATATATGTTTATGTGCTGTATGTGTTGTGTGATTTGGGATAAAAGGAGGCACCTCTGCTCTCCGTGTTTTTGAAGAAATTTAATGTATTTATTTATTTATACTTAACAACCACTTCCCTTTCACAACTCAATGCTACCTTCCACAGATATTACAGCTTTCGATAGGAATCAAAATATTCAGCCTTTGAAGCTCATGGTGGAGCATAAAAAAACATAACAGTGCCATGGTGAATAATCCTTTGAGGATCAATTCATGGGTGTAGTGGAGTTCATTAAAGAAGCATCTATGGTGGTTCTCTCTTGTGTCCCAAATATCCTTTATAAAGTCATGCTGAAATATCATTTTGAGCACTCCACATATTTCAGTAGTTGCCAATTGTCAAAATCTGAATATCCTGATAGTTGCTCTTCAGACTCCAAAAAAAGAAGTGCTGAATCAAACTCAATAAAGAGCAGCAATGTACAGGGGTTTTTTTTAACAAAAGAATAATTTCCAGCAAACTTCAGTGTCTGTCTTTGCATTATAATTTAATACTTTCCTCCTTTCTTGTTTTCCCCATTCTCCTTACCTTTCTTATTCTGTTATGGTTTAGGCACTTGATATACTGCCCTTTACCCTATTTATCAGTGCAGTTTACAGATATATGCTAACAGGCACTTTTTATCTCTTCTTCTGTCTTTGACGTCCCCTTCCTTCCTCTTCCACACCAGGCCTCCCAGGTGGAGCAGAGACTTATGAATGAACTTCACACCCTACGAGAAGAAAATCGTGTTAAAAACTTGACCAGCACTGAGAATACAGCCCGCCTTCAGAGCCTCCAGGTAGAGGTAAGAGTGCCGAATGCATCAAATGTGTTGAAAGAAAATTATACAATGATGGTTAATCTGGAAAGAGTTTTGCACCCAGCAGGCCTGTCTGTGACCTCTCAAACTGACCATACTTAAACCTTACTAGACTGAGAACTGAGCTCTTTTGACTATTATGCAAAGCCATGTTGACCATTTTGTTCTTATGTAAACTGTTTAGACTTATAGATTAAGCAGTATATATAAATAGCTAAATAAATACGTACATACTAATTTTTAACACTATCCACTGAATAAACTAATAACAACTAAAGGTGCCAGAGGATCAACACAGTTATCAGAGTCATCATGAAAAGATCCATTCTTATGAGTGGCATTTTTGATGTAGATGGCAACCCTTCTGTCAGAGGACACCGACTGGTCAAAATAGTCAAGGAAAATAAGTGTCAGGTATATACTTCCTGATCACACATAAAGGCACATTTCATTAGAGGAGGAGTAGCCTAGTGGTTTGGCAGCAGCCTGCTACCAGAAAGAGCAGCATTCAAATCCTATTGACACTCCTCATGGCCTTGGGCAAATCATTTAACCCTCTATTGCCTCAGGTACAAACTTATATTGTATGCCCCTCACTGTCAACATGCATTTTATACCAAAGAGGAAAGCAGGAATGCCTAAGGATGGGAATCCACTTGAAGTGGGAGGATTCGTTTCACAAAATACGCATGGGAAAAATCGACATTGGAAACCTAGCAATCTACACATCTACGTGCCAACATTTTACCACTGGTACATTAGCACTTACACATGTATCTTTGCTGATTATTAACTACAGAGGCCTCTATGTTTCCCTCGCAGTTAAGAGAGGGAAGTAAGAAGAAATTACATCAGCACAACAAATGGCTGCTTGAACAAAGAGCTCCATAGGCTCTCTTTGAACCAATGGAAAGTTGAGCAGACCTTCCCCGAGCCTAAAAACACCAGAGCAATCAACTTCGTAGCAGCATGGTAATCCATGGCAGCAAAAAAGCAATAGTGGACCTCCAAAGCTATGCTTATAAAGTTGCTGAGACTCCTTCTAAGGGCAGATCCAAGATGGCAGGCCTGAAAGAGCGGATCATGCAGAATGCACAAGAACGTGATCCCGAGTTATTGTTTAGTGATATTACTAAACTAAGGTCTGAAATCCATGCTTGGTGCTCTGCTCAGACTTAGCAGAAGTTGGCCAACGTCTGGAGGATGTGGAAAATTGGACGGATGAGCAGGAGGACTTGGTTTCGGAACTGCAGTCCTAAATGGTGAAACAATTGTCATACTCGTATTATGTTTTATTGTCTTATCACTAAGTCTTTTTTACAGACCACCATAGGGCAATGCCTCTGAGCTCTCCGCGATCCTGAAATAGCATGTACACTTCCAACTCCCTATAGGCCCCTTATACTACTGGGTGATTTAAACCTCTCATCCTTGCCTTCCACCCAGTCAACCTCATTCCTGGAAGCAATGGACTCCCTTCACTACCCAAAAATCATAACTAAAACAACACACAACAAAGGAAATATGCTTGACCTAATATTTCTACCTGCCAACCTTCAACTTAACTACAACCAGAACAGAAATACAATCACACCTGTATCTTGGTCAAACCATGCAACGATCCAATTTGCAATTCCCTCAAAGTCCCACCCACCTACTGCCAATAACTTACAACAACAAATACATAAATTCTGTAAATATGACAATGAAGCTTTTACTACAACAGTGATCCCTCAACTTAATCTAATTAACCCACAAGACGACTTTGAATCTCTTATCAACAACTGGAACACAATCATTGAAACTGCTGCCAGAATCCCCATGAAGAAAAACCCTCCCAACAGGAAAAACACTGCCCCCATGGAATTCAGTATCCTTACAAAAACAAAAACGTGACCTACGATTACAGGAACGCAAATGTTGACAGTTACGAGACCAGTCCATCAGGATCACATACACTGAAGAAGGCAGAACTTACTGTAAAAAATCATTGCGAACAAAAAAAGATTATTATACCAGGTCCATTACGAACTTCCTAAACAAACCCCAAGAACTCTTCCTCATCACCAAGAACCTCCTAAAAGAGCCCAATGCTCAAAATTCATCACAAGTGCTAAGCCCACAGGATATGGCTGACTACTTCAGTTTCAAGCGGCAGTGCAGTCTCCCTGGACTCTTCATTCCAGACCCCACTCCACCTCTTCAACCTTCTCAATTTACCCAGTCTGATTTCGCTCTTCCATCCTTAAAAAATATCAAAGATACCATAAAAACTTTAAACATAACTACTTCAACCCTAGACCCTTGCCCTGTAAACTGGGTTAAAATCTCTAGATTGCATCTCTGCACTTACATACAAAATATAATCCACAAGTCTCTCTCTCAGAATAAAGTACTGAGTTGTTAAAAACATAGCTCAGTGCGATCAATCCTAAAAAAACTCAGACTTAACAGAAATTCACCTTCATCTTACAGATGAATCACATCAATTCCATTCATATCAAAAATATTGGAAAAGACTGTATAAATACAGCTCCAAGAATACATTGACAACAATGCGCCCTTATACCCTCACCAACATGGCTTCAAGCCATACCATGGAGTCAGACCCTCCTTTCTTCATTATTTGACACAATCTTGACTGGAACCCAATCCCTACACAAGGATTTTCTTCTTCATCTTCTCGACATCTCTATTGCATTTGACTCACTCCTCCACCACCAAATCATACAAAGGCTCTCAGAGATTGGATTGCAGGGCCTGCAAAATCACCAATCCAACTTCTCCAGCCCTTGAATTGAAGAACCATTATGCAGCCCTGGAAGTGGAGGAGGTGAAAGCATCCCTGGAAAGGGAAGAACCAGAGTTCAAGTACCCCAAAGTTGCATAATCAGTGACCAGAAGGAAACGAAGGGTAGTGGTAGTTGGAGACTCTCTTCTGAGGGGTACTGAGGTGTCCATCTGCCGACCAGACTTGATGTCCAGAGAGGTATGCTGTCTGCCTGGTGCCAAAATCCAAGATGTTACGGAGAATTTGCCGAGACTCATCAAGCCCACTGACTATTACCCAATGTTGCTAATCCATGTTGGAACAAATGATACTGCCAGGTATACCTCGGAACATATCAAAAGTGACTTCATGGCTCTGGGACAGAGGGTGAAGCAGTTAGGTGCACAGGTGGTATTCTCTTCAATCCTCCCTGTTGAGGGTAAAGGCCAAGGCAGAGAGGCTCGCATCCTGGAGATGAATGCATGGCTGCGTGGATGGTGTCATCGAGAGCGTTTTGGTTTCCTAGACCATGGGATGCTGTTCCAAGGGTTGCAGAGCAGAGATGGCATCCATCTGTCCAAGAAAGGTCAACGCATCTTCGGTAGTAGACTGGCTAATCTACTGAAGAGGGCTTTAAACTAGATTCGTTGGGGATGGGTGAAGAAAGCCCCCAGGTAAGTGAAAGCCCCCAGGTAGATGATACATTAAATACCTTTATGGAAATGGGTAACAGGGGTAACATATGGAAAGCAGTGTGTATTAATGCCCGTAGCATGGGAAATAAGATCCCTGAAGTTGAAGCTTTGGTGGGAGTGGCTGACTTGGATTTAGTGGCAGTTACAGAAACATGGTTCACAGAAAACCATGACTGGGATGTAACTATACCTGGCTATACTTTATTCAGAAAGGACAGGGTAGGAAGAAGGGGAGGAGGAGTGGCACTTTATGTAAAAACTACTATTAAAGCTTTGGAATTACAGAGCTAAAAAGGGAGAGAGGAGGCATTGTGGGTTAAACTAGAAAGAGGGAAAGAGAAATCTATTTGCATTGGTGTGATATAGAGACCTCCCTCACAAGAGGAAGAGGTGGACAGAGAGTTAATTGAAGACATACGCAGCATTGCTAGGAAAGGGGAAGTGCTACTGATAGGAGATTTCAATATGCCAGATGTTGATTGGCACATTCCTGCTGCAGTATCATCTAGAAGTACGGAGATCTTGGATTCTCTACAGGGAGAACTATTCAGGCAATTGGTAACAGACCCCACATGTGAAGGGGCCATACTGGACTTGGTGCTTACCAATGGTGAAAGTGTTTCTGATGATGTAGTGGGAGATCATTTTGCATCCAGTGATCACCAGATGGTGTGGTTCAGTATTAGGACTAGGGCTGTTAGAATCCATTCCAAGGTGAGGATCTTAGACTTTAGGAAGACTAACTTTGCGAAGATGGGCCAATACCTTAGGGAGTCGTTAGTGGGATTGGAACAGCTGGGGGATGTAGAAAAACAGTGGGCAATACTGAAAGGGGGTATTTTAAGGGCAACCAACCTTTTTGTTAAAATGGTAAATAAAGGCAAAAGGAACAGGAGACCACTATGGTTTTCGAAGGAAGTAGCTGAAAAAGTGAAGAAAAAGAGGGAGGCCTTCATGAAATACAAGAGATCACAGAGAGAGGAAGACAGGCATCTGTATTTGGAAAAACTTAGAGAAGCTAGCAAAGTAGTCAAGAAGGCAAAGATTCAAAAGGAGGAGGAAATAGCCAATGCAATAAAATGGGGGGGATAAGACATTTTTCAGATATATTAGTGAGAAAAGGAAGGGCAAAAGTGGTATTGTCAGACTCAAGGGTGCAGGGGGGAAATATGTAGAAGCTGATAAGGATAAAGCGGAATTGCTTAAAAAATATTTTTGTTCTGTGTTCATAGATGAAGAACCAGGAGCAGGACCTCAGAAAACACCCACAAATAAGAACAGAAGCGAGGGACATCTTGAACAATTTTCAGAAGACTGTGTTCGTGAGAAACTAGCTCAACTTAAAGTAGACAAAGCGATGGGACCGGATGGGATACACCCTAGAATACTGAGGGAACTTGGGGACGTTCTAGCAGCTCCACTGACTGACCTTTTCAATGCCTCGTTGGAGTCGGGAGTGGTGCCAAAGGACTGGAGAGAGGCTCATGTGGTGCCTTTACACAAAAGCGGAAGTAAGGATGTGGTTGAAAACTACAGGCCGGTTAGTTTAACTTCGGTGGTGAGTAAATTATTGGAAACGCTGCTGAAAGAGAAAATAGTGAGGTTTCTGGAGTCCAGCGGATTACAGGATCCGAGGCAGCATGGATTCACCAAAGGCAGGTCTTGTCAGACAAATCTGATTGATTTCTTTGACTGGGTGACCAGGGAGTTGGACCGAGGGAGAGCTCTAGATGTGGTGTATTTAGATTTCAGTAAAGCCTTTGATACTGTCCTCACAGGCGACTTATAAACAAACTGATCACCCTAGGGATGGACCCTAAAGTTACTGCTTGGGTTAGAAATTGGTTGGGTGGGAGGCGACAAAGAGTACAAGTAAATGTAGCTCACTCTGAGGAGAAGGATGTTACCAGTGGTGTGCCCCAGGGATCTGTCCTTGATCCGATTCTTTTTAACATCTTTGTTAGTGATATAGCAGAAGGGCTGTCAGGTAAGGTTTGCCTCTTTGCAGATGATAACAAAATCTGCAATAGAGTAGACACCCAGGAAGGTGTAGATAACATGAGGAGGGATCTAGCTAAGCTTGAAGAATGGTCTAGAATTTGGCAGCTGGGATTTAATGTTAAAAAATGTAAGGACATGCATTTGGGCTGCAGCAATCCAAGGGAGCAATACAGTATAGGAGGTGAAGTACTTTTGTCCACTAAAGAAGAGCGGGACCTAGGCGTGGTTGTGTCTGATGATCTTAAAGTAGCTAAACAGGTAGAAAAGGCGACGGCAAAAGCTAGAAGGATGCTTGGGTGCATACGGAGAGGAATGGCTAGCAGAAAAAAGGAGGTGATAATGCCTCTGTATAAGTCTTTGGTGCGACTTCATTTAGAGTATGTTGTGCAATTCTGGAGACCGCACCTTCAAAAGGATGTGAACAGGATGGCGTTGGTGCAGAGGGTTGCTACTAAAATGATTAATGGGCTTCATTATAAAGCATAAGAGGACAGACTTAAGGATCTTAATATGTACACCTTAGAGGAAAGGCGGGATAGAGGTGATATGATTGAGATGTTTCAATACCTCCGTGGCATAAATGTTCAGGGAGAGAGCCTCTTTCAATTGAAAGCAAGTTCTGCTATGAGGGGACATGGGATGAGGGTGAAGGGAGATAGATTCAGGAGTGATATGCGGAAATATTTCTTTACAGAAAGAGTAGTGGATCCATGGAATAGTCTCCCAGTGGAGGTGGTAGAGATGAGGACAGTAACTGAATTCAAAAAAGCATGAGACCAACACAGAGGATCTCTAAAGGTAAAAAGTGGACTGTTGTAGTTGTTGTTATGGAAGGACAGACTGGATAGGCCATGTGGTCTTTTTCTGTCATCATGTTTCTATGTTTCTATGATTATGCAACACAACTCTGAACTGGTTCCAGTCCTATCTGAGTGATAGAAGACAACACGTTCAAATAGGCATCATGATATTTCCACAGTTCCAGCAGCTTCAGGGAGTCCCACAGGGCCCAATTCTCTCAGCCTTACTGTTTAATATCTTCCTTCAACCCATATGTACCATATTCAAATGCTACAAGCTTCATTATCAAATATATGCAGACAATATTATGTTCCTTATCGTCCCTCCAGTCTAGTCCAGAACCTCTGGGGTTTTGCTCCTCCTCCAGAAGCTTGGAGACTGAGAAACGTCATCGTCTTGATGACTCTGGTATAAAGGCATAGGCACCACCTCCTCACTCCAGTTATCTCAGTCTCCAAGCAGCTGGAGGGTTGGTGAGCCAAAAGGTTATGGGCTAACAGGAAGAACAATGAAGGACAGTGATAGGAGATAGAAATTAGATAGAGGAAATTGAGTGTTAG
This sequence comes from Ichthyophis bannanicus, assembly GCA_033557465.1. NCBI lineage: Eukaryota > Metazoa > Chordata > Amphibia > Gymnophiona > Ichthyophiidae > Ichthyophis > Ichthyophis bannanicus. The sequence continues at coordinate 400,343,942 of CM066036.1, forward strand.
AAAGGTGGTGCGTTCACCTTTAATAGAAGTAAAAGGAACTAAAGAACGGCATAGGAAGCTGTGCTGAGGTGCTGCTTCCCCCCCCCCCCCCTCACCCGTTCTACGGTAATTTGCCTTTTTAGTCTGAATGTGCTCCGGCTCCCGAACCCACATTTATGGGTGAGGAGCTGGCAGCATGTAGATCGCAGAATTGAGAAGGGGGCTGCCGTTTTTGGCTGAAAGGCTGACAGAAAAGAGTGAAGTTGTTCGTCCGGTGTCAGCTCTTCCCCGACACTGAAGCCGCGATTCAGCTGAGCGCGGGGAGGGGAGCACACGACTCAAAAGGTCTCCAGAATTCAATGATTTGCAGTCCCAAAGGTAAGAGGGGCCAGCAATCAGGCGATACGCTGCAAATTTAGCAGGGGGAGACAAGTGTACACAACGGAGCAGGCCGCGCCGCGTGTCAGCCGTGCAGGAAGCTCCGTTGCTGCTTATCTGCATTCAACATTGTGTAGTTACTCAGGAAAGCTTCGGTTTCAGGTATTTTATACAGGATTGGGATTGGAGTGACTTGGGGGAGATTCCTTAGTGTTTTAAAAAAAAAAGAAAATTATTTTGGGTTTTTTGACAGAAAGATCACGCTAGTTCAGTTGGGTGTTGTTAGTGATAGCAGCGTGTTTCAGTGTACCTTGGCAACCAGTGGTGTCGTAGGGCAAGGTAACTGTTTACAAAGCATGCCTTCTAGGCCACAGTGTTTAGTCTGTGGGACTAGAAGGGGAGCAGTGTCAGAGACAGGGGGGTATAGAGGCTGCGTTCAGGAGGCAGCCTCTATGGAGCAAGCCCTTGAAGACGGGGTAGAGGGGCATAAAGTACCTTTGTTGGCCCTACTGGAGCCGCTCTCTCCCACTTTACCACTGGAGCCAGTAGCGTGGACTTCTTCCACTCTGGATTTTCCCCCCTTTCGAGCGCCGTGGCCGGAGGGTTTGGCGGCAATTTTCTCTCTGGAGTTTGTGACTCTTATACAGCAGGCTTTCGGAGCCGCGCATGGTAAATTTGCAGCCAGTTCCACGGAAGGGGAGCTGGGACAGAAGAGGCCAGGTACCCCGCTGAGCTCGGGGGCTACCGGGGTCCCTGCAAAAAAATCCAGGAGCGAAAAGCAAAAACCGGAACAGTCGGTGGCTTCTGAGGGTATCCACTCAGAGGACGCGGATCAGGACCTGGATTTGGATGATGAACTGGAAGAAGGAGAACTCATGGATCAGGAAGACCATGCTACGGTGGTCCGCGTGTTCAGAAGGGATGATTTACCGGGGCTCATTTCTGAGACACTTAAAACACTTAATATGCCGGCAGTGGGGCCAGTGTAGGATCCCACCTTGGAGGACCTGTTGTCACAGGCTTTTCGGAAGACTCGTTCCCGGTGCACAGAGTAGTTAAAGAAATGATTCAAGGTAAATAGGACATGCCTGAGGCAGGACTTAAAGAGTCCAGAGTGATGGCTCTTCTCTACCCACTAGTTGAACAGGATCGAGAACTGTTTAAGTCTCCCAAGGTAGATGCAGCTGTCTGCGGTTACCAAAAAGACTACCATTCCTGTGGCGGGTAGCACGGCTTTCAAGGATGCCCAGAACATAAAGTTGGATACTTTGTTGAAGCAGGTGTTTGACATAAATGCGGTGTCCATCCAAGCCTCTATTTGTGGAGCTTGGGTAGCGAGAGCCTGTCTTCGCTGGTCTCAATGGATTCAGAGAGATCAGCTGGGGGAGTTGACCAAAGAAGCGGCCAGAATGGAGACAGGGGCTGCTTATCTAGCTGATATTCATTATGACCTTATTCGGGGCTTATCAAAGAGCAGGCATCTGTAATAGCGGCAAGGCAATATCTTTGGTTAGCAATTGGGCGGCGGATGGGTCCTCCAAGACAAGGCTCGGCAAGCTTCCTTTCAGGGGAAAGCTTCTTTTTGGAGAGGATTTGAATAAACTGGTGAAGGATTTAGGAGAGTCCAAGGGCGGAAGGCTGACAGAGGTCAAGCAAAAGCAAGGGAGGTCCGTTCCGTCATCCAGGGGACAGCCAAGGGAGTTCCATCGTTTCCGGTCCCCGCAGTTCAGTCAGAGTCAAAGAGGACATTTTTCCTATAGGAATCAGAGGTTTTGAGGCTTTCGGGGAGCGGGCAGAGGTTTTGCCGCCTCTGTGGCCTCAAATCCTAGAAAGTCACAAAGAAACCAGGAGGACCCAGGTGGGACAGGTACCTGTAGGAGGTTGTTTACGAGAGTTTTATCCTGTCTGGGTCAAAATCACATCAGATCAGTGGGTACTGGGGGTTATCCGAGAAGGATATGCGTTGGAGTTTCAACGGCCAGTGACCGATTCTTACATGCAATCTCCATGCAAAGCGCGATCCAAGTGTGAAGCGGTGTGGGAGACCTTAGAAAAGCTGTTATCCCTCAAAGCAGTGATACCGGTACCCCCAGACCAGTACGGATGTGGTCGGTACTCCATTTATTTCGTAGTGCCAAAAAAGGAAGGAACCTACCAGCCAATTTTGGATCTCAAGAGTGTAAATCGCTGTCTCCGAGTGTCGCATTTTCGTATAGAGACCTTAAGGTCGGTCATCATAGCTGTAAGAAAAGGAGAGTGTCTGACGTCCCTGGATTTGTCAGAGGCTTATCTGCACATCCCAATTTGTCAGGAACATCAGAAGTTTCTAAGATTTGCGGTACCGATGGGACATTTTCAATTCCAGGCGTTACCATTTGGGCTGGCTACGACTCCACGAACCTTCACCAAGGTGATGGTGGTGGTAGCAGCATCGTTATGAAAGGAGGGATTGCTGGTGCATCCCTATCTGGACAATTGGTTGATCCGGGCAAAGTCCAGAGCCGAGAGCGAGGCATTCTTACAGAGTCTCGGATGGGTAGTCAATATGGCGAAAAGCAAATTGAAACCATCGCAGAACCTGAAATACCTGGTTGCTCGCTTTGATACAAATGAGAAAAGAGTGTTTCTACCGCAGCAGCAGGCACGAGGATTGAGGAAGCTAGTCCGCAGGTTTCTGGACAGAAGAAATCCTACAGCCTGGCATTATCTGCAGTTGCTCGGTACCATGGTGGCGACACTCGAATTGGTTCCGTGGGCAAGAGCCCACATGAGACCGTTGCAGAGAGCACTACTCAGACGGTGGTCACACCAAGAAGACCATCTGTATCAGGTACTGCCCTGTATGCCAGAGACACGTCGGGCTCTTCAATGGTGGTTGAGTCCGGAGCATCTCAAGAAGGGAATGCCATTGGATTTACCAGGTTGGATACCTTTAACAATGGATGCCAGCCTATCCGGCTGGGGAGCTCACTTCCAAGGGCGATTCACCCAAGGGCAGTGGACCGCTCAGGAAAAGGTCTGGTCGATCAACAGGTTGGAGTTGCGGGCGATAACGCTAGCTCTTCGAGTGTTTCAGCCTTCGCTTCGAGAGAAGGCCATCCGGGTGTTTTCCGACAATGCGACCAGGGTAGCCTACATCAACCGGCAAGGGGGCACCAGCAATGTGCAGCTGGAAGCTGAGGCCGAACAGTTGTTCGAGTGGGCCGAAGTGCACCTCCTGGCATTATCGGCAGCTCATGTGGCAGGAGTAGAGAACGTGGAGACCGACTTTCTAAGTTGAGTAAAGGGGGACCTAGGGGAGTGGGTTCTCCATCCACAGGTGTTCAAGAGCCTGGTACGCTGCTGGGGGACACCTATAATGGACCTCATGGCGACGTTCCAGTCAGCAAAGGCCAATTGTTTCTTCAGCAAAAGAAAAGAGAGGATGTCAGAGGGCTTAGACGCTCTCATACAGCCCTGGCCGCAAGATCAACTCCTGTACGTGTTTCCACCTTGGGAACTAATAGGTCGGGTGGTGCAACGCATAGAGGCTCACAGAGGTCCGGTTATATTAATAGCACCGGATTGGCCAAGACGTCCTTGGTATGCGGATCTGATGAGGCTACTAGTAGGGAAACCATGGCATCTTCCACGTCGGCGGGACCTGTTATTGCAGGGGCCACTGCTAATGTGCAGGTGGATCGGTTCTTGCTTACAGCTTGGCTCTTGAAAGGGCGACATTGACGGCGAGAGGATACTCTGCGGTGGTAATTTCCACCTTGTTGAAGGCTCAGCAGAGATCAACTTCATTAACGTATGTTTGTATCTGGCACGTATTTGAAGCTTGGGGGTATGTTTACTAAACTGCGGTAACGTTACAGACTGTGCGGTAGGTAATGTTAACACATGGTAGGTAACATTAACGCGTGTTATGTAACATTAACGTGCGTTATCTAACTTTAACGAGCAGTAACGTAATGTTAATGTGCGGTAACGTTACAACCCGCGCGGAAGCATTCCACGGCACGGTAGACACCGCAGAGGGAGGAGAGAGGGCAGAGAGCTGGGGGTCAATGGGCGGGGAGTGGGCGTGGAGAGGCTCCCTGCACACTAACGCGCTGAACTGAAGGGCTGAATCCTACCACGAATGAAAACCTGCCGTTAGATGCACATTTGGAGGAGAGAGAAACCATTTAAGTGTCAGCATAGGCAGGGAGCCCAAGAAAGGTGATAGTAGTGCTCTATTTGCAGCAACAACATAGTGCCCAGATATGAAAGGCCACTATGGTGAGGGCGCAAATGAGGCATGGGGGCTGCAGGCGGGACATGCAATGGGGGCTACTGGGGCATGGGGTGGACTAGGCGGTTGCCTAGGTGGCACATAGGAATGCAGGAAATGGACACCAGCAAGACAGCAACAGACCAGGGTCAAACATGCCCATGAGTCTGTGTCCCACAGTGTCCCATCCATGGGACATTACCCATCAAGAACCCCAAGGGGCACATGACATTGACAGGCAGTGCCGGGAGAAGCGTGGACAGCTATGTAGGCACCCCTACCCCAGAATCCACACCTTAGACAGCCGCCTACCTGCCCCCTGGATGGCCTAGAACTGCACACCACCGGCACCGACAGCATATGGTCATGGCAGCATGGCAGGGGGGGGTATTTCTGCTGGTGGGACCTAGCCCATGCCCTGTACCAGTACGTGGTGTGCAGTGCAACAGAAGAGGTCTGGCTGGGGAATGTAAGGGTAGCCCCAGGGACCACTATGCTGCTATGGCAACAGTGTGGTGCAATACACTCAGCCAGTATGTCCAAGAGCAAAAGGTTCAAGTCCCATCTGTGGATCCTGCAGAACATCACCCCATAGTTTTATCCCACAATGCAGCCACAGCAACAACATGTGCAAACCCCAATGCAGCGGTGCACAGGGGTACAAACACCCACTCACACGGGCTCCACTATCCTCACCCTCATGGAGTGTCAGGCTATTGGCCCCAGCACGGAGCTGCAGTTATCACCAGAGCACTACTACTACCCCCTGCACAGTTTAGCAATGTCGGCACTGTGCTCAGGACCAGTGTGGTGGGAAGGGTTGTCAACCACCTCTATCTCTGCACAATGCTGAGATAGGTGTGGGAGTGTGCGTATGTCTATCCATTGTTTTGTGTCTGCCAACACCTCACTGAGCCCACATTTCTCACATTGTTTCCAGCGTTAGCCTGCAAATGTGCATAATGAGGAGCAAGGTATTGTGGGTATGGCCCAGACAGGGCGGATTGGCCAGGATGCATCTGCACAGGGTGGAGGGCAATGGCTGGGACACTGTAGTGCTCGACCACCACCTGCATGGGGAGGGTGGCCACAGCATGTCACGCTGGTAGGTCGCTCTCACTCTGACTGAGCAGTGGCCATGGCATGTCCATGTTCCCACTTAGTGCCACACGTTATTTGTTTCTAGTGATACCTTTGTGTTCCTGGTTCTGGGGCCCAATCACAGAGATACCTGCTTGGTGTTTGTGCTGTGCATCCCACTTCTGGGTGCACAGGGTTCCCCCATGAGCATGCACTATGGACTGGCTAATGGGCTGTCTGCGGTTAGTCTGTGCATGGTGGGACCACCCTGTAGGATGCTGCAGGTGCAGTCTGATTGTGCTGGTGGATGGCAGACCGTGGCGTGGAGCCTTCCCCTGCCCACCCCACCCCAAGCATCACTGCATGAGCTATATATGCATTAGAGACATCCTGCCAACCTGACTGGTTTGTGGCCCTCCAGGGCTGGATTTGGAGACCCCTGCCTTACACCTCGGTCATTTACGATTGTGAGTGGGCAAGGTGCAGATGTCCAAGACATCAAAAAGGTTAGATAGAATTTGTCACATTCCTCCTCGCTTCTCACCATCACCAAAATATTGTCTATTAGACAACTTTATGGTGGTGGTGAGAATTGAGGAGGAATGTGACACATTCTATCTACCCTTTTGATGTCTACAACATCTGTACCTTTCCCACTCACAATCTTAACTGACAGAGGTGTAAGGCAGGGGTCTCCAAATCCAGCCCTGGAGTGCCACAAACCAGTCAGGTTGGCAGGATATCTCTAATGCATATATATCTCATGCAGATTCATTAGGGATATCCTGAAAACCTGCAGGGTTGTGGACCTCCAGAACTGGATTTGAGTAGCTCTGTTCTAGGCAGCGGTCATGGGGTTTGATTCCTCGTTGTTCCTTCCTGTCCATGTCTGATGTTTTGCATGCCTGTGACAGTCATATCTTTTCAGATCTGTGCTGCCAACCCATAATACCCTCACCACAGTTGCCATCACTCCCTATACGGCGTTATAAGGCACCTTACTAGGCACAGTACAAGGCACATTACAAGGCACGTTACAGGGCACCTTAGTAGGCACAGTACAAGGCACGTTACAAGGCAGTGCCTTGTACTGTGCCTACTAAGGTGCCTTATAATGTGCCTTATGACGTGTCTTGTATTGTGCCTTATGACGTGCCTTGTAACGTGCGTTAACTGACACAGCTTGCCATAATGATGCACCACCCATTCCCTTATATGGGAATCCAGGGAACCTAAGGCGGGGAACGTTACCGCAGTTTAGTAAACATACCCCTTGGTGTGTGGATAGGAAGATTGAAGCGTTAAGATCTTCGGTTCCGCAGCTTCTAGCTTTCTTGCAAGATGAATTGAGAAAGGTTTAGCGGCCGCATCCTTAAGGGTGCAAGTGGCGGCACTTTCCTGTTATAGAGATAAAATAAAAGGAGAGGTGATGGGAGGACATCCAGATATCAAGCTTTTTTTGAGGGCGGTGTCGCTTTTGAGACCGCCATGTAGGCAGCTAGTACCGACATGGTATCTTCATTTAGTACTGGAGGCCTTGGTGCGCGAGCCCTTTGAACCTTTGTCTAGAGCGTCGTTAAAGGACCTGACTCTCAAAGTCATGTTTTTAGTGGCTATTTCTTCGGCCCGCAGAATCTCAGAGTTACAAGCTTTGTCTTGTAGGAAGCCTTTCCTGTTTTTTGGTGATTTGAAAGTGGTCTTGAGACCTGTGCCATCCTTTTTACCCAAAGTAGTGTCAGCTTTTCATTTAAACCAGGTGGTATCTTTACCTGTTTTTGGAGAAAACAGTGAGGGTCCATCAACGGGAAAGTTACATCTGTTGGATGTTCATCGAGCTTTTAAAGAGGTATTTGCTAAAGACAAAGAGTTTACGCAAAACGGATAGACTGTTTGTTCTGTTTGGGGGCAACATGAAAAGGGGAAGCAGTGTCGAAAACTTCCATTGCAAGATGGCTCAAAGAGGCGATAGCTTCAGCATATCTCTTGAAAAGCAAAGCGGTGCCTGAGGGACTTAGGGCGCATTCGACTAGAGCGCAAGCGACATCGTGGGCAGAGTATAGTTTGGTGCCAGCGGTAGAAATTTATAAGGCGGCTATCTGGTCATCTTTAAATTCCTTTGTCAGACATTACCATCTAGATGTTCAGGCGGAAAGGGATACCTGTTTTGGATCAGCGGTGCTTCAGGCTGATCTAGCAGATCCCGCCCGTTAATTTTGTTGCACTGCTCTGTTACATCCCCAGAAGTTCGGGACTAGACTGGAGGGATGATAAGGAAGGTGAAATTAGACTTACCTGCTAATTGTTGTTCCTTGAGAAACACCAGTCTAGTCCCATATCCCTCCCTAGTGATTTCTTTTGGACTTGAGCCTGAAGTAAAAGATATTTCACAGGTAAGCTGGTGGAACAGCGGTGAAGGTTAGGGTCCATGACAAGGGGGGTGTAGTTTTCAAACAGATGGGGATTCTTATAGGGTCCAAATCCTCCATGAAGGGGAGGGGGAAGAGCGGGCCCACACAGTTAGTTTATAGCTAATAGGACATTTTAAAAAAATTGTCCAAAGACGACATACGGCTCTTTTATTAGTTAAGTGGGGGTTATGTTTTTGGAAAGTAGTATTTGCTACTTAATTGTTGCTCTGGTGAGTCTGCTTTGTCAATAGGTTACTGGAGTGAGGAGGCGGTGCCTGTGCTTTTATACCAGAGTCATCAAGATGATGACGTTTCTCAGTCTCCAAGCTGCTAGAGGAGGAGCAAAACCCCAGAGGTTCGGGACTAGACTGGAGTTCCTCAAGGAACAACAATTAGCAGGTAAGTCTAATTTCACCTTCTACACACCTTTCAATACTACAACCCCAGACATCTCCAACATATTCAACTGCTTTTCCAACATACAATAGTGGCTCCAACAGCACAATTTAATCATCAACCAGAAAAAACTGAAGCCCTCCATATATTCTCTAACCCTTCATTCTATCTCCCAAGTACTCTGAATTGCAATAGCCATCAAATCAGAGTAAAATCTGAAATCAAATACCTAGGCATCATGCTACAATCACAAATAAAGAAAACTACTAATTCAGTCTACCTCAGAATAAGGACCCTAAGAAATCTACGTCCACTCATCAGCTCAGAATTATTCCGTTCAGTCTGCCAATCCTTAGCACACCAGTTTTTGATTATGCCAACGTTATATAGGATGGCCTCCCCAAACAATCTCTTCATCCTCTCCAGATGGCTCAGAACACAGTGGCAAGATTAATCACTTCCGCCCCACGACAAGCACATATCACCCCCATACTTTATCAGCTTCACTGGCTCCCCATCTTAGCCAGAATAAGATATAAAGCTCTTGTCACTATCTTCAGGATTATACACAACTGTTCAGCCAACTGCCTCCAAACCTGTATTTCCATGCAGAAAAATGATAGACCTCACAGACAGAGCTCTCTGCATCTCCTCTCCATCCCTATACAAAAAATCAAGTCTAAACAATCCACTAAAAACCGTGCTCTTTCCCTCTTTGCCCCTTCACTATGGAACATTCTCCCACCAGTACTAAGAGGATCCCAAGACATCACAGACTTCCGGATAAAACTTAAAATGTACCTTTTCCAGGATTACTTTCAAACCAACCTAAACCCATATGCATAAGATGACACTCAACCAATACCTATGAGCAGCTATCACAACCAGACTGCATGTGTCTAAAATTCCCACATATATACACACCTCCAATGTAAATAGTTATTATGTTTTAAGTATCACTGTTCCTACTTTACAACTGTTTTTGTAAGTTATTTAGTTTTGTTCTATGTAAACAAAATGTAATGTACTCTGTATGTTACTGGTTCAATGTAAATTGCTTTGAATCATAGAAAAGCAGTATAAAAATAAATTTAAATAAAATATTATGATTTGCTTATGATGACTGAAGAAAACAGGTCATGAAGAAACAACATACACCTGGGGGCCTTCCCAAATCAGAGGGAAGCAGAGATTATCGAGTGCTGACTGAGCAGTTCTGCAAAGCACTGATTAAAGGGCTGATATGGACAGTGAAAATATGTGCTTTTAGATAGATCAGAAGTCAGAGAAGCCGAGGGATGTTGTGACCTATTTACAGAGTACTCTATCAAAGAAGCAATAATGCAGCCTGCTTGAATGTTCAGCCATCTCAAATGGGAGGAAAACCCTATTGAGCGTTTTGCAGAGTTTTGGGAGTTACAAAGCAGCACAGGGAGGAAACGGTGCAGCACAAGTGGCTCTTTCCATTCATAGTAACATAATATTTGATGACAGATAAAGACCACTATAGGCCATCTATTCAGATTACAATTTACAATATCTGGGAACACGACATGAGCTGGTACAGTGGAGGAAGCAGTTAAAGCCATGCAACGGGATGGTTGGAAGAATTTGTCTATGCTGACAGAGGAGGAAGATCCAGGCAAAAAACAGAGGCCTCATTGGCAGAGGGCATGGCAAGGAGTCTGGAGGCTTCAATGGAAGCAAGACCAAGAAGTCAGCAAACCGGGGACCATGGAGTGAGTTACGGAGGAGAGACTTTGAGTTGGATATAACTTGCTTGTAATCATAATGGTTGTGTAAGGTTGAGTGTCCTTTATGATTGGGGGGCAGGGGCAGCCCATGGGTTTTTGCCGTCCCGGGCAAAAGCCCCGGTCGTGCTGAGCCACACCGCCACAGCCCGCTGCCACTGATTCCAGCAGCGAGGTTGGGGAGGTGGCAGCTCTGTGGCAGGCCATTTGCTTTGGCACACATGGCCTTTTGCTTCTGATCCCCCTCCGACACAACCTCAGAGGGTCAGAAACAGCTGGCCATGTGTGCCAAAGCACATGGCCTGCCGTAGGCCGCTGCCGCTGAGCCTAGCCACCCCTCCTGACCTCGCCACCGGAATCAGCGGCAGCGAGGGGCAGTTGCGCAGCTCAGCATGAGGGAGGGTGGCAGGCTGTGTGTGCTGAAGCACATAGCCTGCCACAGGCACCATGCTGCCCAGAGAGCTCTGCTGTCCTAGGTGGCTATCTAGCTAACCTAGTTGATGGGCCAGCCCTGTTGGGAGTGTATGTTTCTGGTGTGCGGAGGGGAGGTTACAAGGGGAGTGGGGTGGTAGAGTATAAGAAGGTGTTTTTTATGCCAGTGATACATGGAGAATAATAGCTGAGCTGGCATCATGCCTCAAGATGGTGAGTCAGAGAAGGTCAAAGATTCAGTTAGGTTGGGGTAGAGAAGGGAGGGAGGGAGGGGAGGGGGATTAGGAGGCATTTATTGGTTGATAGTACTATGGCACGGTGACCTATGGGGAAGCAAAGGGATATTTTATTATGGCAAAATTTAGATAGTAACCCTTAATGTTAAGGATTTGAATTCTTATAGGAAGAGACATTTACATAACATAAGAACATAAGATATGCCATACTGGGTCAGACCAAGGTCCATCAAGCCCAGTATCCTGTTTCCAACAGTGGCCAATCTAGGTCATACGTACCTAGCAGTATCCCCAAAAGACACAGGTTCCACAATGCTTGTACTGGGTCAAGCATTGATATCCTGGGTCCCTTCTTAATAATGGTTTATGGACCTTTCCTCCAGGAACTTGTCCAAACCTTTTTTAAACCCAGCTACACTAACAGCCTTTACTACATCCTCCGGTAACACACGTTGAGTGAAAAAATATTTTCTCTTATTAGTCTTAAATAGTTTACCCTGTAGCTTCATTGCATGTCCCTTAGTCTTTCTATATTCTGATAACGTAAACAATTGATCTACGTTTACCCGTTCCACTCCGTTCATTAATTTATAGACTTCTATCATATCTCCCCTCAGCTGTCTCTTTTCCAGGTTAAAGAGCCCTAACCTTTTTAGCCTTTCTTCATAGGAGTATCCTTCCATCCCCTTTATCATTTTGGTGGCTCTTCTCTGAACCTTTTCTTTTTTTTTTTTTTTTTTTTTTTTATTTGAATTTCACCAACTTACAGAAGCAAGATTTAAGCAAAACAAAGTGTCATTATACAAATAATATTAAATGAATATAAACCATATTCAAATAAGAAATACATTGTCATAAACCTTAAACAAACAACACTCAATCCTAGCCCACAATAATGGGGAGATATATAAAAAACTCAAAGGAAAAAAGAAAATAAGCAACATAAGAGTTACATCACTCTAACTACTAGACAGCGTATTAACATAATCCTCCTATACCACCGGCACTGTACTTTGACTCTCTTTACCTATCAAAAATAATTCCAATTGAGAGGGATCCATAAAGGTAAATTTAGAACCCTGCAATGTAATTAAACATTTGCAGGGATATCGAAGAAAAAAGGAAGCTGATAGGGCTAAAACTCTAGGCTTCAGGACTAAAAAGGCCTGTCTCCTAAGCTGCGTAGCCCTACAGACATCCGGAAACATCTGCACTTTAGCACCACAAAACAAAGAGGACATCTTTTTAAAGTAACTTCGTAACACAAGAACCTTATCCTTATCTGAGACAAAGGTCACTATTAAGGTAGCACGAGACAAAATAATATCTTGAGAATCCTCGAGAAATTTGGTAAGCTCAAGGTCAGTACGACCCTGAGCCATGTCAAATTCCCCAGGGGAACCAAGAGCAACCCCACGTCCAGTCAGGTAATATAATTTTGAAATGGAAATAGAATCAGCAGAGGTCAAATCTAAAATCTCCCTGAAATATTTTTGGAGCAAAATTTCTGGAGAGAGTAGATGACAAACAGGAAAATTCAATAAACGGATATTTCTAGCCCGAAGCATATTATCATATAATTCCAATTTGTGGTGTATAATTAAACTATCTTTTACATTAGAGGAATGTATAGACTTAAAAGAGAGACATTGAGTTTCACATGTAGAAATACGAGAAAGCATACCCCCCACTCTCCCCTCAATTTCACTAAGCTTAGTGGATGTCTCCGAAGAGAAATCACACAACTGCTTAACAGTGGGAACCAAAGAATTTTCAATACGATTAACAGCTTTCCAGATGTCAGCCAAGGTAACCTGTGCTGCAGGTAACTCCTCGGCTGCACCTGGCATAGCTGACCAAGAAACAGGTTTCAGCTTTTCCCCCAAATCAGTTGGAGTACTCTGCTGAAACTGACCACCCACTGAAACTGAAGGTGTTGGGGAGGAAAACCTTGGCGGAGAAGGAGGAGGAGACCGATCCGGGGAACTCAGGGATGCAGCAGAAGAACGCAAAGTCAAAAAGTCAGGTCCCAGGGACACATCAGCGGCAGACAGTACCTTAACGTGTTTGTCCATCAGACCCACCGTGGCCTCAACCGAGGCCTCAGGAATGATCTTTTTCTTCCGCTTACCCATCTGGATACTGAGTGTCTAGGGCTCTCTACGACGCTTCTCCTTCGGTTCTCCAAGGGGCTCCCAAGGGGCCTAACACGCCCCTTGTATCTAGCCCCTTAAATCGCTGCCCCCGGACTCGCGCCTCCGGCTACGCCGGAAGAATAAGGCTGATAAAGAAGCCCCCTGATGACGTCGGGGCCGCCGCCGGAGCAGGAGCCCGTTCCCCCTCAAATCGGGTGCTGTCTCGTCTGGCTCTCCCACTGCTCACCGCACTTCCTGGCTTTTAAAAGGCCCCCTGGTGACGTCGGGGCCGCCGGAGCAGGAGCCCGTTCCCCCTCAAATCGGGTGCTGTCTCGTCTGGCTCTCCCACTGCTCACCGCACTTCCTGGCTTTTAAAAGGCCCCCTGGTGACGTCGGGGCCGCCGGAGCAGGAGCCCGTTCCCCCTCAAATCGGGTGCTGTCTCGTCTGGCTCTCCCCCTCTGAACCTTTTCTAATAACGCTATATCCTTTTTAAGATACAGCAACCAGAATTGCACACAATATTCAAGGTGCGGTCTCACCATGGAACGATATAGAGGCATTATAATATCTTTTGTTTTATTTTCCATTTGATCTATAAGTAATTGATTTGATGGAGTTTAGACTAGAGAATTTAATGTATAGCACTAGGGTGCTGGCATCTAACAAAAAAGAAAAGAATAAATGTAGGGTGGGGATATTAATATGGAAAGACGTCGTTCATCAATTGTTGGAGGTTTATAAAGATATTGATGGCCCAATTTGTCTTTGTTAAAATTAAGCTGGGGGACCATGTATATACTTTAGTCAATGTATACATTCCTAATGAACAGGGATGGTGGAGGTCCCACAGGCAGAGACCCTTCCCATTATGCCCCCAGGAATCCAATCTCCCACAGGCAGACAGGAAGAGTCTTTGCTGTGATCGTGGCTTCTCTGCTGCTTCTGCCTGCATGGGATGGGATGCCCACGAGCAGCCTGCTGCCTGCCAGCTGCGATCATGGCAAAGACTACTACTACTAATCATTTGTATAGTGCTACAAGGCATATGCAGCACTGTACAGACACATGTAAAAGACGGTCCCTGCTCATCAGAACTTACTCACCTGGTCTCTTTTGTAGTTCCTTGCCATTCCCCCTAAATGTATCCTGTGTCTACAACTTCTATGTTGTCTGTCTTGACTAGATTATAAGCTCTGATGAGCAGGGACTGTCTTTTACATGTGTCTGTACAATGTTGCGTACATCTTGCAACGCTATACAAATGTCTAGTAATAATAGTAGTACAATCTAGTCAAGACAGACAACACAACAGCTGTGGACAAGGATACTCTAAGGTAATGGTAAGGAAACACATAGGAGATTAAGCAGATCAAGATCCAAAAGTGGCCTCAAAGAGGTGAGTTTTCTGCCTGGTTTTGAAAAGGGCCTTCCTGTTCTGTCCACAAGGATCCGATCTCCCGTGGGAAGACACAGAGGGTCTTTGCTACCAGGGGCGGCCCAAGGGGGGTGCGGGGCCATGTGCGGAGACTCGGTGCGGGGCCTCATTTGCATAAGTGGCCTTATTTGCATAAATATTTACATAATGTTACCATACACTAACTTTTAGTAAACATGTCTCTTAATGAGTGTATGGATAAAGAAAGACTAAAAGATTTCTACATTACTATAATCCAGTGCCAACCGCCAGGCACATTAGGAACTACTACAAACGCTGCCCATTTAGAACCCATAGCAAACCCGCCGTATCCTGACAGCATTACCAGGACTCACAAAGCACCATACCCTACCTATCAAAAGGCAACACTGCAAATATTAAACCAATACATTTCAGAGAATACTGGGGAAAGAGAACAAGTGGCAATGTCAAATAGGAATTACATAAACAGAATACCTCAGCTCAGTTACACATGCAGAACATAGACCATCACCAAACAAGGAATCACAATTTAGAAACAGGAAGGCAATAATTAAACTGGGAACCCCAAAAGCCAAACTGGAATGTACAATAACACTGTAGAAATAAAACTATAAATTAATTTCCTCTTGTACCAAACAAAGCACAGACGTTAATGATGCACATTTCCCAGAGCTTTCATATTCCAGTTAATAAATTCAAAATAAAGAGATATCTTTCTACCTTTTGTGCATTTTTTTCAGTTGCAATTGGTCCAGCCACTTTCTTCTGGTTTCTTCATGTTTTCTGCTAACTCTCCATTATCTGCTGTCCATTTGTCCTTTCTTCTCTCTTCTAGTTTTTTTTCCATTCTCTCTCTCTACATCTGCTTTAACATACTAATCTTTCTCCTTTTGCTCTTTCCTCATTCCTATTTCATCCTCACAAATTTTACCCCTCCATCCTCAATCCCCACTTACTCTCCCAATACCCGGCCAATTATAGATTTTTCATCTCTCCCACACAAAATATTTTCCCCTCTCCATTTTACTCTCCCAGCCCCATCCCATTCTAATCCTCCCCCAACATCAGCTCCCTTCTAGTTCCAGTCTCACCCAGCATCCATTCCCTTCTAGTCCCTGCATCAGCCCATTTCCAGTCCTAGCCCCCCATCAGCCCATTTCCAGTCCTAGCTCCCCCATCCATTTCCAGTCTGAGTCCCTTCATCAGCTCATTTCCAATCCTAGCCCCCCCATCAGCCCATTTCTAGTCATTTCCTAGCCCCATCATCAGCCCATGTCAAATCATAGCTCCCCTCCACTCAGCCCAATTCCAGTCCAAACCCCCCCATGAGCCTACTTCCAGTTCTAGCCCCTCCATGAGTCCATTTCAATTCAAGCCCCCACCACAGCCCGTTTCCAATCTTAGCTCCCACCAACAGCCCATTTCCAGTCCTATCCTAGCTGCTCCAACAGCCCATTTTCAGTCCTAGCTCCCTTCCCTCACAGCCCATTTCCATTCCAAGCCCCCTCCCCATCAGCTATTTGCAGTTCAAGCCTCCCCTTCTGCTCAGCACATTTCCAGTCCTAGAAACCCCCAAACCCATTACCAGTCCTAGCCCCCGTCAACCAACTTCCAGTCCTAACCCCCCATCACCCCATTTTCAGTTTAAGCCCCCCCATAACCCATTACCAGTCCTAACCCCCCAATCAGCCCACTTCCAGTCCTAACCCCATCAGCCCATTTCCAGTCAGCCCCCCATAGCCCATTGCCAGTCCTAAACCCCCCATCAGCCCACAGCCCATTACCAGTCCTAACCACATCAGCCCACCTCAAGTCCTAACCCCTCCCCATCAGCCCATTTCCTGTCCTAGCCCCCCCATAGCCCATTATCATTCCTAACCCCCCCCCCCCCATAGCCCATTACCAGTCCTAATACCCCATCACCCCATTTCCAGACAGCCCCCATCAGCCCACAGCCCATTGCCAGTCTTAACCCCCCATAGCCCATTACCAGTCCTAACCCCCCCATCAGCCCACCGCCCATTACCCGGCTTAACCCCCCCCCATAGCCCATTACCAGTCCTAACCCCCCCCATCAGCCCACAGACCATTGCCAGTCTTAACCCCCCCATAGCCCATTACCAGTCCTAACCCCCCCATCAGCCCACAGCCCATTACCAGCCTTAACCCCCCCCCCATAGCCCATTATCAGTCCTAACCCATCACCCCATTTCCAGACAGCCACCATTAGCCCACAGCCCATTGCCAGTCTTAACCCCCCATAGCCCATTACCAGTCCTAACCCCCCATCACCCCATTTCCAGACAGCCCCCATTAGCCCACAGCCCATTGCCAGTCTTAACCCCCCCATAGCCCATTACCAGTCCTAACCACCCATCACCCCATTTCCAGAAATCCCCCATCAGCCCACAGCCCATTGCCAGTCTTAACCCCCCCCCCCCATAGCCCATTACCAGTCCTAACCCCCCCATAGCCCATTACCAGTCCTAACCCCCCATCACCCCATTTCCAGACAGCCTCCATCAGCCCACAGCCCATTGCCAGTCTTAACCCACCCCCCATAGCCCATTGCCAGTCCTAACCCCCCATCAACCCATTTCCAGACAGCCCCCATCCGCCCACAGCCCATTGCCAGTCTTAACCCCCCCCCCCCCCATAGCCCATTACCAGTCCTAACCCTCCCCATCAGCCCACACACCCCCATCGGCTCATGGAATTTAAAATAAAAAAAAAAAGCTGGCCGCTGCCACCGCAGCAGCATGGAGTGTCCCGTGGGGCCCCCTCTGCCCGGCTGAACTCTCCCGGCGCGGCTGAAGCCCTCTGCTCCGGCTTGCAGATACGCGAAGGGAGAGTGTCTCCCTCGCGTCTCTGTTAAGCCCGCAGGGGCTGAAGGGAAGCAGGGGCTGATGGGAAATTTCCCATCTGCCCCTGCGGGCTTAACAGAGACGCGAGGGAGACACTCTCCCTTCGCGTATCTGCAAGCCGGAGCAGAGGGCTTCAGCCGCGCCGGGAGAGTTCAGACGGGCAGAGGGGGTCCCGCGGGACACTGCATGCTGCCACGGTGGCAGCGGCCAGCTTTTTTTTAAATTTTAATTTCATTTTAAAAAAAAGCAGAATGTTCTTTGCGCGGGGGCCCCTGAAACGCGGTGCCCTGTGCAAAAAACATTCTTGCTCAATGGACGGGCCGGCCCTGTTTGCCAAAATTGTGGCTTCTCTTCTTCTGCCCGTGGGGAATGGGATCCCCATGGGCAGCCTGCTGCCTGCTAGCCACGATTAAGTCAAAGACCCAGGGCCGGCCCGTTCATTGAGCAAGAATGTTGTTTGCACAGGGCCCCGCGTTTCAGGGGGCCCCACGCATACAACATTCTGCATTAAAAGTCCAGGTAAATTTAAAAAAAAAACCTGGCTGCTGCTGATGCCGCTGCCGCCATGGCAGCTGCAAAATCAAATGTCCTGCGCCTGCCCGACAGAGCCCTCCCTGAATCAGTCCCCTCGGCGCCGGCTTTCAGCTGCGAAGGGAGAGTTTCCCTTTCTCGCAGCTCTGTTAAGCCCGTCGGGGCTAATGGGAAACAGGAAATGCCTGTTTCCCATCAGTGCCGGCGGGCTTAACAGAGCCGCAAGAGAGAAACTCTCCCTTCGTGACTCTGAAAGCCGGTGCTGAGGGGACTGATTCAGGGAAGGCTCTGTCGGGCAGGTGGAGAGGGCCGCGGAACACTTTATTCTGCCGCTGCGGGGACTAGAAAGGAGCGGATGCTGGGTGGGGCTGGAACTAGAAGGAAGCTGATCTTGGGAGAGGATTAGAATGGGATGGGGCTGGGAGAGTGAAATGGAGAGGGGAAAAATATTTTGTGTGGGAGGGAAGAAAAATCTACAATTGGCCAGGTATTGGGAGAGTAAGTGGGGATTGAAGATGGAGGGGTAAAATTTGAGTGCATGAAATAGGAATGAGGAAAGAGCAAAAGGAGAAAGATTAGCATGTTAAAGCAGATGTAGAGAGAGAATGGAAAAAAAACTAGAAGAGAGAAGAAAGGATAAATGGACAGCAGATGATGGAGAGTTAGCAGAAGACATGAAGAAACCAGAAGAAAGTGGCTGGAGCAATTGCAACTGAAAAAAAATGCACAAAAGGTAGAAAAATATCTCTTTATTTTGAATTTATTAACTGGAATATGTCAGCTCTGGGAAATGTGCATCATTAACATCTGCACTTTGTCTAGTACAAGAGGAAATTAATTTATAGTTTTATTTCTACAGTGTTGTTGTACATTACAAGTTTGGCTTTTGGGGTTCCCAGTTTAATTATTGTCTTTCTGTTTCTAAATTGTGATTCCTTGTTTGGTGATAGTCTATGTTCTGCATGTGTAACTGAGCTGAGGTATTCTGTTTATGTAATTCCTATTTGACATTGTCACTTGTTCTCTTTCCCCAGTAGGTCATGTATTGTTATTCTCTGAAATGTATTGGTTTAATATTTGCAGTGTTGCCTTTTGATAGGTAGGGTATGGTGCTTTGTGAGTCCTGGTAGTGCTGTTAGGATACGGCGGGTTTGCTATGGGTTCTAAATGGGCAGTGTTTGTAGTAGTTCCTAATGTGTCTGGCGGTTGGCACTGGATTATAGTAATGTAGAAATCTTATAGTCTTTCTTTATCCATACACTCATTAAGAGGCATGTTTACTAAAAGTTAGTGTATGGTAATATTATGCAAGTATTTATGCAAACGAGGCCCCTTATGCAAATGAGGCCCCGCACCGAGTCTCCGCACATGGCCCCGCACCCCCCTTGGGCCGCCCCTGCAAAGACCCTTCCTAGTCTGCCCGTGGGGATCCGATCTCCCACATGCAGACAAGAAGGATCTTTGCCGCAATTGCGGCTTCTCATCTTCTTCTGCCTGTGTGGGGATACAAACACAAACACACACCTACAACACAAATACATGAATGCCATCTGCACGCACACACATACACACACAGGGATTACAAATAATTCCCTAGCTGTGATGTACTGCATTTTAAATTATTCACATATGTATTTCATTTACAACTTCCCCCCACCCGAATAACTGCCCCACTTGGAAAACCTAATCTCTCCTGCAACTGCTCCACCATCCTGTCAGCTTCTCCATCCCGAAAGCTACCACCCCATGACTCCCCATCACCCTATAAACTGCCCCACCCCCAAAATTACCTCGCCCCAACTTCCCCACTGCCCCACCCTGAAAAACAACCTCCTGCAACTGCCTCACCACCTTGGGAAATACCCCATGCAAAAACAGCCCCTGCAACTGCCTCCACCCCCACCCCATAAACTGCTCCACTTGGAAAAACTAATCATTCCAGCAACTACCCTACCACCCTGTCAACAACCCCCACCTTTCAAAACTACCCCCTGCAAGTGTCCCAACAATATGCCTTACCTCCAAAAACTACCATGTCTCAAACTACTGTCATCCCCAAAACCTACACCACCCTGATTGCCTCACCATCCTGCAAACAACCCAAGCCCAAAAATATACCCCACCCATGTTGCTCCACCACCTCACAAACCATTCTCACTGCCAGTTTCAGACAAAATGCAGTTTAAGTGTAGTACCATGTCTATAAGGTGGTGCAGACTTTAGTTCGTACTGAGCTGTCATCATTATTATGCTCTTAAACACTGTTATGGACTATGAGTTCTTTGTTGCAAGGATTGTTGTCTGTTCCTATCGTCATTTGGTATGTAATATCATTACTCGTACTCATATCTTTTTAGTGTGAGAGTCTATGATTTGAAATTCTTTTCCTCATTTTATGCGGATATGTCATGTTATTTATGATTTTGGAAGATTTTGAAGCCTTATCTTTTTAAGAAGGCATTTGCTGTCTCTTAGTAAATGATGGGTTTCTTTTTCTTTTATATTTATGGAAGGTAATCTTATTATATTTTGTCTGTATGTTTGTTTAGTTTACTATGGGGTCTATTCTGTCCCGTTGGGACATCCATCCCCGCTATTCATCCCCCTTGCCTTACCCAACTAAGCCTCCCCATACGAACAAGGAGTTTGTATGGGGAGGCTCAGATGGGGGCAGGAGGGGGTGGTGCAGAGGCATAGTTAGGGCGGGCAGTGGGAGATCCGCGGCCCCGGACATACAGGGCCGATTCTGAAGTCCGGGGCCAACAGACTGGACAGGGGACTTATTCCACCTCGGAGGTTGAATAAGTCCCCCTAGACGTCGGGGGATGGGAGGCCCGGTCAGGGGATGGGAGGCCCGGCCGGGAGCAAAAAGTTGAGGGGATGTGATGAAAGGCAAAAGTGGTCGGCGCTGGGATCACTTCTCCTGAATGGAGTCACAGTGGCATGGCAACAGGACGCCAAGGCATCACGACTGCATTCAGGAGCCTGGCTGAGTTAGCCAGGCAGGGGGCCTGTACATGCAGGCTGATGGGAGTCAGGTCCCAGCCTGTATGTACAGGCCTAGACGTGATTCTGATCCCACGGGGGCTAGATGTGCCCCGCAGGATCAGAATCGGGTCTATCTCTGTGCATCCAGTTCAAACCAGATGCACAGAGGCCGGAAGATGCAGAATGAAATGTGCCTCCACGTATGTACTTTGTAATCTCTTTAGAAGGTGGTCCTATAGGGGGACTAAATCTTGTAAATAAATTAAGGGTCCAATATTCAGCGCCGGCAGCTAGGCACAGGTACAGTGCCTAGCTGGTGGCGCTGAACACTAAACCCAGATATTCAATGCCATGGTCATATGCAGCCCCAGCATTGAATATCTGGGGTTGCTGCACAGACTCTGCAGCTGCAGAAGCTAACCGGGTAGCGGTGATATTGAGCTGCTGCCCAGTTGGCCTGCTTTTGCTGCGCCTAGCTTTACCCATGTGTCACTAACTGGGTAGTGGTGCAATATTGCCGCTATCCGGTTAGCGACTGTCACTGTCTACAACACATACCGGAATGCCCACGACACACCCCGATGTTAAGCAGTTAGCATCAGGGCGTGTAGTGGCATTAGTAGGGGATATTCAGTGGCATTAACCATGTTAGTGTCGTTGAATATCCTGTTCAGCAGCATTTACACAGTTTACAGGTCTGTAAACCATGGAAATGCCTTTGAATATCAAGCCCTAAATAAGTGTCTCACCACTGCTACAAAGGCCCCATCCCCAAAAACTATCCCACTCAAAATGTTCCACCTCCCAGAAAACTACTGTCACCCCTCAAAATCTATATTGCCCCAATTGCCACATCACCCCACAGACTACCCTACCCCAAAAAAGTACCTCACCGAAACTTCTCCACCATCCTGCAAACCACCTGCACCCCCAAAAATTACTTCCTGCAACTGCCATACCTCCTTGTACACTATCCCATTCTCAGAAACTGCACTCTGCGACTGCCCCACAATACTCCACCCCTAAGATCTACCTCTGCAACTGCCACAATGCTGCACAATCTACTCCCACTCTTATAAAACTACCCTACAGCTGCACCCCTGCAAACTATACCCATCTTCATAAATTTCCTCCCTGAAACTGCCACATCCACCTGCAAACTACTTTCATCTCCAAAATTACCTCCCTGCATCTGCCCCACCACCCCACAAACTACCTCACCCCCCAAAAAACACCACACCCAAACTTCCCCACTGCCCCATAATCTAGCCCATACTTTGTTGATGATTGAAAAGCATCTTTCAGTTGGAGCACTGGAAACTGGCAAACATAAAAAAAATTCAACCAGTTTGCATACATTTTAATATGGTCCCTCATTACTTTTGAGATATCCAAACACCTCCTTCTATTTTTTGTCAACCGTGGTGTCTGGTTTTTTCCATTCTTGAACATTCTCTTCAGAAACAAATGACTTAAGACAAGAGAACTCATCAAACAGTTCAGTATCATTTAATCTCCAAGAACAAGCAGGAATGTTGTCTTCACATATGGGTATCGTCGGTACCGACGGAGCCTGCGCGGGAACGCTCCCCAGCATCCAATAGGAAAGCTTTTGGGAGCATCCCACAGCGCCTGCGTGCTGCCTTCCCGCCTTTCCAACTCTCCCTCTTCAGTTTTTCATTTTCTGCGGAGCTGACAGGACGCATACCCTGTCACCGCAGAAAAATGTATCCTTATTCTTTTGTTTTTTTGTGGTCGCGTCTGCCTTCCTTCAACGCCTAACGGTACCACCGGTTCTCTTTTCTTCTTTTTCAACCCCCCCCCCCCAAAAACCTGTTTCTTTTTCTTTCAGGGGCCTTTCCCCTCTCGGGGCTAGGCGCCATTTTGGGCAATAGGCCCATTTTTCTTCAAACATGGAGAAACCAGCTAGTGGTTTCAAGAAATGTTCTAAATGTGGCAGTACCATTTCCGTCACCGACACCCATGAATGGTGTCTTAAATGTTTAGGTCCTGACTATTCTCCATCGGAGTGTCTCTCCTTCAGAAAGATGACCAAGAGGGGCCTGCAGAATAGAGCTGCAAAACTCGGCACCCTTTTTGCTGCAGATACGATGTCAGTTGCATCGACGTCTTCCAGGGCTTCATCTTCCTCCCATGGATCTCAAGTAACTAAACTTAAGTCTTCTAAGACTGGGCGGTCCTCAAAGGGTAGATCTCCTTCCAAGTATCGAGATGCCACTGACATTGCCCTGGAGGAAAGTTCACTGGCAAAACAGCCCCGGTGGGAGGCCTCAGTTTCCAAAGTATTAACGGGGCTCCAGAATGTTCCAAAGGCTTCCACCTCTGCAGAACTACTGGTGCCATGTTCTGGGGTCATAGCTGCTTCCATCGGTACTGACACCCAGGCATCGGCAGGAGCGATGGATCACAGAATCCTCGCTATCGAACGCAGTCTAGAGGTCCTCTTAGAAGCTTCGATACCGCTAAGACCGCTACAGACGGTTCCACAGGTATCGATACCGACACTGGTACCGGTACCGAGTGCCTCAGCGGGTATGCTTCCCCCCATGCCGAGCCTTGAGTCTATCTCAGGTATTGACGGATTGGTACCAAGACACCCCAATACCGACTTTAAGCAATACCGGTACCGTGCCTTGCAAGAACATCCGGCGCAGAGATACTTTGAATCATCCGATTCTGATGACTCGGATGACTCTGCCAGTACTAGAGCTATCCTTCCGGAGGATCCATCTCCTTCTCCTCAGCGAAGAATGTCTCCTCCAGAAGACATGTCCTTCCAGGATTTTATATGTGATTTAGCTCGAGGTCTTGCAATCACGGTGACTCCAGAGAAGGAACCTAGAGCAGAAGAATTAGAAATTCTTCAGTACCCTAAGGCTCCTAAAGAGGCAGCTACTCTGCCTATTCACAGACTCTTCTCCCTGAGAAAAAAGGGGGGAATTCCTTACTCTGGTCAAACTTGCCCAGGATGTCTCAAAATTTGTAAACCATGCAACCTTTGATTGCTTTGAATGCATTAGCAGAACATCTGCTATTTCCATTGGTGCACGTCGTATTGCCTGGCTTCAGGCATCAGACTTAGAACAATGGGTGCAAGATAAACTGGGAAATATTCCTTGCACAGGAGAAAATTTCTTTGGCAAGGATTGGCAAGACAAAGTTAATCATATTAAATCTGAAAATACTACTTTGAATAGACTATCATAGTCTACAGCCAACCCAGCAAAGAAAAAGTCAGCCAAGAAACCCTTTTTCAACAAGAAAAAGAAATTGTACCCATCTTACACCCATCAGGGACACTGTCCAGTTCATATTCCCCAAAGGGGACAACAACAGAACAGACAGCAGAAGAAGCCACAAATTCCAAGAGCTCAACCGGCTCAGCAGACTCAGCCTCCTCAGGGGCTTTGACTCCTTCCTAGAGAACTTAGTTTTTCTGCCCCTGAAAGATCCAGAACCCCTTACCATCCCTGGTAGGTTATGCCATTTTGCCAAAATATGGCAACAAATAACATCAGAAAACTGGACTCTGTCCATTGTACGTGAGGGGTACAGATTTCATTTCCACAGTATGCCCCCTCCTACAATGATAAGACAGTTCAATTCTCAGGTCTCTGCCACCAATCTCTTGGGTCAGGAGGTCGCATCACTTCATGCTTAAGGAGCAATAGAAGAGGTACCCATACCCCAACAGGGAACGGGATTCTATTCCCCCTACTTTCTCATACCAAAGAAAACAGGGGGACATAGGCCTATACTAGACCTCAAAGAATTAAACAATATCTGTTCCAGGAAAAATTCAAAATGATCTCCTCAGAACACTCCTGCCATACCTTCAGAGTCAGGACTGGCTATGTTCTCTAGATCTAAAGCATGCATATACGCATATTCTCATCCATGCAGATCACATGAAATTCCTTCGATTCCTTTTCCAGGGAAGACACTTCCAATACAGGGTTCTTCCCTTCGGTCTGGCTTCTGCCCCAAGAGACTTCACAAAATGCATGCCAGTAATAGCAGCATTCCTGAGAACTCTAGGAATATTCGTCTTCCCTTACTTAGACGATTGGCTCATTCGAGCATCAATAGCTCCAGAAGCCAGCTTCGCTCTTTCTCACACCATGCGAATCCTTCGATACTTGGGACTGGTCATAAACCTCCCAAAATCTCATCTCACCCCTTCTCAGTCTCTAGAATTCATAGGGGCTCGTCTAGACACAAGGCAGTCAAGGGTTTTCCTACCACAGCCACGGTGTCTTTGTATAGTACAGCTGGCCTCCCAAGCAGCTATGAAGGTCTTCCTGACTGCTCGGGAGATGCTTCAGCTTCTAGGGCATATGGCATCGACAGTCCATGTGGTTCCCTATGCTCGCCTTCATATTCAAGCAGCCCAGTGGACCCTATCCTCTCAGTGGACACTGGCCTTGGGTCGGCTAATGGACAAAATCCAGTCCTGTTACTGTTTGTGCTCCAAAAGCCATCCACTACTACTCCTACTACTACTACTACTACTGATTATTTGTATAACGCTATAAGGCAAACACAGTGCTATATAGACACATGTATAAAGACAGTCCCTGCTCATCAGCACTTACAATGTAGTCAAGACAGACAACACAACAGCTGAGGACAAGGATACATGAGTGTATCTAGGTGAATGGTAAGGAAACACATACAGGCATGTTTACTAAAGTCCGTTGCTGTGCGGGTCCCCGTTAGTGTGCTGGTGCCATATAAGGAGTGGGCGGGCCAGGCAGAAAAAGGAAAAAAACGGACCGTAGGTTTGTGAGTCGCGCTAATGCGCGGGTCCCACATTAGCGCGTGAGAAGGCTAAGTGGGGCGCTGCTGCACAACCAAACAACAAAGCCGTAGTACAACGGTGAAGACATTGACCTATGGTGCAGGGTCCAGGGGTTCAAACCCCCATTGCACCCAACAAAAAAGACCAGCTGAGGCATCAAATTTTATGGGCAAAAGTGGTGTAGGAGGCATATTGATTATGGGCGGCAGAAGGCGGCGCACCTATTTTTTTAAACGGCATGAGACGGCGCACTGTTTATTGTGGGCGGCAGAGGGCGGCGCGCTGTTAAGGTTGGGCGGCAGAGGGCGGCGCACTGATAAAATTGGTCAACAGAAGGCGGCGAGCCGGTGGGCAGAAGGCGGCGCGCTGATGTGTGAGGGGGCAGCCCAATAGTGGGAGGGATAAGTGGCGCGCTGATGTGCAAATAGCAGGAATAGAGCCATAGGACAATGGTTAAGACACTGACCACCCATGCAGGCATCATGGGTTCAATTCCCCCAGTGCCCATTGAAGACAGCTGGCTGAGGCAGTATTTTAAGGGGCATGCCCATGTTGGGCGCTGTTAATGTTACGCGCCAGAAGGTGGCGCGCTGTTAATTGTAATTTTGTGCGCCACAAGACGGCGCGCCAATGGCTACAAGGCTGCGCGCTGCTGCTCAAACACAGGAACAGAGCCACAGCACAATGGTGAAGACACTGAGCAATGGTGCAGGGGCCATGTGTTCAATCCCTCACAAAGCCCAGAGAAAAAGGCTAGCTGAGGCAGTATGTTTTATGTTGGGGAGAGCTGTAGGAGGCTCTATAATTTTAGTTTTATGATAACTACTAGCAAACGCACTCTCACAGCATATTAATATAGGGCCGCCCATAAGGCACATGTTACAGTGCACCGTCTGCCAAGGCACCCTAGAATGTCCCCTATAGGGCAGCATGTATGTTGCGACACAGGATAATGTATGGTGCACCCTATATGGATGGCAACCATACAGTGCCCTATAGGGCGCCCCATAAAGCACCCTCAGAGGCACCTTATGGGTACAGTACACTGAGGGTGCTATTGCTGACATCAACATATGTACAGTAAACTAAAAAAATATGCTTTGAACACCTGTCTCACAGAACCCCAATGTGGGTTTGAACTCATCACCTCTGGCTGCACAGGCAGTGACCTAACCATAGCTGTATGGAAGCCCCTGGCTGGCTGCAGATAGCCTGCACGTCATCTCACAGATAGTATGCCAGGGTAAACAGGATAGGGTTAGGCCACACGTACCCATGATGCACTGCACATGCAAATTAGCTGTCCACAGATGGACACAAGATGGGAAATGCACCCCCACAGCACCTCGGCCCTGTTGGGGGACGTTACCGGGTGCACCCACACAGCAACTCGGCCTGGTAGGGGGCACTGACCGGGTGTTTTTACTGGCACAAAGTAGCTACACAACGTTACATCGTGCGGGTTCTGGCCTCACCCTGAGTGTACAATGAGGCGCCCAGGACCAGGTCTACAACACTTTCGATGGCTGATGGAGGCCAAGCGGGAGTTCCAAAGCAGTGTTAATGTGTAAGATAGCTAGTTTCTGCACAAACACCATGGATATCCCAGTCAGGCACAGCCGTAGCCCCTCCCCCCCCCCCCCCCCCCCCCCCCCGGGCTGCCCCCAGAGACAAACATGGTCCCCCATCAAGAGATCCACACTCTACCTCCCTGCAAAGGTGGCAGTAGAGGGCAACATCAACCCCAGTCCTGCTGAGGAACACCCCCCACACACAGCCATAACACAATAACAGACAAACATATGACCAGGTATGGTAGGTTGCACCCCACCACCAGGTATTCCCCTGCAGCAAGCCAACTGCACCCTGCAAGCCATTCCAGCAAACCACATACCATCTACAAACAGTCTGCTGGTTAGTCCATAGTGCATGTTCCCAGTGGAGACACATGCACACAGAACTGGGCTGCCAGCATACACAGCAAGCAGATAACTCAGTGACTGGGCCCCAAATAGATACCCATATGTATCACATGAGAGAAAGACTGTACAGCACTATGGGGGTGCCTAGCCATGCTGTGGTCACTGCACAGTCAGGGTGAGCGTGATCTCCCAGAAGGACATGCTTTGGCCACCCTGTCTGTGTAGGTGGTGGCCGGACACTACAGTGTCCCTGCCAGTGCCCTATGCCCGGTGCAGATGCATCCTGCCCAGGCCACCCTGTCCTGGCTATACCCATGGTACCGTGCACCTCATTATGCACATTGGCAGTGTGGGCTGTGGAAGGGGCTTGCTGCCAACACCCACGGTATAGACAAACACACACTTCCACACCTATGCCATCATGGTGCTACTATTGAGAAGGTAATCAGCCTTGCCCACCAAGACCGCTCCTGAGCACGGCAAGGCATGGATATGGTAGGCAGTACAGCTGGTGGCCACTCCCCAGGGTGGTAAACAGCGTCAGAGGCCAGGCCTGGAGCACGCACCGCAAACACCTAACAGATTGTTCGGATGGGGTCAACTAGCAGTATGTGTGGAACTAGCAAACATCTCAGAGCTGTGTATCATATACCTCAGGTGTAGGGTGACATTGGTAGGACATGCAGGGTTCAATGGTTTGCCTCTCCAGGAGACATTGGTCAATGAGGCCTGTGAGTGTGGGTGTGGGTGTGTCTGCCCCTGATGGCTGCTGCTTTACGGCACAGATTCTCAACTCCAGTCCAGGTTTGCATCACACTGTTCTGGTTTTCCTGCTGTCCCTCATGGATATGCATGAGCTACATCTACATACCATGGGTGTGGTGCATAGATATACAGCACAGGCATTTGTATGAGTGCCATCATGGGACCTGACTGGTGTGTGCCCCACCAGGACTGCATTGTGTGATTCTGCTCTGGGTACTGGCCCTGTTCATGGTGTGTGTGCTCAGTGGGGTAAAGATAGACGTATTGCCATTGCATATGTCCTCCCCAGGAAAGGTGTGCCCTTACTATCACTGTTTAATTGGGGGAAAAAGATTAGCGGTTGCCCCAGTTGGGCTTTGAACCTGTGACCCTCTGCTCTTGTATACAGTGTCTGTGTGCACTGCACCACCGTGTATCCACAGATTGGGTGATTTCCCTGGAATGTCCATGACTGTGGATCCGGTAGGGCCTGTGTTGCAGTGGACTGTGCCAGCCTGCACATGACTGGGCCTCTGTCTTCTGTGGCTAGCAGCCACTGCCCCCTGCACCACATGTCCTCGTCCGCCAACATGCTGGCATGAGCTTCTCTCAGAAAAAGCAGATGACCTGATTGCAATGTGGCAGTACGGGACTGCATTTGGGTGACTTGGCTGTAGGTAATGCCCATTGTTGTGGTGTGTGTGCGCGTTGTTGGGTAAAATATGGGTGCTCTCCCCATGCTTATGTTCCCTGCAATACAGGGGTGTCTGCGCTATCTGTGTTCAGTGGTGGGTAAAATATAGGGATTGGGCTGGCACGTACCCCAGCTGGGCTTTGAACCTCTGACCCTCTGGTTCTAGAGGTACTGACTCTGTCCGCTGCACCACACTATGGCCACAGAAACAGTGCAGCCCCTGGAGGTAGTAAGCTTAGCAGAATGGAGTCACAAACCCTGCTCTATGCAATTTTACTGTGGGCATATGCACCCTGTCTGGTGACCAACGTGCACATAAACCCCGGAAATGGCTACGGGAAATGGGGGACAAGATATCACCGCGCTGGGCAACAGTGATATTAATGGGCAACCATACCAAACACTCCCAGGAAAGCTCCAAACAAAGGAAATGTTTTTTGGAAGAGACTCGGCTCCGTAAACCCTTCAAACGTTCATTTCTTTTTTCTGGAGCTTTGCTGGGTGTGTTTTCTGTATTTGCCCATCACTATAACTGTTCCCCAGCTGAATTACTGTTTTTAATAGTTCTGTTGTGGTCATTTTCTATTTGTATTTGCACTTTTGTGCTGTGCACATGTATCACACTGCTCACGTTTTGCTGGTTTCCCTGGTTTTCCTGTACATTGCTGACGGAAATGGTTTCTCTTCCCTTTAAATGCTTTCTACCGCGAGTGTTTCACTCGCGGTAGTTTTTACATGCAAATTCGGGCCCGATACTGTGCGGGGAGCCTCTCCCCTCCCACTCTCCACCCATTGACCCCGTCCCTCCGCCCCTCCGGAGCCTTCCTCCGCCCTCCTTTCGCCATTCCACGCCTCTATCGGAAATTTGCGGGCCGCACTTGTACGGGGCCCGTTAGTGAGCCGCGTACCTGTGCGGGGGTGACACGCACATGTGCGGGGCGTTTAAACGCGTTTCTGCGCGTTTCAGTGCCGCGTTGCCGTGCGCTATTTTGCGGGGCGCTATTTTGCGGACTTTAGTAAACATGCCCCATAGAATACTAAGTGGATCAGGATCCAAAAGCGGCCTCAAAAAGCATTCGGCCTGGATTTGAAAAGGGCCAGAGATGAAGCCTTAAACTTCCAGGCATAAGAAGCAGCAAGTTGGAAGGATTGAAGTCTGGAGTTGGCAGTAGAAGAGAAGGGCACAGATAGAAGTGATTTGCCAGAAGAGCAGAGTTCCCAAGGAGGGATGTAGGCAGAGATAAGAGAGGAAAGGTAGTGAGGAGCAGCAGAATGAGTGCACTTATAGGTCAGTAGGAGAAGTTTGGATATGGAAATGGATAGGGAGCCAATGAAACAACTTGAGAAGAGGCATAATATGAGCATATTGAGGCTAGCAGAAGATTAGCCACACAACTGATTTGTGAACAGATTAAAGGGGAAAGAGATGATTCAGAGGTAGACCAGCAAGGAGGAGGTTGCAATAGTCTAGATGGGAGGTTACTGAAGAGTGGATAAGTGTCTTAGTAGTGTGTTCAGAAAGGAAAATGTGAATTTTGCTGATGTTATAGAGAAAAAGTGACAGGTTTCAGCTATCAGTTGGATGTGTGTGGAGAAGGAGAGAGAGGAGTCAAAGATGACCCCAAGGTTGCAAGCTGAGGAAACTGTGGATAACTCTCTATTCCTCCCTGTTTCCTCAGCTTGCAACCTTGGGGCTGTCTTTGAGATTGAGATATATTTATTTATATTCTCTTATATACTGTGCTATTCTGCATCAGTGTGGTTTACATTGAACAAACTGAAATTACATTGAACAGGGCATTATAACTTGGAGATAACTATTTTACAGGGAACATGGGCTATGGAGGATTAAGTGGCTTGCCCAAGACCACAAGGAGCACCTGTGGGACTAGAAACCCCAGTCCTTCCAGCCCAAGGTTGCTGTCCTCTAGTGGGATTTGAACCCCCGACCTTCCTACCTGAAGTACCTTGCTCCAACCACAAGGCCACTCCTCCACACATAACTTGGTTTTGACCATGTTCAATATTAGACATTGGTGAGACATCCAGGCAGCAATGTCAGATAAGTAGACAGAGATCTGGGCCTGGATTTCTGGAGAGATTTCAGGTGTAGAGAGGTAGATCTGAGAGTCATCAGTGGCACTGAAAACCATGGAAGGATATGAGTGCACCAAGGGACTGGGTATAGAGAGAGAAAAGGAGTGGTTCCAAGACAGGCCTTTGGGGTACACCAACTGAAAACAGGATAGCAGTAGAGGAGGATCCACCAGAACAAACACTAAAAGTATGGTGGGAGAGATAAGAAGAGAACCAAGCGAGGACAAGTATCAAGGAGAAGGTGGTAGTCAATAGTGTCAAAAGCAGCAGAAAGGTGAAGAAGGATGAGGATTGAGTAAAAGCCCTTTGATTTTGCAAGGAACGGGTCACTGGAGACTTTGGCAAGAGCCATTTCAGTAGAATGTAAAAGATGAAAGTCAGATTGTAATGGATCGAGAAGGACTTGAGAGAAAAGAAAGTCAAGGCAGCAGTAGTGAACCACACGTCTAAGTAGTTTAGAAATGAAGGGGAGGAAGGAGATGGGTCGATAATTAGAAGGACAGATAGGGTCTAGTGAGGAGTTCTTGAGGAGAGGTATAACCACAGCAGGCTTGAAAGCTGAATTCAAAAAATTCAGCCTACTCAAGCCTATCCCAGAGGCCTATTCAAAGTTAACTCTTTTATAGAGGTTAGTGCCACTGAATATTTATTTATTTATTTATTTATTTAACAGTTTTTATATACCGACTTTCTACAAATCAGGGAACATAACAACAGTATATTTCAACTGAATACATTGTAACATTAGAACACAGCGTAACTGATAACAAGAACTTACTCAATACGGGGGGTTAAGAACTATTTACATGGCTGCTTAGGGACTATTTACATGGGTAATTATATAGGAGGTTAGGGGGAGCTTATGTAAATAGGGAGAAGTGTTCCTGGAAGAGATGAGTTTTCAATTTCTTCCGGAATTCGGAGTGATTGGGACAGTTCCTTAGTTCATGTGGTAAGGTATTCCAGATAGATGGGGCGTAAAGGGAGAATTCCCGATTGCATGTAGTTTGGCTGTATTTTCTCTTAGATGATGGGATGGATAGAAGGTTCTTGGTAGAGGTGCGGCGTGCTCTGTTGTTGGAATTGGATAGGAGCGGGGATAGGCAGGGAGCAGATTCATTTGAAATGATTTTGTGAATGAGGGTGATTGCTTTGAATTTAGTTCTGGACTGAATGGGGAGCCAGTGTAAATCAAGAAGGATTGGGGTTATGTGTGAGCGCTTGGGATTATTCGTGATGAGCCGGGCTACTGTGTTCTGTGCCATTTGGATAGGGTGTAGGCTGCTTTTAGGAAGGCCATGATAGATGAGATTGCAGTAATCAAGGGTTGGGATGATAAGGGCCTGGCAGACAGTACGGAAGGAGTCTGGGTTTAGAAACAGTTGGAGGTTCCGAAGAGTACGTAGTTTCATGTATATTGTGTTAGTAGTTTTTTTAATCTGTTCGTGGAATGTAAGGTTCTCATCAAGGATAAGGCCAAGATATTTCACTTGTTTTTTTATGGTGAGGGTGATATCTCCAAGTGTAAGGGTAGGGGGTGGGATATAAGAAGTGTTGGTGTATACTTGAAGTGCATCCATTTTTGATTGATTGATTATGAGGTTGTGATTTGAAAGCCAAGTTTTCAGGTTTGTGATGCATTCAATTAGGTTTGAAAAGTTAGGGTTTGTTAAGTTGAAAGGGGTATAACACATAATGTTGTCCGCATATAATTGTTGATAGATTCCATGGTTTTGGAAGATTTTACAGACTGGTTGGAGGAATATGTTAAATAAAAGCGCAAATAAGCTGGAGCCCTGGGGAACTCCCTGTTTTAGGGTGAATGGGAGGAATATGTTGTTGCCTATACGGACCTGTTGAGTTCTATTTTCTAGATAAGAGTGGAACCATTGTAGCGTTGTATCCCTCAATCCTATTTCATAGAGTCTATCTAGGAGTTGGTGGTGAGGAAGGGAGTCAAAAGCTGAGGATAGGTCTAGAAATATAAGGAGGCATCCTTGGGTGGGATTCTGGGTAAATCGGTACAGTGAGTCTAAGAGAGAGGCAAAGAGAGTTTCCACTCCATGGTTCTTTTTGAAACCATGTTGGAGTAAGTCGAGAGGAGAGTGCTCGTCTATAAAGTTTTGAAGTTGATTTTGTACTAGCTTTTCTGCTATTTTAGCAAGGAAGGGGATACTGGAGATAGGTCTGTAGGAGGTAGGGGAGGTAGGGTCAAGTTTTGATCCTTTTAGGATGGGACGGATAGAGGCACGTTTTAGGGGCGCAAGTACAGAGCCAGCCTGGAGGGAAGATTGTACAATTTGTAGGGGCTAATAGAAGTATTAGTGGTCTTAAGCCAGGATACAGGGCAAGGGTCGAGGGCAGAGGTTGAGGCATTTAGATCTTTGATGGTGTTGGATATGTCTTTGAGAGTGAGGGGTTCAAAGTCATTCCAGGTAATTGAGGAGGTGGGAGTGGGAGGTGGGAGTGGGAGGTCGGGCACTATGGTCATTTATTGGTTGGGGGATAGTTGTGGAAGAGGGTGGCGGGAATTTGAGATAAGATGGTTGGCTATAGTTTGAGAGGTTATCTTAGGAGTCGAGTCCTGGGGTTGGGGTTCCATTATTAAGGAATTGGCGATAGAAAAGAGCTCTCTCGGTTTATTGAGAGAACATAGGATCAAGTTTTCATTGTATTCCCTTTTATGTTTTAGAGTTTCGGAGCAATAAATTTGGAGTTTGCTTTTGTAGAGCTCTTGTGTGTTTGGGTTAGGGGAGCATTTCCACTGTCGTTCTAGGCGTCTGAGTTCCCTGAATATCCATGGATGCCACTATTACTACTACTACTAATCATTTGTATAGTGCTACAAGGCATATGCATCGCTGTATGCTGCCGCTGAATGCCCCAAAGCTAGCTGACTAGAATCATGGCGTTCTGGGGACAGAGCAGAGGTGGCACCTGGTGATAACCGATGAAAATTAGGCATTACTCTTTTTTCAGCATTATTATCTAAAATGGCTGTTACTGTTGGAGATGCCAGTAAAGGTAACATTTTACTTACCAGTTAATGTCCTTTCCTTAAGTTCTGCAAGACCAGTCCAGACAAGTGGGTTGTGTTCCCCTACCAGCAGATTGGTGGAGACAAAGAATCAATGAAAAGCCCAGATTTCAATGACATCACTCCCATGCCTCTATTCACCTCAGCCACCAGAGGTCCTTTCAGTCTGCAGGCTCTGTCTTGCCAAGATCCTTAACTGTCTTTTTCAAAGGAGGCTGTTTCCATTCAGCCTGTGCCTTCCTTCTTGCCTAAGGTGTTTTCTCCCTTTCATGTGAACCAGGTGGTCTGCCTGCCCACTTTATCTAAGGAACAGTGTCAGGGGAAGGATAAGAACCTTTGCCTTTTGGATGTCCAGAGGGTGCTTCTCTGGTACGTGGAGGTTATGAATTCTTTCGTAAGTCTGACCATGTTTTGTATTGTTTGCTGGCTCACTCAAAGGTGACGAGGCGGCCAAGTTGACCTTGGGGTGCTGGTATATCTGCTGTGGAACTGCCTAGTTCCTGTGGATTTGCGTGTCCATTCCACCTGAGCACAAATGGGCAGTGATGTGGGCATCATTTTCCACTTTTGTAAGCATTACCACTTAGATGTCCATGTGCAGTCGGACACGGCCTTTCGCTCGAGGGTTTTGCTTTGTCTTCTTCCCGCCCAGTGGAGTTGCAGCTTTGGTACATCCCACTTGTCTGGACTGGTCTAGCAAGATGATATGGAAGATGACATTTTACTTACCAGTTAATGTTCTTTTCTTGAGCTCCGCTAGACCTGGCCAGGGCTCTCCCCTGAAACTGTATTTGCTCTGTTCGTCTGGTGTAGTACCCTTGGGTCCACTATGATTTTTATGCTTGGCTTTGCAGGTTCATTTTCTATTGACAGTCTTCTCTTTAGGCTTTCCTGTACATAGTTCTCTACTGTTGATTGTTCCTTGTTGCCCACAATTGAGGTTGTGTGATGCTTGCCATGTTTCTCCCATATGCTTTGGGACGAATACTGTAGGGACCTCTAGTGGCTGAAGTGAATAGAGGCATTGGAGTGATGTCATTGAAACCTGAGCTTTTCATTGGTTCATTGTCTCCACCAGTCTGCTGGTAGGAGGACACAACCCAGTTGTCTGGACTGGTCTAACAGGATGATATAGAATATGCATATTACCGTGGCCTTATACATATTTTCCAAAAGGTTGGCCTTGGTCAGCATTATTTATCTGGGTAGTAGGTCCTGAATTTTTTGCCTCATGTTTTTAAGTTTTATTGGGACTGCCAGCATTTTAATCTCTTGTGGATCTATTTAATGCTACTTTTGAAATGAAGATCATAATATACTTTGAATCAGACCAAACAGGACTCAATAAGGACATTGATTTCCTGTCACATTATAGACTACAAATATTTATAGCCCGATCACCAACAGGACTCAACAAATACATGTACTTTCTATCACATTATAAATTTTAAACATTTACAGCCTGCACCCTCTGATCCATCCCTTCCCCCTCCCCTACTGTCTGTGTAATATTATATAGATTCCAGTACATATATTTTGGTATCAACATCTGTTAATCATACTGTCTTGACCTGAAGAAGGCTTTACCTTCAAAAGTTAGTCCGCAAATGTATTAAGTTAGTCTAATAAATAGGTGTCACCATATTTTCCTTTTTTATTTAACTACCATGAAAGACCAGTGAAATCAGCAGACCTCTAGCAAAAGTCCTGAAATCTCCAGCCAAAGATCAAAAGCTTCTGAAGTATATGGACATGCAGCTGGTAGACTTCAGGTTGCCATGGCAGCAAATCTAAACCTTGCACATTCCAGACATTGCTGAAAATTAAAGACTGAAAGTTGAGTGACTGATAGTAGAAGCTGGTACCAGCAGGAGCCAAGTGCAGATGGACTGCAAACAACTGTAGCTGTCTTAATATCTTCCAGTAACTCACTGACATGCAGAAGAGTGTGTAGACCTCTCCACTTTAAGTTTATAAGAAAATCCAGCTCAGAGGGGGACTACCATATTAGAGAGTATAAAAAGACCAAATTTTATCATAACCACTCAAAATTGCCATAAATCTCCCCTCCCCACTGCTCGTTGGTCCTGCCTCTGGGCGCCAGCATTTTAAATCCATCTCTCTCCCTCTGCCCCTCTGTTTTCCTTGGTAAATGGGATATTCAGCGACTCTAACACATTTAGGGCCGCTGAATATCTGGGTGCTGCTGCTGCACACCACCATGCTGATCAGTTAGCACCGGGGCGTTCCAGGGCAGAATGGAGGTGGCACCTGGCGATAACCGAGCAGCAGTGATATTGAGCCACTGCCCGGTTACTAACCTGCAACAAAAGTCAGGTGCAGTAAAGGCTGGCCTAACATTTGCTGCAAAAGCTAACCGGGCAGCGGCTCAATATCACGGCTGCCTGGTTAACTTCTCTGCAATCTGGCCAACCCAGATATTCAGTGTTAGGGCCGCATTAGATTGACTAGCCGCACCGCTGAATATCCCTCCCTGTCTGTCTTAAATACATTCTGTGTAAAGCACGGTATAACACAGGGCACAAGTTCCTTGAATTCTGAATTCTAAATGATGGAGGGCTAATCTAAAGCACATAAAAAACATCCAGCATCGTGAAGGTATCTGAGGCCTCTCTTCTGTGAGTTTCAAGAAACAGCAGGGTGGGTAGGACAGGCCGAGGTTGCTACTGAGTCTCAACTTATGTAAAGAACACATCTTGTCAAGTCCTCCTTCTTTTATACTCAGTTTAGTTCGCTAATAAAAAGATGGAACTTAATGTAGCGGTTTTGCATTTATAGGGGACTATTTACTGAAGTACAGTAAGCAGTTATTGTGGGAATTAGTTTGTGGTAACAGCTGCTACTGAGCCTTGACACTTTCTATCTGCTAATTCACAAGGTGGCTGCTTCCCTTGACAGGGGATGATAAAGGAGTGGAGAATGGACAGGTTATGGGCATAGATAGCCCATGCAGTCAGTGCACAGTAAATGCGCTGTCACCACTGCAGAAAGTGAGGTTGCACTTACCATCGCCTCAAGAGGAGTGGATCTGTACCATCTATGTGTAATTACTGCAGCCTGATACTTGAAAACAAAAATATCTTCCCCAGAAAGCAATCTAGGCACTCCCCCCCCCCCCCACCACAATCTTTCCCAGCAAAAATTGAAGATGTCTTTATGGGTTAGTCGGGGAAGCAGGCGTGATCCCTCTATGCTCCTGCTCCATCACTGATCTGGGTTCAAAATGATGGCTTTAACTCTAGTGCCAGGACTGGTACAGGTTTCTACACAGAAACAACATGCTACCAAATCCCTCATCTTATTATTAGTATTTAGCTCACACCTTTCAAGAAGTAGTTCAAGGTGAGTTACAATCAGGTCCTGTAGGTATTTCCCGGTCCCCAGAGTGCTTACAATCTAAGTTTATACCTGAAGCCATGGAGGGTGAAGTGACTTGCCCAAGGCCACAAGGAGTGCCAGTGGGAATCAAATGCTGATCTCTTGGGTACTAGGCTGCTACTCCAACCACTAGGCTACTCCTCTACTTGGTCACACATGCAAAAACATGCAAATTCCTCAGAAAATACACAACAAGAGACCACATTTTAGAATTAGAAATACACAGACAAAAATTGAACTGAACCCCCCAAAAGGTCAGACTCTACATGCAATGTAACTCTGAAATACAGACACAGAAATGCATTTCTTCTTATACTGAGCAAAATACAAAGACATCCCCACACCGCCATTAGAGCCAGCTCCCCCGATCGGGGTAGAAGCGCCTGAGCGGGAAACCGTCCCGCTCAGAAGATCCTGCCCAATTGGGGCAGTGGGAGGGAAATAAAAACCGGCTTCCCGTCGGCGCGGCCACCATCCCCACACCGCATCAGAGCCAGCTCCCCCGATCAGGGTAGAAGCGCCTGAGCAGGAAACTGTCCCGCTCAGAAGCTCATGCCCAATTGGGGCAGTGGGAGGGAAATAAAAACCGGCTTCCCGTCAGCACGCCCGCGCCTGAGGGCCTCGCCAAAGGGCCCTTTGACGTGGCCCTTAGGCAGGGCACAGAAAACTTAACAGGACAAACCACCATACCCCAAATGAGTGACCCACAGGAGCCACACAAAAAACACCAGAACAACCGAAAACAACCAGAACAGCCAAAAGTAAGTGAAACCATATCCAAAAGACAGCACAGAAGACAACATGTATGCTCCCCCTGTTACTCCCCATCAGCCTCCTCCTCACACAACTCCTTCCACCGCATGCACCCAACCACCACTCACACACAAGCATGCCATGGCTTCCACCAACAGCATAGATATACTCATGCCTTTAGTATAATCACGGGAACACACACAGGACACCCATGCACAAAAGGCAAACCAGGCGCAAGAACGACACCCACGCAAACACAAAGGAAGCACACAGAACAATAACCACCCCAGCGACAATCTTGATAGAGCTCATAAACGCCAGGTCCATACGAAACAAAATTAACACAATAGCAGACCACATAGAGGATCAGCAACCCGACATACTTTGCATCACAGAAACATGGCTCATCCCCACTGACAATGTAATACTCAATCAATTAGTGCCCTCTACATACTCAGCATTCAACTGCACATGAGCACACCGGAGAGGAGGAGGGGCTCTGATCATCGCAAAGAACAGCCTAAAGTTCAAGTCACGAAATGCTACAGACACCCAACAATGCAACACCATCACTATTGAGAACAAACGGATGGCCCTATGCCTCACCTATAGAGCCCCCCATGCGTCACTAGATGAACTAGCCTCCACACTCGAAGCAGTCTGCGCAGTCAACTCAAACCACAAACCCATGCTACTGCTAGGAGACTTCAACCTCAAATCTACCACCACCAAAGATGCCGAAGCCTTCCTCCTAGCGATGAGTTCCTTTCAATACACCCAAATGATCAACACCCCGACACACAGACACGGATCATTGCCAGACCTCATATTCGCACCCAACCATCTACTCGACAGAGGACTCATATCAACCCCCTCTGTCACACCTGTACCGTGGTCAGACCACCACATAATTAAAATAAATATTGTGTCACGAAGAGGAAAGCAAGACGAGAACCAGGACAACCCACCCACACAACGAATATTCAAGAGCTTTGACAGGGACCAATTCCTACAGGACACTCTATCACACTTGAACTCAGAAGCAGAGGATCTAGAGGTTCAAATCAGAAACTGGAACACCATTATCAACGCCGCTGCCAAAGCCACAGAATATAGACCCAAGAAAAAAACGATGCACCAAACCATATCACAAACCATGGTACTCAAAAGTCATATGGAGCGAAAAGAGGGAACTCAGAAAGTTAGAACGGCGATGGAGACACAACAAGTCGACCAATACCCAGGCGCTATACCTAACAAAGCAAACGGACTACAACGAACTCATCAACCAAACAAAGACAGAATACCACACAAACCAAGAGAGCTCTTCGAAATTGTGAAAACCCTGACCAAGGAGCAAAAGACCGAAAGCGAAGTCCAAATAGACCCACAAGCTTTTGCAGACCACATCCAAGAAAAATTCCATTCCTCTCTACAACCAAGATCAAACACAACCACCATACCAACCACTCACCCGAAAACCTGGGGCACATTCAGCACCCCATCCACAGAGCAGCTCTCGCACATCATCACCGCACTCAATACAAGCACGGCTCCAACAGACCCATGCCCAGTGACATGGATCAAAGCTACTAAGTCAAACTTCATCCACAACATACACAACATGGTGCACAGTTCACTGACACAAGGAATCATGCTAAGCCAGCTAAAGCTCGCCACAATAAGACCAATCCCGAAGAAATCCCCACTTGACAAGAACAATCCAGCAGCATACAGACCGACCTCAAGCATACCTCTACTGGCAAAAATCATTAAGAAGGCAGTACAGCATCAGCTACAAGACCACATCGACAACCACGCACCACTAGACATCAACAAACACGGCTTCCGCTGCAACCACGGAGTCGAAACACTCCTGTTATACCTCTTCGACAACATACTCCACCTCATAGACAACTGCAAGAACGGAATACTGATGATCTTCATCGACATCTCATCAGCATTTGACATAGTGGATCACAGAACTTTACTTTAAAGACTACAGAAGATTGGGCTACATGGATCCACGCTGAAGTGGTTCCACTCATACCTAATGGACAGACAGATACAGGTCAAGGTCGGCACCAACACATCCCAACCCATAAAGGCCCTGCAAGGCGTACCACAAGGATCCGCCCTATCGGCGCTATTATTAAACCTCTACAGCCAGCTAATATGCGACATCATGAAAGAACACAATATACAATACACAATTTATGCCAATGACATCATGATATACACACCTATCACACTCAACAACCCCGACTACTCCAAGATAACAAACTGTCTCACTCACATGACCAGCTGGTTTCAAGACAACAACCTAACCATAAACTACAGCAAGACTGAGGCACTAATCATCACCTGATACACCGATTTCATACCTCCACTCAACATCAAGGTAGACAACACAACTATACCCATAAAACCAGAAGTAAAATACCTCAGAGTGACTCTAGAGAAAGAACTGAATCTACAATCTCACATAAGCAGAACCACCAAAAACGCATACCACAGGATGAGACTAATCCGACGCCTCAAACCCCTCCTCTCCCCAGAGCACTTCCGCACAGTCTGTCAGGCACTAATAACTCCAATACTAGACTTCTGCAACCCAATCTATCTCGGTCTCACAAAACAGACACTCAGACCTCTGCAACTAGCACAAAACACAGCGGCATGCATGATATCTGGCACAGCAAGACAAGAACACATCACACCCATTCTGAAAGATCTCCACTGGCTTCCAGTCATCTCACGCATCAAATATAAGACAGTCATAAACATATTCAAAATCAAACAACAGACATCAGCTCTCAGCTTACAACCATTCATACAATCTGACAGGAGCATACGACCGAGGAGGAGGGGCACTTCAACTGTGTTAATACACCAAAAGACTTCACCAAGGTCCACAAGGACACTGTGGACTGAGCCCTTTCTCTGGCTGCACCAGCAATTTGGAACGCCCTCCCAGATGAACTACAATTAACAACAGACATCATGGACTTTCGGAAGCAGCTTAAGACAACACTCTTCATCGAACACTACGGGGTTGTCACATGAACTACTCACCAGTCAAGACTACAGACCAACCTCCCTCCCCTTCCCCATGTACATAGGATTGTATAATAGCACACGCTGTAAATAGCTCAACATGAATCTACGGCACACCACCGCACACTCACTCACTGTATCACTGCATGCACACAAATAAACCATTACTTGTTGATTGTTTGCTGTGTAGACCACCTTGATTGAAGGAGAAGGCTGTATAGAAATCCTTTTAAATAAATAAAATAAATAAATAAAATTATTTCACACAAAATACTAAATCATAATGGGCCTAATACAGCTCAGTAAACCATGTGTTAGAACAACTTGCAAAACTGAAAGTGGACAAGGCCATGGGACCAGATGGGATACATCCCAGGAAACTGAAAGAGCTCAAAGAGATTCTTGCAGGGCCGTTAAAGGATGTTTTCAATAGATCCTTGGAAACAGGAGAAGTTCTTCAGGACTGGAGAAGGGCCGATGTGGTACCTCTTCACAAAAGTAGTGAAAGAGAAGAAGTGACAAACTACAGGCCGGTGAGCCTTACCTCGTTGGCAAGAAAAGTAATGGAGGCGCTCCTGAAAGAGCGAATAGTGGACTTTCTCAAAACCAACAGGTTGCATGATCCAAGGCAACATGGTTTTACCAAAGGACGATCTTGCCAAACAAATCTGATTGAGTTCTTTGACTGGGTGACTACAGAACTAGATCAGGGGCATGCGATGGATGTCATCTACTTGGATTTCAGCAAAGCCTTTGATACTGTTCCTCATAGGAGGCTTATCAATAAACTCAGTAGTTTGGGGATGGGTCCCAAGGTGGTGAACTGGATCAGAAATTGGTTGACTGACAGACGACAGAAGGTGATGGTAAATGGAGCTCACTCTGATGAAAGGAGGTTGATTAGCAGGGTGCCCCAGGGTTTGGCACTGTTCAATGTATTTGTGAGTGATATTGCTGAAGGACTGAATGGAAAAGTCTGTCTTTTTGCAAATGACATGAAAATTTGCAACAGAGTGGACTCCCCTGAGGGAGTGGATAACATGAAGAAAGATCTACAAAAGCTGTAAGAATGGTCTAATGCTTGGCAGTTAAGATTTAATGTGAAGAAGTGCAGTGTCATGCACTTGGGAAGCAAAAATTCAAGGGAAATGAATGCAATAGGAGGCGAGAGGTTGGTGTGCATGGACCAGGAGAAAGACCTTGGTGTGATTATTTCTGAGGATGTCAAGGTGGCGAAACAGTGCGACAAGGCAGTGGCAAAAGCCAGGAGGATGTTGGGTTGCATACAAAGAGGAATTACCAGCAAAAAGGAAGAGGTACTAATGCCACTGTATAAGTCACTGGTGAGGCCTCACTTGGAATACTGTGTTCAATTTTGGAGACCATATCTCACAAAGGATGTAAAAAGACTGGAAACTGTTCAGAGAAAGGCGACCAAAATGATTTGGCGCCTGCATCAGAAACCTTATGAGAAGAGACTTGAAGACCTAAATATGTACACTCTAGAGGAGAAGATGGATAGGGGAGATATGATTCAGACTTTTAAATACTTAAAGAGAATTATTGAACAAACAAACCTCTTCCAAATACAGGGAAGCTGTAAAACTAGAGGGCATAACATGAAGCTGCAAGGGTGTAAATTGAAAGGCAATGTCAGGAAATACTTTTTCACTGAAAGGATGGTGGATGCTTGGAATGCCCTCCCAATGGAAGTGGTGGGGGCAAATACAGTGACAGAATTCAAAATGCCATGGGACAGACACAGTGGATCCCTTTACAGCAACAGGATAAAATCAAAATAAACTTAACTATCTAATTTCTCAACAAACAGGGTTGTCCTACACGAAGCGGTGGGTTCACCCCTTAAACAAAGACATGGGGAGGGGTGACCTGCACGGAGAGGCAGATGCACCTACTCTTGCCATCTTACTGGGCAGACTAGATGGACCATACTGGTCTTTATCTGCTGTCATTTACTATGT
This sequence comes from Ichthyophis bannanicus, assembly GCA_033557465.1. Classification (NCBI taxonomy): domain Eukaryota; kingdom Metazoa; phylum Chordata; class Amphibia; order Gymnophiona; family Ichthyophiidae; genus Ichthyophis; species Ichthyophis bannanicus. The sequence goes on from CM066036.1 coordinate 400,387,303, forward strand.
TGCTATGTTAAATGCCTTAAATTGGGATATTCAATGGCATTTACACAGTTCGATTGAATATCCTTTTCTAACCCCATTACATGCCCCGATGCTATGTGGTTAGCATCGGAGCATGTTGGGGGGTGTTCTGAGGCGTAGAGGAGGTGGAGACTGTTGCTAACCGGGTAGCAGCGATATTGCAACCCTACCCGGTTAGTGATCAGTGGGTAAAACTAGGCATAGCAAAATCTGGCCTAGTTTTACCTACGGAGGTTAACCAGGCAGCGGTGCAATATCGCTGCTACTCGGTTAGCTGTAGCAGCTCCGGGACAGCTGTAGTAGCTCCAGGCCATCGCTGTGGCATTGAATAGCTGGGGTTAAGGATTGGCAGATAAGGCTATGTGCTGTAGCAGCGCATAGCCTGGCCAATTCAATATCGGGTCCAATGTGTATATAATATTTGTAGAATTTTTCAATATCATTATAAAAATAAGTCCTTCAGGAGGAAAAGATGTCAGAAACTTGGAACTTTTATAAGCTTAAAAAAGTTCTTCACTTAATTACAATCTTTGGTCGACAACTTCCATTTATAAAGTTCAAAATAAATCAGTGGCAAATCATTCTAAAAAAACTTTTGCACTTATCTTAATATAATCATTTACCAGTATCCACATCATGCAACTTATACACCTTGGAGGTTTCTGAGCCAAACAAATTCAAATTCTACTCATAATATTTTCAAATTCTGCATGCTTTATTTGTAATATTTTGTACCAATTTTCCTCATCAGAAGGCTCAACTCCTTCCTGCTCCTGATCTGACACATCCAACTTTCCACAGAAGCAATCCTCCTAGCTTTCTCTATCCTCTTCTTAGCTTGTACGTCCCTTCTACTTGATGTCCCTCCATCTCAGCAAATTCAACCTCTAGCTTTCTCTCTATGCCCCCTAGTTCTTTCCCCCCCCCCCCCCACCCTTTTCCTCTGTACTCCTCTGTTCTCTCTCACTACTGGCGAGAAAGACCCTCTGCTCTTCCTATTTCTCTCTTCTCACTTCCACCCTTTTATGATTAATCTGTTTTTTATTCAAAAAAAACAGCAAATACAGCTCCAGGCCATTTACAAAAAATAAAACCAGCACATGAAAATGTTTGAACATAAAGCCTAAGTCAAGGCCAACCAGTACAGTCCAAAGCACATAAAGGTATACAAATCACCAACAGTAACAAGCTGCAACAAGCTGCAAAGTCCCCCAATTTTGTACTAAGACCCCCCCCCGGAGGAGTCCCAGTTCCAAATCCCAAGTCCCAAGTCCCCCCACCCTCCCCTACAGACATAAGGAAGGTTGCGTATATACCCATACTTACATACAGAGACATATGGATAGTTAGAGAAACACAGCTGTCCCTGCAACGCCCCATCCCTCATCGACATCCGCAGTGGGACACTGCGAGTGATAGGAAAAGGAGAAGGAAAGAAGAAAGAAGATGATACATCCACTCAGGAGACCAGACAGGCTTAGGGTTGACTCTGCTCCCAAGCCCGCCGGCAAAGACCAAAGCAGAGTGATGGGCCATTTCCTCCCGCCCACTCACCCTAATCCCCCCTCCCCCCCTCCACCCCCCACCCAAGTCCCCCCTCCCCCCCCAGCCTACCCTGTTCAACAGAGGGGTGAAGGAACACCAAAGCCTACTCGCCGTTCTACCAAGTCGTACAAAGAAGTAGGATATGTAGCCCTCTCCCCCTTCATGGCCCTTAGGGCCTCCTCATTATCCTACTGCGCACTCGCCAGGGAAGCAAGTGCAAGTGGGGACCCCAGCCCTCCAAGAACCTCTGCCACCGCCGCTCAGTCCCCTGGGCCCAGAGCTGCTCCATGAGCAGAAGCTTATGGAGATGAATGCGCCAGAGACCATACTGGGGACCCTTAAAGTCAAGCCACTGCTGCAACACAGTCACTCGTGCGGTCACCAACACCAAACGCACCCAGTTCCAACGCACGGCACCCAAAGTATCCGACCAGTCTGGTTCCCAAACATCCAGCACCACATTCTTAGCAGTCCACAGCACGCTCTGTCGAAAGCAGGTAGACATATAATGCTCCTACACACATGCTCTGTCGAAAGCAGGTAGACATATAATGCTCCTACACACATGCTCCTACACACAAAAGAGGCAACATACTTGACGTAATTTTCCTCCCAGCCTCACTCTACAGTCACCTACTACATACCACCCCGAGTATAACCGAAGTACCCTGGTCAGACCACCATCTAATCACAATCCAGATATCAGCACAAGTCCCAAAGAATAATGGGAGCACAACCCCGCATATATCACGCTTCAAACACTTTGACAAAGACACATTCCTCGACAAAGTACTACCCAAACTAGATACAACCACACCAGACATCAACTCAACCATATCTAATTGGAACCTAACCATTCAAAAAGCAGCTGTCCACACAAAAGTCTTACACAAGCAAACAAAAAAGACAGAAAAATGGTTCACGAAAGAGCTGAGAAAACTAAAAAAACAACTGAGGAGACAAGAAAAGAGATGGAGAAAACTAAAATCTGATGAAAACAAATCCCAATACATGGTCCTACTTATAGAATACAAAAACGCAATTAACAAATCAAAAAGACTACCACTCTAAAGTAATAAACTCATCCATCAACCGCCCTAGGGAGTTATTCGCGATAGTAAAAACATTAACCAAAGCTAATAACAGCGAACCTAAACAAGCAATTAATATACAAACACTAGCAAATCATTTTGCAGAAAAACTAAAAAACAAGCCCACTACCCCAACTTCTTTATTATCAAACACGAAAACCACGCATGAATGGACAAGTTTCCAGTTGATAGAACAAAAACAACTCCTCAAAATCATAACAATGATAAATACCACCACCTCCCCACTTGACCCATGCCCCGTTTCATGGATTAAGTGTGCGAAAGAGGAACTGGCGGTAAATCTACAACACATAGTTAACCAATCTCTATCACAGGGCATCATGCCTGATGCCCTAAAACTCACAACACTCCGACCAATAATAAAGAATAATAAGCTAGACTCAAAAGATCCAAACTCATACAGACCTATAGCCAGCATTCCGTTCATAGCCAAAATTATAGAGAAAACAATTCAAATTCAGTTACAGGAACACATTGATGAATACAAACCCCTTGACACACACCAATTTGGTTTCCGCCCATCCCATGGAGTAGAAACCCTCCTAATCACCCTTATGGACTTCCTCATCAAGGGCACAGATGACAAACAACAAGGCTACCTACTCCTATTTATAGATATCTCAGCCGCATTCGATAACATTAATCATCTAACACTGATCAACAGATTAGAAAATCTAGGAATAGGCGGGACCGTCCTTAACTGGTTCAAATCCTACATTTCACACCGATTAATACGCGTCCAAATTGACCAACAAGCATCAGAAACATTCCCCCAAGGACAGGGAATACCCCAAGGATCAGCCCTATCAGCCCTCCTATTTAACCTGTACCTGCAACCGATAACAAACATATTTAAAAAACACAAGATTAACCACTTTATATATGCCGATGACATCATGCTAGCTACCCCCATAACCATAAAAAATCTTACATATGACTCGCTATCCAAATGCATGGCTGAAACCACCTCCTGGATGGAAACTAACCACCTCAGCATAAACTTCAAAAAAACTGAGGCAATGTTTGTGACAAGATCATCCATGACCGAGAACACCTACCCGGAAATAATCACTATCAACAAAACTTCCATACCTGTCAGAAAACAGGTAAAATACTTAGGAGTAATAATAGACCACACTCTCACCATGTTACCACACATAAAACAAACAGTAAAAACCATTTTCTATAAACTCAAAACAATTCAACACCTAAGGCCACTCCTAGAAACACCAGACTTTAGATCCGTAGTAGGTACACTGATCACCCCTCACTTTGACTATTGCAATAGTCTCCTAATAGGCCTCCCGCAAAAAAGCACCTACCTTCTGCAAAGAGCACAAAACATCTGTGCAAAAGTGATTGCTAAAGCTCCCCTAACAGATCACGTAACCCCTATACTGCTAGACCTCCACTGGCTCCCTATAAACAGTCGAATTAAATATAAAATCATCCTAACAACCTATAAACTCATAAACGACATAACCCCCTCACACTTATCCACATTACTGCAATCTCCAACTTCGACAAGGACCCTCAGACAAAACGCGGCCCACTCGCTCATCATACCTAAAACCATCCGCAAAACTAAGAACACCACTAGCTCCAGAGCATTCTCATTCACTGCCCCTACACTCTGGAACGACCTCCCTATTGAACTTCGCACCATAAAAGACCTCTTCCAATTCAGAAAAGAATTAAAGACCTACCTGTTCACTGAACACTTCGAAGTCCCCTACTACCCCAAAGCTAGCTCCACAACAAACCTGGTCACACATGCACAAACTCCCTTAACCCAAACAATATAAACACAAGCCTACCCCCCCCCCCCACTCACACACGCCTCAAAGACGACAAAAAAAGGAACTAAATTCCAACACCTACACCAATATCTGCCCCACACAACACACACACCACACACTGTAAATATACATTTGTAAAAAGTTTGATGTGTTTGCTTTAATACCTACAAAGTTCTTGCTTTAATACTTAAAAGATGTCTCTGCTTATTGTTTTTCCTTAATATATTTACTGTTCAATGTAAATAGTTGATTTCTATTGTTCTATGTACAATGTTCAATGTAAATAGTTGATTTCTATTGTTCTATGTAAAATGTATACAAACTGTGTACAAGACTGTTAACCTGTTATATGTAAACCGCCCTTGATCTCTGGAAGGGGCGGTATAAAAGAAATAGTTAAATAAATAAATAAAATAAATATAAGAGCGCACCCTCTCCCAAAACACCTGAGCAGCCTGGCAAAGCCAAAACATATGTCCCAGCGTGGCCCTGGGTTCTCCGCATCTAGGGCATCGGTGGTCCTCCCCCATCCCCGCCCGCCACGCCCTGAGAGGGGCGAAGTAAAGCCATCGCAGAAGCTTATACTGAGTATCCCGATGAGAGACCAGAGTACTCAGTGAGGCAATATTTGCCAGCCCCTGCAGAAGCTCGTCAGCACCCACCACCTCTCCTAAATCCGTAATCCAGGCGGATGCCAGGGGCGCCAAGTCCTGGGGGGGAACCCCGTCCCATAGCATCTTATATAACCATGCCACCCGCATACCATGTTCACCCCCTAACAACGCCACCTCAACCACCGTACTCACATCCCCTTTCCGAGATGCCGGGGGGACTGTACTAACATAACTACGAAGCTGGGCATAGCGAAATGCATCGTTGGGACCCAATGGATACTGCTGACACATGGTGGGAAAGTCAACCATCCCCCCTTCCGGGGTCAGCACATGCTCCAAGTTGATGATCCCCATTCGGCTCCAGCCCGTAAAAGGCGAACAACCCATTCCTGGGGCAAAATCCTCATTGCCGCAAATAGGGAGATACGGCGTGTGCGCCGTCGTCAAGCGGCGACCCATACAAAAGTACCGCCAGGCCCATCGAACCGGGTCGAGAAGAAAGCGCCGAAGAAGAGGAGGACCCCCCAGTCCCCGGACCACTTTAGCATGGAGGAGATATCGCAGGTGCAACGGGGAGACCACAGCCGCAAGCGCCCCCACCGGGGAGTAGTCCTCAAAGTCCCATAACCAGTCCCGCACACACCGTAGCAGACAGGCAATATTATATCGCCGCACGTCAGGAAAGCCTAAGCCACCTAACTCACGAGGCTGACTAAGTATATTCTAACGCACCCGGGGTCGCCGCCCCCGCCAGAGCAGCCGATTAAATATCCGATCTAACCGTCGAATGTCGGAGCGTTTGAGAAACAACGGCAGCGTCTGAAGCACATAGAGAAGCTTAGGGAAAAGCGTCATCTTACACAAGGCCACTCGCCCTCCCAGAGACAACGGTAAGTCCCGCCATTTGTCCACCACCGACGAAATAGAAGTAAACACCCTGTCAACGTTCAGACTATAGAGGTTCCCAAGATCCGCCGGCAAGTAAACCCCCAAGTATTTGAAATAGCCAGCCGCCCAGCGCAGAGGAAAGGCGCCCTGCCAGGCTCGTCCCACCTCAGCCCCTAATGGTAACGCCTCTGATTTATCCAGGTTAAGTTTAAACCCCGAAACCAGCCCATATTCCCGAATTAGCTGTAAAAGATAAGGGAGCCCAACACGCGGGTCACCCAAGTGCACAAGCAGATCATCCGCGAACGCGGCCACACGGAATTCCTCCCGGCCCGAGGGAATCCCCCGAAATTGCGGAGCTACTCGGATCTTATGTAGAAGAGGTTCCAAGGTAAGGACAAATAAAAGCGGGGACAGCGGGCACCCCTGCCGGGTCCCCTTCTGAATTGCGAAGTCTGCCATCACTACACCGTTCACCAAGAGGGCCCCAAGTGGAGCAGCATACAACAGCCGGACCGCGTCCACAAAAAAACCCGCGAACCCCATCACCTCAAGAACCTGGTACATAAAACTCCACTGGACCCTATCGAACGCTTTCTCGGCGTCGAAGCTTATAAGTAAAGAACCATGGCTCCGGACATGCTCAGCACAAATGGAAAGCAGAATCCGCTGTAAGTTATGGGACACCTGTCGACCCCTAACAAAGCCCACTTGATTAGGGTGTATCAAAGTTGGCAACAACAGGCCAGTCGATCCGCCATAATCTTGGCGAAAAGTTTAATATCGACATTAAGAAGCGAAATTGGTCGGTAGGAGCTCGGCAAAAGAGGATCTCGCCCAGGTTTAGGCAAAACAGTAACGATGGCTTTATTCGCCTCAAACGGGAAATGCCCTCTCTGCACCAGATCCTCATAATATCCCACCAAGGGGACCACCAAGGCGTTCCCCAGAAGCTTATAAAATTCTCCGCGAAAGCCATCGGCCCCCGGCGCTTTGCCGTTTTTCAAATGCTTAATACCCTCCTGAACCTCCCTCCCCGTGAGAGGCCGATTAAGGAGCAACAGTTGTTCTGCAGTAAGCCGCGGCAGGACACATCCACCCAAAAAAAGCCGACCCTCCTCCTCCCGATCCCCTCCGTTCTCATAAAAGCGCCGATAAAAATCCTGGAACACAGCCTCAATCGCCTTCCTATCTCTCTGAATGACCCCATCCGGCCGTTTGATGGCCCCAATATGCCGGGCACCCACCCCAGGTCGCACCAGGGCCGACATCAATTTACCAGCCTTATTACGGTAACAATAAAGCTTAAACCGATAATACAGCAATGATTTCTGCGCTTGGCGATGAAGTAACGTTTCCAATTCCAACTGAAGATCCCGCAATATGCGTTGATTCACCGCAGATTTATCCGCGGCTACCCTTCGCCGAGCTTTGGTCAAGGCTCTCTCTAAAAGCAGAATCTGCTGATTTAAGCGCTTCCGCTTCTGCCCATGATAGCTAATAATTTCCCCACGCATAACCGCCTTTCCAGCTTCCCAAAGAAGAGCAGGGGAGATCTCCGGCATGTCATTAATGGCCAAATAGTCCTCCCAACATTTCCGTATGTGGGCCTCAAACTGAGCATCCCCGCTAAGGTCCAAAGGATATCGCCAAAGCCGTGTACCGACGGGGCCAGGATTGCGAAGCTCCAGCGCGACCAGCGCATGGTCGGAGAGAACAGAAGGCCCAAGCGTCGACGCCGCTACCCGCCCAAACAAGGCCTCCGAGATCAGAAAATAGTCAATACGGGACCACGTCCCATGGGCCCGGGACATATGCGTATAATCCCGCTCCCCTGGGTGGAGGACCCTCCAGATATCCAAAAGTCGATACGCCTCACAGAGCCCCCACAACCGTTTACGAGCTCGCGAACTCCCGCCCCTCCCTCTGCCAGAGCGGTCAAGAGCGGTATCGAGCACCTCATTAAGATCCCCGCCCATCACTACCTGATAGCCCCCAGTATCCTCCAGAATATTGGCCAGATCCCGATAAAAGCCAGCCTCGTATCCATTAGGCCCATATACCGAACAGATAGCCACCTTCTCCCCATTGAGCGTCCCCCAGACACAAACATAGCGGCCTTCCGGGTCCGTGGCAACACGTTCCTCGACCCAGGTAACGGATTTGGTAAACAAAATGGCCACTCCTCTCCGCCTACCTAAAGCTGGGGCCCCATAGACATGAGAAATAGGTCCCCGGCACAGTTTAGCATGCTCCGCCGCCGACTGATGCGTCTCTTGTAGCAGGATCACACTAAAACAGTGACGCTGCAAGTGCTGCAACACCTTATAACGTTTAATGGGAGAACCGAGCCCACAGACATTCCAAGTCGCGAATCGGACAGCACTATCCAGTATCCATGCTCCAATTAAGCCTCCAAAAAGGAACAACCTGCCAATCTATGAAGCGGAAACCCCCCCAGCCTGGGGCTCCCCCCTCCACCCACCTCCACTCCCGCCAAAACGTCCGCTTCCACCGTCGGAGCATCCAACACTCAGACGACCTCCACCAACAGGCAAACCAACCCAGCCACACACATACGCAAAAGCCCCACCGACATCCAGTGCCTCTATCACCCCTCTGTACTGACCCCGTCCCTAGTCCCCCCCCACCCCCCTCCCTCCCAACCCCTCCCTCCCACCTTCCCCCCTCTGCCACCACCACTTCCTCCTGCCAGTCGACCCACGCTGACACCACCACGACTTCCATTGCATGCAAGGCCCCTCCCCCCCCCCACCCAATCAATCGGATCCCAGCTTACTCAGGCCTTACCAACCCCCACAAAAGCACACCCCATACGCACACCCACACTCACCCTCACTCACACTTGCACTCAGACCATCGCCCCCCCTAGTGTTGTGCCTACCCCCCTGTTAGCAGTCTAGAACCTCGCCTCCCGACCTACCAAGGGCCTAACCCAAAACTGCAAAATTACAAAATTACAAAACCGACTCCCCCCGCCCCCCCTCCCCCACTCCCAAAGTGCAGACCCCGGCGCCCGATATCGGGTCCCGCTCTGCATTCCTCCCCCCCCCCCACCCCCCAGGAAATAGCAGAACCCAAAAGAGAGATAAAGAAAAAGGGAAGGATAGGGGTAGAGGAGAAAGCCCATGGGACCAAAAACAAGTAAACGAAAAGGAGAACTAAAAGGGAGAGGGGGGGAACGCATATAAAAGATAGGGAAAAGAGAGTCAACTCCACAAGACCCCCCTCCATGGTCCAGCCTAAGCACCGAACGGGTAGCCGGACCCTGCAGTCTCTAAAAACCAGATCCTGCAGTACAAACATCTTCATATAAACAGTACAAAAAACAATATTTAAAACAGTGTACAAGGCATTACAGGCAATCCTTAAAGTCAAACAGAAACATTACCCTCCTGCTTATTGTCAGCCCGTATAAAGAGAAAGGAAAAAGGGGAAGGAAGGAAAAGAAAGGAAGAGGGGGGAACAAGCATCACCAAACCACACACAACATCCCCATCTAACAACAACAGTAGCAGCCACGCCGTCGCCATGTCGGCCTCTGCACACTCAGCAGCCGGCGATAGTGCTACGGGAAAGGGGAATAAACGAGAAACAAAAAGAAAAAGATAAAATAAGCGATAAAAAATAAAAAAGAAAAGGAAAAAGAAAAGAAGAGAAATAAGCAAATAAAAGAAAAAATATTATATAAATAATAATAAAATAAAATAAAAGCAAATAAAGGAAAAAAAAAAAAAAGGAGAGAACAAAAAACAAAAAAACCTATGAAGAGCCATACCTGAAATAACAAGACTTTTAACAGAGGCTGTGCGAGTAATATTAAAAATAAATACTAATAAACAAATGTACAGGGCTCCCACATAACCCGACAGCTCGGCGGGAAGGCTACTCCAGCATGAGGGCTCCCCGAAGCCCTATCGTAGGGAACATTAAAGCCAGCACCCTGTAAGTAGCCCAAATGCCCACGAGCCGGTCCATAGATGAGCCACATAAGAACTTAAACAAATCAGATCAGGTCCAAGGCCCTCCACTGAAGCCGGTTCATCGTGAACTCAGTCCCGCGGAGAAAAAGAAGGAACTCAGTCCACGCCAGGTCTCAGAGGGCCGAAACCCCCAAACACTGCTGAACGTTCACTGTTAGCCCAGACCTATCTCCTCATCCAAGTCCGTTGCAGAAATCCATGGCTTCCTGTGGTGAGGTGAAGACCCGGCGGCCAGTCGCGGAGTCCACTCTTAGGGTAGCCGGGTAAGCCAATGTAAAACGGAGGTTCCTGTCCACCAGTCGGCCACAGGCTTCCCTAAAGGCTTTACGGCGCATCGCTACTCCGGCAGAGTAATCTTGAAAAATAAGCACTCTGTTGGCAGCGGGTCCCGATCGCCGATAAAGGCGGGAAGCACGCAGCACCCCCTCTTTCTGTGCCGCATTTAAGAACCGGGTGATGACAGCCCGCGGCCTGTTGTCTCCGGCCCGTAGTGACCCCAACCGGTGCGCATGTTCCAGCACAATGGGCCCCACTTCGCCCTCCAGAGGCAGGTGATCCGGGATCCATTTTTCCAGGAAGCCTCGCAGGTCCTTCTCCAACACCGTCTCAGCAATACCAATAAAGCGCAAGTTGTTGCGCCGGCTGCGATTTTCAAGGTCCTCGATCTTGTCTTGTTGCCGGGCCAAAGTCTCCTCCAACCGCTTAAGCCAATTTTCATCCCGCACCTGTAGATCTTCCAGGGCGCCAATGCGGTTCTCAGCCCGTTCCACGCGGCCAGCGAATTCCGCCACTGCTTGTGCCACTGCCGCGATTGCGTTGCCAGCCCTCCCAGGCGATCCTCTAAGGCAATCACCACCGCCTTGGACACTTCCTCCACCATCGATGGCACGGTCTCAGTCATCGGACCTTCTTGGGCCCCCTCCGCCATTTTACCATCACCTCCACGTGGCTTCTCACGGCGGGAGGATTTTGTCGCCATACATGCACTCCCCAGGCTCCTCAGCCAGCGGTACACAGCCCCGTGCTATTAAAAGGGCACCCACGCTTTTTTAAGCGGATTCGAGGCTATCACAGTAAAATTGAGGGGCGAAAGGGGAGAAAGAGCCTCGGAGCTAAGAGGACTGCGACCCGCTCAGCTCACCATGCTACCGGAAGTCCTCACTTCCACCCTTTTAAGAACTCGAGCCCTCTCTGACCCCCTAGTTATTTCTAACTCCTAGCAAGACCTACATTTCTCTTTCCCCAAGTTCTTTCCCTCCCTCTACGCCCCCACCCCTACCCCATTCTCTCTAACTCCTATCAAGAGGCCTATTTCTTTGTCCTCAAGTGCTTTCTCCCTTCTCAGGAACATCCCCACTAGGAACTCCTTCTAGTTTACTCAGTTTTCCCCCTAGTAAACATTCATAGCTGCACTATTACTCCAGCAAAACCCCTTAACCTGCAGTCTGAAAAAGCCCCCAACATGCCATGATGTTAAGTGGTTAGCATCACGTTGTGTAAAGGAGATAATCGCAGGTATTCAGCAGCACTAACTGTGTTAGTGCTGTTAAATATCCCTCTCAGCGGCAGTTACATGGTTGACAGGGCCATAAACCATGTAACTGCCCTTTGAATATTGGGCCCATACTGTCCATCCGGCACTTTTTCTGAATTTCTGCTGCCAAAGTCTAGATTTAAATGATTTTCTGAGGACCTTATTTCTTGAAGAAATGTTGTCTTTTATGTTTGATTTTGCTTTGACCTGTCTTAGGAAGGTGCACCTTTGAATCCATAAAACATGCGTAAATCGTGGCATTTTAGTAATTTATGCACATTAATGGGTATTTACACATTTAACAAATAACATTTTTGTTAACAATATTGCAGACAGGCTGTTGGGTAAAGTTTGCCTTTTTGCAGATGATACCAAAATGTGCATTAGAGTAGACACTCAGTAAGAAGGGGATAACACAAGTAGGGATCTAACAAAGCTTGAAGAATCGTCGAGAATTTGGCAGCTGAGGTTTAATGCTAAAAAATGCAGAGTCATACATTTGGACTGCAAAAAATCCAAGGGAGCAGTACAGTATAGGGGGTGAAATACTTTCGTCCACGAAAGAAGAACGGGACATGGGCATGATTGTTTCTGATGATCTTAAGGTGGTTAAACTGGTAGAAAAGGTGAAAGTGAAAGCCAGATGGATGCTTAGGTGCATAGGGAGAAGAAAGGCCTGCAGGAAGAAGGATGTGATAGTCCTCTGTATAAATCTTTGGGGAGATCCCATTTGTAGTATTGTGTGCCATTCTGGAGACCATACCTTCAAAAGGATATAAACAGGATGGAGTCGATGTGGAAGGTGGCTACCAAAATGGTCAGTGGGATTTGTCATAAGGAATATGGGGACAGACTTAAAAATCTCAATATGTATACTTTGGAGGAAAGGCGAGAGAGGGGAGATATGACAGAGATGTTTAAATAGCTCTGTGGCATAATGCACAGGGGTAAAGCATCTTTCATTTGAAAGAGAGTTCTGCAATGAGGGGGCATAGGATGAAAGTGAAAGGGGATAGATTCAGGAATAATATGCACAAATATTTCTTTACAGAAAGTGTGGTAGATATGTGGACTAGTCTCCCAGTGGAGGTAGTAGAGATGAGGACAGTATCTAAATTCAAGAAAGCATAGGACAAACACAGAAGATCTCTAAAAGAATAAAAGGGACTGTAGAAGTTGGTATGGAAAAGTAGACTGGAGAGGCTGTCATGTTAATATGTTTCTAAGTTTAGCCGGTCGCTATTCAATCAGCATTTGTGTAAGCCTGATGACTGCGCATGGGCAGAACGTGGGTGGAGCACACATGTATGCACATAAATTATAAAACACTATAATTTAAATGCATTCTTTACAAATCTAGGTTTGGGCATTTAACCCAGCCATAGGGTGATTGTGTCTAGATTTAACATGTATTTTTGACCACTTATACCCCTGTTTTATAAATTAAAGTACACATGTACTTTATAAATAGGCATGAAATTCATGTAGAATAATATGCATTAGTTAGTGGGCCTGATTACCTGAGAGCAGCTGAGGCATGCATAAAAGGCTCCAGAGCCCTGCCCTGTTGAGGCATTCCTAACAGGGGCTCTACAGGTCAAACAACGGTAAGGATTTGAGGGTTTATTTTTATTAAATTGCTAGCTCTCTGACTGGGAGCTTTTAAAAGGGTTTTTGTATATTTTTAAAGCAAAGTTACTTTCTTTTTGGTGCTTTAGTAGAAATTTCCTTGAGCAGAGTAGGTTGTTGAACTCTAGTAACCTTCTCAGATTTGGGGAACTCCTGACACCTAATCAGGATTTAGTTCCCTCCCTACCCACCCCGACGTTCACCCACCCCTAGTGAGCAGTCTTGCTTTATAGGGCACCTCCCCATTTAACAAAGCACAGAGACTTGGAGCAGCACATTTTGAATATAATTAAAGAGATTTAACTGCTTTTTCTCTGAAAGGACAGTTGGGAAACTGGCTGGTACTTGGTAGATCTCTCTCTTTTGCTTTAACAGATACCTAAGCTCCACGAACAGAACAATGGCTAGGAAAAATTCTATTGCTAAAGCTGTTGCCCCCATTACAGCTTCTGCCTCTGTCCAGACAGAGGCCCTAATGCCAGTTGAAGGACCAGTTCCATGTGCAGGGTGCCTGCATGCTGAATCTCTAAGGAAACAAGTGGAGGAACTCAGAGAGGAGGTGGCGAGGCTGAGGAGCATTCAAGACAGTGAGATGCTTCTTGCAGCAACCAAGCTCTCCAGCAGAGGAGAAGATGGGTGCCAACAGAATGTCGATGGTTGGACACAAGTCACCAGGCCTGCAGAATCACCAATCCAACTTCTCCAGCCCTTGAATTGAAGAACCATTATGCAGCCCTGGAAGTGGAGGAGGTGAAAGCATCTCTGGAAAGGGAAGAACCAGAGCTCAAGTACCCCAAAGTTGCAGAATCAGTGACCACAAGGAAGCAAAGGGTAGTGGTGGTTGGAGACTCTCTTCTGAGGGGTACTGAGGCGTCCATCTGCCGACCAGACTTGATGTCTAGAGAGGTATGCTGTCTGCCTGGTGCCAAAATCCAAGATGTTACGGAGAGTTTGCCAAGACATCAAGCCCACTGACTATTACCCAATGTTGCTAAACCATGTTGGAACAAATGATACTGCAAGGTATACCTCGGAACATATCAAAAGTGACTTCATGGCTCTGGGACAGAGAGTGAAGCAGTTAGGTGCACAGGTGGTGTTCTCTTCAATCCTCCCTGTTGAGGGTAAAGGCCAAGGCAGAGAGGCTCGCATCCTGGAGATGAATGCATGGCTGTGTGGATGGTGTCATCGAGAGCGTTTTGGTTTCCTAGACCATGGGATGTTGTTCCAAGGGTTGCAGAGCAAAGATGGCATCCATCTGTCCAAGAAAGGTCAACGCGTCTTCGGTAGTAGACTTGCTAATTTACTGAAGAGGGCTTTAAACTAGATTCATTGGGGATGGGTGAAGAAAGCCCCCAGGTAGCTGATACATTAAATGCCTTTATGGAAATGGGTAACAGGGGTAACATATGGAAAGCAGTGTGTATAAATACCCGTAGCAATGGAAATAAGATCCCTGATGTTGAAGCTTTGGTGGGAGTGGCTGACTTGGATTTAGTGGCAGTTACAGAAACATGGTTCACAGATAACCATGATTGGGATGTAACTATACCTAGCAATACTTTATTCAGAAAGGACAGGGTAGGAAGAAGGGGAGGAGGAGTGGCACTATAAGTAAAAACTACTATTAAAGCTTTGGAATTACAGAGCTTAAAAGGGAGAGAGGAGGCATTGTGAGTTAAATTAGAAAGAGGGAAAGAGAAATCTATTTGCGTTGGTGTGATATACAGACCTCCCTCACAAGAGGAAGAGGTGGAGAGAGAGTTAATTGAAGACATACACAGCATTGCTAGGAAAGGGGAAGTGCTACTGATAGGAGATTTCAATATGCCAGATGTTGATTGGCACATTCCTGCTGCAGTATCATCTAGAAGTAAGGAGATCCTGGATTCTCTACAGGGAAAACTATTCAGGCAATTGTTAACAGACCCCACACGTGAAGGGGCCATACTGGACTTGGTGCTTAACAATGGTGAAAGTATTTCTGATGTTGTAGTGGGAGATCATTTTGCATCCAGTGATCACCAGATGGTGTGGTTCAGTATTAGGACTAGGGCTGTTAGAATCCATTAAAAGATGAGGATCTTAGACTTTAGGAAGACTAACTTTGCCAATACCTCAGGGTGTCATTAGTGGGATGGGAACAGCTGGGGGATGTAGAAAAACAGGGGGCAAAACTGAAAGGGGATATTTTAAGGGCAACCAACCTTTTTGTTAAAATGGTAAATAAAGGTAAAAGGAAAAGGAGACCACTATGGCTTTCGAAAGAAGTAGCTGAAAATGTGAAGAAAAAGAGGGAGGCCTTCATGAAATACAAGAGATAACAGAGAGAGGAAGACAGGCATCTATATTTGGAAAAACTTAGAGAATCTAGCAAAGTAGTCAGGAAGGCAAAGATTCAAAAGGAAGAGGAAATAGCCAATGCAATAAAATGGGGGGGATAAGACATTTTTCAGATAGGTTAGTGAGAAGAGGAAGGGCAAAAGTGGTATTGTCAGACTCAAGGGTGCAGGAGAGGAATATGTAGAAGCTGACAAGGATAAAGCGGAATTGCTTAACAAATATTTCTGTTTTCTGTTCAAAGATGAAGAACCGGAGCTGGTAGAGAGCGTGGAGGACTCGGGCAGAATAACAGCCTTGGACTGCCTGGACTGCTGGCCGGTGCTTGGTTGCAGCGTTTCTTCCCCCTTGTGTGCCTTTGGAAATCGGGCAGGCGGGCCCTGGGCACCTTCTTCTCAGCGGGGACCTTCACTCCATAAAATCTGCTCCCCGGCAGAGGTTTCCCCGAGCTGGTAGAGAGCGTGGAGGACTCGGGCAGAATAACAGCCTTGGACTGCCTGGACTGCTGGCCGGTGCTTGGTTGCAGCGTTTCTTCCCCCTTGTGTGCCTTTGGAAATCGGGCAGGCGGGCCCTGGGCACCTTCTTCTCAGCGGGGACCTTCACTCCATAAAATCTGCTCCCCGGCAGAGGTTTCCCCGAGCTGGTAGAGAGCGTGGAGGACTCGGGCAGAATAACAGCCTTGGACTGCCTGGACTGCTGGCCGGTGCTTGGTTGCAGCGTTTCTTCCCCCTTGTGTGCCTTTGGAAATCAGGCAGGCGGGCCCTGGGCACCTTCTTCTCAGCGGGGACCTTCACTCCATAAAATCTGCTCCCCGGCAGAGGTTTCCCCGAGCTGGTAGAGAGCGTGGAGGACTCGGGCAGAATAACAGCCTTGGACTGCCTGGACTGCTGGCCGGTGCTTGGTTGCAGCGTTTCTTCCCCCTTGTGTGCCTTTGGAAATCGGGCAGGCGGGCCCTGGGCACCTTCTTCTCAGCGGGGACCTTGCTATATTCGTTTTGCCTTGATTTCATCGCGGAGCGTGATCGCGGAGCGTGTTTCGAAGGAGCGTGGTCAAAGGAGCAGGTTCTGCTCCTTTGGCGCTCCTTCGGCGATACTGCGGCACTGCTCTGCTCCCCACTCATATAGGTGAGAAATGGGGAAGCGGAAAGGCAAGAATGTGGACAAGGTCTCGGGCGCTGGGGTGGGAGAGAAACAGTCTGGTCCATTAGACAGGCATTTCGCGCCTGTCCCTATAGCGCAGTCTTCACCGGATGGAGTATCTCTCGATTCCAGTGGGAGATCTCCTCCTCCTCTACCTGCACCGTTGCGGACTTTGGACCTGTCAGCTAAATCTTCTGAAGTCGCAAGTATAGTTAAATTGCCTTTGATTATGCCTATACCTGTACAATTGCCAGTTTTGAATGTGGTGTCTAATATTTCTCCTCCCTCTGCTGAAGATGTTGTAACACTGAAAGATATTTGGTCTGTTCTATTATCCCTTGACAAGAAAGTTTCCTCCACTTTAAATTCGTTATGTACCTTCTCTCAAGAAGCTGTTTTAACTTTTCAGCAACTTGATGAGAAGGTTAAATCCCTTGATAAATCGGTTCAGCTTTTGGGTTCTCAGATTCCTCCTTTGATGACAGCGCATACTGTTGCTGTAAAGAATTCTTTTGTTTTATATTCTCGTGTGGAGGCTCTAGAAAACTCTTCCCGTGTATGCAATCTTCGGTTTCTTAATTTTCCTCATACTTCTCTTATGGCTCCTAGAATACTCTTAGAAAAGTATTTTAAGGAGGTACTTAATATTCAAGATCCGATCATTGTTTTACAGGCATACTATATTCTTGCAACTAGAAAAAATGTTAATCCTCAGGAGGGGGGTTTGGATGAGATTGTACCAGCTATTTCTAATTTAACTGCCTTTTTAGAGGATTCTACTGACAATGTTTCTACTCGGTCTACTCTATTGGTTACTTTTGCCTCCATCGAAGTTAAGCTGCGGATACTCCGTGCTTTCTTCAAAAAGAAATCTGTCCCTTTTTGTGGACAAGTTCTTAATGTTTTTCCTGATGTATCTCGCGAGACTCAGCTTCGGCGGAGGCAGTTTCTAGCTCTTAAACCCAAGGTGTTGGCCTTAGGGGCCACCTTTTTTCTTCGATTTCCTTGTAAATGTTTGATTGGATTTGAGGGAGCTTCTTTTGTTTTCATGGATATAACCCACTTAGAAAAATTTCTGAATGATCGCTCCGGAGTAGGTTTAGGAGATAGGACCGGTACATAGATAGTAGGTCCTCCAATAGTGTAGGCTTTAGGCCTGGTTTTCTGTTTGACCTTAATTACTTAATCTTTGTTAATTTACCAGCTCCATTTAATGTGGACTAAATATTGTAACATGTTTCTTTTTATTGATTGCATATGTACAATTTACTGTTATTTTCCTATCTTGATTTGGTGTATTTTCACTATAAATGCTCAATAAAAAAAAAAAAAAAAAAAAAAAAAAGCTGAAGAACCAGGAGCAGGACCTCAGAAAATAACCCACAAACAGAAACAGAAGCAAGGGACATCTTGAACAAATTTCAGAAGACTGTGTTTGTGAGAAAGTAGCTCAACTTAAAGTAGACAAAGCGATGGGACCGGATGGGATACACCCTAGAATACTGAGGGAACTTGGGGACGTTCTAGCAGCTCCACTGACTGACTCCTTGTGGCCTTGGGCAAGCCACTTAACCCTCCATTACCTCAGGTACACTTAGATTGTGAGCCCTTCAGGGACAAGGGAATAAAAAGTACCTGTTAGTATACATGTAAACCACACTGATTCTAAAGAGCACAGTATAAAAAAGAAATAAATAAAAGCAGAAGTAAGGATGTGGTTGAAAACTACTGGACAGTCAGTTTAACTTCAGTGGTGAGTAAATTATTGGAAACACTGCTGAAAGAGAAAGTAGTGAGGTTTCTGGAGTCCAGCAGATTATAGGATCCAAGGCAGCATGGATTCACCAAAGGCAGGTCTTGTCAGACAAATCTGATTGATTTCTTTGACTGGGTGACCAGGGAGTTGGACCAAGGGAGAGCCCTAGATGTGGTGTATTTAGATTTCAGTAAAGCCTTTGACACTGTTCCTCAAGGGCAACTTATAAACAAACTGAGCACCCTAGGGATGGACCCTAAAGTTACTGCTTGGGTTAGAAATTGGTTGGGTGGGAGGCAACAAAGAGTACAGGTAAATGGAGCTCACTCTGAGGAGAAGGAGATTACCAGTGGTGTGCCCCAGGGATCTGTCCTTGGTCCGATTCTTTTTAACATCTTTGTTAGTGATATAGCAGAAGGGCTGTTGGGTAAGGTTTGCCTCTTTGCAGATGAAACCAAAATCTGCAATAGAGTAGACACCCAGGAAGGTGTAGATAACATGAGGAGGGATCTAGCTAAGCTTGAAGAATGGTCTAGAATTTGGCAGCTGGGATTTAATGTTAAAAAATGTAAGGTCATGCATTTGGGCTGCAGCAATCCAAGGGAGCAATATAGTATAGGGGGTGAAGTACTTTTGTCCACTAAAGAAGAGCAGGACCTAGGCGTGGTTGTGTCTGATGATCTTAAAGTAGCTAAACAGGTAGAAAAGGCGACTGCAAAAACTAGAAGGATGCTTGGGTGCATGCGGAAAGGAGTGGCTAGCAGAAAAAAGGAGGTGATAATGCCTCTGTATAAGTCTTTGGTGCGAACTCATTTGGAGTATAGTGTGCAATTCTGGAGACCGCACCTTCAAAAGGATGTGAGCAGGATGCAGTCAGTGCAGAGGGTGGCTACTAAAATGATTTATTTATTTATTTATTTTATTTACATTCTCTTATATACCGCGCTATTCTGCATCAGTGTGGTTTACATTGAACAAACTGAAATTACATTGAACAGGGCATTATAACTTAGAGATAACTATTTTACAGGGAACATGGGCTTCATTATAAAGCATATGAGGACAGACTTAAGGATCTTAATATGTACACCTTAGAGGTAAGGTGGGATAGAGGTGATATGATTGAGATGTTTAAATACCTCCGTGGCATAAATGTTCAGGGAGAGAGCCTCTTTCAATTGAAAGCAAGTTCTGCTACGAGGGGACATGGGATGAGGGTGAAGGGAGATAGATTCAGGAGTGATATGTGGAAATATTTCTTTATGGAAAGAGTAGTGGATCTGTGGAATAGTCTCCCAGTGGAGGTGGTAGAGATGAGGACAGTTACTGAATGCAAAAAAGCATGGGACAAACACAGAGGATCTCTAAAGGTAAAAAGGGGACTGTTGTAGTTGTTGATATGGAAGGACAGACTAGATAGGCCATGTGGTCTTTTTCTGTCATCATATTTCTATGTTTCTATGTTTCTATTAGCTATATGGGACTTTATAAAATTACCCTCTTTATGCATGTTTTGTTTGTCATCTTTCTAGATTTATCTTTCACAACCCGGAGAGAACACCAAAACTGATGTTTTGCCCATTTCTGCAAGCCCTGAGGTAGCCTTTTTCCTGATTTCATCTTATTGATGCATCAGGCTTACCTGAGGCAGACGGTTCAGGAGGCAGCTGCACTGCAGGGGGCTGCTCTTTTGGCACTGCCTGGTGGCTCACTTACCCCTCCCCCAGTTGGGGAACAAACAGAGGGCACAATAGCAAATACACTGCTGCAGAGTCTCTTGCACTGCCCACGTCTTGGCTGGTACGTGGCATGGGGAGAGCATGAAGGTGTCTGGTAGCGGGTGTGCGAATTCCAGGGCATAACTGTCTCACACGATTTCGAAAACTCATTGGTCTGTGATGATGTTGACCCAAGAGAAGTAAAAACTTTGAAGGTGCCTTCCTACTGGAACCACCTCCGCTAGGGCCTGCCTCATCTCATTGTGGTTTCTTATTTGCAGAGGAAGTGCTGGCATAGTACCCTCTGCTTATTCTTCTTTGTCTCCAAAAGGACTGACCCGTAGAGGGAAAACAGCCTCGCTGAAATGGAGCAAACTGGGATGCATGAAAATGTCAAAAAGTCCTGAGATTAGCCTCTAGCGGGAGCGGAGGACTTGGGTCCTTTGGGTTTATCAACTGGCAACCGGGCCTTATTGTCTTCCAAATCTTTCACCAGCTTCTCCGAGGCTTCCCCAAACAAGAGCTTTCCCTTATAAGGGAGTTTACTGAGGCAGGACTTGGATGATACATATGTCGACCAATTCCAAAGCAACAAAAAAACACCTCACTGCTATCACCAAAGCCATTGTCTTGGAGGTAGATCAGACCATATCATAAAAGGAGTCTGCGAGATAAGCTGACACTGTCTCAAGCTTATCCACCTCCACAGACATTGAGGCTTCAGCTGCACCTTCTAGCAACATCAAAGCGCATCTGATACATGCCCGAGTCACTAGGGCCCCACAGACCAAGGCCTGCAGTGTAAAGGCAGCAGCCTCAAATCCCTGTTTCAAGAAGGTTTCCAGTCTGCAATCCTGCAAATTCTGCAGGGCCACTCCCCCTTCAACCGGGACTAGCACATATACCTTTGGTAGCCTGAGAAGATCTCTTTTCTCCTGTGGAATGGGATACAACTGGTCCATAGTGCGGCCACCCCTTAGTCCCATTCCACCTGGATTAATTGCTTCATTGCCCTATGCACTGGGAAGGCAGTAGAGGGAGTCTTGAGCCACTAGAGGCTCTTCTGTGATCTGTGGCAACTGACTGATATTTAAAGCTGCTAGGGAATGGGAGATTAAGGTGGCTAGTTCCTCTTTCTTAAACACTTGCACCACATTTGGATCATCCCCAGGGGAAATCTGCCCCTCTTCCAAATCTTGCACTGTGGTGTCTTCCCAGAGGTCCGAGGGCCCCTTACCTGGGCCCTCAGAGATATCTGATATAGGGCTTTTAAGGCTCATGACTCCACATCCACAGTGTCTTGTCTGCGGCACCCGGTGAGGGACTGTATCTGAGGCTGGAGTGTGCCGTGGCTGTGCTACTGAAGCCCTTAACATGGAGCAGGAACTTCAGGATAAGTCCAAGGAAGGGTCATCTTTGGTGATGCAGGGGGCTCAGGTCTCTTTGGAGGTGAGTGCCCTGTCGGAGACTACGGTCTCTCCGCAAGCAGCAGTCCTGTCAGTTTCATTTCCTTTGGTACCTTCTATTGTAGGGGGAGGGACTCTTCCTGGCTTCTCTCCAGATTTTGTGCTCCTCTTACATCAAGCCGATTGTCTGCGGCAGCAAGGGGTCACTGCGGATCTCTCAGGCCTCAGGGCCGGAGGCACGTGGTCCTCGGCGGAAAAGGCTGAGGTTTCGATAGGAAGACCAGCAAAGAGAGCTCGATTGGAGGGGATCAGCCAGCCTTGTCTGACTGGCTTGACGGCGGGGATTTCAAGGATCCAGAATTAGCAGGAGAGGATCTTGAGGAAGAGATTCCAGAGCCAGAGGACCAGGTGCGGATCATTAGAGTATTTCGTAAAGAAGAGCTGATAGCTTTGATTACGGAGTCCCTTCAGTTTCTTAATCTGGCAGTTGATCAGCCGGTGGGAGAGGAGTCGGTGGAGGATCCTATCATCCAAGCAGTACGCAATAAGCAGGCGTTTTTTCCGATCCACCGTGTGGTAAGGCAGATGATTCAAGATGAGTGGGACCTTCAAGAGTCAGGTCTAAGGGGTATTCAGTCCATAACGTGATTTTATCCCTTGTCGGATCGAGAGCGGGAGTCCTTTCATTCTCCCCGGGTAGATGCCGCTGTGTCAACAGTCACCAAGAAGACAACCATTCCTGTAGAGGGCAGTGCAGCTCTGAAAGATGGACAGGATCGCAAAGTA
This sequence comes from Ichthyophis bannanicus, assembly GCA_033557465.1. Classification (NCBI taxonomy): domain Eukaryota; kingdom Metazoa; phylum Chordata; class Amphibia; order Gymnophiona; family Ichthyophiidae; genus Ichthyophis; species Ichthyophis bannanicus. Next base: position 400,409,591 of record CM066036.1, read on the forward strand.
AATTCCTTGTTAAAGCAGGCCTTCGAGGTCAATGCCATCTCTTCAAGCGTCCATTTGTGGAGCTTGGGTAGCAAGAGCGTGTCTACGATGGTCGCAATGCCTGCAGCTTCCTGCAGAACAGTTGCAGGAGCAGGTGGCAGACGTAACTAGGCTGGAATCCAGAATGGCTTATCTGGCAGATCTGCATTATGACCTCATTAGAGGACTGTCCATTAGCATGGTGTCGCTCGTGGCAGCTCAACGTTATCTTTGGCTACGGAATTGGGCAGCTGATAGTTCTTCCAAGTCTCTTCTTAGTAAGCTCCCGTTCAAGGGGAAGCTCTTGTTTGGAGAGGACTTGGACAAGTTGGTCAAGGACTTGGGGGAATCCAAAGGTGGTCGCTTGCCGGAAGATAAGCCGAGTCCCAGTCGGGCTCCAATTCCTTCTCGAGGGCAGGCGCGCGATTTTCGGCATTTTCAAACCTCCAGACTGGGACGTTTCCAAAGGGGGAGGTTTCCCTCTCGGGGTCAAGTGTTCAGAGGATTTCGGGGAGCGGGCAGAGGCTTTGCTAATCCCTCGTCCTCAAGTTTCAAGAAGTCCCAATGAAGCGAGGCGGGCCCAAGCTGCAGTTCAGCCGTAGGGGGACTATTGCGGGAGTTTCTTCCTGCCTGGGCCCAAATAACATCAGACAGTTGGGTATTGGAAGTCATTTGTGAGGGGTATGCTCTCAAATTTCCCTGACCGATAACTGATTCCTTTGTTCTGTCGCCATGCAGGAGATGAAACAAGGCGGGGGCGAAAACATTCACTCGGTTAATTCAGCTGAGAGCGGTAGCTCCAGTGCCGCCACACCAGCTCGGTTGCGGTCGTTACTCCATTTATTTCGTGGTTCCTAAAAAAGACTGATACTTTCATCCTATTTTGGATCTCAAGGGAGTGAACCGTGCCCTTCGGGTACCTTGCGCAAGGGCGCACATGCGACCATTGCAGAGGTCTTTACTTCGTCGCTGGTCTCCTCATGAGGAGTCGCTGACAAGATGCCTGCCCTGTCCAGGAGGGGTCAGGAAGACCCTTCTTTGGTGGCTTCATCCAGAAAGTTTAGCCGCAGGCATACCTCTCGAGCAGCCACAGTGGGTTCCGGTCCTAACTGACGCCAGTTTGTCGGGTTGGGGGTCTCATTGTGAGGAAATGTTCACACAAGGATTTTGGAGCGCTCAAGAAGCTCAATGGTCGATCAATCGGCTGGAGTTGAGGGTGATAGCATTGGCGCTCAGAGAATTCGAAGCCAATCTCCTGGGATGATCAGTCCGAGTCTTATCGGACAATGCCTCCGTGGTGGCGTACATCAACCGGCAGGGCGATACGGGCAGCGCGGCTCTGTGAAAGGAAGCAGAAGACTTGTTCAATTGGGTGGAACCTCAACTTCAGGCATTCTCAGCAGTGCACATTGCAGGAGTAGACAATGTGATGGCGGACTATCTCAGCTGGGTGCACGTGGACCCCGGAGAATGGGAACTTCATGCAGAAGTCTTCGCTCAGATAGTTCGCATATGGGGGCCACCCATTATGGATCTAATAGCTACCTGGTGCTCCGCCAAGGTGAGTCGCTTTTACAGCAGGAGGCGAGAAAGGATGTCTGAGGGTCTGGATGCCCTACTGCAACAGTTGTCCACGGAGGGGCTACTCTATGTCTTTCCTCCCTGGGCACTCATAGGTTGAGTAGTTCAACACATCGAGTCTCATTGGGGGCGCATTCTCCTAATCACTCCGGATTGGCCGCAATGTCCATGGTATGCCGACTTAGTACAGCTTCTGGATGGTTGTCCCTGGCAGCTGCCGGTGTGGGACGATCTTCTTCTCCAGGGGCTGCTGCGAATGCCACAAGTGGATCAATTCTCGCTTACAGCCTGGCCATTGAAAGTGCAAGGCTAATGAAAAAGGGCTATTCCGGAGTGGTAATCTCTACTTTGCTTTCAGCCAGAAAGAAGTTGACTTCGCTAGCCTGTGTGCACATTTGGCATATTTTTGAGGTTTGGTGTGAGGTCAGAAAGGCACGTCCAATGTCAGCTTCTATTCCATAAGTGTTGGCTTTCTTGCAAGATGGCTTTGATAAGGGTTTAGCTGCCAGTTTGTTAAGGGTCCATCTGGCAGCTATTGCTTGTTATCACGGTAAGGTTCAGGGTGCTCCCTTAGGCTCCCACCTGGATGTCTTACGTTTCCTGCAGGCAGTGTCTCGTCTTTGTCCTCCGAGAAGAGTGGTGATCCCTTCCTGGGATCTCAATTTGGTGTTGGGGACATTGACAAGGGAGCCATTTGAACCTTTAGGTCAGGCCTCATTGAAGGATTTGACTTTGAAGGTTGTTTTTCTCGTGGCAATCTGTTCTGCATGACGAATCTCGGAGTTGGAATTTTTTAAAGATGCAGCAAATGGGCTATATATATATATTGGAAAGTATGGCTGAGAGAGTGGAACCTTGCGGCAGACCTTGTTCTCATTTGTATTGTTTGGATGTTTGGTGTTCGATTCTTACTTGTTGCGTTCTGTTGGACAGATAGGACGAGAACCATTTTAGGACTGTACCTTTTATGCCTATTTGTTGGAGTCTGTAGAGCATAATGTGCTGGTTAATGCTGTCAAATGCTGCGGTTATGTCTAGGAATAATAGTAGGAATATTTTCTTGGTGTCATCAATGCCTCACATGAGTTGATCGAATAGAATGGTGAGGAGAGTCTCCACTCCATGAAATGGTTGAAAACTATATTGGTGTTCATCAAGAGGGGCAAAGGAGTCTATATGGTCTTGGAGCTAAATTTGTACAGTTTTTTCTATTATTTTAGACATGAAGGGGAGGCTTGGAATTGGTCTGTAGGAAGTGGGGGAGTTTTTATCCATTGAATTGTTTTTTAGGATTGGTTGAATTAGTGCATGTTTCAGGGGCGATACTAAATTACCTTGCTGGAGGGAGAGCTTAACAATTGGGAGAATGAATGAAGAGAGTTCCAGTTTTGCTGCTTTTATCCTGTTAACTGGACAAGGGTTGAGGTGTAACGTGGTGTTATTGATCTTTGAAATTATGTTTTTAAGTGTGTCCTTAGACGCAAGGGTGAATGTTGACCAAGAGTTTTGTGTCAGATGAGTTATATTTTGAACATTCTTAGGTAAGTCTTGATGTGTTAGTTTCTCTTTGTAGTACTTAGCTAAGTCTTATGGTGTGATGGTACTCTTGTTTGAAGTTTTGTTGGTGGGGTTATTAGTTAGGGATTTAACTATTTCAAATAGCTCTCTTGGTCAGTTCATTGAGTTAGATAGTTTAGAGTAGTGGTCCTTCTTAGCTGTGTTGATGGCTTCTTTGTAGATTTTGAGTGCATCCAGGTATTGGCATTGATGGGTTTCGGATTTTGTGTGGTGCCATTTGCGCTCACATTACGTAGGTTTGTTTTCATTTGTTTTAGTTCAGGTCTGAACCATAGGATATTTTGTTTTTTTGGGGGGTGGGTCTGATGTGTATTGAGTGTGGCTGCATCGGATATTGTGTCATGCCAGTGAGCTACAGCTTCATCAAGGTCTACAGGGGCTTGGGTGAGGTACAGAATGGTTGGGGCAAGGTACCACAGGCCGAAAGGTCGGTGGTTCAAATCCCACTAGAGGACAGCAACCTTGGGCTGGAAGGACTGGGGTTTCTAGTCCCATAGGTGCTCCTTGTGGTCTTGGGCAAGCCACTTAACCCTCCCATTGCCCATGTTCCCTGTAAGTATTAGTGTATGTGTCTCATATCCCCTCGTGTTAAATGTATCCCCCAACCGCTTTGACCCGGTGAAAAGCGGGATATAAATGCAGCTAAATAAATAAATAAATTCGTAGCAAAAATCCTGTGAGAGAATCAGTTCGACCATTAGATGATAGAGGGATAAAAGGGGCACTAAGAGGGGACAAGGCCATAGGGGAGAGATTGAATGAATTCTTTGCTTCAGTTTTTAATGAAGAAGATGTAGGTAAGTTACCCATGACTGAAATAGTATTTAAAGGTGAAAGAAATATCGATAAACTGGAAGATGTAGTACAACTATTTGATAAAGAGTAGCAAATCACCTGGACCTGATGGAATACATCTGAGGGTGTTGAAACAACTGAAATATGAGACTGTTGACCTACTATTAGTAATCTGTGAACTATTTTTAAAATCATCAGCAATACTTGAATATTGGCAAATGGCCAATGTAACCGCACTTTTTAAAAAAGGTTCCAGGGGTGATCTGGGAAACTACAGATTAATGAGCCTGACATCAGTACCAGGAAAATTGGTAGAAACCATTATAAAGAACAAAATTACTGAACACATAGAAAATCATGGTTTATTGGGAAAAAGCCAACATGTCTTTAGCCAAGCAAGGTCTTGTCTTACTAATCTGTTATATTTTTTTGAAGGTGTGAATAAACAGGTAGACAAATGTAAGCCAGTCGATATAGTGTATCCGGATTTTCATAAAGCCTTTGACAAGGTCCTTCATGAGAGACTTGGAGAAATTAAAAAGTCATGGGATAGGAGGCAGTGTATTATTGTGGATCAAGAACTGATTAAAAGATAGAAAGCAAAGAGGGTAGGGCTAAATGGCCAATTTTCCAAAGGATTTAGGCGACATTGTGGGTAACACATTCAAGCTCTCCGCCCAGTGTGTGGTGGCCAAGAATCAAATAGAATGCTAGGAATCATAAGGAAAGGAATTTAGAATAAAACAAAGGATACTATAATGCCTCTGTATCATTCCATGGTGTTGCCACATCTTGAATATTGGGTGCAATTCTAGTCTCCATATCTTAAAAAGTATATGGCGGAATTAGAAAAGGTTCAGAGAAAAGCCACCAAAAAGGTAAAGGGGATGAAAGGATACCCCTGTGAGGAGAGGCTTAAAAGGTTAGGGCTCTTCAACCTGGAAAAGAGACGGCTGAGGGGAGATATGATAGAGGTCTATAAATTAATGAAGGAGTGGAATGGGTAAACGTAAATCGATTGCTTACAACATCAAAAAGTAGAAAGGCTAGGGGACATGCAAAGAAGCTACAGTGTAATCCATTTGACTAATAAGAGAAAATATGTTTTCACTCAATGCATAATCAAACTCTGGAATTCATTACCAGAGGATGTAGTAAAAGCTGTTAGTGTAAATGGGTTTAAAAAAGGTTTGGGCAAGTTCCTGGAGGAAAGATCCATAAACCATTATTAAAGAGGATCCAGGAAATCCACTGCTTGCCCCAATACAAGCATTGTTGAAACTGTGTGTCTTTTAGGGAAACTGCTAGATACTTGTGACTTGGATTGGCCACTATTAGAAACAGTATACTGGGCTTGATGGACCTTGGTCTGGACCAGTATGGCATATCTTATGTTCTTATATATTATAACAGACCAACTGCCATATAAGTGGAGTTGTTATCTGAGGTAACCTATATACAATGCACCTCAGTTCCCCTCCTCAGAACAAGGGAAAGAACACAACCTAGAAAAACATACTGTTAAACTAGATCTCAAGAGGAATTCAGCTAGACTGTGAGGCCCTTCAGCAACTGTATTGAGGATCACAGATTTACCTGTTGGAGAGCACACAGGACTTCGATCAAAACTGCAAGCAAACAGAAATTTATTTTTACTTGTATACACATTGGAGGTCATTCTGTCCCACGAATAGTGGAGATGGACGCCTCATTGGGACGTCCATCCCCATTATTCGTCCCGCTGCTGGCCCCATCAATATCCTCCCTGTACGAGCAGGGGGTTTCTATGAGGGGACCTTGATGGGGCAGGAGGGGGCATTCTAGAGGTGGAGCAAGGGGGAGGGCATGGGCAGGGCATGACCATGGATGCACAGTGCCAATTCAGAGGTTGGCTCTGTAAGTCTGGGGTCTTGAATCTAGCAGAGCTGGTTTTGGTGTATAGCACTGGTTTGCATAGAGTGTTCTGGGAGCCAGTTCGTCTCGTTCTGTTGTCAGGTGTCTCTTGTAATAGTGATTGAAGGTGGATTTAAGATAGGCTATTGATAATTTTGAAGATTGTGAGGATGGATATGTATTTTATGCATTCAGTTATGGGTAGCCAGTGTAGCTGTTTGAGCAAGGGTGTTATGTGTTCTATTCTATGTGCATTGCAGAGGATGCGGGCTGCCGGGTTCAGAACAAGTTGGAGAAGGAGGATTGCTGCTTTTGATAGGCCTTGGATGGATGGATGCCATTTTGAGTTCTGGTGGAATGTATCCTTGGTGTAGTGATAGTTTGGTGATCTTATGTATTGTTGGTATGAGTTCTTGTCTTGCAAGCTTGGTCCAGCAGACTGGGCATGGGTCAACTGGAGACTGGGCATGGGTCAACTGGAGAGGTGGTTGTGCTGATGCTGGAAATTACTTTTTCTAGGTGGTCTGGTGTGATTATTGTGAATGTGTTCCAGATATTCTGAGGTTTTGCTTCTTATTGCTGTGTTGTGTCTGTGAGGGTGCTTATGTTATTGCTATGGGAAGAAGTTAGGGTCTGGAAGTAGTCTGCCATCATTTGGGAGGTTAAGTTTGTTTTTTCTGTTTGTTGGGTTGTGTCTTTTGTTAATGATTTAACTATTTTGAATAGCTCTCGGGGGCAATTGAGTGAGTCTTGGATTACTTTTGCGCAGTAATCCTTTTTGCTTGATATGTGGCTGCTCAGTATTTTGTAGGTGTTTAGACTGTCACCTGATTTGGTGTTTCTCCATTTCCTCTCTGTGATTCTGAGCATGCACTTCATGTCCTTTAGTTGTGATGTATACCATATTGCTGCGTTGTGTCTTTTGTGTTGGCTGGGGTTGGGTGGTCTTGTTGCTGCTTCGGTTATGGTCTTGTTCCAGTTTTGTATGAGAGAGTTGATGTCTTCAGGAGTGTCTTGTAGCTTTGGTAGGATTTTCATGAAGAAGTCTTCTTTTTCTAGTTTTTGGAACCTGCATGAGGTGGGTTCGGTGCTGTACTGTATCTAATCATGTGTATTGTGTGGTGTGATAATGGAAACTATTTTATGATCCTACCAGGGGACATCGATGGTTGTGGGAGGTGATATTAGGTAGTCTTTAAGGAGCTTTCTGGTAGGAAAATCATGTCTAGGGTGTTTCCTTTGTTGTATTTAGGCTGAGTGATTAGCTGTGAATAGTCCAGGGCTTCCATAGCTTGAAGGAAAGCTCTTGAGTTGTTTGGTGCTCTAGATGTGAGGTTAAGGTCTCCTAGGAGCATAATATAGCTTGCTTGTTACCTGTGGTTGCATATTACTTCTAGTAGTGTGTCCAGTTGATCTGGGCTAGCACTTGGGGATCTGTAGGCAAGGAGGATGGTTATGTTGCCATTTGTTATTATTTTTGTGTCAAGTCCCTTATTCGAGGTCTTGGTGAGGGTGTGGAAGTTGAGGTTTTTCCTTGCTAGAATGAATACACTTCCACTTCGGTGTTGTGGTCTTGGGGAACTGAAAAGATGGCAGTTATGTGGTGTAAGTTGGTTCAATAGGACATTGTCTCAGTGAACCATGATTCCGTGACATTAACGATGTCTATGTTATTGTCAAGGAGGAGATCTGTGAGGAGTTGGATCTTATTTCTTGTTTTTTAATACTGCCTTATCTGGGAATCAAGGTGGTTTACAGGGAACAAAAATTTAACAGGTTTACAAAGAACTTCTACCTTAACCACATTGAATGGTATAATTACGAATGGTAACTATAGTCTATAGTTTATAATATTTATATATATATATATATATATATATATATATATATATAGTTTATAACATTTATAGTTTATAACCTTAGCTCTGAAGTTTTGTTTGTGTGCTTTTGTAGTGGTGATATCATTGTAGATGTTTGTGTTTTGATTCAGATAATATGGTGTATGTGTCTGGCTCTGTTTCTTTGAAACTGGTGGAGTGTTATGATGAGTGCATATGAATGGATAATGGGTATGTAGGCAGGGTAGGGGTTAGTGCTGTACTGGATGTGAGAAGTGCCGTGAGGCAGAGAGTTAGGAGGATGGCTAGCAGAGCCATTGGAGTGGAGGGGGTCTTTGGGCCCTATTGTGTTGGTGGTCCTAGTTATAGGTGTTGTATGGTGTGTCAGATAGACACCGGGCTTTGGTGTTGATGCAGTGGGGAACAGGGATGGTTCTGTGGCTTTCCTGGTGTCTAGGTGGCTTTCAGTTTGTAGTAGCGTAGGTGACATTTCTTTATGGTGCTCTTTAGTCTTGCTTAACGTCCACGCCTAAGAGTCACGCCAAAGGATCCTCAGGTGAGGCCCTCAGGTATGGGCCCGCCAGGCACGGGCATGCCTGCGGCACTTGAGATTTAATGTTTCCTGCTGGACACTGGTAGGCTGGCTGCAGGAGTTGGGAGAAGCTCACTCTTTTGCTCCCTGGATGATTGGTGGTCCGGCCCCAGTGTTCCCACACCTGCAGCGCATGACATTTAAAGTTTCTTTCATTGAACTTTCCAATATATCAGAGTTACACTATTGGACTTATGTAAGAAGTATCTCACAGAAATTTTGAAGGTTCCATTGGATCTGATGCCTCCAATTTCTAAGGCACTTTATTTGCCAACAGGAAAAAAGGAGCCAGGACCATCTGAAGAAGGTGATATGGGCATCTTGAATATTTCTGATTTCTTGCTGTTTCCTGGTGGTGCTACTATTAAGGCTTCAAAATTGTTAGTCACATGTGCGCTTGTCTCTGATTGGAACTACTTACTGAAACTGTATTTTCAGAAGTGTTCTCTACTGTTTTATGGGGTGAAAGTACTTATGTTTCCTGATTAACTAAGGATGCACAGAAGCGAAGGAAACAATTTCTTTTATTAAAACCAGGGGTATTACAATTGGGAGCGTCTTTCTATCTTTGTTTCCCATGTAAATGCTTGTCTTTCAAAATCAATGTTATGCCTTTTTCCAGCCTAATGATCTTTCAGCCTTTCTGAGTGCAAGGATTCTGGTTAGACCTATATCAATTGTTGATGTGGGGTAAGGTTCTGTGTAGATATGTTTAGCTTTGGTGCTCCTTGGCTTTTCCTTTGTTCCTTTTCTTATATTGTTTGGATCTGGTTACTTCAGTCTAGTTCTACATTACACTCCCCTCTCTTAAATAGTTGTGGACTAAAGGTATCTTCTGATGTTGCATTGTTATTTATTTTTTATTTTTATTTAATTAACAGATTTTTTATACTGCTTTATCATTTCAATCAAAGTGGTTTACATTGTAACTTAAACTTGGTAAATGTTGTGACACCGCACCGCCTAGCCCTAGGCGTAATCAGGCAGTTGGTGCGTGCCACATGGGGGTTTTAAAAGTCCTTGGTAGTGCTGAAGCCCTGTATCCTATTGTAGTTGTGGACTAAAGTGACGACAGCCAAGGTTGGGTTTCCAAGTTAAAGAATACTTTATTCTTGCATAAGGTATTGCACAAAGTATTGCAAAAGAACAGCACAGGATTTACTCCCCCAACACAAAAGTAAAGCGATAACCTTTTTGTACCAAATAAAAGTTCCAGTGTAAAGTCAGTCCTCCTGATTCTTCTCAGGGACACGTAATACAGTTAAATGCTTTTAGGCTTCTTCCAGCTTCAACAATACAACAGCATTTCAGGATGCCAGTAATGCTTTCCAAGTATCAGCTTGTAATAAAGAAATCTTCTAGCTGTTGTATTCTCTTTTCTAATGTCCATATCTTGTTTAACAGCTTTAAATAGAAATGGCAATCTCCACACTCTCTTGCCTATTAGTAACAGGCTTCTTGTGTAGGAACACTTCCTCACGTTGCCTTTCATTAACAGCTGTAAGTTATGAAGCTCTGAATCGTTGCACCCAGCAGAACGCTGCTGTCTCTGTGCAAACTTCTAAGAACATTGGTTTAGGCTTCACAGCACTCAATCATAAAACAGGAACAAATTATAGCTCCTTACTCTCTCATACACATACCACACTCCATTTCAGAATCACTGGTATTGGATAAAGGAGCCCCTAACTCCATTGGTTCTTCCTGGCTCTCTGATATCCCTTTGTCATGTGGAACATACAAGCCTTCAGACTTTAATTCTTTAATTATATTCTGAAGCTGTTTCCATTTAGTCTCTTTCTGTCTTCTAGGCACTTGTAAGGCTTGGTATTTCTCAGCACCTTTTAACAGCTCATGAAAGGGGTTTATTTCTTCCTTGCCTTGCCTAGGTAATCGCCTTTGGTTGGGAGGAATATGTCTCTTATGGAACTGCCTTGTGAGATCCCTCAGCACAGCCTGGTCCTCAGGGTCTGTTCCTAGCTCTCTGCACGGTAGCTGCCAATTAGCCTTTTGCTGACAAGCAGGTGTGCTATCTTCTGAGCTAGAGCTCTGGTCACGCTGTCTGTATAAGGGAAATGCTTGCAGCTTCTTAATAGGGACTTTCCTACAGCCCAACTTTCCTCTAGTAACTTCAGGTTTTCCTTTCAAAGCTTGGTTTAAACTTGTTTCTTCTAGAAAGCACTCTATTATCACTTCCTAGAGACTGGCTTATTTCAGAGCTATCTACTTTACAAGGTTTTAAAGGTTTTGCTCTGACCTGGTTTTGGCAGCGTCTGTCTCTGGGGAACTCCACTGACTCCAAGTCTGTGTTCAAGGTTTCTGAGTCTGGCTCGGGGTCTCTTCCAGGGTTCACTCTCTCTTGGAGCTGAGCTCTGCCTGGGTCTCTTCCTGGACCACCCACAGGAACTCTCCTTTCCCTGGTTCTCTCCTTGGTTCCCCTTTCGCTGCTTGGGAGGTTTCTGTCTTCACTCCCTTCTCTCCTGGAGGTTTCTCGGCTTCTCCTCCCTTCGCCTCTGCTTGCACTACCTTCCCTAACTGCTGCTTCCTGGTTATGAGTGCAGAGTGGCCCAATCCGGTCTGACTCCGCCCACCTCCCTGATTGGCTATGTCTCTGGGTTAGCCTAGGGCTAGGGTGTGGTTCTTTCCCTGCTCTTCTTTGCAGAGAAGGTTCGTGTGCTGGAATCTTAACCCCTTCCTGTCCTGTATCTCTAAACATCTGAGGTGACAGAAAGTGTTTTAAACCCTTTTTCTTCTGTTTCTGAGCCTCTGCCTTGTCACATAACCCCCCATTTAAGATATTCCGGGCTGGCTGAATAAATGCAGAACAGCACGGAATCTTATTCTGGTGATCAGGGCTAGCAATTGTATTCTTTCTTATAGCTAAGTGAGCTAAAGCTACGTGCTCATGCCATAACCGCAAAACATTTACCTGGAAATTTTGTTGTTTCCCTCCTCTAGTTTCTACAGTATATGTGGCTGGTCCTACCTGTTTGATGACCCAGCAGGGTCCTCTCCAGGTAGTTTCAAATTTCAGATGATGGCCCGGTACCATTACGATGACCTTTTCGCCGACCTCTAAATGTCGAGGTCGAGTGCGACGGTCATAATATTTCTTTTGCCGAACTTGACTGGCTACCATATTGTCGTCCCCTATCTGGGACGTGCGCTGTAACCGGCCCCTCAAATCTTTTAAAAACTGGGGTACCTCCACCTCCTCTCTAGTAGGCTCCACCCATTGATCCCGTAAAATGTCTAGCACACCTCGGGGTGCTCGCCCATACAACAACTCGTATGGGGATACCCCCAAGGAAGCTTGTTTCCGCTCACGACAGGCATATAGTATAAAGGGGAGCATCATGTCCCACTCAGCTACCTCCCCCTCCAGGCTTCTTCTCAACATCCTTTTAATGGTCTGGTTTTGCCGTTCCACCAGACCATTGGTCTGGGGATGGTAGGCTGCCGTCTTAATGTGCTTAATGCCAAAGGCATCCCAGACCTGGGCAAGATAATGAGACAGGAAATTCGTACCCCTGTCCGTGAGGATTTCTCGCGGGAACCCTATCTCACAAAACAGTTTCAGCAATTCCAGGGCAATAGTGCATGCTGACGTGTTCCTTAAGGGAACTGCCCAGGGGAAACGCGTGGCATGATCCACAATAACTAAAATGTATTGAAACCCCCGGGGAGTCCGAATTAAAGGTCCTACCATGTCCATTGCCAAGCGCTCTATAGGTCTAGAGATACGCGGGACCGGTATCAGAGGTACTTTCCCTGGTAGCCGAGGTGTAACTTTCTGACATGAGGGACAGGCCTCGCAGAACTTTGCGGTCTCACGAAAGACTCCGGGCCAATAAAAACGACCCAAAATCTGGTCTAAGGTACCTTGAGCCCCTTTGTGCCCCCCAAAGGATGATCATGAGCTAAACGTAAAACCAAATTTTTAAACGTATTAGGCACCACTAATTGCCTCCGGATATGGTCAGAACTGGGGTCCAAGCTTTCTCTATACAACACGTTCCCTTCCAAATAAAAACGCGGCAACGATCCCCCTCCCTTATTTGCATTATCAAAGGCATGGGTCAGGGTTGGATCTTGCCTTTGCTCCTCAGGAAAAGAGGGAAATTTTGCTACTAATTCGGCCGAAGCCCATGGTAGCTCCCGCCCTGTCGCCAGCTTGTTTCTATTCAAGGCCCGGCATTGCTTTTCTTTGCGTTTTTCCCCCTTCTGGGGTTTTACGCGTTCTCTAGAGGGCGTCACCAAACCGCTATGTGTGGGCAAGTCTGCCAGAGAATCCTTAGCGGGGACCTGGTTCTTCTGACTAGCTTTGCTTTGGGCTCGTGTGGACACTAGACCTAACTTCCATCCTTCCTCGCTATCCTCACTTACGAGTAGCTTCCCTCTTTTTGCAGGCTTGGGGACTTTGGCTTCAGCAGCAATCAATCATAAAACAGGAACAAATTATAGCTCCTTACTCTCTCATACACACACCACACTCCATTTCAGAATCACTGGTATTGGATAAAGGAGCCCCTAATTCCATTGGTTCTTCCTGGCTCTCTGATATCCCTTTGTCATGTGGAACATACAAGCCTTCAGACTTTAATTCTTTAATTATATTCTGAAGCTGTTTCCATTTAGTCTCTTTCTGTCTTCTAGGCACTTGTAAGGCTTGGTATTTCTCAGCACCTTTTAACAGCTCATGAAAGGGGTTTATTTCTTCCTTGCCTTGCCTAGGTAATCGCCTTTGGTTGGGAGGAATATGTCTCTTATGGAACTGCCTTGTGAGATCCCTCAGCACAGCCTGGTCCTCAGGGTCTGTTCCTAGCTCTCTGCACGGTAGCTGCCAATTAGCCTTTTGCTGACAAGCAGGTGTGCTATCTTCTGAGCTAGAGCTCTGGTCACGCTGTCTGTATAAGGGAAATGCTTGCAGCTTCTTAATAGGGACTTTCCTACAGCCCAACTTTCCTCTAGTAACTTCAGGTTTTCCTTTCAAAGCTTGGTTTAAACTTGTTTCTTCTAGAAAGCACTCTATTATCACTTCCTAGAGACTGGCTTATTTCAGAGCTATCTACTTTACAAGGTTTTAAAGGTTTTGCTCTGACCTGGTTTTGGCAGCGTCTGTCTCTGGGGAACTCCACTGACTCCAAGTCTGTGTTCAAGGTTTCTGAGTCTGGCTCGGGGTCTCTTCCAGGGTTCACTCTCTCTTGGAGCTGAGCTCTGCCTGGGTCTCTTCCTGGACCACCCACAGGAACTCTCCTTTCCCTGGTTCTCTCCTTGGTTCCCCTTTCGCTGCTTGGGAGGTTTCTGTCTTCACTCCCTTCTCTCCTGGAGGTTTCTCGGCTTCTCCTCCCTTCGCCTCTGCTTGCACTGCCTTCCCTAACTGCTGCTTCATGGTTATGAGTGCAGAGTGGCCCAATCTGGTCTGACTCCGCCCACCTCCCTGATTGGCTATGTCTCTGGGTTAGCCTAGGGCTAGCTAGGGTGTGGTTCTTTCCCTGCTCTTCTTTGCAGAGAAGGTTCGTGTGCTGGAATCTTAACCCCTTCCTGTCCTGTATCTCTAAACATCTGAGGTGACAGAAAGTGTTTTAAACCCTTTTTCTTCTGTTTCTGAGCCTCTGCCTTGTCACAATGTACATTAAACAGGGACATTGATAACTTGGATTTTTCTGAGCAATGGAGGGTTAAGTGACTTGCCCAAGGCCACAAGGAGTGCTAGTGGGAATTGAACCCTGGTCTTTGGGTTCCCAAAACAGTGCTCTAACTACTAGGCTACTCCTCCACGCCAGTCTTGTGCTGCATAGAGTTTTTGGAAGTAGATACCTTTCTGTACAAGTTTTTGTCTTGAAAATATTGTATATAATCATTAAAATGTAAATTAAAACAAATAAATAGATAAAGTTTCTTGCTAGGCACTGGTAGGCTGGCTGGAGCAGTGGGGAGGAGTTCACTCTCTCGCTCCCTAGATGATCGGCAGTCCGGCCCTAGTGTTCCCGTATCTGTGGTGCTTGAGATTTAAAGTTTCTTGCTGTGGACTGGTAGGCTGGCTGCAGGAGCAAGGAGGAGCTCACTCTCTTCCTCCCTGGATGATTGGCAGTTCGGCCCCAGTGTTCCAGTGCCTGCGGCCCTTGAGATTTCATGTTTTTTGCTGGGTGCTTGTAGGCTGGCTATAGGAACAAGGAGGAGCTCACTCTCTCCCTCCCTGGACAATTGGCCGACCAGGCCAATTTGATATTTCACTTGCATATTTCTGTTAGTAACTGCTCTGATTTTTATTTGTTTGTTTGTTCCTTGCAAATACTTGTAATTGTTACTTGGTAAAGTGTTTCTATTAAGTTTATGCCAGTAAAGCGTAGTTTTTGTTTAAATACTGGCTATGTTTTGTTCATTCTGAGTAAAACACTGTATATTACAGGACGGTGTAACCTGTTATCTCAGTTGAACCTAATCAACCTCACTGTAACAGGCAGAAATCCCTTGAGCTCTGAATTCTAGGTACTGGAGGGCATATCCAAAGCATATAAAACTTCAGCATCCAGGTAGCTAGACCCTTCTCCCTTCTGTACAGATTCCTCTGGTGCTAGATCTAAAAGGCCAGATTCACAGCCAGTGGTGAGATTCAGCAGGTTTGCACCTGCTCAGCAGAACCTGTCCCTAGAATTTCTAAAGTTTGCTGAATCTCTCAGCAACACCTGGCAGGACTTTTAAATTTAAAGGAGCCTCAGGTGCACTCAAGACCGTGGCCATACTCGCTCCTTCCTGCATGTCATGCCTGCACAGTTTGCCTTCTGCCAAAGTGGAGGAGGGAGGAGGTGTGCTTCAAGAGCGCAGGGGTGAACTGCTCTTGCCGCTGGAGAAACTGGAGGCACCCCGCTCTGTGTCCATTGCGGCAACTGCAACCAAGGTATCCATGATGGAAGGCAACTCAAGGCAAGCAGGCAGTAAGTGACCCCCGCAAGGTCATCACACTCACACCAACTCCTGCGTCACGTCTGTGAGGTGTCCTCAGCAGACAAGCTGAAGCTCCACTTCAGAAGATCCTGCAGCAACCACCAAACCTCCCGGGCTAGCACCAACACACACCTTGTTTCAAGGGTCTTTGTCAGGTATCTCTTCCATCACCCGGAACTGTCTGTGCCATTATGCTACATTTGCTTTGTTATAAGTTTTGCTTGTGAGCATTTTTAGACTTGATATTTGGTTCAAAACATTTCTTTTTTTTTATGGGCCCTCCACAATTAACAAATACACCGGGTCTTCTGAATTTGTAACTTTTTATTTATAATACCGTTTACAGGTTTACAGTATGTTTGGCTATGTGTGGTCCGAAAACTGTAGTTTATGTTAATATTTCTATAAATTCCCTGTTTATTCTTTGCAACATCAAATTAAATAGTGCCACTTTTGTATTCCCTTGCGGTGCGCCCACGTCCTTTGAACTCTTAGTGGCGCAAAATGCCTGGTATCTTTTCTCTTGAGTTTCCTGCAAGTCGTTCTTTCTTTGGATATTATGGATTTAACTTTCTTTTAATATCCCTCTGGTTTAATGAATTTTTATGGTAAAGGCCTTATTTTATTGGTGGTACATGTTCACTTTTACATGTCTTTTCTCATGAACTTTTTTGTCTGACTCAGTTGAACACCTTAATTTTACGGGGTTTTTACTTTAGAATTATTCTCTTTTATCTATTTTATTGACTGTCTTCCCAGTTGTAGTGTTCATGTGATTAGTTATTCCTTAGCCTTGCATTTTAACTATTTGCTTTTACATTATCATTGTTTTATGTACATATTAATTGTGTTATTTATTATTTATATTGATATTATGTTTATATATGTTTTTATTTTTGAGGCTTTATCCCCTGAAGAAGGCTTGTGTTTCTGCCTTTTGTTTCTACTGCGAGTGTGAGAGCTCTCGCTGGGACTCTGAAGTAAAACATTTACACATTTCAGCCTCAAAATGAAGTGACAACAAGTTTTAGAGGAATTTTCCACAAAAAAGAATGAGATCTGTGATTGCAGATGAATATTCCAGTAAACATCTATCA
Source organism: Ichthyophis bannanicus (assembly GCA_033557465.1). NCBI lineage: Eukaryota > Metazoa > Chordata > Amphibia > Gymnophiona > Ichthyophiidae > Ichthyophis > Ichthyophis bannanicus. The sequence goes on from CM066036.1 coordinate 400,425,931, forward strand.
CTAACCCGTAATGAGATGTCATTTTCAAATACAGCAGAACATAGGGATGAAGATCTTCCTGATTGCTGGAATATGAAGCAGGTCAAGGAATTTAAGAAGAAATATGATGGTTTAGTTGTTTGCAACAAGAAACTGGGTTATGATCAGTGTGCACATTTTTACTCCTTAAATATAAAGGGAATTCATGTATCGAAGGAATGGAAAAGTTGCAATATTGCAGCATCAGGTAAAGCTAAAATCATCCAGCAAGCATTTCTCAGAAAAAAGATGAATGAACACTTTTCATCAAAGGCACACAGTGTGTGAGTGGAACTACTGAAAGAACGTACAGATGTTTAATTAGTAAATGTGTACGTAAAATGGACGAAAAATATGTCAGCAGTACATGTAAATTCTTCAATACAGTTTACTCCATAGCAAAAAGAAGTAGGCCATTTTCTGATATAGAAGATGAGATTGAACTGCAAGTAAAAAATGGGTTGGATATGGGAGTAGGACTCCATTTTCAGAAAACTGCTGTTAAGATAGTTGATCATATTGCAACAGAAATGAAAAGCGAAATATTTACTAAAATAATAATAAAAAAATTAAAACTTTGTTTCATCATTGATGAAGCTTCAACCTTATCTAATAAACCAGTGATCATTACTTTTATTTAAAGTTGAAGATTCTAATTTATCACCAACAAATTTTCTCGATTTGATTGAGTTGGAAGCACAGGATGCTGTGACTATATACCAAAATTTGTTAAAAAATTTGAATGATGCTAAATTTGTTGCTGAATATTTGAGAGACAACCTGGTTGCATTCTGTTCTGATAGTGCAAGTGTAATGCTTGGTCGCAAATCAGGGGTGAGCAGCAGACTTACAAAAGATTTTCCTGACGTTATCATTTGCCATTGTTTGACTCACTGCCTGCAACTAGTCTTAGATGATGCTATCAATGAAATAAAACAGTTGAATCACTTCAAAATCTTTATAGATAAAATCTCAATTTTTCACCAATCCAACAAAAATCAAATGGACCTTTTCAAAATTTCTGAAGAACTTGGACTAGAAATTACAGAGATTTGTAGAGTTTTTGGTCCAAGATGGGTTGCTTGCAGCTTAAGAGCAACACTTGCTGTATGGTGTGCTTATCCAGCTTTGTACAAATATTTTTCTTTACATAAACAATATTCAGGAATGGCCTCCCGTCTTTGCAACAGATTCTTCATAGATGATTTAGCATTGGTGATAGATATATTGCAAGAAATTCCTGTACTTTCCAATGGGATTCGAAACAGAAATTTACATTTCACAACAGATGAAAAATGAATAAAACGATCATTTAGAGCATTTGAAATGCTCAAAGAAAGCTCTGGAAGCTTTGAAAAGAAAATTGGTCCTATCATAACTTCTAAATATTTTACAAGTATTGGCTTGAAGTGGTAAGCTTATTGAAACCGAACAGTTGGAATACTGATGAAGTTCTGGTCCCTTGGAAAGCTGCCAAAGAAAAACCTCTTGAGTTTCATAAATTTTTCCATCATGAAATCGATGTCAATGATTTCTGTGATTATTTGGAAAGTTTTCTGAAAAACAGCCATAATCATAAAATTCCAGGTACTATGCAAAAGGCAAAAATATTATCAATACAGTTGCTATTAGTTCTGCAGAGGCGGAAAGAGGTTTTTCTACAATGATTATATATTTAGATAAAAGAAGCTGCCTCACAGTTCAGAATGCTGCATATTGGATGACAATTAACCTGATCGGCCTTCCATTGGATTCCTGGGACCCAGTTCCATCTGTACAAGCATGGCTAAGAGTTAAACACACAGCTAATGACAAGAGAGTAAAAGATAAGGGGGATAAACAGTATGATGAAAATCAACTTTAAATTTGGAAGTATTTGAAAGAAAAATAAATATTAATAAACTATTTGTTTTTTTTATTTTCTATCTTGAAATGGGGAGCAAGGTATCTAAGATAATACAGAACCAGTTCCTAAGATTTTTGATTCCCACCACTGTTCCCAGCCACATCCCTCTGGATCTTGAACTCTTTTACCCTTGGTTTAAGCTTGTAACTTGGGCAAACCTATTCAGCTTGAAATTACCTGCATTTTTTAACTGGTGACCTAGCTGGTCTTTGAAGATGCAGTACCTAAGACTGTGCAATACTCCTTTTGGGCAACCATAGCCACTCCTGCTCTCAAAACATCTTTGGAGGACAGCAGACCCAGGGTCTTGAATTTTGAACTCTTTATGCTTCCCTCTACTTCTGAGAAGGGATGTCTCCTGCCTAGTAACCGATAAGCAAGTCTAGTCTCCACTGCCTCATCTGCTAGGCAGGGTCAATTTAGGAGCAGGACCGCCATAATGTTCCTTCTTAAAGCCACAGAGGGAAACTTTTGGTGATCCTGCTTTGTCAAAACATGTTGGGTTGATTTATGAAGGTCTGTTAGCTTAAAATGAATTTCTTATAATGCTAAACAACTTTCTTATCTATATATGTTTTGTTTTCCTCTGCTCTTTTGTTCGCTTGTACTCTTCTGTAAGATGTACCCCTGTTTTGCGAAGAACCTCACAAGAACATCTAGACTCATAAAATGGTATGGCTAGCATTGACTTTGCAAGGTCTTCTAGAGGGTGGAACAACTTTCATGTCCTCTTGATGCCCTTATTTATTTATTAAATTTATAGCCATCTGTTTTACCTTACCTTTCCATCCCTTCTTTCCCCATGCCTAGTTGATGCTGTACTATTTAAACTCAGGGTAACTGCACTGTTTCTTCATTGTCTTAACAAAGGGAGCATAGCTCTTCAAAGCTAGCTGCAGATATATTAATTTATCCCAAGTAAACTAACATGATTCTTAATTGAAATCTCTCCATTACAACTGCTTATCATTGAGAAACTGTAGCAGGACTGAGAATTCTCTTTTTGCTTCCACAGAACAGCATGCTGCAGGAACGGAGACAAGACCTGGAGCAGCAGATTAAACTGCTGAGAGAGGAGAATGAGAACAGTCAAGCATTGATTGACAGTCTTCAGGAGAACAGCTTGGTGCTCCGGAAACAGAATCATGAACGAAACCTGCAAGTAAGACTTGGGAAGAGATTCTGACAGCGAGAAAGATAACAATGCCTACAGATAAGAAACAGACAGATTTCATCAGGGAGAGAAAGTTGAAAGACAAAAGTTCTAATAGGTACTGAGAGCAAGAAATCTAGTGATGAACACTAGAAAGGGTAATGGAAAAGCAGAATGAAGTGGATTGATGATCATAAACTGGATTAAATAAATGATGACTGTCCTAAGTGAAAAACTCTCAGAAAACAGATGTGGCACCCCTCTCACCAGGGAAGGAAAGTATTCACCGTCATGGGATGAGGATAGCTGACACAGCAAAAAAGGGAGTTTTCCACTATAAGAGGAGTCAGTGTCTTTAAGTTCCCCAGCACAGGTCCTCACGTCCCATCAGTTAGCTCTTATTATGCGGCTGGCTTTGATTCCACAAGGGATTACTAGCAACAAGTAAATACATACACTAGGATAAAAAACAGTTTTAAACTTCATTGAATGTACCAACTCAAATAATCAGAGTATTGAACAACTGAATATATTTATTACGGTCATCCTAAAGGTCAATTATATATTTATTTAAAGGATTTAGGAAGATCATAATAAAACATACCTAATAAATAATACCATAAGTGTTAAGACATACTACAGATATCCAGAATGACATTTATTTATTTAACATTTCTTATATGCTGCCTTTCATGATATCGAGGTGGTTTACATTGAACAAACTGAAATTAAATTGAACAGGGCATTATAACTTGGAGATAACTATTTACAGGGAACATGGGCAATGGAGGGTTAAAGTGGCTTGCCCAAGGAGCACCTGTGGGACTAGAAACCCCAGTCCTTCATGGCTGAAGGTTGCTGTTCTCTAATGGGATTTGAACCTCTTACCTTATGGCCTGAGGTAACTTGCCCCAACCACTAGGCCACTCCTCCCTAAACCAAATAAAGTAGCAATAGGAACTTCAACAGACACATAAACTATCATTGCATTTCTCGTTTAGCTCATAAAGACATGAGAGACTCTAATGTCTAATCCTTGAAGAATGATTTGATAAGCCTGTCAGAATAAATATGTCTTCAGCTTCTGCCCAAAGAGATTCATTTTGGATAAATTTTGCAGTTTAGTTCATTGGAAGTTCCAGATCTTAGGAACGCCATTGAGAACATTCGCTCTTGTAACTCGTTAGAATGTACCCACTGAAATATGGAACATCCAACAACATAATACCCTGCATTCACAATATACAGGGTGGTTGATAAGCTCTTTAAGACAGAGAAGATACTGAGCAGTGCCTCCTGTTTTAATGCCATAAGAATTTTAAGTATAATGCGCTATTTTATTGGTAACCAATGCAGATTATAAAGAATGGGTTACTCTTCTGTTGGCAGAGAAACATTGGCTTCCCATTTCATACCAGTTACTTTTCAAAACACTTATTATTGTCTATAAAATCCTTCAATCAGGTTCCTCATCATTCCTTTGTAATCATCTTATCCTCTGTTTCATTTGGGTCGATGCGCTCCTCGCAGCAGAATCTGCTCATAATCCCCTCTTATAAGCAAATAAGCTATGAACATATCTTTCAGCCTTCATGTGAAAGCACATTTTAGAAAGGCCGTGTAGGCAATTTGGGACGTCCAAGACAGAATGTCTGAAATTCCAGGGGAGGGACAGAGAAAGTGAGCATTTGTAAGAGTAAGTGCATTCTAAAGTTGGCCTGTCTCCACCCTAAAATATAAACATCTCCGGAAAACAAAAACAAACACAAATGTGCAGACTAATGAGTCAAGCATTTGCAAGTTTCCAGATGATTTTAGAAACTTGCACATGTTTGATATGGATGGCAGTGGCTTGGGTAACATAGATGTGCCTGCGATGGTATGTCAGAATGGGCATGTCTATCTGGCAACACATACATCTCCCAGCCTGCCGTTTTGCAAGTGGAGACATGCAATGGTGTGGCAGCCACAAAAATGATCTCTATATTTGCCTGCATGCTTTACTGATCTAGCAAAAAGTATTTGGAAATGAGAGGGCTTTCTCTTTTTCTTTACACAGGCGTTAGGTTGCTGAAATGAGCACTTTTCTGATGCCTGTTCGTACCTAGGGCGAGGTATAGGCATGGGCATGTGTGATGCAAGTTCTGATGTGCAGTGCCATTCTAAAATCGGGTGCATATGTTTATCTTTTTAGTAATACCCCTGGCACACTTCCACCATACCCCTCTGTGACACAGATTGCCCCTCCTTGCTCAGCATTGGGCGTGCTCAGGCATCTACTATCTCCAGGAACAAGCAGGAATGTAGTCTTCACATATGGGTATCATTAGTACCGACGGAGCCTGCGCGGGAACGCTCCCCAGCGTCCAATAGGAATGCTTTTGGGAGCATCCCTCAGTACATGTGCACTGCCTTCCCGCCTTTCCAACTGTCCCTTTTCAGTTCTTCGTTTTCCGTGGAGCCGACAGGACACATACCATGTCACCACAGAAGATTTCTTCTTTAAACTTGTTTTCTTGTGGTCGCGCCTGCCTCCGCATGACACCTATCAGTACCGCCAGTTCTTTCTTTCTTCTTTTCTAAAAAAAAAATATATATATTTTTTTTTGAACTGTTTCTCTTCAGAAACATTTTCTTTTGGTGCTAGGCACCATTTTGGGCATTAGGCCCCATTTTTCCCAAAAGATGGAAAAACCAGCTAGTGGCTTTAAAAAATGTACTAAATGTGGCGGTACCATCTCCGTCACCGACACCCATAACTGGTGTCTAAAATGTTTAGGCCCTGACCATTCTCCATCTGAGTGTTCCTCCTGTATGGTGATTACTAAAAGAGGAAGACAGAACCGAGCTGCAAAGCTCGGTACCCTCTTTTTTTCAGATACCAGGTCCATTGCATTGACGTCTTCAAGAGCCTCGTCTTCCTCCCATGGATTTCAGGTAACTAAACATAAGAGCCGGTCCTCCAAGGGTAGCTCTCCTTGAAAGCATCGAGAGGACATTAGCATTGCCCTTGAGGAAACTACACCAGCAAAACAGCCCCGGCGGGAAGCTTTGGCCTCCAAAGCATCAGTGGGGTTCCAGGATGTTCTTGAGGCTTCAACTTCGGCAGAACTACTGGTGCCATGCTCAGGGGTTCCGGCCGCTTTTACCGGTACCCATACCCAGGCATCGGCAGCATCGATAGACCAGAGATTCCTCGCTAATCGAACACAGTCTTGCAGCTCTCCTTACAGCTGCAGTACCATTGACACCGGTGGTTCAACGGGCACCGGTACCGACACCAGTACCTGCACCGATGGTATCCTGCCCCGGTGGGAATCCTTCCCATGCTGACTTTTTCTGGCATCGACAGATCGGTACCGGACCAATTCGGTACCGATTTCAATTGATACCAAGACCGTGCTTTGCATGAACATCGGGATCAGAGATATTTCGAATCCTCCGATTCCGATGACTCTGATACTTCTGCCAGTACCAGAGTGGTTCTCCCAGAAGACTCCTCTCCAACACAGAATGTCTCCTCCAGAAGACATGTGTATTACTATAACAAATCACTCTGAGTCCTCACTGACATCCAAACCAGGCACAATTTATATATGGTAATACTAAGCTACTGTTTATTGCATAGCATATAAAAGATTATAAGTCATACAATGCATATAAGTAAGTTCTAATAAGTTCTAACATAATAAGTTCTAGCATAAAATGACTAATAAGTTCTAGCATGAAATGAAATGCATCAATACATATACCGGATTGTAGATTCACTTCAGCGATCGGGGGAACTTTCCACGATGAAGGAATCCGGGAAAGCTGCCAAAACAGAATTGCTTTGTCTCTAGTGCAGTACGGTACGGTTTCCCTCTCCTTGGAAAATTCCACGTTTTATTATACAAGTTTCAGTAATTGTTTGCTATCAGAGATGTGTTTTCATTGGATAGTACAGCGTGAGCTTTATGTGAAAACAGAATTCTCACGATTATGATTGGATATAGATTTCATACACAATTTATGTACAGAGAAGTGCTTCTGACTCACTATACTAGTTCAGACCACTTCAAGCAAGCTGTTTATACCCTATAATAACCCCTAATATCTCACAGGCAAGCTGTGTATGCTCTAGAATAACCCCTAATATCTTACAGGACTACTATGGCCATTCTGCAAGCTGTTATGCCCTATAATAACTCCCAATAGCTACATGTCTGCTGTATCCATTCCATTCACAGCAAAGCATGTCACACTCGTATCACATTCGGTCCTAATGGATTCAGCAGTACATGTAGGATGTTGGCTGAAAAAACGGCCGTCTAATTTGTGACATATACAGCAGTTGCAGATGGAGAGGATAAAAACAACTATCACCAGTATCAAAACTGGATGGATCAACATATTTAAAACATTAGTAGCCGAGGGGGAATATCCCATAAAAATGTCATAGCAATGATGGGAGGTAGCCTTGGCAATACTGGATCCTAGGTATGCCAAGTTATCTGCCATCAGCACGGTATGCACTTGGTGCATTGCAATAGTCCTGTTTAAGTGTTTCAGATGATTATGCAACAACGCAGAATCATTTAACAGCTTATGTAATCTTGTCAAATTTAGATCCCAATTCGAGACATCCATTGGTATGGGCGTCCAATAATGATGTACAGCTTTATGAGTAACAGCATAAAGTAAATAAGTTTCAAGATGCCACCGTAGTGTAGTTACATTCTTCAAACAACCCACAAAGGGAAGAATCATCTTAGGTATAACTTTGGTATTGACTACCATGCATACTTCTTGTGGAGCTATTTCAATCAAGTATTCATAAGCTGGTGGCATAATAATGAATTTGCACATGTTAACACTATTCTGCAATAAGCAAGGTTCATATACACTAGATTGGATGCGACAAATTGTTCCTCCTATCACCTCGGTGCAGGTGGATAAATCATGGGTACAGTTATTAGAATCAATATGGGTCCCTGAAAATTCCAGAAGCCAATATGAAATTCTACCAGGGGTCCCCATTACCAAAGGAAGTACTATAAATTTACACATTTGCATCTTAGTTACATTATATATGGTAGCTTGTCTGGTGCAACTAGTCTCATTGCACTGCATTTTAGAAGCACTATACATCAACCATTCATTAGTGACATTCAATATTTGTTTCCAAATTTGTTCATTTCCGGATAGGAGTGTAGCCTGAAACCTATCGCGTTGTTCAATAATTGTCATAGCTTGCAAAGTACATACTGTCCAATTAGCAAAGCGGGTTATGTTTTCTGACATATTCAACGTATATTGAGTAAATAAGTTCAGAAGTCCAGAAGAAATAGCTGCCTACTCTTGGACTGGGTGCCAAATGGTGGGAGCCCACCGAGTCTGTAAAGTCAATGCATCATTAATGCCAGCTCCGGCATTATGCATACAATTTGCTAAAGTTTAATCGTCCCATTTTCTTGGTGTAATGCATATGCCATCTGATAACCCCCCGCCTGAGGGGCACCTGCCCACAATTGTCCGAAAGTAGTGAGATTCAGGATCTTACATCATTGCCTGGCAGGGCAGGTGAAATTATCTTGTTGTCGCTCTGTGGTGGCATTCTTCCAGCTCCAGTACATTTTGATTTGATTAACAGCTCTCCAGGGGTCCATATTTCACTTAGGGATACCCACCAACATAATGAAAGGATGCCAAGGAACGGGGTCTGAAATACAGAAGATATACCTTATTCTCTTAAATAACACTTGTCTTTGGGGATATATTCCCATTGCTCCTTTCCAGGTCGCATTACCAGCAACACCTTATCCTTACCTACAGCAATAACCTCCCCAGGTGATGGCGGTCCTTGAGTTTCATGAATTCATATTTTGGCCCCCACTTTGACTCTGCTAGTGGACCCAAAACCTTTTTCATTTGCCAGATCTGCCCTGGCAGTAGTCCACGTCCAATATGCCCCATCCCTGTGTGAGGCACCGCCCGTTGCTGGGAATGCTGGCAAACAGGGCAGTGACTGATCACTTCCTAGATGATATCAAGGGTTAATGGGATTCCCCTACTTTGAGCCCACCTGAAGGTGGCTTTTTCTCCAAAGTGACCACTTTTTCGGTGTGCCCAAAGGGCTGTACCCTGAAGCCATACCGCTTTTTCAGAAGGATACGGCTCAATCGGCTGCGTAGTTTCCGCCACTGATATCGAAGCTGCTTCATCTGCTTGGGAATTAAACAAACAATCAAGTGAGTCAAGGGGCATATGTGCATCCTGCAATGTAAACCATGGTTTCTCCGAAATTGGCATATCTGTCTCATTGGGGTATTTGTCCAAATACCCAGCTACCAGAATTTGGGACAAATTCTGAGTCCCTACCCCCACATGATCCTGAAAATACTGTCGAATTGCCCTCTGTATCACGGGCTCACGGCTCAGTGTAATAAGCTGTAAAACATTTTGAGCATCTAAACTCACTCCTCTCCCTCCAGTATCATAGACCCTAACCAGCCTTTGCAAATCCCCTTCTCCTGGCTGCTGGCGGAACCGGGTCAGTATATCATCTACTTCTGCCTGTGTAAAATCCTCCACAGTGGTCCTCATTTGTGTATGAGGGACCAACTCAGTAAGATATTGGGGCTGCCCATTTGGCCCCAGCAGCGGTTCCCCTCCGGGCCCCATCTGCTGTATGGGTTGCCCATCATTACCACGTATAGGGCGTCTTCCAGGCCCCAATACAGTTTTTTCCTGTCTCCTACTAACGGGCTGAGCTTGTCTAGATAGTAACTCTTCTTTCACTTCTTCCCCCAAGCACCCATCCGGGTCTGAGGAATTCCAAATATCTCCATCCCACCTATCTGGGTCCCATTCTGTGGTGGCAGTAGCCACTGCTTTATATACTTTCTGTTTGTTAACCTTACCTTTCCTCTTTCTGTATTTATTTTGTGCTATTTTCACTGCGGCTTTTCCTGCTATCCCCTGATAATGATCCAGCTTATCCTGCAATAGCTTCTGATGGCATTCCAAAACCATCATTTTCCCTTCTGCTTCTAGCAACTTGTGCTCCACTTGGCTCAATTCCAGCTGCTTGCTCTGCAGCTGGGAATGAACCTTGCAATAAGCTTTAACAACACCCAGGTCTGTCTTTCTGGGGTAACTACATCACCTGGTTTCCCAGGGAGGGGGCCCTTGAGTACTTTGTCCACATCAAGGGACGTTACTTGCTTTAACAACACCCAGGTCTGTCTTTCTGGGGTAACTACATCACCTGGTTTCCCAGGGAGGGGGCCCTTGAGTACTTTGTCCACATCAAGGGACGTTACTTGCTTTAACAACACCCAGGTCTGTCTTTCTGGGGTAACTACATCACCTGGTTTCCCAGGGAGGGGGCCCTTGAGTACTTTGTCCACATCAAGGGACGTTGCTTGCTTTAACAACACCCAGGTCTGTCTTTCTGGGGTAAACTACATCACCTGGTTCCCCAGGGGGCCCTTTGAGTCTTTTCTCCACATCAAGGGGCATTGCTAACAACACCCAGGTCTGTCCTAGGGTAAACTACATCACCTGGTTCCCCAGGGGGCCCTTTGAGTCTTTTCTCCACATCAAGGGGCATTGCTAACCTAAAAAAAAAAAAATATGCATTCCATGATTCTACAAACCCGTTATCCCCTAATTGCAAAGCTAAAGTCTCATCTGTTCATCCTGGGATGGGTTGGCAAGCACTAAGATTTTTATCCTTGCTTTTAAACATGTCTGGGCACTCTGCCAAAACAGCGATTTTCTTGGCACTCTGCCAAATGGGATTCAATCGACACAGAGCTCTGCCATGCACTGCGTGTCTTTCTATCAATTAAATCACCTGGCTGCAATATCAATTAAGTCACTTCGCATCCCACTCTCGTCGCCATTATGTATTACTATAACAAATCACTCTGAGTCCTCACTGACATCCAAACCAGGCACAATTTATATATGGTAATACTAAGCTACTGTTTATTGCATAGCATATAAAAGATTATAAGTCATACAATGCATATAAGTAAATTCTAATAAGTTCTAACATAATAAGTTCTAGCATAAAATGACTAATAAGTTCTAGCATGAAATGAAATGCATCAATACATATACCGGATTGTAGATTCACTTCAGCGATCGGGGGAACTTTCCACGATGAAGGAATCCGGGAAAGCTGCCAAAACAGAATTGCTTTGTCTCTAGTGCAGTACGGTACGGTTTCCCTCTCCTTGGAAAATTCCACGTTTTATTATACAAGTTTCAGTAATTGTTTGCTATCAGAGATGTGTTTTCATTGGATAGTACAGCGTGAGCTTTATGTGAAAACAGAATTCTCACGATTATGATTGGATATAGATTTCATACACAATTTATGTACAGAGAAGTGCTTCTGACTCACTATACTAGTTCAGACCACTTCAAGCAAGCTGTTTATACCCTATAATAACCCCTAATATCTCACAGGCAAGCTGTGTATGCTCTAGAATAACCCCTAATATCTTACAGGACTACTATGGCCATTCTGCAAGCTGTTATGCCCTATAATAACTCCCAATAGCTACATGTCTGCTGTATCCATTCCATTCACAGCAAAGCATGTCACACTCGTATCACAACATGTCTTTTCAGGATTTTATTCGTGATGTGGCCTAAGGCCTTTCAATCACGGTAGCTCCTGAAAAAGAACCTATAGCAAAGGAATTGGAAATTCTCCAATACCCTAAGGCTCCCAAGGAGGCAGCCACTCTGCCCATTCATGAAATTCTTCATGATTTGATGCTCAGAATGTGGGAGACACTTTTGACCACATCTCCTCATTCTAGGAGACTCGATACCATGTATCGAGTTCCACCATGTCCTGGTTTTCAAAAGACTCAGCTGCCACACCATTCAATGGTAGTGGAGTCAGCCATGCATAGGATGAAAAGTGCAAAGAGACATGCATCCAATCCTGCAGGTCGTGAATGCAGGACTCTTGACGCTTTTGGGCGTCGAACCTTTCAGGCTTCCATGCTTTCAGCTAGGATCAGATCATATATTTTATATATGGGTATGTTCCTCAAAGAGGTCATAGGAGACTTGGAGCTTATGAGCCCCCTTCTCCCTGAAGACAAACGACAGGACTTTCTTACTCTTGTCAAGCATGCTCAAGATGTCTCCAAGTTTGTAAACTGTGCAGCCTTTGACTGCTTTGAATGCATCAGCAGAACCTCTGCTATTGCCATTGGTGCACGTCGGATTGTCTGGCTTCAGGCATCAGACTTGGAGATTTGGGTACAGGATAAATTGGGAAACATCCCTTGCACAGGAGAAAACCTCTTTGGCAAGAATTGGCAGGAGAAGGCTAATGAGATAGATGCTGACAATATCACTTTAGATAGATTGTCAAAATCTACAGCCACTCCAGCCAAAAAGAAACCCTATAAAAAACCCTTTTTCAGCAAAAAGAGGAAGTTTTATCCATCCTATACCCAGCAAGGGCAAGCTCAGGGTCAAGTTGCCCAGAAGGGTCAACAACAACAATCCAGACAAAAGAAGCCAAAAGGCCTTAGAGCTCAACCAGCTCCACAGGCCCAGCCCCCTCAAGGGCTTTGACTCCTTCATAGAGAACTTAGCCTCCCTGCCTCTGAAAGGTCCAGAACCCTTAAACATTCCAGGCAGGTTGTGTCATTTTGCCAACAGATGGCACCAAATAACAGCAGAAAACTGGACTCTGTCCATTGTGGGAGAGGGGTACAAGCTTCATTTTCACAGTATGCCCCCTCCTACAATCGTAAGACAGTTCAATTCCCAAACCTCTACAGGCAATCTACTACATCAAGAGGTCTCAACACTCCTTGCTCAAGGAGCAATAGAGGAGGTGCCCATACTTCAACAGGGTGCAGTGTTCTACTCCCCCTATTTTCTTGTTCCAAATAAAACAGGAGGACACAGACCCATTCTAGACCTCAGAGAATTGAACAAATATCTGTTCCGAGAAAGGTTCAAAATGATTTCTCTGGGAACTCTTCTGCCATACCTTCAAAGTCAGGATTGGCTTTGTTCTCTAGATCTAAAGGATGCATATACTCACATTCTGATCCATCCAGATCACAGGAAATTTTTACGATTTCTTTTCAAGGGAAAACATTTCCAATACAGGGTTCTTCCCTTTGGTCTGGCTTCGGCACCAAGAGTGTTCACGAAATGCATGGCAATAGTAGCTGCATTTCTGCGAACCCTGGGGATATTCATCTTCGCTTACTTGGACGATTGGCTCATTCGAGCCCCCACGGTTCCAGAAGCCAGCTCTGCACTGTCTCGCACAATGCAAATCCTTCAATACTTGGGATTGGTCATAAACCTCCCAAAATCCCAACTTGCTCCATCTCAGTCCCTAGAGTTCATAGGAGCTCGTCTAGATACCAGACAGTCAAGGGCTTTTCTCCCACAACCCCGCTTTCTTCGTATAATGCAACTAGCTTCTCAAGCAGCGGTGAAGTCCTACCTAACTGCTCGAGAACTACTTCAACTATTGGGACATATGGCATCCACGGTTCATGTGGTTCCCTACGCTCGCCTTCATATGCGAGCAGCCCAGTGGACCCTATCCACACAGTGGACATAGGCCACAGGACGTCTGTCGGACAAGATATCAAACTCACAATGACTGATCTTGTCCCTACAATGGTGGCAATCACTGGGAAATCTTCTAGTGGGGTCTCCTTTCCAGCAACTCCTATTCCAGGCCACCCTAACAACAGATGCATCACAGGTGGGATGGGGAGCACACCTGCATCATCTCTCTACCCAAGGTACCTGGACTCCACAGGATGCTTGTCTTCACATAAAGCTCCTGGAACTCAGAGCAATCTATCTAGCTCTTTGAGTATTCCATGCCCAGTTCTGCTACAAGACAGTACTAGTCCAAATGGACAATCAAGTAGCTATGTTCTACGTGAACAAGCAGGGGGGAACAGGCTCTCTGTCGTTATGCAACAAAGCTTTACGACTATGGGCCCTCACCAGAGAACATCAAATTCACCTTCTCGTGGTATATCTTCCAGGCATTCAAAACCTTTGGGCAGACAAACTCAGCCGAGTACTGCTTCCTCACAAATGGTCTCTCCACCTAGACCAGGTGGCCAAGATATTTCAGATATGGGGAACCCCAGACATAGACCTATTTGCAAGTCCACTGAATGCCAAACTTCCCCGGTTTTGTTCCAGGATTCCAGGTCAAAATTTCCAGGCAAGGGACGCCTTCCTTCTTCACTGGGGTCACAGCTTCCTCTATGCCTTCCCACCCATTCCCCTCATCCCCAGATGGACAGAGGTCATATGATCCTCATAGCGCAGCAGTGGCCAAGCCAAACGTGGTATCCCCTACTTCTACATCTCTCTCTAGCTGCACCTCTGGAGTTAGGCTATGCTCCAGATCTCCTCTCCCAAGAGAACGGGATGCTATGGCACCCGAATCCCCAGTCCCTGCATCTCAGGGCCTGGTTGCTGAAAGCTTAGACCTTCAGGACCTCAACCTTTCCCAACAGGTAAAGGATATCCTTCAAGCTTCTAGAAAACCTTGCACAAGACGCTCTTATGCCTTCAAGTGGAAACGTTTTACTATATGGTGTTCTCAGAAAGGGTTAAACCCCCTTATGATACTTTTGGAATTGATACTAGAGTATCTACTTCATTTATCAAATTCTGGTCTAAAGACCAATTCAGTAAGAGTCCATCTTAGTGCAATTTCAGCTTCCTATAAGCCTCTAAAAGGACAACCAATTTCCTCTCATCCACTCATATCAAGATTTATAAGAGGTCTTCTATTAACAAAGCCTCCCATCAGGAGGGGATTTAAACCTAGTTCTTGGGCAGCTCATGAAACCGCCTTTTGAACCTTTAGCCACTACAACCCTAAAGCTTTTGTCCTAGAAGGTCATCTTCCTGATTGCAATCACCTCTGCACGTCACATTAGTGAATTGCAAGCTTTAGTGGCTGATCCTCCTTATACTAGGTTTCACCATGATAAGGTTGTTCACAGAACTCATCCACACTTTATACTAAAGGTGGTTTTGCCTTTTCATTTTAATCAATCAATTTATTTTCCTGTATTCTTTCCGAGGCCTCATGTCTCTAATGCAGAAAGGAACCTTCATAATTTGGATTATAAAAGAGCCTTAGCTTTTTACCTACAAAGAACACAGCAACATAGAAAGTCTTCTCAACTTTTTATTGCTTTTGATTCTAGTCATTTGGGACTTCCAGTCTCCAGGAGAACTCTATCTAAATGGATTGCATAATGCATATCCTTTGCAAATGAGAGTAAGAGTCTTCCTCTTCAAGGCCATGTCACAGCTCACAAAGTGAGAGCCATGGAAGCCTCTATGGCTAACCTTCACTCTGTGTCTATTGATGACATTTGTCGAGCAGCCACCTGGGCTTTGGTACACACCTTTACAGCCCACTACTGCCTAGATAAAGCCTCCCATCAGGATGCCTTCTTTGGCCAAGCTGTTCTTCAAAATCTCTTTCAGACCTAATTCAACTCCTACCCACTAACCCTGGTGGGATGCCAGAGATCCATGGGAGGAAGCATGGCCCACCTTACTATAGGTGGCAGCTTCCTGGGGCTATCTCCCTGGCATCTTCAGCTAGGAAATCCCCATATGTGAAGACTACATTCCTGCTTGTTCCTGAAGATAGCGTAGTTACTCACCTGTAACAGGTGATCTCCGGGAACAGCAGGAATATAGTTTTCACAACCCACCCACCTCCCCTAGGAGTTGTCTCACTATCTCTCTGTCTCTTTCCTCTCTCCCTCTATCCTTTCACTCAGCTACAAACTTAATTGAAGAGGGACAGTTGGAAAGGCAGGAAGGCAGCACGCATATGCTGAGGGATGCTCCCAAAAGCATTCCTATTGGACACTGGGGAGCGTTCCCATGCAGGCTCCGTCGGTACAGACAATACCCATATGTGAAAACTAAATTCCTGCTGTACCCGGAGATCACCTGTTACAGGTGAGTAACTACGCTTTACCCACAGAGCTGACACACATGGAGAGGGGTTACAGAGCAGTTTGATGTCTGTCCAGTACCAATATTAAATGCCAGCTTGCTCAGAAGCAGTGCTTCATGGTTTGTAACCCTTCTTGTCTGAAACTCTGAAGCTAATTTGAAAGCATAGTACGCAATTGTAAATAAGAAAGGAAGTGAGCTGTCATTTAATTTTGTCACTTGACACACATCAGGCAGCACTGTTGGTGGTAGCGGTGGTCCTTGCATTGTTGGCATTGGAGGGTAAGGTGACTTGCCCAAGGTCACAAGGAGTGCCAGTGGGAATCAAATCCTTGATCTTCTGGGTACTAGGAAGTTGCTCTAACCACTAGGCTATGCCTCCACATAGGAATGGTTAGAACTCCCAGAATGCCCATTCTAACCATGACATGCCACCAATGCGTACATTACACCCCTAACTCACCTAGTCTCCATCAATCATACCCTGACTGGTTAGTTTAGGATTTGTAGCACTGGGCCCGCACTGGCCCCGGGCTAACTGTTAGTGCAGTGTACTTTTCTCACATCAGTCTCCATACTACTGGTTAGCATACCTTAGTAAACATACCCTTAAATTTCTTTCTGCTCTCCCTCTCCTTCCTCAGTACACTAGACTATAAATATTTCTGGGGGAATTCTGCGCAATGCAGAATTTGCATAGAATTCCCCACCTGTGGAGAATTCTGAATTTGCTGTGCAGAATTTTGAGCAGGCACCGGTGAGCCAGACAGTGAGACAGGATTTTGTACACAAGCTTAAGATTACGCGATGCAGACTCACTGTTAGCAGCAACACAGCCACAGAAGAAGACTTTTGAAAAGCATGGTGCCGGCGTTAGAAGCAAGTACAGCCACGAGAGTAAATGGAAATCATCCAATGGCTGTGTTGCTGTGATTAGGAAAAAGAGAAGGGCTGCTGGTGACTCAGGAGGGGGGTTACTGGGGGCTGGAGATAGGCTGCTGGTGAGTCGGGAGGGGGGTTCTGGAGGCTGGAGATGGGCTGCTGGTGAATCAGGAGGGTTTGCTGGGGGCTGGAGATGAGCTGCTGGTGAGTGGCTGGGGGCTAGAAATTAGAGGGAGAGAATAAGGGGGACAAGGATGGGTTAGGGACAACTGTGATTGGAGCAAGAGAGCTAAGGAGAAAAAAGGCAGGGGAAATTTATTTATTTATTTATTTTATTTTATTTTATTTAGCTGTATTTATATCCCGCTTTTCACCGGGTCAAAGCGGTCAATTGGTGGATACATTTAACACGAGGGGATGAGACACACACACATTCATACTTACAGGGAACATGGGCAATGGAGGGTTAAGTGGCTTGCCCAAGACCACAAGGAGTGCTTATAGGACTAGAAATCCCAGTCCCTCCGGTCTAGAGGAGGAGTTAAGCTTTATGATGAAGGAATTCTGTGCAAAAAATTACTAATAAAGCATGCAGAATTCCCTCAGGTGTAAATTAAGCACCTTGCTTCCTCTCTTCACAGGAAAGCTAAGAACTGAAATGTTCCTACTAGACTTCTATGCTGCCATCTACTGGCAGAACACCAAACTATACCTTTTGTTTCCTACAGCAGAGAACAGTTCACATTATTCTCTATACTGGAACATTCTCTGTAAGAGAGAACATAATTACTTATTACTAAGGCAAATTACTCCATAGTATGGGTGAAGGCTCCTTATATAAAGTTAAGCATTTTAATGGTTTACTGTCTGTATGTGTACCTTTTGGAACATCTAACATACATTTATTTATTTATTTAACTTTCTTATATACCACACTCTTTACATCAGTGCGGTTTACATGTAACATAATATGCAGAGCAGGGGAACTTCACTGCATTTACAATATAACAGGGGGTTTTGAACAGGAAACAAACGAACAGGGTAACTGTGCAAATAAACTAATAACATATGTACATGGGTCATTCAACTATTTACATAATGGATCTGTTGTGTTCAAGCTGTCAGTGTAATGAGTGCAGTACTATTTATCAGGGGGGTCAGTGTTTGGTGGACTGAGTTTCTGTCTTAAATGGCGGTTATATGGAGATTGTTTGCATGGGCTCATAGGTGTGGCAGAGAATGTGTGGTGATCTCTGTGTGTGTAGTACTGTAGGAAGAGGTGATGTTTACATGCCTTCCTAAACTGGGAAAGATCACTTATGGCCCGGATAGCTGGGGATAGGGCGTTCCAGCAGGTCGGTGCATAAAACACGAAAGCTCTTCTCATGGCTGATTGCGAGCATTTTGTGATTTCCTTTGGGATGATCAGGGTGTTGATCGAGGCTGATCTCCTTACTCTGTTTAGGGGTGTCGTATGGATGAGATCAGTGAGTGAAGTGGAGGAATTTTTATTAATGGCTTTATGAGTCAGTGTAAGAATTTTGAAGGTGATCCTGGATTGCACTGGGAGCCAGTGTAGGTTTTTTAGGATTGGGGTTATGTGCTCTCTCCTTGATGCTCCGAGCAGCACTCTGGCAGCCGCATTCATTGCTAATTGCAGCGGGTTTAAGGTGTTTTTTGGGAGGCCGTGTAGAATGGCATTTGCGTAATCAAAGTGCGGGATTATAAATGCCTGATAAACTGTCCGATAATCCACTGGTTCTAGTAGTTGTCTCAAGTGGCGGAGTGTTTTAATTTTGTTGTATATTGCCTTGGTCATATTGTTTATCTGGGCCTTCATGTTGAGTTGTTGGTCGAGCATGACTCCAAGGTACCAAATTGTCTGCTTGCTTAGGAGCTCCGCATCCCTGACCTTCAAGGAGCTGGGTGGTATGAATGATGTGTTTTTTGTGAGGAAGAGGACTTCTGTTTTCTTAAAATTTATTCTTAATTTCTGTGAGAGTAGCCAATCAGTAACAGCATCAAAACAAGAGGTCAGGGGTGATAGGTCTGGTTTGTTTAGTAGGAAAGGCATGTATAGAAGAACATCATCGGCGTAAATCAGGCAGTTGATGTTGAACGAGCGGATGAGGTTGCATAAGGGCTGCATGTAAATGTTAAATAGAAGGGCTGACAGCGATGATCCTTGCGGGACTCCTTTTTCCTGGAGGAAAGGAGAGGATGTTGTGGGGCTGGAGCGTACTTGTTGCCATCCATCGGTTAGGTACGAGGTGCACCATGATAGTGTGTTGCCCTGGATGCCCTTCTCACTAAGACGGGAGAGGAGTATTTTGTGACATACAGTGTCGAATGCCACGGCAATGTCAAGGAATATCAGGGCGAATCCTTGTTTGATATTATCGATCCCGATGGTAAGGGTGTTGAGTAATGTGGTCAGCAATGTTTCAACTCCGTGTGAACTGCGGAAGCCATGTTGACAAGGGTCGAGAGGTGCGTTGATCTCAATGTGTTGGTCAAGTTGCTGATGTACCACCTTCTCAATGATCTTAGCTAACAGCGGGATGCTTGATATTGGCCTGTAGGAATCCATCTTTGCTGGGTCCAGTTTACTATTTTTTAGTAGTGGTCTTATTGCTGTCTGTTTCAGGCTTTGTGGGAAGGTCCCTGTTGAAAAGGATAGTCCGATGAGTTCGGAGAGGAAAGGGCTGAGCTCAGACTGCAGGGATTTTATCCAAAATGCTGGACAGGGGTCGTTAGGTGCTGTGGTGGTATTTATGGTGGATATGATGTCTTGTATGCATCTTTCGGTTGGGGCAGAAAAAGCGGCGATGATGTGGTTGCTGTCAGGTGCGGCATCAGGTGAAGTACATGGGAGGGAAGGGTGGGTGGAGTTGTGCTGGGTGTGTGTGTTGGTTTGAGCTGACTTGGATTGCAGATAGTCCGCATATTCTTGCGGGTTGGGGAGGTTTGGTTGAGCGGAAGTGGGCTCCTTTGCTAAGGACTTGACTAGGTTGAAGAGCTCATGTGGCTTGTTTAGCGAACATTGTAATATCTCCGTATGATATTGTTTCATTCGTTTTGTGATATCAGCTCGGTGTCTTCTCAGGTGGTCTTTATATAATTCGAGGCTCTCAGCTGATCGCGAACGACGCCATCTTCTTTCAAGCTTCCTGAGTAAAAGAAGTGATGTTCGGAGTTCGGGGGAGAACCAGGGTGCATTCCTTCTTGTACTCGCTGTTTTCTTGGAGACGGGTCTACTGACTGTTGCATCAAGGCTTGAGTTCCATGCAGCGATCATATCATCAAGGCACTATCGCCTCTTTTTTTCTGTTGGCCATTCCTGTCCCTATGTACCCAAACATCCTTCTGGCTTTTGCCGCCACCTTTTCTACATGTTCAGCCACTTTAAGATCTTCAGAAACAATCTCGTCCAGATCCTGCTTTTCTTTCGTGTACAGAAGTACTTCACCCCCTATACTGCCACCCCCTTGGATTTTTGCAGCCCATATGCATGACCCTGAATTTATTAGCATTAAATCTCAGCTGCCAAATTTTGAATGAACACGTTAACATTTTTAGTAGATTAAAAACAGGTACATTATCCACCCCACGAGTAGCTCTTTTTCAAGATAAACATTCTGAAAGCCATCAGTTTAAATGGCGAGTAATGATGCATTCTTAATAACAAGGTATGATGGGAATAGGGAGCAGAAATTAAATAACTGAAATAATCACGTGTTAAAGCTGTAAGAAAGTTAAAAGATGGATTTGATTGGTTGTTACAAGGATAAAAGACACAGATACTTATATTGCTACTATGCCAATATTCCACCCAAACTCTACCCTTGACAATAGCAAAGGGGAAGAGGAATCATGAATAAAATCCATGCAAAATAGAAGCAAGCCATCCAAAACCTGCTAGAAAGAAATGAGTACAGATACTCAGTCTAGGCAAAAAGGTTCCTCATCTGGAAGCTCTGATGTTGGAAATGGACTTGGACATCATGGCGATTACATAAATGTGGTTTAATGAGTCTCATGAATGGAATATCGCCATTTTTTTAAAGTGCTGTCAAGTCAATGCTGACTCCTGGTGACCCAGCAGCCCCTGGGTTTTCTTGGAAGTAGTTTGCCAGGCCTTTTCTTCTGAGGCAGTGGAGGGTAAAGTGACTTGCCCAAAGTTATAAGGAT
The DNA here is from genome assembly GCA_033557465.1 of Ichthyophis bannanicus. NCBI lineage: Eukaryota > Metazoa > Chordata > Amphibia > Gymnophiona > Ichthyophiidae > Ichthyophis > Ichthyophis bannanicus. The sequence continues at coordinate 400,447,077 of CM066036.1, forward strand.
TGCCAGTGGGCCTAACATTTTATTTGATTTTTGATGGACACTATACACTGAGCTGAGGATTTCAAGATATTGTCCACAAAGACTCCATGATCTTGGGTGCTGCCTCCTGATATGGAATCCTGAATTACGTAGCTATAGTTTAGATTATTTTTTCATATGTCCATCACTTTGCACTTTAAATTTCCTCTGCCATTTAGATACCCAGGCCCCCAGTCTTGAAAGGTCCTTCTGCAACTCTTGACAATCCACTCATGATTTAACAGCTTTGAACAATTTTGTAATTTTGTGTCATCTACAGATCTGATCACCTCATTCTTCTGTGTTTTATAATGCTTTCCTTTTATCACTTTATGTATTACTTTGACTATTGCTACTACTATTAATCATTTATATAGCGATACAAGGTGTACGCAGCTCTGTACAGATACATATAAAAGATGGTCCCTGCTCATTAGAGCTTACAATCTAATCAAGATAGACAGTACAAAAGTTGAGAACAAGGGTACAAATAGGGAAAGATAAGGAGAGACAAGTTGAACAAGGGATCAAGATCCAAAGGCAGCTGAAAGAGGTGAGCCTTTAGCATGGATTTGAAAAGGGAGAGAGATGAAACATATAGATTCAGGTAGTTTGTTCCAGGCATAAGGAGCATCAAGGTGACAGGATCAAAGTCTGGAGTTGCCAGTGGAAGAAAAGGGCAAAGAGAGAAGTAAACTAGAGGAAGAGCCGAATTCACGAGGAAGGGCGTAGGGAGAGAGAAAAGGGGAAAGGTAGTGAGGAGCAGTAGAATGAATGCGTTTATAGGTCAGAAGGGGAAGTTTGAATTGGATATGGAAATGGAAGAGGAGTCAATGAAGTGATCTGAGAAGAGGAGTTGTATGAGTATATTAGGCTGGCGGAAGATAAGCTGTGCAGCAGAGTTCTGAACAGATTTATTTATTTATTTTTTATACCGTGCTCTTTAGAATCAGTGTGGTTTACATGTATACTAACAGGTACTTTTTATTCCCTTGTCCCTGAAGGGCTCACAGTCTACCTGAGGCAATGGAGGGTTAAGTGGCTTACCCAAGGCCACAAAGAGTGGCCATGGGACTAGAGACCCCAGTCCCTCTGGCCTGAGGTTGCTTGTCCCCATATGGGAATTGAACCCCCAGCCTTCCAGCCTGAGGTAACCTGTCCCAACCACTGAGCCACTCCTCCCTCCCAGTTTGAAGGGGAGAGAGATGCCACAGACAGAGACCAGCAAGGAGGAGATTACAATAGTCGAGACGGGATGTGACTAAAGAGTGGATAAGTGTTTTAGTAAGGTGTTCAGAAAGGAAGGGGCAAATTTTGTTAATGTTATAGAGAAAGAAACGACAGGTTTTAGCTATCTTCTGGATATGTGTAGAGAAGGAGAGGGAGGAGTCAAAGATGACCCCAAGGTTGCGGACTGAGAAAACAGAAAGTATAAGAGTGTCATCAACTGAAACAGAGAAAGGAGGAAGGGGGAGGAGGGTTTAGGGGAAAAATGAGAAGTTTGGTTTTGGCCATGTTCAGTTTCAAATGGCGGTGAGACAACCAGGCAGCGATGTTAGATAGGTAGGCAGAGATATGGGCCTGGAGTGTCAGAGAAATATCAGTTGTATATAGATAATTTGAGAGTAATCAGCATGAAAATGATACTGAAAACCATGGGAGGAGATGAGAACACCAAGGGACTGGGTATAGAGGGAGAAAAGGAGAGGGCCCAGAACAAATCCTTGGGGTACACCAACTAAGAGTGGGATATAGTAGAGGAGGAACCAACAGAACAAATACAGAAGGGATTGGCTCTTGGTTCTGTTCCTTTTTTACTCTTTTTGAATGTCTGTCAGGAAAGGTTTCCCTCCGTGGATAATATCAAAATCTGCAACAGGGTAGGTACCCTGGAAGGTGTGTATAACATGAGGAGAGATCTAGCAAAGCTTGAAGAATGGTCGAGAATTTGGCAGTTTAATGCAAAAAAATACAAGGCCATATGTTTGGGCTGCAAGACACCAAGGTAGTGGTACATTTTAGGAGGTGAAATACTTCAGTGCACAAAAGAAGAGCATAACCTGGGAATTATCATACTGGATAATCTTAAGGTAGTCAAACTCGTAGAAAAGGCAATGGCAAAAGTCAAAAGGATGCTTGGGTACATACTGAGAGGAATGGCCAGCAGTAAAAAGAAGGTGAAAGTGCATTTGTACAAGTCTCTTGTGAGATCTCATTAGGAGTACTATGTACAATAGAGTCCACATGTTCAAAAAGATATAAAAAGGATGGAGTCAGTCCAGAGTGCAGCTACTAAAATAGTCAGTGCTCTTTATCATAAATCATATGGGGATAGACTCAAAAACCTCATTATGTATATTTTGGAGAAAAGGTGGGAGAGGGGAGACTACAGCTTGTTCTGCCCCCTGGTAATCTCATCGGTGGTGTCAGAGTGAAAACGTCAGGACCCATGCCGAAGGGAAACAAACTGCTACCTGCCTGCTGCCCGCACACTTTCATCTGTTTGCAGTTGCTTCTTCCATCTGCCTGCAGCGTGTATGGTGTTTGATTGCCAGTGAGAGCTGTGTCCCAAGCCAGACTACTACTTGTTCACTCCTCAGCCACGCCATTGGGGTACCATAGTGAAAAATGTCAAGGACCACGCCAGAGGTGTATGTGCTTCCTTTGTCATGCTGACGAAGAACCGTGACTAAGGAGCTCCTTAGCACACTCCTTTGCAAGGACTTTGGAAGACAGCAGAATTATAGCTGGGACTATTTCACTTGATATTTAGTCATGTGTCTTGCCAACATTATTCTGGTTATAACTGGCCAAAGTCGTTATGGATTGTAATCACATTGTTGGCGGAAACATATAACAGTTTGGATACTTCACGCGTTGCAGTCAAGTAATAGTCAAAGAGACATTGTGTCATTAGAAGTTTGCTAATTGTCTGCTTATCTTTGATTTATGGTATGTTATATTACCGAGTCCTGGCTCTTGGATTCTGACTCAGTTTTTATTAATCAGTTATGTCCTATTAATTATTCTTGGATCTCTAAATCTCATTCAAGAAAATGGGTAGGGGTTTGCTTCTATTATATAAGAAGGAAATTGGATTTCGGGAAAAGTCTTATGATACGTCTTTACTACTTAATCATGAATTGATGTCTCTCATTGGAGAGTATACATTTGTGCTTAGTATATTGCCCTCCTGGAGTGTTGTAAAAAGCTCAAATAGTAATGATGAATCAGCTTCCAATAGGGCCTTTAATGAAGTTGTCTCATTTATTTTAGATTATTTTAATTTGCATCTCAAGAAAAGCTCTTTGAGCACTTCTTGTAGTACTTTTTTTCTGCTATGAGTGCAATTGATTATACTCAGTTGGTAACTGAGGCAACACATGTTCATATCAAGATTGTGGATCTAATTTTTGTTCAATCTTCACTTCGAGATCTAGGGTCTTCTATCACCTGCCAGACTTTACCTTGGACTGATCAGTCTGTAGTCTATCTCCTTCCATTTAGCTAAAATGATAAGGCTCTTGTTCCATCACAAGAACGTAGGACGTTTCATCTACAATACAAAGTAGATGAGCTTAGTAAAGTATGGATGCCTTCAATTGGAGGGTATAGCCAAGTTAGGCAATAGGGATGTTGCTGATGCTGCAGCCTAGTGAATGAGTTCGTTTCACAAATTTTTAAATGTAATGGCCCCTTCAAAGGTACATGATGGATTTGTTAGGAGCAATAGCACACTTATTGAGCAAAGACAGGAACTGTGGAGAAATGAAAGAACATGGAGGAGCAGGCCAGATTTTTCCCAACAAGATTATTTGACCCAATTATGTACAATTAGAATTCAGTGATTTGAGAGTAAAAAAGGAGAATTATAATAGGTTCACAGGAGTGATGGTCAACCAACGCATCTCTTCTCGGTTATTAGACGTCTGACACTCCCTCAGATGGTTTAGATTATGTAGCAATTGATCCATAAAAAAATCATATTATCTTTGTGATGAGATTGAAATTATTTGAACTGGTATGACAAAGTTTCTCTCTATCATATCTGACTCAAACACGCTTGAGGAGAACTCTTGGGAAGCTTTTGTTCTAGTTTCAGAAACTCAGGTTCATGAAGCTATTTTGTTTGTTGGATAACACATACAGTCCCTTGGATAGCTGTCCAATTAAATAATTTAAAACTTTAAAAGACTTTTTGAGTGGGTCTGTCACTGCAATTATAATTGCTCATTGATTAATGGCATTATTCCAGACATCTTGAAAGAGACATCTATTTTTCCATTATTGAAAAGTTCCTCTTTAGATAGAGATCATCCATTAAATTATCGCTTGGTTTCCTTCTTCCCTTTTTTGGCTAAGATTATGCTAAAAATAATGCTGCAACAATCTCAAGAATATATAGATAAACAAGACATACTCAGTCCTTTTCAATTTTGTTTTTTGACCACACCATAGTACAGAAACTTTGTTACTGTCAATGATGGATATGTTTCTTTTAGATTTTGATCAAAATAACTTAATTATTAGTCCTGTTAGCTATTTCAGTGTTGTTTGGCACTATTGCTCATTATTTCTTATTGGCTAGATTATATTGGCATTTGCTTAAAATGTATATTGTTGTTCTATCCTTTTCTATCTAATTGCAAATTTCAGGTTAGATCATCTGGGAGTTTTTTTTCCTGCAGTTTATCACTGCTGGTATTCCTCAAGAGGTCTGCTCTCTCTTCAATATCATTTAACATTTATGTTGCTTCTATTTGCAAGACTTTTACTGGACTGGATATTGTGTATAGAAATTTTGATCCCTATTTCTTCCTCTCTAGATGTTGTATAAGATCATTTGGATTTATATATTAGCACTATAAAATCCTAGATGACCCACAATACATTGACACTGAATGTGAGCAAAACAGATATTTTATTCGTATGTTGGACATTGCCCAATCTAATTTCTATCATTATGAGGGTTGGAAATTGCACATTACCTGTAAGGTTTATGATTTAGGAGTTATGATAGACACTCAACTCACTGCAGGCTCACATACATAAAGGTACTAAGGCTGCTTTCTATAAATTGAATATGATTCATATGCTTAAGCCTTTATTGTCTATTGAGAATCTTCATGTGGTTGTTCAGGCATTAGTTCTATCACCTTTGGACTACTGCAGTACTTTGCATCTTGGGCCATTCAGGTTTTACAATTAATACATAATGTGGCAGCACCATTGATTCAAATAGTGGGAGATCTGAGCATATCTCTGCTCATTTATATGAACTACATTGGTTGCCAATTAGTTCGTGGGTTTTGTATAAAATAATTATGCTAATATTCACATCCTTGAATCATAAAGCTCCACTTAGTTTGTCTACAGCTTTGAGAGTCTACTGTCCTCCTCGTGCTTTACAATCCAAAGATGCTTTGCTCCTGGATGTTTCTTTATTTCATCATGTGCACTTTCAGGCATTCCGAGATAGGATGTTCTCAATGGCAGCTCCTAAATAATGGAATGCTTTTTCAGCAGCTCTATGAAGCATGTTTAACATCGTGGTGTTTCGAAAGAAATTGAAAGCATATTTGTTTTGGCAGGCTTTCTCAGCCTTACTTACACATTAGGATCTCTTTAACTGTGGCCCCGGTTCAGAGAGACTCTTCACAGGGCTGCCCCTATTCCCTCTCAGACCCTCCCCACATGGCTAGAGCAGCAGTATGGGGAGAACCAGAGTGGGGCGGGAGGGGGAGGAGTCTGTGCACTGCAGCGGCGGGCTGAGGCGGCAGGACATACAGGGCCGATTCAGGTCACAGCCCTGTACGTCCTGCGGGGTCAGGCGGTATGTGCTGTTTATTCCACCTCAGAAGTGGAAGAAGCAGCATCTATTGGGTGATTGGGGCTGAAATTCCCTCCCCCCCCCCAAGGCCGGGGCGGTGGACAGGTAGGTCACCATAGCCTAACCCAGGCCCCGGCTGCCCAGCCATGGGTCGGGCGACAGGGAAGAAGAGGGTCAGTGCCGCATGTGACAGGGAAGCCTGTGGAGAGGACGTCCCCGCAGGCATGCAGGGGCACATTGGGCCATCTCTGGGCCTGATCCTGCACCTGCGGGAATATCTTGCTCCTGCAGTGCAGAATCAGGTCCAAACGGGCCCATCTTACCAGGGGCTGTCCAGATTGCCTGGACATGCCCCTGATAGAATCAGGCTCCACATGACTGTTAGGCATTCTTTTTTAAGGTAGCAGCAGCAGTTTGATTTGAATTGTTTGTTTTTATGTTGATGTTGTTTTTATTGATTTGATTGTTGTTATGTATTTTGTTCATGTTTCTATTATAATTTGTCTAGTAGATAGTGCAGAATATAAATTATTTAATAAAATAAAATAAATAAAATACAAAATATAACAGATACATTTAAATAACTCCATACTATAAATGCACAGGAGGTGCACCTCTTTCAATTGAAAGGAAGCTCTGGAATGAGAAGGTCGTAGGATGAAAGTAAAAGAGGATAAACTCAGGAATTTATTACATTCTCTTATATACTGTGCTATTCTGCATCAGTGTGGTTTACATTGAACAAACTGAAATTACATTGAACAGGGCATTGTAACTTGGAGATAACTATTTTACAGGGAACATGGGCTATGGAGGGTCAAGTGGCTTGCCCAAGACCACAAGGAGCACCTGTGGGACTAGAAACCCCAGTCCTTCTGGCTCAAGGTTGCTGTCCTCTAGTGGGATTTGAACCCCTGACCTTCTGGCCTGAAGTACCTTGCCCCAACCACTAGGCCACTCCTCCACTCAGGAATAATCTAAGGAAACATTTCTTTGTGGAACAGCCTCCCAGTGGAGGTGGTGGAGATGAGAACTGTATCTGAATTCACGAAAGCAGGGGAGAAATACAGAGGATCTCCAAGGAAGAGGAAAGGATTGAAGAGCTTAATAGTTTTTATGGATGGGCAGGCTGGATAGGCCATTTAATCTTTATTTGCTGTCATTGTCAATGTTATCTGGAGCCTACTCTCCTTTAGCCAATCTCTCTCAAGTTACTTTGAGAGCAATTTTCAAAGGGACATGTACAGAAATAATGTATATTAATATGCCAGTCTCCTTACTGTATCGACTTCCAGAAATGAGAGGCTCTGTAACTCTATGCTAATGAGTCATGCAGTCCTAGAGGTGGTTGCTTTCCTATCCTTATTCTAATTCTCTGAAACATCCTGACCTGTGAAGTCTCAAGGTTTCGAAGCTCTGAGCTCAAATTAGTAGATCAAACTGCTATCTCATTAATAGTGTTGTCCCTCTGTGTATCTCCTGGCAGTTGCAGCAGGTGCAGTCAGAGACTGAAGAGCTACGAGTCTCCAACCATCAACTCCAGCTGAGGATGAAGGAACTGAGTGATGAGCTTCATCTCCACGATGCCAACAGCTCCACAATCTCAATTCAGTCTGAGATTGAGCAGACCATGGACTCTGAGATGGATCACCAAGGTACACTCAAGGTCAGTGTTACATGCTACATCTTACGAACTCCAGAAGGAAGTTCTCTTTGATATTATGCAAGTAATTTATGAGAGACAGATTATACTCCATATACCCTGGCTTAGGAGTGAGGTTCATTACTGTCATGGTATGTGCAAAACTAACCCATCTGGAGAAATTGCCTCAGTGCCGTGTGACTATTCTGTACTATATGAGAAGAAGATGAAGATCCTCAAGTACCAACAAATGAATTAGAAAGGAAGAAAATATGGCAGAAAGATACAGAAATTGCCCCAGCTGTATAAGGTGCCACTGACCTGGTTAAACAGATTGCACAAGGATGGCAAAGTATAAATCTGCGAGAGCTGCATACCCGGGATATTCAGAAACAGCTTCTATTGGGCTACTGCTGCTGAATATCCCACCGATTATTTCAGTGCCACTGCTAACTGCTGTGGCATTTTAATAATGGCTGCTCTGAATATCGGCCCCTAAAATACTAAGGGGCATGTTTACTAAAATGGGCTGCTGTAGCATGCGTTAAGCTGCAAAAGGTAGTGTGGAAGGTGAAAGACCCATGCTATCCATTGGAGGTGTGCCCGGCATGTACCTCTGCAGTTATTACAGGAAGATGCACCTCACTGCACTAAACTACAGATGCACTTAATGTGGGTGCACTTACTGCCACTCATTTAGAAGGCGGTAAGTGCATTTGTGCTAATGGCAACATTCACGATTAGCATATGACAGTGACACCCATGCTAACCGCTCTGTGCCATCAGTGCTCACGCTCTACCCCTAACCCACCCAGTCACAGCTCCATGGTGAGCTAAGTGGTTAGCACAGGGTTTTTGACACATTATGCACTGTAACAGCACAGCGCGATTAGTGCACAATAAACCATGTGTTAACTGTTAGCTCACTTTAGTAAATATGTCCCTAAATGATCAATAATGAAATATACAATACAAATAAAATATGACAGTTCCAATGCAGTAAAGTGTGCTAAAAATTAAAGCAGATTTTACTACCCTTTTAGTGATGGTTTTTACATCACCTCTAAAGGTGATTTAATGGGTTTGGAAAGGGATAAGTGGACCACAATATGGTTATGTTTATTTGATTAACTGCCTTTAGAAACAAAAGGCAGAGTACAATATATTAAAGTTAAAATAAAACAGCAAAAAAGATAAAGTAATCTAAAATACAAAATTTAGCATTTAAAAATAAACAAGTTAAAAAGAAGTTAGATATAAAATAAAAATAGAAAGCTAAGGGTGAAAATTTATGAAATAAAAAGGGAGGGAGAGGGAAAAGGGGGAAAGAAGAATGGTGACAATAATAGATTCCTCTTCGTCTCTCCAGGCCAGTCCAGGCACCATAGGGTAGTCAATCCCTTCCAGCAACTGAGGACTGAAAACAATACAGAGTCTTAATTGACACCCTATACAGCTCCCTCTGGTGCCAGATACTCAGTCTTTCAGTCCTCAGCAGCTGGAAGGGACTGTTTCTACTTAGGCTCCCTGTAGAAAAGGAATAAGATAGCTGGAAAAGGGTTCTATTGGTAGGATCTAAGGGTTTTAAAGGAGGTCCTGGGTGGCCCTAGCAGGGCTGTAAGTCCAGGAATAAAGATTTGGTGTTTCACGGAAGGAACTGAAGCGGTGAACAGAAGGGGCAGCAGAGGTAGAGCCTACCTCGTGGGAAACGGAGCTTCCGTTGTGGGCTGCCCAGGAGGGAAAGTGCCTGGGGCTCCAGTGCACTCCCTTCTGCCTCCTAAGCGTCATTTCCACTTCTCGTTGGCAGCGGGACAGTGAACAACGTTACCGGCCACAAGACACACTAAAAGATTGCAGGGACTCGGCACTCGCAGTGGCGGCAGTCAGGCATCAGCCGGCTCGGGTCTCAGACGCATGCTGCCAATCGCGGCAGCGTGCGTTCAATGCGGAAGCGGCCGGGGGTTGTCGGGTTTCGTTTTTTGTAGGTTTTGTGTCCGTCGGAGTAGTGCCTTCGAAAGAGTTTTGTCGGGTGAGATGGAAGGCAGATCGGCGTCGGGAGAGCACGCTGGGAGGCCGCTGAACTCAGCGGAGAAGGCGGGAGCGGTGGCCATTTTGGCAGAGATGGCAGTTGCTCCCGCGCTGCTAGAAAAGTCAGGTAAAAAGAAAACCAAAGCTAAGAAGCCTTCGGGGACTGTTTTGCCACCCCGGACACAGGTTTCAGGGCTGCAGGAGGTCTTAGAACCCTTATTTTCCCCCGACTTTATTCTTTCCATGCATAAGGCATACTGTTTGAGGCAGGAACAGGCGCAGAGTAAGGGTGCTGCGTCTAGAGACTCAGGTGCTCAGAAGCATGAGGTTTGTCTGGGGGAGGATCCGGATGAGGGTCCTTCTCAGAGAGGCTTGGAGATGGAGTCGGGATTGGAATGCGGGGGGCAGCAGGCCTCGGGGTCCCAGATGGAGGACGGAGAGATTCTGTCAGAATCCGGAATGGATCTGTGGACTAGAGAGTTAGAAGAAGGAGAGATGATCCCAATATGTTCAGGGTATTTCGCAAAGAGGAGCTGGGAGCTCTCATTGCTCAGTCTTTAGCGGCCCTGAATTTAACACTGCCGGTGGTGCAGGAGGAGCCTCTGGAAGATCCCTTGCTCCAGGGGTTTAAGGCGGCGCAGAAGTGTTTCCCAGTACATAGAGTTATCAAACAGCTGGTGGAAACAGAATGGGAGTGTCCGGAGGCCACTTTAAGGGGTAGCCGGGCCATAGGCAGGCTGTACCCGGTACCACAGGAGGAAAAGGAGTTGCTGTGAATGCCCAAGGTGGATGCCTTGGTTTTCGCAGTGACTAAGAAGACTACGATTCCAGTGGAGGGGGGCACGGCCCTTAAGGTCCTCCAGGATCGGAAGATAGAGTCTATTCTTAAGCAGGTTTTTGACTCCAGTGCGCTTTCGTTACAGGCATCGATTTGTGGGGCCTATGTTTCTAGGGCCTCCATTCGTTGGCTCCAGGGGGAAAGGTCTCCTGAGGGAGATGAGGGTTCCCTTTCAGAAGGGGCCAAATTCGAATCGTCAGTGGCCTATTTAGCTGATGCTTTTTATGATCTGGTGAGGATTTCAACTAAGACAATGGTGTCCGTTGTTGCTGCTCGGCGATTTCTCTGGCTGAGGAATTGGGCAGCGAACGCATCTTTCAAGCCCCGTCTTAGTAAGCTCCCCTATAAGGGCAAGCTGCTCTTTGGGGAGGCCTTGGAAAAGATTGTTAAAGATTTGGGGGATTCCAAAGGGGGTCGACTTCCAGAAGATCGCCCGAAGGGACCAAAGGCTGGAAACACTGGTCAACAAATTTTTACAAAAGTAATGTTATTGAAATAAAAATAGTCATTTCTTATCAATTTTTATATGCTGAACACAAATATGACAGTGAAATTGCAAAGTTGGCTCTAGTTTTTTTTGTAATCTACAAGAATTAATGTTTACAACACGAAATGCATGTCAATAGTAAATATAATAGGCCTTCGAATAATACCTGTAAAAAAACAAGTCATAGACTACTTCTTAGATTTTTTCACCTGTCTCTTGTACAGCTGTTCGGGAGCTTCTCTGGGGAGTGTCCAGCAGTAGTCAGCCAGCATTGTAGTGGACCATTTTCCTTGGTATCTTTGCTCCATCGTTGCAATATCCTGGTGAAAACGTTTGCCCTGTTCATCACTAACTATACCACAGTTGTCAGGAAAGAAATCGAGATGGGAATCAAGGAAATGGATCTTTAGAGACATATTGCAGCCAAGTTTCTGATACAGCATCAGCATGTCTTCTACTCGTTCCTTGTAGTCTTCTGCCCTAACATTACCGAGAAAGTTTGTTGACACTAGGCGAAAAGCATTCCATGCTTGTTTCGCATCACCCTGCAGCAAGTTGTTGAACCGGTCATCTTTGAAGAGCTCTTGAATCTGAGGATCCACAAAAACTCCCTCTTTAATCTTTGCTTTGCTGAGTCGAGGGAATTTTTCATGCAGGTATCGGAAAGCTGGTGAAGTGCAGTCCATGGCTTTCACAAAGTTTTTCATCAAACCTAGTTTGATGTGAAGGGGTGGTAGAAGGATTTTGTGAGCCTCAACCAGAGCTGGGTGCTGGATATTCTTCTCTGTTACATTTTGTCTGCGATTCCATTCCTTCCGCAAGTAGTGCCAATCCCTTACTCGGCCATCCCACTAACATAAGAAACACATGTATTTTATATATGCCTACAGCAGTCCCATTAAAAGGGCAGCTACCTTCAAGTCACCACAGAGGTGCCAGCTGTACTTTTTATAATTAATGGAAGTCAGTAGATGCTTTAAGTTATTGTATGTCTCTTTCATGTGGACGGCATGCGCTACTGGAATAGATGGAAGACGGTTTCCATTGTTCAAAAGCACAGCCTTCAGACTCAGTTTCGAAGAGTCTATAAATAGTCTCCAGTCTTGTGGGTCATGAGTGATTTTTAAGGCATTCATGAGGCTTTCAGTATCGGAACAGAATACCAGATTACTTCCCTTTCCGACTGCGTATAGTACACTGCTGACATCAGATGGCTTCAGCAGCCGTCTGGCAGTAGTATTGCATTGCATCAGAAAATGATGCAATCAACTCTGGATGACGTGTGCATGCTGGTATTATGAAATGTGATGCAATATTACATCATTCAAGGCTTATTTGGGATGTTGTTGATGTCCTACTGGATAAATTTACACGGTGAAACGTCAAAAATGAACTTCATGCAATATCTTCAAAACGAGAGCCAATAAAATTTTTTTAATGTTATATTCGTGTTCAGCTCACCAAGATACTACAGATTAGGGCCTTTTAAAGTCAGTAACGATTTCAATGTTGACCAGTGAAATCTGCAGAGAGATCAGGGGAAGGTGTTCCACAGGTTTCGGCCAACTCGATATGCCCGGATCAGAGGGGGCGGTTTATGGCCAGAGGTCAATCCTTTCATGGGGCTCGGGGGTTTGGCAGGGGTTACTTCTCTCCTCAGCAAAACCCGGCCAAAACACCACAATGAAGCCGAGAAGGTCCAAGTGGAAGTGGCAGTAGGAGATCGTTTACGGGACTTTTATTCCGCTTGAGCCGCAATAACAACAGACCGGTGAGTCCTGGAGATCGTACGCGACGGTTATGCTCTGGAGTTTTTGCTGCCTCTGCCAGAAGCTTTCGCAGTGTCACCATGCAAGGCTCAGGTGAAGCAGGAAGTGGTCTGCAGCACGCTGCGGCGCTTGTTGCTTCTCCAGGCGATGGTACCAGTTCCAAAAGACCAGTACGGCTTAGGTCGATACTCGATTTATTTCATGGTTCCCAAAAAGGAGGGTTCCTTTCAGCCCATTCTCGATCTCAAGCATGTGAACCGGTGCTTAAGGGTGCTGCATTTCCAGATGGAAACGCTCCAGTAGGTGATGCTGGCGGTAAAGCCCGGCGAGGTGCTTTCCTCCATAGACCTCACAGAGGCTTATCTGCACATTCCGATCAGGCAGGAGCACCAAACGTTCCTGTGTTTTGACATCCCTATGGGGCACTTTCAGTTCCAGGCATTGTCCTTTGGAATGGCTACGGCTCCGCGCACGTTCACCAAGGTGATGGTACTGGCCGTGGCGGCGTTAAGACGGAAAGGCATTTGACTGCACCCTTTCCTGGACGATTGGTTGATTCGGGCAGGTTCCGTAGCAGAGTCGATCAAGGCGACCAGGAGAGTAGTGGAGTTCTTGGAAGGGCTGGGCTGGGTGGTAAACCAGTCCAAGAGTCAGTTGCGACCAGTGCAACGGTTGGTGTATCTCGGAGCCTTGTTCGATATGGTCATGGGGTCAGTGTTTTTGCCTGAGTAAAGTGTTCAGACGATTCAAGACCAGGTTTTTTGGGTTGTTACGTCCGCAAGCACCAACAGCTTGGCGCTGGGTTCGATGGCGGTGGCCTTAGACCTTGTGCTGTGGGCCAGGGCCCACATGCGACCGCTTCAACAGGCGCTACTCTCCCGCTGGTCTCCACAGGAGCATTCCCTGTCTCAGCAGCTGATGTGTCCAGAGGAAGCCCGCAACAGTCTGGAGTGGTGGTTAGACTCTGTCATCTGCGGGCGGGTATGCCTCTGGATCAGCGGGACTGGGTGTTGGTCACCACAGATGCCAGTCTTTCCGGCTGGGGAGTGCATTGCCTGTCAGAGGTGACTCAGGGCTACTGGTCTCCAGTCGAGGATGGGTGGTCGATCAATTGTTTGGAAATGAGAGCGGTAGCGCTCGCTCTACGGAACTTCCAACACCTGGTGGAGGGGAAAGTGGTTCGCGTTTTCTCCGACAATGAGGTGACAGTGTCGTATATGAACCGACAGGGGGGTACGGGTAGTTTGGCCTTGCTGGAAGAGAGTCAACGGTTGCTCCGGTGGGCAGAGGCCCATCTGGTGGCGCTTTTGGCGGTGCATGTGGCTGGGAAGGACAATGTACAGGCCAATTATCTCAGTCAAAATGTCTTAGATCCAGGCGAATGGGAACTGAATGTGGCTGTTCTTCACCAGATCACGAGATGGTGGGGGCAGCCGGTGATGGATCTGATGGCCACTCTTGCCAATGCCAAGGCCGGACGGTTCTTCAGGAGGCGCAGGGAACATATGTCGGAGGGGCTCGATGCTCTGGTGCAGCCTTGGCTGAGGGACAAGCTGCTTTATGTTTTTCCACCAAGGCCAATAATCGGTCAAATTATTCAGAGGATAGGAGCTCACGACGGTCCGGTGATCCTCGTGGCACTGGATTGGCCGAGGAGGCCTTGGTACGCGGACCTGATGCGTCTTCTGGTAGATCGCCCATGGAGGCTTCCCAGTTGGCTCGATTTGTTGGTCCATGATCAGTGTTAGTGCCGTAGGTGGATCGGTTCTTGCTTACGACTTGGCTCTTGAGAGGGAACGCTTGCGGCATTGCGGTTACTCAGCAACGGTAGTGGCCACCTTGCTGAGGTCCAAGAAGCGGTCTACGTCCTTGTCGTACATTCATACTTGCCAAATTTTTGAAAGTTGGTGTGCGGACCGGGCCGTGAAGCCGTTTTCGGCAGGTTTGCCGAACATATTGATGTTTTTGCAAGCAGGGCTGGAGAAGGGTCTGGTGCTCAGTTCTCTGAAGGTGCAGTTGGCAGCTCTGGTTTGTTATAGGGGCCGGGTGCAGGGTTGTGGATTGGCAGGGCATCCGGATGTCTGGTGTTTTTTTAGGGCGGTGAAGAATATCAGACCGCTAGTTAGGCCGGTAATTCCGCCTTGAGACCTGACCTTGGTTCTGGAGGCACTTACTGAGTCGCCGTTTAAGCCAGGGGCAATGGTGGCTTTGAGAAATTTGTCATGGAAGACCGCTTTCCTGATGGCGTTGTGTTCTGTGAGAAGAATTTCAGATGTCCAGGCGCTCTCGTGTTGGGAGCCCTTTCTTCAGTTCTCAGCGGAAAAGGTAGTGTTGAAGCCGGTTCCTTCCTTTCTTCCGAAGGTGGTTTCCAGTTTCCATTTGAATCAGGCAATTTCGCTTCCGACCTTCCCCAACCTTGGGAAGATGAATGAGGATCGGTCGTTATGCATGTTGGATCTTGGTAGGGTACTCCAGAAGTATCTTAAAGAACAGAGTCGTTTCGTAAATTGCATCGGCTCTTTGTGCTTTTTGCAGGTCCTCGGAAGGGAGAGGCGGTGTCCAAAGCTTCTATCGCTCGTTGGGTGAGACAGGCTATTCAGACAGCATATGCAATGCAAGGGAGGCCTCCTCCTGGAGGGCTCAGGGCTCATTCCACTCAGGGGCAAGAGACTTCGTGGGCGGAGTTCGCTCTAGTGTCTCCGGTGGTGATTTGTCGGGTGGCAACTTGGTCGTCTCTCCATACCTTTGCGAAACATTATCGCTTGGATGTTCAGGCGCGGGGTGATGCAAATGTAGAGGCCTCAGCCATTCTGGCAGGGCTTGCAAGGCCCTCCCGGTGTTAGGTTCTGCTCTGGTACAACCCCATGGTGCCTTGCCTGGCCTGGAGAGACGAAGAGGAAGAAGAAATTAGGTCTTACCTGCTAATTGTCTTTCCTTGAGTTCTCTCCAGGCCGGTCCAGGGCCCTCCCCAGTACATTTGCATGCAGGGACGCGGTAGGTGTTCCATGGGTCCTCAAAAAGAATGTCAGTATGTGGGGCCAGTGGAATGTTTGGATCATTGGAGAGGCTAGGGTCTGGGCGACCTGGAAGCCGAGTTTTTGCGAGGAGGCTCTGCCTTCTGTTTCTCCTTCAGGGGAGGAGACGGAGGGGGGAGGGGGAGGAGTCATAAGATTTTAAAAAAAGGGGGGTTGGGATAGTGTTTGGGGGGAGGGAGTTGAGTTTAAGAGCTATAGTTGACAGGTTAGTTCAGAGTAAGCTGCTTTGTCAGAAGTTGACTGAGTCTCTGGCACCAGAGGGAGCTGTATAGGGTGTCAGTTAAGACTCTGTATTGTTTTCAGTCCTCAGTTGCTGGAAGGGATTGACTACCCTATGGTGCCTGGACTGGCCTGGAGAGAACTCAAGGAAAGACAATTAGCAGGTAAGACCTAATTTCTTCTTCTCTCCTATTCCAGAAGGTCACCAAAAGCTTGTTCAAAGTAAAAGGCCTAAGGCCCATTTTAACTTCATAAGAGAAGTTTCCTGCCTAAGGTAGTGTGGCAGGGTATTCCAGAGAGGTGGAACCTGACAGGAAAAAGTAAAGCCGCATGTTATCTCATGTCAAACTAATAAGGAGCTAGGTGCAAGAAGAAAGTTTTCATTCAATGAGTGTAAAGCTCTAGATGGAATGTAAGGTATGAGCGTGTCTGAAAGGCATTCTGGAGACCCTTTTGCCAGATCTTTAAACATAATCTAATCAACAGACCACCAAAGGTGAAAGTCAATACCTAATACATTAAACACAACCTTTAAGTCCTGACCCCTATTCATATAAAGCAATATTTTTGTCGGAAATGTTACCATGAGGGAATCCCTCTCAAGATAACCTTTCCTTTTTATTTGTTTTATACGAGCCGGAAATACCAGATCAACATGCTTAAAAAGTGTAGCAGTTAAACCAAGGGAAGTGCTTGAGCAAGCCCCTTTACTTAAATAAATACTTTCTATTCCAACAGGAATCCCTTGCTTAAAAAACGAGAAAATCTCATCTGTTTGTTCCTCTCAAACAAACATTTCTTCTTCAGTCACGAGGTAACGAGAAGCCACTTCTGTTTATGGGCTCAGGTCTTCTCAAATAAACATTACTTCTTGCTGTTCCAACATGTATTGGAGGCGTTCAAAATCACTCCCAAAACCGAGACCATCCATCATTCATGAATAATGGTTTAACTTGGTTTAACTGCTACACCTTTTAAGCATGTTGAGCTGGTATTTCCAGCTCATATAAAACTAATAAAAAGAAAAGGTTACCTTGAGAGGGATTCCCTCATGGTAACATTTCCGACAAAAATATTGCTTTATATGAATAGGGATCAGGACTTAAAGGTTGTGTTTCAGGTAAGAACTTTACACATAAGCATAGGAAGCCAGTGCTCATAACTGAATAATAGAATTACATGTTCAAACTTAGTTTTTTGTAAAGTAAACATAAAGTAGTATTTTGAAATTAAGTGGGGTCAGTGGGACTTATTTTGGATTGAGCGACTCAGTGGGGTATAGTACTGGGTTTGGAGAATCAGTGAGGTATGTTAATGTATTCATTGGTCAACTGGTACATTACTGGTTTGGGATTCAGTAGGGCAAGTTATCAGATTTACGGGGCAATAATAATAAGATACTATATTGGGTTTAGGAAATTAGAGGATCTGTTTCTGAGTTTAGTGGTGTCATGGTATATATTACAGTGTTTAGAGGGTCAATGGTGTGTGTTATTGGATTTGTGAGTCAGTATAGCATTACTTAGGGCCCCTTTTAAAGCCTATTAGTCAATTAGCATGCATTTTAAAACACGATAACTGGCAGCCAGGAACACTAAAGTGCAAACATGTCTGCCACTGCATGCAAAAACGCACATTAATTGATGATCACATGATGGGATGTGGAATTGCCAGAGAGTGAATGTGGAACGTGAATTACCACTAATGCTAGGGCAGTTATTACGCACTCAGTGGTAACACAGCTCTTAGCGCCAGTTCACCTAACGACACCTCTGTGGGAGTTGTTAGGTGAACCTGCCTTAAGAGAGCACATGTTTGAGTGGCCCATCACACATTAGCTGCTGGGAGCATACTGTTCACACCTCTGACAGCTAATGCAGAGGCTTTGCAATTAACATGTGTTCATTTGTTGCCTTAATTGCAAATCCCTAGTGGGCTGTAGTTAAAGAGGCCCTATGTTTATGGGTCATTGGGATTTGTAACTAGATTTAGGGATAATGGGGTATTTTACTGGGTTGAGGATGTCAGTAGTGTGTGGTATTGTATCTATGATTACTTTCACCGGGTCTCCTTTAAAATTTCCACCTCATTGCCTAAAAGATCTAATAGGAATGGAACACTAAGTACCACTAGCCTGGCAGTAAAACATTGTATGTGGAGGCAGGCAGAAAGTATTTCTGTATATTATTCTGTCATTGCATTCTTCACTTTTAATGGCTTATTGGCTGCCAGTAGAAGTGCACAGAACCAATAGTTAACAGTAATGTAGGAAAGAAATGTTTCCTGCCTATCTCCATGGCTTCTTGTGCTGTATCAACTCCAAGTCAGGGGCAGCAAAACGCCCATATGATTGGGGGGGGGGGGAGGGGGGGAGCCAAGCACCGCCCCAGCTCTGCCTTAATTCTGCCCCTAGCCCCCCATGGCCTCCTCTTCCCCACCAAAACATTTGCCTGCCAGGTGCCAGCCACAACTTGCACAATTGCAACCTTTCCCTCCTGTTCTGCCCAAGGGGATTTGCCTGCTGAAAATGGGAAGAGAAGAGAGCAGCCATGATCGTGGCAAAGACTGCCTGCCAGAGATCAGCAGAACAGGAGGGGAAGGCCGCAATTGAAGCCTCCATGCAGGTTGTCTGCCCATGGGAATCCAATCTCCTGCAGGCAGAAGAGAAGGGAATGGCCTGATTTTTAGAAACTTGCACATGCCTGAAATGGATGGTGGTGGCCATGGCCACATACGTAGATGTCCCATGACAAAATTATAGGATGGGGACATCTATCCCATGCTTCTTGCATGTCCCATCTATTATTTTGCAAGCAGAGGCATTCATTGATGTGTCAATCAGAAAACAAGTGTCATGTTTCCCTTTCATTTTCCTTATGATCGTAAAAAGTATCGGGGCTATCAAAATACCTTCTTCCCGTGCATTTTTCCTAGCAAAAAAAAGGTGTTGGTACTCATATCCTGGGCTTTTTCATTAATACATGAAGACCATGGGTCAATTTTAACAGGCAATGAAAAGGTGCTGGTACTCTGTACCACTGTGTACCCCATCAAAAAAGGCTCTATATTCTTTTCTACTCTCTTCAGGTGTTTTGGTGGTAGAATGGGAGCTTTTCTGATTCCTATTCATGCCCTGCAGCAGGAGTAGACATAGACATTACCACTAGTGGGTTGAGACGTGCTTGCCATTTCTGAAATCGGGCGCGCACATGAATCTATACTGGAACATCCTGGGTATGCCTCTGCTTCATCCCCATGCAATATAGGTCTTCTCGTGAGGGGACATTTATATGCCCAACTTCTAAAATGGTTCTGGGGACGTCTCCATGATTTACACATCTAAGTGCAGCTCACGAAAAGGGCTTCTAAAATGACCTTTTGTGTTTTACTAGGGGAGAGAAGCAAAGGATTATTCAAAATGGGGAGAACTATGGACTCCTCGTTTCTCCTGTCTCACCTAACCTCAAAGCACCATCATAATAAAATGACATGCTTGTGCTCAGAAAAATATGGAGCCCAACATACTGGTTTGCTTTTGGGCACAAAATATTTTGGTTATGCTACTGAGGATGCTTGAATTCCCTGTTTTGTCTTTATTCATTAAAGTCCTTCGGAATTGATGATAACATGTCAATGACAGAGGAATTTCCACAGAAATCAACATTGCCGATGGACCCAGACCAGGATGTTCTGAAGAAGGAAAAGGAAGATATTCATATGACACAGGTACGCTGATCACAGTGAACACAGGACTCAAGGGACTATTTTATTTTATTTATTTAGCTGGATTTATATACTGCTTTTGACTGGGTCAAAGTGATGTACATGAAACAATTCAAACTGGATTTACATAGAACTTGAACATTGTACATAAATCTTAAGTTAACATAACAGTGAACTATTTACAAGTGGGTAGAAACCATTAGTGTTAGTTTTAATGGTTAAGTGACATTAGCAAAGTGTTGTGCAAACAGGTGGGGTTTTAGCCGTTTTCTGAACTTTGTGAGTAAGAAGAGTTCCTGAGGTCGTCTGGAAGGGCATAAAGTTTGAATGCTTTCAGGCAGGCTTGCTGGTTGTTTCACAGTTTTTCAGTTGGTATTGTTAGGGTGTTTATGGTGACTTTTCTCATGGGTCTGGTTGATGACTGGGTATGAAGAAGCATTCTGAAGTAAGTGGAAGAGAGGTCGATATTGGTTTTAAAAGTTAATAGGAGCGTTTTGTATTGTATTTTAGCTGGGAGAGGGAGCCAGTGCAGATCTTTGAGGATGGGTGTGATGTGGTCAGTTTTGGTTGCATCTTGAATTGCACTGGGTGTGTGTGGAGGGCTGTTTGCAGGGGGTGGAGGGTGGATTGAGGAAGTCCGTTGTATATGGAGTTGCAGTAGTCAATGTGGAGGATGATGAGAGTTTGGATGGCAGATCTGAAGTCAGACTCTCTCATGTGTCTTTACAGTGCTGAGTCACTCAATAGCACTTTGGAATGTTGAAGTGCTGTAATCTCTACTATGATTTTTCAGATATTTAAGCTGAGCTGCCTTTAAGATCTTGACAGTTCTCCTTCATTGTCCAGTATCCATTTCCCTATGCTCTCCTGCTCCTGTTCTAGTTAGTTGGAAGAAGCCTATCAGCAGATTGCAAATGCAATCAGATTAGATTGTAAATTCTAAGGTGCAGGCACAGTGTCTCTCTTTGCTGATCTCCTCCCCACATATACACATATACACACACTGTTGCTCTTCCAGGTTTCACTGCTTGCAACAAAAGTGTATGCTGTGCTCTCTGGCAGATTTTTTTTCTTTCCATTTTTTTGACTGCTTCTAAACCTCTGCAAATTTTGCAGAATTACAGGAGTCAGCTACCCAATTGCTCTTCTCTCTGAAACCCTCAGAGAAAATGGACATCTGATTCGGTGCTGATGCTTGGCTGTGACATCATCACCCATGGGATTTAGATAAGCCAACCAGGGACAGAGCTCTTTGATTGCTTGTCAAAGAGTTCCAGCATGTCTGTCTGAAGTGTCTCATGCTTCTGGCTTGTCACTCACCTTTTCCCTTTTCCCCCCTCCCAGAGTGATTCCAGCATGTCTGGCTGCATGCACACACCTATGATAAAACAATAATACATGATACATGGTGGTTAATGTAAACCGATGGTCTTATGCATTCAGCTAGTTTGTAGTGATACTGACCAAATATGCTCCCATTCTGGTGTTTTATCATTATTTTAAGAATGAATATGTATCCCCAGATAATTCCTCTTGAATATCAGGCCAGTGATTTTTTTCATTTAATTTTCATTTATTAATTTATATAAAACACTCATCATATATACATTTTTTCTTTTATTTAGAAAGAGGAAGCCCACTAATGTTAGATGAGTTCTGAAATGTGGTTTGATGCAATGGTTGATGATTTTCTGTTGTAGTTTTCATTTTGTTTTATTTTATTAGTTTGCCTTTTTATTGTTTTTCATTTTATCACTTTTTGGAAAAAAGTCTTTGGTAGTGTTTTTGGACTGCAGCCATTTTTTATCCCTTGGGGTAAGTGCATGTACTATGCTTTTCCCTGGACTGCATGCGAACAAATTTCAAAAACCCATTTTATGTAGTTCAACACGTGTTCAACTTCATTAAAAAACGTTTCTCTAGGAGTGTTGACTATAATAGGAACCATGATCGACATTGTAATTGCTCCCTACCTAACCAGTATTCAACATCAGCATGTCCAAATTCAACCTTTCATTCATTCCAGCTTTGGGAGAAATTTACAGAACCATAAAATCTCTTCTGAAAATTCAAAGTATATCTTAAGAAATTAAATTTCATTTTCATGCCTGAGAACACCGACATATGGAGCAAGTTAGTCTCCATTTTAGTGTCTGAATCCAATGAGGGGGGGGGACAAGACATAGCACTAGTAATTTTGGTGTTAGATTACGGTAACATTCTATATCTAGGACTATCGAGATATTTGATTAGGAAATTACAAGTGGTGCAAAACTCTGGCACGGAAGTTCTCATGGGATGGAGTAAGAGAGTCTGTCTCTGATGTTCTGGCCAGACAAAGAACACACATCAGACATTTCCTATTCCCACCATACTTGAAACCTTCACCCCTGTAGAAAGGAGGACAGCCATGATAAAATCTTCCCCCATCCCTGGTTTCTGCATCTCTCTAAAAAAATAACCCAAGCCACTAAATCAAAAGCTGCAAACAAGACCAACATAGTAACAATGGCCACATTCCCCCTATCCTTAGCCTGATACAACATACTCAACATCTTTACCCGATCCCCTTCCTATAACCCACCTGTCCCCAATCCAACCCATGTGAATCTTAATATGAGTTCACCTAACGACAACTCTATGGAAGTTGTTAGGTGAACCTGTCTTACTGGAGAGCAAGTTAGCGTTCATATCACAGTGTTAAATGCCAGGGACATGCTGGTTATTCCCCCAACAGCTAACGTGGAGGCTTTGTACTTAACGTGTGCTTGTTTTGCACTTTAAGTGCAAAACCATAGCAGGCTTTTGTAAAAGGAGCCTCTAGTAAGCTAGGTCTAGCTGAAAATTCTCTTAAAGGTAACTAAAATCAGCTGGCTTTCTTCTCCACTCAGTGGTTATTGAAAATTAATTTCTTTGTAATTACTGGCTGCAAGGGGGAAAAATCTGTTATCCAGAGTAACAGATATGCGCTCTGTGACATGGTCTAATAAAAGGTATCAAAGCCTTCAAAGAATCCTTCTTTAAGTATAGAAATCCTTTTTGCAGGAGAATTGATCCAAGTTAAAAGGATATTCTACCTTTGCCATAATGAAAATAGCATACCATAGTCATGTGACCATCCTTATCCAATCCAAACATTCAGTATGCAAGCAGGGAAAGAATTTTCAGTTTTATTATTTTTAGATTTTGAATTTTAAAACACTCTCTGTGTTTATAAAAAACTATAAAAGAAGCTAAGGGTCACTTATTCATGTCCTTTTTCTGTGGGCTCTAGGTTCCTAATATCCAGATGACGATACCCGTAATAGAAGTTGATCAGAAGCAGAAGGTGGTGTACCTAACCCAAAGAGAGCAAGAACTGCTAAAGGAAAAAGAGGATGAGATAAACAGGCTCCATGATCAGGTACCTGCAGAGAGACAATTGAGCACCAAAGAAGGAGGCACTGACTGCAGAATCAGGTGCCTACAGGAACGCAACCACACATCATGGAGAGGGGAAGATACCAGTGCTGTAGGATAAGGTGCTGATAGGGACTGTAAGAAGGAAGGCAGTAGAGTCACATGCTATAGAATTAGCTACCTGCAGAGACACAGATGGGCATCAGCAGGGGTGGGTGCATAGGTTTCAGTAACACCTTTCTGTATTAATCCAAGTGATGCTTCTTACCAAGGAGACTGCATGCACCAGAAGACTGAGTCCCCCAGTGTATTCAGTATGATATTGCCAAACACAAAAACTGAGAAAACCAGTTAAAGTCAGAAATAACAGAATAATGCTCTTCTAAGAGACTTGAGAACTGATATTTAAATACACTTATGCAGTTAACATCAGTTCCAAACATGTAAGTGCTCATTTTTAAAAATTTGGGCCCTTAAACTTATAACTTTGGATGTGTAAGTTGCCATACAGCCAAAGTTATCAGTTTAAAACTGTGGCAAGCTTACAGGTATTCCAGAGTCTAAAGCTATACAGAGAGTGGTGACATTTAGCAACTCTCCATATAATTTATCCATGTAAGTACCAACAGCCAAAAGGTTAGTTATCTGTTTAAAACTATTCAGGTGTATTCAGCAGCAGCACTGATCTGTTTAAGACTGCTGAATATACTTACAGTACAACTTTAAACAGACAATGTGCGCTTTTAAAGTTATACAGGTGTCCTGCTGCTGAATTATTGAGTCCATTGCACCCAGGCAACTTGTGCTATGGAGAGCCCCAGAGAATGAAGCCCATCCACAGAAAATCATTCACATGAGGGTTAAGTCACCGGATACACTGGTCAACAAATTTTTACAAAAGTCATGTTACTGAAATAAAAATAGTCATTTCTTATCAATTTTTATATGCTGAACACGAAAATGACAGTGAAATTGCAAAGTTGGCTCTAGTTTTTTTGTAATCTACAATAATTAATGTATACATCACGAAATGCATGTCAATAGTAAATATAATAGGCCTTCGAATAATACCTGTAAAAAACCAAGTCATAGACTACTTCTTAGATTTTTTTTGCCTGTCTCTTGTACAGCTGTTCGGGAGCTTCTATGGGGAGTGTCCAGCAGTAGTCAGCCAACATTGTAGTGGACCATTTTCCCTGGTATCTTTGCTCCATCGTTGCGATATCCTGGTGAAAACGTTCGCCCTGTTCATCACTAACCATACCACAGTTGTCAGGAAAGAAATCAAGATGGGAATCAAGGAAATGGATCTTTAGAGACATATTGCAGACAAGTTTCTGACACTGCATCAGCATGTCTTCTACTAGTTCCTTGTAGTTTTCTGCCCTAACATTCCAGAGAAAGTTTGTTGACACTAGGCGAAAAGCATTCCATGCTTGTTTCGCATCACCCTGCAGCAAGTTGTTGAACCAGTCATCTTTGAAGAGCTCTCGAATCTGAGGACCCACAAAAACTCCCTCTTTAATCTTTGCTTTGCTGACTCGAGGGAATTTTTCATGCAGGTATCGGAAAGCTGGCAAAGTGTGGTCCATGGCTTTCACAAAGATTTTCATTAAACCTAGTTTGATGTGAAGGGGTGGTAGCAGGATTTTGTGAGCCTCAACCAGAGCTGGATGCTGGATATTCTTCTCTCCAACTGTTACATTTTGTCTGCGATTCCTTTCCTTCCGCAAGTATTGCCAATCCCTTGCTTGGCTATCCCACTCATATAAGAAACACATTTATTTTATATATTCCTGCTGCAGTCCCATTAAAAGGGCAACTACCTTCAAGTCACCACAGAGGTGCCAGCTGTACTTGTTATAATTAATGGAAGTCAGTAGATGCTTTAAGTTATCGTATGTCTCTTTCATGTGGATGGCATGCACTACTGGAACAGATAGAAACATAGAAACATGATGACAAAAAAAGACCACATGGCCCATCTAGTCTGTCCTTCCATAACAACAACTACAACAGTCCACTTTTTACCTTTAGAG
Organism: Ichthyophis bannanicus; assembly: GCA_033557465.1. Taxonomy (NCBI): domain Eukaryota; kingdom Metazoa; phylum Chordata; class Amphibia; order Gymnophiona; family Ichthyophiidae; genus Ichthyophis; species Ichthyophis bannanicus. The sequence goes on from CM066036.1 coordinate 400,472,104, forward strand.
ATCCTCTGTGTTGGTCCCATGCTTTTTTGAATTCAGTTACTGTCCTCATCTCTACCACCTCCACTGGGAGACTATTCCACAGATCCACTACTCTTTCTGTAAAGAAATATTTCCGCATATCACTCCTGAATCTATCTCCCTTCACCCTCATCCCATGTCCCCTCGTAGCAGAACTTGCTTTCAATTGAAAGAGGCTCTCTCCCTGAACATTTATGCCACGGAGGTATTTAAACATCTCAATCATATCACCTCTATCCCGCCTTTCCTCTAAGGTGTACATATTAAGATCCTTAAGTCTGTCCTCATATGCTTTATAATGAAGCCCATTAATCATTTTAGTAGCAACCCTCTGCACCGACTCCATCCTGTTCACATCCTTTTGAAGGTGCGGTCTCCAAAATTGCACACCATACTCCAAATGAGGTGGCACCAAAGACTTATACAGAGGCATTATCACCTCCTTTTTTCTGCTAGCCATTCCTCTCCGTATGCACCCAAGCATCCTTCTAGCTTTTGCCGTCGCCTTTTCTACCTGTTTAGCTACTTTAAGATCATCAGACACAACCACGCCTAGGTCCCGCTCTTCTATAGTGGACAAAAGTACTTCACCTCCTATACTGTATTGCTCCCTTGGATTGCTGCAGCCCAAATGCATGACCTTACATTTTTTAACATTAAATCCCAGCTGCCAAATTCTAGACCATTCTTCAAGCTTAGCTAGATCCCTCCTCATGTTATCTACACCTTCCTGGGTGTCTACTCTATTGCAGATTTTGGTATCATCTACAAAGAGGCAAACCTTACCCGACAGCCCTTCCTCTATATCACTAACAAAGATGTTAAAAAGAATCGGACCAAGGACAGATCCCTGGGGCACACCACTGGTAACATCCTTCTCCTCAGAGTGAGCTCCATTTACTTGTACTCTTTGACGCCTCCCACCCAACCAATTTCTAACCCAAGCAGTAACTTTAGGGTCCATCCCTAGGGTGCTCAGTTTGTTTATAAGTCGCCTGTGAGGAACAGTGTCAAAGGCTTTACTGAAATCTAAATACACCACATCTAGAGCTCTCCCTCGGTCCAACTCCCTGGTCACCCAGTCAAAGAAATCAATCAGATTTGTCTGACAAGACCTGCCTCTGGTGAATCCATGCTGCCTCGGATCCTATAATCCGCTGGACTCCAGAAACCTCACTATTTTCTCTTTCAGCAGCGTTTCCAATAATTTACTCACCATCGAAGTTAAACTAACCGGCCTGTAGTTTTCAACCACATCCTTACTTCCGCTTTTGTGTAAAGGCACCACATGAGCCTCTTTCCAGTCCTTTGGCACCACTCCCGACTCCAACGAGGCATTGAAAAGGTCAGTCAGTGGAGTTGCTAGAACATCCCCAAGTTCCCTCAGTATTCTAGGGTGTATCCTATCCGGTCCCATCGCTTTGTCTACTTTAAGTTGAGCTAGTTTCTCACGAACACAGTCTTCTGAAAATTGTTCAAGATGTCCCTCGCTTCTGTTCTTATTTGTGGGTGTTTTCTGAGGTCCTGCTCCTGGTTCTTCATCTGTGAACACAGAACTAAAATATTTGTTAAGCAATTCTGATTTATCCTTATTAGCTTCTACATAGTCCCCCCCTGCACCCTTGAGTACGACAATACCACTTTTGCCCTTCCTCTTCTCACTAATATATCTGAAAAATGTCTTATCCCCCCATTTTATTGCATTGGCTATTTCCTCCTCCTTTTGAATCTTTGCCTTCTTGACTACTTTGCTAGCTTCTCTAAGGTTTTCCAAATACAGATGCCTGTCTTCCTCTCTCTGTGATCTCTTGTATTTCATGAAGGCCTCCATTAGAAGACGGTTTCCATTGTTCAAAAGCACAGCCTTCAGTTTCGAAGAGTCTATAAATAGTCTCCAGTCTTGTGGGTCATGAGTGATTTTTAAGGCATTCATGAGGCTTTCAATATCGTAACAGAATACCAGATTACTTTCCTTTCTGAAGAAAGACTCCAACTGCTGCTGGCGCTTTCGATATGGAGTAATGTTGACATCTTCTTCTAGAAGATGCCATTGTTGGAGTCTTGATCCTAGCAATTCTGTCTTGTTCTTGGATAAGTCCAAATCACAAACCAGGTCATTTAGTTCTTCCTGTGTTATTCTGTGTGGAGTTGATAATGCATCTCAGTGAAAATCTGGGTCACTGCATGCTGACGGACCAGGAGAAGAACAGCTCACCCTTGTCCTCATCAGATGAATCAAGAGAATATTCTGATGGAGGTTCTGGAATAGGAAGTCCCTCACCATGTGGAACTGGTCTCAATGCAGACGGAATGTTTGGGTAGACTATGCCACTCACCCGCTCCCTGGACCTTGAGGGTTTCAGGAGGGGGTGGCCTTTGATGCCCTTCAGGGTTGAGAATTGTAGTTGTGTGTGCTCAAGTAGTAAGGCAGGCAAAGAAAATTTCTTTGTTGAGGTTTATTTCCGCATTGCAGTTCAAGTGCAAACAGACGCAAATAAAGTATAATAGCACAAAACAAGAGTGAGAAACCAAAACAAGGTATTGCCCTGCTAGGCTAAATGTCCATTATCTTCTGTGATCACATTCAGTTGTCATGTGACCCTTTTCACTAACGGAAGAAACAAACTTTGGCAAACAGCAATGCTCCTGGTATGCAGACAATTATGCTTTAACTTATTCCCTTCTGGCTTCCCAATGTTAAACTTGCTAGCTGCTTCAAACCCACTGTGTACCTTGTGCTGTGGCTTTCTCCAGGGTAATTAAACTGTCCCTCTGCCTTCTATTCCAAGGTTCAGCTTGGTCCTCTAGAAGCCTGTGCTGTAGCCTTGGGTCTCTCAGTGCTCCTGAATCCTTCTGGTCACAGAAGATTCTCCCCGCCCCTGAGTCTCCCAGGTACTTGCTTCCTGAGTCCAATCTTCTCCTTAGTGGATCACAGCTGCCTAATTGCTCTCTCTCCAACTCTTCCTGTTCCTGTCCATCCAAATCCAAATCTTTTTTCTCGTCGTCTAACTCTCTCTGTTTCTGAGTGCTTAACAAGCTGCCTGTGTACTGCACTGCCCGCCTCCTGCTTGGGCGTGCCCAATCAGGGACTTGGCTTCTCTCCTTCCTTGAGGTGAGGTGTGGTTCCTGATTAGCTCTATGTTTTTTTCTCTCTGAAGAGAAAATCCTGCATTCTCTTGCAGTACCGGTTCTCTCCACCGGATCACTACCTGTATCTATAGCTTCTTGAGAGGCTTCTACGTCACAACTATGCTCGACTTCTTTTGCTTTGTTATTCCACTGGAAAGAGGAGGAACCAAGCAGAAGTAACAGTCATTTATGTGGTTGCTTGGCTCTCTCCATACCATGGGGACTGCAAACGGCATTGATGGTCTTTTGCAATTCAACCACTGTGAAAGCTGTGTTGTACATGTAGCGCAGCATATATGCGGGGCCCAAGGCTTGTCTTGATCACCAATCTTGCATCCGAAGTAAAGATGATATGCCTTCTTCAGTTGAGAAGTGATACTTTTCTTCTGGTTGGCAAATGTCACTTCCCCACAAATGTAGCAGAAATTGTCAATGGTATTAACGCACTTTCGCGGCATTACTGTTCTGTATTGTACCTAAATGGCTAAAATTATATGATTAATAAAAGTTACATGTAACAGTAGCTTAAACTGTCTCGGACACAGTCTGAAATATTTTAAATGCTCAGCCTTTCCGACTGCGTATAGTACACTGCTGACATCAGATGGCTTCAGCAGCTGTCTGGCAGTAGTATTGCATTGCATCAGAAAATGATGCAATCAACTCTGGATGATGTGTGCATGCTGGTATTATGCAATGTGATGCGATATTATATCATTCAAGGCTTATTTGGGATGTTGTTGATGTCCTACTGGATAAATGTACACAGTGAAACGTCAAAAATGAACTACATGCAATATCTTCAAAACGAGAGCCAATAAATTTTTTTAATGTTATATTCATGTTCAGCTCACCAAGATACTACAGATTAGGGCCTTTTAAAGTCCGTAACGATTTCAGTGTTGACCAGTGATATCTTAAAATAGGGTACAGACTAAACCATTCATGGTTTTGCCCCATTGCATTTATGAGACTTATAGGTCTATCTAATTTCTTTCAGGAACGCTGAAAATTCAGGGGGGGTGGGGAATCTGTATTCAGCAATGACAGCTAGCCTTTGTAAAAGCAGCTAGTTATTACCATTGAACTTCTAAACTAGGGTATTCAATGCCAGGGCCATATCCGGTCCCCGGCATTGAATGTCAATTCCTTAGCGTCCCTCCAATCTAGTCCCGAACCTCTGAGTTTTGCTCCTCCTCCAGCAGCTTGGAGACTGAGAAACGTCACTCTTGTGATGTCACTGGTACATAAGCTCCGGAACCGCCTTCTCCCACCAATTACCTCAGTCTCCAAGCAGCTGGAAGATTGGTGAGCCTGGAGGTTCGGGGCTCACTAGAGGAGCAATTAAGAAGAGTTAGGCTAGTATAGTTTCCCAGGAGTTTTCGTTTGATTTGGTTTGATTTGATTGAATTTTAAAAAAAAGAGTAGGAATTGCCATTTCTTGTTTTGATTTATCACTTTCCCTTTGCCGGTAGTGCTGAAGCCCTCCCCCCCCCCCCCCCTCCACCGGTAGGAATCTTCTTTGTATGCAGGAAGCTACCTGAGGGGAGAAGGCTCCGTTTCCCGAACCCAATAGCAGGGGTGAGGAACGAGCGGAGACGAGACCCATAGAGAGTGCAGAAGCACTACCTGCCAGCGCTATTGGGCCGTCGACGGGGCAGTGCGTTTTTTTTCTCTCCTCATGCTGTCAGTCTTTTCGGTGGAGGTTTCTGAAGTGGCAGCTCCCGTGCAGCGGTAGAGTTCAGAAACGGTGGCGCGCTGAGACGCGGCTTCGGCGGTGCAGGCCGAGCCGCATGTCAGATGTGCGGGAAATGCCAGCTTGCTTTTCTGCTTTGCTGAATCGCGGTATGCAACTGGGGAGTCTCGTTTTTAGTAATGTTTCCATGTAAATTGATTGCGAAGATGGTCGGAGGCTCCATGAGTGCTTAATTGAAAAAAAAAAAAGACTGCACGTTGGGTGCTTCAGATAGAGTTCCTCTTCTGAGCAGAGCTCTGGTGTTGGCATAGACGGTGGGTCTGTAACAGCGCTCTAAAATGGTGTTAGGACACCTCCCCTTCAGCGGGATGCCTACTAGGCTGCACTGTTTGCTCTGTGGTGCAAAAAGGGGCGCAATGTCAGAAGCCGGTGTTTGTAGGGGCTGCAGTCAGGAGGCTGGGGCCATGGATCAGGTCTCAGAGATGATAGAAGACACTCATAGGGGAACTCCCATTGCCATTCACGAGCCCGGTTCCCCAATCCTCCCATCTCTAGAGCCGGTTCCAGGAGCTTCTTCTGCTCCAGATCTCCCCTGTTCGCAACCAGCATTACCAGGGGGTCTGGCGGCTATCTTTTTCCCGGATTTCATTGCGCTGATCCAGCATGCTTTTGGCAATCCTCCGGGAAAGCCGGTTCCGCAGATTCGGACAGGGGGTTGAAGAGGCCTGGGACTCCTTTCGATACGGGAGTGACAGGAATAGTGGCGAAGAAGTCCAGGACCGAAAGGGATCGGTCTGAGCAGTCGGTGGTATCGGAGGATCTCCATTCGGAGGAGCCGGATGCCGATCTGGACTTGGATGAAGAGCTGGAGGAAGGCGAGATTGCGGAACAAGAAGACCAAGCGAGAGTCGTGCGCGTTTTTAGGAGAGATGAGTTACCGGCGCTTATCTCTGAAACTTTAAAGGCGCTGAATATGCTATCAGGGGGTCCGGCGGATGGTTCTACCCTGGATGACCTGTTGTTGGAGGCATTTCAAAAGACTCAGAGAGCTTTCCCTGTGCACAGGGTGATTAAGGAGATGATTCAGGAAGAATGGGACTTGCCCGAGTCCACTCAAGGGGTTTAGAGTTATGGCGCGGCTATACCCTCTAATAGACCAGGATCGAGAATTGTTTAAGTCTCCCAGAGTGGATGCCGCTGTTTCAGTGGTTACTAAAAAGACTACCATTCCAGTGGAAGGTAATGCGGCCCTTAAGGATTCTCAAGACCGAAGACTGGAGACATTGTTGAAACAGGTTTTTTATGTCAATACACTCTCTTTGCAAGCGTCTATTTGTGGCACTTGGGTGTTAAGAGCCTGTCTGTGATGGGTACAGTGTAATCAAACAGAACAGACAGAAGAGACGATGGCAGAAGCATCCAGATTGGAGTTGGGGGTAGCCTATCTAGCTGATATTCATTATGACCTTATCTGGGGTCTTTCTAAGAGTATGGCGATGGCTATTGCGGCTAGGCAGTATCTTTGGCTGCGCAACTGGGCAGCTGATGGCTCTTCCAAAGCGAGATTAAGTAAGCTCCATTTTCGGGGGAAGCTACTGTTTGGAGAGGATTTAGATAAGTTGGTTAAGGATTTGTGGGAGTCAAAGGGCGGTAGGTTGCCCGAGGACAAGCAAAAACAGGGGCCCATGACTAAGAGTCAACAAAGGGAGTTTTGGCATTTCCATTCCCCAAGGTTTGGACAAACTCAGCGACGGCGTTTTCCCTATAGAAACCAGGACTTTTGGGGATTTTGAGGAGCAGGCAGGGGGTTTGCGGCTTCCTCCTCCTCTACCTCAAGTCTTAGAAAAGCACAATGAAGCCGAGGAGACCCAGGTGGGACTGGTTCCTGTAGGGGGTCGGTTGCGGGAGTTTTATCCTGCCTGGGTCCAGATCACTTTACATCAGTGGGTGTTGGAGGTTATTCAAGAAGGCTATGCATTGGAGTTTCAGAGACCAGTGACCAATTCTTTCATACAGTCGCCGTGCAGAGCAAGCCTCAAACGCAATGCCGTGCATGGCACGGCGCAAAGGCTGTTACCCCTCAAGGCAATAGTGCCGGTTCCTCCCGACCAATGCGGCTGCGGTCGATACTCCATATACTTCATAGTGCCAAAGAAGGAGGGAACGTTTCGGCCAATTCTAGACCTCAAAAGGGTAAACCACTATCTCAGTGTGCCACATTTTTGGATGGAAACCCTGAGATTGGTCATCGTTGCAGTACAGAAAGGAGAATTTCTTATGTCCCTGGACTTGTCGGAGGCGTATCTACACATTCCAATATGGCGGGAGCATCAGAAATTCCTCAGATTTGCAGTTCCTATGGGACATTTCCAATTCCAAGCGTTACCTTTTGGGCTGGCAACGGCGCCATGAACATTCACCAAGGTGATGGTCGTAGTGGCAGTGGCTCTACGAAAGGAGCGAGTGTTAGTGCACCCTTATCTAGACGATTGGTTGTTCCGAGCGAAGTCAAGAACAGAAAGCGAAGAAGCTATGGCCAAGGTAGTAGCTTTCCTGCAAAGTCTTGGTTGGGTTGTCAACATGTCCAAGAGCAAGTTACATCCATCTCAGCACCTGGACTACCTGTGCACGCGCTTCGATATGAGCATGGAGAGAATTTTTCTCCCTCAACAGTGGGCGCTAGGACTCCGGAAGCTGGTCCGAGAGTTTCTCAGGAAACAGTCTCCCATGGCGTGGAACTATCTGCAGCTACTAGGGACCATGGCCGTGACTCTCGAGTTAGTTCCATGGGCGGGAGCCCACATGAGACCGTTGCAAAGAGCGTTGTTACGGAGGTGGTCACACCAAAAGGATCGGTTGGGGCAGCGACTGCCCTGCCCTCCAGAGACGCAAGTGGCACTGCAGTGGTGGTTACGTCCAGGGTGTCCAGAAAAAGGGATGCCCTTGGAAGCCCCGGCGTGGATATCGCTGACGACGGATGCAAGTCTCATGGGCTGGGGGGCTCACTGCCAAGGAAGATTCGCTCAGGGGCAATGGATGGAGCTGGAGAAAGTCTGGTCCATCAACAGATTGGAGTTGAGAGCAGTAGCGAGGGCGCTTCAAGTTCTTCAGCCTTATCTCAAAGGGAAAGCCATTCGTGGTAGCATCTACCAATCATCAAGGGGGCACCAGTAGTGCTGCACTCGAAGCAGAGGCCAAGGATTTGTTTGTGTGGGCTGAAGAGAACCTACTGGCATTGTCGGCAGTTCATGTAGCGGAAGTGGACAATGTGGAAGCCGACTTTTTAAGTCGGGTAAGAGTAGACCCAGGAGAGTGGGCACTGCACCCGGAAGTGTTCGCAATGCTGGTGCGACGTTGTGGAATGCCAGTAATGTATCTTATGGCATCCTTCCAATCGGCACAAGTTCATCACTTCTTCAGCAGAAGAAGGGAAAGAATGTCGGAGGGCCTGGATGCTCTCATACAAGCCTGGCCGGAAGGGCAACTCCTGTGCGTGTTTCTGCCCTGGGTGTTAATAGGTTGGGTGTTGCAGCGCATAGAGCGTCACAGGGGACAGGTAATATTGATCGCGCCGGATTGGCCAAGAAGGCCATGGTATGCCGACCTGATGAGACTTTGGGTTGAGAAGCCGTGGCACTTTCCCCGTCAGAGAGACCTTCTCTCTCAGGGTCTGCTGTACATGCCTCAAGTGGATCAATTCTCGCTTATGGCTTGGCTCTTGAGAGGGCAACGATGAGAGCAAAGGGATATTCAACGGCGGTTATTTCCACCTTGCTGAAGGCCCGTCGACGGTCGACCACCTTAGCCTATATCCGAGTATGGCGAGTATTTGAGGCTTGGTGTGCGGACCAACTAGTGGCGTCGTTAAAAGCTTCGGTTCCGCAGATTCTGTCTTTCTTGCTGGATGGTTTTCAAAAAGGCTTAGCAGCCTCGTCCCTAAGAGTGCAGTTAGCAGTGCTGTCCTGTTATAGGGGAACGATTCAGGGAGTTGTGCTGGAAGTACATCCGGATATTAAACGTTTTTTAAGAGCGGTAGCTCAATTACGGCCCCCTTGTAGACAGGTAGTGCCGAAGTGGGATCTGCCTCTGGTTTTGGAAGTGTTGGTGCGAGAGCCCTTTGAACCACTGTCGATAGCGTCTCTAAAGGACCTTACCCTTAAAGTTGTGTTCTTGGTGGCTATTGCGTCAGCAAGGAGAATTTCCGAGTTGCAAGCACTGTCCTGTAGGAAACCTTTTCTATCTTTCTGTGATTCAAAGGTAGTTCTGAGGCCGGTACCGTCTTTTTTGCAGAAAGTGGTCTCGGTTTTTCTTTGCCGGTTTTCGGGTCAAACGGTGAAGGCCCTTCCTCAAGGCACTTACAGTGGCTGGATGTTCAGAGAGCATTAAAGAAGTATTTGCGAAGGACAGCCGCTTTGCGTAATAAAGATAGGCTCTTTGTTCTCTTTGCGGGAGCAAGAAAAGGGGAAGCAGCATCTAAAGCTTCTATTGCCAGTTGGGTGAAGGAAGCGATCGCGTCTGCATATCTTCTGAAGGGCAAGCCGGTGCCGAAAGGGTTGAGAGCTTATTCTACTAGAGCGCAGGCGGCGTCATGGGCAGAGTGCAGTTTAGTGCCTGCTGTGGAGATTTGTAAAGCAGCAACCTGATCTTCTCTGCATTCCTTTGTCAAACATTACTGTCTGGATGTTCAGGTGGAAAGGGATACCTGTTTTGGATCGGCGGTGCTTCAGGCGGGTCTACAGGGTCCCACCCATTGAGTTTTTTCACTGCTCTGTTACATCCTCAGAGGTTCGGGACTAGACTGGAGGGACACTAAGGAAAGTGAAATAAGACTTACCTGCTAATTGTTGTTCCTTAAGGAACTCCAGTCTAGTGTGTGGTTCAAAACAATGTATCCTTGAAGGATACTAGCAAAAGACTGAAGTTAGGGCATATTGACATATTCATAAATGACCTGGAAAGTGGAATAATGAGTGAGGTTATCAAATTTGCTGATGACACAAAACTATTTAAAGTTGTTAAAACCCAAGAGGATTGTGGAAAATTGCAAGAGGATCTTGATAAATTGGAAGACTGGGCATCAAAATGGCAGATGAAATTTAATGTGGACAAGTGCAAGGTTATGCACCTAGGGAAGAACAACCCAAACTATGGTTACACGATGCAAGGTTCCACATTAGGAACCACCACCCAGGAAAAAGATTTAGGCGTCATTGTGGATACCATGTTAAAACCCTCGGCCCAGTGTGCAGCAGCGGCCAAGAGAGCAAATAGAATGCTAGGTATGATAAGGAAAGGAATGGAAAATAAAACAAAAGATATTATAATGCCTCTATATCGTTCCATGGTGAGACCGCACCTTGAATATTGTGTGCAATTCTGGTCGCCGTATCTTAAAAAGGATATAGCGATTTTAGAAAAGGTTCAGAGAAGAGCCACCAAAATGGTAAAGGGGATGGAAGGATACTCCTATGAAGAAAGGCTAAAAAGGTTAGGGCTCTTTAACCTGGGAAAGATACGGCTGAGGGGAGATATGATAGAAGTCTATAAATTAATGAATGGAGTGGAACGGGTAAACGTAGATCGATTGTTTACCTTATCAGAATATAGAAAGACTAGGGGACATGCAATGAAGCTACAGGGTAAACTATTTAAGACTAATAAAAGAAAATATTTTTTCACTCAGCGTGTAATCAAACTCTGGAATTTGTTACCGGAGGATGTAGTAAAGGCTGTTAGTGTAGCTGGGGTTAAAAAAGGTTTGGACAAGTTCCTGGAGGAAAGGTCCATAAACCATTATTAAGAAGGGACCCAGGATATCAATGCTTGAACCAATACAAGCATTGTGGAACCTGTGTCCCTTGGGGAAACTGCTAGGTACATATGACCTAGATTGGCCACTGTTGGAAACAGAATACTGGGCTTGATGGACCTTGGTCTGACCCAGTATGGCATATCTTATGTTCTTATATCGACAGAGGGGAATCAATAAAAACAGAAGTAACCCAAATGCCCTTGAATACAGAGCAGACAGAGCTTAAAGATTCCAAATTACCCCTGCCTACCGATAACCAGATTAATAGGAATAAAATACAGCCTCTAAAATGCTCCAAGCTGACAGGGGATCCATGATTCTCATCGCCCCCTACTGGCCTCAGCAGCCCTGGTTCCTGCTACTACTGCAGCTCTCACAAAGGGAGCTGCTTTGCCTGGGCTCTGCCCCAGATCTCATCTTGCAGGAGGGCGGCACCCTGCTGCATCCGAACATCCGCTCCCTGGCTCTCACTGCATGGATGCTGAGAGGGTAGTCCTTGCTGAGCTTAATCTCCCGAGGGCATAACCAACATCCTGTTGACATCCCACAAGGACTCAACACACAAGGCCTACGCGCTCAAGTGGCAGAGATTTTCCTCATAGTGCGCGGGTGAGGTGCTGGATCCCTTTTCCTGTGTTGTGGACCAGCTACTGAAGTATCTCCTGGTGTACAGAGGGTGAGCAACCAAAGCTTGGATCTCGCTGATGCCTCACATCGACATCACTGCCACCAGGAAAAGGACTGTCCAGATCAGAAATTTCAGACGACATGAGGCAAGCGGCTCGAATAGGGCCTGCATTAGCTGGGTGAGCACCATGTTGAGATTCCAAGCTCCTTCGGGCTGACTCTGAACTGAAGTCCAATTCGGTGCAAGTTCACCTCAGTGCGATAGAGGCATACCATTGCAGCTTTAAGGGGAAGTCCTTTTCTGCCCAGCCTCTTGTGACCTGATTCATGAGGTTCCTGCTCCTCTCAGAGCCTCCACTCATGCCCCCAGTGGTGCTTGGGATCTCAACATGGTGCTCGCCTGGCTAATGCAGGACCTATTCAAGCCACTGGATTCATGTCCTCTGAAATTTCTGAACTGAAAAGTTATTTTCCTGGTGGCAGTAATGTCAGTGCGAGGCATCAGCAAGCTACAAGCTCTGAAGGTTCCACCAGAGCAGGGTGGTGCTCTGCACATACCCCTATTTTCTCCCAAAGGTGATCTCAGCGTTCCACCTCAATCAGTCAATTTTCTTGCCAACCTTCTTCCCCTGACCTCACACCAACCAGGGTGAGGAGGCATTGCAAGTGAGCTCTAACCTTCTATCTGGACTGTATGAAGGTGCACTTCCAGTCCACCCAACTGTTCATTTCCTTCAATCCCAGTAGACTGGGAGTCGCAGTCTTGAAGCGCACGTTACCTCTTTTATGCATATGCCCAGACTGAGTTGAGCCTTGAGGGTCATGTCATGGCTCACATTGTCCATGCAATGGCCATATCAGTGGCTAACCTCCACTCTGTCTCCTCAGAGGAAATCTGCAAGGCTGCTACATGGTCCTCGCTCTATACCTTTGCAGCCCACTACTGTCTGGATGGGGATTCCCAATGGGATCGCAATTTTGGCCAGGCTGTGCTCCGGCACCTCTTTGTGTCTTAGAGTCAACTCCTGCCCACTGGCCCTTCTCTCTTTCCAGGCTACCTGAAAAACCCCCCAGGTCAATGTTGCTGAGGATACCTAATCAGATGAGTCCCTCGGTGGGACTCCCCTCCTGTTCTTTCTGGCTTCTCCAACTCAGTGCACTGTTGAGCTGGTGTTCTCCTCGGGTTCGGTAGCCTGTAGGTTGGGAATCCCATACGTGAGGACTTACTTCCTGCTTGTTCACAGAGAAAGAGCAGCTATTTACCTGTAGCAGGTATTCTCCATGAACAGCTGGAGTAAGTCCTCACAACCCTCCCATCTCCCCAGGGAGTTGCCTTTTAACTCCTTCTATGTTATTAGACTGGAGAAGATGGCGCCATGGGAAGCAAGAAGGCAGGCATGCATGCTCAGTGTACCTCCCAAAAGCTTCCTTTGGAAACTGGGGAGCGTTCTGTATGGGGCTCCAATGGTGATGTCACCCATATGTGAGAATTTATTAACATAAGAACATAAGAGAAAAAGAGAAAAGAATTCCATTCGTCACTACTTAATCGTTCTCTTAACAAGCCACGTGAACTCTTCCAACTAGTAAAATCCTTATCCAAAGAACCTTTCATACCTCAACAAGAACAAATACAGCCTCAATTATATGCTAATTATATGCTAATTATATTCAATGTCAATCAAAGGCAATCAAAGTTACATTATTGTCAAAAGAAATCTCTCATCCTCCCAGCATTCAGTTTCTACTAAACAAATTTACATCTCCTTCTCCAAGTACCATTGAAGACATTTTAGCCACTATTAATACCACCACAGCTCCAAATGATCCATGTCCAGCTCATTGGATCAGAGCTTTGAAAGTGGAACTTAGCTCATACATAGCATCTATAGCAGACAAATCATTCATCACCGGTGTTTTCCCAGCAATCCTCAAACAGACATCAATTCGACCATTGCTGAAAAATAACAAACTTGACCCAAAGAAGGAGGACTCTTATCGTCCAATTTCTAGTATTCCCCTATTAGCTAAAATTCTAGAAAAGGTGACCTTGAGACAGATCCAACAACATATCGATACTGAAGCCCCTTTAGACTCAAGCCAACACTGTTTTAGGGAAGCACATGGAGTTGAGACTCTTCTCGCCTCTTTAATGAATTCCCTTATCATTGCTATAGATAATATCAAGACCGGAGTTGCATTGGTCTTCCTAGATATTGCAGCAGCATTTGATTCAGTTAATCATGAACAACTTCTAGTCCGTCTCCATGAGAAGGGAATACAAGGAATTGCATGGGACTGGTGCAAGTCTTATCTAGAAGACCGATGGCAACAAGTTCGAATTGATAACAATATATCTTATCCATTCCAACAGAAACAAGGTGTTCCACAGGGTTCCTCACTATCAGCATTACTTTTTAACATCTATATGCAACCAATCTGTAATATTGCCCGTACCTTTGGTATATCTTGTCTTATTTATGCTGATGATGTGCTGTTGTTCACACCTATTAATGTGTTTAGCCCTGATTACACAGTTTTAATTAACTGTTTCAATTCAATAACCAATTGGCTGCTCACTCAGAACCTTCGAATAAATTAAAAAAAAACTGAAGTCCTTATCGTTACAAGAAACAATGACTTCTCTTCACCACCTTCATTAAGAGTACGAGACGCTGATTTACCTATTAAATCCACCATTCGATACTTAGGTGTCATTCTCAACCAGCGACTTGAATTTAATGAGCATATAAAGTCCACAGTAAAATCCATTTATCACAAGATTAATACTCTACGACACCTAAAATCCATGTTAGACCCCGATGATTTCCGCACAACATTCCAAGCGCTAGTCACCCCCCATTTTGACTATGCGAATATTATCCTGCAAGGCCTACCTAAATCTACGCTTAATCCATTACAGCTAGCTATGAATGCAGCAGCTAGATCACTATGCGGAATTACAAGGAGACAACACATAACCCCCATTCTAATGGAGCTTCACTGGCTCCCAATAATTTGTAGATTATCTTATAAAACACTTCTTATGACCTTCAAAGCGTTCCATAATATTTCACCTCCTTCAATCTCTGATCTACTCATTCATACCCAAAACAACAGATCAAGAAGATCTACAACTGAAAATACTCTAGTGATTTCAAATAAATTAGTAAAATGTACTCAAACTACCATTAACAGATCATTTTCATCCTTTGCTCCAAGGTGCTGGAATAAGCTTCCATTAAACATCAGATTGATAAAAGATATATCACAATTTAGAAAAGCTTTAAAAACCCACCTTTTTTCACAACACTTCTCTTACATCAATATTTCCCCCCCCCCCTCACCCCATTATCTCAACTCAGCAATAATAGTTAAATGATGATGTTAGACCGTTCCACCTTATGATATTTCACTGTATATACCTGCTCTGTTAAATGTTATTTATGACATGTCTCTATACCCACTCAAGATCTCTAGTCTTATGTAATTGCTTTTATTTAATTATTTATATGCTATTCCCCAGTTAATCATTGTTTTATTCCCCTGTTACCTGTAACTTGGACAAGTTCTCTAAATCTGAGTGTATTTTGTTTAATGTAAACCGCACTGATGTCAAATAGCGCGGTATATAAGAGCTGTTAAATAAATAAATAAATAAGATATGCCATACTGGGTCAGACCAAGCCCAGTATCCTGTTTCCAACAGTGGCCAATCTAGGTCACAAGTACCTAGCAGTTTTCTCAAAAGTCACAGGCTCCACAAAGCTTGTATTGGGGCAAGCAGTGGATATACTGGGTCCACTTTAATAATGGTTGATGGACCTTTCCTCCAGGAACTTGTCCAACCCTTTTTTAAACCCGGCTACACTAACAGCTTTTATTACATCCACCTAGCAAATTCCAGTCTTAAATAGGTTGCCCTGTAGCTTCATTGCATGCCCCCTAGTCTGTCTATATTTTGATGGTGTAAAAAATCTATCTATGTTTACCTGTTCCACTCCATTCATTAATTTATAGACCTCTATCATATCTCCCCTCAGCCATCTCTTTTCAAGGTTGAAGAGCCCTAACCTTTTTAGCCTCTCTTCATTTCATCCCCTTTACCATTTTGGTGGCTCTTCTCTGTACTCTTTCTAATAACGCTATATCCTTTTTAAGATACAGCAACCAGAATTGCACACAATATTCAAGGTGCAGTCGCACCATGTAACGATACAGAGGCATTATAATATCCTTTGTTTTATTCTCCATTCCTTTCCTTATGATAACTAGCATTCTATTTGCTCTCTTGGCTGCTGCTGCACACTGGACGGGGGGTTTTAACATGTTATCCACGATGATGCCTAATTCTTTTTCCTAGGTGATGGTTCCTAATGTGGAACTTTGCATCATGTAACCATAGTTTGGGTTGTTCTTCCCTAGGTGCATAACTTTGCACTTGTCCACATTAAATTTCATCTGCCATTTGGATGCCCCGTCTTCCAATTTATCAAGATCCTCTTGCAATTTTACACAATCCTCTTGGGTTTTAACAACTTTAAATAGTTTTGTGTCATCTGCAAATTTGATAACCTCACTTGTTATTCCCATTTCCAGGTCATTTACGAATATGTTAAAAAGCAGCGGACCCAGCACAGATCCCTGGGGTACTCCACTATTCACCTTTCTCCATTGGGAAAATTGTCCATTTAGCCCTACCCTCTGCTTTCTATCTTTCAACCATTTCCTGATCCACAATAATACACTGCCTCCTATCCCTTGACTTTTCAATTTTGCCAAATGTCTCTCATGAGGGACCTTGTCAAAGGCTTTCTGAAAGTCCAGATACACTATATCAGCCGACTCACCTTTGTCTACCTGTTTATTCACACCTTCAATAAAACATAACAGATTGGTAAAGCAAGATTTTCCTTGGCTAAAGTCGTGTTGGCTGTCTCCCATTAAGCCATGACTATCTTCATGTTCAGTAATTTTGTTCTTTATGATGGTTTCCACCATTTTCCCTGTACTGACGTCAGGCTCACTGGTCTGTAGTTTCCCAGATCATCCCTGGAACCCTTTTTAAAAATTGGCGTTACATTGGCTATCCTCCAATCTTCAGGTATTACAGATTATTTTAATGATAGTTCACAGATTACTAATGGTAGGTCTCCAATCTCATATTTTAGTTCTTTCAAAACCCTTGGATGTATACCATCTGGTCCAGGTGATTTGCTACTCTTCAATTTATCAAATAGTTGTAATGCATCTTCCCGCTATATCGATATTTCTTTCAATTCTTCCGCAGCATCTCCTTTAAATACCATTTCAGTCATGGGTAACATTCCTACATCTTCCTCAGTAAAGACTGAAGCAAAGAATTTATTCAGTCTCTCCACTATGCACTTGTCCCCTCTTAGTGCCCCTTTTACCCCTCTATCATCTAATGGTCCAAATGACTCTCTTACCTGTTTTTTGCTATGAATGTACTTGAAAAAGTCTTTATTATGCGTTTTTGCTTCCACAGCAAGCTTCTTCTCAAATTCTCTCTTTGCCTGCCTTATCAATGCCTTGCATCTAACTTATTCCTGCTGTTCATGGAGAACATCTGCTACAGGTCAGTAACTACGCTTTATAGTGTGCGAAAGCCATGCAGGGGCAGGAGGTAGGGTTCCATAGGCCTGTAAAAATAAAAGGCATGCAGGCTCTACGCTCAAGTTTTACTTTCAATTTGCTGCAACGGACTGTAGGGAAGGAAGTGGGGACCAAGGGACAATCTGAGCAGCGGTGACCGAGAAAAGGGGGGAGTAAAATCTTCTCCCTTACCCCTCCCCTCCCACCTATGCCTATGAGTGCTTCAGATGTAAATCCAACACTGATGAAAGCCAAATGTAGATCAGCCAACAAAATACATGAAATAGTAAGTAAAAGCAGGGGTGATCTGAAACAGATATGGGACCATGCACAGAGACTCATGAGGCATGGTGGTGCCTCTTCTTCTGCCTTTTTCCTCCGGAAGTCAGAATCATGCAGTGCTCCAAAGTTTCATGAGACCTGTTGACCCCACAGAATTGTGATTTCAAAAGGATTCCGGCAAATGAGGAGACAGCAGCATATAATGAGTGTTGTTTGCTTACAACTCCTTCTGGCAGGAGGCCAGGGTACAGGGCATCAGGAGGAGGCAATGAAAGCAAAATACTGTTGTTGGCAGCAGCAGCAGTGGCCCATCTACATCTTCTCTCTGCAGGCAACTCTGAGCTAGGAAGCTGAAGGCATGTGGGGCTGGGGGCAGGAGGTTGCAGAGGATGCTGAGCCCAAGATTCAAGTCACTGGTAAAAGGATTTGGAGCACAGGACCCATGTCACCATAACTAACAATATCCCTAGTGGGGCTGGACGCAAATTGAGCAGGGCTCCTGATCAGAGCAAGGTAGTGTACAGAAACACATTCTTGCTCAGGCCTAGGACCAGCCATTAGCAAAAGCAGAGGAGAGATGGTTGCTAAGACAGTTAATGAATACATAAAAATAGAGCAGAAGTAAATGAAAAGGAGATAAAGCATTGGTTTGTAAAATCATGTATGCACATATTTAAAGTTTTATTAACACTGTGCTGGTGACAGACATGGGCATAGTTGCTGTCACCAAGTCTTGGTGTAACAGAAATTAGGGCCATCCCAAACTATAATCTCTTGGTTCCTCATCTATCCAAAATGATGCCATACCAGAAAAGAGGACAACTGCGCAGATTCACTGGGCCAATTGTCTTTACCTGCTGTCATCTACTATGTCAATATGTTTTTTAAGCTCTCATAACCCTGACCTTTCCAGAGTGGGACATGCAATCCTCCCTCTCCAGGTTCATATAGCATAGTCACAGAGGAAAGTGAGACACTCTCCTTACTCTGGCTCCTCACAGCCTTTTTCCAGAGAAGCACAAGACCTACTGCCTCTCATAGCCCAAAACCTTTCCTTAGAAGAATGTTTCCTCACTAATTTTTGATTTACTTGTCTGTAGCTGACGATGCAGCATGTGGAGTTAGCCAACCTGAAGGAAGAACTGGAGAAAATGAGGCAGCTGTACCAGGAGAGTGATCGAGACAGTGCCCTCAAACAAGCCATCATAGACCGGGATGAAGCCATCATAAAGTAAGACTCTCTAACCTCTTTCACCATCACTTTCAAGCTGACCGTGTCTGAGGGATTTATGTTAAAAGGGGAAAATTTTTCAAAAATGGTCAGGGCACCTAATTTAGCTAACTAAATTATGGATGGCTAATAAAATGCAATATGTGCCTTTTGTCAATGCTGACTCCTGGCGACCCAGCCGTACAAAACGCTCCCTGGATCTCAAAGATGCATATACTTTCATTCCCATTTATCCCGCCCACAGGAAATACCTCCAGTTTGTCCTGGGGGGACAGCACTTCCAGTTCCACCTGTTTCCCTTTGGGCTGGCCTCGGCACCCTGGGTCTTCACAAAGTGCCTTGTGATAGTGGTCGCTTATCTCTGGACCTTGGGGATTTCAATCTACGCCTACTTGTATTGCGGGCTCATTCAGAGCTCCATTCTATTTTTTTTTTTTTTTTAGTTTTAACAAGCATAACAAGTTAAGCCAAAACAATTCAGGACAATCAGAAACAGTTACTAAAAGATAACAGCATTACAGCACATTAACACTATATGATAAAGTCCACATCACTCTCCTGGCTCTTGGACTGATGGCTGAACTCTCAAAACCTGCTCAGGGGTCTCCCCTTCCCAGAGGCTGATGATGATGGACCATCCAAACTGGGCTGGGGAGCACTCTAGATAGCCGTTGCACGCAAGGTGTGTGGTCCAAGCAAGACAGCTTCCACCAGATCAACTTTATGGAGCTCCATGCCATAGCAAACGCCTTCAAGGTGTTCCGGGACCACCTTGCCAACTAGTTTGTCCTAATCCAGGACATCAACAAGCAGGGAGGCACAGGGTCGCATGTCCTGTTTTGGGAGACAGTCCACTTTTGGAAGTTTGCCATCGCTCACAGTATGAAGTTGAGAGCGACTTACCACCTGCCAGGGGAACTCAACTCTCTGGCAGATCAGCTTTACTGCATCCTCCAGCTGCATGAGTGGACTCTGAACAGGGAGGTCATGGCCTGGATCTTTCAATTGTGGGGTACCCCCTTGATAGATCTGTTTGCAACTCCGAGCAACACCCAAGTGGATCAGTTCTGCTCCATGGCCACCTTGAAAGAACAGCTTGCTCCGGATGCCTTCCTCCTGCACTGGGGAGTGTGCCTGCTCTATGTGTATCCTCCCATTCTGCTCATAATGAAGACCTTGTGGAAGCTTCAAGTTCACAAGGGCTCACTGATTCTCCCCTCCATATTTTCATAGACAGCCGTAGCTTCTCCTGCTGCTGCAGCTCTCTTGTCAGAAGCCTCTGCAGCTGGGCTCAGCTCTGGATCTTATCTCTCAAGATGACAGGAGACTGCTCCACCCCAATGTCTGGTCCTTGGCCCTCATGGCGTGAACTTTGAGTGGATAGTCCCTTTTGAGCTCAGTCTGCCTGAGTGAGTCAAAGAGGTCCTGCTGACCTCCAGGAGAACTTTGACGAGGAGGTCTTACACCTGCAAATGGAAGAGGTTCTCTGCCTGATGAGCTGATCGGGCGCTGGATCCCTTCTCTTGCTCCATTGACAGGTTGCTTGAGTACCTCCTGCACCTCTCAGAGTTGGGTCTCAAGTGTTAGTGCAGCTGAATATTAGAAATATTTAGACAAAAATTAAACTGAACGCCCAAGAAGCCACGCCTTACATGCAGTGCAACACCAGAGAAATAGAAAGTGTTGCATTTCCCCTTCTACTGTGCAAAATAAAGAGATAACAGAGGGAAGTTCCAAATACTGACATAAGAATTATTAAATTGAAAATAAAATTCTTTATTTTGATATTTATTATCTGGCCATTTTATTTTTCTGATTGCCTTGATCCCAGTCACTGGTTTTTGCTTTCTTCTGTCTCTTTTAACTCTTTTCCCATGGTCTCCTGTTTTCTCTACTCTTGTTTTCAGTTCCTCTCCTACATCCATGTTTGCCATGAATCTTTCCCTTTCAGCTTTCTCCCATTTATTTTTTGTTCCTCTGTCCACTCATATTTCATCCCTCCTCGCCACTAAGTCCCAACTTCCTCCTTACAGCTTTCCATCTTCGCATTCCCATTCACAAATTCACCCTCTTTCTCCATCTCCTCTGTGTTCTGTTTCTAGCATTTCTGCTTCTCTTCCCTTATCTACCTCCCCCCTAGTTTGGCATCTTCCCTCCCCCTCCCCCCCCCCCATGGTCTAGAATCTCCCATTCCCTTCCCCACCTCCCATTGTAGTCCAACATCTCCTCTTCTCTTCCCATTCTCAGATCCAGCATCTTCCCTTCTCTACCTCCCTCTACAGTGTCCACCAACTCCCCCTTCATTCCTTCCCCATGACAGGCTTGCCCTCTAATTGCTGTTGTCACCGTTACCACCCCCCTCCCTTCACTTAGGTCACCCTAACGCTCTAAATGCTGGTCAGTGTGTAGTACAGGACCTTTGAGCACATGTACTCACTCAAGGCCAGTTATATCCTGCTCCCTCCAAGGCAAAATTGCTGTTTGAAAGGGGCTGGACATGGTAAGCCTTGAGCATGCACATGTGCTCACTCTGTGTGGACTACAAAACGATTCTGCTGTCCTCTTGCACCAGTGCCTTCCCCAGAATTGTGTTCTTCTAGGCAAAAGCCTAATCTACCTAGTACTATGGCAAGCCCTAGAATCACATTGCAGTACACTGTGCTGTTCTCCTTATCATGCAGTTTACTGTAAGTCATCTTACAGAAGTACAGATTCAAATGATGTCAACCCAATTAATTTTGCTTTTGTTTATACAGCATCTACTGAACATATAAAGTAAGTGCAGGAAACAAGATGGGTATTTGGCTTGTAAGAGTAAGATGAAACTCAGAATATAGAGAAGCTAGTAAGTTCCAAATCTTCAGCCCAATAAAACCAGTAAAATACATCTTTAAACTGATGTTTTCAGCAGAGCAAAACAGCTTACTCTCAAGAAAGCAACTCCGCTCTTCAGATATGACTAGAGAAGATTATCGAAGGTAATGATGTGAAATTGTATGTCTCTGGTTTGATCCTCTCTCTCTCATCTCTCTGAGCGCAGAAAGAATGAGATGGAGCTGGAATTTACCAAATGCTCCCTAGAGAGAGACTCTATGAGCCGACAACTGCTGCGCACCATCCAACAAAAGGTGACACTTTCCCAAGAGCTTGAGGCATGGCAGGTAAGAAATCTGGGTAAAATGGTTTAAAAAAAAAGCTAGTGATTGTGCTAGACAGGAAAGTCATTGCCAGAATTCTAGTGCACACAGGATATCTATGGAGAGAGGGTAGACTTCAGTATGCCATTAATCAAATAGAAAGTACTTTAGCAATATGTTCTGTGGACAGGCCCAGTTTAGCTATTATGTAGACTAGGCGGTCACTTGTGCGGCAGGTTCTGGGGAGTGGCAAAGAACAGCTGCAATGGAAGCAAGACATTACGCCCTGACAGCTACACAAACTCAAAGAACACATACTTTTATCCGCAGGGAAGGTCGGCAGTTTGCAGATAGTCCGTTTACGTAAGCAAATTATTTTTGGAAAGTATGATGACCAAATAAGGATCAGTATGGGAAGGATGGTGTTGGAGTGACCATGATTGTGGAGTTTAATCAAAATCTCACAAATCTTCAGGTATTACAGATGATTTTAATGATAGCTCAAAGATTACTAATAGTAGGTCAGCAATCTCATATTTCAGTTCTTTTAGCACCCTGGGAAGTATACCAGGTGATTTGCTACTCTTTAATTTATCAAATAGCTATATTACATCTTCCTGGTTTAGTGGGATTTGTTTCAGTTCCTCCAATACTTTACCTTTAAATATAATTTCAGGCATGAGTAACTTCCCTACATCTTCTTCAGTAAAAACCAAAGCAACAAATTCATGTTTTTCTACTGTGGTCTCTCCTCCCTTAGCGTCCCTTTTATCCCTCTATCATCTAATTGTCCAACTGACTCACTCACAGGTTTATTCAGGGGCGGTTATATAATGAGGCAAAGTAAGGCGGCTGCCTCAGGAGGCAAAGTCTTGAGGGCAGCAAAAAATGCCCCCCAAAACAGCCGCCTCACTTCACCTTCAAAAGTAAAAAAAAATCCCCAAAAAAAGATGCACGTTGCAGCCAAGTCTGCTTCTCAGCAACATCAAACTCAACCTCCTTTTCCAGGCAGCTGCGGCTCCCTGCCTCTTAGAGAACCGCGGCTGTGCTGTGACTGCAGTTTTAAATACAAACGAAACCGGTGCGGATGCGGAGCCTTCTCGCCTCCGTGAAGGACCCCGTGCAGCTTTGTCCCGCCCCCAAAGGAGGAATTTCCTTTGGGGGTGGGACAAAGCTGCACGGGGTCCTTCACAGACGCGGGAAGGCTCTGCGCCGGTTTCGTTTGTATTTAAAACTGCAGTCACAGCACAGCCACGGTTCTCTAAGAGGCAGGGAGCCGCGGCTGCCTGGAAATGGAGGGTGAGTTTGCCGCTGCCGACCTTAAAAAAAAAACAACAACAAAAAAAAAATCCGAGGAGAGGAGCTGCTGCAGCAGCAGGAAGTGCCTCGTGGCCGCCCCGGCAGAGTCCTCCTGTCTCCTTCAGCACAGCTTTACACAGTCTTCACGGCTCTGTAAAGCCACGCTGAGGGAGACAGGAGGGCTCTGCCGGGGCAGCCACGGGGCACTTCCTGCTGCTGTGGCGGCAGCGGCTTCAGCAGCCAGATTACTTATTCTGTACTTGGTGAGGGTCGATGTTGCGAGTGTGTGACTGAGTTCAGGTGTTCTGTTAACATGGAGCTTCTACATAATGACCTATACTGTACTCTAGTAATTTGACTTGTTCAGCTTTTCAAATAGGTGTATGGATGTTCCAGGGCCCACTGTAGTATTTACAGTGATGCTTTTTTTGGATGGGCTCCTTACGTGAGTTTTGGAAGTTTGTGCTGATATGGTATGGTAGGCTTGTTCTTTGTTGTAAGGTTTTGTATTAGTTCACAATATGCCTGATACTGGAGAATAGTGGTTGTTGTTGTTAGTGAGATGATCAGAATCAGATTTTTTTTTAAATATTGAGTTCTCTGGGTGAATGTCCTGGTTCTGCTCTGCACCTACTGTGGATGCAAAATATATGTTGAAAAAGAAAAAGCAAGAACCATAACGCAGGTTATAACAACAAAATAAAAATGAGTTATAATTTAGTTTTATAATCTGTGCTGTTAGTTCTTGCTGTCTTTTAGTTCCTTGGTGTGCAAATGGGATCGTACCTAGCCCTGTGCAAGCGATGCAGCCGCACAGGGCGGAAAGGCTTGGGAGGAGTATTTCGGCTGTCTGCTGTTGCCCTGCTGCTGCTAGCAGGACAATAGCAGGCAGCTGAAATGTGCTCCCCAAGCCTCTTTAAGCAGGTCTGGTCCCTCCCTCCTCCGACTCAATGTCAAGGAGGGACAGATCTGCTTAAAGTGCCGGCGCCTTTCAGATAGGGTGCATGCCCCCCTTCTCCTCCCCATACCTCCATCCAGCACTGCCTGCTCTTTCCCTGCTGCTTGCACCTCCATGAAAAAAACAGAGGGCAGCAGCAGCAGGGAAAGAGCAGGCAGCGCTGGACAGAGGTATGGGGGGAGGGGGGTGTGCGCCCGAGCTGCAAGTCTCACAGGGTGTGATTGCAGCTCGATATGGCCCTGTGTGCAAACATCTTGCATTTCCTCCATATAATCTAATCGGCTTTTTGGTTTGGTCCAGTCTCTGATTGGATTTCTGAAAAAGCCCCGCCCCCTCTAAGGTGGGGGGGGCGCGCCTTTTTCATACTTCACCTCAGGCAGCAGATTGCCTTGAGCCGCCCCTGGGTTTATTGCTATAAATGTATAAGTTTCATTATGCATTTTTGCTTCTACAGTAAGCTTCTTTTCAAATTCTCTCTTTGCCTGCCTTATCAATGCCTTGCATTTAATTTGCCAGTGTATGTTTCCTGTTTTCATCATTTGGCTCCTTTTTCCATTTTGTGTCAGATGCCTTTTTGGCTACAACAGTCTCTTTGACCGTTCCTTTAAACCATGCCAGCAATTGTTTGGCCTTCCTTCCACCTTTGTTAAAATGTGTAATGCATCTGTTCGGGGATACCAATATAGTATTTTTAAACAACTCCAGGGTTGATGTAAACCTTTAACTTTTGCAACTGCTCCTTTTAGTTTTTTCTTAACTATTTTCCTCATTTTATCATAGTCTCCCTTTTGAAAGTTAAATGTTGGTATCATTGATTTCCTTTCTGTCCTCTCTCCATTTATTAAATACCAAGTGATCATGTTATGATAACTATTGCCAAGTGGCTCCTCCCATGTTGTTTCATGAACCAGCTGCTCCATGAAGCATTCATTTATTTCATCTTAGAAACTTTATCTCCCTAGAATGTCCTGATGTGACATTGACCCGATTGATACCAGGGTCATTGAAATTGCCCATTAGTACTGTGTTGTAACTTTTGTTAGCTTCCATGATTACTTTTAATATTTCATCATCCATCTGTTCATTCTTGCCAGGCGGATGGTAGTACACCCCCATTGCCTTTGCCTTCTCCTTTTTACATGGAATTTCTATCCATAGAAACCCCTTCACCAATTTGATCTACCCTATCTTTGTGGTATAATTTAGAAACATAGAAATATGACGACAGAAAAAGACCACGTGGCCTATCTAGTCTGTCCTTCCATAACAACTACAACAGTCCTCTTTTTACCTTTAGAGATCCTCTGTGTTTGTCCCATGCTTTTTTGAATTCAGTTACTGTCCTCATCTCTACCACCTCCACTGGGAGACTATTCCACGGATCCACTACACTTTCCGTAAAGAAATATTTCCGCATATCACTCCTGAATCTATCTCCCTTCACCCTCATCTCATGTCCCCTCATAGCAGAACTTGCTTTCAATTGAAAGAGGCTCTCTCCCTGAACATTTATGCCATGGAGGTATTTAAACATCTCAATCATATCACCTCTATCCCGCCTTTCCTCTAAGGTGTACATATTAAGATCCTTCAGTCTGTCCTCATATTTATTTATTTTATTTATTTATTTATGCTTTTCTTCTATACCGCTTTTTCCCAAGATCAAAGGCGGTTTACAATTAACATAATGAACGGTTTACAATTAACATAATGAACATGGTTTTACATGGAACATCGTATTTTCTTCAAACTATGTACAATTAACTTTTCATGAACAATAACATGGAACATATAATTATACAACTGCTTTAACTATTTACATCAGTCAAATATTTACATTAGTCAATTATTAATCGTGGTTTTTAAGGGTTGTTTTTTCGTAAGTGTGTTGAGCTTTGAGGCTTTTTGATCTGTGGTTAGGGAGGATTTTTATGGAGGTGTGGTGAGGGGGATGGGGGGGGTTCATTAGGATTTATAAAGTGTTCTTTAAACAGATATGTTTTTAGTTCTTTCCGGAATGTCTGGAGATCCTTTATTTTGCGGAGGCTTAGTGGGAGTTTATTCCATAGGGTGGGGGCTGCATATGAGAATGCTCTTGAGCTTGTGGTTTTTTTTGTTTTTCGAATTGATTTTTTTATGTCTAGTGAGTGGGTTGCGTTTTGTCTGCGGGTTCTATGTTCTTTTGGAGCATGTAGTAGAGTGGTTAGATGTGAGGGTGATATGCCGTTGATAAGTTTAAATGTGGTTAAGAGTATTTTGTATGATATTCTACTATTTATGGGAAGCCAGTGTAGTTCGGCGAGGATGGGAGCTATGTGGTCAGTGAGGCGGGCTTTTGCTGTTACTTGAGCACAGATGTTTTGAGCTCGTTGGAGTAAGTTGGTATTTGTGAGAGGGAGGCCGATAAGTAGACTATTACAATAGTCAAAGTGTGGAGTGATGAGTGTGCTGATAAGGAGTGTGCTCATATGCTTTATAATGAAGACCACTAATCATTTTAGTAGCCACCCTCTGCACCGACTCCATCCTGTTCACATCCTTTTGAAGGTGCGGTCTCCAGAATTGCACACTATACTCCAAATGAGGTCGCACCAAAGACTTATACAGAGGCATTATCACCTCCTTTTTTCTGCTAGCCATTCCTCTCTGTATGCACCCAAGCATCCTTCTAGCTTTTGCCGTCGCCTTTTCTACCTGTTTAGCTACTTTAAGATCATCAGACACAACCACCCCTAGGTCCCGCTCTTCTTTAGTGGACAAAAGTACTTCACCCCCTATACTATATTGCTCCCTTGGATTGCTGCAGCCCAAATGCATGACCTTACATTTTTTAACATTAAATCCCAGCTGCCAAATTCTAGACCATTCTTCAAGCTTAGCTAGATTCCTCCTCATGTTATCTACCCCTTCCTGGGTGTCTACTCTATTGCAGATTTTGGTATCACCTGCAAAGAGGCAAACCTTACCTGAAAGCCCTTCCGCTATATCACTAACAAAGATGTTAAAAAGAATTGGACCAAGGACAGATCCCTGGGGCACACCACTGATAACATCCTTCTCCTCAGAGTGAGCTCCATTTACTTGTACTCTTTGTTGCCTCCCACCCAACCAATTTCTAACCCAAGCAGTAACTTTAGGGTCCATCTCTAGGGTGCTCAGTTTGTTTATAAGTCGCCTGTGAGGAACAGTGTCAAAGGCTTTACTGAAATCTAAATACACCACATCTAGGGTTCTCCCTTGGTCCAACTCCCTGGTCACCCAGTCAAAGAAATCAATCAGATTTGTCTGACAAGACCTGCCTCTGGTGAATCCATGCTGCCTCGGATCCTATAATCCGCTGGACTCCAGAAACCTCACTATTTTCTCTTTCAGCAGCGTTTCCAATAATTTACTCACCACCAAAGTTAAACTAACTGGCCTGTAGTTTTCAACCACATCCTTACTTCCGCTTTTGTGTAAAGGCACCACATGAGCCTCTCTCCAGTCCTTTGGCACCACTCCCGACTCCAACGAGGCATTGAAAAGGTCAGTCAGTGGAGCTGCTAGAATGTCCCCAAGTTCCCTCAGTATTCTCGGGTGTATCCCATCCGGTCCCATCGCTTTGTCTACTTTAAGTTGAGATAGTTTCTCACGAACACAGTCTTTTGAAAATTGCTCAAGATGTCCTTTGCTTCTTTTCCTATTTGTGTGCGTTTTCTGAGGTCCTGCTCCTGGTTCTTCATCTGTGAACACAGAACAAAAATATTTGTTAAGCAATTCCGCTTTATCCTTATCAACTTCTACATATTCCTCCGCTGCACCCTTGAGTCTGACAATACCACTCTTGCCCTTCCTCTTCTCACTAATATATCTGAAAAATGTCTTATCCCCCCCCATTTTATTGCATTGGCCATTTCCTCCTCCTTTTGAATCTTTGCCTTCTTGACTACTATGCTAGCTTCTCTAAGTTTTTCCAAATACAGATGCCTGTCTTCCTCTCTGTGTGATCTCTTGTATTTCATGAAGGCTTCCCTCTTTTTCTTCACTTTTTCAGCTACTTCTTTCGAAAACCATAGCGGTCTCCTTTTCCTTTTACCTTTAACAAAAAGGTTGGTTGCCCTTAAAATATCCCCTTTCAGTTTTCCCACTGTTTTTCTACATCCCTCAGCTGTTCCCATCCAACTAACGACTCCCTGAGGTATTGGCCCATCTTCGCAAAGTTAGTCTTCCTAAAGTCTAAGATCCTCGCCTTTGAATGAATTCTAACAGCCCTAGTCCTAATACTGAACCACACCATCTGGTGATCACTGGATGCAAAATGATCTCCCACTACAAGATCAGAAACACTTTCACCATTGGTAAGCACCAAGTCCAGTATGGCCCCTTCATGTGTGGGGTCTGTTACCAATTGCCTGAATAGTTCTCCCTGTAGAGAATCCAGGATCTCCTTACTTCTAGATGATACTGCAGCAGGAATGTGACAATCAACATCTGGCATATTGAAATCTCCTTTCAGTAGCACTTCCCCTTTCCTAGCAATGCTGCACATGTCTTCAATTAACTCTCTGTCCACCTCTTCCTCTTGTGAGAGAAGTCTGTATATCACACCAATGTAAATAGATTTCTCTTTCCCTCTTTCTAGTTTAACCCACAATGCCTCCCCTCTCCCTTTTAAGCTCTGTAATTCCAAAGCTTTAATAGTAGTTTTTACATATAGTGCCACTCCTCCTGCCCTACTTCCTACCCTGTCCTTTCTGAATAAAGTATAGCCAGGTATAGTTACATCCCAATCATGGTTTTCTGTGAACCATGTTTCTGTAACTGCCACTAAATCCAAGTCAGCCACTCCCACCAAAGCTTCAACATCACGGATCTTATTTCCCATGCTACGGGCATTTATACACACTGCTTTCCATATGTTACCCCTGTTACCCATTTCCATAAAGTTATTTAATGTATCACCTACCTGGGGGCTTTCACTTACCTGGGGGCTTTCTTCACCCATCCCCAACGAATCTAGTTTAAAGCCCTCTTCAGTAGATTAGCCAGTCTACTACTGAAGACGCGTTGACCTTTCTTGGACAGATGGATGCCATCTCTGCTCTGCAACCCTTGGAACAGCATCCCATGGTCTAGGAAACCAAAATGCTCTTGATGACACCATCCACGCAGCCATGCATTCATCTCCAGGATGCGAGCCTCTCTGCCTTGGCCTTTACCCTCAACAGGGAGGATTGAAGAGAACACCACCTGTGCACCTAACTGCTTCACCCTCTGTCCCAGAGCCATGAAGTCACTTTTTATACGTTCTGAGGTATACCTGGCAGTATAATTTGTTCCAACATGGATCAGCAACATTGGGTAATAGTCAGTGGGCTTGATGAGTCTCGGCAAACTCTCCGTAACATCTTGGAGTTTGGCACCAGGCAGACAGCATACCTCTCTGGACATCAAGTCTGGTCGGCAGATGGACGCCTCAGTACCCCTCAGAAGAGAGTCTCCAGCCACCACTACCCTTAGTTTCCTTGTGGTTACTGATTCTGCAACTTTGGGGTACTTGAGCTCTGGTTCTTCCCTTTCCAGGGATGCTTTCACTTCCTCCACATCTAGGGCTGCATAATGGTTCTTCATTTCAAGGGCTGGAGAAGTTGGATTGGTGATTTTGCAGGCCCTGGTGACTTGTGTCCAACCATCGACATTCTGTTGGCACCCATCTTCTCCTCTGCTGGAGAGCTTGGTTGCTGCAAGAAGCATCTCATCAATGTACTTCTCACTGTCTTGAATGCTCCTCAGCCTCGCCACCTCCTCTCTGAGTTCCTCCACTTGTTTCCTCAGAGCTTCAGCATGCAGGAACCCTGCACATGGAACCGGTCCTTCAACTGGCATTAGGACCTCTGTCTGGACCAAGGCAGAAGTTGTAACGGGGGCAACAGCTTTAGCGATACGATTTTTCCCAGCCATTGTTCTGTTCGTGGAGCTTAGGTATCTGTTAAAGCAAAAGAGAGAGATCTACCAAGTACCAGCCGGTTTCCAAGCTGTCCTTTCAGAGAAAAAGCAGTTAAATCTCCTTAATTATTTTCAAAATGTGCTGGTCCAATTCTCTGTGCTTTGTCAAATGGGGAGGTGCCCTATAAAGCAAGGCTACTCGCTAGGGGTGGGTCGGAGTCGGGGTGGGTAGGGAGGGAACTAACACCTGATTAGGTGTTAGCAGTTCCCAAAGCTGAGGAGGTTACTGGAGTTCAACCACCTACTGTGCTCAAGGAAAGTCCCTCTAAAGCACCAAAAAAAAGTAACCTTGCTTTAAAAATGTACAAAAAACCCTTTTAAGAGCTCCCAGTCAGAGAGCTATCAACTTAATATAATAAAACAAACCCTTAAATCCTTACTGTTGGTTGATCTGGAGAGCTTCTCTAGGAAAGCCTGAACAGGGCAGGGCACTGGAGCCTTTTATGCAGGCCCTCAGCTGCTCTCAGGAAATCAGGCCCACTAACTCCTGATTAGGTGTTAGCAGTTCCCAAAGCTGAGGAGGTTACTGGAGTTCAACCACCTACTGTGCTCAAGGAAAGTCCCACTAAAGCACCAAAAAAAAAGTAACCTTGCTTTAAAAATGTACAAAAAACCCTTTTAAGAGCTCCCAGTCAGAGAGCTAACAACTTAATATAATAAAACAAACCCTTAAATCCTTACTGTTGGTTGATCTGGAGAGCTTCTGTAGGAAAGCCTGAACAGGGCAGGGCACTGGAGCCTTTTATGCAGGCCCTCAGCTGCTCTCAGGAAATCAGGCCCACTAACTCCTGATTAGGTGTTAGCAGTTCCCAAAGCTAAGGAGTTTACTGGAGTTCAACCACCCACTGTGCTCAAGGAAAGTCCCACTAAAGCACCAAAAAAAGTAACCTTGCTTTAAAAATGTACAAAAAACCCTTTTAAGAGCTCCCAGTCAGAGAGCTAACAACTTAATATAATAAAACAAACCCTTAAATCCTTACCATTGGTTGATCTGGAGAGCTTCTGTAGGAAAGCCTCAGGTATCACAGGTACCCAGGTATCACAATGTTCCATTTGTTGTCCTCCTTCCACCAGGTCTCTGAGATGACAATTATATCTAACTTTTTATTTAGTGCTTGATATTCTAACTCTCCCATCTTATTTTTTAGACTTCTAGCATTTGCATACAGATATTTCACAGGTGGTATTTTGTTCATATTAACAATCTGGTTATCAATTGACAGGAGTAATTTGGAATCTTTTAACTCTGTTCTTTACTTAAAGGCATCTGAGTTGCTTTTACCTTTATTGGAACCTCTCTATCGGGATGCCCTATCTTCTCTGTCTTGCTAGGTTCCTTCAAGGAATACATAATTCCAAACCATGCGTTCTTGAGTGACTATCAACTTTCCCCTATTTTCTAGTTTAAAAGCTGCTCTATCTCCTTTATAAAGGTTAATTTCTATCTGGTTCCATCCTTTTGGAAAAGCCCCCCTTTTCCCAGCATGTTGCCCAGTTCCTAATGGATCGAAAACCATCTTTCTTACAGTATTGTCTCATCCATGAATTGAGACTCTAGAGCTCTGCCTGCCTTTTGGGTCCTGCGCATAGAACAGGAAGCACTTCTAAGAATGGTACCCTGAAAGTTCTGGATTTCATCTTTCTACCTAAAATCCTAAATTTGGCTTCCAGAGCCTCCCTCCTACAATTTCCTATGTCATTGGTACCACCATGTACCAAGACAGCAGACTCCACCCGAGCACTATCTAAAACCCTATCTAAGTGGCGTGCGAGGTCCGCCACCTTCAAACCAGGTAGGCAAGTTACCAGATGATCCTCACATCCACCAGCCTCCCAGTTATCTACATGCCTAATGATGAAATCACCTATTATAATGGCTGTCCTAACCCTTCCCTCATGGGCACATGGCTCTTGGAAACACCTTCTTGGTGAGAGAGGGTATTACATCACTTGTAGGACAAGTCCTAGCTGCAGAATCACTTCTTGCCAAACCAAACTGGTTCTCTACTTTCACGTGACCTCTCTCCTTCATGGTAACAGAGAGGCTGCCAGACTGGGCCTTATTGCACTATATAAATGATTAATAGTAGTAGTAGTAGGTGGGACTTACCTACTATAACCCTTATCTACACACCTCTCTATCTGCCTCAACTACTCCTCTATTCTAGCCTCCAGACATTAGACTGTTCCCTGAGAGCAAAGAACTGTTTGCACCTAGTGCACACGTAAGACTTCTCACCAACTGGGAGAAAATCACACATGTGATACTGTGCAAAAGACTGGATAGCCCCATCTCACTGCTAGTCTGCTGTCGGCATCTTAACATTAAAGATTTTTTTAACTATTAAGTTATTTACTTATTTAAATTTGCTAGGGTAATGGGTATCTTGAACCTATACAATTATACCTAAGTTAAGGCACTTGGTTTATTGAGAGTGGAAGTGTGGCCTAGTGGTTGCAGCAGTGGTTTATGACCAACAAGGTCAGTGTTCAAAGTCCACTGGCACACCTTGCAGCCATGCGCAAGTCATTCAACCATCCGTTTCCTCAGGTATAAACTTAGATTGTAAGCCCTCATGGAACAGAGAAATGCCTACTGTACCTGACTGTAATTCACCTTGAACTGTTACTGGAAAAACATGAGCAAAATACTATAAAATAATAAATATTCACCTCAAGATGAACTGCCATGCCTTAATTTATCTATTCTTAAGGTCTAATAACTTGGTGATGAAGATAACCCGTTAAACCTGAACAGGACCGGCCCATCCATTGTGCAAGAATGTTGTTCGCACAGGGCCCCATGCTTCAGGGGACCCCGTGCAAACTTAATTCTCACACAAATGGCTTCAGAGGGAGCCAGGAAAGCCTGCATGAGGCCCCGGCTCCCTCTGCACAGCTGCCAGCGTGAAGAGTGTTTTCCCTCATGCTGGCAGCTGTACTGTGAAGCACACGAGTGCCAGGAAATGCCCATTAACCTTTCCCAGCATTCAGCGCGCTTCACATTAACAGCCTCCAGCATAAGGGAAAACACTCTTCACTCTGGCAGTTTACCTCTGAAGCCCCTTAGATGGCTGTGGGGCACTTCGGCAGGTGGGTGGGAGGTCTAGCATAGGGGGGGTTAGGACTGGAAATGAGCTGATGGGAGGGTAAGCTGGGACTGGAAATGGGCTGACGAGGGGCTGGAATAGGACTGGAAATGGCTGATGGGGGTCTAAGATTGTAAATGGGTTAATGGGGGGAGTTTGGACTGGAAATGGGCTGATGGGGGGCTGGAATAGGACTGGAAATGAGCTGATGGGTGGCTAGGACTGGAAATGAGCTGATGGGGAGGGCCAAGACTAGAAATGGGCTGATGGGGGAGCTTGGATTGCAAATAGGCTGATGGGGAGCTGGAATAGGACTGGAAATGGCTGATGGGGAGCTTGGACTGGAAATGGGCTGATGGGGGGCTGGAATAGAACTGAAAATGGCTGATGGGTGTCTAGGACTGGAAATGGGCTGATCTGGAGGAGCTTGGAATGAAAATGGGCTGATGGGGACCGGAATAGGACTGGAAATGAGCTAATGGGGGAGGGGGGGCTAGGATAGAAATTGGCTGATGGGGGAGCTTAGACTGGAAATGGGCTGATGGAGGGCTGGAATAGGACTGGAAATGGGAGCTGGAATAGGACTGGAAATGGGCTGATGGAGGGGCTAAGATTGGAAATTGGCTTATGGGGGAGCTTGGACTGAATATGGGCTGATAGGGGCTAGAATAAAATTGGAAAGGAGCATATGGGGGGCTAGGACTGGAAATGGGCTGATGTGGGGGCATGGGAGAATGGGACTAGAAGGGAGAGGATGCTGGGTGAGTCTAGAATTAGACGGGAGCTGATTTTGGGGGAGGACTAGAAGGGGATGGGGATGGGGAATGAGGATGGGGAAAAGATATTTTGTGTGGGAGGGAAGAAAAATCTATGATTGGCCGGGTATTGGGAGAGTAAGTGGGGATTGAGGATGGAAGGGTGAAATTTGAGTGGATGATAAAGGAATAAAGAAAGAAATGGGGGAAAGAGCAAAAGGGGAAAGATCAGTATATTAAAGAAGATATATAGAGAGAATGAAAAATATCTAAAAGAGAGAAGAAAGGACAAATGGACAGTTCACAGAAGACAGAAAGAAACCAGAAGAAAGTGACTGGAGCAATTGCAACTGAAAAATAAAATGCCTGAACAAAAGGTAGAAAAATCCTTTTTTTAAAATTTATTATTTATTTATTTCAAATCCCCATCCAACAATTCCCAGAAAATCTCTATTAGCCCTCAAACGCTTGCTGATCATTTTGCAAATAAACTCAAACTTAACAGCCAATTCACCCCACCTAGCCTATCTCTTCCAGTTAACAACCACCTTGAATGGAAAGCCTTCCACCCTATTACCAACAAACTCCTACTTCAGACAATCTCCAACCTAAATACAACAACCTCTTTACTCGATCCTTGCCCAGTGACTTGGATAAAATCAACAAAAACAGAACTTGCCTCAGACTTACTGAACATAGTAAACCAATCTCTTCAACAAGGACGTATAGCAGATGTCCTCAAAAGGTCAGCAATTCGACCGCTGCTAAAAAACAAAACCCTAGACGGCAATGACCCAACCTCATATCACCCCATTGCAAGTATTCCATTCCTTGCCAAGATTATTGAAAAGATTGTGCAAATCCAACTGCAAGATTACATAGACTCATCAGCTCCATTAGATGAACATCAATATGGATTTCGTCCATATCATGGTGTAGAAACGCTCCTAACAGCACTATTTGACACAATCATCAGAGGTATCGATAATTCCAAGCGAGCCTTTATTCTCATATTCCTTGATATTTCCTCAGCCTTTGACACTGTAAACCATTCCACGCTCATCTCTAGACTCTCTCAAATAGGCATCAAGGATAAAACCCTTGAATGGTTCATATCCTATTTTACTAACCGGACCCAATATGTGAAAATAGATCGAAATGCCTCATCCCCATTTCCGCAAGAGCAGGGCATCCCTCAAGGCTCTGCCCTATTGGCACTATTGTTTAATCTCTATCTTCAACCCATCTGTTCCATATTTAAACGCTTCAAAATCAACTACCACATCTACGCGGACGACATCATGTTATACTCGCCATTTGATGTGTCCAACCCGGATTATAGCAACATATGTCGTTGCCTCACTGAAGCTGAGCTGTGGCTGAAATCAATGAATATGAATATTAATTTTAAAAAAACAGAAGTTCTATTTATAACAAGAAACACAAGCTTCACTCCACCACCTGAAATCAACATTGGAAAAACTGCTCTCCCAGTTAGAGATGAGATCAAATACTTGGGAGTCACACTAGATAAGACCCTCAGCCTCACCAAACATATAAAACAAACCGTAAAAGCAATATATTTCAAATTAAGGTCAATCCAACAACTTAGACCATTGATAGATAACACTGACTTCAGATCCGTGGCTCAAACACTTATAACACCACATTTAGACTACTGTAATGGTATTCTTCAAGGGACCTCTAAGAAAAATATACACACACTTCAATTAGCCCAAAATGTCACTGCAAGGATCATCTATAAAGCGAAACTTTCAGATCATATATCTCCGATTCTCTACGCTCTCCATTGGCTACCTGTCTCATGCAGAATCATCTACAAGTCCTTAGTTACTACGTTTAAGATCTTTAATAATATAGCACCATCTTTCTTATCTACGCTCATCAACATCCCGCATGAAAATAGATCAAGAAGAAGAATAAACCTTCACACGATACAAGTCCCTGATTCTATTCGAAAGACAAGTCAGAAGACAAGTAACACAGCTTTCTCATTCTTCACCCCTACATTATGGAACAACCTCCCAATTGAAATCAGAGAAATCAAAGACCTTCAATTATTTAGGAAAAATCTAAAAACCCATCTATTTACTCTGTACTACAATAACCTCCAAATTGAAGATAATCCAAACTCAGAGAAAAGCGCCGAACATCAGTCACTCACTGACCCTACCTAGACAAGGCATAAAATCTTCCCCTCACATCCACATTGCTCACCTAGATTAATCTTACTCTTGAATGCAATTGCTTGTCGCTAATGTAAATAATTGTAACTAATGTAATTAATCCCTTTAATGTTGACATTTTATGTTTTGAAACATTAACTAATGCATACCCAGTTTCAAACGTTCCTACTTCTCCTGTTATCTTATTGTATTAGAGTTACATTTAATAGTTGAATGTTCTTTGTTCAAAATCTGTTCTATGCAAAATAATAGTATTCTACAATTAAAGTTTTATGTTACCTGTAAACCGCCACTGATCTCTGGAAGTGGCGGTATAGAAAAAATGTATAAATAAATTTATTTATTATAAATTTATTATAAATTTTTATACCGCATTTTCCGGGTGATCAAATGTGGTTTACAATGAAACAAACTTAGAGTAGTTCAATTGAAGGTACGTATTCATTTACAAAGAACGAATTATAACTATTTACATTAATATGTTTTTAAAAGAAAATAGTCATAAACGTAAAACTATATACAAGTTTGATTGTCAAATGTGAAAGGATATTGGTCTGAGTAGCTCAGCTAGGGGTGGGAATGAATTTTGACGGATGGGTTAATTAGTGGAGGGGTGGGGTTGTTACTATGGGGTTCATTTCCAAAGTGAAGGACAAAGAGGTGAGTTTTAAGGTTTTTTCGGAATGTTGAGAGGTCCTATATTTCTCTTAGGTAGTCTGGAAGGGAGTTCCAAAGGTTAGGGGCGATGTGGGAGAATGCTTTATTAACTGGAATATGTCAGGTCTGGGAAATGTGTATCGCTAACATCTTTGCGTTTTTGTTTAGTGCAAGAGAAAATTAATTTATAGTTTTATTTCTCCAGTGTTGTTGCACATTTCATGTTTGGCTTTTAGGGTTCCCAATTTAATTTTTATCTTCCTATTTCTAAATTGTGATCCCTTGCTCTTTGTGTGGTGACGGTCTATGTTCTGCATGTGTAACCAAGCTGAGGCATTCTGTTCATGTAGTTTCTATTTGACAGTCCCACTTGTTCTCTTTCCCCCAGTGAACAAACCGGCTGCTGCTACCGCCGTGGCAGCAGCAGAATCAAACCTCCCGCGGGGCCCCCCTGCCCGGCACAGCCCTCCCTGCAGCATCAGCTCCCTCAGCATCGGCTTTCAGAGCTGCGAAGGGAGAGCTTCTCTCTCGCGGCTCTGTTAAGCCCGCTGGGGCTGATGGAAAGTTTCAGGTTCAGCCCCAGTGGGCTTAACAGAGCCACGAGAAAGGGAAATTCTCCCTTCACGGCTCTGAAAAGCCCACGCTTTGGCAGCTAATGCTGCAGGGAAGACTGTGCCGAGCAGTTGGGGCCCCGTAGGATGCTTGATTCTGCCGCTGCCACGGTGGCAGCGGCAGCAGCAGCCGTTTTTTTTTTTAATATACCTGGGCTGATGGGAGGGAGGGGGTTAGGACTGGTAATGGGCTATGGGGGGGGGCTAAGACTGGAGGTGGGCTGATGGGGTTTAGAACTGGTAATGGGCTATGGGAGGGCTAAGACTGGAAATGGGCTGATTTATTTATTTATTTATTTTATTTAACATCTCTTATATACCGCGCTATTAAAATCAGTGCGGTGTACAATGAACAAAATATACTGCAATGTGTACAGGTAACATCGAGTGGGTTAGGACTGGAAGTGGACTGATGGGGGACTTAGGACTGGTAATGGGTTAAGTCTTCTATCATGTCTTTTAAATGCACTTGGGCTGCTTTTATTCCACAGACAGGCAGCACAAGTATAAGAACATAAGAACATAAGATATGCCATACTGGGTCAGACCAAGGTCCATCAAGCCCAGTGTCCTGTTTCCAACAGTGGCCAATCTAGGTCATACGTACCTAGCAGTTTCCCCAAAAGACACAGGTTCCACAATGCTTGTACTGGGTCAAGCATTCATATCCTGGGTCCCTTCTTAATAATGGTTTATGGACCTTTCCTCCAGGAACTTGTCCAAACCTTTTTTAAACCCAGCTACACTAACAGCCTTTACTACATCCTCCGGTAACAAATTCCAGAGTTTGATTACACGTTGAGTGAAAAAATATTTTCTTTCATTAGTCTTAAATAGTTTACCCTGTAGCTTCATTGCATGTCCACTAGTCTTTCTATATTCTGATAACGTAAACAATCGATCTACGTTTACCCGTTCCACTCCGTTCATTAATTTATAGACTTCGATCATTTCTCCCCTCAGCCGTCTCTTTCCCAGGTTAAAGAGCCCTAACCTTTTTAGCCTTTCTTCATAGGAGTATCCTTCCATCCCCTTTACCATTTTGGTGGCTCTTCTCTGAACCTTTTCTAATAATGCTATATCTTTTTTAAGATACGGCGACCAGAATTGCACACAATATTCAAGGTGCAGTCTCACCATGGAACGATATAGAGGCATTATAATATCTTTTGTTTTATATTCCATTCCTTTCCTTATGATACCTAGCATTCTATTTGCTCTCTTGGCCGCTGCTGCACACTGGGCCGATGGTTTTAACATGTTACCCACAATGACGCCTAAATCATTTTCCTGGGTGGTGGTTCCTAATGTGGAACCTTGCATCGTGTAACCATAGTTTGGGTTGTTCTTCCCTAGGTGCATAACTTTGCACTTGTCCACATTAAATTTCATCTGCCATTTTGATGCCCAGTCTTCCAATTTATCAAGATCCTCTTGCAATTTTCCACAATCCTCTTGGGTTTTAACAATTTTAAATAGTTTTGTGTCATCTGCAAATTTGATAACCTCACTCGTTATTCCACTTTCCAGGTCATTTATGAATATGTCAAAAAGCAACGGACCCAGCACAGATCCCTGGGATACACCACTATTCACCTTTTTCCATTGGGAAAATTGGCCATTTAGCCCAACCCTCTGCTTTCTGTCTTTTAACCAGTTCCTGATCCACAGTAGTACACTGCCTCCTATCCCATGACTCTTTAGTTTTGCCAAAAGTCTCTGATGAGGGACCTTGTCAAAGGCTTTCTGAAAGTCCAGATACACTATATCAACCAACTCACCTTTGTCCATCTGTTTATTCACACCTTCAAAAAAACATAACAGATTAGTAAGACAAGATCTTCCTTGTCTAAAGTCATGTTGGCTGTCTCCCATTAGGTTGTGACTATCTACATGCTGAGTCATTTTATTCTTTATGATGGTTTCTACCATTTTTCCCGGTACTGATGTCAGGCTCACCGGTCTGTAGTTTCCCGGATCACCCCTGGAACCCTTTTTAAAAATTGGTGTTACATTGGCAATCCTCCAATCTTCAGGTATTAGAGATGATTTTAATGATAGTTTACAGATTACTAATAGCAGGTCTGCAATCTCATATTTCAGTTCTTTCAACATCCTTGGATGTATACCATCCGGCCCAGGTGATTTGCTACTCTTCAGTTTATCTAATAGTTGTAATACATCTTCCCGATGTATCGATATTTCCTTCAATTCTTCCGCACCTTTAAATGTCACTTCAGTCATGGGTAACATCCCTACATCTTCCTCAGTAAAGACCAAAGCAAAGAATTCATTCAGTCTCTCCGCTATCTCCTTGTCGCCTCTTAGTGCCCCTTTAACTCCTCTATCATCTAATGGACCAACTGACTCTCAAACAGGTTTTTTGCTACGAATGTACTTGAAAAAATTTTTAGTTCGTGTTTTTGCTTCCGCAGCAAGCTTCTTCTCAAATTCTCCCTTTGCCTGCTTTATCAATGCCTTGCATTTGACTTGCCAGTGCTTGTGCTGTTTCCAGGTTTCGTCGTTTTGCTCTTTTTTCCATTTCCTGAAAGTTGCTTTTTTGGCAACGACAGCCTCTCTGACCTCACCTTTAAACCATGCTGGCAGTTTTTTGGACTTCCTTCCACTTTTCTTAAAGCGTGGAATAAAGCTGGTTTGGGCTTCCAAGATAGTATTTTTCAACAACACCCAAGCTTGATGTAAGTCTTTAACCTCTACAACTGCTCCTTTTAGTTTTTTCTTAACTATTTTCCTCATTTTATCAAATTGCCCTTTCGAAAGTTAAAAGGTAGTACTGTGGATTTCCTTACTATCCCTCCTCCACTAATTAAATCAAAGGCGATCATGCTATGATCACTATTGCCAAGTGGCCCCAACACCCTTATCTCTTGCACTAGATCTGGTGTTCCACTGAGGACTAGGTCTAATATTGCTTCCCCTCTGGTCGGTTCATGAACCAGCTGCTCCAAGAAACAGTCATTTATTTCATCTAGGAACTTTATCTCCCTAGCATGTCCTGCCGTGACACTAACCCAGTTGATACCAGGGTAATTGAAATCACCCATTATTATTTCTGTGCTGTAACTTTTGTTAGCTTCCTTGATTTCTTTGAGCATTTCATCATCCATTTGTTCATTCTGACCAGGTGGTCGATAGTACACCCCCACTGCCATCGCCTTCCCCTTTTTACATGGAATTTCAATCCATAGAGATTCTACAGCAAATTTTGTTTCCTGCAAAACTTTAATCCTTTCTGACTCAATGCCCTCTCTAACATAGAGCGCAACCCTTCCACCAATTTGATCAGCTCTATCATTACGATATAGTTTGTACCCAGGTATCACATTGTCCCACTGGTTGTCCTCCTTCCACCATGTCTCTGATATTCCAAT
Source organism: Ichthyophis bannanicus (assembly GCA_033557465.1). Classification (NCBI taxonomy): domain Eukaryota; kingdom Metazoa; phylum Chordata; class Amphibia; order Gymnophiona; family Ichthyophiidae; genus Ichthyophis; species Ichthyophis bannanicus. The sequence goes on from CM066036.1 coordinate 400,512,605, forward strand.
GATATCTAACCTCTCATTTAGTGCTATATATTCTAACTCTCCCATCTTATTTTTTAGACTTCTAGCATTTGCATACAAGCATTTTAGAGACTATATTTTATTCATATTAATTTGGCTATTGGTAGACATGGGTAATTTGGGATCTTTAAGCTCTGTCTGCTCCATACTCGAGGGCATTTGGGCTACTTTACTCTTTTTTGGAACCTCTCTGCTTTTGGTAGTATCTTTCAAGGATACATTCTTCCAAACCATCCGCTCTTGGGCGACTGTCGGCTTTCCCCTATTATCTAGTTTAAAAGCTGCTCTATCTCCTTTTTAAAGGTTAAAGCCAGCAGCCTGGTTCCATCCCGGTTAAGGTGAAGCCCATCCCTTCAGAAGAGCCCCTCCTTTCCCCAGAATGTTCCCCAGTTCCTAACAAATCCAAACCCCTCATCTCTGCACCATTGTCTCATCCATGCATTGAGACTCCGGAGCTCTGCCTGCCTTTTGGGTCCTGCACGTGGAACAGGAAGCATTTTGGAGAACACTACCCTGGAAGTTCTGGATTTCAACTTCCTACCTAAAAGCCTAAATTTAGCCTCCAGAACCTCTCTATCACATTTTCCTATGTCATTGGTACTGACATGTACCAAGACAGCAGACTCCTCCCCAGCACTATCTAAGCCCTTATCTAGGTGGCGCGTGAGGTCCGCTACCTTCGCACTATGCAGGCATGTTACCAGGCGATCCTCACGTCCACCAGCCACCCAGCTATTTATATGCCTAATGATCGAATCACCAACTATAACGGCTGTCCTAACCCTTCCCTCATGGCCACATGGCCCTGGAGAAACTTCCTCGGTGCGAGAGGGTTTTACATCACCTGGAGGACAGGTCCAAGTTACAGGATTACTTCCTGCCACACCAGGATGATGCTCTCCTGTCACGTGACCTCTCTCCTCCATGGCAACAGGAATGCTGCCAGACTGGAGGTGGACTTCAGGACTATATCCCTGTAGGTCTCATCTATGTACCTCTCTGTCTTTCTTATGTTTTCCAAGTCTGCTACTCTAGCCTCTAGAGAATGGACTCGTTCCCTGAGAGCAAAGAGCTCCTTGCACCTAGTGCATACGTGGACCAAACATTCCTGGCCTCTCCTTCTCTGAGTCTTTCTCCCCACAGACCCTCTTCTGTATGAACCTATAATATTTCAGCCCCATTCCTTCAGCATGAGGATACAAGGTTTGTGAGGTGCGCCACCCTCTGTAGCACAAATGAACTGCTAAAATGCTACTTCCTCCCACAAAAACGATGAAAGATCAGTTATTTAGCTAGTAGCAGAATGTTTCGATATTTTGCACTATGTGCTCTTTCTCCTCTAGGTCAGAGGAGGCAGGGCGTTCTCTTCCTAACTCAACTTATATGCTTTTCTCAGTTTCTCCCAGGAGCTGGTTCCCATTCTGTGGTCCCATTGGCAATTCCTGTCTGCCCCTCCAAAGGAACCAATTTTCTTCCCCTATACTCTACTGTTTTGCTGAGCCGTATATTCTACCTCCACCTCCTGTTGACTTTCTGGACCTCACTCTCTCAACTTCCTTTAAGTGACTTCTACCTAAACTGGAAGGGATCCTCTCAAAATTTCCTGCTACCTTAATGTTACCTCCCTCATTATCACAACACGTGTATATTTACATCTGCTCCAGAGCAAGTATAAATATGTATGTGTATATCTGCTGGGATATGCAGGCATACTTCACATTTTGCAAAGTCTTAAAAATTGATGAGATGGAGAGATTGGATGGGCCATATGGTCTTTGTCTGTCATCAATTTCTCTGTTTCTATATCTGCAAATGTCAAATTTAGTCGCATCCCTCAGGAAGAAGCCAGTGTGCCAATGGCTGTGAAAGAGGTGGCTTCCCTAAAGTCATTAGCTGCAGGAAAGAAAGATCTGGAGACCCCAGTGATGTAAGCTGATTTTATAGAACTACTACAAGAACTGAAACTCTTTCGGAGTGAATTCATTTAAGTGGTAGGAGATTTGAAACAAGAACTGAAGGCCTTGGATGAGAAAGTCAGGGAAAATGAAATCCATATTGGTGAGCAAATTGATGCTACAGCCATCTTTCAAATAAAGTAAATAAGCTAGAATGGCTCACTCAGGAAACACGGGAATGCCAGAATGACCTGGAAACCGTCAGAGGAGATGTAACATTCAAATTTTTGGCTGGCCGGAGCCTAAGGAGGGCTTGGAAGATGTCACTTGGCTTGTGCAGGATGTTTTTGCTTTTTGCAGTCTGAATGGGAAAGCCCAGGTGCAGATCAACCAAGCTCATCAAGGGCAGGGTCTACGAACACACAAACTGGACTCACCAAGTTTGATTGTGGCCTGCTTCCATTATTTTGAGGATAAACAGGCTCTCATCCAGGCCATTCAAGGGAAACACTCCATTGAGTTTCAAAATAAGTCCAAATATATACGTGAAAAGGTTTCCTCCCCCTATGACGCTCTTGCAGAAGAAAGGGGTGAAATATCATAGGGGCTTCCCCTTTGCCCTCTTCTTTGAATTGGTTAAAAAGGTGTTTTGCACCTCGGAATTGGTTGAATGTCTGGAGCTGGTTGATGAACTTTCTGGCGAGGCAAAGTCGAAGTCTAGTCTAATGTTAGAGGAGCGGAGCCCAGATTGGAGAGAATCGACTCCGAAGTGACACTAGGAATTCGGCGACAATTGTGGAATTCGACTGAGCTGGTGGAGGACAGGGAAATGGACACCACAAGACTTCCTTGAAGGACTAATTAGAGATTGTTGTGCCTCCTAAATGGTGTTTTCTAACCTCATTATTGGGGGGAGGAAGCTGTGATGCTTTTTACCTCCTTTCCTGGCTGCTTTCTCCACCTCCCATTTCTCTCGTTCTTTCACTGTGGGAATACACTGTCCCTGGGGAGAGGGAAGGATTTGGCGTGGTCATCCTTCCCCATCTAGGGGTTTTCAATGCAGTGTGTTTATGAAATCTGGCTTTTTAAGGGTTGATGAATGTGCAGAGTTTCATGTTATCTAAGCTTAGGTGGTTCCAGTCTTTCTCTCAAGGTTGGCCTAGGGCATATTTTGTGCCTTGTCATGTCTTTTTTGTTTTGTTTTGTTTTGTTTTTTTGAGGCACTTCTGTTTAGGTGGTGGGTGTTGAGTTGGGTGGGGCTAGAGGAAGGTAGTTAGGGAGTAGTGTTGTGGGCCTTTAAGGATAGAGTGTGTTTGAATACTGGGTGGGGGGATGGGTTGTGAGGGAGAGTGGGTGATATGGGCAGAGAGGGGGAGTTGGGTTTGATTGCCTTGAACCCATCCAGTACTCTCTGGGTGTGGAGACCGTGGAATTTGATCTGTGGTTTCCTGATGGTAAGTGCACAAGGATTATGGGACTATGGCTAACTTTGACTCCCATTAAAAGGAAGAGAGTGCTCACTCAATTGCAGAAATTGACGTCTGAAGTGGATTTTCTGCAAGAACCCCTCTTTTCTGCTGAGGAGCACCTCAAGTTGAGAGAAAAGGGCTGGGAGCAGGTGTATTCTACCCTTTTAAGGCTCATAAGAGGAGGGGTGACCATTCTCATTGCAGATAGCTGCAATTTTGTACTTAATTCTCCATGCATGGATAAACAGGGGCAGTTTTTGATATTGAAGTGCTCCTTGGGGTGCTCTAAGGTGACTCTTGCTAATGTGTATTGCGACGCTCCTGCCTGGGCCCTAGAGCTTACAGGCAGGAGTGGCCTTATATAATGTCCCTTATGAATAAAGGTGGTACTGATCCCTCTGAATGCTGGGATTCGTAGTACACTTGTTTTTTTTTCTTTAGGGATGAAAGTTGTAGTTGTGACTCGAGTGATAAGGCTTGCAAGAAATTTATTTGTTGTGGGGATATTTTCAACGCATTACAATTCAAAGGTGCATAACGTAAAGGTGCAACTTTCAACATAAAGGTGAAATCAGGAGGTCAGGAAAACAACTGAAATCAAATAGCTTTAACTCAGCTTTACACAGTCACGGTAGCTTCTACTCAGCTTTACCTCAAGTGGTTGCTTGGGATTATTGCGGCCTCACAGTAACAGCTGTTCTCCTCACAGCGTGGCTTTACAGAAACAGGTGAAAACAATTTGTGAACTTTCACGGCTAGGCAACAGGTATAGCAAACGTTTTGTATTCTTCTCATACAAACTCCAGATGCTTCTTTACACTGTTACTCTCTAAAACATAAAGAGCAATCCATTGCACAAGGATCATAACTCAAGGTAGGCACATCATTATCTATCTGCATACATTCATCTGGGCTAAGGCAATTGTTCTCTTCATCAGGTTTCTTATGTTTCCCTGACTTTAGCTCCAGAAATTGCTGAAACTCTTTTAGAAGTAATTCAACCTGTAGCTGCTCTTTAGCTGCTTGATAGTCTCCGGTAAGGGTCACACCCTTCCCCCACTCACTATCTGCTCCTGTTGCAGAGTTTGGCTTAGGGAGGTCAGCACAATAAAAGGGTTTCTCCAGCAAGGCATTAAAATTAGGAAATTCAGCTTTACCTTTATCAGAAACGTTGGCATAAGAACAGGCACCTTTCTTCCAGGACTCTCTCCTCTCTAGAAACTCAGGAGCCTTATGGCTAGTTCTTCTGCTAGGGGAATTTCTCTCAGAAAAACTTCTTTCCTGTTTTGGTTCCTGGCTTTTATAGCACTGCTCGCCACCAGACAAAATACCTTTTCTCCAAGAGCTGGGTTTGCTAGCCTTCCCACATTTAGGCTCTACTGTGTAGTAAGGATCTCCTTGAGAGTATATTGGGCTCCAAGGCTTACTGTTCCAGGGTTCTGCCTTCTCCCAGGGTTCTAGCGTTTTTCCCCTTTGATTCCAAATTCCTCCTGAAGACCAACGTGCACTGGAAGCTGCTTCTCGTCTGCTTCGTTTCTTGCTGCTCTCCTTGTCAGCCTTGCTGCCTGCCTTGCCAGCCTTCCTGCTTCCTTTGCCAGCCTTGCTGCCTCCTCTGTCAATCCTGTCTGAGGATTTAAAAAGGGCTTCATTTCCCGGCACTCCTTGTCTTCCCCTGGGCGTGCCCAATCAGTGCTGAAGCCTAACTCCTCCCCTGGGCTGGGGCTTGTCTTCAGCTCAGCCGATAACTGTGTTTTTTCCAAGTCAGTTTTGGAAATCCTGTGTGTCTCATCCCTTCTATCAGGATTTTCCCCTATCTCCATTTCCTCTGGAGGGAAGTCTTCACCACAGTATGCCCCCAATATACAGGTGGGACCCGTCTTCCATAGTTTTTTTGACTCTTTAAGAAACATTATGGAAGGGATGGTGCATTTAGGAGGTGATTTTAATTGTACATTATTACCTGTGGATCGATCCGAAAATAAGCTGACAAATTTGATAGGTGCACTCATTTTGCAATCCTATCTAGATCAGTTGGGGTTAGTTGATATTTGACATTGGTTGCACCCAGGGGAACGGAACTATACTTGTTTCTCTGGGGTGTACCGTACCTATTCTCACATAGAGTTATTTATTTTATTTATTCATTTATTTAAAAGGATTTATATACCGCCTTCTCCTGTAATCATTTATGGTTTGTTTCCTGTCTGCTTACAAGTGGGACACAATAATGCATTATCCATAACTTCACCATTTCTGATCATACTCCAATCGCATTGGAACTGTTTATAGTAGATCCTGAAAGGGACCTGGGTTGGTGGTCAATTAATAGATTGTTTTTAAATGACTCTCTTTTTTTTGAACAGCTTATTAAGGGGTGGGATGAGTTCTTGGTCTTTAGTCACACCCCTGACATAACTCCTGGATTGTTATGGGACACAACTAAAGCATTGCTTAAAGGACACATAACTTCTATTGTGATAGCCTTGAAGAGCAAAAAATTGAAGCATGATTTGCTGTTTAAGGAGCTGGTATGATTGGAAAGGATATATAAGGACCGGAGGGATGATGGGATACTGAATAGATTCCTACAGGTGCATAGAGAGAGATACTCTGGAAGTGGACAGCACAGTGAAGGCCATGCAGTTGGCTAAGCGATACTTTTCTGAGCATTCTAACAAAGCTAACAAGCTGCTGTTGTTGCACCTGAAGAAAATTAGGATTAAAAGACATATTCTGTAGATCCAGGATGAACAGGGAGTTGTTATTCCTATATCTAGTAAAATGGGAGAATACTTTGCAAGTTTCTATAAGCAACTGTATATCTCACAACTTTCTCAACTGCTTTCGCAGATTGAGGATTGGATTAGACAGTGTAATCTGCCACAACTGACGGAATCTTTGGTGCAGCTGTTGGATAGGCCATTTAGTGAGAGTGAGGTGATCTGCGCTATCACCTCCCTGAAAACAACAAAGTGGCTGGCCCTGATTACTTACTGGCAGAAATGTATACATGTCTATGCGACCAGTTTACACCTGTTCTAGTGGATGTGTTCAATAACGTCCTGACACAACAACAACTCCTTGGGAACTATTTCCATTATTCCCAAGGAAGGGGAGGACCCCCTCCTTTGCAGTAGTAATAGACCTATTTCTCTGCTAAATATGGATTATAAATCATTGATTAAGATTCTAAACTTCCGGATTGAGGGCATTATTCACCAGCTGATTCATCCCGACCGAATGAGATCCATAAAGGGTCGATATGGGGCAGATTGTAAGCCGGGTGATAGATATCCTTCATACAGTACAGTAACGGGAAGTTCCATATGCAGTTTTATCATTAGATGCTGAAAAAGCGTTTGATAAAATTCATTGGCCTTACTTGTTTGCCGTTTTAAAGGGTTTTGGTTTTGGTTTGGCCTTTTGTAGTTGGATACAGATTATCTATAGTACAGTGCCCCGATAGCCGCTGTCCTGCTTAATGGCCACCTGTCGCCTTGTTTTTCCTCGGATAGAGGACATTAAGTCCTTTGCATGTCTTTTACGTGAGAGGGCCCAGGAATTTGGTATCTGTATTGGAGGCCAGTATCATAGTGAATCTTGTATGCGGATGATGTGCTCATTTATGTGAGGGATCCAGTAGTAACATTGCCCCCCCCTCCCCCCGCTGCAGGAAATACCCTTTTTTGGGCTGTTGTCCAGGTATACTGTTAACTTTCAGAAATCCACATTCTTATTATGCAGGATGTCTCCCTCTATGGGGGCAGATTGCGTGTTTTCTACAGAACTTCAGGTGGTGGTTTAAGTATTTAGGAGTGGTGATATCCAAGGGTCTATACAAATTATTCTAGCTGTACTACGCAGTGCTCCAAGACTCCATTAGCGTGGAGTTGCAGCAGTGGCAAAACCATGCTGTTTCTTCATTATGGCACATTAATATAATCAAGATGTTGGTGCTGTCTAAACTCATTTTTTGTTCACAAACTTCCGATTAAGTTACCTATGTCCTTTTTAAAGAAAGTACACAAATCTTTTGCCAAATTTATTTGGCAGGGGAAAAACCCCTGGATTGCAATGGGTAAGCTGTTGTTACCCAGGGAATGTGGAGGGGCAGGGTTATTGGATATTTTAGTCTATTATTGGAATGCCTGTATAAGGGTGATCTATTGCTGGAATTTTTTGAGAGGGCCCAGTATGCGCGCAACTGGAAGCGCAATAGGTGAAACTGCTCCTCTTGCCTTCTATGGTGGATTGTCATGTTTTCTTGGGAGCCTTGTGACGCTGCTAGAGAGTGGTCTACAAGATGGCAGGGATTTCTCCATTCTACACTCCCTTCACACCATTGCTGTCACAAAACTTTATCATGAAGAGGGAGCAGGGGTTTGGAGGAGCACATTCGCATTTGCGAACCTTGTGTTTTTTTAATTTGTTTGAGGGTAAACAATTCATGTCTAAGGCCCATTTGAAGGACAAATTTGACTGTATATTACATAACTTTCAGTATTTCCAGTTGTGTCACTTTATCCAAAGGCTACAGGCCGCGGAGTCGCTGCTAAGGCGTCCCTTAAGAGTTGAGCTAGTGTTATATAGGAGAAAACAGGAGAGGCACCTTGTTTTAAGTCTCTATAAGGCACTTTTGGAACTCAAGTGTAATTCTAGCCCTCCATACAGAAGGATTTGGGAGAGTGTATTGGGGCAGAAAGGCAGATGAATTTTGGGAACATATACTGTAAATGTGTACACGCACAAAGTGTCCATTTCATTGAATTTAGTGGCTGTCCTATTTAAAATTTTAATGAGATGATATCTCTCTCCCAGCGAGAATCCATAGATGGGATTCAAAGTCCTCCCCCTTATGCTGGTCAGTATGGGAACTTTGATCATCTTTGGTGGGGCTGTTTGGACATCCAAACCTTCTGGTCCAAGAAACAATTAGACTGATTTGGGTGTCCTGCTCCTGCTTAATGGTTTTGGGAGCAGAGACTGTTGAAGAAGGCTCCCAGAATACCCGACATTTGATAAAATGCCTTTTGTTAGCAGCACGTTGTGTCATTGCTCGCAGTTAACGGGCTGCTACAGCTCCCACTACATCTGAGTGGCTACAGAAAATCTCTGACATTTATGACATTTATGGTTCTACAAATAGAGTATCCCAGTTATCCAAGTTCTTAAACTGTTATCTGTAAACTCATACTTGTTAAATGTACTGAGATGTTTTTGTTCCATGTAAACCGCGCTGATGCCGAATAGTGCGGTATAAAAGAAACGTTAAATAAATAAAATAAAATAAATAAATAAATATGTTATGGAAAGACTTACTTTTCTTTTAAGGGACAAGGCTCTTAACTTTCAAGAAGTTTGGATAACCTATGTAAATAAGTTGTGGACCTATCTGAGGAGGGTGGAATGCTGTCACATACTATGCCTGTGCAGTCTTTTTCAGTTTCTGTGTTGAGTGGTTCTGCATTATTATGGTTCTGCATTATATTCACCAGGCGGCTGAATTTGCTGCAGTTTGATATGAGAGAAGACATACAAACTCAATGTGGGGAGAATGAGGGAGGGGTTAGCAACTGTTTTTGGGTGGAAGGGAGTATTGTACGGGACTGTATTCAGACATTCTCTGTCCATGTCTTTCTTTTTGGTTTTCTTCTGTAGTCATTCATTTTTGCTACTGGGTGTGTGTGTGTACATTCTATTTGAATGTCTATAGCTAACCCTCTCTTGTCCTATTGGCGAGTATACCTCTTTCTTTTGTAATTGTGGCAAAGCTTGAGATGTCTTTATTTGTGTTTGCATTTTGCTGTAGTTGGCTAAATCTGTACTTTTTCTCTGTTAGTCCTGTTATTGAATAATAAGAAGTATTTTTAAAAATTGCCCTCTATAGGGGTTATTTTAGAAGCCCTATTTGTATTTTGGACATCTAAAAATGGGCATGAAGATATCCCCAGAGCCATTTTCAAAGTCAGTTCTCTGGATATCCCGAGGACGAGGACATCCAAGTCTGAATGGGGGCATGGAGTAGACGTACTTGGATGTCCTCGCCCAATTTCAGAAATGCTCTTGTCATCCCAAGCCATGTCAAGCTTATACCTGCTTAAGGCATGAATAGGCAATGGAAAAGTGATCGTTTTGTCAGAAGACATCTGTTAAGTATGGAGAAGGCGGTCCGCACATGTTCCCTATTTTTTCCATGCTGATAACGAACAATGACAGGGAATGAGAGCTCATGTTTTCATTATGCTATACTGCTGGACATCCCCTTATGATAGCTTGAATGGGATGGACATCCCCTCCCTATGTTATGCTGAAGGGATGTCTCTGTGGTCGCCGGGGCGGATGTCCACATCAGAGTCATCTATGTTTCTTTTTCATCCTTTCATACAATTAATTATTTATATTTCTATTATGGTTACCCCGGTTTTCTCTAAAAGCACCCCATGATTATTAAGGCTGTTATTTAATATATGGAAACCAGCATTGTGTTATGTCATAGCTCACCTTCCTATCTTTACATTACAATATAATAATCCCCTGATACAGAATTTTATGACTTCTATGCTAGTGCTCCTCCTTTGGTCTGCTCATCTCACATTTACCAACACAATATACTCATCCAAGTAGAGGGAATCTTATCATTTTATCATTTTATTTTTATTTTTATGTTAACTGAAATATTTGTTTGTGCTTATATTTTTAAAAAAACTTTGTTTATTAACTATATTACTTATTTATTTATTTATTTATGGATGTATTAACATTGGCTTTTAATGATAAAATGTATTTATGTGATAAATGTCCTTTATTATATATGTATTAATCCATCCAATTATTTATTTATTTATTTATTACTTTTTATATATTAATAGACTAACAACATATTTGGATTTATTTCAGTGACAATTGTTTCATTTGAAAGAAAGTTTGTTTTAATAAGGTATTGGTCAACAAATTTATGTTTTTATGCATTTTATCATTGTTCACTATCTTTCCGTTCACATGCTTTCATAGGTATTTAATAACACACGACTTGTTTGTTTTATATTTGTCCTCCTCATCTCACACATATTAGGTTTTGATAACTATTGGTGACTTTCTTTGTTTATATTATGCGATTTTGACTTTTGTTGAGTTCTCATTATTATAATAATTTGTATGTTTTTAGTTTTATTATATCCTTTTAACTATTGGTTATTTAATATTTTATCTTTTGATGGTTTGGTTTTAAATTTTTAATTATGATTTTTAATTATGATTTTGTTTTTAACTATAATTATGTTGTTGTTTTTTAATTGTAATTATGTTCTTTCAAGGTTTGCTCCCTCGCTTGATATCCCCCTGAAGAAGGCCAAGAGGCCGAAACGCGTAGGGGCTAATAAAAGGGGTTTGCAAAACCTGCAAAACCTGCCAGTCCTGGTATCTGTTCTTTTGTTCCCACGTATTTTACAGATGCTTCTTTTTGGTCTTATTTAGTGGTACTATACATATAGCAGCTGATTTTATAAGAGAAAGTCCCTATTCCATATCACCCTTCTAGGCCACTCCAGACAAGTGGGTTGTGTTCCCCTACCAGCAGTGGTGGAGACACAGAAAAAAACTGAGTTTTCTGATGACCTCATCCTACATTATATCGGGATCAACTAGAAGGCATACAACCTCAGTATTTCTCTGACTCCAACAGAGTGTTGACACATTGGAGCAGCTCTGTGAAAATTTTGAGAAAGACTGATTTAGTTGTGAGTAACTGTTCTTAGGGGCGACTTCTTACTTGAGCTTGACATGGGAGGCACCCATTGGGTGATTCCTTAAAATCGGTGCCCTCCTGGGTTTGCCAAAAAGGAGGGGTATCAGTTCAGTTCCCTGTCCTTATCCTATTAAGGGCTGATTGAACATCCAGAATTGTTGGATCAGGACCCCAGAGAAATCATCAATTGCACAGTCTGTGTCCCTGACTCTCTCCTGAAGATGGAAGTAACATTGAGTCCAGTACCATTGCTGCTTGGGCTCCCTGGCGGTCAGTACTACTACTATTAATCATTTATATAGTGCTACAAGGCATACGAGTTCCAGATTTAAGTTCCCATTTTCCGTACCAAATTTCTCTTCTGTGCTTCTTCAATATTATCTGTGGGGGACCCCACTTCTCATGTTTACTGCGATGGTTCTTAGGTGACGGATTGGAACAGTTGATATTTGCGGCTTTATTTATTTATTTTATTCAAACGTATTTATATACCATCTTTCTATTATTAATGGCGGCTTACAGGTAAGAAAAGAATAGCAGTGCAGGAGCACATTGTTGTACAGGGAACAAGAACTTTTAAATACAGTTAACTAGTACACTGAACAATATGAGAAGGTTAAGCAATGCAGTAATAATTTTAACTATACATAATGGTGTGTGGGATTCTGGATTGGGATATATGATGAGTGGGGGTCTGTGTTATTTATATTACACTTTCCCACAGGTCTGCTGTTGTGGTTGTGCTATAGTGTTCTTAGAATAGGAAGGTTTTTAGTTTTTTCCTAAATTCTGAATGGTCAGAGCATCCTCTCAGAGCAGGTGGATTGTTTACTTTTAGTTTTATGGGCTGGGATATTGCGAAGGTTGATAGAACTGTGTCTTCAGAGTCTGTCACTTCTGGGTCTGGTGATTATGGGCTGAAGACAGGTTGCTGATTCATTATGTAGGACCTTGTGAATCATAATGAATGCTTTATATTGTATTCTGGCTTGGATGGGGAGCCAGTATAAGTGTTTCAGGGTAGGAATGATGTGGGCTTCTCTGGAGGTTCTCTGGAATATTCTTGCTGCAGTATCTTGCAGTATCTAGAGTTTGTTTGGGAAGGCCGTGATATATAATGTTACAGTAGTCGAGGGTGGTGGTAATCATGGCTTGGTAAATGATACGGAATGATTCTGGACAGAAGAGGGTGGAGGTTCTTCAGAGTTCTTAGTTTATAATAGACAGTTTGGGTTGTTTTTCTTATTTGTTCATGGAAGTTGAGTTTCTAGTCATAAGAACATAAGATATCCCATACTGGGTCAGACCAAGGTCCATCAAGCCCAGTATACTGTTTCCAAGAGTGGCCAATCTAGGTCATAAATATCTAGAAGTTTCCCCAAAAGACACAGGTTCCTCAATGCTTGTATTGGGTCAAGCAGTGATATCCCGGGTCCCTATTAATAATGGTTTATGGACCTTTCCTCCAGGAACTTGTCCAACCTTTTTTAAACCCAGCTACACTAACAGCTCTTACTACATCCTCCGATAACAAATTCCAGAGTTTGATTACGTGTTGAGTGAAAAAATATTTTCTCTTATTAGTCTTAAATAGGTTACCCTGTAGCTTCATTGCATGTCCCCTAGTCTTTCTATATTCTGATGATGTAAGCTATCAATCTACATTTACCGGTTCGACTCCATTCATTAATTTATAGACCTCTATCATATCTCCCCTCAGCCGTCTCTTTTTCAGGTTGAAGAGCCCTAACCTTTTTAGCCTCTCTTCATAGGGGTATCCTTCCATCCCCTTTACCATTTGGGTGGCTCTTCTCTGTAACTTTTCTAATAACGCTATATCCTTTTTAAGATACAGTGACCAGAATTGCACACAATATTCAAGGTGTGGTCGCACCGTGGAACGATACAGAGACATTATAAAAATCCTTTGTTTTATTTTCCATTCCTATCCTTATGATACCTAGCATTCTATTTGCTCTCTTGGTCATCGCTGCACACTAGGTGGAGGGTTTTAACATGTTATCCACGATGACGCCTAAATCTTTTTCCTGGGTGGTGGTTCCTAATGTGGAACCTTGCACCATGCAACCATAATTTGGGTTGTTCTTTCCTAAATGGATAACTTTGTACTTGTCCCCATTAAATTTCATCTGCCATTTGAACGTCCAATCTTCCAGTTCATTAAGGTCCTCTTGCAATTTTTCACAATTCTCTTGCGTTTTAACACCTTTTGAATAATTTTGTGTCATCTGCAAATTTGATCGCGTCACTCATTATTCCACTTTCCAGTTAATTTATGAATATGTTAAAAAGGAGCGGGCCCAGCACAGATCCCTTGGATACTCTACTATTCACCTTTGTCCATTGGGAAAATTGGCCATTTAACCCTACCCTCAGCTTTCTATCCTTTAACCAGTTCCTGATCCACAATATTATACTGCATCCTATCCCATGTCTTTTTAATTTTGCCAACAGTCTTTCATGAGCAGGGGCGGCCCAAGGGGGGTGCGGGGCCATGTGCAGAGACTCTGTGCGGGGCCTCATTTGCATAAGGGCCTCATTTGCATAAATATTTGCATAATGTTACCATACACTAACTTTTAGTAAACATGCCTCTTAATGAGTGTATGGATAAAGAAAGACTAAAAGATTTCTACATTACTATAATCCAGTGCCAACCGTCAGGCACATTAGGAACTACTACAAACACTGCCCATTTAGAACCCATTCTAAATCCTGAATCTCGTATGTCTCCCACATATATAATCAACAGACTTAGAGAAACATTCACACATACATATTTTTGTTAGAACTCACACTTTGAAGGACCATCCTTTTCGTGGCGTGCTGTTCCCTTTTATTCTTTATATAGGGACGCAACCCTAACATGCGTTCAAAGGGGATATCTATCCCTCTACATCAACCAGTTAACATTCTTTCATTCAGGAAAAACCCTCTTAGAAGCCACTTATCTGAACGGAGACTTTCCACAGTTCATAGGCAACTCGGCGTCTTCCCCAACTCATAGATAGACTCTATTCAAGTAGCAACCATACGAGAGTCTGAAAATGACAGAAAATGAGGGGAGACTCTCGTATGGTTGCTACTTGAATAAGTCTCAGATTTCATAACGGATGACCTTCCCTGTTGGTTTCATTGATTTGGAGGTGTTGGGTTTTACCCGGTATCGGCGGCTGATAAAGGGACTTCTCCATTTACCATTAGGAGTGGACGTTGAGTCTATCTATGAGCTGGGGAAGACGCCGAGTTGCCTATGAACTGTGGAAACTCTCCGTTCAGATAAGTGGCTTCTAAGAGGGTTTTTCCTGAATGAAAGAATGTTAACTGGTTGATGTTGAGGGGTAGATATCCCCTTTGAACGCATGCTAGGGTTGCATCCCTATATAAAGAATAAAAGGGAACAGCACGCCACGAGAAGGATTGTCCTTCAAGGTGTGAGTTCCAATAAAAATATGTATGTGTGAATGTTTCTCTAAGTCTGTTGGTCATTTAGAACCCATAGCAAACCCGCCGTATCATAACAGCACTACCAGGACTCACAAAGCACCAGACCCTACCTATCAAAAGGCAACACTGCAAATATTAAACCAATACATTTCAGAGAATAACAATACATGACCTACTGGGGAAAGAGAACAAGTGGCAATGTCAAATCGGAATTACATAAACAGAATACCTCAGCTCAGTTACACATGCAGAATATAGACCATCACCAAACAAGAAATCACAATTTAGAAACAGGAAGATAATAATTAAAATGGGAACCCCAAAAGCCAACTTAGAATGTACAGCAACACTGTAGAAATACAACTATAAATTAATTTCCTCTTGTACTAAACAAAGCATAGACGTTAATGATGCACATTTCCCAGAGCTGACATATTCCAGTTAATAAATTCAAAATAAAGAGATATTTTTCTACCTTTTGTGCATTTTTTTTCAGTTGCAATTGCTCCAGCCACTTTCTTCTGGTTTCTTCGTGTCTTCTGTTAACTCTCCATCATCTGCTGTCCATCTGTCCTTTCTTCTAGTTTTTTTTCCATTCTCTCTCTACATCTGCTTTAACATACTAATCTTTCTCCTTTTGCTCTTTCCTCATTCCTATTTCATCCACTCAAATTTTACCCCTCCATCCTCAATCCCCACATACTCTCCTAATACCCGGCCAATTGTAGATTTTTCTTCCCTCCCACACAAAATATTTTTCCCCGTTCCATTTCACTCTCCCAGCCCCATCCCATTCTAATCCTCCCCCAAAATCAGCTCCCTTCTAGTTCCAGCCCCACCCAGCATTCGCTCCCTTCTAGTCCCCGCATCAGCCCATTTCCAGTCCTAGCCCCCCATCAGCCCATTTCCAGTCCTAGCTCCCCTATCCATTTCCAGTCCTATCTGAGTCCCTCCATCAGCTCATTTCCAATCCCAGCCCCCCATCAGCCCATTTCTAGTCCTTTTCTAGCCCCATCAGCCCATGTGAAATCCTAGCTCCCCTCCACTCAGCCCATTTCAATCCAAGCCACCTATGAGCCTACTTCCAGTTCTAGCCCCTCCATGAGTCCATTTCAATGCAAGCCCCCCCCCACCACAGCCCATTTCCAATCTTAGCTCCCACCAACAGCCCATTTTCAGTCCTATCCTAGCCCCTCCATCAGCCCATTTCCTGTCCTAGCTCCCCCCCCCACTCAGCCCATTTCCAGTCCTAGCTCCCTCCTCTCACAGCCCATTTCCATTCCAAGCCCCCTCCCCTTCAGCTATTTGCAGATCAAGTCCCCCTTCCACTCAGCCCATTTCCATTCCAAGGCCCCCTCCCCATCAGCTATTTGCAGTTCAAACCTCCCCTTCCACTCAGCCCATTTCCAGTCCTAGCAACCCCCCCAACCCATTACCAGCCCTAACCTCCCATCAGCCCATAGCACATTACCAGTCCTAACCCCATCAGCCCACCTCAAGTCCTAACCCCCCCATCAGCCCTTTTACAGTGGTAGCCCCCCCATAGCACATTACCAGTCCTAACCCCCCCATCAGCCCACAGCACATTACCAGTCCTAACCCCCCCCATCAGCCCATAGCACATTACCAGTCCTAACCCCATCAGCCCACCTCAAGTCCTAACCCCCCATCAGCCCATTTCCAGTCCTAGCCCCCCCCATAGCCCATTACCAGTCCTAGCCCGCCATAGCCCATTACCAGTCCTAGCCCCCCCAGAGCCCATTACCAGTCCTAACCCCCCATCAGCCCACAGCACCTTACCTGTTATAACCCCATCAGCCCACCTCAAGTCCTAACCCCCCCCATCAGCCCATTTCCACTCCTATCCCCCCCCCAGCCCACAGCACATCACAGTCCTAACCACATCAGCCCACCTCAAGTCCTACTCCCCCCAGCCCAGCCCACATCAAGTCCTATCCCCCCCAAGCCCACATCAAGTCCTACTCCCCCCCCCCCCAAGCCCACATCAAGTCCTACTCCCCTCCCCCCGGGAAAATTAAAACTTAAAAAAAAAGCTGCCTGCTGCCACTGCCACGGCGGTAGCAGCAATATCAAATGTCCCGCGGGGCCCCCCCCCCCCTGCCCGGTGTAATCTTCTGAATATGTAATCTTCTGGTCTAGTCTCCGCTTGGTCCTGGGTTCATTTCACTTCACAGACGCAGGAGGGTTTGTAATAAGACAAGCAAACAGGTGTGGCTTGGAGAAAGATTTTTATGTAAAAATAGGCTTAATACATAGGTATTGAACAGAGGTATATAGTGATTGTTACAGAGCTGTTTCAGTGTGCATCAATGAATCTGTGTGTGTGCATGTGTGAAGTGTGAGAGAGATAGAGGCCAGAACATGTGGGTCAGAGCCGCATGGTAGGCCAGAACATGTGGGTAGAGAGAGAGGGGGAGGGGTGAAGGGAGTTGAGTATCAGAGCCTCCTGTCCTTCATGTCCGATGGATGGTGGGAGAGAGAGAGAAGCAGGAAGTGTGTCTGTCCTTTATAGTGGACTGAATCCTTTCCAGCACTTCCCCTTGAGCTCTGCTAGCCACTCCCTTTAAGGTCTGCTATTCTTGATTTAGCAAGGAGGGGCTGCAGACAGGTCCTAGAGACTGACATCACCAGGGGGTCAGAGTTTAACTTTGTAGACTGAATTCACCAGAGTCCACAGCTGCATGGACTGTATGCTGACATCTCCCA
The DNA here is from genome assembly GCA_033557465.1 of Ichthyophis bannanicus. Taxonomy (NCBI): domain Eukaryota; kingdom Metazoa; phylum Chordata; class Amphibia; order Gymnophiona; family Ichthyophiidae; genus Ichthyophis; species Ichthyophis bannanicus. The sequence goes on from CM066036.1 coordinate 400,529,926, forward strand.
CACCTTTTTTATTATTTGTGCCTGGAAATGGTGGAAGCAAACCTGTGGTACCTGTCCCAGCTGCCATTAACTGATAGTAGGCAGCTTGTCTAATACCTCCTGTATTAAATACCTTGCTATGTCTAGCAGGTCCCCTGTCCTGCACAGTACTGTCTCTAGTACTGTCTCTAGTGTTCTAGAGATAAACAAGTCTCCTTATGAGTCCAAACCTCGTGTCTTAGGTAGAGCAGCCACTACTGGGGGGGGAACCCAATATGCCACTTCCGTGCCCGTCTTAGAGAGAGTGAACAGTGCATAAGGTCTGCAGGAATTTTTAAGGAGGCTAAAACCAAAAGGTACCAGGATGCTATGAGTGAGGATAGGCAGCAATACTAGACTGCAGCTGACTCTGGTATTCAGTGTAATAGGAAATGCCAAATTAGCCAAATTAGCAGGCCAAATTAGCCTGGATGTAGGGGTGGATGCTGGAGAAGTTCAGTGTAACTACCTTAAAATGTTGTTCTGTATGACATGCGCTGCAAGGAAATGTACATTTTTTTCATCTTACAGCACAGGAAAATTACGATAATGCATAGCAATATTTGTACAGCAGTTAAAATAATAACAGGGTGAATAAAAACATTAAAGACATGATCAGCAGTAGGTGGGTAACCAAATAACAATTCCCACACAGACACATGAGCATCTTGTAGCAAGTGTCCAACAATTTGTTGAATGTGTCCATTCTCATAGGCGATGGTGTGATTCACTTCAGTGGATGTTGTTTTAAGGTGATCAATATAGGCATGGAGTTCTGTAAAGTTGAGCAGTTTATGTAGTGTCTCTTCTCCCATGCCAAGTGGTAATGGATGCACAGCATATGAGATAAAGTCTGGAATGTCCATAGAGTCATTGGTAACCAGCGGTGTGGAATAAGTTGTCCCATTAATGGTGAGGGAGACCAGTGGTGTATGACTGCACAGGTATTGTTTGGTAAATAGTTTGAACTGTACAACAAAGTGTTCTTGGGAAGGCGAATGTCATGCATTTTGGGAGCAATCGAAAAAGAAACATTCTGGGGAAAGAACAGATGAAAACAAAAGTGTCCAGCTCCAAGGTAAAACAAACTGTGTGAGGTAGTCAGGGAGTATGAGAGCTTAACAGTCAGGGAGCAAGAGGAGGAATTGTTCCAGCAGGAGGTGTCAGCCTCTTTAAACTGGTGAGGTTGACACTTGAACTGAAATGTAGTCTGCTCACACAAACTGGGGTCCATCGGCTTGAATGAAGTCCAGGTGTCATCCAGTGGCTGCACCCATGTGAGATGGTCCACAGGATACATAAGCATATTATCAAACTGCACCCCAATATTAACAACAGGATAAATAACTGTGTGTTGTCCTGACCATGGGATCAAAGTACAGATAGAGCAGCCTTGTGGTGAACAAATGGGAACACTAACTGTCCACCAATCAAGGTGAGCTATAGCAAATTCAGGTATTTTGGTACTAGCCATATGGATGAGAGATGGTGGCCAGTGTCCTAACTTAGCAGTGATCAGAATTTCCTTTAGTATAGTAATAAGCTCGATCTGTACTTGATCACAGGCAAGAGCCCAGGAAATATTCTTTCCCAATCTATATTCTGCATGTGCTAAGGTAACAATTTTCTGTTCTATAATGGGAGATATAAGAGCAAAGGTATCTACAACTACATTGGACAGTTTAGAGGAAGCTTCATTAATAATATGTTGTGAGGTAAAACCATCCGCTGCATGCTGAGCTGTGGATCCCATTTTATTACGGAGCACCTCTATATCAATTACATTAAGGGCACCCAGTGCAGTCCCTGTGCCACCTAAAATTGTATCAATTAATTCACGCTTGTGTCGAAATTGCTTAGCTCTGGGTGTTACTGACTGCATATCAAACCAAGTATTGAGCATTTGTATGTGGTTGGCAACAAACTGAGAGCAATTTGGATATTTGTGAGTAACTAGAAACAATTTGGGAAATAGATGCCAAGTAAGAAAATGGTATTCCACATCATATAAAACATCATGTGGTGCATCATATTTAATCTGAAAGGGATGTCCTTCCTGAAATGGGTGGATATCAGAAAGGTAGAGTACAGGAGGAGCAGAAGTAGTGGGAGGGGTGGGATGAGTGGTAGTAGGTAAACAAGATACATCCAAAAGGAATGAAGTCTCAGTGATGTGCTGTTGATCACTCACAACCCATGTATAAGTTATTTTCCAGGTACCTCTGTCCTGACAGGAAATATTGTACAAAATCAAAGCAGGAGGACCTAGAAAGTAACGTTCTGGGTGTGCCCTCAATTCTTGTGTCCTTTCTAGAGAAGTGGAAACTGGTGGTTCCCACTGTACTTGAGTGATGTTTAATGAATAGAACACTGGCTTGTCCTGTACCGAACAGAAACTCAGGATGACCAGATCCTTTCCTTCCGGGAACGGTGGAGGTATTTCTTGATAACGATATACCCCACCTGTGGAGTTAGCCCAGCCAATCGTGCATATTCGGATGATAGTTCCTGTAATGAGACTTGAGTAGAAGAGAGCAGATACAAGAACAACAGGAAACCGAGACATAATAAAAGCACACTTGTTTCACTCTACTAGGGAGTAAACTAATGCTCCCCACTTATACTATGTAACAACAAAACAAACAACAAAAAAAAACTTTACTACTTATTTACATAACTATTAAACACACGTTAACTATACAGCAGAAGTAAATAGTTACCGTCCTCAAGCGACTTTTGTTCAGAAAGCAGCTGTCCGTGCTGTCTTCATAAAGCAGCTGTCCGTGCTGTCTTCAGGTGGTGTCTGAAAACAAAGGCTGATAAAACACATTTTACCCATATGGTTTTAACTGGGTGATGTGTTTCCAGTACAGCTGGTTGTCAGGCATTAGGATCTGGTATAGGCTTGGGCCTAAGGTATCAGTAACTAAGTACGGTCCCTCCCACTGTGCAGTTCCAAAGGGGAGGTTTGGTCTAGGTCTCATCTCTGCAAGACATTAGTGACAGGGTTTCCTTCATGTATTCATGGAATATTGCTGGTGAATCCTTATATCCCTGTGGAAGCACAGTGCATGCACACTGTTTCGTCCAGGCTGGTGAATTGCATGTGGAAGAAATAGGTCTAATCAGACCCCTCTCCTCCAGTATCTTCACAATTTTAGTCACTGGTTCTATAGCCTGATGAGGTACTGGGTATTGCTTTTGTGGTAGAGGATCCTCACCTTCCAACAGTATTTCGGTGTGCATTTTCCCACAATCTAACTTGTCTTGAGGCCAGACTGGAATATCAGCCACCTCTGAAGGAATTACACACAGATCATACTGTTGAGCTGCCTTAGTGCACTGAGTTGCTACCTGCATGGGAATGACTTCATGCACTAAAGTTTTAGAAGCACTTGAAGTTCCTGAATACTGCCACAATTTAAGATTAGCCATATCCACCACCAAATTTAACTGGTTGAGAACATCCAATTCCAATTATTTCTTTTGGTGTGTTCACTATAGTGGAGGCAGTGGTTTCCAACATTTCCTTGTTTTGTTCACTGTGCACAGGGATACCCCATTTAACTGGGATAGCCACACATTTGGAAGCTGTGTCATTAATTCCTTGAATTTCATAAATTTCCATATTTTTCTGATCTGCAGTGGGAGAAGCTCTGTTAGTAAAACTAATTCCAGCCCCTGTGTCAATCAAAGCTAGTTTATCCTGACCCCCTATTCTGCTGATAACATTGGGGCGTGCACAAGAGTCCAGTATCAAGGGTGTTACAAGCCTTAAATTGTGTCCTGGGCCTGTGTCCATTTCATCATCCAGAGGCTCTGGAATTGAGTCCTCTGCTGAGATAAAGGAGGCAGGCTGGGCTATGAAGGCTTGAGACATTTTGATATCTGAACTCAAGAGGTCAGGACATCCCTATGCACTAGCCTTGTGTTTGTCCTGAGCTGCTTGTAAATCCTGTTTTAATTTATCTATTTCTATCTGCAGTATATGTTTGTCTTGTTCCCATTTAGTTTTCTGCTTTTCTAGCCCATCTCTCTGTGCTTTGAGCTCCTGAAAAGGAATGTAACCTGAGGAGTTTCTAAAAGTACCTCTGCCATGTGCTCTCCAAGGTGTGTGTCCTCTGTCTGTGTTTCTTATGCACTGAGAGGATTCTTCGGCCTGCCACTTCCGTGCTTCTGATACTGTAATGACCTGCGAGGGCTGGGTCTTCCAAACAGACCCAATTCTGAGCATTAAAGTATCAAAAGGGGTTGCTTCAGGGTCTTCAGAAAATAACAGAAGGTGTTTTGTAATTTCAGGGGATAGCAATTCTAATAAAAATTCCTTATGCATGCTCTCCCCATAATCTTCTGCTTTGGGCCAGGACTCCTGCTCATTAAGAATTGCTTTTAAAATCCAGGCTCTATATGCAAACTGTTCCAGTGTATCATTTGGTAGAGGTGAAATAATTTTAAATACTTATATTGGGGAACAGTGAAATAGTTTCTCAGTACCCCTTTTAACCAACTGGTACGGGTTGGGTGAGAGCCAACTTTATAATAATGTAGCCCCAGAGCCAGATGCATAAGTCTATCAAAGTCTGATTGTTTTCTTCTGTATTTCCCTAGACCCCAGTGAATCAGAATATCAATCGCCCATTTAACCCACTGATTTACATTAAGAGGCATAGTGCCAATTTTCTCAACTATTTTTTCTATATCTCTATCTTTTAAATTCTCATGCAACATTACTTTAACTGGTGCTTTGAGTTCAGTACTGGGTGCCATGTCTAAGCCATCTGAATTATGCTCCAGACAGAGATCCTGATTATTGCTGGGATCTGGCTGAGATAAACTATCAGAATTTTGTTGCTCTGATTCAGCTGTATTCTTTCCGTTCCTAAGTTCAACTATGCATACTTTAGTATTCTTTTGTTGCTGATAAGTTGTGTCATAGGCATAGGGAAAGGGTGTATCTTTGTTCGTTTGTTTCTCAATAGCTGGTATGCATGGCTGATAGGGTGTGTCATAGGCATAGGGGGCTGAGGGAGGGGTGGGCGTATATTTAGTCTTTTGTTTCTCAAGAGCTTGTATGCATGGCTGATAGGGTGTGTCATAGGCATAGTGGGCTGAGGGAGAAATGGGTGTTGGCTTTCTTGCAGAGGCCAATTGATCTTTAACGTGCCTCAATTCAAGTTTAAGTGCTTCTAATTGTTCACTAACAGTTATAAAAGAATTTGTGGCTTGGATCATTTGAGTTCTTTGTATAGAGATGCAAATTTGTGCCTCCTCAAGTTCTTTGGTCAATTGGCTACACTGAGAAGTCAGTTCAGAGTTTTCTTGTCTCATGCTAATTAGTCCCCTGCACATGCCTTGGATGAAAAGGCATTTTCTTTTATTTGTTTTCTTTTTGAATTCTTGATCATGGTTTAACATTTGTTTTTGAATATTATACCATGATGACTCAGGGAATTCCCCTTCAAATGGACCCCCTTTCCTCTTACAATATGAAATTATAATTTCTTTAAGTTCTTTAAAAACAAAGGCTTCCATATTTGATACTGCAGAGAGGCTGTAATTGGACTATCTCAACTGTGTAACCTTAGAAGGAGGAATGCTAACTTAAAAAGTATTTCACACCTATTTAACCAGGTGGAAGTGTTAGGGTGAAGATATAGTAAGAAGGGTGTTAGTAGATTAACAGAATTTTATCAATTGCAGCCAGCTGTAAGCCTGCTCTCACTAAGATAGTTACTGACAGGAGACAGGGAAATAAGTTAAAAGGGAGAAAGATTAACAGAATTGTCAGATATTCCTGCTCACACCAAGATATATACTGACAGGAGAGAGAAATAAAAGTCAAACAGACAAGAGGTAAATTAATGTTACCAGGAAAGATGTATATTGTACTCTATGAGGGAATATTTAACTGTGTAACTCTGTATTTTCTTAGCAGCTCAAATACTATAGAAAGATCTTTAGCAAGCCTATACATCAAAATAACACCATTGCAAGCCACTCTGTGTGATGTCTTTAAAATTCTAGATTCTTACAGAGCCTTTTGACAATAAAAATCTCACCTTGTCTAACCCACAAAACAAAATTGTAAATGGTCACACGGACTTTCGATTCTGTCTCACTCTGTCTGAAATCTACTTAATGTATTATACAAAATTATTACTTACCCAACTGGAGATCTGCTGTGAAATCCGAGAGATGAGTCCCCAATATGTAATCTTCTGAATATGTAATCTTCTGGTCCAGTCTCCGCTTGGTCCTGGGTTCATTTCACTTCACAGATGCAGGAGGGTTTGTAATAAGACAAGCAAACAGGTGTGGCTTGGAGAAAGGTTTTTATGTAAAAATAGGCTTAATACATAGGTATTGAACAGAGGTATATAGTGATTGTTACAGAGCTGTTTCAGTGTGCATCAATGAATCTGTGTGTGTGCATGTGTGAAGTGTGAGAGAGATAGAGGCCAGAACATGTGGGTCAGAGCCGCATGGTAGGCCAGAACATGTGGGTAGAGAGAGAGGGGGAGGGGTGAAGGGAGTTGAGTATCAGAGCCTCCTGTCCTTCATGTCCGATGGATGGTGGGAGAGAGAGAGAAGCAGGAAGTGTGTCTGTCCTTTATAGTGGACTGAATCCTTTCCAGCACTTCCCCTTGAGCTCTGCTAGCCACTCCCTTTAAGGTCTGCTATTCTTGATTTAGCAAGGAGGGGCTGCAGACAGGTCCTAGAGACTGACATCACCAGGGGGTCAGAGTTTAACTTTGTAGACTGAATTCGCCAGAGTCCACAGCTGCCTGGACTGTATGCTGACACCCGGCAGATCCCTTCCTGCTTGCCTGCCTGCCTGCTTCAGTCAGTTCTTCTCCGCTTCGGCGTTCAGAGCCGCGAAGGGAGAGCTTCTCCCTCGTGACTCTGTTAAGCCCGCTGGGGCTTATGGGAAATTTCCCATCTGCCCTGGCGAGCTTAACAGAGTCGTGAGGGAGAAGCTCTCCCTTCGCGGTTCTGAAAGCCGAAGCGGAGAAGAACTGACTGAAGCAGGCAGGCAAGCAGGAAGGGATCTGCCGGGCAGGAGGGGGGGGCCCCGCGGGACATTCGATATTGTTTCTACCGCCGCGGCAGCGGCAGCAGCCAGCTTTTTTTTTTTTTTTTAATTCTACTTTTAAAGCGGAATGTTCTTTGCGCGGGGCCCCCTGAAACGCGGGGCCCTGTGCAAAAAACATTCTCGCTCAATGGACGGGCCGGCCCTGTTCATGAGGGACCTTCCAAAAGGCTTTCTGAAAATCTAGATACACTATATCAACCGGTTCACCTTTGTCTACCTGTTTATTCACACCTTCAAAGACTATAACAGATTAGTAAGACAAGACCTTCCTTGGCTAAAGCTATGTTGGTTTTCTCCCATTAAACCATGACTATCTACATATTCAGTAATTTTGTTCTTTATAATGATTTCTACTATTTTGCCCAGTACTGACATCAGGCTCACCGATCACCCCTAGAACCCTTTTCAAAAACTGTTATTGCATTGGCCATTCGCTAATCTTCAGGTATCGAGGATAATTTTAATGATAGTTCACAGATTACTAATAGTAGACCTGTAATCTCATATTTCAGTTATTTCAACACCCTCGGATATAAACATAGAAATATGACAACAGAAAAAGACCACATGGCCTATCTAGTCTGCCCTTCCATATCAACAACTACAACAGTCCAGGTTATTTGCTACTCTTCAGTTTATCAAATAGTTGTAATGCGTCTTCCCAGTTTACTGATATTTCTTTCAATTCTTCTGCGGCAATCACATTTAAATACCATTTCAGTCATAGGTAACATCCCTACATCTTCCTCAGTGAAGACCAAAGCAAAGAATTTATTCAGTTTCTGCTATGGCCTTGTTCCCTCATAGCACTCCTTTTACCCCTCTGTCATCTAATGGTCCAACTGACTCTCTCACAGGTTTTTTGCTATGAATGTACCTGAAAAAGTTTTTATTATGCATTTTTGCTTCCATGGAAAGCTTTTCTTCAAATTCTGTCTTTGCGTGCCTTATCAATGCCTTGCATCTAACTTGCCAGTGCTTATGTTCTTTCTAATTTTCATCATTTGGCTCCTTTTTCCATTTCCTGAAAGATGCTTTTTTGGCAACAACAGCCTCTTTGACCTCACCTTTAAAACATGCTGGCAGTATTTTGGACTTCCTTCCACTTTTCTTAAAACATGGAAAACAGCTGGCCTGAGCTTTCAAGATAGTATTTTTAAAGAACACCCATGCTTAATGTAAATCTTTAACCTTTGCAAATGCTCCTTTTATTTTTTTCTTAACTATTTTCCTCATTTTATCATGTTCTCCCTTTTGAAAGTTAAAATGTAGTACTGTGGATTTCCTTGCCATCCTTCCTGCATTTATTAAATCAAACACGATCATGCCATGATCACTATTGCCAAGTGGCCACAACACCCTTATCTTATGCACCAGATTTTGTGTTCCACTAAGGACTAGGTCCAAAATGGCTTCCCCTCTTATCAGTTCATGAACCAGCTGCTCAAATACGCAGTCATTTATTTCATCTAGAAATTTTATCTCCCGAGCATGTCCTGCCGTGACATTAAGTAGCTTGCCGTGCCTTTCTTCCCTGCAGGTAATACTAGTGTTGTTGCTGTTGTCACAGAAATGTAATACTCTGCCGCCATTCTGTTGCTGCCCAAATGAGTGATCTGTCTTAGTCTGGTACCTCAGCAGCTCAGCTGAGGCATGCCCATCTTGGAAGACCTTTCCAGTAGTTAAGCAATAGATGGATGCGTCCTCGACTTCTGTGTTGCCTGAGAACATGTCAACTTAGGCAGCTAAGGTGCCATTTTTAAAAATGTTTTTAGAAAAGGGGATTATGCATCCAGAACTTCCATGGTAGCATTCTCCGAAATGCTTCGTGTTCCACGCGCAGGACCCAAAAGGCAGGCAGAGCTCCGGAGTCTCAATGCGTGGATGAGACAATGGTGCAGAGATGAGGGTTTTGGATTTATTAGGAACTGGGGAACATTCTGGGGAAAGGAGGGGCTCTTCCGAAGGGATGGGCTTCACCTTAACCGGGATGGAACCAAGCTGCTGGCATTAACCTTTAAAAAGGAGATAGAGCAGCTTTTAAACTAGATATTAGGGGAAAGCTGACAGTCGCCCAAGAGCAGATGGTTCGGAAGAATGTATCCTTGAAGGATACTACCAAAAGCAGAGAGGTTCCACAAAAGAGTAAAGTAGCCCAAATGCCCTCAAGTATGGAGCAGACAGAGCTTAAAGATCCCAATTTACCCATGTCTAACAATAACCAAATTAACATGAATAAAATACATTCTCTAAAATGCTTGTATGCAAATGCTAGAAGTCTAAAGAATAAGATGGGAGAGTTAGAATATATAGCACTAAATGAAAGGTTAGATATGATTGGAATATCAGAGACATGGTGGAAGGAGGACAACCAGTGGGACACTGTGATACCTGGGTACAAACTATATCGTAATGATAGAGCTGATCAAATTGGTGGAGGGGTTGCGCTCTATGTTAGAGAGGGCATTGACTCAGAAAGGATTAAAGTTTTGCAGGAAACAAAATCTGCTGTAGAATCTATATGGATTGAAATTCCATATAAAAGGGGGAAGGCAATGGCAGTGGGGGTGTACTATCGAGCACCTGGCCAGAATGACCAAATGGATGATGAAATGTTCCAATAAATCAAGGAAGCTAACAAAAGTTACAGCGCAGTAATAATAATGGGTGATTTCAATTACCCCGGTATCGACTGGGTCAGAGTCACGTCAGGACATGCTAGGGAGATAAAGTTCCTAGATGAAATAAATGACTGCTTCTTGGAGCAGCTGGTTCATGAACCGACCAGAGGGGAAGCCATATTAGACCTAGTCCTTAGTGGAACACCAGATCTAGTGCAAGAGATAAGGGTGTTGGGGCCACTTGGCAATAGTGATCATAGCATGATCGCCTTTGATTTAATTAGTGGAGGAGGATAGTAAGGAAATCCACAGTACTACCTTTTAACTTTCGAAAGGGAGACTATGATAAAATGAGGAAAACAGTTAAGAAAAAACTAAAAGGAGCAGTTGCAAAGGTTAAAGACTTACATCAAGCTTGGGTGTTGTTGAAAAATACTATCTTGGAAGCGCAGACCAGCTGTATTCCACGCTTTAAGAAAAGTGGAAGGAAGTCCAAAAAACTGCCAGCATGGTTTAAAGGTGAGGTCAGAGAGGCTGTTGTTGCCAAAAAAGCATCTTTCAGGAAATGGAAAAAAGAGCCAAACGACGAAACCTGGAAACAGCACAAGCACTGGCAAGTCAAATGCAAGGCATTGATAAGGCAGGCAAAGAGAGAATTTGAGAAGAAGCTTGCTGCGGAAGCAAAAACATGAAATAAAGACCTTTTCAAGTACATTCGTAGCAAAAAACCTGTGAGAGAGTCAGTTGGTCCATTAGATGATAAAGGGGTTAAAGGAGCACTAAGAGGCGACAAGGCGATAGCGGAGAGACTGAATGAATTCTTTGCTTCGGTCTTTACTGAGGAAGATGTAGGGATGTTACCCATGACTGAAGTGGTATTTAAAGGTGCGGAAGAATTGAAGGAAATATCGATACATCGGGAAGGTGTCTTACAACTATTAGATAAACTGAAGAGTAGCAAATCACCTGGGCCGGATGGTATACATCCAAGGGTGTTGAAAGAACTGAAATATGAGATTGCAGACCTGCTATCAGTAATCTGTGAACTATCATTAAAATCATCTCTAATACCTGAAGATTGGAGGATCGCCAATGTAACACCAATTTTTAAAAAGAGTTCCAGGGGTGATCCAGGAAACTACAGACCGGTGAGCCTGACATCAGTACCGGGAAAAATGGTAGAAACCATCATAAAGAATAAAATTACTCAGCATGTAGATAGTCACGACCTAATGGGAGACAGCCAACATGGCTTTAGACAAGGAAGATCTTGTCTTACTAATCTGTTATGTTTTTTGAAGGAGTGAATAAACAGGTGGACAAAGGTGAGTCGGTTGATATTGTGTATCTGGACTTTCAGAAAGCCTTTGACAAGGTCCCTCATCAGAGACTTTTGGCAAAACTAAAGAGTCATGGGATAGGAGGCAGTGTACTATTGTGGATCAGGAACTGGTTAAAAGATAGAAAGCAGAGGGTAGGGCTAAATGGCCAATTTTCCCAATGGACTAAGGTGAATAGTGGTGTACCCCAGGGATCTGTGCTGGGTCCACTGCTTTTTGACATATTCATAAATGACCTGGAAAGTGGAATAACGAGTGAGGTTATCAAATTTGCAGATGACACAAAACTATTTAAAGTTGTTAAAACCCAAGAGGATTGTGAAAAATTGCAAGAGGATCTTGATAAATTGGAAGACTGGGCATCAAAATGGCAGATGAAATGTAATGTGGACAAGTGCAAGGTTATGCACCTAGGGAAGAACAACCCAAACTATGTTTACACGATGCAAGGTTCCACTTTAGGAACCACCACCCAGGAAAAAGATTTAGGCGTCATTGTGGATACCATGTTAAAACCCTCGGCCCAGTGTGCAGCGGCGGCCAAGAGAGCAATGCTAGGTATGATAAGGAAAGGAATGGAAAATAAAACAAAAGATATTATAATGCCTCTATATCGTTCCATGGTGAGACCACACCTTGAATATTGTGTGCAATTCTGGTCGCCGTATCTTAAAAAGGATATAGCGATTTTAGAAAAGGTTCAGAGAAGAGCCACCAAAATGGTAAAGGGGATGGAAGGATACTCCTATGAAGAAAGGCTAAAAAGGTTAGGGCTCTTTAACCTGGAAAAGAGACGGCTGAGGGGAGATATGATAGAAGTCTATAAATTAATGAACGGAGTGGAACGGGTAAACGTAGATCGATTGTTTACGTTATCAGAATATAGAAAGACTAGGGGACATGCAATGAAGCTACAGGGTAAACTATTTAAGACTAGTAAAAGAAAATATTTTTTCACTCAACATGTAATCAAACTCTGGAATTTGTTACCGGAGGATTTAGTAAAGGCTGTTAGTGTAGCTGGGTTTAAAAAAGGTTTGGACAAGTTCCTGGAGGAAAGGTCCATAAACCATTATTATGAAGTGACTGAAGATATCAATGCTTGACCCAGTACAAGCATTGTGGAACTTGTGTCTCTTGGGGAAACTGCTAGGTACATAAGACCTAGATTGGCCACTGTTGGAAACAGAATACTGGGCTTGATGGACCTTGGTCTGACCCAGTATGGCATATCTTATGTTCTTATGTTCAATATTCGAACAACATTTTTAAAACTGAAATCTCAGCAGCCTGAGCTCATGTATTCTCCAGCAACCCAGAAGTCAAGGGAAACTCTTGAGGAAGGATTGCAGCATAAGCTGCATATTCATGTTTAGTTTAGCACATCCATCTATTGCTCAAACCAGAGCAGAGTCTAGTGGGTAACTAGAGCATAAGCTACCTCTCTCTCTACTTCTCATGTCTCATACCAGGATAGAGTACCATCCTGGTATTTCCCAAACTGGTGTGTACCAATCTCTCCAATGCCATAATTTTTTTTTGCAAAACAGAGAACAGGGTTTCCATGGCATCAATGAAAGATGAAAATTGTTTGATAGAAATAGAGGGTAGATTGAGGTCACCTAGGAGGATAAACCATTTATTGCAGTGGTTGTTGCTGTATGCTTCCTGAATCAGAGATGAAAGATCGCAGGAGGGTGTTGAAGGAGATTTGTAAGATAAGCAGAGTGAAAGATGTGGGTTTGATATGTTGATGTAGTTGAGGTTGTCCGTGGAACTGGATAACTAGGAGAGATAGCGGTCCAAAAAAAGCAGGCAGAGCTGAAACACTTCTTAAAATCCAAAGCAGCTATTATTAACCCTTACCCTTGTAGTGTTTCGGCAAAAATACCTTCTTCAGGGGTAGAGAGACTTTACTGCATCTGGAAGCTAAAACAATCAACTGTTTTGGTCTCGGTGTTATAGCTTTGAAATCCTAAGGAAAAACTGCAAGTGTAGGGATTAATAAAAACTGCTTTGGATTTTAAGAGGTGTTTCAGCTCTGCCTGATTTCTTTGGACCCTTACTTGTTTGCGGGCAGGTGTGCCCCCTTCGCTACTAACCAGAAGGGATAACCAACGGGGCATAGATATTCAGATGCTGCCCAGTTAGCCCTAACCAGCTAAAGTTAGAACAGCCGAATGGCTGTCCTAACATAGCAACTTCATTGGTCTGCCTGAACATCCAACTTAATTCAAAATATATGACTAACTTTTTCAAAAATGTTTTAAAATCTTTTTAAACAGAGAGAAAAACCCCCAGTAGTTCTATCATATTCCCTCTATACGGCAGAAACCTGCCCGAAGGGGATATGTTTGTTCACTATGCAGTGGGACCCAGATTTTCATTTCTGAAAATCCGGGGTTAAGGGGTCAGCGGGCAGGGCTAAGTGGCTACGACGCTTAGCCCTGCCCAGATGAAAACCGGGCCCTTAGTGTTTAGGAGTATTAGGTTTGACCTTGATAATTTACTTTAGTTGATTTAGAGCTATAATTTATATTTATGTGACCCAGGGATTTTTGGTTGGTGGGTTTAAGTACTATCGGGGTGGGATTTGTTTTGTTTGCTTAAGCTGGAGTGGAGTGGAGTGGAGGAGTGGAGGAGTAGCCTAGTGGTTGGGGCAAGGTACTTCAGGCCGGAAGGTCAGGGGTTCAAATCCCACTAGAGGACAGTAACCTTGGGCCGGAAGGACTGGGGTTTCTAGTCCCACAGGTGCTCCTTGTGGTCTTGGGCAAGCCACTTAACCCTCCATAGCCCATGTTCCCTGTAAAATAGTTATCTCCGTTATAATGCCCTGTTCAATGTAATTTCAGTTTGTTCAATGTAAACTGCACTGATGCAGAATAGCACAGTATATAAGGGAATGTAAATAAATAAAATAAGCTATTGTCCTAACTTAGGCCACTTTGGCAATCCAACCAAACTGAATATGACCCCAGCATTGAATATCCAGATTCACTTTTCAGTGGTGATGGCTAGCCGCGTTAGCTGCTGCTGCTGCTGAATATTCCTCCCCCTCCCCCCACCAATTATTATTAATTAGGTCCCACTGAGTAAGATAGAACCTGCAGTAAAAGAACACAAATTAAGGGTAGCACACCTTAGCAACTTTAGTCCTGAGTTGGCTGAAAATCCTCCTAGAGCTAACTGAATAACTTACCCAGTTAACTCTAAGTAGATTTCTCTGTGTTGAAACCTTTAGGAAGTTAATAGATTAGCTGAGTGGCAGTCCAATTTGCTGACTGAAGTTATAGTCATCAGCTCCTTTTCATGGTGAGAAATAGAAACTGCAGCTGCGAAAAGACTAGCAACTGCCAATATTTACAACAGATGGTGCTCTCTTTTTGTAGTTGACGAGGAGAGCTGCTACCTCTACTTGTGCTCATAACTGCTTCCTAAAAATCAAAAGATGGGGGAAAGCTTGTTACACACCTTGACGTGTACAGCAATGGAAAAGTCCCTAAATAAAGGAAAAGTGGCTGTGGCAACACTTCAGAGGGATATGCCAGGGACCACAGACTAAAGACCATACCCAGAACGACATAGAGTATCTCCCTGGAACAATATTCCTCACTCATTTTAAATTAGAATGTGCTTCCCTGGCAGTGACTCCACCTCTCTGTTTTCCTCATCCACAGGATGATATGCAGATAGTGATAAATCAACAGCTGCAGAGTCAACGGCAGCAGGAAAAGATCAAGTCTGTGGACAACAATTCTGCTAGGAATCTGAAGAGTCGGGGTTCACGTCGCAATTTCTCCTTCCGCTTCAAAGACGAATCTGATTCCAGCAAGGATGGGAAGGGCTTCTTTTCATTTTTCAAGAAAAGCTGATGGGGGAATGAGGAAGAGACATTTGGGATGAAGATGAGAAGGGGAAAGAAAAGGAAGCTGGCGGAATTAGAACATACTTTTAGAAACTCAGTGCTTTGCGGGTGCTGTAAATGCTGAATATAATTAAGGTGATCATTGTGATGAAGATGATGTAAAGGAACTGGGTGACCTTCACGCTTTAGAGCTTCACATATTTGTCAGGGACAGGAGCTATGTTTAATATTCTACGCATGATGCAGGTTGCAAGATCCCTTCCATCTATTCTGAATGATCTATTGCTAGTCAGTAGCTCATCTAAACAAGTTCTAAAAACACCATTAGAGAATATGTTGGAATAAGCTGAGTGTTCCGCAGGAGTCCCCATTATTTTCCTGCTACTCTCCCTCACAACTATTTCCTTTAATCTCTCTACTTTGCAAGGCCAAGAATACCCCATAACACCCTATATTCGTCTGCTACATATCTACTGGTATGCAAATCTCTGCATTGTAAGACTAGGTCCTTTTACAACTACTTAGTGCCACTCCCTGCAGTCTGTGTACAGCACATAGCCAGAAATACCCCATAACAACTAATATTGTCCTACCACTCTCCTACTGTTTATCTTAGTGCTTCAATGGAAACTACTGCAGAGGAAAATGAGACTGCATTCATTTACCATTGGAATTTATTAGAGCCATGGGTGTTATTTAAAGAAGCAGAGATGGAAACTGAATAACTTTTATTCAGAATGAGGGTGTGCATTATCCTGTTTGTGGGAAAAATATAATTAATATTTACTTAGTTTTATTGGTAGAAGGGGGTCTCTTTCCCATGCCAGGCCAAGGATATTCCAAAAAAACTCAGGCCTCTCCCTTTGGCTTATCCCTCTGTTGATAAAAGCTTTCTAAAATACATGTAGTGGGTGCTCCTTCTCTTAAGAAATGTTTACTCCAATCATTCAATATAGCAAACTCACCTTTCTTGGGCTCTCATATGTTGAAAGGAGGACAGAAAGGAGGTGTGAATACATACAGTATCCCATCATAGTCTCTGATAAGACATGCTCTCTGATAAGGAGTTCCAGAGACGATAGGTGGTTCAGTGTGCCTTCGACACAAAGCTTTGCTATCATTCATTACACATTGCCTAAATTTTCGAAGGTGTTTGCATAGCAGTTCAAAGTCTAACATCGAGCTACTGTATAGATGCAGAAAGCAGTTAGATACCTGATAAATAGTCAGACATGAGTTAAGCTTTCAAACATCACAGTGTATCTAAAATATAAGACATCTGTGAAAATGGGAGAGGTCAGAGATATGGCCTTATATCCAGTCAGTTGCATTCATTTTCAGAAAGGGAGACATTGAATGTGCTACAGGTTACTGCACCAGTATTTAGACACTTAGCTGGGTACTCGGTTAAATGTTTAATCTCATATTCATATGGTTTTCATCATCTAGAATTAATTCCATTATTGGCACGAATAGTCTTATATGCATAAAGTTTTACTTACATGTGCGACTGCTTCTTTTCAAAATGCACCTCAAACCGAAGATGGCAGAAGTGTATTGGATGAAAAGTGAAATAGTTGCATAGCACAAGTATCAAAATATCTCTTCTTTGCGGATGCTGATAGATCCTTTCCCTAAAAGTATGAACAGTAGAAATGTGCATTTATTTCAAATGACATGGGAAATATCAATGACATTTCCTATGTCATTTCATATTCTTTTTAATCCGAACATAACATGAAAAAATCCAAAATCCCTTATTTTTCCAATATTATGTTGTCACAGGTTGGTCTCAGATTAAAAAGAAAGCACCTGGCAGCAGAAGCTATTATGGCTGCAGAGGGGTTGGCTCTAGCCAGTTTGCTCTTCACTGTGTCTTAGTTCCTGTTTTCTGATTGGTCCAAACTTTGTCTAGTCTGGAGCTCTGTGGAAACCCTTCCTAATTTTTTTGCATTGTTCCCCAGTGATAGGTTAAAAGTATAAAGGCTGATATTCAAAGCCATATGTTCACCACTATAGCAGGCTTAAAGTAAATTTATACGGCTGGCATGGTGACTACACAATTTGATATTCAGCATTGCTACTTATATAGTACATATAGCAGTGCTGAATATCTGGATTCAGTTAAATGCTAACACCAGCATTTACATTAATCCAGTCATCAAACTAACTGAAAACGTATCCCATTATTAATTGGTTATTATATTTTAACGGTTCATCTGTTACTTCACAGATAGGATACCAAAGACAAAAAAGAAGAAAATCAAAATAAAAGACACAGTTTCAGAGGCTTGGAATTAAGCACACTGGGTCTGATATTCTAAAGGCATTTACATGGTTTACTGACCTGTAAACCATTTAAGTGCTGCTAACAGGATATTCAACAGCACTAACATGGTTAGTGCCGCTGAATATCCCCAACTAACGCCGCTATACTTCCCAGTGCTACATGCTTAGCATCAGGGCATGTCACGGGTGTTCTGGGGTGTGTCATGGGCCGCAACAGTCGCTAACCAGGTAGCGGAGATATTGCACTGCTACCCGGTTAGCGACCTGTGGTAAAATTAGGTGAAGCCAAAGCTAGGCTAGTTTAAGAACATAAGAACATAAGATATGCCATACTGGGTCAGACCAAGGTCCATCAAGCCCAGTATTCTGTTTCCAACAGTGGCCAATCTAGGTCATACGTACCTAGCAGTTTCCCCAAGGGACACAGGTTCCACAATGCTTGTATTGGTTCAAGCATTGATATCCTGGGTCCCTTCTTAATAATGGTTTATGGACCTTTCCTCCAGGAACTTGTCCAAACCTTTTTTAAACCCAGCTACACTAACAGCCTTTACTACATCCTCCGGTAACAAATTCCAGAGTTTGATTACACGCTGAGTGAAAAAATATTTTCTTTTATTAGTCTTAAATAGTTTACCCTGTAGCTTCATTGCATGTCCCCTAGTCTTTCTATATTCTGATAAGGTAAACAATCGATCTACGTTTACCCGTTCCACTCCGTTCATTAATTTATAGACTTCTATCATATCTCCCCTCAGCCGTCTCTTTTCCAGGTTAAAGAGCCCCAACCTTTTTAGCCTTTCTTCATAGGAGTAGCCTTCCATCCCCTTTACCATTTTGGTGGCTCTTCTCTGAACCTTTTCTAAAATTGCTATATCCTTTTTAAGATATGGCGACCAGAATTGCACACAATATTCAAGGTGTGGTCTCAACCACAGGAGCTAACCGGATAGTGGTGCAATATCGCCACTACCTGGTTAACCTCTGCAGCATTGGAGGCTGTGCGGTGACCCTGGATATTCAATGCTGGGGCCACATATGACCCCGGCATTGAATATCCAGGGTTAGAGGTAGGCAGCAACAGCTATATGCCGTAACAGTGCAAAGCCATTCTAATTGAATATCGGACCCACTGAATCTTCTCCTCTATTCTCCTCTCCTCACCTCTTCTTTAACCAGAAGGCTCCTCAAATGCATGTCTTCTTCTTCAGTCCTCTTGCATTCTTGGTAGAATCTTAACTCAGATTCCTTATGTATCTGCAAAGGCATTCCACTCATTCTTTCACACCTGTGGAGGGGCACTTGTTTGGTCTTTTCCCCTCTTTATTAGGCCAAGGATCTCTTAGACCTCACTATCTGACTTCATGTCCTATCCCTTTGCTCTCCCAGGTGATTATAGGCTCCCATGTGGTATGCAACAAATATGTAGTATATGCCCCACCCCGTTCTATTCACAGAGTTTCTCTCTGACAGTTCCAGGGATGAATGGCATGAAGAATTCTGTTTTAGTCTTGAACTAACATTTTCCTTCAGATAAAGCTCCTCTCTTTTTCCCTTTCTCCTCAGTCAAGTTGACTTCAGTGAGGGACCACCCTCAACAGGATCCGAGGCTTCAGTTCCCTAAGCTGCAGCCTGATTCTTGGGTGATAGAAACTCAGATGACTGAAATCAAGCTATCTTTACTCTTGCTCTGGGCCTGAGACACACTGGGCACCACAATTAAGGAAGGCTCTGCACCCCTCAAAGCAAATTTTCAGAAGGAAGGGGAGAGAAGGAAAACTAAACTCCTCTCATAGAGATATTACTTTTTTAAATCCCCTTGACTCACTAATTTTTTATTTATTCCAGGACTGGATTAGTGCCTAAGCCCCTTGGCCCCTGGACACTAAACCTGCTTCTGAGAGACATAAAGAGAGGAAGGAAAAAAGACAAGTCTTTCCTCCAAAACCCTCTCTTTCATTAAAAATCTCTTCCTCTTATCTGTTTGACTGTTTCTGTTCTCTACTCTGTCCTATCTTATAAATGGCGTTCCTTTCTTATTTCCTAAATGATATAGTATTGTAAACCGCTCTATTACCTTTTGGTCTGAGCGGTATATCAAATTCAAAATAAACATAAACATAAACATAAACACTGCTACATCTCTAGCTCCTAACCTGGCCCTGCAGATTAGGGAACCAGCTAGAAAAGTCCTCACTGGTTATACTTTTATACAAGAACTGGTGAAAGTGATACCTCACTGAAATAATACACCCAATCTAATTCAGCCATAGGGCAATTCACCAAATACCGTTTTATACTATGGCACTTAGTGGCGCTGGGTTCACACTTGCTAGTTGCTTCTTAAAATTATAGACATGGAGCCCGATTCCAGTAGAACAGGCCCATTAGGACCTGATTCTGCACCTTGGGAGCCAGACATTCCCATGGATGCAGAATCGGGACCTAGCAGACAGCCTGGCGTGCCCCTGCATCAACGCGGGGATGTCCTCCCCGAAGCACAGCCTGCCCGCTGCTTTGGAGACCCCGTTTCCCCACCGCCCAACCCCAATGGAGGCAACTGAGGCCCAGATCAGGCAGCAGGGACTCACTCTGCTTGCTGCCATCACTGCTGGGGGGCTAGCTGGCTGACCCAGAGAGGCGACCAGCACTTATTCTACCTCCAAGATGGTATAAGCTGGCCACACACACACCCCTCCCCCCCCTCCCCCTGGGGATTCCCAGACATACAGGGCCATGACCGGAATCGGCCCTGTACGTCCATGGGTCGGTCCCACCTACTCTCTGCCCCTGTGCTGGCCCCATCCCCCACAGCACGCACAGCAGCTCTGTGCATGTAGGGGGACCTAGAGGCGGCATATGCTTCAGGCAGCTAAGGGATGTCCCTAAGGGATTTACAGCCACACTAATCGCCTTGCAAAATCGAGCGCTTAGTGCATTCCAGGAATGCTGAGCGAATTCCAGGAATGTTTATGTTTATGTTTATTCGGCGATTTGATATACCGCCCTTTACAACATCAGGGCGGTTTACAATATAAGTATAATAATAATGGTGCTGCTCTAGTGTTCATCATAAGAAATTCATGGCAGAAATCTATCAAGATTATGATGTCCCTTTAAAATGGAATTATGGGCTGATATACAAAGCCACTTATCAAGGCAGCAAGACCTGCTACCTGAATAAGTGGCGTTCACCAAGCCATCCCTTGATTTTCAGCAGCATTATCCAGATAATGCCATTTAAAATCATTGTTGACTGCCTTGGTGCTATTGAGATAGTGCTGGGGCAAAGCAAGAGCAGGATCCTTACAATCTTGCTTTCGTCCTTTACATTCTACTGAAATGGCTCTTGCCAAAGTCTCCAGTGACTTATTCCTGGCAAAATCCAAGGGCCTTTACTCAGTCCTCATCCTTCTTGACCTCTCTGCTGCTTTTGATACTGTTGACCACAACCTTCTCCTTGATACCCTGTCCTTGCTTGGTTTTAAGGGCCCTGTACTATCCTGATTCTCCTCTTATCTCTCCCTTTGCTCTTTCAGTGTTTGTTCTAGTGGATTCTCCTCTGCTGCTATTCCACTCTCAGTTGGTGTACCCCAAGGATATGTTTTGAGTCCCCTCCTTTTTTCTCTCTATACCCAATCCCTTGGTGCACCATCTCTTCCCATGGCTTTCAGAACGATCTTTATGCTGATGACTCCCAGATCTACCTTTCTACAACTGACATCTCTCTGGCAATCTAGATCCAGATTTCTGCCTGCCTTTCTGATATTGCTGCTTGGATGTCTCACCACTGCTTGAAATTGAACATGGCCAAAACTGAGCTTCTTATTTTTCCCCTAAAACCTCCTCTCCTCTTCCTCCTTTCTCAATCTCTGTGGATAACTTTATATTCCTATTTCCTCAACTCGCAACCTTGGGGTCGTCTTTGACTCCTCTCTCTCCTTCTCCACACACATCCATCTGATAGCTGAGACCTGCTGTTTCTTTCTCTGTAACATCAACAAAATCCGCCCATTCCTTTCTGAACACATTACTAAGACACTTATCCACTCCTTAATCACCCCCCGTCTTGACTATTGTAACCTATTCCTTGCTGGTCTTCCTCTGAATCATCTCTCTCCAATCTGCAACACTTCGCTGCGTGGCTAATCTTCCACCAGCCTCATCATGCTCATATTACCCCTCTTCTCAAGTCACTTCATTGGCTCCCTATCCATTTCCGTATCCAGTTGAAACTTCTCCTGCTGACCTATAAATGCATTCACTCTGTAGCTCCTCACTACCTTTTCTCTCTTATACCTCCCTACACCCCTCCCTGGAAACTCCGCTCTTCTGGCAAATTGCTTCCATCTGTGCCCTTCTCTTCTATTGCTAATTCCCAACTTTGCTCCTTTCATCTTGCTGCTCCTTATCCCTGGAACAAACTACCTGAGTCTGTACATCAGGCACCTTCTCTGACCCTTTTCAAATCCAGGCTGAAAAATCACCTCTTCGCTGCTGCTTTCGGATCTTGGCTCACCTGATCTCCTTTGTGTTTCCTTACCATTCCCCCATAGATGTATCCAATGTCTACAGCTACTGTGTTGTCTGTCTTGATTAGATTGTAAGCTCTGATGAGTAGGAACTGTCTCTTACATGTTTGTGCAGCACTGCATACATCTTGTAGCGCTATACAAATGCTCAGTAGTAGTAATAGTAGTAGTAGTACTAGTAAATAGTTAGCCAGTTAGTGGCAATATTCAGTCCAGTAACTGAATAACTATCCGATAAAGGTAGGACAGCAAAAAGACTTTTCTATCTTTATCCAGTTAGCTTTCTGAATAATGGGCTCAGTATACAAATGTTCAGTAGTAGTAGTAGTAGTAATATTGCTGATTATCTGGTAGCGCCGATGGTCTGTGCTGAATTTGGATATTCAGCATGAGCTACTATCCAAATACCAGCATTTGAATATGCATATTTATTTCCACCACAGCGGTTCCTGTTTAAAAAAAAAAGCCCTAACTGAATATAGACCTCCTATCATAACTAGGAAAAATAACAGAAACATAGAAATTTAACAGACAAACCAGATAAGCTATATCTGTTGTACACAATATCCATCTGTGGTCCTCTCATCAAATTGTTTTGAGAAACCATGTTGCTTAGGATCCTGTAACTGCCTTCTAGCTCAAGGTATTGCACTGCTCTTTCACTAATGTTTCCAGTTATTTAAAAAGTACTTTATATTTTGAATGGTATTCACAGAAAACGTAAGTATTTATAAGAAACACATATTGCAAGCCCTTTGAATAGGAATCCATGCCTGTCTATCTTTATGTTGTTTGTTATATTGTAAAAATGGTTTATTTAATGCTAGTGTTTTCTTAAAGCACCCAGTGTGTATTGTGTACACGAATGGCGCTTTATTAGTAATATTTACAAATGAGCAAAAACCTGCAGTCTACACAGTGTCCACCAAGTGGTGAAAGTGATCCATGAAAGACAAATTTCCCAAAAGTGTGTATGTGTTACATCTCCAATTTCTTTTAAGGAGAATAGGAACTCCAGTTTTCATAGATGCAAGGGCCAAAAAAAGAAGGAATGAAAGGATGTGAAGTGATCTGTGCTTTCAGAGGAGATTTTAGGCCAATTCTGGGGTACCTGTCACACCAGCTGAAAGCAGAATTACAAATACTATAGTAACTTGAAAGGAAGTAAAACCAAAACAGGATTAACCTAATATCCTCCCTCCAGAAAAAGAGGCACATTGGATGACTAGAACTGCCCCTAAATTCCATAGGGAGGGAAAAAGAGAAGAACAGTCAGTAGATTATTCCCAGCAGGAGATGGGTATCCAGTCCCATTCCCAGCACAGTTAGCAGGGAAAGAGCGGCCAGGTTAGGAGCTGGAGAATAACCACCAGCTGTATCTTCTGACAGCATAGATGTAGGCTTCCTTGAATGGATTTACCAAGCAACTTTTAAGGGGCAGCGGAACACTTTTTTTAGTTAAAGGGGCCAAATACTGTATATCAATCTCCAGCACCATCTCCAAGCTCTCTAGCTGCTGATGCTGTGTTGGGCAAAATATTCCCATTCCCCTGTATATGATGTAGAATGTATATGCAGATGCAGGGTCTTTAGGCCTGAGATTCTGTCTCTTCTTTAAAACTGTAAATATTTGTTCTCCTGCACAGGCAGGTAATGTACAGAAAAGCAAAAATATATTGTTAATAATTATTAATGCTATATTGTATATGGAACAATGTAAAGGTCTTTATTAAACAGAAAAATGTATTGATATTATAAAAGAATGATTCCAATTTGTAAACAGAGTAATTTGTTTATTTGGGACATTAAGGAGAGCAAGCATTTTTTTTAAATATTTGAGCCTTTGTAGGTTCTGACACATTTTAAAGATTTAACAAAAAAATATTTTGCAGCACAAAAGCCAATATATAACATAATTTTTGTCTGTCCTTTGAAAAGCAGCACAACTTTCAAATACTCCAGTTTTCTCCAGGACCGACATTACACAAACAGTATTTGCTTGACCACTTTTCTCACAAACAGCAAAGTGGTGTAGAATAATAAAAACAGAAAGGTGTAAAAGAAACAAAGGACTTCTTTTACTAAAAGCTGCTAAGAATTATCCATAAACGCACCGATCTCATATGCAATAATGGCGAAGGCCGCGTGATAGCTGTCGGAGTGTGTTCAGTATGTCCCTGGCAGCGGTAAGAACATAAGAACAAAAGATCAAATTCAAATAAACTATAAACTAACACATGAAGGGTTTTCCTAACATGTGCTCCCTTACGTTGGGTTTGCATAACAACTTCTATAGAAGAGCCGTTAGGTGAATCCACGTTAAGAGCCACGTTGCCACTGAACACGTGACAATTGCTCTGTTGCTAATAGTAATGCACTCTCTACACCCACTCTACACCCATTCCCCATCATGCGATCGGCAATTAACGTGCATTTTAGTGTGTAAAGGCAGACACTATCTCACATTAGTTTTCCCAACAGCATGTAGTCCACACAGAAAAGCATACGCACTTGCAGTTAAACATAACCAGCTGGAGCGAGACAAAGTATTAGCCTTTATTAAAGACACCCATCAGCATCTGGTCATGCCTTAAAATGCATGTTAACCAGCTAACAAGCTTTAGTAAAAGAGGCCCAAAAGGGGAAACATTAGCATTGGGGCGGGGCGGTACCTGTTGCTATCCAGGCAGCGGTGATATTGAGCGACATGTGGGTAAAGTAAGACACAGTAAAGGCTAGCCTCATTTTACCCATGGAAGCCAACTGGGCATGTCTCAGTGCCTAATTAGCTTCCAGCAACCTGGATATTCAATGCCGGTGGCAGGATATGGTCCTGGCATTGAATATCTGGGGTTAGAATTCAGCAGCGATGGCTAGCCGCTTTACAAGTGCTGTTGTTGTTAAGTGCCGTCGAGTCGGAGTCGACTCATGGCGACCCTATGGATAGCTATCCTAAATTGTGTTCGGTCTTCAGTCAGGCGGCTCATTGTTGACAGACTGGTACCCGTAGCTGCTGTTATTGTATCGATCCATCTCATTGCTGGCCTTCCTCTTTTGCGATGACCTTCTATCTTGCTAAACATGATGTCTTTCTCTAATGATCTCTCTCTCTTCGCATGATGTGTCCAAAGTATGAAAGTCGAAGTCTTGTCATCTGAGCTTCTAAAGAAAGCTTAGGTTTGATCTCCTCTAGTACCGACTGGTTTGTTCTTCGGGCAGTCCATGGTATACACTGTATTCGCCACCAGCACCATAATTCAAAGGCATCAATTTTCTTCCTGTCTGTCTTTTTCACTGTCCAGCTTTCACATCCATATGATGTTATTGAAAATACCATAGCTTGAACAAGTCGAATCTTTGTATGGAGAGAGACATCTCTGCTCTTATCTAGGTCTTTCATAGCTATTCTGCCAAGAGCTATGCGTCGTTTGATTTCTTGACTGCTTGTTGCTTCTTTATTGATAGTTGACCCAAGTAGGTTAAAGTTGTTCACAATTTCAATTTCTTCTCCTTCGACGATGAACCTGTTGATTATGCCAGTTGCCATGATCCTTGTGTTCTTTACATTAAGGTGCAGGCCCATTTTGAGACTATGTTCTTTGATTGTGAGAAGCAAATGTTTTAGATCATCTTCACTTTCAGCCAGTAATGTAGCATCATCAGCATAGCAAAGGTTGTTGATGAGTCTTCCACCAATCTTCACACCTTGGTTGTCTTCATACAATCCTGCTTCTCTGATGATTTGTTCTGCATATAAATTAAACAGGTAGGGGGAAAGTATGCAGCCTTGTCCTACACCTTTGCTTATTTTAAACCATTCTGTTTCTCCTTGTTCCGTTCAAACTGTTGCTTCTTGATCAATGTACAGATTGCGCAAGAGAATGATCAGGTGTTCTGGTATACCCATGCTTCTTAATGTGGCCCAGAGTTTCGCATGGTTTACACAGTCAAAAGCCTTGCCATAGTCAATAAAGCACAAATAGATATCCTTTTGGTATTCTTTAGTCTTTTCAAGGATCCATCTCACATCCGCAATTATGTCTCTCGTTCCTCACCCTTTCCTGAACCCTGCTTGCACTTCAGGTAGTTCTTGTTCCAGGTATGGCTGTAGTCTCTTTTGAATAATCTTCAGTAGAATCTTGCTGGCATGTGGGATCAGAGCGATTGTTCGATAATTTCCACAGTCAGTTGGATCACCTTTCTTTAGTACTGGTATAAACACAGATCTTTTCCAGTCAGTTGGCCATGATGTTGTCTTCCATATTTCTTGGCAGAGCCTTGTAAGTATGGTAACAGCTGCATCAGATTGCTGCAGTACTTCTATAGGGATGCTATCAATGCCTGGTGCTTTGTTCTTTGATAAGGCTTTCAATGCTGCTTTAACTTCTTCTTTCATCACCAATGGTTCCCGATCATAAGGTTCAATGTAAACCGCACTGATGCAGAATAGCGCGGTATATAAGAGAATGTAAATAAAAAATAAATAAAAATAAATAAATAAAGGTACAGGTTGAAACGGCTGTTGGTCCACTTGATCTTTATCATATAAAAACTCTGTATATTCCTTCCACCTTTTCTTGATCTTCTCAGCATCATTCAACATAGAACCTTGAGCATCTTAAAGGAGGAGTGGTCTAGTGGTTAGGTGGGAGGAGTGGTCTAGTGGTTAGGACAAGGTACTTCAGGCCAGAGGGCCAGGGGTTCAAGTCCCACCTGGGGACAGCAATCTCAGGCCGGAGGGACTGGGATTTCTAGTCCTATAGGCACTCCTTGTGGTCTTGGGCAAGCCACTTAACCCTCCATTGCCCATGTTCCCTGTAAGTATTAGCATATGTGTGTCATATCCCCTCATGTTAAATGTATCTCCCAATTGACTGCTTTGACCCGGTGAAAAGCAGGATATAAATACAGCTAAATAAATAAATAAATCTTGTAACATTCCAATTCGAGGCTGGAACTTTTTATTTAACTCTCGTAGCTTTAGGAAAGCCGATCTTGTTCTTCCTCTAATAGTTTCTGCTTCTATTTCCTTGCAAGTGTCATTGTAGTACTTTTCCTTGTCCTGTCTTGCTGCACGTTGGAAATCTCTGTTGAGTTCTGCGATTGTCTTTCTTTCTCCTCTGTCTTTAGCTTCTCTGCGTTTCTGGGCAATTTTCAGTTTCTTCCGTCATCCATTTTGGCCATTTTTGCTTTTTCACATTTTGTAGAGACTTCTCGCTTTCTTCCAACACAACCTTCTTGATGTCATTCCATAACTCTTCCGGAGCTCTGTCATTTGTATCTAAAGCAGCAAATTGATTTTGCAGGCAGTCTTTAAATTCTAGTGGTATATTCTCAAGGTCATATTTTGCTGCATTCATGAGTGGTTTGCTCTTTTTCAACTTTAGCTTGAGTTTGCATACTAGTAGTTGATGATCTGTACCACAGTCAGCTCCAGGTTTTGTCTTTGTTGATGTTATAGAGCTTTTCCATCGTTGACTTCCACAGATGTAGTCAATTTGATTTTTATACAATCCATTGGGTGAAGTCCATGTGTACAGTCACCGCTTGTGTTGCTGGAAGAAGGTGTTTGAGATGAATAGATCATTGGTCTTGCAGAATTCTATCAGTCTTTCTCCAGCTTCATTTCTGTTGCCAAGTCCATATTTTCCAATTACTTTGCCTTCTTCTTTATTGCCAACTTTTGCGTTGCAGTCACCCATGACTATCAGGATATCCTGTTTGCATGTTCTGTCAATTTCAGCTTGTACTTGTTCATAGAACTCTTCAATTTCATTCTCTTCTGCAGCTGTTGTTGGGGCATATACTTGAATTATAGATGTGTTGATAGGCAATCCTCCTAGACGAATAGAGATTAAGTGTTCGCTGACCGCATTGTATGTCATTACAGTTCTTGCAAGTTTCTTCTTTATTATAAATGTAACACCATTCCTTCTTTGTCTTTCATTTCCAGCATAGTAGACCATGTGATCATCTGATGCAAAGTGCCCCATGCCAGTCCATTTCAGTTCGCTGACACACAACAGATCAAGTTGTACACGTTCCATTTCATTCTTGACTACCTCCAACTTCCCTTGGTTCATGCTTCGCACGTTCCATGTTCCAATGTGTAAGACATCTTTACAGCTTCTGACTCTCATTTCATGCACAGCTACATCAGCAGTCAGACTTCCCGAGGGCTTTGATCCAACCACATCATAAATGCTGGCTTTACTCTGAAAAGTCTTCAGCTCTTCCCCAGTAGCTAGTTGAGTGCCTTCTGACCTGGGGGTCTCATCTTCCAGCACCATAGCACAATTTGTTTTGTTGTAACTATCCATTGGGTTTTCATGGCAAGATACAGAAGTAGATTGCCGGGCCTTTCTTCCGTGCAGTTTAAGTTTGGTGTTGTTGCCGTTGTCACAAAAATGTGATCCTCCGCCGGTTTGTCTTGGTCTGGCACCTCAGCTGAGACCTGTCCATTTTGGGAGACCCTGCCAGTAGTTAAACTACCGATAGTTTAGCTCTCAGCATCACTGATGCACGCAAGCCCTCACAGCACGACAAGCTGCAAACCAAGTGAGAAACGACAAGCTGCAAACCAAGTGAGAGAAGTGCTAGCCACCACCATTAAATATCCCCCCCCTCCTCCCATTACTGTTATGAATGGCCACCTGAAAGCCTAAGTCCAAAACTGCATTCTGAAATTAGATGGAAATTTTATAACTGCCCACATTAAAATGACACTGTGGATTTTCAAAGCAAAAGTAAATGCATTTATTAGTTATGAAAATGATCCCAGGAGAACAATGTGTATACATTTATTCTGCTATCGATAGACATAAAAATATAAAATAACAAAAAAGAAAAATTAATTCAGATTCCATTTATGCAACAAAAAATTTCAAACAGATTGCATATACTTTGAGATATCACAGCTCCTAAAAGGTTGACGATAACACTAACAGACATACTTACTCATCTTACCCTAAGGAAGTGCTGCAGCATTTCCCATTACTCAGCAAATTTTCTGTAAAGAGGAGGAAGATCAGTAATGACCTCCTCCCCCCGTCCAAAGTAACACTCCCTAGTCTGTTTATGTAGTTAAATATATCTTGAAATACCCAGTTGTTACATTTCAATATACAGCATATAAATACATCAAACCAAACATAACCTTCCAAACATTCCCCAAAGCATGCTGGAAACATGTCTCACCCCCTCCATTAATAAATACAAAATGTATATGTATGTACCAAGAGAATTTTAAGACTAGATTTCCAATTTAGGAGACTGTAAGGCACATTTTGCATAATATGTGAAGATCAGAACTGAGACATTGTCGTCAGGATGTATACAGTTCCAGTAGTATATTAGAAAAGGCTCAACCAAACAATAAATAAGGAGGAGCAGAGTGCACATGTATGTACCAATACATGGAGCTGGAAGAGCATTGCACATGTATGTACCAATACATGGAGCTGGAAGAGCGGAAATGCAGCAACTTACATGTGCTGCTTCTTCAGGTGTAAATTGGTATTTCACAACTTCCACATCTAAGTGCCAGCACTAACATTTATATGTGGGCCATTTAGCACACACAAAAAGCATAGTGTGAAGGGTCACAGGTGCTGTATTGAACCCCTACACATTTCGGCAATGTTGCCTTCTTCAGGGGGTAAATCCTCAAACAAAACAAATAATAATAATAATAATAACAAACAATGATAAATTCTAATTAAATAAATCAATAAATAGTTAATTATATGATTAAAATCAAAAATGTGATAATTAAAAACAGATAAAACCACAAACAAATTAAAAATATAAAAGTAAGGCTGAGTGAAAAGACCATTGCATGAATGCCTATAAGATGTGAGGATTGCAAACATATATAGCCAGCATGCATTGCATAGAACACAAAGAGAGACAAGGAGGACTCAGAGGTAATAATCTCCCGATTGGGAAAATGGCATACTTACAAAAACACACTGAGCCCAATTTCTTCCTGGATGAACAGGCCCTCTGTGCGCCATCGGAACCGGACGCACAGAGGGTGTCACGATTCTGATCCCACGGGGCACGTCTAGCCCCGCAGGATCAGAATCACAAACACGCCTGTACGTGCAGGCCAGGACTGCAATTCAGCCCGATCTGCACATACATGCCATGCCCGACTAACTCAGTCTGGGCTTTACAATGGAGCCATGGCGCCATGGTGTCCGGTTGTCATGGCACCGTGGCTCCATTGTAAAGCCACGATCCCTGTCCGCTGGCTCCTGAACTGCTTTTCCTACAGCCCGACCCCCGATCCGGTCTCCCAAGGCCAAGATTGGGCTGCAGGGAATGCTCTCTGCCCCCCTCCCGCCAATTTTCAGCCCCAGGCCTGCCATCCGCTGCCTGATTGGGGAACTTACTCCACCTCAGAGGTGGAATAAGTTCCCCATCCAAGCCATAGGCCCTGGACGTACAGGACCAACACTGAAATCGGCCCTGTACGTTGTGGGACCCTAGCCTGGGCCTAAGGCTTACAGCTATGGGCTGCCTTTTGTCTATCCTTAAATGCAACTTTATTCTTTGTCACCAGCAATGCACCCTGGGACTTGTAGTTGATAATTCGCATTCAAAGACAAACTGTAGTTGTGCAACCGTTGGTTAAGGCAAACAAGAATATTTATTTTGTGAATTTCCAAACGCATTAAAGTTCAGGCACACAAACACAATGGATACTTCTCCAATAACACAAGAGTAAAGTAAGGAAACTGGAACTGAAGGTAAACTGAGCACAAGTCTCTTTAACAAAACTGTTATATTCAATAAAGCAAAACACAGCACAGCCTTATAAGTAATTTCAGCAAAGGTAATTTTCTTATTTTTCAAAACCTTCTTTTAACCCTGCTTACAGGTTTTTCAAGCTTCTTTGAAACAAAGAGAGCAATCCATTAGAGAGTCCTCTGGAATGGATTGTGACTCACAGCAATAAATCTGCATGGGTTCTGATACTACGGCTGGCTTATCTCTAGACTCAGCAGCTTCTTCAAACTTTCTGGCTTGTAGGAATTCATAAAACTAATTCCATAACTTCTGTTTCTGGTCATGAACATTTACATTCGAGGGGTAAGCTTTCCCTCCCTCTAATGCTTGCTTTAAAGTCTCTACTGTGTCCACATCTACTGCCCTGCTTGTGGCTGGGTTATGGTTCTTTCCCCAAAGGAACGTATCCACCCACCTTCTAGCAGTTGGACCTTTTAGCATAGGGTCCTGGATATTGGACAGAGGTACCTGTTCCAGCTGGTTTGTAGCCTTTCCAACTAACCGTCTGCTGGCTTTAGGTCTGGGAGTCTTTCTGAGATATGGAGTGCTTCCTTCTCTGCTTTCAGCCTTCAGCAACTGGAAGTCAGCCTCCTCATGTCTCTCAGCTCTCCTAACTCTCTGAGCTCCTTCCTCCTGGGAACTCTCTTCCCCCTGGGAACTTTCTTCCTCCTGGGAACTCCTCCTTGCACGCTGAGAACTCCTCTGTGAACTCTGTAAGCTCCGTGTGTTCTCTCTCCTCTTCTCCCCTCTGCTCTGTTTGGAGACGGGTTTAAAAACCTGTTTCTTTCCTGCCACACCTTTCTCTTTGCACGTGTGCTCGTAATCAGTAAGCAAGCCTGCCTCCTCGTCAGAGCTAGGGCATGGCTTGGCTTGACTTTTTTTCAAAGTAGTTTTTCTCCCTCTCTGCAAAGCATGGCTGTCAGCAGTTTTAAAGGCACAAGTACCATTTTCTTCTATTTCCATTCTTTCCTGGTCACTCTCATCACCACAGATCCCCCCCCCCCCCCTTAAGATATCACGGGCTGGCAAAATGTTACTTGCACAGCTCGGGATTCTACTTAGGGCATCAGCATTCTGGTGCATTCTTCCTGCTCGGTGCTCAATGTGGAATTCAAATGCCTGTAGTGCCATGTACCACCTAGTGAGCCGGGAGTTGTGATTCTTCATTTGATTGAGCCATTTTAGTGGGGCATGGTCTGTGACCAGCAAAAATTTCCTGCCTGTGAGGTAGAATTTTAGAGCTTCGATGGCCCATTTTATTGCTAGACACTCCCGCTCTATAGTAGAGTAATTTCTCTCCGCTGGAGACAGCTTCCAGCTTAGAAACATCACGGGGTGTTCCGTGCCTTCGAATTTTTGAGACAAGACTGCCCCTAGCCCCATCTCCGATGCGTCGGTTTGGACAATGAATGGCCAGGCAAAATCCACGCCTTGTAGCACGGGTGCGGCGCACAGCTTTTCTTTCAACATACAAAAGGCTCCGTTGGCTTCCTCGGTCCATTTCAATTGATTGGGCGCATTTTTCCTTAGCATGTCCGTAAGGGGGGCACTCTTTTCCGCAAAGTGAGGGATAAAGCATCTGTAATAGCCCACAAGACCCAGAAAACTTTGTAGTTGTTTCTTAGTAGTCGGTCTGGGAAACACTTTCACACTTTCAATCTTGCTCAGTAAGGGTTTTACTAGTCCCTACCCTACTATGTGGCCCAGGTACTTAACCTCTTGGCCAGCAAATAAGCATAGTAATAAGCAAGGTAAGTCCTGCGTCTCGCATAGCTCATAGGACAGCCTCTACGTGGGGTAAATGCTGGTTCCATGTGTCACTATGTATCACTATGTCATCCATGTAGGCGGTCGCGTATTCCTGGTGTGGGCGCAACACCAGGTCTACCAGCCTCCGACATGTGGCAGCAGCCCCATGTAAGCCAAAAGGCATTCTTTTGAAGTGGAATAAACCCACTGGTGTACTAAAAGCTGTCTTTTGCCGGACTTCTCTGGTCAATGGTATTTGCCAGTAGCCTTTTGTCATATTGAGGGTGGTAAGATACTTGGCTTGCCCCAGCCTGTCCAGCAGTTCCTCTATGTGAGGCATCGGATAGGCGTCGAATTTCAATATTGCATTGACCCATCTGAAGTCTATGCAAAACCTCATTGTTCCATCTGGTTTGGGTACGAGGACAATAGGACTGTTCCATGGGCTTCGGGATTCCTCTATGATCCCCATTTCGAGCATTTCCTGCACCTAGTTAATTACCTCTTGTCGTTTCGCTTCTGGGAGCCTATAAGGTCTCTGCCTGATTACTTCCCCCGGTGGCGTTAGGATCTCGTGGGCCACAAGGTTAGTTTAGCCTGGCCTTGTGGTCAAGACATCAGGAAATCTGGTTAACAATCGGGCCAAGTCTTGTCTCTGCACCCACGAAAGTCCGTCACCCACTCTAGGCTCTGGGTTCTCTTTGCAGTCGGCTAACTGGGGTCCTAAATCTTCTTCGGGTTTTCCTTCGGAGGTAGCTGCCAACCCTTGCAGGCTTGTGCCCCCTGTGGATCCGAATCCGCCCGTTCCTCGAGATGTCGAGGACACTAGAGACACCTCTTCGAGAGGGGGAAACCCGACCCTTTCACAAATTAATTGAGCTATGCAGTCTCCGGCAGTTATTTTGAAATCTTCCTTTCCAAAATTGAAGATTAAAACTTTCACTGCTCCCCTAAAATCAGGGTCGATGACACCGGCTCCTATGTCAGTGAAGTACTTCAATGCCAATCCTGAACGGGGTGCTATGCGCCCATAGCACCCTATTGGCATTTCCATTTGCAGAGCGGTATTCACCAGAGCTTTCCCTTGCTTTGGTACTATGATATTTTCCGCACTGCATAAATCATATCCAGCTGCGTTAGAAGAGGCTCTCTTGGGACTTCGAGCACTGGGGCTCATTTTACAGTATTTCAGTACGAATCTCGGCTTCGCGATAGACTCCTTTTTCTGGGGGTATCCCTTCACATCTTGCTTCAGCGACTTCGCAAATAAGGGACTGGGTATGGCCACTGCCTTGCTCGTTGCTCATCTTAGTGCTTCTGCCTGGGTTTTCTTGGACACCATGGCCTTCTTTGGTTGTAAACCCTGTTCTATGCCTTTGTGAAACTGTGGCCAATCTCTCCCCAGCACTAAACTATAAGGCAATCTGGGAACCACCGCTATTGGTATCTCCCTCTTCAGGCCTAACCCTTTCACTAGGAGTTGGTAAACTGGGTAAGAGGATGCTGAACCATGAATACACCTTATCTTTACAACATTAATAGGTTGCTTGGGAACTGCCCCACTATGTGTTTCAATTTGCTGCCAAAATGCCTTAGACATCATGGTTTGATCCGCACCAGAGTCTAAGAGCGCGTCAGTAACAACACCTTGTACCTCCACTGATATCATGAAGCCTTCCCTGACTCTCTGGGTGTTTGCAGTCATCAGTGCTGTTTTCCAACTACACTCTCTTTGTAAATGACCTTGTTTACCACATCTGAAGCATTTCTTTGTTACAACATGAGATTTTGACATGGGCATACATATTTTCATGGGATCCTCCCTCAGTTTTGTCCTCCTTTCTGATACCTCTGATATTGTCAGCTTGGGAGCGCTACCACTTTCTTGGGTAGTCAACTCCGCCTCCATGAAGCATTATTGCTTCTTGTGGGTTCTGACAATTTTGGAGTATCAGGAAGGTATGGACATCTTTTGGTACAGCCGCCATATATTGTTCTAACACAATGCAATCAATTATGAAGTCCACAGACCTCCCTTCGGGTGCTAACCACTTAATTACTAGGCTTCTAACATGCTGGCATAAGGCTTTAGGCGTCTCACCAGGCTTAAGCCTTACACTTCTTAAGAGCCTATGGTATACTAAGGGAGTCAGACCTAACCTATCTCGAATGGCCTTTTTGCAGCTCTTCATAGTTATTAGCATGCTCTTCGGGCATGGCCCGATATGCGGCTAAGGCCTCCCCAGTAAGGGATGTGGCTAGGCGCACGGCCCACTGCTCTTTTGGCCACCTACTAATACGAGCTACACGATCAAAAGATTCAATAAAGTCATCAATATCATCTTTATCGGTCAAGGGTCCAAAGTTAAAGTTCCCACTAGCATGAAAATCTAGTGTGCATGCATGGTATGGTGTTGTAGAACCTGGTGGAATCCTCGCTGATGCAGCCTGCTCCTTTTGGCTTGTTAGCCAGGCCTCCATCATTTCAAGGAATGGCTTTTGTTGGGCCTGCATCTGTGCTGCGGATTGGGCCTGAGCCTGCAACAACATCTCTCGTTGCCTTTCAAACTGGCTCGCCATCCATTTGAAGACGTCCTGGTATTCCATGGTTTTCTCCATCCTGAAATGACAAGAAAAACACACCCAAGTGCGATACCACAGCTACTTCACAGTATTTCTTGCTTTTATTAACCGAATACCCTACACCCTTGCCCTGGTATCCTAACCAGCCCAGTTAGGTACTGGTTACCTGGCTCAGGTGTAGCCTCAAGCTTTTTTCACCAATGAAGACTCAGCAATCTTCCCATGAGTCAGCTCTGCGTCCAGCACGCTCCTTTGCAGGGCTCTGCAGTGACTTGACTCTCGATGTGAAACTGGAGTTGTAAATCCTCTTTTGCGCATGCGTGGTACAAAATCCAAACTACTACGCCACTTGTGGGACCCTTGATAATTCACATTCAAAGACAAACTGTAGTTGTGCAACCATTGGTTGAAGCAAACAAGAATATTTATTTTGTGGATTTCCAAACGCATTAAAGTTCAGGCACACAAACACAATGGATACTTCTCCAATAACACAAGAGTAAAGTAAGGAAACTGGAACTGAAGGTAAACTGAGCACAAGTCTCTTTAACAAAACTGTTATCTTCAATAAAGCAAAACACAGCACAGCCTTATAAGTAATTTCAGCAAAGGTAATTTTCTTCTTTTTCAAAGCCTTCTTTTAACCCTGCTTACAGGTTTAACAAGCTTTTTTGAAACAAAGAGAGCAATCCATTAGAGAGTCCTCTGGAATGGATTGTGACTCACAGGAATCAATCTGCATGGGTTCTGATACTACGGCTGGCTTATCTCTGGACTCAGCAGCTTCTTCAAACTTTCTGGCTTGTAGGAATTCATAAAACTCATTCCATAACTTCTGTTTCTGGTCATGAACATTTACATTCGAGGGGTGAGCGTTCCCTCCCTCTAATGCTTGCTTTAAAGTCTCTACTGTGTCCACATCTACTGCCCTGCTTGTGGCTGGGTTATGGTTCTTTCCCCAAAGGAACGTATCCACCCACCTTCTAGCAGTTGGACCTTTTAGCATAGGGTCCTGGATATTGGACAGAGATACCTGTTCCAGCTGGTTTGTAGCCTTTCCAACTAACCGTCTGCTGGCTTTAGGTCTGGGAGTCTTTCTGAGATATGGAGTGCTTCCTTCTCTGCTTTCAGCCTTCAGCAACTGGAAGTCAGCCTCCTCATGTCTCTCAGCTCTCCTAACTCTCTGAGCTCCTTCCTCCTGGGAACTCTCTTCCCCCTGGGAACTTTCTTCCTCCTGGGAACTCCTCCTTGCACGCTGAGAACTCCTCTGTGAACTCTGTAAGCTCCGTGTGTTCTCTCTCCTCTTCTCCCCTCTGCTCTGTTTGGAGACGGGCTTAAAAACCTGTTTATTTCCTGCCACACCTTTCTCTTTGCACGTGTGCTCGTAATCAGTAAGCAAGCCTGCCTCCTCGTCAGAGCTAGGGCGTGGCTTGGCTTGACTTTTTTTCAAAGTAGTTTTTCTCCCTCTGTGCAAAACTTGGCTGTCAGCAGTTTTAAAGGCACGAGTACCATTTTCTTCTATTTCCATTCTTTTCTGGTCACTCTCATCACCACAACGTCCAGGGCCGAGGACTGCCCACCGCCCGCCCTAACGTCGCCCCTGATCCGCCCCTTCCCTGCCCCCATCTAACTTCCCCATACAATGAGCGGGGAAGTTAGGTGTGATTGGGTGGGGGTACAAATAGCAGCTATTTGTTACACAGAATGACCCCCACTGTGTTTATAACTTGATAGGAATTTATACCTATAATGCATAAAGAACAGACTAATGAGGCATCATGCCTTCCCTAATTTCATATTCACTGTTTTTTAACCAACTTGAAGACAGGCAAGTATTCTACATTATAAACTAATTATGAAACGGGCTGAATATATAGAGCCAAAAGCTATGTTATATCACCAAAGTACATATTCTTACAAACACAGGACAGACTTAAATTCAACAAAGTACCCAATGCTGCACAATTATATATTCTGCTATAAATAATACTAAGATATGACTTAACGGCACTGTTGAAAAAGTTTAACTGTCAGATCAATCTGAAGAACTCATTGCTTTTAGACAATCCAAGGACTCAAAGTGCCTCAACGCAAGCTCTTCTGCTGCACCATGATGCTATAACGTTACTAAATACTGACAGGGAGGAGGAACTGACTTCATACTATAAAGGCATTTGATTATATAATGCTAAAACTGCTATATATTGTATTTAGGTTGGACTTAGTATAGTCCATGCCGGCCCCAAAAAGAGAGCAACTTAATTATTATTTTCAAGATAACTGTCAGGTGGTGTCAAATCGAGCAGTATTTTATACAATTTTCAAGAACCATCAATAACAAACATCAAAGATCATAAATTAGTTTAGAAATATAAACTCACCCTGATGTGAACAGCCTTTCAAATTGCCGTAGTGTAACGTCATCAGGACTAAGAGCATTCTTTTGTAGGGGGCTCACTTTCCCGCCAAACAGATGAGGTCAGAGGGGAAATCCGACCGGATGTAAAGTTAAAAGACTCACTAACAACATACATTATTATATGAAACATCTTACTAACCACAATGTTACTTCAGTCTGTAAAAACTAGAAATGAAAGCACAAAGGAGCAGGAGAGCCACACCACTGGAAGAAAGTGCTTTATTAATAACAGGGTCTGCCCAACACGTGTTTCGGCCGAAGCCTTCTTCAGGGGACTAAGACCTTGACAAGAACATATAGACAAATCATTATACAAATAAAATATAAAGTATAAAATAAAAGTTAAATTAAAATTATAACATTCCAAATAAAAACTTAAAAAGTTTAAAATAATAGATAGTACTATATGAC
This sequence comes from Ichthyophis bannanicus, assembly GCA_033557465.1. Lineage (NCBI taxonomy): Eukaryota > Metazoa > Chordata > Amphibia > Gymnophiona > Ichthyophiidae > Ichthyophis > Ichthyophis bannanicus. The sequence continues at coordinate 400,567,639 of CM066036.1, forward strand.
AATCACCTAACCCAAAGAAACCAAATGATAAAATAGTTATTTTGTCTAAAACCATACATATATATAAAACCAGATTAAAATTAATGGGTTAATAATGGGAGTTCTGATGGGGTTTTTTCCTTTCAATGAGAACATTGGAGATGATTTCAAGGGCTTCTTTTTGAATAATATTAGTATACAGAGCATTGATATCCATGGTAACTAAAATTAATCCCTCATGATAACCTGTGAATTCTTCTAAAATCCTAATCATGTATGATGAATCTCTAATAAAGGAAGCTGCCTGTGTAACAAGTGGTCTTAAAAACATATCTAAAAACTTAGATATTGGTTCAAATAATGAGCCAATAGCAGACACAATAGGTCATTCAGGTGATAACCTGGGTAGCCCGGATACCTGGCTTCTCAGAGGATTTCCCCCTCCTCTTTTCTCTAGTCACTCCCTTTTGTCCCATTTTGTCACACTCGCATAATTAGTACAAACATGGTCACAGCTTTATTATTATACTTCATCTTCAACTTAACCCGAGTCAACAACACAATACAGTAACCATATTCAAACCTAATCCTTTACCAGAGGATGCCCCCCACCAGTCATATTATTAGCAAAGTGATGCATCCTCCACTCTCCCCCCCCCTCCACCAACCTTGCCATATTATTAGCAAAGGTCAGCCCCTTTCCCCCACAGACTAGGCAAGGATCCCCCACCGAGATCTCTGCCCACCTCCCCTCTGAGAGCTGAGCTCCCTAATTCCTTCACACCAGCCATTAGGCCCTGCTAACACCATGTCCATTGGCTCGGGACTTCGCCACTGGCACAAGGTGGTGCTACCATCCTTGCGCCACTCCCCCCCCCCCCCCCAAGGAAATGCGCTGCAACCAACACTGCCCCAGCTGGGTAGCTGCTTCCAGAGCCTCTTGCTAGTCATTTAATAGGAGATCCTGCCTATCAGCAAGAGGTGACCCCGTTCTGTGTGATATAAACCCGCACAGCCAACCTCTGCCCATGGGTGTAGCACTTGGAACCCTCCCGACTGCATAACCCACCGCCCTATCTGCCAGTTAACCTTCACCAAGCCCCTGAACCACCTCTGTTGTGACTGGCAAGAAGGCCACGGAATAATGTCAGACCATCCAATAATCGTCCACAGCAACAAGGAACGTATAGCCATAATGTCCCATTGCACCATTCGAATGAGCTGTTTACAAGTCCAGCTGGAGAGGTCATTCCCTCCCATGTGTATGATAAGACCGCCAGCCGTTGATGCTGACTAGCATGATGTCGCACACAAGGCAACAACTGATACCACCGCATTCCTGGACAATCCCGCGGCCTTGGCCCGGGTAATAAATAAGCCCAGCAACCCATCAGGAACACGACCACCTATCCAGTTCTTACCTGTGAGAAAGTCTTCCACCTTCCGATATCCCCTGATGTAGGCTGTCCATGTTGCCGGTGCCACCGAGGATTGCAGCAATGCCATCAGCTCTGTGTTCCAATCCTCCAAAGATGTGCAGGCACTGCTGTGGCTGTTGCATCTTCTCTGGGAGCCAATAAACTGAACTGAGACCAGTGAAAACGGGACAACAAATCAGCTTTGCAATTTAGGATGCCTGGTACATGACGAGCTCGTGCTGTCACATTGAGGCTTAAGCAAGTCAACACGAATACCTGCATCAGCATTGCCGCATGCGGGCACTTGGGATACTGTTGATTGATAGTCTCTACCACTGCTGCATTGTCACACCAAAAAACTACCTTTCTGTTCCACAAACCATCAGGCCAAACTGCCTGGGCAACTACAATAGAAAAGAGCTCTAAAAAGGCAATGTTACGCGTCAACAATGAAGTCTGCCATTCTTATCAATCATGCTTCCGTGTACCAGGCCCTCTGGCAATATAGACTGAAACCCTGACTGCCAGAGGTGTCCGAGAACAGCTATAAATCAGAATTGGACACTTTGGCAAGTGGAAGAACCAAGCATCTGTTTTACTCTGCTAAGAAGGTGTCCCACACTTGTAGGTCTTCCCGCATCCCATGGGACACCCTAACGTGATGATGCTGCTTCAAGACTCGCGCCATTGCCAATGCTAGTCGCCTCGAGAAGGAGCACCCCATTGGAATGGCCCAAAATGTAAAACTGAGATAACCAACCAAGGACTGAAGGTCCCACAGTGTGAATTTGGAAGCTGACCCCACTACCGAAACCAATCCTTTCAGCTTATTTACCTTCTCCCGTGGCAGACACGTCATCAGACCCACCGTCTTCCCGGCTGCCAAAGGCATAACAAACTCCAGAGCCATCCCTTCAAAAACTTTTAGCAGCATGGCGCACGTATCTGACTGGTCAGGTCCCATGAATAGGAAATCGTCCAGATAGTGCACCATGCTGTCTAGGCCTGTCTCCTGCACCAAGACCCAAGACAAAAAATGCTAAAGGCCTCAAAATAGGCACAGGATATGGCACAATCCATGGGCATGCACTTGTTGAATTGAAACCCCAGCAGTGGGAGAGCAGAGGGATGTACTGAGCTGGAAAACGGATTCAATGTCCACCTATGTCATAAGTGCCCCAGCCCCGCATTAGCACACCAGGGATACCGCTGCATGAAAGGATGCATACCTGATGGTACAAACCTCTGGCAGAATATGGTCATTTACCAAATCGTCTGGTGGGAAGGATAAGTTGTGAATCAACCTAAATTTCCTGAGTTCCTTTTTAGGGACAACCCCTAGTGGGGAAATCATAAAGGGTTGAAAAGGAGAGTCTGAAAAAGGCCCCGCAATTCGGCCGAGTGCATACTCTGCCTTCACTTTTCCACACACCACCTCCCCAAACACCTCACCGACACCGCATTCTTCATTATCGTATCCTTAAGGCTACCTTTAAACAGAATGAGAAACTCCTGCTCGAATCCCCGCAACAACTGCCCCTCCCGCTCCCTGTTCCCCATACTGAAGGAGCCAGGGCCACAAGGCCTCGACCTTTACCGAAGTGGGGCCAATTGTACTTTTGCATCATCACTTGCTGGCAGGCAGGGCCCCTCCACGCCTTTCCTGCTGCATTTAGTTGAGGCATGACTGCCTCCACATAGGGAATAGGCATGCCAGAGTTTGCAGTCCAGGAATGGACAGGATGATTTGTTGAAGCGTCAGCATGGGTTCCCACCTCCCGATCCTCCTTTGGGGGCCATGAGGCAAATCACCATGCTCCGAAAGGACTGGATACCTGATGTTGCTACAGAGGCCGCACTCCTGTGCCCAGCCCCCTCTCTGCCTACAGACCCGTGCTTAGCAGACATTTGTGTGAGCCAGAAGTTAATGTCCTGGAAATCTTCATCGTAATTTAACCAGGCCCAGCCTTCATGGGACTGAGAAGCTCCCAAGGTAGCATTCCCATAGGCTAATAACACACCATAGTGCTCCAGGAAATAGTGCCCCCACATGCTGGCAAGCCTCAGAAAGGCTCTTGTCCAGTTAAGTATGTTCCATGACACCTTCCTCACTCTGACGGATTTTTCGTCATCCTTCCACCTCTTCCTGCTCTCACCTGAATGCTTCCGCCTCTCAAGGAGCCTAAAAATATCAATAGCCCACCTCTTCTTGATCCCGTGTCATAGTTTCCATGGGACCCCTTCTCATAGTTCTGAATACTGTCAGCATACATCAGCATGACATTATGCCTAGCATAGGTGTCATGGCTTTTTCCCAGACCTTGGATTTCAAGCAGCTTTGTTACTCCGGTAATGTCAGTCTCCAAACTTAATGAGGGTAGTTTACAAGATGAGATTAGCTCTGACCCCCTGGTGATGTCAGTCTCCGGGCCTGATGAGATTGGTCTGCAGCCCCTCCTTGCTAAATCAAGTGGTAGCAGACCTCAAACAAACCAAATTATGACAAGGGGAGGGGCTGAAGATTTTCACTATAAATACAGAAACACAAAAATAGCTCTCTCTCTGTTGATGGGATACTTCCTACTATGAGGCTCTGACCCATACTTCTCTCTCCCCCCCCCTTTGCTCTTTTCTTTCTCTCTATATTCTTCTTACTATGAGACTCTGACACACACTTCACACCTGCACACACCCACAGATGCAGCTCTGTAACAACCTTATAACTCTGTTCTGTACCTATGTAATAAGCCTATTTCTATATAAAACTCTTTTTCCAAGCCACACCAGTTTTGGTTGTCTTATTTGTGCTGCTTACCCTACTGTCTCTGTGAAATGAACCCAGGACCAAACGGAGAGTAGCCGAAAGTGGAGAGCAGCGGCAGAAGATTACATTTACCAGATTACATTTTATGGGGGCCGTCTCAGACTTCACAGCAGATCTCCAGTTGGGTAAGTAATAATTTTGTTTGATACATTAAAGTGGATTTCAGACAGGGTGCGACAGGAAAATCAAAAGCCCTTGTGACCATTTGTTTTGTGGGTTAGACAAGGTGAGATTTTTATTGTCAAAAGGCTCTGTAATAATCCTGAATTTTAATATTACCTACACCTAGGGACATTACATAGAGTGGCTTGCAATTTTCTTATTTGTAGGTAGAGGCTTGTTACGGTTTGTTACAAGGCACAGATTTTTCTCTAGTATTTGAGCTGCTAAGAAAAGACAGAGAGATAGTCCAGCTTTAGTTTGGAAGTGGTACACAGATAAAAAGTCCCTCATTGAATACAATATACATCTTTCCTGGTAACACTATTACCTCCTGTCCCTTTGCCTTTTATTTCTCAGTCTTCTGTCAGTAGGTATCTTGGTGAGAGCAGGCTTAAAGTTTGCTGCAATTGATACAGTAACTGACAATTCTGTTAATCTCCTAACACCCTTCTTACTATAATTTCATCCTAAACTTCCACCCTGTTAAAAGGTGGTAAGCACTTTTTATTCAGCTATAATTTTAAGGCGTGGTCTTTATGCCAGCACTCTTTACTGAACACCCATAAAATTTATGCCATTCCAACTATAATTCTAAGTCTCACTTCTTCATAAAAGTGAGCATTCCTCCTTCCAAGGTTGCACATTTGAGATAGTCACATAAAACCAAATAAAAACATAATAAGCTAGGCCCCTGTACCAACTACAGTCTTTCTGCAGTCCCAAATATGGAAGCCTTTGATTTTAAAGAACTTAAAGAAATAGTATTGACATACTGTAAGAGAAAAGGTGGTCCCTTTGAAGGGGAATTCCCTGAGGCATCATGGTATAATATTCAAAGGCAAATGTTAAACCATTATCAAGAATTCAAAAAGAAAACAAATAAAAGAAAATGCCTTTTTATCCAAGGCATGTGCAGGGGGCTCATTAGCATGAAACAGGACAATACTGAACTGACTTCTCATTGTACACAATTAACCAAAGACCTTGAAGAGGCACAAATTTGCATTTCTATGCAAAGGGCTCAGGTGATACAAGCCACAAATTCCTTTATAAATGTTAGTGAGCAATTAGAAGCACTTAAACTTGAATTGAGGCACATTAAGGATGAATTGGCCTCTGAAAGAAAAAAGAAATATAAGCTCTGCACTATTTCACCCTCAGCCCCCCCTGCCTATGACACACCCTATAAACAAAAGAATACAGAAGTATCTATAGCTGGGCTTAGGAATGGAAAAAATAAAGATGAATCAGAGGAAGAAAATCCTAATAGTTTATCTCAGCCAGAACAGAGCAATAACCAGAACCTGTGTCAGGAGGATAATTCAGATGACTCAGACCCGGCACCCAGTACCGAACTCAGAGCACCAGTTAAAGTGATGCTGCAGGACAATTTAAAAGATAGGGACATGGAAAGGATAGTTGAGAAAACTGGCCCTATGCCTTTTAATGTTAATGGCTGGTGCAAATGGGCCACTGATATTCTGATTCACTGGGGTCTAGGGAAATACAGAAGAAAACAATTGGACTTTGATAGACTTATGCATCTGCCTCTGGGGCCACACTATTATAAAGTTGGCTCTCTCACTCACCCATACCAATTGGTTAAAAGGGGCATTGAGAACCTATTTCACTGTTCCCCAATACAAGTATTTAAAATTATTTCACCTCTACCAAATGATACACTGGAAGAGTTTGCATATGGAGCCTGGATTTTAAAAGCAGTTCTTAATGAGCAGGAGTCCTGGCCCAATGCAGCAGATTATGGGGAGAGCACGCATAAGGCATTTTTATTAGAATTGCTATCCCCTGAGATTACAAAACACCTTCTGTTATTTTCTGAAGACCCTAAAGCAACCCCTTTTGATACTTTAATGTTCAGAATTGGGTCTGTTTGGAAGACCCAGCCCTCGCAGGTCATAACAGTATCAGAAGCATGGAAGTGGCACGCTGAGGGATCCTCCCAATATACAAAAAAACACAGACAAAGGATACAGAGGACAGACACCTTGGAGAGGACAAAGCAGAGGTACTTTTAGAAATTCCTCAGGGTACATTCCCTTTCAGGAGCTCAAAGCACAGAGAGATGGATTAGAAAAGGAGAAAATTAAATGGGAACAGGACAAACACATACTGCAGGTAGAAATAGATAAATTAAAACAGGACATACGAGCAGCTCAGGACAAACACAAGGCTAGTGCATAGGGGTGTCCTGACCTTCTGGGTTCAGATATCAAAATGTCTCAAGCCTTCATAGCCCAGCCTGCCTCTGTTCTCTCAGCAGAGGACTCGATTCCAGAGCCTCTGGATGATGAAACAGATACAGGCCCAGAATACAGTTTAACGCTTGTAACATCCTTGATACTGGACTCTTGTGGATGCCCCAGTGTTATCAGTAGAATAGGGGGTCAGGATAAACTAGCTTTGATTTAGCAAGGAGGGGCTGCAGACCAATCTCATCAGGCCCAGAGACTGACATCACCAGGGGGTCAGAATTAATCTCATCTTGTAAACGACCCTCATTAAGTTTGGAGACTGATATCACCAGAGTAACAAAGCTGCTTGAAATCCAAGGTCTGGGAAAAAGCCATGACACCTATGCTAGGCATAATGTGGTTTTACCTCACAACATATTATTAATGAAGCTTCCTCTAAACTGTCCAATATAGTTGTAGATACCTTTGCTCTTATATCTCCCATTATAGAACAGAAAATTGTTACCTTAGCACATGCAGAATATAGATTGGGAAAGAATATTTCCTGGGCTCTTGCCTGTGATCAAGTACAGATCGAGCTTATTACTATACTAAAGGAAATTCTGATCACTGCTAAGTTAGGACACTGGCCACCATCTCTCGTCCATATGGCTAGAACCAAAATACCTGAATTTGCTATAGCTCACCTTGATTGGTGGACAGTTAGTGTTCCCATTTGTTCACCACAAGGCTGCTCTATCTGTACTTTGATCCCATGGTCAGGACAACACACAGTTATTTATCCTGTTGTTAATATTGGGGTGCAGTTTGATAATATGCTTATGTATCCTGTGGACCATCTGTATTACTAATTAAAAATTTATTTGGATCAGCAAGGAATATTGCAACTTTGCAAGGAAATTGCTGCATGTGAGAAATCAACTGAGGAATCATGCTGAGTCAGCTTGCTAGCCCAGAGACCAAAGCTGTATTTACAGTCTAGTGAGAGATCATTACACATCTAGCCTGGGGAGTGCTAGAAGGCCAGAGAGGGAGACAGAATTCTTCCCTTGGCCTTTGAACAATTCTCTTGGCCAATATAGAAACATTTGCCTAGCCAATGTAGACAGGATAAGAATTCATCAATTATAATGTAGAAGCTTTGAGCTGCTTCTAAAACCATGGGGAGTGTCTCCCTTGACAGGAAGATGCTGGGAGATTAGGGAGGAGTCCTTCTCCTGGCAAACAAATGGAGACCCATTAATGATGACAAAAGAACACTTCATCTAGCCTTGGAATGTAGACCATGGGGGATGTGTCCTTTGAGCATTCTCAGATGACCAGCATCTTGATTGTGTAAGTTTTGAGCTTCTAAAACCAAGGGGGGTGATCAGAAGCCTGCCTAGAAACCAAAGCAAAAAGGTGGATGGGGTGGAGAGAAGCTCATGGGTGAGAGCTGGCTGCAACACATTTGTGCCTATATAAGTACAGAGAAAATCCAGAACAGACAGAGCGTAGATCTGCTTGGCCAGGCATGAAGAATCCTAGACTGTCATCAGTTTCTCTCGCTGAGCGCTCCCAGCTGATGTGTAAAGGACTGTATGACAAGTTTGGTGAAGTAAATATTCTTTGTAAATAGCTGCACTATCTCATAACTCTTTCAGTGCTGTAATTAAGTGCATTAGTTATTATTCTAATTGCATTCTAGTTATCTTTTCTAACTACTCATGTGTAACTAAGAGAATTACTTGTCTTTCTGAATAAGTCTCCTTGCTTTGTTTGTAAATAAACTGCACGTCTTCATTACAAGGTGTTAGCCTTTGATGTAGTAAGACAATTGGTACCAGAAGTGGGGTGTGTCAAAAAGAAAGGCTAAAACAATGTTGAAAAAATGTAAATAGTATAAAACTGTAAAGGAAGGTAGAGATGTGAATATTGTAAATATTCATAGCGGGCATCAGGCTTTTTATGAAATATTAGCTAGAGAGTGTTCTTGTGGGTCAGGACTAAGTGGGAATCTGTTTTAAAAGATGATGAACCTGTTAATGCCCTTACATGCTTGCAAAAAATACCTGTTGAAAAAGGAACAGAATTGAGTACCTTAGGGAGAAGGAGATTGCTTTTGTTGTCTGCATATTGTAAGATGCATCAGACAAATTCTAGCAAATTAGATTTGATTGCATGGACAGATAAAATAGACATTTATCAGCAAGTTGCTGAGAGGGTGCTCAGTATAAATACCGTAGGAGACGGGGAAAAAGAAAGAAAAAGAAAATGCACGTCTATTGCTAACCAATTTATAGGAGGAAAGTGCAGAGTATTCCCCAAAATCCTGGAGGAGTTATTCTAGAAGATACTGTGGAGGATTTTAATCAACAAGAGATTAATGATAGATCATGGTGATAAGAAATTCTGTTTGATTAGTTCTGACCCACTGATACAAGATCAGTTTTGTCATGTTATTATGACTTTACAAATTCAATTTCAAATTGATAAGGGAAATGACTGCAGCTGGATCTGCAGCCAAGGAAAAGGGATCTAAAAATAATAAAAAACTGTTTAGGAAAATATGTAACCTTGTGCTGCAAAGATGTTTAATTCAGTGCTTTGAACAAAATGCCTATCCTGTAGAGTTAGTATTAATTGTTATGGAAAATCCTTATAAGATTATGAAGAAGTGAAGACTTTTTTTAAGGTCCCTGGTTAAGAGAAACTCTGATCAGATAGGCTGTTAGGTATAAAGCACTTGTAAGCTTTGATTTGTTCTGTGTTCAAAAGTGATTTTTTTTCTTTCCTTTTCTTTCATTGCTGGTTGCTCACATAAGGAGAAACTCTGATCATATAGGCTGTTAGGTATAAAGCACTTGTAAGCTTGGATTTGTTCTGTATTCAAATGTTTGTAGTAAAAAACTGTTTTTCTTTCATTACTGGCTATTCCAGTAGATTTTATGGTCCCTGAATGCTGAAGTGACTAGATCAAACAAAAATGATTTAAATCCTGAGTAAATAAGAAGGTAATCTTTATCATTAATAAGTTATGCATCTATTCTTTGTCTTTGACTGTATATGCTACCAAGCAAACTTAAAAGTTAAAAAAGGATTTTTATATTGTGGCAAGCACCCCAGGGGGCATAGTTAACCATAAACAGCTATAACTATAGGTTAATTGTTTAGCTAGCTTGATACCAGTTTCAGGTTCATTTAAATGTGACAAAGCACAATTTTCACCTCTTTGCAGTTTCATGTCATTTGAGAATGCCTGTTTCCTCAACTGTAAGATTCAAGATAATTACTTTGCCTTGTCACAAGCTTTATGCTGATGACTGAGGGACAAGACAGTAACATCACAGTTTTTATTTGTTACAATATTGGATTTTAGGATAAATTCACCTGTTTTTCTGTATTTGAATTTTACGTGTTAGTGTCCAGAGAAAAAGTGTACTTTGTTCTAAAAAGTTTCTATTTCAGTTTCAGTACAGTTCCTGAGAAAATAGATATATGTTGCAGAGAAAACAGATATATGTGGCAGCACTGTGAGATATTAATTTTCTTTAGTTTATACACTTGCACTTATGTTACCAAATACACTTGTTGTAGTAGTACATTACGCAGAGGTCCAGTACACATACAGCAATTACCAGATGAGTAAAATATTAATAAGTTTGATGAAATTTTGGACAGAGGCTGATATGAAATTGCTTTGTTCCCAAGCATATAGAGCAAATATAGATTAAAGATGGAACTGAGTTCCCAGAAAATAATGAGAATTTGAGTTGATTGGATAAAACCAAATCTTGCTTGTCAGCAATGATTCAGGAGATGTTTGAGAAAAGGAGTAAGAGAGAGAGAGAGAGGCAGAGGGGTGAGGCCACGGAAGAAAATGTGCTGCTTCCAGTGTGATGATCTGGGCTACCAGAATTCTGACTGCTCTAAGACTCCTCGAGGACCCACAAGGCCTGAAGAACAGGAACCTTGCATATTTATGCCTCTGAAGAGACATGAATAGGCAGGGGGGAATAGGCCAAGAAGAACCTGAGGATCGTCAAGAGGCCCAGCCACAAATGCCTTGCAATCCAAGAAGATCGCTGTGAGGCCCAACCACCAATGCCTTGTACCCTCTTAGATCTCTCACCTCAAAAGGATCTCTTTTTGACACCATAATTGGTGAGTGGCTTATACAAATCCTTGTGAACACTGCAATTTTAAAATTAGTCTAACAGCACTCTCACTGAGAACAGTGTATACGACAGATTCTAGTTATACGTGAGAGATGAGCCATATTTCTTTCTATTGGGATTGATGTTATAAAATGCTGCAAAATGATCGTTTTATATTGTAAGGATTTTACCCAAATTGTTCCTATTTTAGAATGAGCATATGTCCACTTAGCATTGGACCAATTAAGTTGATGGGAAAGGGACACTGTTTACTCATACTGTTATCTTATTGAGATATTTTCTATCTACCATTTGTTTACAGCAATATTAAGTTATTAACAATTGTTTGATATTCTTAGCAGCCTTGCCAAATAAGGATACATTAGTGTGGTATAAAAGAAACAGGAAAAGGACCTATGTAAGTAGTTGGTGGAATGATGCAGGTGATGAAAAAGTGTTGTGAGGGATGAAATGGAATATTAAAGGAGAAACTGTGATAGACAATAAACTGATGAAGGTAATTTGAAGTGACATATCTGCCCAATGAATATGTAAACAAAAAAAATTATGAGCACTTTATTCAACTATGCCGTCTCCAGAAGCTTCAATTCAGGAAGTCATACTCAACAATTGGAAGAAATAGATATTTGGAGACAGGCTAGGTGCACCTTGCACCCTGATGAGCTTTGGAAAATCCACACTGGCCATGTGGTACTTCCGGATGCTTTTTGCCTCACTTTTCCTCTGTATGTCCTGGCCAGGCATACAGAGGCAAAGGGGGATGATTTGATGGCAAATTCTCACACAATTGGGTATAATTCTAAAACTTGCCAAAATTGCAGAACACGTGTGTGCAGCTTGTCTGATCTGAAACATGTAAAGGTCAGTCAAGGGCATAATGAAATATTTCCTACAAGCAAATGAATTTCCAGTGATAGAGAGACAAGGAGTTAAACTGCGAGATAAGATTGACACCATACGAGTTAGTTACTGGTAGATCACTGAAAGTTTATAAAGCAATATTTATTATTTATAGGATATGATCTTAGTAAATATAGATGAAATTAAGTTTATCTTATTGTAAAATCTAATCTAGAATTTTTAGTCTTTTCATTTAATATTGGTGCTGCTCTTCTGAATGAGGCCTGGAGCCATGTCACCAATTGCAATCCAGAGAGTCCAGCAGAGTTATTGGCCAGAGTCCAGATGGAGCAGACCATCCCGAGAAATCCAAACTACACACCACAGAAACATGTGAGGGGGTCCCTATCTGCTTCAATGTGTCACAATGAAAGAAAGGCCAAGATGTCCACCTACGAGAATGAGAGGTTCAACTGTTGGAAGAGGCCAAGCTTAAACTTCAGAGAAATGTGAAATAACACTACGGAGTCCTGAAAAACTGCTGAGAAGCAGGCCAAATTATCTGAAAATAGGAAAAGGACTATTGGACTTTTGTGGACTTTTGTGAATGATTTTTTTTTCTTATGTATTGTTATTGTTTCCTTGGAAAGTAACTGTAATTCTAGTATCTCAGATTTTTTCCGCTGAACATCATGTGCCCAATTGCTTATGTTACCTGTTCCTCAGATCTTAGTTATTGCTGTGGTTTCTCTTTCTCCTCCTTATACTACTTTTGAATCCACGGGTGGTCAATAGTGTAAATGTTTGGGTAAAATATGAAAGACCAGATTCATAGCTGGTGGAGGGAGAAGTAGTTGCAATATGATTGAGGTTATTAGTCCCTCACCACTTGCTCCACTACCCTCAATATATAACTAGTAGATTGAAATCCATGGGGCAGATATACAGTAGAAAAAGTTCTGAATATGCAGGTGAAATGAGCCCCCCACTGCATGGGGAACTGATAAAGGTAACTGAGATCTACAAGCCATTTGGCTTTGGCAATTGTAATGCCGGTGGGAATGGTATATTAGATATCTTGGGAAAATATCACCTAATTTATACCATGACTTCTTGTCCCCTCAAGCTTTTACCTTAATATTATCCACTATGTTTTAGCCCATGTTATTATTATTGTATTTCTAAATGAATTACAAATGCGATTCAGCCATTGCTTACGTGCAATATCCTTGTTGATCCACGGGTGGAATGTATTACTAATTAAAAATTTATTTGGATCAGCAAGGAATATTGCAACTTTGCAAGGAAATTGCTGCATGTGAGAAATCAACTGAGGAATCATGCTGAGTCAGCTTGCTAGCCCAGAGACCAAAGCTGTATTTACAGTCTAGTGAGAGATCTTTACACATCTAGCCTGGGGAGTGCTAGAAGGCCAGAGAGGGAGACAGAATTCTTCCCTTGGCCTTTGAACAATTCTCTTGGCCAATATAGAAACATTTGCCTAGCCAATGTAGACAGGATAAGAATTCATCAATTATAATGTAGAAGCTTTGAGCTGCTTCTAAAACCATGGGGAGTGTCTCCCTTGACAGGAAGATGCTGGGAGATTAGGGAGGAGTCCTTCTCCTGGCAAACAAATGGAGACCCATTAATGATGACAAAAGAACACTTCATCTAGCCTTGGAATGTAGACCATGGGGGATGTGTCCTTTGAGCATTCTCAGATGACCAGCGTCTTGACTGTGTAAGTTTTGAGCTTCTAAAACCAAGGGGGGTGATCAGAAGCCTGCCCAGAAACCAAAGCAAAAAGGTGGATGGGGTGGAGAGAAGCTCATGGGTGAGAGCTGGCTGCAACACATTTGTGCCTATATAAGTACTATGACACCGCCCGCCCCTTAATCTTGAGGGTTAAGGAGGGGTTGCCTTATAATGCCCTTGAGGCAGTTAGTTGTAGTTGTGTTATGCTTCGAGCAGTAAGGCTGGCAAGAGTTATTTATTTACATGAGGTTTATTTTCATGTGGCTCATATTGCCATTGTGCAGTTCAAAAGGAGATTACAGACGGTGCAGAAGTTTAAACCAAATAAAACAGGATTAACTGAAACTTTGCCTAACTGGCTTTAAATGCTGTATTTCTTCACATTCCTTTCATGTGCTTTTAACATACAGGCTGATAACAGAAAAGTTCTTTACTAATAAAGCTCAGGTTCTATCAATCACTAGTAGTGCTCTAATTCAGTTTCCCTCCACAAGCTTTCTTGTGTCGGTCAAAGTTACGTCACTGTTATATTACTTCATATACCAGCACAATCCTCTCTCTGCTTAATTGCCTCTATCAATTAAACAGGTAGAACAGTCCATCATCATCTCATCATCAGCAGCAGGGGAAAACACAGAATTATGAACAGAGTTTTCTTCCGTACAGCCAGTAACTGGAACACTGTGGTTAAAACTCTTCTTCTGTTCTAAATAATTCTGGAACTCTTTAAGAAGTGATTCAGCATGTAACTTTTCTTCATTGAGCTGTCTTCCTGTCCCCTCGGTGAATAGGTATTGACTGAGCCTATCTATCTCAGGCTGCTTATCAGGTTTGTTTGCGTTTGGAAAACAAACATGTGCTGGGCTTTCATTAGCTCCCCACCTTTCCCTGCACGTGGGTGCTGTGCATTCAAACTTAGCAGTGCTAGGAGAATATTTAAAAGCATGTATATCAGCCCTGTCCTGGCTAGGTGACTCAGCTAGTTTAAAAGAATAATTACTGTCATTCAAAGCTTCTCTTTTCTGACACCAGCTGCCACCATCTTGACTGGCTTTGCTTTTAAAAGCAGAACATAGACTTTCTGGCTTTAGAGCATAAACTCCTCTTTCTCTGGGTACCTTATACAGGAGCTTCTCTCTTGGAGGATTCTTTATCCTTCTGCCTCTGTTCCCCAGCTCTGCCTGGTCCTGTAGCCTTGGGTTTCTCAGTGTTCTAAAGGAGCTCTGCCTCCAGCAGTTTCCTTCCTCATCTGAATGCTGCTCCAAGCTATCCTCCAGCTGCAGACTGTTAGGGAAATTATCACAGCAAGGAAACCTCCGTTGCTCTCTTGTCTTCTCTCTCTGGATCTCTCCTTGGATCCCCGTCTGGATCTGCGTCTGCCCGTGGATCTGCATCTGCCTCTGCGTCCCCCTTTCACTTCCTGGTTCCTGTGTATTTAACCAGGTGCTTCTAGCCTGCACTGCCCGCCTCCCCTTGGGGCGTGCCCAATCACAAGCCTTCCTACTCTCCTCCCTCGAGGTGAGTTGTTTTGCCTGATTGAAAGTGTGTTTTTTTCTTTCTGCAGAGAAATCCCTGCTTTCTCCTGCAGTACCGGCTTCTACCACCGGCTGCTCACTTGTATCCATCTGTTCCTGAGGAGCTACTGTGTCACAGATCCCCCCCCCCCCTTAAGATATCACGGGCTGGCTTTATTTTAACAGCACAGCTCGTGATACCATTTATGGACTCTGGGCTGTTACACTGTACTTGAGACTGTTGTCTGGGAGAGCCTATTGTGGCTATCTGGGCTAAGGCTACCCTGTCATGCCATGGCTTTAGAAGGTTAACGTGGTAAACCTGCCTGCGGCCTTTCCTATTTTCTACTAAATAAGAAACAGGTCCCACTGAACGTATCACCCTACAAGGGCCCTTCCAATGGCTTTCAAATTTGGGTTCTATACCCGACACCATCACAATGACTTTCTCCCCTATTTTTAACTGACGCTGTTTGGTGTTTCTATCGTAGTAGGATTTTTGTTTAGCCTGACTACGTTTTAAATTTTCCTCGGCTACCTGTGAAGTTCGGCGCAGGCGCTTCTTTAAATCTTTAAGAAATTCGGGCACCCCTACTTCCCTGGGATCCGTCTCCACCCATTTTTCTTTTAAGATGTCTAAAATGCCGCAGGGTGACTGGCCATATAGCAACTCATATGGTGCCGTTCCTAATGACGCTTGTTTCCTTTCACGGCACGCGTAAAGGACAAAGGGAAGCATGGTATCCCAATTATCAATGTCCCCCTCTAGACTCCTACGTAACATCCTCTTAATCGTTTGATTTTGTCTTTCGACTAAACCGTTAGTTTGGGGATGGTACGCTGCTGTTTTAATGTGGGTAATGCCAAAGGCATCCCACACTTGCCCTAAGTATTTCGAGAGGAAATTGCTCCCCCTGTCGGTGAGCACTTCCTTCGGGAAACCTATCTCACAAAATAGCTTAATAAGTTCTACCGCTATTACTTTGGCTGATGTGCTCCATAGTGGCATGGCCCACGGAAATCTTGTAGCGTGATCTACTATCACTAGAATATAGCGGAATCCTCTTGGAGTCTTAACTAGAGGTCCAACTATGTCTATCCCTATCCTTTGGACGGGCTCTTTAATCACAGGAGATGGAATCATTGGGACCACCCTGGGATGGGCTGCAGAGACTCTTTGACAAGTGGGGCAAGCCTCACAGAATTTTGCCGTCTCCTTAAATATACCCGGCCAGTAAAATTTAGTGAGGATCTGGTCAAGGGTCCCCTGGCTGCCCTTATGTCCCCCAACCGGATTATCGTGTGCTAGTCGTAACACTATATTTTTGAAAGTGGTGGGAACCACTAACTGCTTCCTAGTGTCTCCTGAAAACGGATTTTTACACTCCCTATAGAGTAGGCCATCAGTGAGTAAAAACCTAGGCAGGGTATCCCTAGTATTCTAGGCCCACTTAAATGCCTGGGTAAGGGCAGGGTCTGCCTGCTGCTCATGCGGAAACGAGGGAAACTTGTTCATCAGTTCCTCGGGCACCCATGGCAGCTCTTGCCCGGCCTGTACCTCCGCCTTATTCCTTGAACGCACTTGCTTCTCTTTACGCTTTTCAGATTTTTCCTTTTTGTCTTTAGGACTTGGAGTCTCTATTAAAGCATCCTCAAAAGGAAGAATTTCTCCAAGATTCTCTGTGGGGTTTTCCTCCTTCTCTGGGGGTTCCTCCTTACTTTCTAAGGGTTCCTCCTTATCCTCTGAGGCTGCGGATTGGGCCCTCGTGGAGACCATCACTCCTTTCTCATGCAACCCTCGCTTTATCTCTTGGAAAAACTGAGGCCAATCCCTGCCTAAGATGACAGCGTGAGGAAGACCTGGGATGACTGCTAGTGGGATAGTCCTACGTGTGCCTAACCCTTTTATGTGTAATTTGTACACTGGGTATGTGGAAGTTCCACCATGTACGCACCTTATTTTCACAGAAGTAACAGGCTGAATCACTTCTCCTCCCTGCTTGGCCTCTATCTCATGCCATAACTCCTTCGAGAGCATACTCAACTCCGCCCCGGAGTCCAGCAACGCCTGGGCAGTGATTCCCTGTACTTCTATGGACAGAAGAAAACCTTGCCTGTCTCTTATAGCATTGCTAGCTATTAATGCAGTTTTTACATGACATTGTCTTTGCAAATGCCCTTGCTGACCACATTTATAACAGGTTTTCATATCTTTCCCTCCTTTCCATAAAGGCATGCATATTTTCACAGGATTGCTCTCATCCCTTCGTGCCTTTTCTGATCTGCACCCCTGCAACTCCTGGGAAGTAGAGCCACCTCTCTGGCCTGTAATCTCGGCCTCAATATACCTTTCCGAGAGTGCTACTGCCTCCTGAGGGGTTTTGCATTTCTGTAATATCAGAAAAGTACGGATACTACTAGGAAGTGCATTCATATACTGTTCTAGTATTAGCTCATTCACAATAGATTCCACAGTTTTCCCTTCTGGATTTAATCACTTGGTAAGTAGACTGTGTATCCGATGGCACAGAGATTTTGGAGTCTCACTGGGCTTTAATCTTACACTCCTTAGGCGAGTGCGATAAGCTACCGGAGTGAGTCCCAATCTCTCCCTGATTGCTCTTTTAATTTCCTCATAGCTTCCCGCTAAATCAGCTGGCATGGCACGGTAGGCAGCTAGCGCCTCCCCTGTAAGGGACGCTGCCAACCTTAGCGGCCAGTGCTCCTTAGGCCACAAACTAAGCTGTGCAACCCTTTCAAAGCTGGTTAAGTAATCATCTATGTCATCTTTATCTGTGAGTTGTCCAAAATTGAACAGAGTTCCTGGTTGTATGCTAACATGGTGTAAATTGTCTGTTAGAGTGGAACCTGTTACGGGAGCTGGAACAGGCGCTGGCTTCTTCTCCCGGAGCATCTCCTCCATCAGCTCTAGCAGAGGTTTTTGCTGCTCCTGGAAGCTGGCGTTAGCTCTCGCCTGAGCCTCCAACGACATGTCCCTCTGGCGCTCCAACTGCGTTGCCATCCAACCAAAGACCTCTTTGGCCTCCAATGCCATCTTGGAACCTGGAAAAAGAGAAACACACAGACCCAAGTGCGATACCACTGGAACAAAGTTTTCCTTTCCCTTTTGAAAGTATACTTTTTTTTTTTTTTTTTCTTTTCCCCCAGTCACCACTAGGAGACCTCCCCTGGCCCCGGTATCCTCGGTACCCTGAGTGGATACCCTTTACCTGGCTCAGGAGTTATATAGGCGTGTCAGCAATGAAGTTCAGCCTCCTGCAATCCCCTTCCACTGCTGGGCTCGGCAGCACCTCTGCTAGGCTCTTCTGGAAGTCTGTGGTTGCAGCTCCTGCTATGGCCACTTCCTATGTCTGCAGAAATCTTCAAATCCTCAATACTATGCCACTCTTATGACACCGCCCGCCCCTTAACCTTGAGGGTTAAGGAGGGGTTGCCTTATAATGCCCTTGAGGCAGTTAGTTGTAGTTGTGTTATGCTTCGAGCAGTAAGGCTGGCAAGAGTTATTTATTTACATGAGGTTTATTTTCATGTGGCTCATATTGCCATTGTGCAGTTCAAAAGGAGATTACAGACGGTGCAGAAGTTTAAACCAAATAAAACAGGATTAACTGAAACTTTGCCTAACTGGCTTTAAATGCTGTATTTCTTCACATTCCTTTCATGTGCTTTTAACATACAGGCTGATAACAGAAAAGTTCTTTACTAATAAAGCTCAGGTTCTATCAATCACTAGTAGTGCTCTAATTCAGTTTCCCTCCACAAGCTTTCTTGTGTCGGTCAAAGTTACGTCACTGTTATATTACTTCATATACCAGCACAATCCTCTCTCTGCTTAATTGCCTCTATCAATTAAACAGGTAGAACAGTCCATCATCATCTCATCATCAGCAGCAGGGGAAAACACAGAATTATGAACAGAGTTTTCTTCCGTACAGCCAGTAACTGGAACACTGTGGTTAAAACTCTTCTTCTGTTCTAAATAATTCTGGAACTCTTTAAGAAGTGATTCAGCATGTAACTTTTCTTCATTGAGCTGTCTTCCTGTCCCCTCGGTGAATAGGTATTGACTGAGCCTATCTATCTCAGGCTGCTTATCAGGTTTGTTTGCATTTGGAAAACAAACATGTGCTGGGCTTTCATTAGCTCCCCACCTTTCCCTGCACGTGGGTGCTGTGCATTCAAACTTAGCAGTGCTAGGAGAATATTTAAAAGCATGTATATCAGCCCTGTCCTGGCTAGGTGACTCAGCTAGTTTAAAAGAATAATTACTGTCATTCAAAGCTTCTCTTTTCTGACACCAGCTGCCACCATCTTGACTGGCTTTGCTTTTAAAAGCAGAACATAGACTTTCTGGCTTTAGAGCATAAACTCCTCTTTCTCTGGGTACCTTATACAGGAGCTTCTCTCTTGGAGGATTCTTTATCCTTCTGCCTCTGTTCCCCAGCTCTGCCTGGTCCTGTAGCCTTGGGTTTCTCAGTGTTCTAAAGGAGCTCTGCCTCCAGCAGTTTCCTTCCTCATCTGAATGCTGCTCCAAGCTATCCTCCAGCTGCAGACTGTTAGGGAAATTATCACAGCAAGGAAACCTCCGTTGCTCTCTTGTCTTCTCTCTCTGGATCTCTCCTTGGATCCCCGTCTGGATCTGCGTCTGCCCGTGGATCTGCATCTGCCTCTGCGTCCCCCTTTCACTTCCTGGTTCCTGTGTATTTAACCAGGTGCTTCTAGCCTGCACTGCCCGCCTCCCCTTGGGGCGTGCCCAATCACAAGCCTTCCTACTCTCCTCCCTCGAGGTGAGCTGTTTTGCCTGATTGAAAGTGTGTTTTTTTCTTTCTGCAGAGAAATCCCTGCTTTCTCCTGCAGTACCGGCTTCTACCACCGGCTGCTCACTTGTATCCATCTGTTCCTGAGGAGCTACTGTGTCACAGTACAGAGAAAATCCAGAACAGACATAGCGTAGATCTGCTTGGCCAGGCATGAAGAATCCTAGACTGTCATCAGTTTCTCTCGCTGAGCGCTCCCAGCTGATGTGTAAAGGACTGTATGACAAGTTTGGTGAAGTAAATATTCTTTGTAAATAGCTGCACTATCTCATAACTCTTTCAGTGCTGTAATTAAGTGCATTAGTTATTATTCTAACTGCATTCTAGTTATCTTTTCTAACTACTCATGTGTAACTAAGAGAATTACTTGTCTTTCTGAATAAGTCTCCTTGCTTTGTTTGTAAATAAACTGCACGTCTTCATTATAAGGTGTTAGCCTTTGATGTAGTAAGACACCATCTCACCTGGGTGCAGCCACTGGACGACACCTGGACTTCATTCAAGCTGATGGACCCCAGTTTGTGTGAGCAGACTACATTTCAGTTCAAGTGTCAACCTCACCAGTTTAAAGAGGCTGACACCTCCTGCTGGAACAATTCCTCCTCTTGCTCCCTGACTGTTAAGCTCTCATATTCCCTGACTACCTCACACAGTTTGTATTACCTTGGAGCTGGACACTTTTGTTTTCATCTGTTCTTTCCCCAGAATGTTTCTTTTTCGATTGCTCCCAGAATGCATGACATTCGCCTTCCTAAGAACACTTTGTTGTACAATTCAAACTATTTACCAAACAATACCTGGTGCAGTCATACACCACTGGTCGCCATCACCATTAACGGGACAACTTATTCCACACCGCTGGTTACCAATGACTCTATGGACATTCCAGACTTTATCTCATATGCTGTGCATCCATTACCACTTGGCATGGGAGAAGAGACACTACATAAACTGCTCAACTTTACAGAACTCCATGCCTATATTGATCACCTTAAAACAACATCCACTGAAGTGAATCACACCATCACTTATGAGAATGGACACATTCAACAAATTGTTGGATACTTGCTACAAGATGCTCATGTGTCTGTGTGGGAATTGTTATTTGGTTACTCACCTACTGCTGATCATGTCTTTAATGTTTTTATTCACCCTATTATTATTTTAACTGCTGTACAAATATTGCTATGCATTATCATAATTTTCCTGTGTTGTAAAATGAAACAAATGTACATCTCCTTGCAGCGCATGTCCTACAGAACATCAACAACATTTTAAGGTAGTTACACTGAATTTCTCCAGCATGTACCCCTACATCCAGGCTAATTTGGCCTGCTAATTTGGCTAATTTGGCATTTCCTATTACATTGAATACCAGAGTCAGCTGCAGTGTAGTATTGCTTCCTATCCTCACTCATAGCATCCTGGTACCTTTTGGCTTTAACCTCCTCAGAGATTCCTGCAGCCCTTATGCACTGTTCACTCTCTCTAAGACGGGCACTGAGGTAGCATATTGGGTCCCCCCCCCCCCCCAGTAGTGGCTGCCCTACCTAAGACATGAAGTTTGGACTCATAAGGGGATTTGTTTATCTCTAGAACACTAGAGACAGTACTGTGCAGGACAGGGGACCTGCTGGACATAGAAAGGTATTTAATACAGGAGGTATTAGACAAGCTGCCTACTATCATGTAATTGCAGCTGGGACAGGTACCACAGGTTTGCTTCCACCATTTCCAGGCACAAATAATAAATAAAAATATAAAAGGTGTGGGAGATGTCAGCATACATCAGCATGACATTATGCCTAGCATAGGTGTCATGGCTTTTTCCCAGACCTTGGATTTCAAGCAGCTTTGTTACTCTGGTTATGTCAGTCTCCAAACTTAATGAGGGTAGTTTACAAGATGAGATTAGCTCTGACCCCCTGGTGATGTCAGTCTCCAGGCCTAATGAGATTGGTCTGCAGCCCCTCCTTGCTAAATCAAGTGATAGCAGACCTCAAACAAACCAAATTATGACAAGGGGAGGGGCTGAAGATTTTCACTATAAATACAGAAACACAAAAATAGCTCTCTCTCTGTTGATGGGATACTTCCTACTATGAGGCTCTGACCCATACTTCTCTCTCCCCCCCCCCCCTTGTTCTTTTCTTTCTCTCTATATTCTTCTTACTATGAGACTCTGACACACACTTCACACATGCACACACCCACAGATGCAGCTCTGTAACAACCTTATAACTCTGTTCCGTACCTATGAAATAAGCCTATTTCTATATAAAACTCTTTTTCCAAGCCACACCAGTTTTGGTTGTCTTATTTGTGCTGCTTACCCTACTGTCTCTGTGAAATGAACCCAGGAACAAATGGAGAGTAGCCGAAAGTGGAGAGCAGCGACGGAAGATTACATTTACCAGAAGATTACAAATACGTGACCAACGTAGGCATGCTGCCCTCCTTGTCCACTCTCGCTGCACCCCTGGACATTCCCAACGACCCGCTAGATGATGTGGAAGATGATGATGTAGAGTCGTGCCAACACTGGTGGGCGTGTTTGCGCTTGGCCCTTGCCTTCTTCCCTTCCTCTTTCGCCAGCCCAGAAACCTGTTCACCCTCGGAGCCATGCCTGTCCACATTTTCATGCTCACCTGTTATTTGAGCTGCCGACTTGGGTGGCATAGGATACTGGCCACTCTGCACCAGGATGTTCTGTGCTAATGGTGAGTCTAAGGATTCCATGGAAGGCTGGTTGCTCTGCACCGGGATGTTCTGTGCCGATGTCAAGTCTGATGACCCATCAATGGTCAAGCGAGCTTGTTCCATAGTGCCAAGTCCGCCCCTCTGGATTTGATCCCTTTTATCCGCTCTGGTTCTCCATTCTCTCACCAAATGAGGAGAAAAAGGACAAAAACCGGCAGGCCCTCTTCCAGGCACACTGCCCCCAGATGACGCCCACCCGTCAGTTCACATTGTGGATGAAGAACCTAACCCACCCCCCCGCTGCCCAAGAGGCCGCTGTACCTGCTACCGCAGATCCAAAGCCCCCATCACCTGACAGCGGCCAGCCCCCAACTCCATAGCCCCAACCACCAGGGTGCCCAGGTGCCCTTAATCCCTATCTTAGGGGAGCAGCAGCTACCAACCCCAGAGAATAAGTAGGGGTCGGGCCGCTCCAGTGCCAATGCAACTCACTCCTCACCCCAAGCTCAGCATGGATGGTCAGCCCCCATACCCCCAAACCACCATCCCCCTTGCACTGACACTCCCATCCCCAGGACTCGCGTTGCATCTCACCCCCATCTTGCCCTCCCAGTGGACCCTCTTCTAAATCACCCCGAACCCTTCCTGTCCTCCCCTCAAGGCTCTACCCACACTATTACGGACTCCCCCACATGGCTCTGCATCCCCTTTGCCCGTTATACCCCCCCGCTCCACTCCAACCTCCGCAACATCTCTCCCTCTTCTATTCCTTGCTGCTCTCCCCCTACCACCCCCTTTCCTTGTTGGCATTCTTTCTTGTCTCCTGTAACTCCTCACAGCCCTGGTGGAAGGCACAGTACCACCCTGGCCCCCCTCGAGCAATCATGCCTCCCCCAACACCCCCCACGCCAGGACACCTCTCTCCATGGCCTGCTGGGGTGAAGGAGATACTCCCCATCTCCTGCACTGCACTGGCTCCCCCACACAGCCAGCCATTGCATCTCCTAATGTGCTGCCTGTCCAGTTCTTCCCCCTGCTCCCCGACGCGGCTCCTGTGTCAGTAAATGGCCCGACGCCCCCAAATCTCTGCGATGCCGCATGCCTCTGCCAGAGATAACAAGGCCCCACTCACCAGCACCTAGTAGAATTGCTGCTTCCCTAGCGCCACGGCAACATCCTGCTCCAGTGGGGGCCCGGCTTCAGCAGGTGGCCAGCTAGCAGAGACAAAAACATTGGGCCCAGGTAAGGAACGGTCATGTATGCTACAGGAAAACTTTTGTCCTCTGCAACGCCACTGCCCACCACCCATCTTCGCCGATGTAGAGAAGTGGACTGGGCCAGCGGGTCCTTGTGGCTCAGCCTGCCCACCCCCCCACCCCCACCCCTGACTCTACTCCAGCCACCAATCAAATTGCTTTACATCACCATGCAATTTGAATTACCGTCCTTTTTCCCCTACCCCTCCCTCTTCAGGCCAACAGGTGCCAGGCCTCCGGTTACCATCGGCCCCTGGGACCATGGCCTTGCGGCCTAATTCATTTTTTGTAAGGACTTGTGTATCTTTGGTAACATGTACTGTATAGGGTTGGAGTAACAGGGTTGGTTATAGTGAGGAAATCAAATTCTTTAATGGTCTGGTAACCAGACGTACAAAGGAGAGTTACGTCGGGATCGGAATCGGGTCCTATGTGTATTTGGTGGACACCATGTTCAGACTTTCTTAATAACAGACAGATCCTGCTGTTCACTAATATGCTTATCAAAAAAGTCAGCATTCCTAAGTTTCTGGAAAAATTTAAAAAGTTCAACATGGGTTGCAAATTCATCATGTTTTGCGAAGGGGACAAAGGATAAACCCTTTTCAAGAACTTCAATTTTAGTATTACTTAAAACATGTCTTGATAGTTTAAATAGGCCTCCTACTCATCTATCTCCGAAGTTCTCCGGTGGGTCTGCCATCTCCCTCTCCCTCTGCCCCTCTGTGGAAAGTTCGAATGACAATACTCCCGTGTCTTGTACTTGTGGGACTCTGATGATCTGTGTTGATTCTGGAAGCCCTTCCTCCCTCCTTCTTTCCATATTGAGTCCATCTGAAAACCCTGTTCCCAAGTGTATCGTTGGTTATGTAATATTTCTGAGGAAAAGATGGGAGCTGAATTGTCAAGTTGATCATCTGCCTGACTGCGACTGTGTTTGGTGCTACGTTCTAACCCAGGCTCTGGAAATAATAATCTAGTCTTCGTTTTAACATGTGATTGTGGTATAGGGGGATTTATATTCCGTCTATGTGATTCACTTCTAGACTTTATTTTCCTATTTTTGTTTTCCAGTAATACACTGTACCTTCTTTATAGTCCACCTCATCTCCCTTGAACTTTTATAATTTCCTATCTTTTACAACCTTTTGTATTCTGTCACGTTTCTATCAAAATATTTTTTTAATTTTTCAAACTGGGTATCTTTTGCCCCGAGATTATCCACTTTTATTTATTTAACAGGTTTTATATACCATTTTATCATTTCAATCAAAGCAGTTTACATTGTAACTTAAACTTGGTAATGTACATTAAACAGGGATATTGATAAATTGGATTTTTCTGAGGCAATGAAGGGTTAAGTGACTTGCCCAAGGCCACAAGTAGTTCTAGTGGGAATTGAACCCTGGTGTCTGGGTTCATAAGCCAGTGCTCTAAATACAAAATATTTAGTATTTTGATCCAATTGGCCATAAAAGTCTTATCATCAGTGAACATACCCGGAGCCTTATTGATATGCAGGCCCGTGGGTATAACCTTCTTCCTGCAGTTTTCCAACAATGATGGAGTATGCATTTCTTCTCGTATCATCTTTTGGTAAAGCCGGACTGCCTCTTCCCATTGCTCATTCATGTTGTCATTTCTGTCTTCATCTATAAAGAAAGGATCCTCTGGTAGCATGGCCTCCAGCTCTCTTCATTATAGCTCAGGACGTCTATCCAGGGGGAGAACATATTGCCCAAAACAAAGTCTAATGGTCACAAAAAGAGCGAGCACACTCTCAAAAAACTGAAGCACAGACTAAAAGCGAGTAGTGTGAAGGGTCGCAGGTGCTTTATTGAACCCCTAAGCATTTTGGCAATCTTGCCTTCTAAAGGGGGAAAACTTGAAAGAAAACAAAAAATAATAATCATAATAATAATAATAACAACAAGCAATGATAAATACAAATTAAATAAATCAATAGTTAATTATATGATTAAAATCAAAAGTATGATAATAAAAAATAGATAAAATCAAAAACAAGTTAAAAATAAAAAAGTAAGGCTGAGTAAAAAGACCATTCCATGAATGCCTATAAGATGTGAGGATTGCAAACATATATAGCCAGCATGCATTGTGAAAGAGAGTTCTTTAGATTAAAGCTGATTAATCTGTGAATCCAGTGTATTTCTTAAATCAGTCAGGGCCTAGTATCAGCAAAGAGCTTTTAGTTAAATTAAAAACTCAACAGGTAGCTTTCAGTTTAAGTTTAAAACCCAGCAGAGAGCTTATAGTTTAAATTTAATACTCAATCGGGGCCTAACAGCAGCAAAGAGATTTCAGTTTAAATTTAAAACACAACAGAGAGCTTTCTGGTTAAATGTAGAACCCATCAGAGAGCTTCTAGTTTAAATTTAATACTCAGTCAGGCCTAGCAGCAGCAAATAGCTTTCAGTTTACATTTAAAACACAGCAGAGAACTTTCTGGTTAAATTTAGAACCCAGCAAAGAGCTTCTAGTTTAAATATAATACTCAGTCAGGGCCTAGCAGCAGCAAAGAGCTTTCAGATTAAATTTAAAACACAGCAGAGAGCTTTCTGGTTAAATTTAGAACTCAAGACTCCCTCTATCCAAGCAAGAGCTGTGTGAATCACCCAGGAAATTGGTCACAGATTATTTTAGAAGCACAGGACAAGGTACTGTGTATCAGTCACCTTTTAATAAGTCTTCTTTCCCTCCCTCCCTTCCCAACACCCACCCACCCCTCGGATAATCATAGCTTTATAGGTGCTTAAACCTCTTAAAGAAAAGGAGGCACCATATTCACTGTCAGATGCAGCTATTTATCCTCATCAGGCATACATTAAGGACCTGAGATTAATTAAGCTTCAGGTGAACAAAGTACATTAAATATATTAGGTATAGTTTTATTAGTATAGGTATCCACAGCAACCCTTAGTAAGTAAAGAACTTAAAAACCTAAACACAACCTTAAAACTAAGATGCAGACAGCAGTCCAGCAGCGAGATGGGGGGTTTTCCAGAATTTTACATTAAGTGTCACATGTATGATTTTCTCCCAGTTGTGAGGGGTCTTACATATGCACTAGGTTCAAGGAGCTCTTTGCTCTCAGGGAATGAGTCTGATCTCTGGAGGCTAGAGTAGCAGACTTGAAGGACATAAGGAAGACAGAGAAGTACATAGACGAGACCTACATGATATAGTCCTAAAGTCCCACCTCCAGTCTAGCAGCATCCCTGTTGCCATGGGGGAAAGAGGTAACGTGACAGGACAGCATCACCCTGGTGTGGCAGGAAGTGATCCTGTATCTAGGACCTGTCCTCCAGGTGATGTAAAACTCTCTTGCACTGAGGAGGCTTCTCCAGGGCCATGTGCCCATGAGGGAAGGGTTAGGACAGCCGTTATAGTTGGTGATTCGATCATTAGGCATGTCGATGTGAGGATCACGTGGTAACATGCCTGCCTGGTGCGAAGGTAGCGGACCTCACACGCCACTTAGACAATGTCTTAGATAGTTCTGGGGAGGAGTCTGCTGTCTTGGTACATGTTGATACCAATGACATAGGAAAGGGTGGTAGGGAGGTTCTGGAGGCTAAATTTAGACTTTTAGGTAGGAAGCTGAAATCCAGAACTTCCAGGGTAGCATTCTCCGAAATGCTTCCCATTCTTCGTACAGGACCCAAAAGGCAGGCAGAGCTCCGCAGTCTCAATGCCTGGATGAGACGATGGTGCAAGGCTGAGGGTTTTGGATTTGTTAGGAACTGGGGAACATTCTGAGGAAAGGAGGGCTCTTCTGAAGCAATGGGCTCCACCTTAACCGAGACAGAACCAGGCTGCTGGCATTAACCTTTAAAAAGGAGATAGAGCAGCTTTTAAACTAGATAAAAGGGGAAAGTCGACAGTCACCCAAGAGCGCATGGTTCAGAACAATGTATCCTTGAAGGATACTAGGAAAAGACTGAAGTTAGGATATATCAGCAGAGAGGTTCCAATAAAGACAAAAATAGCCCAAATGCACTTGAGTACAGAGCAGACAGAGCTTAAAGATTCAAAATTACCCCTGCCTACCGATAGCCAGATAAATATGAATAAAATACAGCCTCTAAAATGCTTGTATGTAAATGCTGGAAGTCTAAAAAATATGAAAGGAGAGTTAGAATATATAGCACTAAATGAGATATGATTGGTATCTCAGAGACATGGTGGAAGGAGGACAACCAGTGGGACATTGTGATATCTGGGTACAAACTATATCATGATGATAGAGCTGATAAAATTGGTGGAGGGGTTGCGCTCTATGTTAGAGAGGGCATTGAGTCGCAAAGGATTAAAGTTTTGCAGGAAACAATATTCGTTGTAGAATCTCTATGGATTGAAATTCCATATAAAAAGGGGAAGGCGATGGCAGTGGGGATGTACTATCAACCGCCTGGCCAGAATGAACAAATGGATGATGAAATGCTCAAAGAAATCAGGGAAGCTAACAAATGTTACAGCACAATAATAATAATGGGTGATTTTAATTACCCTGGTATCGACTGGGTCAGTGTCACAGCAGGACATGCTAGGGAGATAAAATTGCTAGACGAAATAAATGTCTGCTTTTTCGAGCAGCCGGTTCATGTACTGACCAGAGGGGAAGCCATTTTGGACCCAGTCCTTGGTGGAACACAAGATCTGGTGCAAGAGATAAGGGTGTTGGGGCCACTTGGCAATAGTGATCACAGCATGATCGCGTTTGATTTAATAAATGGAGGAGGGAGGGTAAGGAAATTAATAGTACTACCTTTTAACTTTCAAAAGGGACACTATGATAAAATGAGGAACATAGTTAAGAAAAAACTAAAGGAGCTGTGCCAAAGGTTAAAGATTTACATCAAGCTTGGGTGTTGTTTAAAAATATTATTTTGGAAGCCCAGACCAGCTGTATTCCACAGATCTGTGCTGGGTCCGCTGCTTTTTAACATATTAATAAATGATCTGGAAAAGGGAATAATGAGTGAGGTTATCAAATTTGCATATGACACAAAACTATTTAAAGTTATTAAAACCCATGAGGATTGTGGAAAATTGCAAGAGGATCTTGATAAATTGGAAGACTGGGCATCCACATGGCAGATGAAATTTAATGTGGACAAGCGTAAAGTTATGCATCTAGGAAAGAAAAACCCAAACTATGGTTTCACATTAGGAACCACCACCCAGGAAAAAGATTTAGGCGTCATCATGGATAATATGTTAAAACCCTCTGCCCAGTGTGCAGCAGCGGCCAAGAGAGCAAATAGAATGCTAGGTATATTAAGTAAAGGAATGGAGAATAAAACAAAGGATATGGTAATGCCTCTGTATCGTTCCATGGTACGACCACACCTTGAATATTGCGTGCAATGCTGGTTGCCGTATCTTAAAATGGATATAGCATTATTAGAAAAGATAGAGAGAAGAGCCACCAAAATGGTAAAGGGGATGGAAGGATACCCCTATGAAGAAAGACTAAAAAGATTAGGGTTCTTCAATCTGGAAAAGAGAAAGCTGAGGGGAGATATGATAGAGATCTATAAATTAATGAATGGAGTGAAACAGGTAAATGTAGGTCGATTGTTTACACCATCAAAATGTAGAAAGATTAAAGGGGCATGCAATGAAGTTATAGGGTAACCTATTTAAGACTAATAAGAGAAAATATTTTTTCACTCAACGTGTAATCAAACTCTGGAATTTGCTACTGGAGGATGTAGTAAAAACTGTTAGTGTATCTGGGTTTAAAAATGGTTTGGACAAGTTCCTGGAGAAAAAGTCTATAAACCATTATTAAAGAGGACCCAGAATTTCCACTGCTTGACTCAATACAAGCATTGTCGAACCTGTGTCTTTTGGGGAAACTGCTAGGTACTTGTGACCTAGATTGGCCACTGTTGAAAACCAGATACTGGGCTTGATGGATCTTGGTCTGACCCAGTATAGCATATCTTATGTTCTTATGTTCTTAGAGATGAGGGAGACACAGAGGTAATAACCTTCCAGTTGAGAAAATGGCATACTTACAAAACCACACGGGGGGGGGGGTTATTCTGTCTCCGTCATTAACCTCCCCATACATACAGCATGTTCGTACATGTAGGGGTTGCAAGGGGGTGTTCCGGAAGTGGAATGAGGGCATGACGTGGGTGTCCCTTGACCATGGATGTACAGGGCTGATTCCGAGGTCAGCCCTGTATGTTCAGGGTCTTCAGGCTAGACAGAGGACTTATTCCACCTCGAAGGTGCAATAAGTCTTCCTGGACAGAGGGGGACCACAGCATGGGAATGGGCAGGCATAATAGAAACATAGAAACATGATGGCAGAAAAAGACCACATGGCTAAACTAGTCTTCCCTCCCAGACCAACCACCACAACAGTCCCCAAGTCCCTTGAGAGATCACTTTGTCTGTACGATGCCTTATGAAATCAGATACTGTCCAAAACACCACCACCTCCAGTGGGAGACTATCCCATGCAGCCACCACTGTGTCTGCCAAAAAACATCCCTGCATACTACACCTGAGTTTATCCCCTATCACCCCCATCCTATGTCACCCTGTAGCAGAGCATGTTAACAATCGAAGGAGGCTCCCAACCTGTGCATATATGCCATGGAGGTATACAAATGTTGCAGTCATATCACTGCCATCCTGCTATCCCACCAATGTATACCTAAAAGAACCATAGGTCTGTCCGTATTAGTAGCCACCCTCTGTTCCAACCCCAACCTGTGAACATCTGTGAGAAGGTGCGGGCACCAGAATTGCATACAATACCACAAATGTGGCCTGCAAAGGTATTCATCCCCTTGGTAGTAGTCCTGTTTTGTCGCATGATGTACAACCTGGAATGAAGATAGAGGATCATGTGAATGTTAGGTAAGGGACCTAACAATATAGGCCAAATTGGTGAAGTGAAATGACAATAAAAGACCTTGTATATATAAAAAAACAAGTAAAAACTGAAAAGGTGTGAGTGTTTTCAACCCTCTGTCTATGAAACCCCTAAATAAGATCAGGTCCAACCAAATAACCACAGATGTCACATAATTAGGTGATCAGAATCCACCTGTGTGCAAGCAGTGTCACATGATCTGTCACATTATGCCTGTACAAACATACCTGTTCTAAAAGGCCCAGTCTCTTCAAAACCACTAAGCAAGCAACATGAAGACCAAGGAGCACTCCAAACAGGTCAGAGAAAAAATTGTAGAGACATAAGATCTGGGCTGCATCATAAAGCAATATCCCAAATTCCAAATATGCCATGGAGCACCATGAAATCTGTTAAAACAAATAGAAATAATATGGCACCATGACAAACCTGACAAGAGAAGGCTGCCCACCAAAACACACAGACTGAGCAAGGACGGCATAAAGCAGAGATGCTACAAAGACACCAAGGAGAACACTGAAGGAGCTGCAAAGTTCAACAGCAGAGATGGGAGTATCTATCCATAGGACCATGTTAAGTCAAACATTCCACAGAGTGGGACTTCATGGAAGAGTGACCAGACAAAAACCAGTGCCCAAAGAAAGATAGAAGAAAACACATTTGGAATGTGCACAACAGCATGTGGCAGACCGCCAGACACATAGGAGAAGGGTCTCTGGACAGATGAGATGAAAATTGCACTATCTAGCCATCATGGGAAATGCCATGTGTGGCACAAACCCAACACATCCCATCACCCTGAGAACACCATTCCCACAATGAAACATGGTGGTGGCAGCATCATGCTGTGGGGATATTTCTCATGGGCCGAGACAGGTAAACCAGTCAGGACTGTAGGAATGATGGATGGCACAAAATACAGGGCAAGTCATGAGAAACACCTTTTTCAGTCTGCCAGAGATTTGAGACTGGGATGAAGGTTCACATTCCAGCAGGACAATGACAAAAAAAATGCCACTAAAGCTGGTCTAAAGGGAAACATGCAAATAACGTGGAATGGCCTAGTCAAAGCCCAAACCATAATTGAACTGAGAATCTGTGCCATTACCTGAATATTGCTGTACACCAATGCAACCCATCTAACATGAAGGGGTTGGAGCAGTATTGCCGTAAGGAACGGGTGAAATTCACAGTGGACAGATGTGCTAAGCTAACAGAGACATACCCCAAGAGACCTGCAGCTGCAATTGCAGCAAAAGTACAGCATAGTCACCTAGGGGGATGAATACATGTGCACCCTCCTGCACCCATGTTATATTGTCAGAAGTATTGTTTGTGTCACAATAAAGGATAGTTTGCCCCATCAAAGTCGTTGGCATGTTGTATTTAGCACATGGTGCTAACCACTGTTCCCTCTAAGCTGTGCGCATGTGCGCGCGCACACACCTCGCCGAGTGAGCGCACATACTTTACAACAGAGCGCACAAAAATTACAGTTCTGATTCTGATAGAAAACAACACAGACATTCTTAAAATTGAAAAGTTGTTGTGTATGTACGGTTTTTACAAGTTCTACAATATTTTCTAGTGCAATCAATGTGGTGTACATACTGTATTCTGACATGTAGTCAAATTTTAAAGTATATAACTCCGAGTGTCGTTATGTGGCGCACAAAAATTTAACCTTCCTTCAAAAGCTGCACAGCTGATATTTTATACGCACACAGCCTACAGAAAATTAGAGGGAACATTGGTGCTAACCCCTAAAACTCCATGTCGATTCCAAGTTGTAATGCGATAAAACAGGGCAAACACAGATGGGATGAATACCTTTCTATTGCACTATATGCAGAGGGACTATCACCACCTGTACATACCTTTCCCAATGCACCCAGGCATCCCACTAGCATCTGCTGTTGCCTGGCCCACTTGACCAGTCCTGGTAAGATCATCAGACACAATCACGGCCAGGTCCAACCCCTGAAATGTGTACAGAGGTACCACACCACACACACAATAGTGCTCACCAGGATTTCCGCAGCACAAATGCATGATCCGCTATTGTATAACATGGCATGTCAGCTGCCAGGTCAGAAACCAGCATGCAAGGTCGACAATGTGCACCACAGGGCAGGCAGCAAATGCAGCAGGGTCCCAGAGGAATGTTGCAGACAGCACTGTCCCTGTGGCCGGCACACAGGACAAAGGAGACCCAGGCAATCAGGGTAAGCCCCAGACTGGAGTGAGGAGGAGATAGTAGATGGAGGAGAGGGGGAACACAGAGGGGGGATGAGAGGACGTGGCAGGGTCAGAAGCAGGCAGGGGTAGAGGGAGGGGATGGGATCAGGCAGGGGGTGGAGGGAGGGGATGGGGAGTATGGGCTGGGGGGTGGGGAAATGTGTGGCCAGAATGAGCCAGACCGTGACAGGCCACTGTCCAATGCGGCAGCGGCAGAGGATGCACAGCTGGCACCACACAGAATGGTGTGGGCACCATGGATGCTGTGGAGCAGGCCCTAACAGCAGTGGGGCCCCTGGATTGCATTGCAGAGCACCTGCAGGGCAGCTGGGCTGACTTCCAGAACCTCATCCAGGCAGTGCAGTAGCTCATGGAGGTACTCATGTCCCCACCCAGGCCAATGCGTGGAGGTGTCAGAAGCAGGTAATCACCAATGGGGGGTTACAGGTGCAGAACATGACTGTATGTGTGATGTAATGCTGCTGTGCCACTAATAAACCCCAGTAATCATGGAACACTGTATCTGCGGGGATGTCCACGTAGGGGGTCATTCTGAGCCATGAATAGCGGGGACAGATATCCTGCTGGGACATCCATCCCCGCTATTTGGCCCCCTCTGCCAATCCCAGCTAACCTCCCCATATGTATATGGGTTTGTACAGGGAAGCTAGCTGGGGATGGTAATGGGACGGGGCAGAGGAGAAGGAAGGGCAAGCAGTGGGCAGTCTGCAGCCCCAGACGTAGAGGGCTGATTTGGATGTTGGCCCTGTATGTCAGGACCATGAGACAGTTGGGGGTCCACCATATCATCCATCTCGCCCTTGGGCTCACTGACTGGAGCATCAGGTGCAGGCTGCCTCCAATGCAAGGCATAGTTGTACAGCATGCCAGGAATATCCTGCACACCTTGTTTGGGGCGTACAGTAGTTCACCACCAGACCAGTGAAAGCAACGGAAGCGGTTCTTCAGCAGGCCAAATGTCTGTTTGATGATGGTGCGGGTCAGCTGGTGTGGCCGGTTGTATCGCAGCTCCTCAGGTGTGCATGGGTTGATGATGGGGGTCATGAGCTAGTCCCTCAGTGGGTATTGTCACAAAGTAGGTTTAACAGAGCCCATGGAAATAGGCAAAGATGCAGGCAGTGAAACTGATTCTGACATTTCAGAGGAGCACATGTCAGGATGTTGCTATAGGCAACCCAAACAAATCAGGTCACGAGCTAGAGAAACACGCCCAAGCAGCAGAAAGGCTGAGGGATCAGTAACTGATGAAAGCCAGCTGGGAGTGGGTGGAGCTGACACACACGCAGATAAACTCAATGCCCATGGAGTTAAAGGGAGAAGCAGAACAGAACCCGGGAGGAACACGGGAACAGGCAGTCTTGAGTGTTCAGAGAGCCAAGGACATGCTGGGAGAAGCTCAGGTTGGAATGAAGCCGGTGGAAGAGCTGTAAAAGCTAAAAAGTTTTTATTCCAAGGGAGAGAGTGAGAACCCAGGTGCCTGTGGTGGAAGGCAGAGCACAGAAGCGTCAGAGCTCAGCAGAAGTTATCTACAAGGTAACGGAGAGTTCAATTGGGAAGCTAGTTGGAGGAAGCCTGAGGAAACTATTTACCCTAGTAATTGGCACAGGAAAAGTAAAGCTTTTGTACCTGAAGATAATCTTGTATCTGGGAGAAGGACAAAAGGCAGGAGCCGTGGAAAGCTTCTACTTGATGTTACTCCGGTGTCTGCAGCAGCTGAGAGAAGCCCGAGTCAGAGACTGCCAAGAGGTAAACCAATTGTAGCTAATAGAGGGAAAGGTGAATGTTGTAATTTCCCCTATGGTCCTCAGCATTTGAAAGGCTCCCAAATTAAGTACTCCAGTGAATGTGGTAGTAGCCTGTCACACATTCTCACAGAGAGAGAAAGAGAATCTCTGAATAACAAAGAGAGACTGTTTAATAACGTGCCAAACTGTGCAAGAGAAGAATTGTTAAAGGTAGAAGAGGAGGATATGCAGTGTGAGGTACAGGGGGACACAACGTGTAATGAATACATGGACTGTACGCTTACAATTTCTGATAATATATCTTCTCTGCGGTGAACAAGTTGTGAAACTTGCCAAGCCTTAAAGCTACAAAGAAAAGGTTTTTGTGTGCTGGAAAAGGGCTGTTTGAATACTTTTGTTTGCATGTTAAAAGCTGAAGATAAGCATTTTTCTGTTCACCTTTTGTTCCTTTGTTTGTGCCCAAAGTGGGGCTGTCTACCTTTTTGTTTTGACCACTGAAAGAATCCTCCCGGAAGGGGAATAAAACCTGTTTAAGCCTTACCTCGTTTCCACAACTTATTCTTTTGACTGGCCTAAGAAAAACTACGTATCCCAGAGTGCCAAGCAAGGTCTCTAGGCTGGTTAAACACAAGGCCTCGGCTTAATACCCCACCTTAGCTTGAAGGGACAAGCAACAGCGTGACAGTATTCCCGGTCACTTGCAGAGAATGACAGTGCCAGAAATGTCAACATGCTGCGCCGTGACCAGCTATGCGGGTGTCGCCATACCCATGCACCACATGCCACCCCACCAGGTCCAACATGTATGTGTGCTGCAATTGTTCCATGTGGTACCCTCCCATGCCTGGGGCTGGTTAGCCCTGACATAGACCAACCTCTTTGCATCCCCAGCCTCTAACTCATCCATGTGGTGAATGTGACCATCTCCCCATGACCATGCAATGGCAAGAGCACCCATGGCAACCCCTGCCACATATAGCCAACCCACAGCCATTGTGTGGCCCCCCACCCGTGGGCACAGCCTGCCTGCATGCAAACAGCTGACCATGCCCTTGTGCCCCTGGGGATATGCATGCATGTGCGTGGGATGCCATCCTGTGTCCACCCACCAAGCAGCCAGTCACCGGTGATCAGAGCCGGTCCGTCCATTGAGCAAGAATGTTTTTTGCACAGGGCCCCGCGTTTCAGGGGGCCCCGCGCAAAGAACATTCTACTTTAAAAATAAATTAAATTTTTTTTTTAAAAACTGTCTGCTGCCGCTGCCGCCGCAGCAGAATCAACTGTCCGGCGGGGCCCCCCCTGCCCGGCTGAGCCTCTCCGCGACAGCTTTCAGTGAGACACTCTCCCTTCGTGGCTCTGAAAGCCGTCGCGGAGAGGCTCAGCTGGGCAGGGAGAAAAAGTTTCTCGATGAAATAAATGACTGCTTCTTGGAGCAGCTGGTTCATAAACCAACCAGAGGGGAAGCCATTTTGGACTTAGTCCTTAGTGGAACACCAGATCTGGTGCAAGAGATAAGAGTATAGGGGCCACCTGGCAATAGTGATCATAGCATGATCGCCTTTGATTTAATTAATGGAGGAGGGATGGTAAGGAAATCCACAGTACTACCTTTTAACTTTCGAAAGGGAGTCTATGATAAAATGAGGAAAATAGTTAAGAAAAAGCGAAAAGGAGCAGTTGCAAAGGTTAAAGACTTACATCAAGGCTGGGTGTTGCTTAAAAATACTATCTTGGAAGCCCAGACCAGCTGTATTCCATGCTTTAAGAAAAGTGTAAGGAAGTCCAAAAAACTGCCAGCATGGTTTAAAGGTGAGGTCAGAGAGGCTGTTGTTGCCAAAAAGGCATCTTTGAAGAAATGGAAAAAAGAGCCAAATGATGAAAAATGGAAACAGCACAAGCACTGGCAAGTTAAATGCAAGGCATTGATAAGGCAGGCAAAGAGAGAATTTGAGAAGAAATCTGCTGTGGAAGCAAAAACATGTAATAAAGACTTTTTCAAATACATTCATAGCAAAAAAAACTGTGAGAGAGTCAGTTAGACGATTAGATGACAGAGGGGTAAAAGGGGTAGTAAGAGGGGATAAGGCTATAGCGCAGAGACTGAATGAATTCTTTGCTTCGGTCTTTACTGAGGAAGATATAGGGATATTAACCATGACTGAGGTGGTATTTAAAGGTGCGGAAGAATTGAAAGAAATATCGATACACTAGGAAGATGTATTACAACTATTTGATAAACTAAAGAGTAGCAAATCACCTGGACTAAACGGTATTCATCCAAGCGTGTTGAAAGAACTGACATATGAGATTGCAGACCTGCTATTAGTATCTGTGAACTATCATTAAAATCATCTGTAATACCTGAAGACTGAAGGATCGCCAGTGTAACCCCAATTTTTAAAAAGGGTTCCAGGGGCGATCCGGGAAACTACAGACTGGTGAGCCTGACGTCAGTACCGGGAAAAATGGTAGACACCATCATAAAGAACAAAATTATTCAGCATGTAGATAGTCATGGCTTAAAGAGACAGCCAACGTGGCTTTAGACAAGGAAGATCTTGTCTTATTAATCTGTTATGTTTTTTTGAAGGTGTGAATAAACAGGTAGAAAAAGGTGAGTCGGTTGATATAGTGTATCTGGACTTTCAGAAAGCCTTTGGCAAGGTCCCTCATCAGAGACTTTTGGCAAAACTAAAAAGTCATGGGATAGGAGGCAGTGTACTATTGTGGATCAGGAACTGGTTAAAAGATAGAAAGCAGAGGGTAGAGCTAAATGACCAATTTTCCCAGTGGAAAAAAGTGAAAGTGGAGTACTGCAGAGATCTGTGCTGGGTCTGCTGCTTTCTGACATATCCATAAATGACCTGGAAAAGGGAATAACGAGTGAGGTCATCAAATTTGCAGATGACACAAAAACATTTAAAGTTGTTAAAACCCATGAGGATTGTGGAAAATTGCAAGAGGATCTTGATAAATTGGAAGACTGGGCATCCACATGGAAGATAAAATTTAATGTGGACAAGTGCAAAGTTATGCACCTAGGAAAGAACAATCCAAACTATGGTTACATGATGCAAGGTTCCACATTAGGAACCACCACCCAGGAAAAAGATTTAAGCGTCATCATGGATAACATGTCAAAACCCTCCACCCAGTGTGCAGATGCGGCCAAAAGAGCAAATAGAATGCTAGGTATCATAAGGAAAGGAATGGAAAATAAAACAAAGGATATTATAATGCCTCTGTAATGCTCCATGGTGAGACTATACCTTGAATATTGTGTGCAGTTCTGGTTTCCGTATCTTAAAAAGGATATAGCGTTATTAGAAAAGGTAGAGAGAAGAGCCACCAAAATGGTAAAGGGGATGGAAGGCTACTCCTATAAAGAGAGCCTAAAGAGGTTAGGGCTCTTCAACCTGGTAAAGAGACTGCTGAGGGGAGATATGATAGAGGTCTATAAATTAATGTATGGAATGGAACGGGCAAACGTAGATCGATTGTTTACATCATCAGAATATAAAAAGATTAGGGGACATGCAATGAAGCTACAGGGTAACCTATTTAACATAGAAACATAGAAAAATGCTGACAGAAAAAGACTACATGGCCTATCTAGTCTGTCCTTCCATATCAGCAACTACAACAGTCCCCTTTTATTCCTTTAGAGATCCTATGTGTTTGTCCCATGCTTTTTTGAATTCAGATACTGTCCTCATCTCTACCACCTCCACTGGGAGACTATTCCACGGATCCACCACTCTTTCCGTAAAGAAATATTTCTGCATATCACTCCTGAATCTATCCCCTTTCACCCTCATCCCATGTCCCCTCGTAGCAGTACTTGCTTTCAATCGAAAGAGGCTCTCCCCCTGTGCATTTATGCCATGGAGGTATTTAAACGTCTCATTCATATCACCTCTATCCCATCTTTCCTCTAATGTTTATATATTAAGATCCTTAAGTCTGTCCACATATGCTTTATAATGAAGACCACTAACCATTTTAGTAGCCACCCTCTGTACTGACTCCATCCTCCTTATATCCTTTTGAAGGTGTGGTCTCCAGAATTGTACACAATACTCCAAATGAGGCCGCAATAAAGACTTATACAGAGGCACTATCACCTTTTTTCTGCTAGCCATTCCTCTCCGTATGCACCCAAGCATCCTTCTAGCTTTTGCTGTTGCCTTTTCTACCTGTTTAGCCACTTTAAGATCATCAGACACAACCATGCCTAGTTCCCACTCTTCTTTAGTGGACAAAAGTACCTCACCCCCTATACTATATTGCTCCCTTGGATTATTGCAACCCAAATGCATGACCTTGCATTTTTTAACATTAAATCCCAGCTGCCAAATTCTAGACCATTTTTCAAGCTTAGCTAGATCCCTCCTCATGTTATCTACACCTTCCTTGGTATCTACTCTATTGCAGATTTTGGTATCATCCGCAAGGAGGCAAACCTTACCCGACAGCCCTTCCGCTATATCACTAACAAAGATGTTAAAAAGAATCGGACCAAGGACAGATCCCTGGGGCACACCACTGGTAACTTCCTTTTCCTAAGAGTGAGCTCCATTTACCTGTACCCTTTGTCGCCTCCCACTCAACCAATTTCTAACCCAAACAGTAACTTTAGGGTCCATCCCTAGGGTGCTCAGTTTGTTTATAAGTCGCCTGTGAGGAACAGTGTCAAAGGCTTTACTGAAATCTAAATACACCACATCTAGGGCTCTCCCTCGGTCCAACTCCCTGGTCACCCAGTCAAAGAAATCAATCAGATTTGTCTGACAAGACCTGCCTCTGGTGAATCTATGTTGCCTCGGAACCTGTAATCCGCTGGACTCCAGAAACCTCACTATTTTCTCTTTCAGAAGCATTTCCAATAATTTACTCACCACCGAAGTTAAACTAACTGACGTGTAGTTTTCAACCACATCCTTACTTCCACTTTTGTGTAAAGGCACCACATGAGCCTCTCTCCAGTCCTTTGGCACCACTCCTGACTCCAATGAAGCATTGAAAAGGTCAGTCAGTGGAGCTGCTAGAACGTCCCCAGGTTCCCTCGGTATTCTAGGGTGTATCCCATCTGGTCCCATCACTTTGTCTACTTTAAGTTTAGCTAGTTTCTCATGAACACAGTCTTCTGAAAATTATTCAAGATGCCCCTCGCTTCTGATCCTGTTTATGGGTGTTTTCTGAGGTCCTGTTCCTGGTTCTTCATCTGTGAACACAGAACAGAAATATTTGTTAAGCAATTCCACTTTATCGTCATCAGCTTCTACATATTCCTCCCCTTCACCCTTGAGTCTGACAGTACTACTTTTACCCTTCTTTTTCTCACTAGCATATCTGAAAAATGTCTTATCCCTCCATTTTATTGCATTGGCTATTTCCTCCTCTTTTTGAATCTTTACTTTCCTGACTACTTTGCTAGCTTCTCTAAGTTTTTCCAAATATAGTTGCCTGTCTTCCTCTCTCTGTGATCTCTTGTATTTCATGAAGGCCTCCCTCTTTTTCTTCACCTTTTCAGCTACTTCTTTCAAAAGCCATAGCGGTCTCCTTTTTCTTTTATCTTTATTTACCATTTTAACAAAAAGATTGGTTGCCCTTAAAATATCCCCTTTCAGTTTTGCCCACTGTTTTTCTACATCCCCCAGCTGTACCCATGCCGCTATTGACTCCCTGAGGTATTAGCCCATCTTGGCAAAGTTAGTTTTCCTAAAGTCTAGGGACCCTTGCTTTTGAATGGATTCTACGTAACAGCCCTAGTCCTAATACTGAACCACACCATCTGGTGATCACTGGATGCAAAATGATCTCCCACTTTAACATCAGAAACACTTTCACCATTGGTAAGCACCAAGTCTAATATGGTCCTTTCACATGTGGGGTCTGTTACCAATTGCCTGAATAGTTCTCCCTGTAGAGAATCCAGAATCTCCTTACTTCTAGATGATACTGCAGCAGGAATGTGCCAATCAACATCTGGCATATTGAAATTCCCTATCAGTAGCGCTTCCCCTTTCCTAGCCATACTGCATATGTCTTAAATTAATTCTCTGTCCACTTCTTCCTCTTGTGAGGGAGGTCTGTATATCACGCCAATGCAAATAGATTTCTCTTTCCCTCTTTCTAGTTTAACCCATAGTGCCTCCTCTCTCCCTTTTAAGCTCTGTAATTCCAAAGCTTTAATATTATTTTTTACATATAGTGCCACTCCTCCTCCCCTTCTTCCTACTCTGTCCTTTCTGAAAAAAGTATAGCCTGGTAAAGTTACATCCCAGTCATGGTTTTCTGCGAACCATGTTTCTGTAACTGCCACTAAATCCAAGTCAGTCAGTCACTCCCATCAAAGTTTCAACATCAGGGATCTTATTTCCCATGCTACGGGCATTTATACACACTGCTTTCCATATGTTACCCCTTTTACCCATTTCCATAAAGGTATTTAATGTTTCACTTACCTGGGGGCTTTCACTTTCCTGGGGGCTGTCTTCACCCATCCCCAACGAATCTAGTTTAAAGCCCTCTTCAGTAGATTAGCCAGTCTACTACTGAAGATGTGTCGACCTTTCTTGGACAGATGGACGCCATCTCTGCTCTGCAACCCTTGGAACAGCATCCCGTGGTCCAGGAAACCAAAACGCTCTCGATGACACCATCTACGCAGCCATGCATTCATCTCCAGGATGCGAGCCTCTCTTCCTTGGCCTTTACCCTCAACAGGGAGAATTGAAGAGAACACCACCTGTGCACCTATCTGCTTCACACTCTGTCCCAGAGCCATGAAGTCACTTTTGATACGCTCAGAGGGATACCTGGCAGTATCATTTGTTCCGACATGGATTAGCAACATTGGGTAATAGTCAGTGGGCTTGATGAGTCTCAGCAAACTCTCTGAAACATCTTGGATTTTGGCACCTGGCAGACAGCATACCTCTCTGGAAATCAAGTCTGGTTGGCAGATGGATGCCTCAGTACCCCTCAGAAGAGAGTCACCAACCACCACTACCCTTCGCTTCTTTGTGGTCACTGATTCTGCAACTTTGGGGCACTTTAAGACTATTAAGAGAAAATATTTTTTCATTCAATGTGTAATCAAACTCTGGAATTTGTTACTGGAGGATGTAGTAAAAGCTCTTAGTGTAGCTAGTTTTAAAAAAGGTTTGGACAAGTTCCTGGGGGAAAGGTCCATAAACCATTATTAAAAGGGACCCAGGATATCACTGCTTGACCCAATACAAGCATTGAGGAACCTGTGTCTTTTGGGGTGACTGCTAGGTACTGTCACCAGTAACCCCCCTGGAGCCAGGGGCGGGTAGGGTAGGTCAGCCTGGGCTATCCAAAACTTAAGGAGCAGGGTAGTGCAGTTGGCCCTGCACTGCCTTCTGGGTGTTGTAGTCCCTCTTACTCTCTAAGCCAGGGGTCTCAAACTCAAATTGCTTTGAGGGCCAAATGAGGACTTGTAAAGTAACCCGGGGGCCGCATAAGACGTGGGGCCTCATTTGCATAAGGGGCCTCATTTGCATAAATATTTGCATAATGTTACCATACACTAACTTTTAGTAAACATGCCTCTTAATGAGTATGGATAAAGAAAGACTAAAAGATTCAGAAATAGGAAGACAATAATTAAACTGGGAACCCCAAAAGCCAAACTTGGAATGTACAACAACACTGTAGAAATAAAACTATAAATTAATTTCCTCTTGTACTAAACAAAGCGCAAACATTAATGATGCACATTTCCCAGAGCTGACATATTCCAGTTAATAAATTCAAAATAAAGAGATATTTTTCTACCTTTTGTGCATTTTTTTTCAGTTGCAATTGCTCCAGCCACTTCTGGTTTTTCTTCGTGTCTTCTGCTATCTCCATCGTCTGCTGTCCATTTGTCCTTTCTTCTCTCTTCTAGTTTTTTTCCATTCTCTCTCTCCCTACATCTGCTTTAACATACTAATCTTTCTCCTTTTGCTCTTTCCTCATTCCTATTTCATCCACTCAAATTTTACCCCTCCATCCTCAATCCCCACTTACTCTCCCAATACCTGGCCAATTGTAGATTTGTCTTCTCTTCCAGACAAAATATTTTTCCCCTCTCCATTTCACTTTCCCAGCTCCATCCCATTCTAATCCTCCCCCAACATCAGCTCCCTTCTAGTTCCAGCCCCACCCAGCATCTGCTCCTTTCTAGTCCCTGCATCAGTCCATTTCCAGTCCTATCCTAGCCTCACCATCAGCCCATTTCCAATCCTAGCCCCCCATCAGCCCATTTCCAATCCTAGCTCCCTCCCCTCACAGCCCATTTCCATTCCAAGCCCCCCTCCCCATCAGCCATTTGCAGTTCAAGCCCCCCTTCCACTCAGCCCATTTCCAGTCCTAGCAACCCCCCCAGCCCATTACCAGTCCTAGACCCCCCATAGCCCATTACCAGTCCTAACCTCCCCATAGCGCACTTCCAGTCTTACCCCCCCCATCACCCCATTTTCAGTCTTACCCCCCCCCATAGCCCATTACCAGTCCTAGTCCCCCCCATAGCCCACTTGCAGTCGTATCCCCCATCACCCCATTTTCAGTCTTACCTCCCCTCATAGGCCATTTCCTGTCCTAACCCCCCAATCAGCCCACCTCCAGTACTAACCCCCATCACCCCATTTTCAGTCCTAGCCCCCACCATAGCCCATAACCAGTCATAACCCCCCCCCCCTGCCAATAGCCCACTTCCAGTCCTAACCCCCATCTGCCCATTTCCAGTCCTAGCCCCCACCATAGCCCATGACCAGTCATAACCCCCCCCCCTGCCAATAGCCCACTTCCAGTCCTAACCCCCATCTGCCCATTTCCAGTCCTAGCCCCCACCATAGCCCATGACCAGTCATAACCCCCCCCCCTGCCAATAGCCCACTTCCAGTCCTAACCCCCATCTGCCCATTTCCAGTCC
This sequence comes from Ichthyophis bannanicus, assembly GCA_033557465.1. NCBI lineage: Eukaryota > Metazoa > Chordata > Amphibia > Gymnophiona > Ichthyophiidae > Ichthyophis > Ichthyophis bannanicus. Next base: position 400,611,165 of record CM066036.1, read on the forward strand.
TAGCCCCCACCATCGCCATTTACATGTAATAACCCCCCCCCCCTGCCAATAGCCCACTTCCAGTCCTAACCCCCATCTGCCCATTTCCAGTCCTAGCCCCCACCATAGCCCATGACCAGTCATAACCCCCCCCCTGCCAATAGCCCACTTCCAGTCCTAACCCCCATCTGCCCATTTCCAGTCCTAGCCCCCACCATAGCCCATGACCAGTCATAACCCCCCTGCCAATAGCCCACTTCCAGTCCTAACCCCCATCTGCCCATTTCCAGTCCTAGCCCCCACCATAGCCCATCACCAGTCATAACCCCCCCTGCCAATAGCCCACTTCCAGTCCTAACCCCCATCTGCCCATTTCCAGTCCTAGCCCCCACCATAGCCCATTACCAGTCATAACCCCCCCCCCTGCCAATAGCCCACTTCCAGTCCTAACCACCATCTGCCCATTTCCAGTCCTAGCCCCCACCATAGCCCATGACCAGTCATAACCCCCCTGCCTATAGCCCACTTCCAGTCCTAACCCCCATCTGCCCATTTCCAGTCCTAGCCCCCACCATAGCCCATTACCAGTCATAACCCCCCCCCTGCCAATAGCCCACTTCCAGTCCTAACCCCCATCTGCCCATTTCCAGTCCTAGCCCCCACCATAGCCAATTACCAGTCATAACCCCCCCCTGCCAATAGCCCACTTCCAGTCATAACCCCCATCTGCCCATTTCCCTTCATACCCCCCCCCCCCCCCGACAGAGGAAAACAAAAAAAACCCCAAAACCCTGACTTCTGCCGTTGCCGCCGTGGCAGCGGCAGAATCAATTGTCAAATAAAAAAAAAAAAGACTTCTGCTGCTCAAGCAGCAATATCACCTGTCCTGCAGCCCCTTCCCCTGTGCCCGGAGATCCGAATCTGCTCATCAGCGGCGTGCTTTTCAAGCCGCGAAGAGTATTCCCCTCTCGCGTGGTTTCAAGCCGCGCGAGAGGGGAATACTCTTCGCGGCTTGAAAAGCACGCCGCTGATGAGCAGATTCGGATCTCCGGGCACAGGGGAAGGGGCCGCAGGACAGGTGATATTGCTGCTTGAGCAGCAGAAGTCTTTTTTTTTTTTATTTGACAATTGATTCTGCCGCTGCCACGGCGGCAACGGCAGAAGTCAGGGTTTTGGGGTTTTTTTGTTTTTCTCTTTCGCGGGCCGCACAAAGTTGTCTCGCGGGCCGCATGCGGCCCGCGGGCCGCGTGTTTGAGACCCCTGCTCTAAGCCAAGGAATAATTGTAGTCGAGTGGGTTAGGCAAAAATGACAAGATTTTATTTCCCCTTCCGGGTGGATTCATTGCAAATGAAATTAAGGACAAAAATGACCATACTTCTGGTACAAAGAAAAACACTTCAGGAACAAAAACAGCTTCTGTGGTTTTCAGCTTTCACAAACAGTATTCAGAACCAACTTAAATGCAGCTGTCCCTTTTCAAACAAAGGCAAACACACTTGCTTTTTCCCACTGCTGTTCTAACAGCCTTGTTAACAGCTAGTTTAGCAAAGTGATATGACGTGATCTGCTAAAGACAGCGTACAATCCATCTGCTCATCTGATGTCTGTTCATGAACAAACTCTGTCTGCGTTTCCTCACAGTCACTTTCAGACAAGTAAGTTTGTGGATAATTATACGGTACTTCAAAATGCAGTTTCTCTCTACTTCCCCGCGACTTCTCTTCACCGGGTGCTACAGAGCAGGGTGGAGCATTACCATATATATGGGATTTAGCAAAGGGAGAGTCCAGCAAACCTTGGCAGTCACAGGGAAAACTTTCAAACCCAGTTTCCCTTCTACACGGTTTATACAGCCTACCTTTTGGCTTCTTCACAGAGGGATTTCTTAGCACAGCTGGGTCAGCAAGGCTTTTACACACCGGCTGTGTTTTCCTGCCTTTTAACCTTTCTTTTCTCTCAGTCATACAAATGTCCTCTGGCCAGGACGTCTCTCCCTCTCTGGACCTGAAGCTCTCCGTTTGGAAACTCTCTTCTGGTCTCCTTCTCCAACTGCAACTGGTCCTCCCACTGGTTCTTCCTCTGGTTCCCCAGCTCTCTCTGGTTCTCCCTCCGGTTCCCCAGCTCTCTTCTGGTGAGTACTTTTTATATGCCTGTGTCTTAGGGCTTAACTGCGCCCCTCCCCCAACCAGGTGCTTCTCCTTAATCCCTAAGCTCGGGGCTACTTTGCAGTTTGGGCGTGTTCTCTCCCCTCGTGACACACTCTGTTTATGTTGTCCCTGGCAACCCTGGGCCATGTGCTTTGCCTGGCTGTCAGTTTCTGACACAATCTCTTCAGCTTTACCCAGTTTCATAGCCTCGGAAGGATCCTCTACATGACAGATCCCCCCCTTAAAATATTACAGGCTGCTGACCTTTTCAGACAGCACGTAATCTTAGACTGGGTGCTCATGTGTTTCTCCACACTGACTAGTCTAGCTGTTGCTGACCTCTCCTGCCATGGTTTCAGGACATTTAGGTGGTATACCTAGCGGCGTCCCCTATCATTCTCCACTGCATATGAGACGGGCCCTACTCTCTCTACCACCATGCAAGGTCCTTTCCACCGGGATTCAAATTTGGGTCCCGGGTCGGCTACTAGGACTATTACCCTATCCCCTATAGCCAATTGTCGAGGTTTCGTTCCTTGGTCATAATAGTGGTTTTGACGCTGCTGATTGGTCTGCATATTCTCCACAGACGCTTGTGACATCCTTTTTAGGCAATTCCTCAGGTCTTTAAGAAACTGAGGTACCCCAACCTCCTCTATTTCTGGCTCTACCCATTGTTCACGAAATATATCTAAAATCCCCCTCGGGGCTCGGCCAAATAATAGTTCATAGAGTGATGAACCCAAGGACGCTTGTATGTGCTCCCGACACGCATATAATACAAATGGGAGTAGAGTGTCCCACTCAGACATCTCCCCATTTAAGCCACGTCTTAACATCTGCTTTATGGACTGGTTCGTCCTCTCTACCAGTCCGTTGGACTGAGGATGATACGCAGCCGTCCTTATGTGACGTATGTCAAAAGCATCCCACACCATAGCTAAGTGCTTTGACATAAAATTACTCCCCTGATCTGTGAGTACTTCCTGGGGAAATCCAATTTCACAGAACAATTTGATTAATTCAAGGGCTATTATTCTAGCTGAGGTACTTCTTAATGGTATTGCCCAGGGGAAACGCGTAGCCTGGTCTACTACCACTAAAATGTATTGAAAGCCCCTCAGTGTCCTAACCAGGGGTCCCACAATGTCCATCGCTATGCGGTGAATCGGCATTGATATGGTGGGCGTGGGTATCATGGGCACAGCCTTGGGCTTCGTGGCGGTAACCCGCTGACAAGTGGGACAGGACTTGCAGTATCGCGTCGTCTCTTTAAAAACCCCTGGCCAATAGAAACGGGCCAATATTTGGTCTAATGTCCCTTGAATCCCTTTATGGCAGCCCACTGGGTGATCGTGTGCCAATCGCAGAACTACGGCCTTAAATGTTGTTGGCACCACCAACTGTTTTCTCACTGCCCCTGTACGTGGGTCACTGCTTTCTCTATACAGCACCTCCTTCTCTAAGAAGAATCTGGGAAGGGTATTTCTAATTTCTTGGGCATATTCAAACAATCGCTTTAAAGCGGGGTCGGCCTGTTGTTCCTTCGGAAAAGAAGGAAATTTTTGGACAAGCTCTGCGGGAACCCAGGGTAACCCTTCTCTGGCTTCTTACTCAGCCCTCCCTTGGGTCCTACGACACCTCTCCTGACGCCTCTCGGCCTTCTCTTTCCTAACCTTTTTGGACGGGGCGTTGATTAGATCCTCATGCATAGGAAGCGTATCTGACACCTCCTCTTCTAATCTATCCTCACGCTCCGGGGACTCTTCTCTATCCTTGGGCAGTTCCTCTGTCCTATCCGGTGACACCTCCCTTACCCCTGAGGTTCCGGCTTGGGACCGGGTGGATACTAGGCCTGTTTTATCATTCAGACCCTTCACCATCCCTTTACAGAATGGAGGCCAATCTCTCCCTAGGATGATATCATGCGGTAGCCTTGGGACTATGGCCACCCGCACCTCCTTTTCTGTGCCTAGCCCTTTCACAGACAACCTATATAGGGGATAATATGAAGATGCCCCATGCACACATCGTATTTTTACTTGTCCTTCTGCTTGACTCGGTGCTGATTGCAGGCGGGCTTCAATGGCCTGCCAGAGCTTGCGCGAGACCATGCTCTGGTCAGCACCCGAGTCAAGCAGTGCCAGAGCTTCAATGCCCTCTACTTGTACTCTCAATAGGAATCCTTCTTGTATCCGTTTTCCACCCCCAGATACAAGGACTGTTCGTTCCATACAATCTCTGCGAAAATGTCCTGCCTTGCCACAGCTATAACATTTTCCTTTACATACAGGTACAACAACATTTTCATTGGGTATTTTAACCCTTAGGTTCTTTTCTGCTTTCCCAAAGTTTGCAGCACCAGCCACCTTTAAAACACCCGCTCTTGAGGTGCCAGCCATCTCAGCCTCAAAGTAACGCTCAGTGAGGTTGGCTGCTTCCTCAGTGGTCTGGCAACTTTGGAGTGTAAGAAAAGCCTTAACTTCTGGAGGTACGGCTTGCATGAATTGCTCCAGGACTATGGTATCAACCACCGACTCGAGAGTCCTCCTCTCTGGAGCAAGCCATTTCCAGGCCAATCCCTTCAGCCTTTGAAATAAAGCTTTGGGAGTCTCCCTAGGCTTCAGCCTAGCCTCCCTAAACATCCGTTTGTAATACATTGGGGTTAACCCCAGCCTGTCTTTCACAGCTTTCTTTACCTCAATATAATCTGATGCTAGTGCAGCAGGCATAGTCTTATAAGCTGCCAGAGCCTCTCCTGTGAGTGACATGGCAAATCTTACAGCCCACTGTTCTACAGGCCATTTAACTGCTTCTGCAATTCGCTCAAAGGCCTCTATAAAATCATCAACATTATCATGAGCGGTTAACTGTCCAAATGCAAGTGCACTACAATCCTGTAGTCCTACCCCCTTGACCATAGAGGGAATAGTTCCTTCAACATCCTGTGGCTTCTTTAGCAAAGCCTCCAGCAGCTCCATAAGCAGCTTCTGCTGCGCCTTCATTGCTGCAGCACTCTGCTCCTGCGTATAACGCGCCAGCTCCATTTGTTTCTCCCATTGGACCGACATCCACTGCATTACGTCCTGGGGATCCATCCTGGTGTCTACGGTACCTGCAAAGAAAAAAAAAGAAAAAGGCCCACCAAGTGTGGCACTATGGTTTTCTTTTTAAACCCCGTCTATTTAGCTGCAGGACAGTAGTTCCCCTTTCTCACTCACTGTATCCGCCTACACCCGTGCCCAGCTACTTTTACCTTGGCACTGTGTAGACTTAGGCGTTGAGAAAGGTGTCCTGGTCCTCCTGGCCGGTCTGCCAGCGAAACCTCTGACCGTCCTTCCGCACCCAGGATAGCAGTTTTTCTCCGCTTATGAACTGGTGTTTCCTGCTGTTTCTTTTAATGTCCTTATTTTTTCAAGCAAAAAAAAATCCGAAAAACTACGCCAACTTGTCACCAGTAACCCCCCTAGAGCCAGGGGCGGGTAGGGTAGGTCAGCCTGGGCTATCCAAAACTTAAGGAGCAGGGTAGTGCAGTTGGCCCTGCACTGCCTTCTGCGTATTATAGTCCCTCTTACTCTCTAAGCCAAGGAATAATTGTAGTCGAGTGAGTTAGGCAAAAATGACAAGGTTTTATTTCCCCTTCCGGGTGGATTTATTGCAAATGAAATTAAGGACAAAAATGACCATACTTCTGGTACAAAGAAAAACACTTCAGGAACAAAAACAGCTTCTGTGGTTTTCAGCTTTCACAAACAGTATTCAGAACCAACTTAAATGCAGCAGTCCCTTTTCAAACAAAGGCAAACACTCTCTGGTTCTCCCTCCGGTTCCCCAGCTCTCTTCTGGTGAGTACTTTTTATATGCCTGTGTCTTAGGGCTTAACTGCGCCCCTCCCCCAAACAGGTGCTTCTCCTTAATCCCTAAGCTCGGGGCTACTTTGCAGTTTGGGCGTGTTCTCTCCCCTCATGACACACTCTGTTTATGTTGTCCCTGGCAACCCTGGGCCATGTGCTTTGCCTGGCTGTCAGTTTCTGACACAATCTCTTCAGCTTTACCCAGTTTCATAGCCTCGGAAGGATCCTCTACATGACAGTACTTATGACCTAGATTGGCAACTGATGGAAACAGGATACTGGGCTTAATAGACCTTGCTCTGACCCAGTATGGCATTTCTTATGTTCGTATGTAATCCAAATTTACAGTTTGACCATACATATCATAATGAGAAAATTGCATTTTTAGATATTTTGATCAAGAAAGCGACTGTGGGTTTCTTACCTACCTTTACTGAAAGCCAACAGACAGGAACTCCCTATTGAGGTTTGACAGCTTCCATAATAGATCTCTTAAATATAACCTACCCACTAGTCAGTTTCTTCATGTAAGAAGATCACGTGCAACAGATACAGATTTTGAAAATCATGCCAAGGATATGAAAGAACGGTTTATGCAATGAGGAACGCATGGAAGAACAGTTCATTTCTACAGGAATGCATCAAAAAAGCATATGTTAGAGCTAAGACTACAGATCGGATTTCCTTGCTTGAAGCACATGCCATCCTACTCCTGATAGGATGGTATGTGCTCTCATATTTTCTAGTTTTTCTAAAGATATAGTACGCATTTTGAAACAAGAATGGCATCTTCTTTTGATGATACCCACATTTGCATCAAAACAACCGACTATTGCTTATAAAAAGAATTGTGACCTTGCAAACATACTGGTTCCCTCAGCCCTTTCTAAGCCAAGAACAGTATGTACAGCTAAAGGTCACTTTAAGTGTGGCTGATGCTTCGCATGTTCTAATATTTTAGTTACAAAAAACCTTTTTGAACATCTGTCTTCACAAACAAAGATTTTCCTTAATACCTTTTCAATTTGCAACACGCCGAATGTGATCTATCTCATCATTTGCGCTTGCAGCCTCCTAAATGTTGGAAAACGAAACGTCCTGTAAAAACACGAATCATAAAACATAGAAGTTATTTAAGCAGATTAGTGCCAGATAAACCACTTGTAACACATTGGGAAGAGAAGGGACTTGTTCCCTCCGATCTCAAATTTCTTGTAATTAGGGTTGTAGAACCCCACTGGAGAGGTGGAGATGTAGATTCAATACCTTTAAAGTTGGAGCAGAGGTTCATCTATGAACTGAAGCTGCAAGCACCCCATGGGTTGAATCAGGATATCAACCTCTCAGCGTTTCTTTAAATTGGTCGGATAACAGAGTCTTTTGGTCAAGGTTTTGTACCTTCATTATCCCAGTTCTATTTATTTTTCATTTCTCTTAATTAATTATTTATTTATTTATTTATAGTTTTCTTTTCATTTTTATTGGTTTCATTCCTTATTTATGTTTTTATGTGGCGCGCCCTGATTTTATGATTCTAATGCACCCTTTTATTTTTGTTTTTTAATATGATCATATTTATGCGCTCTATTTATTATTTACTTATCACCTTTGAAGTAGTGTTAGTTTTATTTGTTTTTTATCATTTTTTATATGCACAGGTTTTTCACCTACAAAGGTACTTGATATGGACTTTGAATTTTTGCATTATGCCGTGATCCCCTTGTTTTTTGTCACTGCAACTGAAGAGCCTGGTTTCCTTCCTTTTTTGGCAGTGAGCTGCCTTAAACATAAGTACATGTCACCATTTTATGCAATCTCTTTGGGAGCTCTCTGTATACACAGAAAAATCTCATTTTGGTCTTGTCGGCACTGTCCCTGCTCAGCAGAATTTCCTTGGACCCCCTTTTATTCTAAACAAGTGGGTGATTTTTATTCAAAGTGATAATAGTTTTCATTTAAAGTGATCTTGCGGTCTAATTATTTCCCTTTCGTAGCTTTTCCTTTTAACCTTGATATTTGGATTGAAAATAGCACAATTCAAATATCACCTCCATCCCGCGATTCTGAGCTGTTAGTAGTTCAACTTTTGGTTTTCATTTCTAGTTTTTACAGATTGCAGTAACATTGTGGCTAGTAAGATGTTTCATATAAGAATGTATATTTGTTAGTGGGTCTTTTAACTTTACATCCGGTCAGTTCTCCCCTCTAACCTCGTCTGGTGGGAAAGTGAGCCCCCTTCAAAAGAATCCTCTTAGTCCTGATGACGCTACACTATGGCAATTTGAAAGGCTCTTCACATCAGGGTGAGTTTATATTTCTAAACTAATTTATGATCTTTGAGTGTTTGTTACTGATCATTTTGAAAATTGTAGAAAATACTGCTCGATTTCACACCAACTGACAGTTATCTTGAACATAATAATTAAGTTGCTCTCTTTTTGGGGTTGGCATGGGCTATACTAAGTCCAACCTAAATACAATATATAGCAGTTTTAGCATTATATAATCAAATGTTTTTTACAGTATGAAGTTGGTCCCTCCCCCGTCAGTATTTAGCAACCTTATAGCATCATGGCGCAGCAGAGGAGCTTCCATTGAGACACATTGGGGTATGCTTACTAAACTGCGGTAATGTCACCCGCGTTAGGTTCCGTGGTAAAGGTACAGTTCCTTTTCCTTATCGTTCCTCCAGTTTAGTCCTCCACCTCTGGGTTGTGCACCTCTTCCTGCAGCTTGGAGACTGGGCATGTCAAAGTCGTGACATCACTGGATATAGCTCGCTGGTATCTCCCATCAGTGTGTCCAGTCTCCATGCAGCAGGAGGACATAGTGAGCCTAGCTTCTGGGCTCACTTGGGGGGAACAGATAAGGAGCATTTAGTGTGACAAATTCTATTCTGATTTTACTTTTGATTTTTACCTTTAATTTTCTTTTAATTTTACTTTTAATTCAGTTACCTTTGGTTAATTGGCAATCAGGGATTAGTTCCCTTTAGTTAGGAGCAAATTTACTTATTTACAGTAATTTTAAATTTGAGCCTGGCTCTTTAAATTAGTAGCAGCGCTCGCCTTCCCTCCTTCTCAGTTATTTTTACTTGCTACAGGCTTTTGTTGGTGCAGATCTCTCTCCCTTGACTGTACGGGAGAGAGCTCCGGGACCCGTACAGCCACACTGAAGCTGTGTGAGACGGAGCCTCTCCGTTGCTGCGGGATTTTAATTTTGCTCTGTGAAACCGGCTGAGCGATCCTCGCCGCGGCTGCCAGGCGCATCAGCGCGGCTTGAGGATCGGAGGAATTCAAGGTGGTAGGAGCAGGCTGTGTGGCTTTCTGCCCTGCAGGTAAGGCCTTCGGGCTCTGTCGGTCTACTGAGGCCTCCTTTTTGCAGTGGCTGTTGTTCTTGGCGCCAAAATTCTTTGGCGAAAGGGCGGCCATTTTCTCTCTAGGTATTTGGACCGCATGGCGAGAGCTGCAGGGAGCTGCCTGTGTGAGGAAGACAACAGGCAGAATAGCTAGATTTTTGGGCCTAGTGTTTCTTTCTTTTGTTTGTAGGATTTTTGAGGCTTGGGGGGGTTCCTCAGCCTTAAGGGGGCTGTTGTCAGTCCTCTTTATTTTTAAGTTTATTCTTAGTTTTATAGGACAGCAGTTTTGGCATTGATCCCTGATACCACATGTTCTTTCCCTCCTAATCATGTCTCTGAGGAGCATGTTAAGTCCCAGGATATTAGGCAAATTGCCAGTTTTTAGGTTCAAGAGCAGAGCCCTAACTTGTAGTTGGAAGGAGGGACAGCCTAGAAGTGTGCTTTTATGTATTCTATAGTGAAAGTTGCCCAAAATTCACAGGGACAGGTTTAGGAAACCTTAGGATATAAAAAAAATAGACTGACAGTTAAACTGTCAACCAAGAAGTGCCTGTGCTACGGTCTATGGCCACCAGAGGGCAGCTGGTACACTCAATAGTGCCTTTCTATGACTGTGTGTATTCAGCCATTATCAAATTGATCATTCTCTGCAAGTCAGGGAACAAATACCCACAGAGCCACCTCATGGGCTCTCAGGGGTTAGTGACTAAACAAGCAGCTGTAATGTAATGTGGGGTTTCTAGTCCCACAGGTACTCCTTGTGGTCTTGGGCAAGCCACTTAACCCTCCATAGCCCATGTTCCCTTTAAAAAGGTTATCTCCAAGTTATAATGCCCTGATGTAATTTCAGTTTGTTCAATGTAAACCGCACTGGTGCAGAATAGTGCGGTATATAAGAGAATGCAAATAAATAAAATAAATAAATACAAAATCGTATTACTCATCAGGTTCACACCTCTAAGACCTCCATTTGCAAGGTTGTCGGTGTATTCCACTGCTATTTCTCTGACTGCAGGAAGGCCAGGGGGGTGCCTGTGTGTTTCATAGCTCCACTTCGCATGCCCTTCCCAGGAAATTCTCATCTATTTCTAGAGCAGGGTTTCATTTCATTTCATTTCTCTGGTTGTGGTTAATGCACAGCGTTAGGGGCTGTGTTCGAAAGCTTGGGTCCCACGGACTTCGGTGGGATTTCAAAAAGAAAAAAGAAACTCTCTTTAGTGAGAGATAGCCTTGTTCATTTTTAGCTAACACAGTTGATTTATTCAGTGGCCTTTTGCGTCCTGAACCCCAAGGTCAGGACACTGTTTGCTTCCAGGGGTTCTACTTTCTATTTTGCTCTTCAGCTCCCTGGCAGACGCAGAAGGCTGGCAGGGGGTGCACAACACGTCCTGCAATGCTGAATCCCTCAGGATAAGGGGGGGAAGGAAAACTGGGTGCAGCGGGGGCTGGTAGCTTCTTGCAAAGCTATAGGAGCAGTTCGGGTAATTTTAGCTGATCTGCTTTGATTTCATTGGAGTCGGTGGAAACTTTTGGAGTCCTATATTTAAAAAAAAAAAAGATTTACAAGAATCTCCTTCCGCTATCCATAGAAGGTCCTATAACGCGTTAAAGTCGGTTTATATGGCAGGGTAATATTTTGGCTTAGTTGCTGTGATATAGCACTATGATCCGCTGTAAACATATTCAAGTTACAAGGAATTATGGTGATAACTGCCTTGGACAGTTGTAACAGGTGCTTGGGTGAGTGCCATGGCCAGTCCACAGATGTGGAATGCTCTGCCATAAGCATTATGTCATGAGAGGGGTTTTATCGTTGTGTGGTTTCTTAATGGAACATATTCCCGTTTAGTTTGGCTTTGCCCAAATTATAAGATTTTACGGTAGATTTGTAATGTCTTAATTTTGGCTATATGCGGTTTAATTTTACATATGGAAAAGGCAGCTCAGCGGAGAGAGGTTGCAAAATAGAACTCTAGCCTTTGAAGCTATCTATGCTCCCATTCCATTTATCAGAGGTTCTCCAGTACGGAGAGTCTCTGCTAGTGTTCAGCAAATGCCTTAATGGGGGCCAGAAACACGCAGCCAGGCTAGTTCTCTAGCAGCAATGGCAGCAGCTCAGATTCTAGTAGGCATACATCATATGCTGGGCTTTGGCTTCCACGCTGATCGGCATCAGCCAAGATGGTTGCCGGTTTAGACTGTGAATGTGGAGTCAGCCTGGATGAGGGACCTTGCGTTCTCTGGAAAATGCCCTGCATACACTGAATCATTTCAATTTGATCAGCTACTGGCAGGGCACAAGGCACTCTCGCATGCTTTTTTGCTTCAGTGGTCTAAAAGTGGAGTCTTTACCAGGTGGTATAATGGGAACTTGTCTGCAGTTTCTCGGCTTCTTCATTGCTGACTCAATTGCCACTGCGGAATGAGAAAGCTGTATTTCCTAACACTGGGTGCTAGTTGAACTTAAAATATAAAGTCCATCTTTGTGCAGTCAGACGGAATGGGGCGTTACTCTAGCAGGAAGGCCGTGGATTAGTATGCCTGTGTTTGGGAGTTCTACTTCATATTGTTGGCATGGAAAGAGCGTCTCTTAACATATGCTGAAGGAATTTTTGGTTAAGAGATGTCTTTGTGGGAAAAAAAAAAGTATTCAGCTGTCCTGAATTCGCCTGTTCTTGTTTGACATTGTGAGGTTAAGCAGGGGCAGACCTGGGTACTATTTGGGTGGGTGCACACCTTGCACTACCAGGGGGTGTGGACTCACTGTATGGAAGAGAGCCCTAGCAATCTTCTTTAGCGCAAGATAGGAAAGTAGATGGTTCACTGAAGCGCTCGTTGGGGGCAATGCTCTGTCCTTACAAGCTCCCATTTGTGGAGCCTGGGGAGGCGAGAGCATGCTTCAAGTGGTCGCAGTGTTTACGGCAGTCTACTTGCCTGGAACAGGAAAGGATCAGGGAGTTGAATCGACTAGAGCCTGATTTGCTTTATGTGGCAAATATGCATTATGGCTTAATTCGAGTGCTAGCTAATATTATTGGCTTCCTTGGGGTTCACCCGGAGATCTCTCTGGTGGAAGAATGGGGCGGCTGATGGTTCGTCCAAGTCGAGGGTCAGTAAGCTCCCATTTAAGTCTTTGTCTTGTCCTTTCCCCGTGGGCTCTCATAGGGCAACTAGTTGGCGTATCGAGGCTTTCGGGGAAAGGTACTCTTGGTAGCGCCCGGTTGGACGAGACGGCCATACTAGGCTGATCTCATTCGCCTACTCGACAGGCTTTTCCTAGAAGTTGCCGGTAGCGGACGTTCTGCTGCGGCTAGGTCCACGACAAATGTCTCAGGTGGATCAGTGCCTGCCTACGGTTTGGCCTTTGAATGGGCGGGGCTGAAGAAGAAGGGTTATTCTGCGGCAGTCTTCGCCACCTTGTTGAGAGCAGGGAGGCAGGCTGCTTCTGGTACATAGGTCCGTGCTTAGCGCCTTTTTGAAGGCTGCTATTCACGGCGGCAAGTCCGAGAGACAAAGGTGTCGGTATCTTTGGTCTGAGTTCTCTACAGGACAGTGTCTGAAGGAACTAGCGGCCAGTTCCTTAGAGGGTTCAGCGGGTGACTGTTTCCGGCTGTAGAGGTTCTGTGGAGGGAATAGCGCTAGGTGTTCGGATCGATGTGTAGCGTTTCCTTAAGTTGGGACCCGACTGCGCTTCTCAAGGAGAGTTCGGGTGCTGCCAGGGGATCCCGAGTGGGCCTTAGAGGCATTAACTAAAGAGCCCTTTGATTCTTAACTCCAGGCGTCGGTAAAGGATTTGCTGTTATAGACAGTGGCTTTGATAGCTCTTTGCTCGGCGCGACGAGTTTCGGAGTTTCAGGCATTGTCATGTAATGAGCCGTTTTCACCCTTTCTGGATAGAGGGTGGTGTTTGCGAGCAGTCCCGTCGTCCTTCCAAAAGGTGGTATCTGATTTTTCTCCTGAGCCTATTGGTTTCTCTTCCAGTTCTTGGTTTTTCTGGAAAGGGAGGTTTTTATTCATAGCTTACGCCGATAGGAAACATAAAATGCAGGGTGCGGTGTTCGTTTCTTTGTTTTTGTGTGTTGGTTGGAGGTCCCTGCAAAGGGGAAGCAGCAGCGAAGGCGGCCATTTCGCACTGGGTTAAGGCGGTGGTTGCCTCAGCTTTCTGGTGGCGAGGTTGTATGATTCCGGGGGGCTTTCTGACTCTTGCTACCAGGGCGCAAGCAGCTTCATGGGTGAATCACTGTGTCATTACACCAGGGGGGATTGGTAGAGCAGCTTCCAGGTCGTCTCTTCATTTCCTCAGTAACCTCTACTGCCTAAATGTTTTGGCAGTAAAGGATGCCTGTTCCGGGTCGACGGTGTGGTGAGTTGGCTGGATAGGTCCCTCCCAATGATTACTGCTCTGTTACATCCCAGAGGTGGAGGACTAAACTGGAGGAACGATAAGGAAATAGAAATTACACTTACCTTGTAATTGTCGTTCCTTGAGTGACGACAGTTTAGTCCTCATACCCGCCCAGGGGTGTGATTTCTTCAGAGTTTATTTTCAGGCGGAGCGGAGCATCAATCTCAAGGAGTAGACAGATCCTTTCAGTTTCTAGATCGCAGTGAGTATCCCTCTCTGTTGTTTCTTCCTTCTCTCTTATTTAAATGAGGGGATGGTATAGGAAACGTGTTTGCATAGGGGGGACGTGAATGTAAAGTTAAAAAAAAAAAAAAGAAAGAAAAGAAAATATAAGACGGATATGGTTAAAAAGGTTCCTCAGGTTGAGGAATGGGGAGTTATTTAAAGTTATGGTATAGTTACTTATTTGTTGTTCCTTTGAGTTTGCTTTGTCAATAGTACACTGGAGGCTGATGGGAGATACCAGCAGGCTACATCCAGGGATGTCACGACTTTGACATGTCCAGTCTCCAAGCTGCAGAAGAGGTGCACAACCCAGAGGTGGAGGACTAAACTGTCGTCACTCAAGGAAGGACAATTACCAGGTAAGTGTAATTTCTATATGTCCATATAAAGACATGGGAGATGCATCGTTACAGCAAGCCGTATCAGCTAACGCACGTTACAAGGTGCCTTAGACTAACGCGCGTTACAAGGCACCTTATAAGGCACCTTACAAGGCACATTATAAGGTGCCTTGTTAGGTGCCTTATAAGGCACCTTAGAAGATGCCTTATAAGGCGCCTTGTAAGGTGCCTTGTTAGGTGCTTTGTAAGGTGCCTTACAAGGTGCCTTGTTAGCTGCCTTATAAGGCACCTTGTAAGGTGCCTATAAGGTGCCTTGTTAGGTGCCTTATAAGGTGCCTTGTAAGGCGCCCTATAGGGCTCCTTAGGCTAAGCGCCGTATTAGGCACCCCTGGACAAGGCACCATAGAAAGCACCCTGGGCTATGGAACCATAGGATAAGGTTGGCCTAACAAGGTTACGGTGCCCTTGGTTAGTGTGCTCTAAGGACTGCAAGATGCTTAAGGATGACATGCATGACCTGTGAGGCACAGAGACAGATGTAGCCCTAACACTAGATAGAGCACTGAGGAAAGGCAATGAACAGGTGAATGAAGGAGGGAGAGCTGGGAGCTGCTGGACCTGCCATATCTGCGGGCATCCCCTGTTGACAAACATGGTGGGAGCACCTGTACCATAGCACAGGGTGTTGGCAATGTAAAGTACTGGTAAGACAGTTGGTGGCAGACGATGGGAATACGTGTACCCCAGTGGAGGCGGAGGTGGCAGGATACTTACAATGATGGGTGGTCAGAGGAGTGGTGGTTTCATGCAGATCAGGCACAGGTGAGGCAAGCATGAAGAGGCACAATGCAGGAAAGGGTACCAGCGCAGGACATGGGGTGGCAGCCTGCACAGGAAGACAGGACTCTACACAGCTGACAGATGCAGAAAGATGGATCGAAGGATTGTTGGCAACAGTGGTGAGGGTAATCTGGGCTAGCAGCACGGATCTGCAAAGCTATGACTGTTACAGGCATGCAAAATATCTGAGTTAAACAGGCATGAAAAGAGGGAACAACAAGGAATCAAACCCATGACCACTGTTTAGAACATCATTGTACTAACCAGTAGGCTATACCTCTATGGTTTATTGCACAGCAAGGGCTGGGTACAGAAGGACTGCAGGTCACCATACAAACCGCCTGCTCTGTGTGCCAGGATAGGGTAACCCCACCAGCACCCATGATACAATGCACATGCAGAACAGCGCTCTACAGCTGATCACCAGATGGTGTCTGCACCCCTCCGGTACTGCAGCGTGGTAAGACGGACTGACAGTGCATGATACTGGCACAGAGTAGCTACAGACCATGTAATTGTGCAGGTTCTGTGTTAACCCTGAGGGTTAGGATGGGCGCCTAGCACTAGGCCTGCAGTACATGTGGTGCTAGAGATAGGTCCTGCTGCACATCCCCAATACTGCCAGTGTGTGCCAGGTGTTCCTAGCAGTGCAACCAAATGTACTTCTGTGTTCCGCAGTCACATGTGGCCCTGTGGGGCCAGACACCACCCATATTAATGCATACTCAGTGCTAGGGTCTGGCTGCCATGGGCACCTGTTATCAGGATAGAGGGGTGTCTAGACTCACATGAGGAGGATGTAGCACTATCTCTACAGGTCAAAGTGGTATACACTATATACCCCAAAGGACCCATGATCACCCATTTTGTAGGTGAGGGAGTGGAGGTACAGGTGCCTGAGTCCTGGCTGTAGGACAAGCAACCACAGTCCTGCTGGCAGAGGACAGCCCTCCAGGGCTGGTGGGCCAGAGCCATACCTATGACTGTGGCAGACCAGCAGTAATGCTTGGGATAAGCCGGAGAAACCTCAACTGCCCCATACCACAGTTTGCCATTCACCAACAGACAGCACAGTCAGACTGCACCTGCAGCACCCTACAAGGTGTTCCAACCATACACAGACTAACTGCAGACAGTCCATTAGCCAGTCCATAGGGCATGCTCAAAGGGGAACTCTGTGCACTCAGAGATGGGATGTACAGCACAGACACCAAGCAGGTATCTCAGTGATTGGGCCCCAGAACTGGGAACACACAGGTATAATTGAAGACAAACAGTATTGAGCACTATGTGGGAGCATAGACATGCCATGGTCACTGCTCGGTCAGGGTGAGAGTGACCTCACAGCATGCCATGCTGTGGCCACCCTGTCCATGCAGTTGGTGGTCGGGCACTACAGTGTCCCAGCCATTGCCCTACACCCTGTGCAGATGCATCCTGTCAATCCGCCCTGTCCGGGCCATACCCACAATACCTTGCTCCTCGTTATGCACATTTGCAGGCTAACGCTGGTAACAGTGAGACATTGTGGGCCCAGAGCGGTGTAGGCAGCCACAAAACAATTGATAGACATACACACACACCTATTGCAGCATTGTGCAATGATAAGGGTGGTTGGCAATCCTGCTCACCACACTGGTCCTGATCACAGTGCTGACATTGCTAAACTGTGCAGGGGATAGTAGTAGTGCTCTGCTGATCTGCAGCTCTGTGCTGGGGCCAACAGCCTGACTCTCCATGAGGCTTTGGATAGTTGAGCCTGTGTGAGTGGGTGTTTTGGCCCCTGTTCGACGCGGCTTTGGAGTTTGCACATGTTGATGTTGTATCTGCATTGTAGGGTAATATGTGGGGAAATGCTCTGTAGGATCCACAGCTGGGACTTTAACCTGTGACCCTCTGCTTCTGGACACACTGGCTGTGTGTACTACACCACACTATTGCACAGAGGAGTAGTGGTCCCTGGGGCTACCCTTACTTTCCTCAGGCAGACCTTTTCTGTTGCACTGTACACCACGTACTGGTACAGGGCATGGCCTAGGTCCACTGCAGGTGAGTGGCACTGCTCCCTCCAGCACAAACACACCACCCCTGCCATGTTGACATGACCATATGCTGTTGGTGCTGGTCGTGCACGGTCCCAGGCCATCCACTGTGCAGGTAGGCGGGTGCCTAAGGTGCGGGGTCTGGGGTGGCGAGGCATACATGGACATCCACACATCCCCCCCATCACTGCCTACCAATGTTATGTCCCTTCCACATGGGGGAGTGATGGCTGGGGGGATGTCAGGTTGGTGCGCTAGCAACTATTGGCTAGGGTGGACCAGGTAGATGTAGGTGGAGTATGTTGTTACTGCCGACTGTGGACAGGCTAGGGTATGCACCTCAGGTACGGTGTACCCAGTTTGGCCTACTGGGTGTATATATGTTTCCGACAACGTATGGGCATGCCCAGTAAAGCCTTACTAGGGGCTGCCGTAAGGTGTGTTCAGTTAGCTGGGTCTACGAACTGTTTGGGACCCACCCTGGGTATGGTCTATGGACCCTTGTTAGTGTGGTCCCCTATTACAGGTATAGTGGTACCTGTATGACTTTTGTGGTACTTGCTGGGTAATGTCCCCTGGATGGGACACTGTGGAACACGGACTACTGAGCATGTTTAGCCCTGGTCAGCTGCTGTCCTGCTGATTTCCAGTTTCTATGTTCCTATGTGCCACCTGGGCAACAGCCTAGTTCACCCTGTGCCCCAGCTGCCCCCACTGCATGTCCCGCCTGCAGTCCCCCTATGCCCCATTTGCACCATCACCATAGTGGCCTTTCATACTTGGCCACTATACTGTTGCTGCAGATGGAGCATTACTATCACCT
Organism: Ichthyophis bannanicus; assembly: GCA_033557465.1. Taxonomy (NCBI): domain Eukaryota; kingdom Metazoa; phylum Chordata; class Amphibia; order Gymnophiona; family Ichthyophiidae; genus Ichthyophis; species Ichthyophis bannanicus. The sequence continues at coordinate 400,629,180 of CM066036.1, forward strand.
TTCTCGGGCACCCTGCCTAGGCTGTACATTGCTGAAACTTAAATGGTTTCTCTCTCCTGCAAATGTGCATCTAACGCCAGGTTTTCACTCGCGGTAGTTTCCAGCCCTTCAGTTCCCCCTGTTGGTGTCGTGGGAGCCTCTCCCGCCCACTCCCCGCCCATTGACCCCTTCTCTCCACCCTCTCTCCACCCTCTGCGGTGTTTACCGTAGCCGGGAATACTAACGCGCGTTAGGTTACGCTAACGCGTGTTAACATTACCTAATGCGCATTAACGTAGCCACTGCTACATTACCGCAGTTTAGTAAACATACCCCATTGAGTCCTTGGATTGTCTAAAAGCAACAAGTTCTTCAGATTGATCTGACAGTTAAACTTTTTCAACGGTGCCGTTAAGTCATATTTTAGTATTATTTATAGAAGAAATATGATTGTGCAGCATTAATTAATTAGTTCATAATATAGAATACTTGCATGTCTTCAAGTTGGTTAAAAAACAGTGAATACGAAATTAGGGAATACATGATGTCTCATTAGTCTGTTCTTTAGGCATTATAGATATAAATTTCTATCAAGTTATAAAGACAGTGAGGCACATTCTGACATGTACGTCTCCCGGCCGCCTGTACGTACAGACATCTGGACGGCCGGGAGACACACCCGATTCTGATCCCATAGGTACTAGACGTCCCTGTGGGAGCAGAATCGCAGCACAGTGACTGGATATCCGGGACATGCTCCAATTTAGACCCCTCTGGATTTCAGCCACTTCCCCGGCTACATCAGTCAGGCTCCTGAATGGAGCCGCTGTGCCATGGCGCCCCATCGCCATGGCACCACAGCTCTATTCAGGAGCTGCAATCCCCAGCCGCCACCAGAAAGTTTATTCCCCACAGCTGGACCTCCATTCCAGCCTCCCATGGCCAGGGTACAACTGCGGGGAACTTCCTGTGCTCCTACCTACCTTTTTCCCTGCTGGCCGCTGCCAAAATGCTGCATCCAAGATACTTATTCCACCTCTGAGGAATTGTGGCACATTGGGAAGAGAAGGGACATGCTCCCTCCAATCTCACATTTCTTGTAATTAGGGTTGTAGAACCCCACTCTGAGGTGGAATAAGTACCCTGTCTAAATGGCATACCACGGACATACAGGGCTGACCTCAGAATCGGACATCTATGTCCAGGGTGATGACTCACCCTAGCTCCGCTCCGGCTCCACCCTCCTCCCACCCCACTCTAAGGCTCTCCATATGACTTGGATGTATAAATGGGGAGCCTTTTGCCAGCAGCTACATTTGCACGAATAGCAGGGATGTACGTCCAGGCAGGACGTACATCCCCGTTCGTTATTCATGCTACTGAGTGCGTTTTTGTAAGTATGCCATGTTCCCAATTGGGAGATTATTACATCTGTGTCCTTCTCGTATCTCTTTATGTTCTACACAATGCATGCTGGCTATATATGTTTACAATCCTCACATCTTATAGGCATTCATGGAATGGTCTTTTCACTCAGCCTTACTTTTATGTTTTTAACTTGTTTGTGGTTTTATCTTTTTTAATTACCACACTTTTGATTTTAATAATATAATTAACTATTTATTGATTTATTTAATTTGTATCATTGTTGTTATTATTATTATTAGGATTATTAGGATTATCATTGTTTTGTTTGAAGTTTTACTCCCCGAAGAAAGCAACATTGCCAAAATGCGTAGGGGTTCAATAAAGCACCTGTGACCCTTCAAACTACTCGCTTTTTGTGTGTGCTTCTCTTTTTTGCGAGTGTGCTCGCTCTTTTTGTGACCATATGTGGGCCATTTGAACATAGAGGTATGTTTACTAAACCGCGGTAGCGGATTCCATGCGATATCGGAGCCGCGGCCCCACGGCTCCGATATCGCACAGAATCCGCTACTGCATTTTAGTAAACATACCCCATAGAAACATGACAGCAGATAATGACCTTACTACCTCTCCAGTATGCCCTTCCATACCAATTACTAGGCTCTTCAGTCCTTTATTTTCCTTTAGAGATCTGTGTTTGTCCCATGCTTTTTTGAATTCAGATATAATCTGTTTTTCTACTGGGTGACTTTTTCAAGCATCTACCACTCTTTCCATAAAGAAATATTTCTGCAAATTACTCCTGCATCTATATCTTTTCACCTTCATCCTATGCCCATTCATTGCAGAGCTTTATTTCAATTGAAAGAGGCTCTCTTCTGACTTCCGGTGACATCATGGAGCAGATGGCAGCAGTGTAGCCAGGCTTTGTCTGTGTCCCGCTAAAACGAAGAGGGGTTGCTAAACCCGGCGTCGGTGGAGATACAGGAGAGTGGAGTAGGGATGACCCTGGCTGCGCGCAAGAAGTTAGCGGGGTTCCAGTCCTCGTATGTGCAGAGGGAGGCGACGGAGGAGCGGCATGGAGCGGCATGGAGGAGACTGGAGCAATGGCGGGTTTAGAGGAGGAGGGGGAGCGAGAGACGCGAGGTGCAGAGGAGTTGCCGATGCCTACCTGGTTGAAGGTATTTAAAAAACACTTATATGCTGAGCTGGCTGAGATGCGGAGGGAAATAAATGAATCGCTGACGGGCATACAGCAAGATTTAAACGGATTGGGGGAGCGCGTGGCAGAGCTGGAGGACCATGTAGAGGAATGTACGGAGGAGCTGCAGGAAATGGCGGCAGAACAGTGCAAATTGCAAAGGCAGCAGGAGGAGATCACAGAGAAGCTGGAAGAGATCGAGGATCAAGCGCGATGCAACAACTTGCGAATCAGGGGGATAGTAGAAATAGAAGCTTATAATGACTGTGTGTCGGTGGTCCAAAAGTTATGCATCCACATGCTGAATTTGGGGGGGGAGGAAGGGAGAATGATTGGAGTGAAACGAGCACATCGCAGCTTGGGACCGCGGAGAGAAAAGCAGCCCAGAGACATTATTGTCTGTATGAGTAGCTTCACAGTAAAAGAAAATATTTTGCAGATAGCTCGAAAGTACGGTCAGATTGCTTGGGAGGGCTGTGAGGTGGAAGTTTTCAATGATCTTTCCAAAGGGAGCCTGGACAGACGACGGGGGTTGAGAGAGGTCACCGCATATCTTCAAGGAAAAAATATGAGATATCGGTGGATGTTTCCCTTTGGTCTGCTAATGACTGTAAATGGGGTGTCCCGGAAAGTGAAAGTGGCTGAGAAGGCATCGGCAGTGTTGCGTGAGCTGGGTTGTGAACAGCTGCCAAAGGGCTTGGAGAGGAGTGCGGCACTGCATCCTGGTGGAGAGGCAGAACGGAGGCCGGTGGGATCACGCTGGCAACGAGTAGCAGCAAAAGGACGAAGATTACAGCGGAGATCAGAGGAGCTTGGGACAGCGAAGAGCGTGGCAGCAAAGGACTGAAAGATGCACCTGGTTGATGGCGAGTATGTGAGACACCAGGGAGCCCAGGGTGTTAGGCCCAGATGGACACTGGACTCTTAGGGCATGGGGGAGGGGGAGAGGTGCGATGGTATATTGTGTATTGTATACTGTATATGGTATATTGCTTATTGCTGGGCAGGGGTTGAGTTGAGAAAGAATGGTTTTATTTAAGCGTAAGTTATATTTGCTGGTTATGGGTAAGCAAGGTAGCGCTGGGGGAGGCAGGAGAGGTGGTGAAAGGAGGCGGGACATGACAGACACACACGGGAGGATGGAAGGGCGGGAGTGGGGAGGAAGAGAGGAGAGGGTGGGGATAAGGGGGGATGGAAGGGAGGTAGGAGAGGAGGAGGGGATAGGATGGGGGGATGGGGAAGGGGGAGGGGAGAGTGGTAGATACGGACAGTGGGAGGGAGGGGAGAGCACATAAGTAGAAATGATGATACGGGTGGGAACTATTAATGTATTAATGAAGAACGAGTGGGATGTGGTATTGGTGCAGGAGACGCATCTGCACAGGAAGGATGTGGGGTTGATAAGAAATGCAAGATATGCAGAACAATATTATTCTTGTAACCGGGAGGGAGGGAGGAAGGGTAGGGTGGCAGTGTTAATAAAGAGGGGAAGTTGGATTCAGGTAGAGCGTAGTTTTGAGGATGGGGAAGGGCGAATGGTGGGGATAGTGGGGAAGTGGGGTGGGGAGGTTATCATTCTGGTGTCAGTGTATGGGCCAAATGGGAAACAGGTGAGTTTTTGGAGGAGGAGGAGGAAGTTGTTGGGGGGACAGGGTGTAGGGAAGTGGGTGGTGGGGGGAGATTTTAATGTGGTGTTGCAGCCAGGATTGGATCGGAAGCCGGAGGGATCTGAGGGGGGGGCAAAATAGAGGGGGGTTGGAATTGCTAATGAGGCAATTGAATTTGGTGGACTCCTGGAGAGTGATGAACCCACAGAAGCAGGAATTTACTTATTATTCTGTACCCCATAACAGTTGAAGTACAATAGACATGCTATTGGTGGATCAGGAGTGGATGTTAGGGGTGCGGGAAGGGGGAAAAATTCCGATTGCTTGGTCGGATCATGGGGCGGTGGAGATTGTGCTGAAAGGGCAGAGACGGGGTGGGGGTTGAAATTCTGGCTTCTAAATGATGGTCTGTTGAAATGCACCGAGGTGGTTCAAGATATTCGGAGGGAGATTAAGGACTACCTGGCGCTTAATGATAATGGGGAGGTCAGAGATGTTATGGTTTGGGAGGGGTTGAAGGCGGTTATTAGGGGGAAGTTTATCATGTGGGGGGCAAGGAAGAAGAAGGAGCGATATGGAAGGGAGGTGGAGCTGGGCAAGGCTTTGAAGGAGGCGGAGGTGGTGTATCGGAGGTCGGGGAGGAAACGGAATAGAGACACTATGGAAAAGATACGGGGAGAATTGCAGGGTTTGCAGGTGGATACGGTGGCTTTTGAACTGTCTCTGGTTAAACAGAGATATTATGAATTTGGTAATAAAGCGGGGAGAATGTTGGCGCAGCGGTTACGGCGGAAGACCGTGGCTTCCCGAATATACCAGATAAAGGGGCGGGGGGAGAGGTATATTATGGGGAGGAGGAGATTCGGGAGTGGTTTGGACAGTTTTATAAAGAGCTGTACAGGAGAGAGGAGGGGATGGGTGAGGAGCATTTACGCCGGTACTTGGAAGAGATAGAACTGCAAGTGTTGCCGGAGGAGGCGCAGGAAAGGCTAGAAGCACCAATCACGGGAGAGAAAGTGGATAAGGTTATTAAGGGTATGCCAGGGGGAAAAGCGCCGGGGTTAGATGGGTTGACGAGCACCTTTTATAAAGTATTTTATGAGTTTATCCCTGGGAGGCAGGCTTCGGATAATATTAAAAGGGCGGTGAGGGTGGCATGGGAGGCAAGGTAGGGAAAGGAGGAATTTATCTTAATCTCCATCGATGCCGAGAAGGCGTTTGATATGGTAAATTGGGACCTTTTGATGGAGGTTATGCGGAAAATGGGAGTGGGGGCAAATTTAGGGAAATGGATAAGGGGGTTATATGCGGGGCCAAGGGTGAGGGTAAAAGTCAATGGGAGCTATTTGAGGGACTTTAGCCTAGGGAGTGGAACGAGGCAGGGGTGCCCATTATCCCCACTCTTATTTGCAATGGGAGTGGAACCGTTAGCGCAGAAAATTCAGACTATTAATAAGATTATGGGCCTGGAAAGGGGGGGGGGGGGAGTCAGCCATAAGATCTCCCTGTATGCGGACGACATCCTTCTATATATTAGCCAGCCACAGAGGTCTCTTCCAGAAGTTTTGAAGGAGGTGGGGAGATATGGGGTGGCGTCGGGTTTTAAAATGAATCTGGAAAAAACGGAGGTTTTGCGGGTGAAGGTGCCTCCAAGAGTGGAGGAGCAGTTGAAGGGTCTCTACCCTTTGCGGTGGGTTAAACATTCAATTAGCAACTTGGGGGTGCAATTGCCGGCAAAGTATGTGGATATATATAGAGCAAATTATCTGAGTGTGCTGAGAGATCTTGAGCGGGATTTGGATGGGTGGATGCGGCAGGAGGTGTCGTGGTTAGGAAGGATAGCGGGGGTCAAAATGAACGTTTTACCGAGGTTGTTGTATTTATTTCAGGCCTTACCTGTGAGGGTGCCGGAGGAAGTTTTGAGGAAAGTGCAAAGGAAAGTCTTTCAATATATCTGGAATAAGAAGCCACCGAGGATAGCCAGGGAGATTATGTATGCACCGAAAGTGGAAGGGGGGCTGGGGGTTCCTAATATTAAGGATTACTATAGGGTGGCACAGTTGCGCCATGTTATGGATTGGAGAAGTAGGGGGGAAATAAAACCATGGGTAGCTCTGGAACGCACATTGGTAAAAGGGGGTAGACTGGAGGCTTGACTGTGGGCAGGCCGACAGGACCGTAGAGTACTAGGGGGAGGAGCTCACCGGCGATGCAGCAGGTGGTGGGGATGTGGTATGGGGTACGGGCAAAGGGTGGAAGGGAGAGGGCAGGGCAATTTTCGTTGATGATGTCGTGGAGGGGTTGGAGGGCCTTTAAACTAGGGTGGGAGGAGGGGCGATTTGACCGGTGGACGGCGAAGGGGTTGGAGTGTTTTTACCAATTAACAGAAGAGGAGGAGGTGAAGCCATTCGAGAAGGTTAAGGAAGGGTATGGGTTGGAGGACCAGGACAGGTTCCCATATATTCAGGCTAGATATTTCCTGCAGGGGAGCGGGGGAGGGGGGGTGGGAGAGTTGGAGAGAGATGTGACAGAGGTGGAAGCTCTCTGGTAGGGGAAATTGGGGACGAGGGGAATGATATCGAGGTTGTACAAAGGGGTGCGGGAATCTGAGGGGGTTAAGTTCCAGTATATGGTGGAGTGGGAGAGGGAGTTAGGATGGACATTGACACAGGTGGAATGGAAGCAGATTTGGGATCGGGTAAGGGGGCTGCTTGGGTGAGCAATATTAGAGAAAACTGGTATAAAATTCTGTTCCGGTGGTATTACACTCCGGAGAGGCTGCATAAGATCTTCCCAGGGGTATTGGCGAGTTGCTGGAGGGAGTGTGGGGAGGTGGGTACTTTTTGGCATATTTGGTGGGGCTGTACGAAGGTTAAAAGGAATGGGAAATGGTTCTTCAATGGGTGCAATGGAAGTTGGGGGTGGAGGTGGTGAGGGATCCAGGGGTATGTTTGCTCTCGTGGTGGAGGGAGGGGCAGGGGGAGGGTGGGGGCCCAATGGTGCAGGCTTGTCTGAGTGCAGCTAGATGTGAATTGGAGGCAGCATGGAAACGGAGGGAGGTGCCATCGGAAGGGGAATTTGAGGGGAGGATTAGACATATTGTCCTGATGGAAAAATTGACTGCAGCGTGGCGAGAGAGGGTGGATAAGTTTATGGGAATGTGGGGGAAACTTTGGCGTGTCCTGGGGGAGGGGAGGGGTGGAGGGGTAGTAGGGATGTCGTGGGGTGGATACGGGAGGGAGATATCGGGGTGGGGGGAGGGGGTTCGGGTTGGGATGAGGGGATGGGGGGGTAGGGAGGTATGAGGGGGAAGCACAGGGGGGATGGACTTTGTAACACCACATATTATATGGATCTAGGCTATCGGAAACATTTAAAGTTCAAAAAATAAAAGCTAAAGTAGAGGCGTTAGAAAATGTAACTCAGGCAGCGAATCTTCGCTTAATGAACTTTCCAAGATCTGTTGAAGTGTTACCTCATGATATGTTTAGACAGTACTTAACTGAAGCTCTTCAGATATCTCTGGACTTGGTTCCTCCTATTTCTAGGATTTATTATTTGATGGTATCTAAGAAAGAGCTTTCAGCTTCGGCCTTTGAACAAGTTATGGATGTGTTGAACGGCTCTCAACTGTTGGAATCTTCTGCTATTGAAACTTACCACCCAGCAGCATTATTGATATCTTTTGCACTAGTTTCTGATGGAGACAGGTTACTTCAGGTATATTTTAAGAAGGGCACCCTTATGGATCAAATGTATTAATGTTTCCTGATCTCACGAGAGTAACACAGAAATGGGACAAACAATTTATGTTATTGAAATCAGGTGTGCTCCAGATTGGGGCAACATATTATTTAAAGTTTCCATGCAAGTGTTTGATAACATATAGAGCTAGTCGTTACGTGTTTTTTTCAACCATCAGATCTGTTAGCTTTAATAAATGAAAAATTGCTGAAACATCTGCTGCCGCAATTTCGGCCAAGAATCTATGATCTTGCTTGGTTATACACGATCACAATAGTTGCCCTCTATATATTGTATGTGAATTTTCCGATGTAAAACCTCCTTAATTAACCCACTTCCTCTGTATTATTGTGGACTAGTGGGAAACCTAAAATTTGGTTGGATAACTTTTTCCTGTTTGAAATTGAGTTCTTGAATTTTAAAATAGCAATGAGAAGCCCCTTTTCTGTACAAGTTTATATATCTTGGTTGTTATTTGAAAATTTTAATAAAAATAAAAATTAAAATGGCCCAGAAAAAAAATAAGAAAGAGGCTCTCTTCTTGTGCATTTATGCCATGGAGGTTCATCTCCAACATATCTCCCCTCTCTCTTCTTTTTTTCTAAAATATACATATTGAGATTTTTAAGTCTGTCCTCATATGCCTTATGACAAAGGCCACAGAGCATTTTGGTAGCCACTCTCTACACCGACTCCATCCTCTTTATATCCTTTTGGAGATGTGGTCCTCAGAATTGCACACAATACTCTAAATTAGGTCTCACTAAAGACTTATACAGAGGCACTATCACTCTTCTTCCTGCTGGCCATTCCTCTCCATACGCACCCAAGCATCCTTCTGGCTTTCGTCGTCATCTTTTCTTTCTGTTTAGCCACTATAAGATATATCAGACACAAGCACCCCTAGGTCCTGCTCTTCTTGCATGGACAAAAGTACTTTATCCCTAATACTGTACTGCCCCCTTGGATTTTTGAAGCCCAAATGCATGACCCTGCCTTTTTTATCATTAAATCTCAGTTACTACTATTACTACTATTAATCATTTATATAGCGCTACAAATAGTTACCCCTGTTTCTTTCCAAGTTCCTATTCCTGTTATTTGTAAACACAAATCAAGTCATTTGAAATGTGTATGTAAAATGTTCCATGTAAACTGCACTGATGGAAAATAGCGCGGTATATAAGAAAATGTAAATAAATAAATAAATAAGGGTGTACGCAGCGCTGTACAGACACATATAATAAGACAGTCTCTGCTCATCAGAGCTTACAATCTAATCAAGACAGACAGTACACTAGCCAAATCCTCAACCATTCTTCAAGCTTTGCTACATTCCTCATGTTATCTTCACCTTTCTGGGTGTCTACTGTATTGTACATTTTGATATCATCTGCAAAGAGGCAAACCCTACCAGATAGCCCTATCTCAATATTACTTACAAAAATGTTAAAAAGAATCCAACCAAGGACTGATCCCTGTGGCACACTACGGATAATATCCTTCTCTTCTGAGTGAACTCCATTTACCTCTATCCTTTGTCGCCTTCTACTCAACCAATTTCTAACCCAGCGAGTCACTTTAGAGTCTATCCCTAGGGCACTAATTTAATTTATAAGTCGCCTGTGCAGAACATTGCCACTTAAATCTAGGTTCATCACATCTAGAGCTCTCCCTCGGTCCAACTTTCTGATCACCTAGTCAAAGAAATTAATGAGATATGTCTCAGAAGATCTGCCTATAGTAAAACCATGTTGCCTCGGATCCTGCATACATTGGATTCCATAAACCTCACTATTCTCTGTTTTAGCAGTGCTTCCATTAGTTTAATCACCACAGAGAGTCAGACTGACCGGTTTGTAGTTACCAGCCTCTTCCTTACTTCCACCTTTGTGTAAAGAGACTACATGCGCCCTTCTCCAGTCCTCTGGGACCATTTCTGACTCTAAAGAAACATTGAAAAGATCAAAGAGTGGAGCCACTAGAATTTTCCTAAGTTCCTTCAATACTCTCAGATGTATCTCATCTGGCCCCATTGCTTTGTCTACTTTTAGTTTAGCTAGCTCTTTGCGAACACAGTTTTCTGAAAATTGTTCAAGATCCACTTCACTTCTATTCCCATTTGTTGGTGTTTTCAGAGGTCCTGCTCCTGGCCCTTCATCTGTGAACACTGAACAGAACGATTTATTAAGCGAGTCTGCTTTGCCTTCATCAGCTACTATATATTCCTCCCCTTTACTCTTCAGTCTGACAATACAACTTTTTCACTTCCTCCTCTCACTAACATATTTGAGAAATGTTTTGTCCCCCTTCCCCCCCCCCCCCCCATTTTACTTTGTTGGCTATTTTTTCTTCCATTTGTATCTATGCTTTCCTGACTACTTCTCTAGCTTCTCTTAGCTTTTCCGAATATTGATGCTTGTCCTACTCTTTCCGTGAGCTCCTGTATTTTATGAACGCCACCCTCTTTCTCATCACCTTTTCAGCTACTTCTTTTGAGAACCACAGTGGCCTCCTTTTCCTTTGGCATTTACTTGCTTTCCTAATAAAAGGTTGTTGCCCTTAAAATATCCCCTTCAGTTTTGTCACTGCTTTTCTGCATCATCCAGCTGTTCTTATCCTTCTAGCAACTCTTTGAGGTATTGTCCCATCTTGGTAAAGTTAGTTTTCCGAAAGTCTAGGCCCCTCACTTTTGAAAGGACTATACCAGTTCTGAACCAGACCATCCAATAATCACTGGATGCCACTCAGGCCACAATCCACACTGACACACTATCCCTTGCAATTTCTACATATTATTGAATCCATGTTAAATTTAGCCCTTTCTCCTCATTTGTAAGCACCAGGTCCAGTACTGGTGGGTTCTCCATGAACCATGTCTCCATAACTGCTACTATATCCATTGTCCAGTAAAGCCTCAACGTCCAGAATCTTATTTTCTATACTATGGGCATTAATGCACACCGCTTTCCAGATATTGCCCTTTTTACCCATGTCTAAAGAGGTATTCAATGTTTTACTTACCTGAGGACTTTAACTTACCTGGGGGCTTTCTTCAAGTATATACATGTAAATGCCACCAATTAACTACAGATGCCACTATCTTTATTTAGGATTTGGGAGGGAGGATGGGGGGGATAAATAATAAGAGAACAGGGCTGGCCAAAATAAGCAGGTTTTAAAAACCTATACATGCCAGAGAGCAGTTGAAAATCCTGACATGGACAATTTTGATCATATACATGCAATCCTTACATCAAATGGTGAATACACACACTGACATACCCCTTGCAATTTCTATATATTATGGACAACCATGTACAAATTTAATCTTTTCTAAAATCGCCATTTACACATGTATACCATTTCCATGTGTAAATGCTGGATTTTGCAGGTGAAATTTTAGAGTTTTTATGACTTCCGCTTTATATCTTAAAATTTGGATACTCCATTCCCTATCCTCATTACTTTGCACTAATCTCTGCCAACTTATCCCTCCCAGATGAACAATGGGCCCAATTTTCAAAGGTATTTACATGGATAACTGCCCTAGTTATCAGTGTAAATGCCTTATCTGGGATTTTCGAAAGGCACCTACACGGGTAGTAACTTTTGAAAATCCCAGATAAGTCCTCTTGGGGATTTTGATGGACTAAGGCTGCTGTTGTACCCCAAAGATATAAGAATGATCTCGCTCTGCTCTAAACAGACTCAGACATTTGGTCAGTAATGAAATGAGATCTTTATTATGCCCAATCGGTTACAATCTTAGCCAAAAAGCAAAATGCAGCATTATTTTTCTTAAACAATACAATTTGCCTGAGCCAGAGAGTGGAAGACAAAGATGACAGAAACTGAATTACCAGTCAGACTTTCTATGAATCATGTTTGTCTCCTCCCCCCACAAATGATATCTAGTGCTATCCTTATATACATTATTTAATTGCGGTTGGGGACTTTTTTACTGTACTATATTCTTATTGGTTGATCTAGCTCTGCTTCCTGTGCAAGCAGTTTCAGACTTTTCAGACTTCCACAAATGACAGGTTTTTGTGTTATCAATTCCCTACCAGCTTGTCTTTACTTTGTTTCTACCCCCTTTTCCCTCCCCCTGTCTAGTCAGTGGTTGGCATATTTCCTGTTTCTGTATGTCCTGTACTTGACCTACTGCCAGGAGTTCTTCTACAGTTCTCTGCAGTTTTCTGTTCTCTGAAATCTGCCAAGCAACAAAACAATGGTCATATTTAGTTAGGCACTTGCTACAAGTCTGCTTCTGGTCATTCTGTTAGGCCACAAAGATTGCTTCTGGATATGGTATGAAGTGGGTTTCAACTTGCTTCATCCCAACAGTCCCTAATGTGCCCAGATGCTATTCAGTTAGCATCAGGGCATGTTGGGAGCATTCCAGGACGGAGGAAATGAGCTGAGCAGCTACTAGCGATATTCAATGCTACCCACTTAGCCCTCTGTGCCTTAAAGAAAATCGCTGCTACCTGCTTAGCCTTGGCGGCTGCCAGTGCATCCAGTGTAACCCGGATTTTCACTTCCATCATCTGCCTAGATCTAAATCAGGCCTAATATGATTATTTTATCCCATTTTCTAAATTAACTATTGGGGATCTCTTTTTGAAGATATGAGAACAGAAAAATACATTTTGGAAGTATCGACCTTTTAAAAAAGCCAGTAATCTACCCATCCATCTCATCTTTAACCCACATATCAAAAAGTAAACCTTGAAGGAATATCCTGGTTTTCCAAATTAAATGCTAGGGCTTCCACCTTATCTGTATTTATATGTTTGAGAAAGAGCCAATCTCTTCCAGCAAATACAGAAATAAAGTGATTGGATCCTTCAGAAACATTAAGGCATCATCTGCATATAAGAATATTTTATGCTCTTTGTTCCTAATTTGAATAGTTTTATTGTTTAAGTTGTTTTTTTTTTTATTCTTGACACTAATGGTTCAAGGTCTAGAGAAAATAACAGGAGAGAGGAGACCCCTTCCTAGTTCCCCTATGTAACTGAAATTCCTCTGACAGACTCATTGACTAACATACTAGTACAGAGTTTCTGATACAAGGCCTGAACCCATTTCAGGAAGTTCATTCCAAAATTTAAATGCTCGAACAGTAGAAATAAAAAAATCCACTCAACCCTATAAAATGATTTCTCCATGTCCAGGGCTCCCCTAAGTTCTTTTCCTTTCAAAAACTAATCACTTGACTAATAGTTACTGCCTTTTTTTACATTATCAGAAATCTGCCTACCCCTGATGAAGATAGTTTGATCTGGCTGAATAATTCTACCTTCGAATCTACTTGTTAATACCTTCGCCAAATTTTTTCTAGCACAATTTTAGCAGGGCTATTGCGTGGCTGCTTCTTAATAACAAGATTATCTCCTCTACCCCAACAGGCTTACCCAATGGCATTTTGTACTCATATTCCATCTTGGAGAGCTTGGTTTCAGCAATATATTTCAGCATATTCTGCCAGCCTTGGGAGCATTTGAAACTATAAAGCCTGTCATAAAATAATCTTAAATTCTACACAGATAATATCATTTGTTTTCTCCATATTTCCCTCAGGACTTATGTGCACAAATGGGCGCTTATGGTGTACTTTAGGCAGTTGCGGTTCTGCAATTACGCATGTACTTTTAGCATGAGCGTGCACAGTGGCAGCATTTGAAGGGAGCATAGGCGTGGAGGCAGATTTCATAACATGCACGTCCAGCCCCATTTAAACCTAATTCCGTATCTGTGGGTCTAGGTGCACATGCGGGTCTGGAATCAGGGAGTTAGACGTGTCTAGCGTGGCAAGGGTGAAGCACTGTTCAGCCAGCCCATGCACACATCCGGCGTGAGGTCCACACATGGGTGCAAGCATGGGCCATGTGATATAATGGAGCAACACTTCCCCCATCAATATGATGTGATACGGGAAAATGTTTTGGACATCCCCACACCCACTGTATTCAGAAAATTTGCACATTTTGTATCCTGCCTGTCTCAATGATGTACTCGCGGACACCAAACATCCTTGGTAAAATGTGTATCTCCAACGTTGCTCTTCACATTGACAGTATTTTGCTGATTCAAACTAGACATAAATACCAATGAGAAATGACTGCTTCTGCAACCTAGACCATATACCAGTTCTCTACAGGCCCTGAAACATGCTAGGTAATCCCAGTGCACCCGAATATGGTATAAGAGAATGTAAAAATGTTCATGCATGTCAGGACATACCTTGCATCAAATGGTACTTGCCATTAAAAAATGGCCCCAGTGATCCTTGCATTGGTCATCTCTACAAACACACTTTACACTGCTAAATGCACTCATTCTGCTGCTCTGCACTACTTTTCTTCTCTTATCTCTCTCTACACTTCTCCTTGGGAACTCCGCTCTTCTGGCAGATCGCTTCTATCTGTGCCCTTCTCTTCTTCTGCAAACTCTAGATTTCGCTCCCTTCACCTTCGTGCTCCCTATGTCTGGAACAACTACCTGAGTCTGTACGTCAGGCTTCTTCTCTGGCCTTTTCATATCCAAGCTGAATGCTCACCTCTTTGTTGCCGCTTTTGGATCTGATCTGCCTAATCTCCCTTGTGTTTCCTTACAATTCTCCCTAGATGTATCCTGTCCACAGCTGCTGTGTTGTCTGTCTTGAATAGATTGTAACCTCTGTTGAGAAGGGACCATCTTTTACATGTGTCTGTGCAGCACTGCGTATGCCTTGTAACGCTATACAAATGATTAGTAGTAGTAATAGTAGTAATAGAAGTATGGTTTTCTGGCTATGGCATCCAATTCCCTCATACCTGGGCACTGGCATTTCTCACAGCAGCTACACCTGTCCCATCGAGGCGTATGTCAGTCTGTATACATCCACCATTTGTGGGGCAACCCTGTCCCTACATCACCAGTCCCAGTTTACAGAACCTAGGAAATAATAGTGAATCCTAGCTTCGCTCTTTCAGCACAAACAGCAATTGTCAGCATAGCCAGCATAAACACAATTGCTCTTCTTAATATGTCTATAGGGGTGTTTATCAATGTTTCATTTCCGTACAATCTTCCCTCACCTCTGCTTTCTGTTCTTTATAACTGCATCTTGTGTTCTTCCAGACTGCAGACATAACAGTTCAAAACATAATTGTCACAACCATTCTTCAATATGGGAGACATTGAAGAGCAGAGCAGAATACTTTCTAAGTCCTGCCCGTATTCCACAATTCTGCAGGAATAACGTGGATGTCTGTTGGAAACACTTAAAATGAATACAGGCCTTTCCTGAATATGCTTTATATGTCTCCATGGCTGACCATACCCCAGTTCCGCCCCCTCCCATCCTCATTCTGAGATCCCTGTGCTAGCACCGTGGACGTGCGCATCAGCAGTGTTTCAGAATACAGTCGGGGCATTTTCAAAAGATAAACATTCCCGCCGCAAGTACAAACCCTTATTCATGTTCTGGAATGACCTCCATAGCACAAATTTACATGCAGAAGTTATAAAAACCTATAATTTAAGCACATACTTGAAAAATCTAGGCACACACATTCACACATGCCATATAACCATGCCATGGAGTGGAGGAGTGGCCTAGTGGTTGGGGCAAGGTACTTCAGGCCGGAGGGTCAGGGGTTCAAATCCCACTAGAGGACAGCAACCTTGGGCCGGAAGGACTGGGGTTTCTAGTCCCATGGGTGCTCCTTGTGGTCTTGGGCAAGCCACTTAACCCTCCATTGCCTGTTCCCTGTAAAATAGTTATCTCCAAGTTATAATGCCCTGTTCAATGTAATTTCAGTTTGTTCAATGTAAACTGCCTTGATATCATGAAAGGCAGTATATAAGAAATGTTAAATAAATAAATAAATAACAGGTGCAAGTGCCCATGCCTAGTTTGGCTAGCTGGCTGTTCTTATACTCAGGGGCGGCCCAAGGGGGGTGCGGGGCCATGTGCGGAGACTCGATGCGGGGCCTCATTTGCATAAGGTGCCTCATTTGCATAAATATTTGCATAATGTTACCATACACTACTAACTTTTAGTAAACATGCCTCTTAATGAGTATATGGATAAAGAAAGACTAAAAGGTTTCTACATTACTATAATCCAGTACCAACCGCCAGGCACATTAGGAACTACTACAAACACTGCCCATTTAGAACCCATAGCAAACCTGCCGTATCCTAACAGCACTACCAGGACTCACAAAGCACCATACCCTAACTATCAAAAGACAACACTGCAAATATTAAACCAATACATTTCAGAGAACAATAATACATGACCTACTGGGGAAAGAACAAGTGGCAATGTCAAATAGGAATTACATAAACAGAATACCTCAGCTCAGTTACACATGCAGAACATAGACCATCACCAAACAAGGAATCACAATTTAGAAACAGGAAGACAATAATTAATCTGGGAACCCCAAAAGCCAAACTTGGAATATACAACAACACTGTAGAAATAAAACTATAAATTAATTTCCTCTTGTACTAAACAAAGCGCAAAAAATAATGATGCACATTTCCCAGAGCTGACATATTCCAGTTAATAAATTCAAAATAAAGAGATATTTTTCTACCTTTTGTGCATTTTTTTTCAGTTGCAATTGTTCCAGCCACTTTCTTCTGGTTTCTTCGTGTCTTCTGCTAACTCTCCATCTGCTGTCCATTTGTCCTTTCTTCTGTCTTCTTGGGGTTTTTTTCCATTCTCTCTCTACATCTGCTTTAACATACTAATCTTTCTCCTTTTGCTCTTTCCTCATTCCTATTTCATCCACTCAAATTTTATCCCTCCATCCTCAATCCCCACTTACTCTCCCAATATCCGGCCAATTGTAGATTTGTCTTCCCTCCCACGCAAAATATTTTTCCCTCTCCATTTCACTCTCCCAGCTCCATCCCATTCTAATCCTCCCCCAACATCAGCTCCTTTCTAGTTCCAGCCCCACCCAGCATCTGCTCCCTTCTTGTCCCTGCATCAGCCCATTTCCAGTCCTAGTCCCCCATCAGCCCATTTCCAATCCTAACGCCCCCACAGCCCATTACCAGTCCTAACGCCCCCACAGCCCATTACCAGTCCTAACGCCCCCCACAGCCCATTACCAGTCCTAAACCCCTATCAGCCTACTTGTAGTCTTAGCCCCCCCATAGCCCATTACCTGTTGTAACCCCCCATCAGCCCATTACCTGTCCTAACCCCCCCATAGCCCATTACCTGTCCTAATCCCCCCATCAGCCCACTTGTAGTCGTACCTCCCCATAGCCCATTACCTGTTGTAACCCCCCATCAGCCCATTACCTGTCCTAACCCCCCCATAGCCCATTACCTGTCCTAATCCCCCCATCAGCCCACTTGTAGTCGTACCTCCCCATAGCCCATTACCTGTTGTAACCCCCCCCCCATAGCCCATTACCAGTCCTAATGCCCCCCACAGCCCATTACCAGTCCTAACACCCCCCACAGCCCATTTCCAGTCTTAGCCCACCGCCCCATAGCACGTTTCCAGTCCTAATCCCCCCATCAGCCCACTTGTAGTCGTAGCCCCCCATAGCCCATTACCTGTCATAACTTCCCCCATCAGCCCATTTCCAGTCTTAGCCCCTCCATAGTCTATTACCTGTCCTAATCCCCCATAGCCCATTCCCAGTCTTAACCCCCCCATCAGCCCACTTCCAGTCCGAATCCCCTATAGCCCATTACCAGTCCTACCCCCCCATCAGCCCACTTGTAGTCGTAGCTCCCCATAGCCCATTACCTGTTGTAACCCCCCCATAGCCCAGTACCAGTTCTAACCCCCCCAGCCCATTACCAGTCCTAACGCCCCCACAGCCCATTACCAGTCCTAACGCCCCCCACAGCCCATTACCAGTCCTAACCCCCTAACAGCCTACTTGTAGTCCTAGCCCCCCCATAGCCCATTACCTGTTGTAACCCCCCATCAGCCCATTACCTGTCCTAATCCCCCCATCAGCCCACTTGTAGTCGTACCTCCCCATAGCCCATTACCTGTTGTAACCCCCCCATAGCCCATTACCAGTCCTAATGCCCCCCACAGCCCATTACCAGTCCTAACGCCCCCCACAGCCCATTTCCAGTCTTAGCCCACCGCCCCATAGCCCGTTTCCAGTCCTAATCCCCCCATCAGCCCACTTGTAGTCGTAGCCCCCCATAGCCCACTACCTGTCATAACTTCCCCCATCAGCCCATTCCCAGTCTTAGCCCCTCCATAGTCTATTACCTGTCCTAACCCCCCATAGCCCATTCCCAGTCTTAACCCCCCCATCAGCCCACTTCCAGTCCGAATCCCCTATAGCCCATTACCAGTCCTACCCCCCCATCAGGCCATTTACAGTCCTTACCCCCCTCTCTCCCCATCAGCCCATTTACAGTCGTTACACCCCTCCCTGCCTCCTTCCCCATCAGCCCTTTTACAGTCCTTAACCCCCCTCCCTCCCTCCCTCCCAATCAGCCCATTTACATTCCTTACCCCCCTCCCTCCCTCCCCATCAGCCCATTTACAGTCCTTACCCCCCCTCCCTATCAGCCCATTTAGTCCTTACCCCCCCATCAGCCCATTTACAGTCCTTACCCCCCCCCGCTTCCTCCCTCCCCATCAGCCCATTTACAGTCCTTACCCCCCTCCCTCCCTCCCCATCAGCCCATTTACAGTCCTTACCCCCCATCAGCCCATTTACAGTCCTTACCCCCTCCCTCCCCATCAGCCCATTTACAGTCCTTACCCCCCCCTCCCTCCCTCCCCATCAGCCCCATTTACAGTCCTTACCCCCTCCCTATCAGCCCATTTACAGTCCGTACCCCCCCATCAGCCCATTTACAGTCCTTACCCCCCCTCCCTCCCCATCAGCCCATTTACAGTCCTTACCCCCCCTCCCTCCCTCCCCATCAGCCCATTTACAGTCCTTACCCCCCCCCCTCCCTCCCCATCAGCCCATTTAGTCCTTACCCCCCTCCCTCCCTCCCCATCAGCCCATTTACAGTCCTTACCCCCCCTCCCTCCCTCCCTCCCCATCAGCCCATTTACAGTCCTTACCCCCCCCCCCTCCCTCCCCATCAGCCCATTTACAGTCCTTACCCCCCCCATCAGCCCATTTACAGTCCTTACCCCCTCCCTATCAGCCCATTTACAGTCCTTACCCCCCCCCCCCATCAGCCCATTTACAGTCCTTACCCCCCTCCCTCCCCATCAGCCCATTTACAGTCCTTACCCCCCCCTCTCCCTCCCTCCCTCCCTCCCCATCAGCCCATTTACAATCCTTACCCCCCCTCCCTCCCCATCAGCCCATTTACAGTCCTTACCCCCCCCCATCAGCCCATTTACAGTCCTTACCCCTCCCCATCAGCCCAGCTAAGTTTTAAAAAAAAAAACAGAAACCGGCTGCTGCTGCCGCTGCCGCCGTGGCAGCGGCAGAATGGAGAGGGGCCCATTTACAGTCCGTACCACCCCCCCCCCCCCATCAGCCCAGCTAAGTTAAAAAAAAAACAACAGAAACTGGCTGCTGCTGCTGCTGCCGCCGTGGCAGCGGCAGAATGGAGAGGGGCCCATTTACAGTCCTTACCACCCCCCCCCCCCATCAGCCCAGCTAAGTTAAAAAAAAAAACCAGAAACCGGCTGCTGCTGCCGCTGCCGCCGTGGCAGCGGCAGAATGGAGAATCCCGCGGGGCCCCCCTGTCCTGAAGTCTTCTAAGCGGCCTCAGCGCGGGCTTTTCAGAGCCGCGCGAAGGGAGAGTTTCCCTTTCTCGCGGCTCTGTTAATCCCGCCGCGGGGCTGATGGGATTTCCCATCAGCCCCGCGGCGTGATTAACAGAGCTGCGAGAGGAGAAGCTCTCTCTCTTCGCGCAGCTCTGACAGCCGACGGAGGCTGCATAGAAGACTTCAGGACAGGGGGGCCCCGCGGGATTCTCCATTCTGCCGCTGCCACGGCGGCAGCAGCAGCAGCAGCCGGTTTCTGTTGTTTTTTTTTAACTTAGCTGGGCTGATGGGGGGGGGTGGTAAGGACTGTAAATGGGCCCCTCTCCATTCTGCCGCTGCCACGGCGGCAGCGGCAGCAGCAGCCGGTTTCTGTTTTTTTTTTTTTAAACTTAGCTGGGAATCTGGGATGCAAGATGTTTTTTGCGCGGGGCCCCCTGAAACGCGGGGCCCTGTGCAAAAAACATTCTTGCTCAATGGACGGGCCGGCCCTGCTTATACTACTTACACCTCTATTTTACTGTATAAAGTAAAGGTATGTGGGTACTTCACTTTATAAAATAGGCCTCAAATACTAATGTACTAACTCCACAGGAGTTTATAAAATTACCCTCCACATATCTTATGTTATTCAATGTGGCTGAAGATAGATCCCCTTTCCCCTTCTTTTCTTTTGACTCAAGGCAACTCCTTCTGCAGCAAAAACTGATAGCCTGTAATGTCAAGTGCTTAGAAGGACAGCTATAAATTCAGCAGTCTATATTCTCTGTCATGGATGTATATTCTTACTGCCAACTCCCACGGATCACAATCCAGGTTAAATCATTATTGAGCAAATGTCATGCACACTCATCCATGCTAATCACAACTCCCCACAGATCTCCATCTCCAAATACCAATGAAATTGAATTGGAACTTATTTCACATTCCCTTTCTCTCCTTCCTCCACTGAGGCATACTTGGATACATTATTGTTGCTAACTCCTCGTGCTTTGTTGCAGCTCCTTCTGATTCCATGAGGGATTCTCTGGTGGCCAAAACCATGCTGGCTATGCTACGTAAGAACATAAGTTATATTAAACTGGGTCAGACCAAAGGTCCATCAAATCTAGTATCCTGATTCTAAAAGTGCCCAATTCAGGTCACAAGTCCTGTCAGGTTCCCAAAAAGTAGACAGATTACTTGCTGCTTATCCCAAGGGTAAGAAGTGAATTTCCTCAGTCCACTGTAATAATGGTTTATGGACAGAGAGGCTGTTGTTGCCAAAAAGCATCTTTCAGGAAATGGAAAAAAGAGCCAAACGACAAAACCTGGAAACAGCACAAGCACTGGCTAGTCAAATGCAAGGCATTGATAAGGCAGGCAAAGAGAGAATTTGAGAAGAAGCTTGCTGCGGAAGCAAAAACGCGAAATAAAGACCTTTTCAAGTACATTCGTAGCAAAAAACCTGTGAGAGAGTCAGTTGGTCCATTAGATGATAAAGGGGTTAAAGGAGCACTAAGAGGCGACAAGGCGATAGCGGAGAGACTGAATGAATTCTTTGCTTCGGTCTTTACTGAGGAAGATGTAGGGATGTTACCCATGACTGAAGTGGTATTTAAAGGTACGGAAGAATTGAAGGAAATATCGATACATCGGGAAGATGTCTTACAACTATTAGATAAACTGAAGAGTAGCAAATCACCTGGGCCGGATGGTATACATCCAAGGGTGTTGAAAGAACTGAAATAT
Organism: Ichthyophis bannanicus; assembly: GCA_033557465.1. NCBI lineage: Eukaryota > Metazoa > Chordata > Amphibia > Gymnophiona > Ichthyophiidae > Ichthyophis > Ichthyophis bannanicus. The sequence goes on from CM066036.1 coordinate 400,650,540, forward strand.
GAAATTGCAGAACTGCTATCAGTAATCTGTGAACTATCATTAAAATCATCTCTAATACTTGAAGATTGGAGGATCGCCAATGTAACACCAATTTTTAAAAAGGGTTCCAGGGGTGATCCGGGAAACTACAGACCAGTGAGCCTGACGTCAGTACCGGGAAAAATGGTAGAAACCATCATAAAGAATAAAATTATTCAGCATGTAGATAGTCACAACAATGGGAGACAGCCAACATGGCTTTAGACAAGGAAGATCTTGTCTTACTAATCTGTTATGTTTTTTTGAAGGAGTGAATAAACAGGTGGACAAAGGTGAGTCGGTTGATATTGTGTATCTGGACTTTCAGAAAGCCTTTGACAAGGTCCCTCATCAGAGACTTTTGGCAAAACTAAAGAGTCATGGGATAGGAGGCAGTGTACTATTGTGGATCAGGAACTGGTTAAAGGATAGAAAGCAGAGGGTAGGGCTAAATGGCCAATTTTCCCAATGGAGAAAGGTGAATAGTGGTGTACCCCAGGGATCTGTGCTGGCTCCACTGCTTTTTGACATATTCATAAATGACCTGGAAAGTGGAATAACGAGTGAGGTTATCAAATTTGCAGATGACACAAAACTATTTAAAGTTGTTAAAACCCAAGAGGATTGTGAAAAATTGCAAGAGGATCTTGATAAATTGGAAGACTGGGCATCAAAATGGCAGATGAAATTTAATGTGGACAAGTGCAAGGTTATGCACCTAGGGAAGAACAACCCAAACTATGGTTACACGATGCAAGGTTCCACATTAGGAACCACCACCCAGGAAAAAGATTTAGGCGTCATTGTGGATACCATGTTAAAACCCTCGGCCCAGTGTGCAGCGGCGGCCAAGAGAGCAAATAGAATGCTAGGTATGATAAGGAAAGGAATGGAAAATAAAACAAAAGATATTATAATGCCTCTATATCGTTCCATGGTGAGACCGCACCTTGAATATTGTGTGCAATTCTGGTCGCCGTATCTTAAAAAGGATATAGCGATTTTAGAAAAGGTACAGAGAAGAGCCACCAAAATGGTAAAGGGGATGGAAGGATACTTCTATGAAGAAAGGCTAAAAAGGCTAGGGCTCTTTAACCTGGAAAAGAGACGGCTGAGGGGAGATATGATAGAAGTCTATAAATTAATGAACGGAGTGGAACGGGTAAACGTAGATCGATTGTTTACCTTATCAGAATATAGAAAGACTAGGGGACATGCAATAATGCTACAGGGTAAACTATTTAAGACTAATAAAAGAAATATTTTTTCACTCAACGTGTAATCAAACTCTGGAATTTGTTACCGGAGGATGTAGTGAAGGCTGTTAGTGTAGCTGGGTTTAAAAAAGGTTTGGACAAGTTCCTAGAGGAAAGGTCCATAAACCATTATTAAGAAGTGACCGAAGATATCAATGCTTGACCCAGTATAAGCATTGTGGAACTTGTGTCTCTTGGGAAAAACTCCTAGGTAAATATGACCTAGATTGGCCACTGTTGGAAACAGAATACTGGGCTTGATGGACCTTGGTCTGACCCAGTATGGCATATCTTATATTCTTATGTTCTTATGACTTTTCCTCCAGGATCTTGTTCAAACCTCTTTTAAACCCAGCTACTTTAACCCCCCACCCACCACCACCGCCACAGCAACCACTGCTTTTCTGTGTCTGCAGGTGCAACAATGACCCTCCAACTTTAAAAAAGAAAAGCGCGAGCCTTTGCAGCTCCATGCTAGGAAGGCTGGTCTGGTTCTGCCCCCTCTGATGCAAAGCATATGTCAGAGAGGGGGCGGGACCAGACCTTCTTCTCAGAGAAGACTTCTCTGAGGTTTGTTTGTTTGTTTGTTTTTAGTTGGAGAGCCATTGCTGCTGCTGCAGATACAGGAAAAACAGCAGCAGTGCAGGGGTGGGAGAGGCTATTGGCAAGAAAGAACAGCCAGCTAGTATGGGGGAAATGCCCCCCTCACCCCTCAAACTATGCACATGCCCCAAACTACCTGTATTCACCCTCCCACTTCTCCCAGTGATCCAGCAATACTTAAATGGACCCAGGGAAACATTATCCATGCATCTTCATCTGCTGCCCACCATTTTGGAGAACAAAGCAGTTCAGCTGAACAAATGTCAGTTTTTGATGATGCAAGTTTAGTTGACATCAATGCATGGGAACACTGAGGGGGTGGGGGGCAAGTAGATTGGGAATTTTATAGATTAAGGATCTTCCTGTGTTAGAGGACTAGTGTCGTCTTTATTTATTTATTTAGACAGACTTGTATACCACCTTATCCTTCAACCAAGGTGGTCACGTCACATCACAATTGGAGGGTTACAATTAACATTAGGGTACAAAAGGCCTGGCAATCTACTTCCGGTGACACTGCCAAGAAAACCCAGGTGCTTCTGGGTCACCAGGAGTCAGGGCTGACTCAAAGCATTGCATTTTGCAAACATTTAGACAGTACAGTTACATAACAGCATTTAGACAGTACAATTAAAGGTAACATTTAACATGAGGGTATTTAATAATGTGGTATGATAAACTTGTGTGTGTGGATAGGATGGGTGCATGTTTAGTTGGTGGGGTAGATGGTATTTCAGTTTTGGTATGGGATGTTGCCTGGATGTTCATATGTTTCTATAAATAAATATGTTTTGAGGTCTTTGCGGAAGTCTTTGATGTCATCTAATGCTCTCAGGCTCATTGGGAGGGAGTTCCATAGTGTGGATGCCAGTAGTGATGGTGCTCTTTTTGATGTTGTTTGTTTGGTTTTGTGATAGCCTGCAGGTGTGCCGATCATGTTGTCATTATTGGTTCTTCTTGGTCTATTGCTGATGTCTCTTGTTATGACGTTTTGGAGTATGTCTGCTGAGAGATGGTGAATGACTTTGAAGATGATCATGATTGTTTTGTATTTAGCTCTTGTCACCATTGGGAGCCAGTGCAGTTGCTGTAGGACGGGAGTGATGTGCTCGGTCCTTGGTGTGTCTGTAATGATGCGTGCTGTGGTGTTTTGTACCATCTGTAGTGGGTGGAGTGTCTGGTGAGGTAGGCCTTGAAATAGTGAGTTTCCGTAATCAAGCAGTGGTGTGATGAGTGCTTGGCACACTGTGCGGAAGTGGTCCTGGTGGAGCATTGGTTTGATTTGTCTGATTGTTTTCAATTGTTGATAGGCCTTGTTTGCGGTTTTGGTGATGTGGGATTTCAGGTTTAAAGCTCTGTCTAGTGTGATGCCCAGATACTTAACTTCTTCTTTGACTACTATGTGTTTGTCTAGGATGCTGATAGTTTGTGGAGGTATGAAGTTGGGGTTCCTGGTGACGAACATTGCTTCAGTTTTATTGTAGCTGACCGTTAAGTTGTTGGCTCTGAGCCAGTCATTCATGTCTTCGAGGCATTTGGTTATTGTTGTTGTGTTTAGTGCTAGTATGTTGATTGGAGCGTATACCATGATGTTGTCAGCATAAATGTGATAGTGAAGTTTGTGGTGCTTGATGATGTTGCATATGGGCTGTATGTAGATGTTAAAGAGCATTGATGATAGGGCTGAGCATTGAGGTATTCCCTGTGTGACGGGGAATTGTAGTGATTTCTTTTGGTCACATTTGACTTGTTGCATTCGCCCTTCCAAGTATGATGTGAACCACTTCAGGATATTCTTGCATAGTCCTATCTGTTGTAAGCGTTTCAATAGCTTGGTGTGGGACACAGTGTCGAAGGCCGCCGAGATGTCCATGAACACTAGCAGGAAGCCGTTTTTTATGTTGTCCATGCCTCTTAGTAGGTTGTCAAAGAGGGAGGTTAGTAGTGTTTCCACGCCGTGTTGGAGTTTAAATCCATGCTGATGTATGTCCAGTGGGGCATTAATATCAGTATGGTCCTGAAGTTGCTTTTGCACTGCCTTTTCCAAGATTTTAGCAAGGAATGGCAGGCTGGAGATGGGACGGTATGATTTTGGTATGGAGGGGCTCAGATTGCTACTTTCAAGTATTGGTCGTATCATTGCGTGCTTTAGGTGTTGCAGCATGTATCCTTGTTGGAGTGAATCTTTACCAGCAGTGGTAAGAAGATCACAGACAAGGTAAGAGGGAGGTCTGCGGGATAGCTGAGGGGCCCAAGGGAGGTCCAGGAGAGGTTTGTTAAATTTAGGGATAGCAGGAGTGGTTTGGGGACTGGGAATGTCAAACATTTATGTTTAAGTTCATTTTTAGGTTTTACTTTTCATTTGTTTTGTTTTAAAAAAAATGAAAAAATACAATGAAAAAAAATTTCTATTACTATTCCAGTTTACTCAAAACTGGATAGCTGATGAAAGATGAAACTTAGTTCCTGTCTCACTTCCAGTTCCTCTAGTAGAATCATTTCACTGTGAAGCACATTGGTGGCTGCTAAATTCCCTGTAGTCTTCTTGAAAAAAAATGTTGGTGCTGCTGAAATACAGCCAGGAGGAGGAAGACATGCTTCTGCATTCAGTCGCCCTTAAAGGAGCAATACTCAGATGTTTCCTTCACATCACAAATCATAGTACAAACTTTTTTTTCCTGCTTTTAATATTTGAGGACTTTGATCTCTGATTGCAGGAACCCAGGGAGCTGGAAAGGAAAGGTTCTGCTAGTTGGAGTTGGCTTTAAGAGGCAGTTGGTTGAGGTAGTAGTTGGTGGATACTGTATGTCATTTAGAAGGTCTATAATCCAGTCATGCTGGCTGACCACCTTTTCCAGCTGAGCTGTCATTCTGTCTATATTCCCCTACATGGCATCCCCTGCGAGGTATTAGTTCTGCTGCTCCAAAGCAGAGGATACAATATGTTCTGAGCAGGACAGGTGCTACTGCGGGGCCCTGCAAAGGCCAGTGGAGGACAGCCATGGTAGAAGGGGTGGATGAGGGGGTAGAGCCTAACGAAAGGGCGGTGTTCAGAGGAAAGAAATGGGTGAGGCATAAGGGAAGGGGCTGCACTAGAAGAGCAAAGGAGAATAGGCGTGGGGCATAAGGGAAAGGGCAGGGTTACTGGAGAAAAGGAGAAGAGACAGTGAGTGCATAAGGGGAAGGGAGGGAGTGAAAGATCTGAGTGCATGGGTGGGTGGCTGGAAAAGAGGGTGAGTGCAAGAAAGAGGGCAGTGAAGGATAGGAAGAGGGAACAGTTCAATAGAAGGAATGGTTGCAAGAGGAGAGGGGAAAGTGCATGCACATAGCCATCCTCCGATACTCACACATACCACCCCAACACACATGCAAACACAACCATGCCCTCCTGCATGCACACATGCAGTCACACACAATCTCCTGCCATACACAGAGAGCCACAAAGACACATATGCCCAAACATACACCAACACATCCTCCAACACTTCATGACACACACCCATGTACCTCACACATGCCTGATTCTGTAAATGGGGAAACATACCATTGTGCCACACTGCAAGTGTCCACTTTACAACTTGGGATAAGCAGCATGGAATCTGTGTACCTTTATGGGCACCAGACAGGTACTTGTAACCTGGATTGGCCACTGTCAGAAACAGGATACTGGACTTGATTGACCCTTATTCTGACCCAGTATAGCATATCTTATGTTCTTACCAATTTTGCTGCCATGTGCAAATGATTACTGTGCTGTCTCCCTCCCCAAAGTGGATGTTAATGGAGTCTAATATGGCCTTCTCATTTTTCTCAAACATTAACTTTCTCAAATCAGATGATACCTGATTTCTAATGGGTGCATTTCAGGCACTTGCTCCTTGAGATGCTTGCAGTGATCAAGCAGTTCATTTATTTATTTTCATTCTCTTATATACTGTGCTATTCTGCATCAGTGTGGTTTACATTGAACAAACTGAAATTACACTGAACAGGGCATTATAACTTGGAGATAACTATTTTACAGGGAACATGGGCTATGGAGGGTTAAGTGGCTTGCCCAAGACCACAAGGAGCACCTGTGGGACTAGAAACCCCAGTCCTTCCAGCCCAAGGTTGCTGTCCTCTAGTGGGACTTGAACCCCTGACCTTCTGGCCTGAAGTACCTTGCCCCAACCACTAGGCCACTCCTCCACTCCATTTAAGGGGAGGGGTAGTTGTCCAATAAACTATCCCCATGGAAACTGTAGTCAGCTACTCTCACAATATACCTAAAAGTTCTTTCTCTATATTTGGTTATGACTAAATGTTTCAAAATCATTACAGAAGGAATCTTTCAAGGCCCTTACCAGTTCAGCTTGCTTTGCATCCAGGAACATAGCATTCTAGCCCAATCAGTAGATCCATGCTATCTTGTTCTAACATTCTCCCAAGGGATGACTGTGTTGGTCCTGCCTGCTTGTATATAATTTCCCAGGATCCTGATGTGTGTATGCAGCGGAATCTCCCTTGATTCTTAAACCTGTCTACCTGTGAAGCAAGTCTGCAAGACAGAGGTTTCACTCACCCCTCTGCCTGAAAGTGGATCGCAAGCCTAAAGAGGAAAGCAGAGTACTGAACTAGAATTTGCCTATGTGAGAAGGTATCGAGTGAGAATTTCCTATGGGTTGGAAGAAGAGAGTAAGAGAGGATCCCTGTGAGGAGAGAAGAAACTGTTGCATTCTGCTAATCCAGTTAGGAAACCAAGATGAGAATTCCCTGCCTATTGCAGGACGGCAAGTAATTATCTGGGATCACAGACACAACTAAAGATATCATCAATGCTACCAAGGACTGTATTTTCTCTTTAAGTGATATATAGAGAATTTTTGTGGACATTGCACACCAAGGCCTTGAAGGAATTACCCTCTTCTGCGCCCCTCCCCCTGTCTCCTGTGGAAGACCTTTTTCCTTTTGAATAAGAATGTATGCTGGCTGAATGAAAGCGTCGGAGAGGTTCTGGGAAGCAACTTGCTGTCTGAGGGCCCTTGGGACATGAATTGCTTGTGTCCAGAGGGACCTACTTACAAATAAAAATACCTCCAGGATGGCAAATATCCCCTACATACAAGTGAATTAATTATGCACCAGAAAAATTCTAAGAGCCAACAAAATCCTAATCAACATGTAAATCCTGTGTGGGATGTAACTTTAAACTTGGTCCCAGGATATTTTATACAGATGCGTTATTAATATCCTTTATCTAATAATAAAATAGTTTCCAAACTTGATTGCATGACTCTGCATCTTTTTTCATTCATGGTTTTGTTTCTGTTCCTTGTTTGTTTGTTTTTTCTTACTGTCCTTTTTCCTGTTTAAAACTCTTTCTTCCCTTTTTATCTTTCATGCAGAGTGGATAGTTTCATACTTTCTGCTCTCTTGTCCTGCTTCCCCTCTTCTTTGTCTCTTCTTTCTGCCTGCTATTTGTTATCCTCCATCTTCGAACTCATGCTCTTATGCTTGGATATGTGTTCCAGCCCCTGGAAAATTTACAGGGTTCAAAGGTTTTGTATCAGATGTAGTGAAATTGGTTCACTCCAAATGAAGTGGTGGGTACTGAGCCCTATAGTATAATGGACTATGTTCAGAAAAAAGGCAGACAAAAAAGTACTTGAACCAAACCTTTTCTTTTACTCTCATGGACAAGAAAAAGCTCACAAAGAAAATCAATACAGATATTTACCAAAGAAAACCAAAGATAGAAATACAATCATTAAATAACAATATCTTCCAAAATAAATCAGTAATTAAGATAAACTGGTAGAATATATACATTAAAATTTGCACTGCTGACTGACAACAGAAATTTATTTTATTTATAAATTGTTTTATACCGTCTCTTCCAGAGATCAAGGGCAGTTTACAATTAACCAACCGGATACATTAAAACTTAAAACAATATCTTACAATGAAGGATACATGGAATATATACAGACAACGTAGATTACAATATGTATAGATAACATATAATACAATCAACATATTTACAAGGGACTTATGCATTCATAGCATAGCATGCATAGCTCAGGGAGAGAAAGTCTTATTATAATTAAGTGAATGGATATGGAAAGGGTAGTTCAAGGTAGTATTCACTTAGGTTGGGTATATTTTGTTTTGATCAGATAAGTTGCCAAAATGTTCAATGAACAGGTATTTTTGATTTCCTTGTGAAAATGTGAAGATCCTTGATCGCTCTTAGATTATCTTGGAGAGTATTCCTGAGTATCAGAGCAAAATAAGAGAATGCTCTGTTGCTCATCGTTCGGTTTGTTTTGCGATAGTCAGTAGGAACTGCTATGGTGTTTTACTGTAAGTGCAAAGCAGTTTGTTTTTAACTGGACTAAAGTAGTCAATTTGGTAACTAAAACCCAATTATTTTTGAGAATGTTGCACAAGTACTATAAATTCTGTTTAGATCTGGGTACAAGTCTAGTCCTATCTAAACTCTTGGTGCCTTTTCCTGCTAGGAAAAAATCCAGCTTTCTTTAGTTTGTTTATAATTAAAACTCACTATTTGGATGGCAGTTCAATTTGGTCTTTGGTAGTTGCAAGGTTCAATTTCTTCCCAAGGGAACCTTGAAGTTGCAGGGTTGTCAGGAAATGCAGAATCTTTTCCTTCTGAACTCTGACCCAGAGTGGGGCTGACTAAATCCTTGGGGGCAGTGACATAAATTCCATCCAAGCAGTCTCAGCAATGCAGGGGCCTGGGTAGAAAAGGGGTCCCCACCCACGATGGCTATGACACCACAGCAAACTTACTTTATCATGTTTGCCACACTGCCTCCGCTCTTGTAAGTCTGCTGCAGACCCAATGGCTGTTCCTTGCCAGGTTGAAGTCTCATGAAAATAACCATACTGTGAGACTGTCCAGCCCCTTCTAGTCCAAATACCATCCCAAGTATCAGCTCACTTCCAGTCCTAGAGCCCCCCCCCCCCTCCTCGGTGACAGCTCCCTTCCAGTCACCCTCCCTTCTGTCCATTCCCCTTCCTCCTTTCCCCCATCAGTTCCCAGGCCCCACCTTCCCCCCTTATCAACACCCAGCCCCCTCCTTTCCCTCTTTTTGGCTCCCTTCCTTCTCTCCTGTATCTGCTGCCAATTGGCATCCCCCTCACTGATTCTCTGCTTGAGAGAGCCACTGGAACACTTCTCTGCTCCCGCGGCTTTGTTGTCTTATAAACTGCTAGACTGCAGCATTTCTAAAGGCGGTAATGAGCATTTCCTGTTTCTTATGCCCCATGGTTTAACATGACACTCAAAAAACTGAAAAAACAATTAAGAAAGAAAGAAAGGAAATGGAGACAATCCAAATCACTAATAAATTATGAGAAATACATAAATACCCTCCATATATATAAGGAAACAACAGACAGTACCAAGAGAAACTATTACTCTAACATACTCACCAATTCCTTTAACTGACCAAGAGAATTGTTCTGTATAATACAGAACTTAACAAACAAAACATACAACTCAGACGAAATATCCATAGATATTTCCCCAAAAGAATTAGCACAATACTATATCAATAAAACAAAACCACAAATGACACCCCCAATAACACATACTGAAATGAATACCACTACCCCTGATAACTGGTCCAACTTCAATCTAATATCAAAAACCACTCTCAAATCTACTATATCTAACATCAATACAACTACCTCCTATCTCGACCCATGCCCAGTGGACTGGATAAAAAAGACATGCTCAATGCTCTCTTCTTTCATCCCCCCTCTGGTCAATCTATCACTAGAAAAAGGCCATTTACCACCATCTCTCAAACATGTTCAAATACGACCAATACTCAAAAATAACACTTTAGACAAATTATCCCCAAAATCATACAGACCCATATCGAGTATTCCCTTCATGGCCAAACTTATTGAAAAAATAGTCCAAACTCAACTACAGGAATTCATCGATACATTGAACCTCCTCGATGAACACCAATATGGCTTTCGACCATTTCATGGGGTAGAAACATTACTAACAGTCCTTTACGACACATTACTAAGAGGAATTGATGACACTAAACAATCCTTCATCCTAATATTCCTTGACATCTCTGCAGCATTTGACAGCGTCAATCACCTAATAATGTTAAGTAGACTTCAACAAATTGGAATAACCTCTACAGTTTATAACTGGTTCAAATCTTACCTATCAAACAGAACCCAAACAGTGAGAATACTCAACCAAACATCTACCACTTTCAAACAAACACAAGGCCTTCCACAAGGATCCGCACTATCAGTGTTATAGCAACCGCTGTGAAAAGCTCTTATTCAATCACTCACCCACAGAAGGAAAACTCACAGACAGGCTGGAATGCAATCAGGATCTTTAATGTGCACACAGGCCAGACAGAGATACCAGCAACCTCCATAAGAGTCTGAGCCCCGAGGGACGTCCCACAATGCCTTATATACAGTACAAGTTTAAACTCATTCTATAATCTCATTCGCCTCAGATATTTTCAGTCCACCAATCAGTAGCCCCTGGGGAAGGTACCTGGGTGACCTGTCCAAACCGGTATGCTCTGGTCTGTTGGTTTCTGGGCTAGGGGATACTGTGCTCAGACCTGGAGTGGGGGGAAGGGTGCCTACTGAAATCTCAATGCCTTCTCTTAGCAGGCTGATTACCTCATGGCTTGCGGGGGAAGGGTCAGGCTGATAAGAGCCTCATGGCTGCCTCATCAGCACTACTATTTAACATTTACCTACAACCAGTCAGTAGCATTTTTAAACGCTACGGCGTCCATTACCATATTTACGCCGATGATATAATGTTCTACCTCCCATTTAAGATCCCATACCCACCACTACAACAAATAACAGAATGTTTTAAAGAACTAACAATATGGCTTAAAGAACAGAACCTACACATCAATTTCACAAAAACTGATGTACTATATATCACTAAAAATCAAACATACACACCCCCAAGCACCATTACCCTAGATAACCACGAGATCAAAAAAAAAAAGAAGTAAAATACCTAGGTGTGATACTTGACAATAAACTCAACATGGACTCACACATAAAAAAACTGACAAAAAATATACATTACAAACTCAAGACATTGAAACAATTAAGACCATTGATTCACTTACAAGACTTCATAACTATAATTCAAGCTATCATAACTCCACACTTTGACTTTGCAAATATAATCCTTCAAGGCATCACAAAGCAAAATATTAAAAAGATACAACTAGGACCTGGTGTGATTCGAGCTGGAGGTGAAAGGGTCGTGACTGTGAGCCCCGGGAAATGTTACCATTCGGTGCCTTGCTGAGACGCTTGCCTCCCCCTTAATTGCTGGGAGGGCAGCGTGGGGACAGCTATCTTCAGCGAGGACCCTGTTGAGAGGATAAAAGCTGCTCTACCTTCTATCCAGTGGATCTGGTATGATTCGAGCTGGAGGTGAAAGGGGCGTGACTGTGAGCCCCGGGAACTGTTACCGTTCGGTGCCTTGCTGAGACGCTTGCCTCCCCCTTAATTGCTGGGAGGGCAGCGTGGGGACAGCTATCTTCAGCGAGGACCCTGTTGAGAGGATAAAAGCTGCTCTACCTTCTATCCAGTGGACCTGGTGTGATTCGAGCTGGAGGTGAAAGGGGCGTGACTGTGAGCCCCGGGAACTGTTACCGTTCGGTGCCTTGCTGAGATGCTTGCCTCTCCCTTAATTGCTGGGCGGGCAGCGTGGGGACAGCTATCTTCAGTGAGGACCCTGTTGAGAGGATAAAAGCTGCTCTACCTTCTATCCAGTGGACCTGGTGTGATTCGAGCTGGAGGTGAAAGGGGCGTGACTGTGAGCCCCGGGAACTGTTACCGTTCGGTGCCTTGCTGAGATGCTTGCCTCCCCCTTAATTGCTGGGCGGGCAGCGTGGGGACACCTATCTTCAGCGAGGACCCTGTGTGTATATATGATTGCATGGTTTTGACCGCGGAGCGTGTCCGCGGAGCGTGATTCGAAGGGGCGTGTTCAAAGGGGCTGGGCACACCCCTTTGGCGCCCCTTCGGCGTCACTGAGGCGGAAGACGCTTGAGAAGGTTTCTTGTTGTTTTGCTGTTTATTTTTCCATGTTGTGAGATCTTAATGGGGAAGAGGAAAGTGAAAGTGGGGCGAGTCGAAGGTACGCCCGCTGATAGCGCCCCTGTTGTGGGCCCTCTTGATAGGCATTTTATCTCCCGACCGGTAGCACAGTCCTCTCCGGAGGGTCCTTCTCTCAGTTCTGGAGGGAGGACCCCGCCTTCCTGCCCTGCTACATTAGCACCTTTTTTATCGCCGGGGAAAGATATTGATTCGGCAAGAGTAACTCTTAATTGTGGGGTTATCTTGCCTACGCCTGTTAGGTTAGCAAAGGAGGGAGACCTTTCTGGTCTTCCCCCTCTGTTACCGGAGAAGGAGATCACTTTAAAGGATCTTTGGGCTGCTATACAGGGTATTAACATTAAATTGTCCTCTACTCTTGGTTCCCTGTGTGATTTTTCGCAAGAAGCAGTTTCGACTTTTCAACAGTTAAGTGATAAAGTGTCTTCAGTAGATTCGGCTGTTGTTAGATTAGAGTCACAGGGTTTCCACGTTACAATCGACTAATGTGGGGGGTATTAAAGATTCCCTGATAATGCATGCTAAATTGGAGGCTTTTGAAAATACTCTGCGTGCCTATAATCTTCGACTCCTGAATTTTCCGTGTACTTCTCTTCTTTCTCCAAAAATTTTATTTGAGAAATACCTGAAGGAAGTTTTGCTCATAATGGATCCTGTAGAGGTGTCTCATTTATATTATGTTTCACGTTTTAAACGAACTGTGAATTCTGAAGGTGGGCTCGATGTGCTTGAGCCTTCCATTTCAGAATTAACAGCTTTTCTTGAAGACTCTGCCGATGTGATTAACTCTCGGTCCACACTAATTGTTGTCTTGCAATCTTTGGAGTTGAAACAGAGAATTTTGAAAGCCTTTTTCAAATATAAGTCAACGGTTTTTTGTGGATACAGAGTGAATATCTTTCCCGATGTGGCACGTAGCACCCAACTTAGACAGAGGCTTTTCTTAACCTTGAAGCCTCGTGTCCTTAAGTTGGGTGCTACGTTTTTCCTACGATTTCCCTGTAAATGTGTTGTGACTTATAGTGGTGCAACTTATGTTTCCTCAGACATTGCCCACTTGGAGCAGTTTATTGTAGATAGGCAGGGTTTAGAGCAGGCAGTAGAGGATGAGTAATTAAATGTACCTCCCTGTTGTAGGCTGCTTTCTTAAAGCCTTGTTTTCCTTTTCTCTTTTTCCTTTTATATATCACTTCTCAGGTCCCAGTAATGTGGGCTTAATTGATATTGAAATTGCCTTTATTTTTCTTTTCGTACAATGTTGTACTTATTTTGTATCCTAGGATTGTCCTTTTCTTTGGTTGGTTGTTGTATCAATTGAAAAAAAAAATATACAACTAACTCAGAATATAGCAGCAAGGATTATAATGAATGTAAGTTCAATAGAGCATATTACACCGATTCTGGCTAAACTCCATTGGTTACCAATTTACAGCAGAATAAAATACAAAATTCTAGTCACCACTTTCAAATTAATAAATAACCTAGCACCATCTGCACTCAATACACTCATTAACGTAGAAATAGATAAACGATCACAAAGGAGCAGAAACACAAACACTATAGCAATACCAAAAGACTACACAAAAGCTAGAAAACAAACCAACAAGAGGACCTTCTCACATTCAGCACCTATCCTCTGGAATAATCTGCCTGATAACATTCGCCTACTGACAGACATAAAGGAGTTTAGAAAAAAATTAAAAACTCACTTATTCACTTTACACTACACTACACTACCTAATCAGAATACACAAAGAGACACAGGTTAACAACTATACTACATAACAAATAACAAATAACGACATAACTACATAATACTTAACCATACCACATACACATACAGATGAAGAATCTCACAATCTTATAATTATGTACTTAGTCACATTTAAAATAATTTAAGCATTTAAAATGATCATCTCACCCCCCTCATATAATTGAACCATAATATAATTTGTAAGTACCTGCAATGTAAATATGTTATAATATTTTATTGTTCAAACGTTATATTGTTACTTGTAAATAGTTCACTTGTTCTATGTAAAACGACTAGGTATATACTATCACATACCATATAATTTACTGTTCCTTGTAAATCGCACTTGATACTTGGGAAAGAGCGGTATAGAAATAACTGTTAAATAAAATAAATAAATAAACAGTGTAACTGGTGCAGAAATAAAAAATTTACATAATTTAAGAGAGATAACTTATTTACAAGAGAGAGAAGTAACTATGGGGTATGTTTACTAAAGTGCGCTAATCGTGCATAATGCGCGTAAAGTACATTTAACGATCGTTCGCACGTCCGAACGCACGTTGTGACGTGCGAACGATCGTTAAACATACTGTACGCGCGTTAACCGCAGTTTACGATCGTAAACCTCCGCGGTGCGTTAAAACAGCGCAGAAGGTGGAGAGTGGGCAGAGAGAAGGGGTCAATGGGCGGAGAGTGGGCGGGGAGAGGCTCCCCTCATACTAACGCGCTGAATTGCAGAGCACAATCCCAACGCGAATGAAAACTTGCCGTTAAAGGCATATGAAAGGGAAGAGAAACCATTTCCGTCAGCAATGTACAGCAAAACCGGGGAAACCTATAAAACGTGAGCAGTGTGATATATGTGCACTGAACAAAATAGCAAATAGGAATGGAAAAAGACCACAACAAAATCCTAAAAAACTACAATCAAGCTTGCCAACAGTGATATCAATGGGCAACCACTAAAAACACTGCCAGGAAAGCTCCAAAAAAAGAAATGAGTCTTGGCCACGGAGCGTAGACCCCTCCAAAGATCATTTCCTAATCCTAATTATGAGCGCTCCTGGGAGTGTGTTCCAGGGTTGCCCATTAATATCACTATTGGCCAGCTTGGTTATGTTCCTATCCTCTCATTCTGAGGTCATATTTGGGGTTTATGTGCACCTATGTCACCATACAAGGTGAATGAGGCCAAAGTAAAAATATGCAGAGCAGAGTTCAGACTCTTTTGGCCAGGTGTCCCATCACCAGGGACCTCACTGTCACTGTGGCGACAGTGTGGTGCAGTGGACACAGGCAGTACCTGTAGGACCAGAGGGTCACTGGTTCAAATCCCAGCTGGGGCCTCTGCCAACCCAGTCACCATATTTTACCCACCACTAAATAGAAATAGTAAAGACACCCCTTTATTGCAGAGAACAGAGGCATCGTTCAAACACCAATATGTTACCCAACACCGCACACACACCATAACAATGGCCATTACCAACAGCTGAGTCCCCCAAATGCAGTCCTGGAGTGGCACACCTCAATCAGGTTATATTCATTTCCCAAGATAAGGACATGTTAGCATGTTGGCGGAAGGGTACAGGTGATGGAGAGGGCAGTGGCTGCTAGTCCCAGCAGACAGTGGCTGAGCCATGTGCAGGCTGCCACATCCACAGCAGCAGACAGGCCCTGTTGGATGTACAGTCATGGACTACCCAGGGAATACAGCATATCTGTGGCAACACGGTGGTGCAGTGCACACAGACAGTGTGTGCAAGAACAGAAGGTCACAGGTTCAAAGCCCAGTTGTGTCAATGTCCATTCCAGTCCACATATTTTTTCCCCAACTGTACCGTGACTGTAATGACAAACCTGTATTGCTGCGAACATACACATGGTTATTACGCCAATATATTACTACACCGAGCACAGACAGCAGAAACAGCCGCATTACCTAGAGCAGAGTCCCCCAAATGCAGCCCTGGAGTGCCACACACCATTCAGGTTCCATGATGCCTCTAATGAAGATTCCTGTGCTGCATAGCTATGCACCACCCCCATGGTATGCGGATGTAGGCCATGCATATTTATGTGGGACAGCAGGAAAACCCGAACAGTGTGTGACACACCAGGACCTGAGTTGGGAACCTCTGCGGTAAAGCACCAGCCAACAGGGCCAGACACACCCACACACACCCACCCACAGGCGTCAGTGGCAAATGCCCCCTGGAGAGGCAGGACATTGGGCCCTGTGTGCATCTCCCAATACTAGCACAGGCATACCCTAGCAATGGCACCCTACACCTGGGTATATGGTATGCACCTATCAGACATTTCCTATGATTACTGGTAGATATCAAGTCCTACGTCAAGCACAGTTTTCTCATTTAGCTCCATCAGAACAATCAGTCTGATGTCTGCGGGGTGTGCTACAGGTCAGGTCACTGACAGTGTTTACCACCCTGGGGAGTGACGGCCAATAGTATTGCGGACCATATCCATGCCTGGACTGTGTCCAGGACTGGTGTGGTGGGCAGGGCTGCTGAACCCCCCTCTACAGTAGCAGAATGCTGGCATAGGTGTTGGAGTGTGTGTCTGTCTCTACAGTGTGTGGGGGCTGCAAACACCTTACATAGGCCACACGGCCAGCACTGTTGCCAGTATTGCCCGGCAACTGTGTATAATGAGGAGCAAGGTACCATGGGTAGAGCCCAGACATGGTGGCATGGGCAGGCTGTATCTGCACAGCGCATAGGGCACCGACTGCGGCATAGTAGTGCCCGGCCACCACCTACACAGACAGGGTGACCGCTGTATGTCCTGCAGGGAGCTCAGTCTCACCCTGACTGTGCAGTGACCACAGCATGGCTAGGCATCCCCATTGTGCTATATTGTAGTTCTGTCATGTGATATGTATGTGTTTCCCTATGGGGGCCAGTCAATGACTTATCTGCTTGTTGAGTATGCTGCCATCCCAGTCCAGTTCTGGGTGCATGCAGTTCCAACAGGAACATGCATCATGGACCAACTAGCAGACTGTTTGCACCTGGTATATGTCCTGATGGAGAGCCTGGCAGGGTGCATTGGCTGAAGGCCTGCTGCAGGACAATATCATATAGTGGTGGGGTCCAGCCTAGCCTATACAGGCCTAATGTCTGTATGCTATTGTGCTATGGATATGTAGAGAGCTGCAGGAGCTGCCCTGAGGGGTGTCTGACCCACAGCAGAACTGGGGGTGATGGTCCCTTCCACTGCCATCAGTGCAGGGAGGGAGAATGTGGATCAGGTGATGGGAGACTGTGTTTACCACCAGAATCCCCCTAGGGACCACACCTGACTGATCCAGACAGATATATCCAAGGTGTTTGTGCAGAAACTACCTATCCCACACATCAACACTGCTGTGGATGGCCAGCATGGCCTATGTCTGCCATGGATGTTGCTGTGGACCTGCTGCTGTACACATCACTGCACCCTCACGGTGAGCGCAGTACCCGCATAATGTGATGGTGTGTAGCTACACTGTGCCAGTAAAACACACGCTCAGAAACCCCTATCATGTCTAGGTGCTGTGGGGGTGCACATGTTCAGTTACCCCACCAGGCCAAGGTGCTGTGGGGGTGCTGTCCCCATGGTGTGTTCCTGTGAACAGCTGATTTGCATATCAAGTGCATCATGGGTGTGACTGGGCCAATCAAACCCTGAGAACTAATGTGGATGGACTGTGTGGTGAACTGACGTCCCTCTGTAGTCAGCCAGTCATAGAGAAGGAGATACAGATACAGACATAACTGCAACCCACTGTCAAATGCACCGACTGTGGAGCCAGAGGTTATGGGTACGACCCCACTGTGCTGATACGTAGCAGGGCTGTCAGATGCAATTCCTCTCCGAGCAGTGTTGTCTGAAAAAAAACATTATCTGAGGTGCTATAGAGAATCAAAGCCAATGTTCTATGCCCAAAGGCCAGAGAGGAAATAGTCCAAATGTGAAAGAAAACACATGAAAAGGAGCAAATCCATGCTATGCATTCCCAGAAAGTAAACCTCACAACACCCCCACATTGTCCCCAATGTCAACCTTACAGCTAATTAATCTGCGACTCCCTCTGTGGCCCTGTCTCCACACATTCCCCTCAATACATCCAAACAAAAGGTACATCACAAATGTCTGATACAGCTCTACGTCATGGGCACCTCTAGGCAAAGGAAGGTGAATGTATGCAAATGTGAGATGTGTGCAGCAGAAGGGGCTAGGAACCATAAAGCAGACCCTGTAATGAGCAGAGTCCAAACGACTTTACCTAGGAGATGTAGCAGCAGTACTAAAACCTGGGAGTTGCATATTAAGTGCCCACGCAGGTAAGAACACATGTACCCACGCACGCTATTACGCCGCACCAAGGCACATAGCCACGCCCGTAACAACGCACGTGGCTACGCCCGTAGCAACGCACGTGGCAAAGCACATTTCTTTCTAAAGACATGGCTGCAATGTCTAGAAAGCCAGCATTTACACAACGGGAGCTCTACCTGCTCACAGAGCTATTCTGCCTCAGACAGAGGCGCCTATTCCCTGGGTCATCGAGAAGGCAGAATCTGGCAAGGGTCAGAAGGGCCTGGGAGCGCCTCACCGTTCGGTACAACTGAAGCTCAGACTACCCACGTGAGGTAAGTTCATGGGAACAGGCACCCCAACCCAGGATGTGCAGAGGAACACCATGCAACCAAGTCAACAATCAACTATGCACAAATAGGGAGTGCAAGGTGTCTCCGCATCCAGCTGTGAGTGAGGTCTGTCCCACCCCCCCAAAACAGACTCCCCCAGGCCCCACCTCAGGGGCCATACCCCGTCCTGGCGCAATGGTATATGTCCCTGTTAGGGGGTAAAAGACATAACTATAGCCCAAGGATGCTGCTGTCCCCAAATGAGGGCCTATCTCCAGTCCCTGTGCTATGGTATCTGTCCCTGTCTGTGCATACAGGGTTCAGCTATAGCCCAGGGATGCTGCTGTCCCCAAATGAGGGCCTATCCCCAGTCCCTGTGCTATGGTGTCTGACCCTGTATGTGAGTACAGGAAACAGACTTAATCCCCAGGATGCAGTAGGCCTCACCTCAGAGCCCTACCCCTCATCCTGGTGTTGTGGGGAATGCCCCAGACAGTCAACACAGGAGGCAAACCACATCCCCAGGATGCAGTAGGCCTCACCTTGGAGCCCTACCCCTCATCCTGGTGGTGTGGGAAATGCACAGGTTCGTGCCCCATCATGTCAAACCATATTGCACAGTGATAATTGTAGATGTGTAGCGGCAGAGGCCACCAAAGGGTGTCTGACAACTAATTTCAATATGTGTTCCCACCCCAATAGGTGGAGGATCTCTGGAAGAAGGCTCGGGAGCTGCGGGCAAGATATCCACGTTTTGTGCGACGGGTTCAGAGGGAGTGGCTGGCCCAACAGGACGGTGAGTGATGTGACATGGCCCTGTGGACCAGTGGCTGACATGACCACAGGATGTATGTTACTGCTGTGGCACATGTGTGAACATGGAAATGATACATGTCCCCCTCTCCCACAGTGGATGTACACGCTGCGGAGGAGCAGGAGGTGCAGGATGCCGGGCCCGATGAACTGGCCATAGCCGAAGAGCTCGATGTGCCGCCTGACCCAGCAGAAATGGTGTTGGAGCACCACACACCACCTCATGGGCCTGAGGAACCCTCCGACGCAGAGGGGGAGGAGTCGGATGTGGGGCAGGGTGGGGGTCCGGCCAAGGAGCACAGGCAGCTACCCCGTGCGCATACGGTGGGGGAGGAGGCAGGGGAGGGGGTGAGGGCAGAGGTGCTGGCGGGGCAGGGGGAGGAGGGGCATGCGCAGGTGGGAAGGGCGGGTACGGGCCCTGCTGTTGTGGGACAGGGGCATGAAGGGGGTGACCTGGCCAACGAGGCACTGGTGGGGGATGGGTTGGGTGGGGGGTATGGGGGGGCATGTTGGATGGGTGGCCAGCTACATGGGCTGTCACAGGGCTACGGGGGCGCCAGCGACCTGCAACATGGTGATGGCAACGCACACCCCCTGGACGTGGGCATGGCACACATAGCCGAGGACATGCGCACCGTGGATTCAGCCACACAGACACGGGGAGACCTGTGTCTGTGTGGCTGCATGTGCGGTCTGCGAGTGGCCACGGCTGTGCGTGCGCATGCTCACGCCCAGAGGCAGAACGCCCTTATCATGGGGCAGGTCCTGGCGATCCTGACCATGGTGGCTGACCGCCTACGCTTGTTGGAGGAGCGCGTAGCTGGGGGCGTGGCGCAGCAGCCACCATGTGACAGGGGTCCCCGGGGTGTGTAGTGCGTGGATACGCAATACACACCTGCCCTGTGACAGCCCATGCTATGGCCTACCCCACACATGGAGGGCAGCCGAGCTGTTTGACAGTGAGGTTCACATGTGGGCCAATGAACACCCCCACCCACAGTTTCTTATGTAAATAAAGTTTTACATTGTTACCGTTTAACTGTGCTGTCCAGATATCACTCTGTGCTTTGTGTCAGTGTTGTGTGAGAGACACATGAGGTCACACATATGTGTGTCGGTGTGAGCTACAACATGTGCATGAAGGGCACTTTACATGTGTGATGCGTCCAGCCATACTACGGCCATTACATGGGCTGGTGCCACACATGTAGCAATGCACACACATGTGACTGTGCCCAGGGGTCAGCTGTGGTTGCACCTGCAAGGCTATGTGCAGCATCTGTGATGGGTGCAGAATAGGGCGGTGGATGGCATGGACACAGCAGGTGGCCTAATGGACACTGGCCATGGGAAACCCATTGCAAACTCGCTGTATCCTACCATCAATAACAGGACTCACTACCCACCATACTCTACAAAACAAAGGGTAACAGTGCAAATACTGAACCAACACATCTCTCATGCCCAAAATACCTGACCCACTGGGGAGAGAGAACATGTGGCATTGGAAACCTTTAAACAAAACTCATCCGGCCACATACATATGCAGAACATAGACCCTCAGCAAACAGGTTAGCACTAATTCTAAACAGGAAAACAACCATTGGACTGGGATTCACAGCAGACTAACGTAGAATGTACATCTCTGTAACGATATAAATATACAGTGGGTTGCTCCTGTATTCCACAAAGCGCAGACGTTAACGATGCACATGTACCAGAGCTGACCTATGCTCGATAGAAAATGCAATGGAAAGGGATATGCATCTACCTATTGTGCACTTGCGTCAGCTGCAAGTGTACCAGCCAGTTTCTCCTGGCTTCCTCGTGTCCTCTTCTAACTCTCCAGGGACTGCTGTCCATGTGTCCTCCCCTCCATTCTGTCGTTGATTAGCATTCCCTCGCAACATCTGCTGTAGCATACTAATCCCTCTCATTATTCCACTTCCGCATTCCTAGTCCATACACTCACCTCTTACCCCTCCATCCCCAACCCCCAGGTATTCACCCAATACCCGACCAATTGGAGATGTTGGACAACACCCACCCGAATAACCTCCACCTCTCCATTGTACACCCCCAGCCCCATCCCATTCTGATCCTCCCCCACCATCAGCTCCCTCCTAGTTCCAGCCCACACAGCATCCATATCCCTGTAGTCCCAGCAGCAGCACATATCCATTCCTAGCCACCCAGCAGTAGGGTGCCCTATACAGCACCCGCAGGGTATAGCTATGTGACTGTGTGCTTGCCACCTGAGTCTGTTAGACGTACAGCACAAGCTGCTTCTGCCATCGCTATATTGGTGTGTGGGTGATGTCGCTGATGCCTCCACAGATCCACCCTCCTGTCAGGTACTCATTCACATGATACAGGGCCCAGAGTTGGCAAGACATATGCATGGCGTGGTGGGTTTCCCTACAGGTGTACGATGACATGACCATTCGGGTCTTACCTGCCTTATTTCCAGCACTGTTTGGGGTTTGCTTTCCTTCATTCCATGGTTTGTGGATATATTTGACTATGTACATATCTCAGAAACGGTTCTGGTTACACATTCACACTATTTTCTTCTTGGGAGGGCTAAGGCTCTCTGGATTATAGGGGCCCTACATATGAGAGGGGTGGGCACTTTCTCCCACCTCTCAGATTGTTTGTCGGCGACCAAAACTGGGGGATATGTATGGCTTCAGAAGAGTACTGATTGGTTATCCACGTCACTACCTATGGTTTGCAGAGGGTACTGTTGCAGGCAGCGCTTGTCCTTGGGACCATGGGTGGTTTGAACTCACAGACCTTGCACCATCTGCCTGTGTCTTCACCATTGTGCGACAGGTCATGCTACCTTAGGACACACCTTTTCTAGATTCTTAGGGGGCGTCCTGTTGGGCTACTGTCTGTTGCTACTGTGTGACAGACACACACTCATTTCGGCCTGCCATCCCAGGGAGCTGTGTCGGTACATGCCCCTTGTTGTGTTCATCTCTGGCCCACTGATCTTCCTGTGCCTTGCACCATGGGTATGTTTTCTTTGGGACAGATCCTAGACATCACAGCGGGCCATTTGGATGGTGCCCTGCTGCCCTTCAGGTGACAGCCAGGGGGTTGTTCGCAGCTATGGGGCTGCTGCCCGGTGTTTCCGTCACAGCCTGTGGGACTCATAACACAGTGGTCTTTTTTTATCACCCTGACTGCAGCATTGTCTATTTTGGATGCACATTGGTCCTGCCAGCAGGACACCATCAGCATATTGTCACCTTACAGTGCCTCATGGGGCGCCCCATGTGGCACCTTATCTGGCACCCTTTACGTTGCCTGCTATGGTGTTCTGTGGGTGACATTTTGGTGTGCCTCTGTGGACAGTGCACTTTCTACTGTGGCCTGTGTGGTGCATTATGTCTGCAGCACCTTTGGTTGCACCACTGTGATGGTGTGTTTGCTGGCAGCACTACTGGTGGTAAAATATAAACCCCTACCTCCTCATTCCCTACATTGGGTACTGGGTGCTGGCTGGGCCAGCCTTCTGCATTGTGCACACTGGGGAACCCAGGGGATTCGAACCCATGCTGCCTGTGACAGCGGTCACTGGGCTCACCATTGTGCTTCAGCTCTGTTCCTGTGATTTGTATCTGTACGCTTTCTTGGGGTTGACGCGCGATAACGCGCGGGTACGCGTCACCGCGCCCTGTTACGCTCGTTAGTTTTTGGAACGCGCGTTGCACGTAACGATGTACCGCCCATGTCCTTATTTGGGCGTTTCTGTCTCTACCGCGGCACCTAACGCGAATCGCACTAACGCACTTTAGTAAACATACCCCTATATGTCAGTTAGTTTAGATGCAGGAGAGCAGTGGTTATCTATGTGGGATCTGTATCAGATGAGGGTATTTTGGGACCAAAATGTTCAATGAAGAGGTGAGTTTTGAGGTGGGAGTGAAAAGATGATAGGTCTGTAATGTTCCTTAGGCTAGCTGGTAAAGTCTCGTACAAAGCATAAATGCCTTTGAATATCCCCCTTGCTATTTTTTTAAAGTCCGAGTCCAAAACTTGGAACTCTGAAGGAGAATTGAAGCCTAACTCCCAGGCTTATTTTTTTGCCAAAGCCAGGATCAGTCCCTTAAAGCTTCTTAACCAGAAGCTGGTCAGCAACCCACTCCCTCAGTTCAAAAACATCAGTAGGTTTCATTCAGTCACAGAGGGACTAAAAAGTTAGTCCAGGACGTTCTGGCAGTTTTAAAAGTTTGCTCATTGTAATTCACTTTGGAGTTAGCTGTTAGTCTGAATGCTCAAGTTTGCAATTCCCAAAGCTTGTAACAAGCATCCATTGCTAGGATTTGTGTCCTTAAGGGCAGAAACGTCTGGAAGGGATGCATCTATTAGTCAATTTTAAATATATACACAAGGACTGGAGTCTATTTTAGTGAGATTCTCACACAGAAATAATGGCAAAAAAGGCAGCATTCACAGAATTCAGAAGATCATAAAAAGAGAAACACAGAAAAGAATACCAGATAAAGCTGAAAGAGGGAAAGAGAAAAATCAGGATGGCAAAAATATATGCAGAAGAAAAAATGTCTGAAGATGTGAAACGAGGTGACAAAACTTTTTTCAGGTACATTGAGGAGAGGAGGAAGACCAGAGGTGGACTTGCAAGACTCAAAGGTTCTGAGGACCAATTTGTGGAAAGTGACAAGGAAAGAACAGAAATGCTAAACAAATACTTCTGTTCCCTGTGCACAAAAAAACAAATTCTGTAGAAGGGCCATGCATGATTGACAAAGGTACTGCACATGAAATGAGAGTCAGAAGCTGCAAAGATGTCCTACATATTGGGACATGGAACGTACGAAGCATAAACCAAGGGAAGTCGGAGGTGGTCAAGAATGAAATGGAACATGTACAGCTCAATCTGTTGGGTGTCAGCGAACTGAAATGGACTGGCATCGGGCACTTTGCATCTGATGATCACATGGTCTACTATGCTGGAAATGAAAGACAAAGAAGGAATGGTGTTGCATTTATACTCATGAAGAAACTTGCAAGAACTGTAATGAAATACAATGCAATCAGTGAAGGCTTAATTTCTATTCATTTACGAGGAATGGCCATCAACACAACTATAATTCAGGTATATGCCCCAACAACAGCTGCAGAAGAAGATGAAGTTTATGAGTTCTATGAAGAAGTACAAGCTGAAATTGACAGAACATGCAAACAAAATATCCTGACAGTCCATAGATGACTGGAATGCAAAGGTTGGTGATCTGTACCACAGTCAGCTCCAGATTTTGTCTTTGTTGCTGTTATAGAGCTTTTCCATCATTGACTTCCACAGATGTAGTCAATTTGATTTTTGTATATTCCATTGTCCATGTGTACAGTTGCCGCTTGTGTTGCTGGAAGAAGGTGTTTGAGATGAATAGATCATTAGTCTTGCAGAATTCTATCAGTCTTTCTCCAGCTTCATTTCTGTTGCTAAGTCCATATTTTCCAACCACTTTGCCTTCTCCTTTGTTGCCAACTTTTGCGATCCAGACACCCATGACTGTCAGGATATCCTGTTTACATATTCTGTCCATTTCAGCTTGTACTCGTTCATAGAACTCATCAACTTCATCCTCTTCTGCAGCTGTTGTGGAGGCATATACTTGAATAATAATTGTGTTGATGGGTATTCCTCCTAGATGAATAGATCTGGGTCACAAATCCGTTACTCTCACCTGTCCTATTTTATTCTAATGACACATATCGGTGATGGCAAGGCTGCAAACATGGACTTGTTCAGTCTGGTATTGAGCTGGGAGGACACAAACACAGAGCTCCCATCACCACACCACAACCAAGAGGAAGGGTAGTCACAGACAAAGACCATAGACTCCCTAGAAGAGATGACAGCTCAAGTGCTGATAAGGCAGGAGGCAAAGGATGTGCTCCAGGGGGAAGCACAGCACATAGGGAAGAAGATACACAGTATAAAGCAGACGCTACATGGTATAGGGCAGGCACTACACAGTTTAGTCTTGGCGCAGCAGGGGCAGGGGATGCATCTGAGAAGGTTAGTGGCCCTGCTTTCTGCTGGTCAGACCTAAAGGTTGCATCATCCAGCAACTAAAGGCTCTCATAGATGTGCCTACCAATGAACATCTGTGCCTGGTAAGTAGATACAAGCTTATGGAGGCCTGACCATATCCAGACATTGATCAATCACAATTCTAGTGTTGGCTATTATTGTTTAGTGTTGTGTTTTTTATGTTTTACTGTTGTTTTACATTTTCAGTTCTGCATAGAAAACAAATGTTGTATATATAGTTTGGTTCTGTAATGTGTGTGTGTGTGTGTGTGTATATATATATATATATATATATATATATATATATATACTGTATATATATTAGTTTCCTTTGTTGTATTAAATATTTGTAGTTGATCTGGTGTTCTGTTGCATTTTTCATCTGCAAGGGGGATAGGAGGAGCTGGAATGCTCCCACACACCAAAACTGCCCCTCCCCATCACCCCTGTGCCCATGTCCACCTCCTTACTGTAGATTAGGGGTTCTTCACTCAGTCCTGGGCAGTCAGGCAGGTTTTCAGAATTACTGCAATGGATATGCATGAAACAGTTATGTACACATACTAGTCTGGCCTGAAGATAGGGTTGAGAATCTTTCCATATAATGACTATGGATGGCATTGAGAAATAGGCAAGACAAATTCGTAATGGTAGAAAGCAATCTTTTATATACAATAAACTATTTATAAATGTATGTACAGTGGGAGAGGAGGGGAGGGGTAATAAAAATGGTGAAAGAAAAAAAAAAACAATGGCGACAGAAAAAAAACTCCAGAGGGAAGAGGATCACTGAGGAGGGGGTGGGGGCGGTAACTGCTGGGCAATATGATCTACATCCTTGAAGAGGCAGTTGAGCATATTGCCCATCACCACCAACTGCCCTCAGAGGTCCACCAGCATGTTGTGGACTCCTCCTATGCCACGACAGCCAGCTGTAGCCCAGAAGGGGGTGACACAATATGCGGTTCCCTATGATCCCCTTCCTCCTGGATTGTGAGGATGATGGGGTCAGGGGGGTGGGACAGGATAACCCCAGCTGTGGGATGGGGTGGAGCAGGGGGAGTGAATCAAATAACCCCTGCCTGTGGGGGAGGGGTGGGCAGGGAGGTGGATCAAATAACCCCCAGCTGTGGGATGGGGTGGGGGCAGGAGGGTAGATCGAATAACCCCTGGCCATGGGGTGGGGGAAGGGGACATCAAGAGGTAGAATATCAGGGGGTAGGGCATCATGGGGTGGGGCATCAGGAGGTGGGGGTGGAGCATCAGGCTGTGACAGCCGTGGCTGAGCCATGACTGAGGATGTGACTGAGGGCAGCGTGGGGGTCCCTCCTCATCTGGACTGGGCTCTGCAAAAAGAAAAGAAAAGCACTATCAGCCAGGCAAAGCAGTGTGCAAGATAGAAACTGGACTGAGTGCAACAGCCTCCCCAACTTCTGATGTTTACCTGGCGAGATCTCCCATTCACGTCACACCCACTCCACAAATTCTCAAACCTGTCAGCTTGCAAGCCTTTTTCTTGAGGTCCTCAATCTGAAAGACAAGAACATAACATCTCTATCAGGAGCAGCATATGCAGACCAAACCAACCCCGCCCCCAACCAACCCATAGACTTCTCTGGTAACCCACCCCAAAAAAAGAAACACCTAGGTGGCTGCCCACATCCCTGCTGCAATCACCTCCCTGGGGAAGACAGCCCCATCATTCTATAATTGCAACTCCTCCCCAGCCTTGGGAAGAGGCGCTTTTTGTGGTCAGCAATAAATGTGGCCAACAATTCTATGTCCTCTCGGGGAAGTTAGGCTTCTGCTCGGGATGTGATGGTGGTGGTGATGATGATGCTGCTGTTGCCGCAATCTTTCTTTGCGAAAGGTACGTGTACATGTGCATTTCTATGTGTGTTTTGTCCATGTACACATTCTGCACACACATAAACATGTGGAGCCAAAACAGAGACCTGCTAGAGGTGGGGTGGTGTATGGGCTTTATCATTAAAAAGCCAGTAACAGCCTGATGGCATCCACCTCAATAATAATCAACACAATTCTCACTGAAAAACATTTTATTAAAGCACAAGGAGACATAACAGGAAATTGAGAATGATATAAGTCATGAAAAGTAGTCCTGTATAACTTTTCTTCAGATTTCATTCCCTTTTGTGGCATCTGATTGAGCAGGGGCACAGATGAGAGGTTCTGGTGGCAGATCAGGAGCTATATCGCCTGGCATGCTGTGATTCAAGGCTATGTTGTGCAGCATGCAGAACACTGCAGGTATTTCTTTGGCTCTTTGTCAAGAATTTCTAGCATGATTGGCTGAAGTGCTTCGTGCTGCTTGCTGGCCACTCCTCCCCCTCTCCCTCTTCCAAAATGGCTCCAGTCTGCCTGGCCATGTACATGATGAATACAAAATTTATGAATGGCTATTTGTCCAAAATTACCACCCATGTGCATTCGGTTAGTTGAACCCAGAACTAATTGAATTTGCTGTGGTTTGTCACATTTTGCTATTAGTTAGGCAATGAATGCACATGCCTACTGGCTATCCCAGGTCCTGCTAAGGCTTCTTGAATATCAGTGATGTCTCTGGAGAGCAAGTCAAAGTGACTTCTACAAATCATGTCCACCATCTAACTGTAAGATCTCCCAAGGGTTTTCTATATGTACTGAGTCCTCCATACAGTGAGGCTGAAAGTGATCCTGCAGGCCACACAGAACATAGATTTGTGGGTGACTATGGCCAAAACTTCACACACTTCCCTTCCACTCCCTTTTCCAGTGCACAGCTCATAAATAAAGGGTCCTTGGAGCTGCTGGGTCACCAGGATTCAGCATTGGCTCGAAGGCACACATTGCTGCTGCTGCTGTTGTTGTTGATGCTCATAAAACTCCTCTCACTTCCTAGCAAAGGCAAGCTACCAACTCTGGCAAAAATAACTCAGGAATCCAGCAGCAGTTTGTGTATAACTCTGCTCATCTACTAGGCCTCCCCAAATGAGAAAAAATATATGTAAGAAGGGCAAAGGAAATAATCAAATATAAATAAAGAAATAAAGTCAGGTGATAGAAAAAAACAATTAAATCTGCTCAGAGTCCTTGAACTCTGCCGCTGAATCTCTGGAATTTCCCTTTCATCAAACTTCTCAACTAGACAGGTGCCTGACTCTCCTCAAGAAAATTGTTTCTCTGTACTCTCCAGTCAATTGTCTAACCAGTTTCTCTCCTCAGTGTCACTAAGTCTTTGGGACCAGAAAAGACCCCCTTTGACCTCTTCGTTTTCAGTGCAAATACTACATCCATTCCCACAGCAAGTTCCTCTCTGTTTTGTAGGGATTCCTCCAGCGCACAGTGAAGACACCCTACCAGACATGAGCAAAGGCTATCTAGATGCACCTGAGACTCGAGTCCTACTGTATTCCTCTCTCCTCCTGCATCCTTATCCTGCACTCTCAGTAGCAGCAGTTCCATTCCCCTACTGTACTGGGGATGGGGTCTGGCAGATATCACTCTCACTTACACTCTAGCACTGGAATCTCCCTTCCTGATCCCCTTGTCACCTCTTCAGGCATACTGAGGCTGTTATTGCTGGGTTAACTTAAGCCCCTTTCTCTCTTCTGCTGGGGAAAGCCTTTTCTCCTGACTCCCCTCTCCTCCTCCTAGTGTCCTATAGAAGAAATCCCCTTGCAGGGGAAGCTCTCCTGGCTCCCCTGTTTCCTTTAATTTCCTGTGGAGGAGGTCCCTCCATAAATATACACCTTTATACACAAAATAGCCTTCTCTTCATTACTCCTCTGGAGCAGGAACCCAGAACATTCCTATTATTTTCTCAAAGGGACATTTTGGCATCCTACTTCATCTGCATTTTAAAAAATGGCCAGTATCAGTTACCGTATTTTCGCGCATATAACGCGCGCGCTATATGCGATTTTACCTACCGCGCAACCCTCTCGCGCGTTATTTGCGGGTGCGCACTATACCAAATCTTTTTTCCCGACTAGCTTTCGGGAACTAAACCCCTCTTCCTGCGATTGGAACGAAACCAGCACGAGGGGTTTGCTTTTAACAACGCAGCTACAGGGCACCACTACAGCCTCTGTCATCAAAGTGCTGAGTAACAGCTGCACTCTCAGGTAAATTACAGCCCAGCAAAGGTGTCTTCTCTTTTGTTCTGAGGGTGAGCTTTTTATGACTGTAGTTCAAAGATGGGCAGAAAGATTAAAGCGCCACCGTACACACTTAGTAGGCATGTCACTAATGTGACTCCTGTTTGGTGGGGATTATTCCCTGTAAAAGACAAGGAGTTCACTTTCAGAGGCTGAAGGGTAACACGCTTTCCTTACCGCAGGGTCTGGTATCGGTTTCTCGGGGTGAGAGCAGCAAGAGCTGTGAGGCCAGGCCTTGGGGGATCACTCACTCTGCTACTCCACTCAAAAAAAGTCCACGTGCCAGGAGTTTATTTCAAAACCAAAGTGAATTTACTGCCACACAAGAGATATCCACATAACAGCAAGGAAAAGTTTGAGATAATACAGACAATCATCTACAAAATCCACAATCTCAATCTCTAGCTAAAGACGAAGCCCTGAAGTAAAAAAACATAAACAATCCACTTGAAATCCAAATCTCAAGCTCCTTGAGCACTCATAGTACCGTTTTTACGTGCATATAACGTGCACGCTATATGCGAGGGCGCGTAATGTGAGAACTTTATTACATAAAAGCCCAATCTCCGCGCATTATATGCGGGTGCGTATTATATGCGGGTGTGCGTTATATGCGCGAAAATACGGTATACAGTAAAACTATAATTATAACTGATAACATAATTCCACTAATTCTTATATATTTATTTATTTATTTATTATTTATTACAGGCTCTTATATACCGCTCTATTCAGAATCAGCGCGGTTCACAATATAACAACATACCATAACAACAAACTGTTAGGTTTTACAGAGAACAAGGTCAGAGAACTTGGATAAAACATGGGACGTCATTACTGCAACTATTTACAAGAGTATTTACAAGAGTATTTACAATTATACATTACAGGAATTAACAACGCAGCTACAGGGCACCACTACAGCCTCTGTCATCAAAGTGGAGTGGAGTGAAGCCTGGATTCTATAGAAAATTAAACAGAATCTCATGTTGAAACCTGCACCTCCAGTTCTGTAACATGCATTCCACAGTGCTCAACAATGTTGTTGTTGTTGTTGTTAAGTGCCGTCAAGTCAGTGTCAATTCATGGCGACCCTCTGGATAATTGTCCTAAACTGTGTGCAGTCAGGTGGCTCATTGTTGATAGAGTGGCACCCATAGCTGCTGTTATTGTATCAATCCATCTCATTGCTGGCCTTCCTCTTTTGCGTTGACCTTCTATCTTGCCAAGCATGATGTCTTTCTCTAATGATCTCTCTCTTTGCATCATTTGTCCAAAGTATGAAAGTCGAAGTCTTATCATCTGAGCTTCTAAAGAAAGCTTAGGTTTGATCTCCTCTAGTACTGACTGGTTTGTTCTTCAGGCAGTGCATGATATACACAGTATTCGTCGCTGGCATCGATTTTCGGCCTATCTTTTTCACTGTCCAACTTTCACATCCATATGACATTATTGAAAATATCATGGCTTGAACAAATCGAATATTTGTATGGAGAGAGGCATCTCTGCTCTTTAGAATCTTGTCTAGGTCCTTCATAGTCATTCTGTCAAGAGAAATGCTCAACAATAGAGCTAGAATATTTCCCCCATACAGATCACCATATAAAAAATATTTGAATTGTGGTACCACTTCAGGAACAGTAACACTCTCTCTTTCCACTGCCAGATACTTTACAAAATAACACAAAAACCTGCAAAAAGACACACAGAATCTATTAAACAAACTTATTATAACAACACTAATTCCCAGTCTTCAAGTGGCAACAACCTTACCTTTGAAAAGACAACACTGTAGATATTACATCAAGGCCTAGAGCACCTATTCACATTTTAGTGATAAAATAAAACAAGCAGGACTACAATACTAGCAAAAATCGTGATCTCAGTCGATACACACAGAGCATGGACAGATTTTCTGCTAATGCAGAATAAAGGACCACAAATTAGAAACAAACTTGCAGACAAGATGAAATGGAAATTCCCCAGTCTGAACTATGAACAATGCAATACTGGAAAATGAGAAACAGAAGTACACTTCCTCCTATACTGTCCAAAAACAAAAACAGAAGAAATGCAGATTTCCTAAAGCTAACATTCCAATTCTTAAAACATGAGTGCATTTTATTTCTTTCTATCTTTGATGTCTGGACATTTCATTTTTACAGACGGGCTGGTCCCATTCTCTTTTTCTACTTTCTTTATGTTAGTCTTTTAAATTCCTTTTCAGAATGTCCTTTTTCTTTCTTCTTTCTTCTCTACATCTGTCTGACACTGATTTTCCCTTTCATCTTTTTTTCCATTTCTATCTGCTCTGCCTCTCCTTTCATAGCTGGGTTTTATCCCTCATTCTTCTCTTGTACCCTCAGTCCTCAATCTCCCATTCCCACATGCTCCCCACTCCCCATTCTTGTTCTCCTTCTCATTAGGGGTAGTCCAAGGGGGATGCGAGGCCCTGTGCAGAGACTCCTTACAGGGCCTCATTTGCATAAATATTTCCATAACTATGAGGCTTTGTACCTATGCCCCCTAGCACATACATTCACACTAAGCTCTCTCTTAACACCCCCTACCCCCCCCCCCAAGGCACATACTCCACTATAGTTTTCTCTCAATCCCCCCTCCAGGGCACATACTCCACCATAGCTGCTACTACTTATCAATTCTATATTGCTACTAGGCACACATAGTGCTGTACACATGCATGTAAGGGACAGTCCCTGCCTAAAGAGCTTACAGTCTATACAAGACAGACAAACAGAACAGACAGTGATTAGGGGTTTCATTTATAGGGAA
This sequence comes from Ichthyophis bannanicus, assembly GCA_033557465.1. NCBI lineage: Eukaryota > Metazoa > Chordata > Amphibia > Gymnophiona > Ichthyophiidae > Ichthyophis > Ichthyophis bannanicus. Next base: position 400,682,813 of record CM066036.1, read on the forward strand.
TGATTAAAACACACATGGATATTAAACAGGAGAATAAGGGAGTCAGGATCCAAAAGCAGCCTCGTAAAGATAGGTTTTTAGCTTGGATTTGAATAGGACCAAAGAATGAGCCTGAGATACCAATTCAGAAACTCTGTTCCAGGCTTATGGCACAGCAACGTGGAAGACCTTCAACAAGTACAGAATGTGGGAACACACATTAGAAATGGAAGCACACAGATAAAATATGAGCAGAAAACCCCATGAAGCCAGACTTTGCATGCAGTGCAGTACTGGAGAAATAAATAAAATGTATTTCCTCCTGTACTAAGCAAAATACAAAGCTTAAAAAATGTACATTCCCAAAGATAACATAGTCCAATGACTAAAATTCTAAATGCATTGTTGTACCATTGTTATCTGATCATACTGGGGCCCTTTTACTAAAGTGTGCTGTGGTTTTGCACACAGAGCATGAATAAAGTGAAAGTTAACTTGTACTTAGTGCAGGGTCAGGGCAAACAGATGAGGCACCCTAGGCAAACCTCATTCATTGCGCCACCTCCTCCTCTCCAGTAGGGTTGCCAACTTTTTGAAAAAGAAAAATGCACCATCTGTGGCTAGTCATGTTCCACCCATGCCCACTCCTACTCCATCCCTGCCCCGCCCCACCCCACCCCACCCTTACTCCACTTCCTGTCTCCAAAAAAATTGCAGAGAGGGCAATGTGCAAACTGAACAAGCAAGACTTCTACAAATTCTTAAACAGAAATTCTATACTGACAGAATACGCAGCATTGGTTATATATACACACACACACACAAACACACACACACACACACACAGTACAGACAGGTCTTCATCAATAAATGAGCACAAAACAAAAAGAGAAATATATAGACACAAATTAAACTGAAACCCCAAGAAGACAGACTCTGCATGCAGTGCAATATCAGATAAATAAGAGATGAGTTCCCCATACTGTGTAAAATATAAAGGTAATACAAAGTTCAATCATTAAATTGAAAATAAAATTATTTTTTCTACTTTTGTTGTCTGACCATTTTATTCTCCGATCATGCTGGTTCCGATCTGAGGCTTCCGATTTCCCATCTTCTCTTAGCTCATTTTCTATGGTCTATAGTCCATCTGCCATTTCTTGTCTCTTCTTTTCTTTTCTTCACTTCCTTCCATTAGCCTATTTCCAGTCCCAGTGCCCCTCCCCATTACCCAGTCACTTACCAGTACCATTTCCAGGTGTCTGCTCCCTTTGTGCCCCCTCCTTACCTCCTCTGTTAGCTCTTTCCCAGCCACCTCCTCCCCCCCTTTCAGCTCTCTTCCAGCCACCTCCTTCACCCTGTCAGTCCCTTCCTGCCACCTCCTACCCCCCCCTTTTCAGTATCTTCCAGCCCTCACCTTCCACTGTCAGTTCCCTTCTGCCACCTCTTTCCCCTTGCAGCCGCTGCTCCTGCTTCTTACAGAGCAGCAGTGCAAGAAAGCTAAGTTAAAAAGAAAATTAAACCTGTGTGGAGCCTTCTGCCCCCCCCCCCATGAAGCTCCAACAAACATAACCACCACCAGACCCCCTTCCACAAGGGCTAGATGGTATACTCCCAGTCTCCGAAAGCTAAAAACAAAACTCAGGAGAACTGAAAGAAAATGGAGAAAAACCCACGACGAAAATGACAAAACAACATACCTATATGAACTCAATGCATACCACTATGAGACTGACAAAGCAAAGAAAATCTACCACATGAAAATCATCAACGCCTCCATAAACAAACCTCGAGAACTCTTCCAGATAATCAAAAAACTGACAAAATCACCGCACAACTCCGACCAACTATCACAGCTCTCACCAGATCTACTGGCCCGACAATACAAACAGCTACAGCAACCACAAAACCCGCAGCTAACCTCGCAGTCAACTACAGAGAACCTCCACCCCAACTTGCACAGCGACTGGACCACCTTCAAGGAAACATCAACAGAAAAAATTTCAACCACCATCTCCTGCCTCCACACCACCACCTCCCCGCTGGACCCATGCCCCACTGACTGGATAAAGAAATCAAAAATCGAACTGAGCACACCATTAACCCGCATCGTCAACGAATCCTTCTCCAGAGGACACATGCCAGACGCCCTCAAAACCACGATCATCCGACCTTCCCTGAAAAAGCATAACCTGGACCCTCTAGACCCTGCATCCTATAGACCCATAGCAAGTCTGCCTTTCACAGCCAAAATAATCGAGAAGATCGTCCAGCAATAGCTTCAGGAACACCTCGATGTTAACAACATACTGGACCCTCAACAACACGGCTTCCGCCCGCTACACGGTGTTGAGACCCTCATGACCACGCTGATGAACACCCTCCTCACAGGAACTCAAGGAAGACACTCCGGTTACGCCATGATCTTCCTCGATATATCCGCAGCCTTTGACACCATCTCCCACAACATCCTCATACACAGACTGCAGACTATCGGGATCAAGGACACTGTACTGAAGTGGTTTCAATCCTACCTAACTAACAGACAACAACTAATCCGCACCAGCGCTTCAACCTCCCCCCATTCCAGCAACATCAGGGGGTACCCCAAGGATCCACTCTGTCAGCCATGCTCTTCAATATCTACCTCCAACCACTCTGCACAGTCATACGCACCCACAACGTCAGCTTCCACATCTACGCTGACGATATCATGCTCTATGCCCCCATTACAACCACAAACCCAACAAACACCCACCTGTCAGCGTGCTTTACAGCAGTGTCTGACTGGTTACAAACAAAGAACCTCACCATCAACATAAAGAAAACCGAAGCCCTCATAGTGACAAAGGACCCAGACTTCACGCCACCCTCGCACCTCAACATAGGAACTACGAGCATCCAAATTCAACCACAGATAAGATACCTGGGCATTATTATTGACCAAGCCCTCACCTTAAAGCAACAGATCACTAAAACCTCCGGAACTATATTTCACAAGGCAAGAACAGTACAATGTCTCAAACCCCTCCTGGAACATCAAGACTTCCGAACAGTGATGCAAGCCATGACACTCCCACATCTGGACTACTGCAACATAATCTACCATGGATTTCCAGCCACACACATCAACCCCCTCCGAACTGCATTAAACACCACTGCGAGAATCATTCAGAGCACCAAGAAAACCGACCACATCACCCCAATTCTGAAGGAACTACACATTCTCCCCCTCGAAGCACGGACAAAATACAAAGCCATCCTACTCACCCACAAAGCTATCCATCAAACACAGGACAACCACCTTCGCACCCTACTGGTTCGCCCAGCCCACGGCAAATCTACTAGACAAGCCTCCAGTATTTCCCTCACCGTCCCTCAAAAAGAACCAAATGCTCACAACGGACCTGCAGACGAGCCTTTGAACTCTATGCTCCATCTTTATGGAACTCCCTACCGACCTACCTCAGAAACAATACCAACTTGCTATCTTTCAGAAAACAGCTAAAAACCATCCTTTTCCAGGAATACTTCAACTCGACCCCCACCGAAAAAGCCACAAACCCCCGAGTTCACCCACAATGAACCTCTAACTCAAAGCCTTTGTCTATGTCCAATGTCTGTACTATGTCCAAAGTCCGTCCTATGTCAGAATCATCAATGTTGCCCCCCCCCCCGGTGATGGCCCCCCCTTGTACTTAATTCCCCCCCCCCCTATGTAGCACCGCTTTGACCCGGTGAAAAGCGGTATATAAATACAGCTAAATAAATAAATAAATAAACATGCAGCTTAACCTCCCCCCTAGTGCAGCTTCACCCCCCCCCCTAGTGCAGGTTCACCCCCCCCCCTTGTAGCCACTGCAACTGCTTCTTACAGAGCAGCTGCTGCAATAAAGTTAAGTTAAAACGAAAAGAAAACCTGTGAGGAGCCTTCCACCCCCCCCCCCAGTGCAGCTTCACCCCCCCTTCCCTTAGTACAGCTTCACCCCCTTGCAGCCGCTGCTTCTTCTTTTTACAGAGCAGTGGCTGCAATAAAGTTAATTTAAAAAGAAAAGACAACCTGTGAGGAGACCTCCGGCCCTATGAAACTCCTTCTGCAGTGCCCGGGCTGAAAAAGAAGTGATGTTGGAGGAGGCGGGCACTGCAGAAGGTGTTTCATAGGGCCGGAGGGCTCCTCACAGGTTGTCTTTTCTTTTTAAATTAACTTTATTCCAGCCATTGCTCTGTAAGAAGCAGGAGCAGCGGCTGAAAGAGGGGGCCGCGGACCACGGAGAAAAAATGGTTTTCTGCTCTGGCCACTCCCAATCTCGTGGCCAGAGCAAAAAAAACGGCTTTTCAAGGGCCGGTTTCTGTTCTCTGCTGGCAGCCGACCTGGCCACGAAAAAACCGGTCAGGCTAGCTGAAAACCGGCCGGTTGGCAACCCTACTCTCCAGCCCCCATTGCCACCACTCTACAGGATCTGCAGCTGCAGCAATGGGCTCAAACAGCCCCATGGTTCTTAGCCTTAAAACGTCAGCACCACGAAGATATTTTGCTTCCACCCTCTCTGATGCCCTATGCTGACTTCCTATTTGGATAAGGGCTGTTTGAGGCCATTGTCACTGCTGCAGGTCATGGGGAGCGGTGGCAGTGCTGGTTGGTACTCTAAATGACTGCCTAGTTTGCTTAATAGTTGCACTAGCCTTGGCTAAGTGCAAAGCTACTGTATTAATTGTTGAGAACATGGACGACATTTCCCCGGCAGTTTACACATGGTGCCATACCGTAGCACCGAATGCTGTTACCAGGGTATACTTAACTCTACCTATTGAGGTAAAGGAAATTGCACCTGCACTAATTACCACAGTGAGAGTCAGTGTGCGATGTTTACTACCATGTTAACTGTGTGGCACTCACCATGCCCATGCCCATGGTCACCAACCCTAACCCACTCATTTATCACTTCATCTTGCAACGCACAGTAGGCGCAAAAATCAGCATGTGCTAAGTGTCACAGCTGCATGGTAGCTGTTACCACAAGCTTGTACTAAAAATGGTTAAAAGACAGAAAGCAGAGAATAGGGCTAAATGCCCAATTTTCTCAGTGGAGAAAGGTTAATAATGGCATATCCTAGGGAACTATTCTGGACCCGCTGCTTTTTGACATATTCATAAATGACCTGGAGATAGGAATAACAAGCGAGGTGATCAGATTTGCAGATGACACAAAATTACTCAAAGTTGTTAAAACGCAAGAGGATTGTGAAAAATTGCAAGAGGACCTTGATAAATTGGAAGACTGAGCATCCAAATGGCACATGAAATTTAGTGTGAACAAGTGCAAATTATGCACCTAGGAAAGAACAATCCAAATTATGGTTATGAGATGCAAGGTACCACTTTTGAAACCACAACCCAGTAAAAGGATTGAGGCATCATCGTGAATAATACATTGAAACCCTCCACCCAGTGTGCAGTGGTGGCCAGGAAAGCAAATAAATTGCTAGGAATCATAAGGAAAGGAACAGAGAATAAAACAAAGGATATTAAAACACATCTGTATCATTCCATTGTGCGGCCATACCTTGAATATTGTGTGCAATTCTGGTCGCCATATCTTAAAAAGGATATAGCAGAATTAGAAATGTTACAGAGAAGAGCCACCAAAATGGTAAAGGGGTGGAAGAATACCCCTATGAGGAAAGGCTTAAAAGGTTGGGGCTCTTCAACTTGGAAAAGAGATGGCTGAGGGGGGATATGATAGAGATCTATAAATTAATGTATTGAGTGGAAAGGCTAAATGTAGATTGGTTGTTTACGCCATCAAAAAGTAGAAAGACGAGAGGACATGCAATAAAGCTTGTCGCCAACCTCCCCCTGGTGGCAGGTGACTGAACAGGGAGGCTGGGCATATAGTTAATTTTAGGAGAGGAGGGTTCTTTAAGGCCAGGTGCAGCCTGGTCTATGTAGTCCTGCTCCTGGTGCAAATAAGTCACGTAAGCCAAAGTGGAGGGAGAATAAGGCTTTTATTTCCCTTTTCACAAAAAGATTCGTTGGGCTACAAAAATTAAAGAAAGTCCTTTTCAGGCATAAACCAAACTCAAGGTACAAAGTAAACTGTTATAATCTTCACAGTTGTGGAAAGGATTTTAACCAAGGATTCTTTCAACATTGGAGTAAATTACATGTCTGAACATTCTTCTTTCAATCAGCACAAATATGAAAACTTCTTAAGGTAATATCTGTAAGACTCACAGTTCCAGCAGTGATTCCAAACTACCCACAACGCACATGGAACAATCCATCAATTCCTCCTGCGATAAGGGAATAGGGTCTATAAGCTCCACTTGCATCGGTTCTAAATCACTATTATCTTCTTCTGGGCTGGGGCTTTCTCTGGCTGTTAGCACTGGCCAGTCCCTATTTCTGTTCCTTTGTTTTTCATACAATTGTTCTAAGGTTCTTAAATGAGCATGGCCTGGTTTATAGCCTTTATATCTTGGCTGGTGAAACTCTGGCCTGCTTTCTCTTCTTTTAAACTGGCGTCTGTTTTATAAGGGCTTCTAGCAGCTGAGCCTTTCTTCATGAATAAAGAATCATCATACCTTAGTTTCCTGTAATAGGCATAGCTGGAAGTGTCCTCCTCAGGTATTTCCCTTAGGATCCAGTCTCTCTGGCAATCTTTCTCTTGAAAGCTTCTGGTACCTTCCAATCTGGTCTCCGGGCTTTCTGGCAAGCGTAGGCCTCTCTCCAAGCCTGGCTTCCTGCTTCTTAGCTCTTTACCTCTGGAGTTTCTGGCTACCACGACTTCCACAGGACTGACTCTCCTCCATCTGTCTTTCTCCCTGGGACCTTCTGGTTCTCTTCCAGTTCTTGCAGCCGTGCCACTAGTCCTGGTTCCACTGCTCTGTTTCTCAGCAGTGCTCTGCTCTCCTGTGCTGCTCTGCCTTCTGATGCTGCTCTGCTTTCTGTCTCCAGACTCTTGCTTATAAAGGTCTTCTGCCTTTGAGCTTCCCGGGCTAGTTCTCAGGTGCTGCTGATTAGCTAGGTGTGTCCACTCAGCCTCTGTAAGTGCATGCCTGCTCCCTCTAGCTGTTTTGCTAGACAATTGCATTCTCTGCACCTCATTTGTTTTGGGACAGACAGCTTCTTTTCCTATGTCCTCACTTATATTAGCCCCTGCTCTATGACATATCCCCCTTCTTAAAATATTACGGGCTGAGTAATCATTTTCCCTACAGCACGTAATTCACGACATGGCATCAGCATTATAATGCAGCTTCCCTGCTCTATGCTCTACCTTATAGTCATAAGGTTGCAACGCCATATACCATCTGGTTAGGCGACTTTTGTTATTCCTCATGTGGCTTAACCATTTAAGCGGGGCATGATCAGTAATAAGAATGAATTTTCTCCCAGTTAGATAGAATTTCAAGGACTCAACTGCCCACTTGATCGCCAAGCATTCTCTTTCAATTTTTGAATATTTTCTTTCGGCTTGTGACAACTTCCTACTCAAGAACATGAGGGAATGCTCAGCGCCTTCCTGCATCTGGGAGAGAATGGCCCCCAGGCCAGTTTCGGAAGCATCCGTCTGCAGCAAAAACGGTTGGCGAAAGTCTACCCCTCATAGTATTGATGGTCTACATAACTTCTCTTTCAGGTTTTCAAAGGCCACATCAGCATCCGAGGACCATTGTAAGATATTCGGGGCTTTTTTTCTTAACATATCGGTAAACAGTGCGCTTTCCTCTGCAAAGTGGGGGATAAAGTGTCTGTAATAGCCAATGAGTCCGAGAAAACTCCGTAACTGCTTTTTATTTTGAGGGACGGGAAAATTTCTAACGCTCTCGACCTTGTTCATTAAGGGACGCACCGTACCCCGGCCTACAAGGTGACCCAAATATCGGACCTCTTGGGCTGCAAACATGCATTTATCCGGATTTAGCGTTAGACCCGCTTGTCTCATTGCCTTTAATACTGCTCTTACGTGAAGTAGGTGTTGATCCCAGGTAGTGCTATGAATGACTACATTATCCATATAGGCTGTGGCATAGCTTTGGTGGGGACGCAAAATTATATCCATTAACCGCTGGCAGGTTGCGGCCGCTCCGTGCAACCCGAAGGGTATCCTCCTGAATTGAAACAGCCCGAGGGGCGTACTAAAAGCTGTTTTGGGGCATGCGTCTCTTGTCAGGGGTACCTGCCAATACCCCTTAGTCATATCCAGAGTCGTGAGGAACTTTGCTTGACCTAACCTGTCCAGCAGTTCTTTGATGCGAGGCATCGGGTATGCATCAAAGGTGGACACCTCATTGACCTGGCAGAAATCAATACAAAAGCACATGGTGCCGTCTGGTTTAGGTGCCAACACAATCGGACTATACCAAGGACTTCGTGATTCCTCAATAATGCACATTTGTAACATCTCTTGTACCTGGGTTATCACTTCCTGCCGCTTGTCCTCCAGTAAACGGTAGGGCCTTTGTCTTATGACTTTTCCTGGGGGTGTAATTATCTCATGGGCGACCAAAGCTATCTCTCCTGGAACAGGCGTCAACACATCATTGAATTCTTCTAGCACTTTCGCTAATTCTTGCCTCTGGGTCATGGAGAGTTCGTCCCCGACCTGTGGTTTGGGACAGGCTTTGCAGTCATCTAACCGAGGGCCCAGATCTTCGTCTGGCTGGTCTTTACCCACTGCTACAAAACCTTCCATATCGCTTCATCCCGTCGAGCCAAAATCTCTGGTTCCCTGGCTCGTGGGAGTCACCATAGCCACCTCTTCCAGGATTGGGAATCCAACTCGTTCGCATATCAACTGGGCAATGCGATCCCCTATTTTGACATTAAAGTCCGCCTCTGCAAAATTGAATAAAAGGACCTTAAGGGAGCCCCTGTAGTCTGGATCTACTACTCCAGCCCCTACATCGATGAAATGTTTGTAAGCCAGGCCAGATCGAGGCGCAATACGACCATAGCACCCTTGTGGTAACTCTATTTGTATGCCTGTATCAATTAAGGCTCGGCCCTGCTTGGGTACCACTTGATTTTTGGCACTATATAAGTCATAGCCCGCGGCCTGGGCGGATGCTCATTGGGGACTACGAGCTTGCCTAGAAGTTTTACAGAATTTTAATACAAATTTCTTCAGAGGCTCTTCCTGTATTTTCTGCTCGGGCTTTTTAGTCTTCCCCAAGAGGGGACTGGGAACTGCCATTGTCTTATAGGGAGTGCGTGTGGACACAAAAACTTCCTGGGGAGACAAGCCTTTTTTTAAACCTCTTTTAAATTGAGGCCAGTCTCTGTCTAGCACTAGCTCTTGGGGTAGTTTGGGTACAACTGCAACCAACATTTCTCTTTCAATACCAAAGCCTTTCACAATCAGCTTAAACACTGGATAATATGTTACAGCCCCATGAATACACTTTATCTTTACCCTCCCTTTTGGCCGATCTGGTGCGGATTCACCTTGCTCCTTGATCAAAGACCATAGTTTTTGGGAGATCATGGTTTGATCCGTGCCAGAGTCCAGGAGAGCCTTGGCATCAATGCCTTGTACCATTACATCCAATACAAATCCCTCCCATAATGGTTTCATGTTCTCACCAATGAGAGCAGTACGGGTCTGACATTCGCTCTTTACGTGGCCCGTTTTCCCACATGAAAAACATCTTTTAGAGCGGTCCCTCAACACAGAACTAACATTTGTCATTCCTTGAGTTTTATAGCGTGAGAGACTTTCTGATGTTTGCTTTATCGCACCAGCTGCCATCTTTGGACTTTCCCCACTTTGCTGGGTGGCAAATTCCGCCTCCAAATAACGCTCGGTTAGCGTAATGGCTTCTGCAGTGGTGTGACAGTTCTGCAAAATGAGGAAGCTCTGCACTCTTTTAGGTACTGCAGACATATATTGTTCTAACACTATCATATCCATTAAAGTGTCTACAGTTTTTTCCTCCAGTTTTGACCATTTCGCTGCTAAGCTCCTTAGCCTATGGCCTAGAGCCTTAGGTGTCTCGCCTATCTTAAGGTGAGCGGCTCGTAGCATACGATTATACACAAGTAGTGTGAGGCCCAGGCGATCCCTGATGGCCTTGGTTACCTCATGGTAATCCTTTACTAAAGTAGGAGGCGTCACCCTGTAAGCTGACAGCGCCTCCCCTGTAAGAGAAGCTGCCAGGCGAATTGCCCATTGTTCCTTCGGCCAAGCCGCCGAATGTGCAATCCTATCAAAAGAATCAAGGAAGTCATCAATATCATCTGTAGCACTTAACTTCCCTACAGTTAAAGCATCAACAGACCATTGTCCAGCTGAACAGCTATCCAGTCCAGGATTCTGTCCCTGATGACTTGCGGCTGTTTCCTGTGACTTCTGCTGATGAGTTACCCATGCCTCCATCATCTGTAAGATGGGCTTCTGCTGCTCGTGCATGGCCAGTACTGCCTGCTGCTGAGTTTGGCAAGCCAGTTCTCTTTGCTTGTCGAATTGGAGGGCCATCCATGCACATAGTTCTTTCTGATCCATAGCGATGGTATGCCTAAAAATAAAAATCAGAGAGAAAACCAAGTGTGGCCTGATAACCAAAAATCAGTTCACTCTCTCCCTTTATTTTTTCAAATCTTACACCCACATCCAGCACAGGTCATGCTCATCTACATTTTACCTGATACTGGGGTTGAGTCAACTTTTGGAAAAAGACACTGCTGCTCCTCCTTGTAGCACTCTGCCACCACTGCCAGCAACACCACGACTTTCCCCTTCCGGGTTTTCCTTTTCCACTTCAGGTTTTTCCTTTTCCACTTCAGGTTGGTTTTTTTTTTTCAACCTTGGTGGTGGTTTCTTTCTTTTCTCTTTTTGTAGTTCCTAGGCCCAAAATCCGAACAACTACGCCATTTATTTCGCCAACCTCCCCCTGGTGGCCGGTGGTTGAACGGGGAGGCTGGGCATATAGTTAATTTTAGGAGAGGAGGGTTCTTTAAGGCCAGGTGCAGCCTGGTCTATGTAGTCCTGCTCCTGGTGCAAATAAGTCACGTAAGCCAAAGTGGAGGGAGAATAAGGCTTTTATTTCCCTTTTCACAAAAAGATTCATTGGGCTACAAAAATTAAAGAAAGTCCTTCGTTTCAGGCATAAACCAAACTCAAGGTACAAAGTAAACTATTATAATCTTCACAGTTGTGGAAAGGATTTTAACCAAGGATTCTTTCAACATTGGAGTAAATTACATGTCTGAACATTCTTCTTTCAATCAGCACAAATATGAAAACTTCTTAAGGTAATATCTGTAAGACTCACAGTTCCGGCAGTGATTCCAAACTACCCACAACGCACATGGAACAATCCATCAATTCCTCTTGCGATAAGGGAATAGGGTCTATAAGCTCCACTTGCATCGGTTCTAAATCACTATTATCTTCTTCTGGGCTGGGGCTTTCTCTGGCTGTTAGCACTGGCCAGTCCCTATTTCTGTTCCTTTGTTTTTCATACAATTGTTCTAAGGTTCTTAAATGAGCATGGCCTGGTTTATAGGCTCTATATCTTGGCTGGTGAAACTCTGGTCTGCTTTCTCTTCTTTTAAACTGGGCATCTGTTTTATAAGGGCTTCTAGCAGCTGAGCCTTTCTTCATGAATAAAGAATCATCATACTTTGGTTTCCTGTAATAGGCATAGCTGGAAGTGTCCTCCTCAGGTATTTCCCTTAGGACCCAGTCTCGCTGGCAATCTTTCTCTTGAAAGCTTCTGGTACCTTGCAATCTGGTCTCCGGGCTTTCTGGCAAGTGTAGGCCTCTCTCCAAGCCTGGCTTCCTGCTTCTTAGCTCTTTACCTCTGGAGTTTCTGGCTACCACGACTTCCACAGGACTGACTCTCCTCCATCTGTCTTTCTCCCTGGGACCTTCTGGTTCTCTTCCAGTTCCTGCAGCCGTGCCACTAATCCTGGTTCCACTGCTCTGTTTCTCAGCAGTGCTCTGCTCTCTTGTGCTGCTCTGCCTTCTGGTGCTGCTCTGCTTTCTGTCTCCAGCCTCTTGCTTATAAAGGTCTTCTGCCTTTGAGCTTCCCAGGCTAGTTCTCAGGTGCTGCTGATTAGCTAGGTGTGTCCACTCAGCCTCTGTAAGTGCACGCCTGCTACCTCTAGTTGTTTTGCTAGACAATTGCATTCTCTGCACCTCATTTGTTTTGGGACAGACAGCTTCTTTTCCTATGTCCTCACTTTTATTAGCTCCTGCGCTATGACAAGCTACAATATAACTCATTTAAGACTAATAAGAGCAATTGTTTTCTCTTAAAGGACAGCTGAGGAACAGGTAGGGACTTGGTAGGTCTCTCTCTTTTACTTCAACAGGTAACAAAGCTCCATCAACTAAACAATAGCTGGGAAAAATTATATTGCTAAAGCTGTTGCCCCCATTACAGCTTCAGCCTCTGTCCAGACAGAGATCCCAATGCCAGTTGAAGGACCAGTTCCAAGTGAAGGATGCTTGCATGCTGAGGCTCTCAGGAAAGAAGTGGAGGAGCTCAGGGATGAGATGGCGAGGATGAGAAGTATTCAAGACAGTGAGAACTATATTCCTGAGATACTTCTTGAAACATCCAAGCTCTCTGACAGAGGTGAAGATGGGAGGCTACAGAAGGAAGTTGGTTGAACATGTGTCACAAGAGCCTGCAGTATCAACACTCCAACTCCTCCAGCCCTTGAAATGAAGAACCAGTATGCAGCCCTGGAAGTGGAAGAGGTGGAAGCAACTGAGGAAAGGGAAGAACCACAGCTTAAGCACCCCAAAGTTGCAGAATCAGTCACCACAAGGAAGCGAAGAGTAGTGGTGGTTAGTGACTCTCTTCTGAGAGGTACTGAGGTATCCTTCTGCCTACCAGACTTGATGTCCAGAGAGGTGTGCTGTCTGCCAGATGCCAAAATCTGAGATGTTACAGAGAGTTGGCCGAGACTCATCAAGCCTACTGACTATTATCCAATGTTCCTCATCCATATCGCCACAAATGATACTGCTAGGTATCCCTCCGAGCATATCAAACATGACTTTATGGATCTGAGACAGAGGGTTAAGCAGACAGGTGGTGTTCTCTTTAATTCTCCCTGTTGAGGGTAAAAGCTGAGGCAGAGAAGCTTGCATCCTGGAGATGAATTCATGGCTGTGTGGATGATGTCATTTTTGTTTTCTGGACCATGGATGATGTTTCAAGGGCTGCAGAGCAGATATGGTGTCCATCTGTCGAAGAAGGGTCGAAGTGTCTTCAGCAGCAGACTGGCTAACCTACTGAAGAGGGCTTTAAACTAGATTCATTAGGGATGGATGAAGAGAGCCCCGAGGTAAGTGAAGAAAGCACCCAGGTAAGTGAAACATTAAATACCTTAGTAGTAATGGGTAATAGGGAAAGCGGTGTATATAAATGTTGAATGTAAACCTGTTTAATGTATACCCAGCTGTTCATTGTAAGCACTGATCAATATTTGGTAAGTGTAGTTTCTGTTCATTGTAAACCGCGCTGATGTCGAATAGTGCGGTATAAAAGAAACTGTAAATAAATAAATAAAATAAATAAATAAATGCTCGTAGCATGGGAAATAAAATCCCAGATGTTGAGGCTTTAATAGAAGAGGCTGACTTGGATTTAGTGGCAGTTATGGAGACATGGTTCACGGAAAACCATGACTGGGATATAATTATACTAGGCTATACTTTATTCAGGAAGGACAGGGGAGGAAGAAGGGGAGGTGGAGTGGCACTATTTGTAATAAATAATATTAAAGCTATACAACTGCAAGGCTTAAAAGGAAGAGAGGAGGCACTGTGGGTTAAACTAGAAAGAGGGAAAGGAAAATCCATTTGCATTGGAGTTATATACAGATCCCTCTCACATGGAGTAGATGTGGATGAAGATTTAATAGAAGACATACATAGTATTGCCATGAAAGGAGAAGTGCTACTAATAGGTGATTTCAATATGAAAGATGTGGACTGGCATATCCCTACTGCAGTGTCATCTAGAAGTAAGGAGATCCTGGGTTCTCTACAGGGAAAACTATTCAGGTTACTGGTAACAGAACGCACATGTGATGGGGCCATACTGGACTTAGTGCTTACCAATGTTTCGGATGCCATAGTGGAAGATCATCTCGTACCCAGTGATCACCAGATGTATTTTTCAGTATTAGTATTAAAGCTGATAAAATCAATTCAAAAGTGAGGAAGTTAGGAAAACGAACATTGGGAAGATGAGACAATACTTCAGAGAATCATTAGTGGGATGGGAACAGATGGGGGATGTAGAAAAACAGTGAGCAAAACTGAAAGGAGATATTTTAAGGGCAACAAACATTTTTGTTAGAAAGGTAAATAAATGTAAAAGGAAAAGGAGGCCGCTATGGTTCTCAAAAGAAGTAGCTGAAACGGTGAAGAAAAAGAGGGAGGCCTTCATGAAATACAAGAGATTACAGAGAGAAGAAGACAGGCATCTATATTTGGGAAAATCTTAGAGAAGCTAGCAAAGTAGTCAGGAAAGCAAAGGTACAAAAAAAAAAGAAAAAATAGCCAATGCAATAAAATGCGGGGTTAAGACATTTTTCAGATATGTTAGTGAGAAGAGGAAGGCAAAAGTGGTTTTGTCAAACTCAAGAGTGCAAGGGAGGAATATGTAGAAACTGATGAGGATAAAGCAGAATTGCTTAACAAATATTTCTGTTCTGTGTTCACAGATGAAGGGCCAGGAGCAGGACCTCCGAAAACACCCACAAATAGAAACCGAAACAATGGGGATCTCAAACAATTTTCAGAAGACTATGTTCATGAGGAACTAGTTAAACTAAAAGTAGACAAAGCCATGGGTCTGGATAGGATACATCCAGGAATACTGAGAGAACTTGAGACGTTCTAGCGGCTCCACTGTCTGACCTTTTCAATGCCTCTTTGGAGTCGGGGGTGGTGCCAGAGGATTGGAGAAAGGCAAATGTGGTCCCTTTACACAAAAGTGGGCATAAGGATGACATTGAGAACTACAGGCCAGTTAATTTAATCTCTGTGGTTAGTAAATTATTGGAATGGCTGCTGAAGGAGAGAAAAGTGAGGTTGCAGTCCAATGTATTTTTGAGATGGGGCAACATGGATTCATCAGTGGCAGGTCTTGTCAGACAAATCTGATAGATTTCTTTGACTGGGTGAGCAGGGAGTTGGACCAAGGGAGAGCTCTAGATATGGGATATTTAGATTTCAGTAAAGCTTCATCTCAAACACCTTCTTCCAGCCAGCAACACAAGCGGGTGACTGTACACATGGACTTCACCCAATGGATTGTACAAAAATCAAATTGGCTACATCTGTGGAAATCAACGACGGAAAAGCTCTATAACATCAACAAAGACAAAACCTGGAGCTGACTGTGGCACAGATCATCAACTACTAGTATGCAAACTCAAGCTAAAGTTGAAAAAGAGCAAACCACTCATGAATGCAGCAAAATATGACCTTGAGAATATACCACTGGAATTTAAAGACTGCCTGCAAAATCGATTTGCTGTTTTATTTATTTATTTATTTATTTGTAAGTCTTTTATATACCGCCACTTCCCAAGATCAGTGGCGGTTTACATCAAACAATAAGAGATACATAGAACAGCTCAATAATAAAACTGGTACAATGAACGGTAGTCAGAACTATAAACAAATAGTGTGAGTATAATTTTAAACTATTTACAGATTTTTATGATATTTATACACATATATATACATCATGTTTCATCCTATGTTTAGTTATGTGATTGAGTGTCATGATTATTAGGGCAGAAGAGAGCCTTGGTGATTTATGGAGGATGGGAGGCCTTGTCTAAATTATTATCTATGTTAGTGTAATATTGGGAAAATAGATATGTTTTTAAATCTCTTCGGAATTGCTTTAGGTCTTTTATCTCCCTTAATTGAGCAGGGAGATTCTTCCACAATGAAGGGGCTACAAATGAGAACGCTGTGTTGCTTGTATTATGTTTTGTTTTTCTGATTGAGTTGGGCACTAAGATGGTATTGAGATTATTCTTACGTCTTATCCTGTTATCTGAGGGATTATGAATCAATGTGGATAGGTAGGATGGTGCTATCTGGTTAATTAATTTGAAAGTGATTAGTAAAATTTTGTATTGTATTCTACTTAGTATAGGTAGCCAGTGCAGGGAATAGAGTATCGGAGTGATGTGATCGGTTAGTTTTGCTTTAGAAATTATCCTTGCTGTTACATTCTGAGCCATTTGCAGAATTTTTAGGGTTTTTTTAGGTACTCCTGATAGAATTCCATTACAGTAGTCAATATGTGGAGTTACTAGTGCTTGCATGATAGTTCTGAAGTCCTCATTTTCTAAGAGGGGCCTCAACTGTTGTATTGATCGTAGCTTATAATAAATTGTTTTGGTTGTTTTCTTAATGTGGCTTGTGAAATTAAGGGCCTTGTCGAGGGTGATTCGCAAGTATTTAATCTCATTTTTTATAGGGAAGGTAGAGTTCAGAATTGTGATATCAGTTGGTGGAGTGTAGTTTGCGTTTTTTGACGTGATTAGTATCTCTGTTTTCTTAACGTTAATTTTCAAATTATTTGCGCATAGCCATTTTTCGGCTTCCATGAGGCAGCTTGATCAGACAAATTCCGTCTTAAAGTAAGCATTGTGTTGCATATAACTCAGTGCAACTAATATTTCATGTATATAATCCAACCCTGTTATTTAATTGACCCCTCATGTATATAGTTCAACCCTATTATCCAAGTTGATATTCCTGTTCTATGTAAAACCAAACAGTTTGTGTTTAGGTTGTTTTTGTTATACTGTAAACCGCGCTGATACCGAATAGTGCGGTATATAAGCAACTGTAATAAATAAATAAATAAAATATTATGTCATAGTTTGGGTCATTTATATTGAATGCAGTGTACAACATAATATCATCAGCGTATATGTGATAATTTATTTTGTATTTCTGGAAAATGGTACAAATTGGCTGAAGATATATGTTGAATAATAAGGCCGACAAAGCAGAGCCCTGAGGTATTCCTTGTTCTTGTGGAAAGGGTTGTGATGAGTCCTGATTCATTTTTACAAATTGTGTACGGTCGGATATATATGATTTGAACCAGTCTAGCGTTGTTTTCCTTAATCCTATTTGAAAGAGTCTTGATAATAGTATGTTGTGATTTACACTATCAAAGGCAGCAGATATATCTAGGAATACCAGAAGAAATGCCTGTTTTGTGTTATCTAGACCTTTATTGAGAGTGTCCAACAATGCAAGAAGGAGGGTCTCTACACTGTGAAATGGTCGAAAGCCATATTGGTGATCATCAAGAGGGGCATAAGTATCTATAAAGTCTTGGAGTTGTAATTGTACAACCTTTTCAATAATTTTTGTAAGAAAGGGAATGCTAGCAATTGGGCGATATGAGGTTGGGTCAGTCTCGTCTAATGTTTTATTTTTCAGGATTGGGCGGATTGCAGAGTGTTTTAGTTCTTGAGATAATTTCCCTTGTTGAAGGGAATTGTTTACTATATTTAAAATAACAGGGGCAAGTTCTTGTTTTATTGTTTTTATCCATGTAACTGGACATGGATCAAGGATGGATGTTGTGGTGTTAATATTCGATATTATATTTAGTAATTGTTTCTTGTCAATAGTCTGAAAAGAGTTCAGTGTATTGGAGCTGTTTATTGACATTATAGGGTTAGGTATTGGTATCAGAGATAGTTTCAGTTTACTAGCAAAATAGTTAGCTAAATCTGATAAGTTAATGGTGTTAGATTGATTATTGTTGGTAGGAATTTTTGAGAGCGATTTTACAATTTCAAAAAGTTCCCTCGGGCGATTAATAGCCTTTGTTAATATTGAGGTATGATGTTGCTTTTTGGCGTTATTAGTTGCTGTTCTGTATACGTTAAGTGTTGAGATATAAAGATCCCTAAACTCTGGTGTTTTCTTTACTCACCATTTATTTTCTATTCTTCTTAGCTTCTTTTTAATTGAAGCAAGTTCTTGCGTGTTCCATTTTTCTGAGGATCTTTTGTATAGCTTGTTATGTTTGGTAGGTGATGGTTTGGAAGCTTCTTTTATTACATTATTCCAATTATTAATAGCTTCGTCATTGTCGTTTAAATTTGTATTTAACCGTGGTAGTATTGTCCCCAGAAATTTTTCTGGTCTAAATGAACAGAATCGTGGCCCTTGACGAGTTGTAGTTTGCTGAGAGGAGGAGGCAGAGGGAAAATTATAGATACAAATGACAGATACAAAGTTTTAGATACAAATGACAGACCTCCAGAAGAGTTATGGAATGACAACAAGAAGGTTGTGTTGGAAGAAAGTGAGAAGTCTCTACAAAAGGTGAAAAAGCAAAAATGGCCAAAATGGATAACGGAAGAAACTCTGAAAATTTCCCAGAAACGCAGAGAAGTTAAAGCCAGAGGAGAAAGAAAGACAATTGCAGAACTCAACAGAGATTTCCAACATGCAGCAAGTCAGGACAAGGAAAAGTACTACAATGACACATGCAAGGAAATAGAAGCAGAAGCTATTAGAGGAAGAACAAGATCAGCTTTCCTAAAGCTACGAGAGCTAAAGAAAAAATTCCAGCCTCGAATTGGAATATTACAAGATGCTCAAGGTTCTATGTTGAATGATGCTGAGAAGATCAAGAAAAGGTAGAAAGAGTTTTTATATGATAAAGATCAAGTGGACCAACAGCCATTTCAACCTATACCTTATGATCTGAAACCATTGGTGATGAAAGAAGAAGTTGAAGCAGCATTGAAAGCCTTATCAAAGAACAAAGCACCAAGCATTGATGACATTACCATAGAAGAATTATAGCCATCTGATGCAGCTGTTACCATACTTACAAGGCTCTGCCAAGAAATTTGGAAGACAATATCATGGCCAACTGACTGGAAAAGAACTGTGTTTATACCAATACTAAAGAAAGGTGATCCAACTGACTTGAAATTATAAATTATAAATTATAAATTATACTACAACCATACCTGGAACAAATTATAAATTATAAATTATAAATTATACTACAACCATACCTGGAACAAGAACTACCTGAAGTGCAAGCAGGGTACAGGAAAGGGCAAGGAACGAGAGACATCATCGCGGATGTGAGATGGATCCTTGAAAAGACTAAAGAATACCAAAAGGATATCTATTTGTGCTTTATTGACTATAGCAAGGCTTTTGACTGTGTAAACCATGAGAAACTCTGGGCCACATTAAGGAGCACGGGTATACCAGAACACTTGATCGTTCTGTTGCAAAATCTGTACATTGATCAAGAAGCAACAGTTTGAACGGAACAAGGAGAAACACAATGGTTTAAAATAAGCAAAGGCATAAGACAAGGCTGTGTACTTTCCCCTTACCTGTTTAATTTATATGCAGAACAAATCATCAGAGAAGCAGGATTGTACGAAGAGAACAGAGGTGTGAAGATTGGTGGAAGACTCATCAACAACCTTCGCTATGCTGATGATACCACATTACTGGCTGAAAGTGATCTGAAACATTTGCTTCTCACGATCAAAGAACAGTCTCATAAATGAGCCTGCACCTTAATGTAAAGAAGACAAAGATCATGACAACTGGCAAAATCAAAAAGTTCATCTTTGAAGGAGAAGAAATTGAAATTGTGGACAACTTTAATCTACTTGGATCAACTATCAATAAAGAAGCAACAAGCAGTCAAGAAATCTGATGACGCATTGCTCTTGGCAGAATGGCTATGAAAGACCTAGACAAGATTCTCAAGAGCAGAGATGTCTCTCTCCATACAAAGATTTGACTTGTTCAAGCCAGGGTATTTTCAACGACATCATATGGATGTGAAAGCTGGACAGTGAAAAAGATAGACAGGAAGAAAATTGATGCCTTTGAATTATGGTGCTGGTGGAGAATACTGCATATACCATGGACTGCCCAAAGAACAAGCCAGTCAGTACTAGAGGAGATCAAACCTAAGCTTTCTTTAGAAGCTCAGATGACAAGACTTCAACTTTCATACTTTGGACACATCATGTGAATGGAGAGATCATTAGAGAAAGACATCATGCTTGGCAAGATAGAAGGTCAACGCAAAAGAGGCAGGTCAGCAATGAGATGGATCAATCTACGGGTACCAGTCTGTCAACAATGAGCCCCCTGACTGAAGGCCGAACACAATTTAGTACAACTATCCAGAGGGTTGCCATGAGTCGACTCCGACTCGACGGCACTTAACAACAACAACACAAAGCCTTTGACACCCATTCCGCAGAGGCAACTTATAAACAAACTGAGCACCCTAGGGATGGACTCTAAAGTTACTGATTGGGTTAGAAATTGGTTGAGTGGGAGATGACAAAGGGTACAGGTAAATGGAGCTCACTCTGAGGAGAATGAAGTTACCAGTGGTATGCCACAGAGATCTGTCCTTGGTCCGATTCTGTTTAACATCTTTGTTAGTGATATTGCGGAAGGACTGTTGGGTAGGTTTGTTTGTTTGCAGATGATATCAAATCTGCAATAGTGCAGACACACAGGAAGAAGGCAATAACATGAGGAAGGATTTAGCTAAGCTTGAAGAATGGTGTAGAATTTGGCAACTGAAATATAATGCTAAAAAATGCGGCGTCATGCATTTAGGCTTCAAAAATCCAAAGGAGCTGTGCAGTGTAGGAGGTGAAGTACTTCGGTCCACAAAAGAAGAGCGGGACCTTGGGGTAATTGTGTCTGACGATCTTAAAGTATCTAAAAAGGAAGAAAAGGTGACTGCAAAAGCCAGAGAGATGCTTGGGTGTATAGGGAGAGGAACGGCCAGCAGAAAAAAGGAGGTGATAATGCCTCTGAATAAGTCTCTAGTGCAACCTCATTTGGAGTATTGTGTGCAATTCTGGAGACCGCACCTTCAAAAGGATATAAGCAGGTTGGAGTCGGTGCAGTGGATGGCTACTAAAATTCTTAGAGGTCTTTGTTTTGTTTTGTTTTTATTTATCATATTTTCCAATCATTATTACAAAGTAATAAAGAAACAAGGCAAAACAATAAGTCCAATAAAGTAAAACACAATATAAAAGAAATAGTACAAGCCCACATTACAGGAGAGTGAAACCAAGATAAAAGAAATCAACAAATACAAAAATTATTAGCAGGAATTTACCCATAATATTTATCCCAATCTTACTAGCTAACCAACACCCAGTAACTAAGGCGGTCAACTTGACTTCAAAAATTCTTCCAACTGAAGGGGCTCAAAAAACACATATGTAAGCAAACATTTACAGGGAAATTTCAAGAAAAAAGTTGCCCCCATCTCAAAAACCCGTGGCTTCAGGGCCAAAAAACCCTTACGCCTAACCTGTGTTTGTCTGGACACATCAGGGAAGATATTTATCTTCTGCCCACAGAACAATTCATCCTTTTTCGAAAAAACAATTTCAACGCTAAATTTTTATCAATCTCAGAATGAAAGGAAATTAATAAGGTCGCTCTAGTAGGAATTTCATCAGAGGTCTTTGTTATGAAGCATATGAGCTGAGACAAACCACAGACCTCAAAGACTTCCGCAAACAGCTGAAGACAACTCTATTCACGGAACACTATGGACATACCACATGATCTACTAACCAAGCCAGAACTACGGACCCTCCCCCCACCCCAAACTTGTATATAAGACTGTAAATAAGACTGTATAATAGCTCACAATGTAGAATAACGCACAATGTAGAAAACACAATTAAATCAAACGCACACCACCACAAATACCGAACACGCACCACTGCATGAAAACACACTTTTTAATTGTTTGCTGTGGAGACCGCCTTGATTGAAGGATAAGGCGGTATAAAAATATTGTTAAATAAATAAATAAATAAATATGAGGACAGACTTAAAGATCTTAATATGTATACTCTAGAAGAAAGGCGAGATAGGGGCGATATGATATAGACCTTTAAATACCTCCATGGCATAAAAGAACAGGAGGGTCTCTTTCAATTGAAGGCAAGCTCTGCAAAAGGGGACATAGGATGAGAGTGAAAGGGGATAGATTCAGAAGTAATATACGGAAATATTTCTATATGGAAAGAGTGATAGATGCGTGGAATAGTCTCCCAGTGGAGGTGGTGGACACGAGGACAGTATCTGAATTCAATAAAGTATGGGACAACACAGAGGATCTCTAAAGGTAAGGCAGGACTATTGTAGTTGATATGGAAAGGCAGACTAGATAGGCCATGTGGTCTTTTTCTGCTGTCATGTTTCTATTTTATTTTACTCAATGCATAATCAAACTCTGGAATTGGTTACCAGAGAATGTAGTAAAAGCTGTTAGTGTAGCTGGATTTAAATAAGGTTTGGACAAGTTCCTGGAGGAAAGGTCCATAAACCATTATTAAAGAGGATCCGGGAAATCCACAGCTTACCCTGAGATGAGCACTGTGGAAACTGTGTACCTTTTTGGGAACCTGCCAGGTACTTGTGACCTAGATTGGCCTCTGTTGGAAACAGGATGCTAGGCTTGATGAATTTTGGTCTAACCAAGTATGGCATTTCTTATGTTTTTATCTTCTTATGTTCTTGAGTATGCAGTTAAGAACATAAGAAATGCCTTACTGAGTCACACCAAGGTCCATCAAGCTCAGTATCCTGTTTCCAACTCTGGCCAATCTAGGTTACAAGAGCCTGCTGGTTCCCAAAAGGTTTCATAGAATCTATAATGCCTATCCAAGGTTAAGCAGTGGATTTTCTTGGTCGTCTTTAAGGTTTATGGATCTTTCTTCCAGGAACTTATCCAAAACTTTTTAATCCCAGCTACACTAGCAGCTTTTACTACATCTTCGGCTATGAATTCCAGAATTTGATTATTTGTTGAGTGAAAAAATATTTTCTCTAATTAGTCTTAAATGGGCTACTTTGTAGCTTCATTACATGTCTCTAGTCATTCTCCTTTTTGAAGGAGTAAACAATCTATGTTCCACTCCATTCATTAATTTATAGATCTCTATCATATCTCCCCTCAGCCGTCTTTTTTCTAAGTTGAAGAGCCCTAACCTTTTAAACCTTTTCTCATAGGGGTATCCTTCCATTCTCTTTACCATTTTAGTGGCTCTTCTCTGTACCTTTTCTAATTCTGCTATATCCTTTTTAAGATACTGTGACCAGAATTGCACACAATATTCAAGGTGTGGTTGCAGCATGGAACGATACAGAGGCATTATAATATCCTTGGTTTTATTCTCCATTTTTTCCATATGATTCCTAGCATTCTATTTGCTTTCTTGGTCACTGTGGCACACTGGGCAGAGGGTTTCAATGTATTACACTGGATGGTGGTTTCCAAAGTGGAATCTTGCCTTGTGTAACCGTAGTTTGGGTTGTTATTCCCTAAGTGCATAATTTTGCACTTGTCCACATTAATTTCATCTGCCATTTGGATGCCCAATCTTCAAATTTATGAAGGTCCTCTTGCAAGTTTTCACAATCCTCTTCTGTTTTACCTACTTTGAATAATTTTGTGTCATCTGCAAATTTGATCACCTCATTCATTATTCCCCTTTCCAGGTCATTTATGAATATGTTAAAAAGCAGAGTGCCCAGCACAGATCCCTGGGGTACGTCACTATTCACCTTTCTCCATTTTATGGAAATTGACCATTTAGCCCTACTCTTTGCTTTCTATCTTTTAACCAGTACCCAATCAACAATA
Source organism: Ichthyophis bannanicus (assembly GCA_033557465.1). Classification (NCBI taxonomy): domain Eukaryota; kingdom Metazoa; phylum Chordata; class Amphibia; order Gymnophiona; family Ichthyophiidae; genus Ichthyophis; species Ichthyophis bannanicus. The sequence goes on from CM066036.1 coordinate 400,706,495, forward strand.
GTTCACTGCCTCCAATCCCATGACTTTTTAATTTTGCCAAGAGTCTCTCGTGAAGGATCTTCTCAAAGACTTTCAGAAAATCATGATACACTATATCAACCAGCTCACCTTTATCTACCTGTTTATTCACACCTTCAAAAATATATAACAAATTAGTAAGACAAGACTTTCCATGATAAATCCATGTTGGCTTTCTCCCATTAAAACATGACTGCCTACATGTTCAGTAATTTTATTCTTTTTAATGGTTTTTACCATTTTACCAGGTACTGACATCAGGCTCACCAATCTGTAGTTTCCCAGATCGCTCCTGGAAACTTTTTTAAAATTTGGTGCTACATTGATAATTCTCCAATCTTCAGATACTACAGATGATTTTAATGATAGTTCAGAGATTACTAATAGTAGGTCTACAATCTCATTTTTCAGTTCTTCTACACCCTTGGATGTATACCATCTGGTCCAGGTGATTTAAATATTTAACCAGTTTTCTGTACTGCCTTATCCTTCAATCAAAGTGGTTTACATTATGTAATCACTACAGACAGGTACTAGATACATTCCCTTGTCCCCAAAAGGCTCACAATCTATGCATACCTGAGGCAACGGAGGGTTAAGTGACTTGCCCAAGGCCACAAGGAGTGCCTATAGGACTAGAAACCTCAGTCCCTCTGGCCTGAGACTGCTGTCCCCAGGTGGGACTTGAACCCCTGGCCTGAGGTACCATGTCCTAACCACTAGGCCACTCCTCCCTCTTCAGATTTGCTACTCTTCAGTTTTTCAAATAGTTGTAATACATCTTCCCGGTGTATCAATATTTCTTTCAATTCTTCCGCAGTATCACCTTAAAATACCACTTTAGTCATGGGTAACATCCCTACATCTTCTTCGGTAAAGACAAAAGCAAAGAATTCATTCACTCTCTCTGCTATTGCCTTGTCCTCCCTTAGTGCCTCTTTTATCCCTCTATCATCTAATGGTCCAACTGACTCTCTCACAGGATTTTTGCTACGGATGTACTTGAAAAAAGTCTTTATTACACATTTTTGCTTCCACAGCAAGTTTCTTCTCAAATTCTCTCTTTGCCTGTCTTATCAATGCCTTGCATTTAACTTGCCAGTGCTTGTGCTGTTTGCAGTTTTCATCATTTGGCTCTTTTCTCCATTTCCTGAAAGATGCTTTTTTGGCAACAACAGCCTCTCTGAACTCACTTTTAAACCATGCTGGCAGGGTTGTGATAATGTCCTGAGGCTTTTTCTCCCTGTTTGGTAAAATGCTGAGAATTGCATGACTGGTTGATCTTTCTTTCTTTTTCAGATTGGATCTATAGAGTGGAACCCTTTTTGGGCAATTTTAGTCCTGTTGAGTTATCAGTGTTGATAGTTTGAGATATTGAATGATTGTGGGAGTGTATTAATATTCTTTTTGTGATGCATATTCATTAGGGATATCCTGAAAATCTGACTGGTTTGCAGCCCGCCAGGACTGGAGTTGGAGATCCCTGATGTAAACATTTAGGGCCTGATATTGAGATATGCCGGCTATGCATCGCTATGGTGCATAGCCATGTACGCCAACCCTTAACCCCAGATATTCAATGCCAGATTTATATGTGGCCCTGGCATTGAATATTGGGGTTTGTCACACAGCCTCCCAGAAGCAACAGATAACTGGGCAGCACAATATTGCATGTTGCCTGGATAGCTGCTCCAGCCAAAAGATAGGCGAGCTTTTGCCTTGCCTATCTTTTAGCTGCAGGTCACTAACTGGGCAGCATGCAATATCATCGCTGCCCAGTTATCGACAGTTGCCGCCTCCACTCCTCCCCGGAAAACCTACGACATCCCCCAATGCTAAGCAATAAGCATCAAGGCATACAAGGGAGAAGATTGGGGATATTCAGCAGCACTAACCGTGTTAGTGCCATTGAATATCCTGGTTAGAGGCATTCACATGGTTTACAGGACTGTAAAGCTTCACTTGGTTTGCAGCTTGTCGTGCTGTGAGGGCTTGTGTGCATTAGTGATGCTGAGTGCTAAACTATCAGTAGCTTAACTACTAGCAGGGTCTCCCAAGATGGACAGGTCTCAGCTGAGGTGCCAGACCAAGACCACTCATCTGGGCAGCAGTAGAATGGGACAGTGTTGGCAGTGAAGGATCACATTTCTGTGACAATGGCAATAACACTAGAATTAAACTGTGCAGAAGAATGCGAATCTACTTCTGTATCTTGCCACAAAAACCCAATGGATGGTCACAACAAAACAAATTGCACTATAGTGCTAGAAGATGAAACCCCCAGGTCAGAAGGCACTCAACTGGCTACTGGGGAGGAGCTGAAAACATTTCAGAGTAAAGCCAGAATTTATGATGTGGTTGGATCAAAGCCTTCAGGACATCTGACTGCTGATGTAGCTGCACATGAAATGAGAGTCAAAAGCTCAAAGATGTCTTGCATATCGGGACATGGAATGTACGAAGCATGAACCAAGGGAAGTTGGAGGTGGTCAAGAATGAAATGGAACATGTACAACTTGATATGTTAGGTGTCAGCAAACTGAAATGGACTGGCATCGGGCACTTTACATCTGATGATCACATGGTCTACTAAGCTGGAAATGAAAGACAAAGAAGAAATGGTGTTGCATTTACAATTAAGAAGAAACTTGCATGAACTGTAATGAATTGTGGAAAATTGCAAGAGGATCTTGATAAATTGGAAGACTGGGCATCAAAATGGCAGATTAAATTTAATGTGGACAAGTGCAAGGTTATGCACCTAGGGAAGAACAACCCAAACTATGGTTACACGATGCAAGGTTCCACATTAGGAACTACCACCCAGGAAAAAGATTTAGGCGTCATTGTGGATACTATGTTAAAACCCTTCGCTCAGTGTGCAGCAGCGGCCAAGAGAGCAAATAGAATGCTAGGTATGATAAGGAAAGGAATGGAAAATAAAACAAAAGATATTATAATGCCTCTATATCGTTCCATGGTGAGACCGCACCTTGAATATTGTGTGCAATTCTGGTCGCCGTATCTTAAAAAGGATATAGCGATTTTAGAAAAGGTTCAGAGAAGAGCCACCAAAATGGTAAAGGGGATGGAAGGATACTCCTATGAAGAAAGGCTAAAAAGGTTAGGGCTCTTTAACCTGGAAAAGAGACGGCTGAGGGGAGATATGATAGAAGTCTATAAATTGATGAACGGAGTGGAACGGGTAAACGTAGATCGATTGTTTACCTTATCAGAATATAGAAAGACTAGGGAACATGCAATGAAGCTACAGGGTAAACTATTTAAGACTAATAAAAGAAAATATTTTTTCACTCAACGTGTAATCAAACTCTGGAATTTGTTACCGGAGGATGTAGTAAAGGCTGCTAGTGTAGCTGGGTTTAAAAAAGGTTTGGACAAATTCCTGGAGGAAAGGTCCATAAACCATTATTAAGAAGGGACCCAGGATATCAATGCTTGAACCAATACAAGCATTGTGGAACCTGTGTCCCTTGGGGAAACTGCTAGGTACATATGACCTAGATTGGCCACTGTTGGAAACAGAATACTGGGCTTGATGGACCTTGGTCTGACCCAGTATGGCATATCTTATGTTCTTATGAAATACAGTGCAATCAGTGAACGCTTAATTTCTATTCATCTACAAGGAATGCCCATCAACACAACTATAATTCAAGTATATGACCCAACAACAGTTACAGAAGAGGATGAAGTTGATGAGTTCTATGAAGAGGTGCAAGCTGAAATTGACAGAACATACAAACGGAATATCCTGATAGTCATGGGTGACTGGAATACAAAAGTTGGCAACAAAGAAGAAGGCAAAGTGGTTGGAAAATATGGACTTGGCAAAAGAAATGAAGCTGGAGAAAGACTGATAGAATTCTGCAAGATCAACGATCTATTCATCTCAAACACCTTCTTCCAGCAACACGTGGCGACTGTGCACATGGACTTCACCCAGTGGATTGTACAAAAATCTAATTGACTACATCTGTGGAAGTCAATGATAGAAAAGCTCTATAACATCAATAGACAAATCTGGAGCTGATTGTGGTACAGATCACCAATTACTAGTATGCAAACTCAGGCTAAAGTTGAAAAAGAGCAAGCCAATCATGAATGTAGCAAAATATGACCTTGAGAATATACTACCAGAATTTAAAAACTGCCTGCAAAATTGATTTGCTGCTATAGATACAAATGACAGAGACACAGAAGAGTTATGTGATGACAACGTGTGTTGGAAGAAAGCGGGAAGTCTCCAGCCAATCTCAGTCTATACTCTATAGTTTCTCCACTCAGTCCCTGCCTAACTCTGAGTCCCTGCTCTTTCACCATCCCCTTGTCCTTAATATTCACTCTTTTGTTTTCTTCCTCCTCATCTAATGTCCATTTCCACACCTCTCTCCCTTTCTGCCCCTACCCTGCCTCCTTCTTCAATATTTCTTGTCTCTGCCAAGCCCCTGTTCTCATACCTATTCCCCCTGTTTCTCTCTCTTTCCAGCATCTGCCTCTTGCCTTTCCTTTCTCAGAAACATCTATGGTATCTGCCCGCTCCATCTCCCACTCTTCTCCCAGCATCTGCCCCATCTTCCCCTACCCTTATTGGCAGCATCTGTCCTCCACCCTAATTTACTACAGACTGGGGAGCAGAAGATCCTTCCTCTGTCAGTTTAAAGTGCAGTCTGCAGGCACTATGAACAGCTTCGTCCTTGCCAGTGGGACTTCCTATTACTGAACTTGCAAGATCAGAGACAGAAAGCCCCACCCACGAGAATGAAGCTGTTTGTTCTGCCAACTAGTTTTGTGGCAAGATGGTAGGGAGCAGAGGAGGCAAACAAGCAGGACTGGGACCCAAGATGTAGTTAAAGGTGGTGGTGTAGGAAGGACTCATGCAGTTTAGCTAGATATAAATAATGTTTGTTTTCTATCACAAGCAAGTCACAGTTGCTAAGCAAAAATATTTTTTGAACCTTATCCAGAATAATAGCAACCGCAACAAGATCCTTTTCAGGATAGTTTCCAGTTTATCTCAGATGCCCATGAAGGGTACATTTTCTTCCTTTTGGCTGAAAACTGACACTTTTGCTGATTATCTTATAACCAAAATACAACTTTGAGGTGCTCATTCCATACTTAACTACATTTTTTTGAGGAATGGCTTGCCATTTTCTCAATTTGTCAGATATCGTCGGAATTGTTCGAGTGATACTGATTTTAAACGTCAATCTAAGTCTCTGGCGCGTGGTTTCGTGGCGAGGGGGTACCCACCAAGGGTAGTACATGATGCCTACAAGAGGGCGTTGTATAACAATCGTTCCCTCTTGTTAACGCCTAAAAACACAGATTACCGTTGTGGGATTGTGAGCAGGTGAATTTTATTACTAAGTACTCCCCTTTTAGTTTCAGCATTCAGCGGATTATTAAGAAACATCTTGCGGTAATACGTACCATTCCGGGGTTGGAAGATAAAACTGTACGATGTGTGTGGCAGCATCATCGCAATTTACGGGAGATGCTGAGTCCCTCGACACTGCGCCCATTGCCCGTTCTTTGGGCTGTGGATGTAGTGCAGGGTCACAGCACCTGTGGGCACTGTTCGATCTGTGGTGTCTCGAGTGTGATTCCTCTTATGTAGTTTATGGAATCCTGTGTCCGTGTCAGTTACTGTATATTGGCAGTACCTGTAGGTCTTTTCATATGCGGATTACAGAGCATAAGAGTAGATTGAAGCGTCAGGTGCAGGAGGCACCTTTAGTGCAACATTGTAGTGCATTTAATCATTGTTTTTCTGATTTACATTGTTTCTGTATAGATCAAGTGTTGGCTGGCAGAGCAGGCAAATCCCGGGAGCAATTGCTGCTGGCGTGTGAACAACGTTGGATTTTTAGAGTTCGTACAGTAGCACCTCAGGGTCTGAATCTGCAAATTGATTGGAGTGTTTGTCTTTGATTTTTGGGGGGATTGTGAGCAGGTGAATTTGGCGTGCTAGGGGATTCCTTAGTGGCATGAGTGAGTGCTGTGTTCAGCCGTTTTTGTTTTGGTTTGTGTAGGCTGTAGGCATTCGCTGGCGGAGCAGACAGATTTCGTTGCAGGTATGTGAATGATTTGAATTTTGCAAAGTGATTGGTAGGTGTGGTTTTGGAAGGAGGAGTTTGGTCTGTGGGGGAATCCCATTACGTCATGAGGCGGTTTAGTTTTAACAAGGGATGGAGTGCAGTCTGTGAGTATGTGCGGCGTTTTCTGAACAGCATGATGAAAGGTGCTGTCAGGCAGGCTGCTTTATGTTTGGTTCAGCCATAGTGTTTGGTGGGTGAGTACCGGTGTCGGGAGTGGTCTTTTGTTCTTGTTTTATAGTGTGTGGTGGAGAAGCAGCTGCTGAGGGCAGAAAAATAAAGGGAAAACCGCTTTTTTTTCCTTTCACCCAAAGAACTGCAGGCTCTGAAAGGGTTAACTCAGATACGAAAGAGAAAAGTTTCTCAAAGAGAACTGCAGACCAAAACACACCCCCTGTTCCCATGGAGATAGAGGGAGGAGAGGGGAGTGGTTTGGGGGCGGAGTCAGAAGGGATAGGACAGCCCCAAACATTTAGGAAGAAAAACTGCACTCATACAGCAGATTTTCCTGACGGAGGACAGGCTCAGAGCAAGCATCAAGGCAAGCACAGACACAGACACGAGGAGGAGATAAGAGACTTTCCTCGGGAGGAGAGAAAGAGAGAGAAAATTCAGACACAGAGGACACAAGGGTTCCAGGAAGGAAGGACAAGAAGTCCAGGGGAATCCCTTGCACAGAAGCCGGTGAGAGCCAGGAGTAAAAGGCTGACAAGGCTTGTGGAAACCTCGGGAGAAGAGTCCTCAGAGGAGGAAATATTCTCAAAAGGGTCTTGGCTCAACTCTCTACCCAGTAAGGACGTTGTCAGCAGAAAACCCAGCACTACTAAGGTGAGCCCTTTACATCGGTTAAAAGGCTTATTAGAGGAAAGGGGTTTTCCCTGCCCTTCCCCCGCTAGCTCTCTCATGGTTAAGAGTGCCTGGGGAAAATTACTGAAGGCTCTGCAGGCTGGGGAGGCTTCCCAAGAGCATACCCAGGAAAACAATGACCCAGGAGAATCAAGTGTGGAGGAAATGGAGGTAGGAGTCTCTGGAGAGTCAGATAGCATTTCAGATATGGAAATAAGCTGTGCTATTTGTGCAAGAGAAACATAAGAGGACCAAAGAGGGTCTGAGTGAAGAAAAAAAACCCAGCTGGGTGAAGTTAATGTATATTTCTGAGTTACCATGTATTAGGTAAAAGAACTGAGGAAGTTCCTTTTACCAGGACTTTTTAAGCCAGTACTTTTTGCCATGCTTTTTAAAAGTAGCTGTTTCATTTAATGCTGCTTGGGCCAGAGCTAGGCCGAAAGTTTGTATTACAACTGAGAAGGAATTACACTACGTGTGAAAGCAGTTGATTGAGTCAGGAACTGTGCTACACCTGCTGTGGAACAACGGAGGGTGGCACAGCGCCTCCTGAAGACCAAGTACAGAATATCATTGAAAGTAAAGTTTTACTTGAATGTCAGTTTAAAGGCTACAGCAAGCCAGGGACTGTATAAATGGCTTGAGTATTGTTATGTTTGGAGAAGTATCCTGAGTTTTGTTTTCCCTTATCTTCAATCAATTCATGTTAAAGAATTGACTTGGTTTTGGAATTCCTGATTTCTGAGAATAAAAGAAATTTTCCTGCGACCTTGCACTTGGCTATAATCCTTTCGGGGACACAACTACATGAGTTTAGGCAAGTTTTTAACAAAGGTCAATCGTCACAACCCCTGCAGCCCTAGGCAACCGCCTGGCCACAAGGGGGAGTGACGACAAGTGTTACATGATGGTGATGAGATGTTTGTTATCTGTTTTGTTGTTTTAGCTGGTTTCCCTTGATGACGCGAGGGTGCTCGCGAAACGTTTGAGAGCTCTGGATGGAAACGTCGGGGAATGGATTGACTGTCCATTGCAAGAATTGTTTTAAAGTTAAGTAATTTGCTTGTGGCAGTGGAGGTCATTCTGGGTCTACTAGAAGGTCGCTGATGTTATGGGGCCTGTGTACGTTGGCAGTGATCCTGTATCAAGTCTGCCATAAGCCCTTGTTACTGAGACCTTCTTTGTAGTTTTTTGTGTTATTGATATGCATTTAACAAACTTTTGAGTTATTTATGAACAGCACAGTTTTTTTGTTTTCATAGAGTGAGTGATTTTTGAATTTTGGACTTTCATAGTACAAGGCTTCAAAAACCAATTTATAAATGTCTAGTGACAGCACTGTGTCACAGTCCATCAGCAACCACAGTGATATTGCATGCTGCCCGGTTAGCAATCTGTGCCGAAAAGATAGGCAAAGAAAACCCTTGCCTATCTTTCAGCACAGGAGTTAACCGGGCAACATGCAATATCGCTGCTGCCCTGTTACCTAATGCAGCTTCCAGCGTGTGTGGCGATCCCCGGATATTCAATGCTGGGGCCTCATATGACCCCGGCATTGAATATCCAGATTTAAAGGTCAGCGAGAAGGACTATGCGCCGTAGCGGAGCATAGCCTGCCCAGAAGAATATCAGGCCACACATTTTTAGAAATAAGAATGTAAAAGATGAACAAAGGCGTAACAACTTTTCAAGACACTGTACATGCAGTATAATATAGTAAAGAGAAAGCACTCAAAAATCATATGAACCTCTGAAGATGTCAATATGAGGATAGCAACAGACATGCCCACTTGGGACATCACATTGATAGCACTGTATTGCCACTTACCCAGATAAGATAATATTCAAATGATGCTGAATATAATAAAGATAACATATACTCATGCTTGTATTACATATTTAAAAAAGAATCACAAATCAAAAAGCATGAAAACAGCACAACTCAGACTGGAAACCAGACCTCCCTCATCAATAGTAAGTTCAGCATCCTGCCAGCCATCAGGCAATGTTCTTCTCATAAAAGCTTATTTAGTAATGACCATGCATGTAAAACTGGAGAATCCTCATTTTGCTGTACCCGTTTCTGGGGCCTTTCCCCAGCATAGTGCTCCATGCACGGTACCTGCAACTTCTGAAGCTGCACCATGCAGCTCATCGACACTTTATATTTGAAATGGGCTCCTCTGCTTTGGCCCTCACCCATGCTTCTGCCTATGCCAGCATCACCATGCGATGCTAACGTGACTCGCCACTTGCGTCGAGGGGTGGACCCTGATATGTTATCCTGCCTTGCCAACATCATCGCGCACTATACTGTGGTGACTTAGGTTTAACGAGCACCAGGCATCTTGCTGCAGTTCTGGATAACGAGGCAGGCTTTAGGACCCAAGAACTGCTGCAAGCCAAGATAATGAAAATGGCATGTTTAACCACCAAACCTATTCTGGCTCTGAACCTCAACTTCTTTTTATGCTTTATAGCCAACTATCCCATTATTGCTTAATTTTTATATTTAAAGAGCTTTAAGTTTTAAAATGGCCTCTCAATCGTGACCGGCAATGTCAGAAATATTATATACTGCAGTAATAGCTAATTTCTTCATGCTATATATTCCCCAAGTTCTTGCAGGTCTGGAGACTGGCAGTTAACAGAAAATTGGCACGCACTTATACATACTGATTGGTTCTTTGTGCTGGCTGGCAACTTCCCTTCATAAAAAATGGCAAGGCTGGCCAAATACTGGCCATTTGGCAACCCTACAGTGTCTTATGTGCTACCACAATCTCTCTTCTTTCCCTGGACTCCTTCAAAACCAGGCAGCTAGGAAGGAAGACCCTGACTCCCGGATACCAGAGCCTCTTATGCTTCTCTCCAACACACAGAGGGAGATATCCTCTGCAACAAAAGTGGCAGGCAGGCCCAACCTCCATGATTCTGCACAGTACACAGGAGTCAACTCTAGGGCAGGGACCTAGAAAGCTTCTCTGTTACTACATAGAGGGTACATATGTCCTGCCTTCAAATATTTAAGATATTTTTATTTTTACTTTCCTACCTATGTTATCTGAGCATTTTATTTTTTTAATTGGGATGGTTCAAGTCTCTTTCTCACTTTGCTTATGTCGATCTTCTAAATTCTTTTGCAGCGTCTCCTTTCCATTTCTTCTTTCTCCTCCTGTCTTCTTCCCTTCTTTCTCTACATTTATTTATTTAAAAGGATTTCTATACCGCCTTCTCCTGTAATCAAGGCGGTCTACACAGCAAACAATCGAAGAAATACTGACTTTTGTGTATGCATGCAGTCAAAAACAGTGAATGCGTGTGTGTGTGTAGGGTGGTTTTGATTCGTGGTGGGCTATCTACAGCGTGCGCTATTATACAATACTATGTACATGAATGAGAAGGGAGGGGGGTTGGTCTGTAGTTCTGACTGGCGGGCAGGTTATGTGACGTCACCGTAGTGTTCGATGAAGAGGGTCGTTTGAGCTGTTTCCGAAAGTCCTTGATGTCCATTGTTGATCGAAGGTCATCAGGGAAGGTGTTCCAAATTGCAGGTGCAGCCAGCGATAGAGCTCGTTTTGCAGTGTCCTTGCGTACCTTGGTGAAGTCTTTTGGGATATTGATGAGGTTGGAGGTGACTCGCCTCCTCGGTCTTGTGCTGCTATTGGATTGTATGAGTGGTTGTAGGCTGAGAGCTGAGGTCTGTTTGATTTTGAATATGTTTATGACTGTTTTATATCTGATGCGGGAGCTGATTTGTAGCCAGTGGACATTATTTAGAATGGGTGTGATGTGCTCTTGTCTTGATGAGCCAGATATTATGCGTGCTGCTGTGTTTTGAGCCATTTGCAGTGGCCTGAGTGTCTGCTTTGTTAGGCCGAGATAGATTGGGTTGCAGAAGTCTAGGATTGGTGTTATTAGTGCCTGACAGACTGTGAGGAAGTGTTCCTGAGAGAGGAGGGGCTTGAGGCGTTGGATTAGTCTCATCTTGTGGTATGCATTTTTGGTGGATCTGCTGATGTGTGATTGTAGGTTCAGTTCTTTGTCGAGGGTCACTCGGAGGTATTTCACTTCCTGTTTTATGGGTATTGTTGTGTTGTTGATCTTGATGTTGGGTGGAGGGATGAAGTTGGTGTTTTGGGAGATGATTAGTGCCTTGGTCTTACTGTAGTTTATGGTCAGGTTTTTGTCTTGAAACCAGTTGTTCATATGCCTGAGACAGTCTGTTATTTTGGTGTAGTCTGGGTTGTCGAGGGTGACTGGTGTGTATATCATGATGTCGTCGGCATAGATTGTGTATTGTATTTTGTGTTCTTTCATGATGTTGCAGATTGGTTGAATGTAGATATTGAATAATAGCGCCGATAGGGCGAAACCTTGTGGGATGCCTTACTTGACTTTTATGGGTCGGGATGTGTTGGGGCCAACCTTTACCTGTATCTGTCTGTCCGTTAGGTGTGAGTGGAACCATCTCAGGGTGGCTCCGTGTAGTCCAATGTTCTGTAGTCTTGCTAGAAGATTTCTGTGATCCACTGTGTCGAACGCTGATGAGATGTCTATGAAGATCATAAGTATTCCATTCTTGCAGTTGCCTATGAGGTGGAGTATGTTGTTAAAGAGGTATAACAGGAGTGTTTCGACTCCGTGGTTGGGGCGGAGACTGTATTGGTTGATGTCCAGTGGTGCATGTTTGTCAATGTGGTCTTGGAGCTGATGCTGTACCGCCTTTTCAATAATTTTTGCCAGTAGTGGTATGCTTGAGATAGGCCTGTAAGCGGCTTTATGATACTGATCTTCCCTGTCATCTTTTTCTCCATTTCTCTCTTTTCTACCTTTCTACTCATAGTTAGGTTTTATATCTCAATTTCTCTTTCTCTCAGCTGCCTATCTTTAGTCTCTAACTCACACCCCTTCCCAAAACCTCTTACTGCCCCTTGACTTTCTAGCTCCCCATTTTCATCCTCTGTACTCACATCTTCCCAAACCCTCACCTACTTTCCTCTGACTCACATTTTCTCACTAGCCTGAGTTCCTTTCTTTTCATGCAACATCTCCTGATGGAAAAGAGGCTGGATATCATTGCATGTCCCCTAGTCTTTCTATATTCTGATAAGGTAAACAATTGATCTAAGTTTACCCATTCCACTCCGTTCATTAATTTATAGACTTCTATCATATCTCCCCTCAGCTGTCTCTTTTCCAGGTAAAAGAGCCCTAACTTTTTTAGCCTTTCTTCATAGGAGTATACTTCCATCCCCTTTACCATTTTGGTGGCTCTTCTCTGAACCTTTTCTAATAATGCTATATTCTTTTTAAGATACGGCGACCAGAATTGCACACAATATTCAAGGTGCGGTCTCACCATGGAACGATATAGAGGCATTATAATATCTTTTGTTCTATTTTCCATTCCTTTCCTTATGATACCTAGCATTCTATTTGCTCTCTTGGCCGCCGCTGCACACTGGGCTGAGGGTTTTAATATGTTATCGACATTGACGCCTAAATCTTTTTCCTGGGTGGTGGTTCCTAATGTGGAACCTTGCATCGTGTAACCATAGTTTGGGTTGTTCTTCCCTAGGTGCATAACTTTGCACTTGTCCACATTAAATTTCATCTGACATTTTGATGCCCGGTCTTCCAATTTATCAATATCCTCTTGCAATTTTCCACAATCCTCTTGGGTTTTAACAACTTTAAATAGTTTTGTGTCATCTGCAAATTTGATAACCTCACTCGTTATTCCCTTTTCGAGGTCATTTATGAATATGTCAAAAAGCAGCGGACCCAGCACAGATCCCTGGGGTACACCACTATTCACTTTTCTCCATTTGGAAAATTGGCCATTTAGCCCTACCCTCTGCTTTCTATCTTTTAACCAGTTCCTGATCCACAATAGTACACTGCTTCCTATCCCATGACTCTTTAGTTTTGCCAAATGTCTCTGATGAGGGACCTTGTCAAAGGCTTTCTGAAAGTCCAGATACCCTATATCAACCGACTCACCTTTGTCCACCTGTTTATTCACACCTTCAAAAAAACATAACAGATTAGTAAAACAAGATCTTCCTTGTCTAAAGTCATGTTGGCTGTTTCCCATTTGGCCATGACTATCTACATGCTGAGTAATTTTGTTCTTTATGATGGTTTCTACCATTTTTCCCGGTACTGACATCGGGCTCACCGGTCTGTAGTTTCGCGGATCACCCCTGGATCCCTTTTTAAAAATTGGCGTTACATTGGCAATCCTCCAATCTTCAGGTATTACAGATTATTTTAATGACAATTCACAGATGACTAATAGCAGGTCTGCAATCTCATATTTCAGTTCTTTCAACACCCTTGGATGTATACCATCCGGCCAAGGTGATTTGCTACTCTTTAGTTTATCATATAGTTCTAATACATCTTCCCGATGTATCGATATTTCCTTCAATTCTTCCAGACCTCTAAATTCAACTTCAGTCATGGGTAACATCCCTAAATCTTCCTCAGTATAGACCAAAGGAAAGAATTCATGCAGTCTCTCCGCTGTCGCCTTGTCGCCTCTTAGTGCCCCTTTAACCCTCTATCATCTAATGGACCAACTGACTCTCTCACAGGTTTTTTGCTACGAATGTACTTGAAAAAGTCTTTATTTCGCGTTTTTGCTTCCGCAGCAAGCTTCTTCTCAAATTCTCCCTTTGTCTGCCTTATCAATGCCTTGCATTTGACTTGCCAGTGCTTGTGCTGTTTCCAGGTTTTGTCGTTTGGCATTTTTTTCCATTTCCTGAAAGATGCTTTTTTGGCAACAACAGCCTCTCTGACCTCACCTTTAAACCATGCTGGCAGTTTTTTGGACTCCTTCCACTTTTCTTAAAGCGTGGAATACAGCTGGTCTGGGCTTCCAAGATAATATTTTTCAACAACACCCAAGATTGATGTAAGTCTTTAACCTTTGCAACTGCTCCTTTTAGTTTTTTCTTAACTATTTTCCTCATTTTATCATAGTCTCCCTTTTGAAAGTTAACAGGTAGTATTGTGGATTTCCTTACTATCCCTCCTCCACTAATTAAATCAAACGCGATCATGCTATGATCACTATTGCCAAGTGGCCCCAACACCCTTATCTCTTGCACTAGATCTGGTGTTCCACTAAGGACTAGGTCTGATATGGCTTCCCCTCTGGTCGGTTCATGAACCAGCTGCTCCAAGAAGCAGTCATTTATTTCATCTAGGAACTTTATCTCCCTAGCATGTCCTGCTGTGACACTGACCCAGTCGATACCGGGGTAATTGAAATCACCCATTATTATTACTGTGCTGTAACATTTGTTAGCTTCCTTGATTTCTTTGAGCATTTCATCATCCATTTGTTCATTCTGGCCAGGCGGTCGATAGTACACCTCCACTGCCATTGCCTTCCCCTTTTTACATGGAATTTCAATCCATAGAGATTCTACAGCAAATTTTGTTTCCTGCAAAACTTTAATCCTTTCTGACTCAATGCCCTCGCTAACATAGAGCACAACCCCTCTAGCAATTTGATCAGCTCTATCATTACGATATAGTTTGTACCCAAGTATCACAGTGTCCCACTGGTTGTCCTCCTTCCACCATGTCTCTGATATTCCAATGATATCTAACCTCTCATTTAGTGCTATATATTCTATCTCTCCCATCTTATTTTTTAGACTTCTAGCATTTGCATACAAGCATTTTAGAGACTGTATTTTATTCATATTAATCTGGCTATTGGTAGGCGTGGGTAATTTGGGATCTTTAAGCTCTGTCTGCTCCATACTCGAGGGCATTTGGGCTACTTTACCCTTTTTTGGAACCTCTCTGCTTTTGGTAGTATCCTTCAAGGATACATTCTTCCGAACCATGCGCTCTTGGGCGACTGTCGGCTTTCCGCTATTATCTAGTTTAAAAGCTGCTCTATCTCCTTTTTAAAGGTTAATGCCAGCAGCCTGGTTCCATCCCGGTTAAGGTGAAGCCCATCCCTTCAGAAGAGCACCTCCTTTCCCCAGAATGTTCCCCAGTTCCTAACAACTCCAAAACCCTCATCTCTGCACCATTGTCTCATCCACGCATTGAGGCTCCAGAGCTCTGCCTGCCTTTTGTGTCCTGCGCATGGAACGGGAAGCATTTCGGAGAACGCTACCCTGGAAGTTCTGGATTTCAACTTCCTACCTAAAAGCCTAAATTTAGCCTCCAGAACCTCCCTACCACATTTTCCTATGTCATTGGTACCGACATGTACCAAGACAGCAGATTCCTCCCCAGCACTATCTAAGACCTTATCTAGGTGGTGTGTGAGGTCTGCTACCTTCGCACCAGGCAGACATGTTACCAGGCGATCCTCACATCCACCAGCCACCCAACTATCTACATGCCTAATGATCGAATCACCAACTATAATGGCTGTCCTAACCCTTCCTTCATGGGCGTATGGCCCTGGAGAAACCTCCTTGGTGTGAGAGTGTTTTACATCACCTGGAGGACAGGTCCTAGTTACAGGATCATTTCCTGCTACACCAGGGTGATGCTCTCCTGTCACGTGACTTCTCTTCTCCATGGCAACAGGGATGCTGCCAGACTGGAGGTGGGACTTCAGGACTGTATCCCTGTAGGTCTCGTCTATGTACCTATGTAGGGTTGGGGCAGTGGCAGGTGGGATTGGAATTGGGATTGGGAGCAAAATGCTAGACTTGGGGAGACTGGAGTGGCAATATAGGACTACATTGTAGGGGATGAGAAGAGAACCAGAAGGAGGTGGGAATAGGGGGATTAAAAGGAGATGATGGACATGAGGAAGGATGGAATAGGGAGACAGAGGGGAAATATTGGAGAGAGGGGAGCATAAGGACATGGAGAGAAGATGCTGAGCAAAGGGAGTGGCTATAGTGAGATAGAGGGAAGATGGGCACAGGGGAGGGGGACATAGGGAGACGTGGGTATAAAGGGAGAGAGCATAGGGAGATGGAGGGGAGATGATGGATACAGATGGGGTACAGGAAGAAGGAGGCTAGGTGCTGGATGTGGGAGAAACTGAAGAGAAATGAAGGACACAAGGAAGAGGAAACAAAGGAATAATGGATGGAAGATGTTGGACACAAAAGGTATAGGAAGATGGAGGAGAGATGCTGAACATGGGATAAGGTAGAAGGGAATAGATAGGGAGAAAGAGAGAGAGGAGATGCTGAACACAATGTGGATAGGGAGAGAGAGAGAGCTGCTGGATAGGGAGAGAGGTGGTAAGAAGTAAATGAGGGAGTAGTGAAAAACTGGGGAATAAAGGGTTTGGTAAGGAGAGAAAGATGAGGAATGCAGGGCTGAGATACAGACTGAAAAGTGATAGGTGATGAAATGAAAAGCGATAGGTAGATGCAGTAAAAAGAGGGAAACTGAGGATTGGATGGTAAGAAGGAAGAGTTAAATATGAGTTGAAAAAGAGATAGAAAAATAAATGGAAGAAAGCTGAGATGAAATGATCACTGATATAGATGGATATAAGGGAGGAAGTGAAGAAGACAGGCGGGAGAGAAGTGACAATGGGCTGGAAATCCTGGAATAAGGATTAAGAGAAAACAGAGGAAAAGAGAAATCGGAAACTGGTGCCATCACAATTAGAAAAACAAAATTGCCAGATAACAAAGATAGAAAATTGTGAATTATGCTTGCCTGATCATTGCAATTTCTTGAATCCTTCCAGACCAGTTCTTTACCAGTGAGAATTCTCCTTTATCATCAGCCAGAGACAGAGCAAAGTCAGATGACCTGACCTATATCAGCCGGTGTGGTCCTCGGGTTCCCAGTATTTGACATTGCCAGTCGAGGGCAGACAGGCATCACCAGCAAACAACTTTTTATGTTAGCGGTCCACCCAGAAGAAAACTGCAGACTCTGGATCAGGAAAAAACTGAATCACATTAATAGTATCCTACATACTGGACTCAGACGCCAACCCCCAAAGCCTCATACTTTGGCAATTGGGCTTCAACCTATACTATACTACAACACCACTGCTGAGCCTGGGCAGAAACAAGAAAGGACAGGTCTGGAAAGAGTCAAGAAACTGCAGTTATCAAGTAAGCATAATTCACATTTCCATATTATCTTTGCCAGACCAGTTCTTCATCAGTGGGATGTACCAAAGCATACCTCCTACGGGTGGGAAGAGGACAATGTGGCTTTCAAAATGCTCACACCAAAACATGCCTCCTCCCCCGCCTAGACGTCCAATCGATAGTGCCTAGAAAAGAACATGAAGGATCGACCATGTTGCACCCTTGCATATTTCATCTGGGGAGGCTGTCCCCTCTCTGCCCATGAGGATGCCTGTGCTCTAGTAGAATGAGCTTTCAGCCCTTCTGGTATTTCCCAGCCATTCAAGAGATAGATGGAGCTCATCGCTTCCTTCAACCACCTGGATAACATAGACTTTGAGGTTGGATAACATAGACTTTGAGGCTGCTAATCCCTTCTTCCTAACAGCAAAGAGAACAAAGAAGCGTTTGCTCTTCCTGAAGGGCTCAGTTACCTTCAACAAGACCTTGACAGCCCTTTCAATATCCAGAATGTGTAGACTCTTACCATCTGTCTCCATCGCATCACCTCCAAACAACGGGAGCAAGATGATCTGATTCACATGAAATGCTGAGATCACCTTAAATAAAAAGGAGCGAACTGTCCTCAAGGATACCTTATCTCTATGAAATACAAGAAAAGGCTCCCTACAAGACAAAGCCTGCAATTTGAAAACACAACTTTCCAAAGCATTAGTCACCAAAAAGATCATCCTTTCAGGGAGAGGTCCTTCAACACTGCCATCCTTAAAGGCTCAAATGGTGGCCCAGCCAAAGTCTGAAGGATCATGTTCAAGTTCCACCAGGGGACCAGTGACCTGACTGGAAGCCTAATATTCTTAATCCCTTTAAGAAACCAGGTCACATCTGAGAGTGAAGTCACCTTATAGCTTCTCCCTGAAGCAGGAGATGGCTGCCGCTTGAACTTTAATCAACCTCCAAGCCAGACCCTTCTCCAAGCAATCTTGAAAGAAAGAGAATGAGTGACATATCATCATTAAATGGTAAATGTGCCTGCAGGTGGCACCAATGAGAAATAAACCTGTCCACAGGGTTGAGGATCTCTGGGCCTAAAGAAGGGTGTCCATGACCTAAGCTCAGTAGCCTGACTAGGGAAGAAAGACATAAAGGAGCTCATCCTCCAGCCACGGATGAGGATATCTACTTCAGATGACCCCTGCTTGCTCCTGTAACTAAACAATTTGCATACCTTGGCACTAGGCCTTGTTGCCATCAGATCCCATGAAGGTCATCCATAAGAACATAGAAACATAAGATATGATATGCTATACTGGGTCAGACCAAAGCCCAACTGGCCAATCTAGGTCACAAATACCTGTCAAGTTTCCAAAAGGTAGATAGAGTTCATGTTGCTTATCCCAGGATTAAGCAGTGGATTTTCCAACAATACTTCGGAAGGCATCAACTGCCAGCACTTGCTGGAGTCAAAGGGAGTCAGGCTGAGAAAGTCTGTGAACATATTGAATTCTCTGAGAATGTGTGCTAAGGACAGGGTTTCTAGATGACTATTCAATTAGCAGGGCTGTCTCTGTGAACTGTGCTCCTGGTGCCACCTTGCCTGTTGACATAAGCAACTATAGCCCATGTTCCCTGTAAAATAGTTATCTCCAAGTTATAATGCCCTGTTCAATGTAATTTCAGTTTGTTCAATGTAAACCGCACTGATGCAGAATAGCGCGGTATATAAGAGAATGTAAATAAATAAATAAAATAAATAACTAAATGGCTGTCGGAGTGCTGTCGGAAAGCACTCTTACTATTTGACCTCTTACTAGGGGAGAAGCTGTCAAAGCATCAAGCAAATGGCCCTCATTTCTAACCAGTTGATGGGCCAGCCTCTCTTCTCTGAGGACCAATGTCTCATCACAATCTTTCCCTGGCACAGAGCTCCCCACCCAAAGTAAGTCACATCCCTAATTAAATTATTTAGTGTGGAGGTTCCAGAGGTGTCCCTTTCATCAAATGTTCCTGCTGCAACCACCAACTCAGGATCATGCTGGCATCCATTCCTTGGCTCAGCCGGACCTCATAGCTCTGATAACTGGGGTTCTAACCATTAGCACTATAATGGTGGCATATGCATGCGACCAGGGAACAACATCAATAGTTGATGCCACAGACCCCAACACTTGTAGATAATCTCTCATCTTGGGACAGATCTGAAATTTCAAGTCTCAGACCTGTTGATGCAATTTCTGTACTCTGGCTGGGTTCAAGGAAACCAGGCACTGCTAACTGGATAAGTGCTTCCGAATATTGATCTCATTAATTTTATTTTGGTGTTTTAAACTGCATTGTGGTTTTCCATCTTTTCGTTCTTTGTTTGCGAGCACCTTGCATCTCCTTTATATTTTGCAGATTATAGGGGTTATTTTAGAAGCATTTCCACAAGTAAACAGCAGCATTTGCATGTGTAGATTTGCATACCTGTGTAAATGCCATTTTAGAACAGGGGCTATTTAAACACGGGTATGCTTATCACATTTAGATTTCCAGGAGGCATGGAGAAGGAGTGACTAGAGCGGGTCTTAATATAGACATGGATTCCCCCATTTTACAAGGGGAATCCATGTCTCTAGGAAAACTAGCACTTGCTGGAGGAAGCAGCTCTCAATGTCAAGATCTGTTCCACACCAGTCACCTCCCCCTGACCTTGATCCCCCCCAATCTCTGCAGACAATATCACATCCCCTTTGCAACCTCCACTCCTCCCTAGCCTCCCACCCTCCCCTTGGCAACAGCCACCCTTCCTCAAGGCCTTGCTGGCAGTCTCCTCTACACCACTCCCCAATCCCCATCACTGCCCATACCAGGCTCTCTGGTGTATAATGGGAGTAGGAGTGTGTCCCAGTCACTCCTGCTCTTATGGCCATGGCTTCCAAATGCTGCTGATGACCCCTAGCATTAATCTCATGGTACTAGAAGCCAGACAAGATTCATCCAAGGGTACTTAGAGAAGTACTGGTGGATCCACTGTCTGACCTTTTCAATGCTTTATTAGAGTCAGGAGTAATCCCAGAGGACTGGAGATGAGCTGATGTGGTTCATGTCCACAAAAGTGGAAGTAAGGAAGAGGTTGGTAACTACAGATCAGTTAATCTGATGTCTATAATGAGTAAATTAATGGAAATGCTGAAAATGCAGAAGATAGTGCGGTTTCTGAATCCAAGGGATTGATTTCTTTGACTGGGTGACCAGAGAGCACTAGACTGGGGGAGAGCACTAGATGTGGTGTACTTAAATTTCAGCATGTGGTATACTTAGATTTCAGCAATAGCTTTAAGACCACTTCACATCGGCAACTTATAAATAAACTGAGTGCTCTTGGGATGAACCCTAAAGTGAATGACTGGGTTAGAAATTGTTTGATGGTAGTAGTAAATGGAGTTTACTTGGAAGATCAGGGTGTTACCTGTGGTGTACCACAGGGAACAGCCCTTGGTTCTGTTCTTATTAACATTTTTGTAAGCGATATTGCGGAAGGTCTATCGGGAAAGGTATGCCTCTTTGCAGATGATATTAAAATATGCAATAAGACAGAGAACCTAGAAGATATGGATAAGATGAGGAAGGATCTTGTGAAGAATGAAGAATGGTCAAGAATTTGGTAGCTAAGATTTAATGCTAAAAAAATGCAAAATCATGCATTTGGGCTGCAAGATACCTGGGAGTGGTATAATATAGGGGTGAACTACTACTAATAATCATTTGTATAGCACTACAAGGTGTACACAGCACTATACAGAGACATGTAAGAAAGTCCCTGCTCATCAGAGCTTCTCCCTCAGTCAACACTAGGACCTCTTCGCCTTGCAATGAATGCTGCAGCAAGGGTACTTGCAGGTACATCAAGAGCTAAACATATAACCCCAGTCATGATGGATCTCCACTGGCTTCCACTTCAGGCTAGAATCCAGTATAAGTCCCTAGTACTAACATTCAAAGCCCTAAGGAACCTGATCACCTCACCCATCAGCAAACTCATTCAAAGACGGCCGTTCAACAGGATCAGGAGATCTAATCAAGCAAACACTCTAGAGATCCCCAACATTCTAACTAAGTGCAAAAAGGCTACTGCCAATAGAGCCTTCTCCCTATTTGCACCCATGACCTGGAATGCCCTCCCCACTGAGCTCCGTTCCACCCCAGACCTATTGTCATTTAGAAAAGCCCTCAAACAACACCTTTTCCTCATCCATTACCCAGAATCCAATCCCAGAAACAACCACCCATCCTCACATCCTACACCCTACTCCACCCCACCCAAAATCCAACACCATAAAGAAAATGACTAGCTCTACCACCATATCCCCTCTCTTATTTATTATTGGTACTGATCACACATCTTATTGATTAAACCTCTTATAAATATGTTGAAACCAACCTATACTATATGTATAATTTCTCACCATACTATATGTATAATTTCTCACCATACTCCATGAATAATTACTCTGTAATTAGTTACCCCTGTTACCTCCAGGTTATCTCGTCCATGTTCAATGTAAAAACTCAATTGTCGTGTGACATTGCAGTATGTTTTTTGTTCAATTTAAACCGCACTGATTTTAATAGCGCGGTATATAAGAGAAGTAAATAAATAAATAAAAAATAAATAAATAAACACAACAGCTGGGGACTAGGATATATCTAAGAGAATGGTAAGGAAACACATAGAAGGTGAACAGGAGACTAAAGGGAAGGGGTTCCAAAAGTAGTTCAGTGCATGAAAGAAGAGCGGAACCTGTGGGTGATCGTATCTGATGATCTTAAAGTAGCTAAACAAGTAGAAAAGGGTGCATAGAGAAAGGAATGGCCAACATGGAAAAGGAGGTGATAGTGCATTTGTATAAGTTTCTAGTGAGAACTCATTTGGAATACTATGTATAGTACTGGGGATTACATCTTAAAAAGGATATAGACAAGATGGAATTAGTCCAGAGGGCCAGCTACCAAAAGGGTCAGCAGTCTTCATCATAAGGCATATGGGAATATACTTAAAGATTTCAATATGTATATTTTGGAGGAAAGGTGGGAGAAGGGTGATATGATAGACATTTGAATACCTCCATGGAATAAATGCACAGGAGGTAGCCTCTTTCAGTTGAAAGAAAGCTCTGGAATGAGGGGTCATAAAATGAAAGTCAAAGAGGACAGACTCAGGAGTAATTTAATGAACTATTTCTTTACAGAAAGGATTTTGGATGTGTGGAATAACCTCCCAGTAGAAGTGATGGAGATAAGGGTGCAGAATGCCTCTCAGATTGGGGAGGCCAAGCTCCTCCTTGACTACATCCCCAGCTCCACCTTGACTCCGTGTCTTAGCCCCCACAGCCTTCCCCTCCTGTTCTGCCCATGAGGATCCCATCTCCCATGGGCAGAAGAGAAGGGAATGGCTGCGATCACAGCAGACTCCTATCAGCCTGTGAGAGATCGGATCCTCGTGGGCAGGAGCGGAAGGCCACTGTGATCGCAGGGAAGATTTCTTCTATCTACCCATGGGGATCTCCCACAGGCAGATAGAAGGAGTTTTTGCCACAATAGCAGTGGCCTTCCACCCTGCCCGCAGGGATCTGATCTCCCACGGGCAGACAGGAGTCTGCTGCGATCGCAACTGCTCTCTGAAGGCAAACTTGGCGGGGCCAGGGCCCGTTTGGCCCACTCCATTCCGACGCCCCTGATGAAGATGAGAACGGTATCTGAATTCAAGAAAGCATGGCACAAATATAGAGGATCTCTGAGGGAGAGAAAGGGACTGTAGTACTTAATAGTTGTTATGAATGGGCAGACTGGATTGGCCATATCGTCTTTATCTGCCGGCATTTTCTGTGTTTCCATATAAGAGACCATGGTGTCCTCAGAGCTTGGGAAGGCCTCTGAACTGACT
The DNA here is from genome assembly GCA_033557465.1 of Ichthyophis bannanicus. Lineage (NCBI taxonomy): Eukaryota > Metazoa > Chordata > Amphibia > Gymnophiona > Ichthyophiidae > Ichthyophis > Ichthyophis bannanicus. Next base: position 400,729,459 of record CM066036.1, read on the forward strand.
CCATTTCCCTCTCTGCTTAGGTGCACACACATGGTGTCTCTGTCTCTGAGATCCCAGCACATGGCCCCCACTCTCCCTGCCTGATGGGGGGGGGGAGGGAGTTAACTTTAGCTGTTGTCTTTTTGACTTGCAGCCAGGCAGTTTATCTTTGCTGGAAACTTTGCAGGGCCCAATAATATATTCAGGTAAGCTTGAAAGTAAGGGGGAGGGGAATCAGTCAATAATCAATTAGTTTTGTAAGGTTCTGTGGTAGCCCCCAGAAATTAGCTAGGCCTCTGGTTTGCCTCATGCATAGAAATGTATCTATAACAGTATTGTCTTATGCCTAGAAACGTATCTATAACAGTATTGAACCACCCCCCCCCCCCCCCACTTGAGACTAGTGCTGGAGAGAAATGATTTGCTTTAAAAGCAAATTGTGAACAGCTCTGCTCTCTCCCCCCTTCCCCTATCCTGTTTGTCCAAGAGTGCCAAACCTTCCTTGAACTTTAATTGCTCAGGCTTTCTTGGAGCCAGGAATGGCCTGGTACCTGCAATAAACTAATTAAAGCGTACATTTATGGCGGGCCTTGTCTCCGGACCTGGAGGAAAGGCCCACACATCACAGAGCAGGAAAGATCACATTTGGTAGGCCCAGCTGGCCTGTACTGTTATGATAACACCCTCTAGGTTTTTGAAGGTCTCTGTATTTTTGAATGTCTTTGTATTCTTTGAAGTTTGTAGATAAGAGAATTTACTCAGCAGATGCAGGAATGTCTTAACGAGGGAACAGGGGGGCTGAAGTGGAGAAAGAGTAGCCAATAGAAGGGTCACTGCTTTAGTAGCCAATAGAGAATTTACTTTGATTTAATGATGAAAATGGATATGTGAAAATGTATATAAGCCAGCTCCGAGCGTACCTCGTGGCTCAGCATTTGATTTTGGATTTGTTCCAGCTGAGACTGTGTGACACATTAAAACTGGATTTGAATTCTGCAAACTGACTCCTGGTATAATTCTTTGAATACAATCAGCCACAACATTTTGGTGCATTGGCCTGATGCATGGGGGAGATGGTATTCAAGTGAATATACCACAGTTTTTGCCTCCAGGTCTAGCCCGGCTGGAGCCACGCTCTGAGTGATCGCAAAGGAACACCCAGGCGCCGCCGGTCATTTTTGCATCGGAGGGATTCCTTCTCGCCTCGACAGACTGCTGGTTCCAGCCGGACTACGCTTCTGAACCTGAGGGGAGTCCAGAATTCAACCCATGACCTGTTTCTGGTACCAGATCTGGTGAGTAGAATTTTCTTCTTCTATTCAGTCAGCCTGTCAGTCAGTCGGGATTCTGGAATAAGCGCTTGAGAGTCTGATCAACTCTCGGGGTGGTCCTAGTAAGTCTCGGAAGACTTAAAAGGTATAAGCAGAGACTGAAAATACCTATCCCTTAGTCAGTCAGTTAGTCAGGTTTTTGGGAATGTTGGGATTTTTTATTCTGTCCTGAATGTCTGCTTGTGTGCATGAGAGGCCTTGAAACACAGACCAAGTGAGTGCGGACTCCTGAGTAGCGCAGTTCCTGACCGGGCGACCGCGTTCAGGTCGCAAAAAGGAGGAAGCGTCTGGTGTTTGTCTTCCTCTGTGTCTCCAGGGCTGTACGGACCCCTTACCTGCAGCCATACTACCTACCCTTTCTGTTTGTTGTCCTGTACGTCACCTGTTAGTTGTTAGTTATGGGAGGGACGGGGTCCACGTTAACTCCGTTGAAATGTATGATCAAGAATTTTAAAAAGGGATTCTCCGGAGACTATGGCATAAAACTGTCTCCATCCCGATTAGAAATACTCTGTGACAGGGAATGGCCTGTGCTAGTTTCCTCCTGGCCCCCTGGTGGTACATTTGATGTTAGCACTGAATCTTTAGTTCACCAGATTGTGCGGAAGGAACACCCTGATCAGTTCCCTTACATAGATTCCTGGTTAAGTATTTGTGAGAAAAAACCCTCTTGGATAAAACGTTGTTCTGAGGAACAGTGTAGAATATTGTTAGCAACTACCCCGAGTTGTCAGAACACTGAAAAGTGCCAAAAAGCAGCAGTAGTAAAACCACCCATTTATTCTGCCCCAGAGTCCCCAGAAATTCTGTCCCCTCCACCCCAGTTCCTCTGTAGGTCAGTCCCCTCAGCCCCACCGTGGCAGGATGAGCCTGGCCGGAGGGAGACCTTACCCCTAACCCTCCCGCCTCCTCCGCCATTGGAGGATGCGAATTCCTCTCCCGCTAGACGCCCCAGTCTAGA